>CM071938.1:27595000-28930000 GCA_036784905.1 Acrossocheilus fasciatus
CCAATTTTCAAGAGTTTTTGAGCACGTTAAGGCCCCCAAAAAACCCAAAAAGGCTAAAAAAAAAATAAAAATAAAAAAAAAAAAAAAAATAATAATCCTTAGGAAAACAATAGGGCCTCCGCCATTCTGGCTTGGGCCCTAATAATAATCCTTAGGAAAACAATAGGGCCTCCGCCATTCTGGCTTGGGCCCTAAATATAGCTGCAAGCAGCGATGGCGGGCCCAAGCCGTCAGCGCAACCGCCACGCCGGTGGCATCAGGAAAACTGTGCCCAGCGGGCACATGCATCACAGTAACCTTCCGGCAGTCTGGTTTTGAGGGATACGGCAATGAAAGGGTTAATCAAAACTATCAAGACATTGAGAGACACACACACACACACACACACACAAACATACACGCAACAATATATAAAATTTTGGTAACACTTTCAATAAGGTTTCAGTTATTAACATTAAGTATATTAATTAATATGAACAATAATTATATAGCTTTTATTAATGTTAGTCTCTCTCTATTCTCTCTCTCACACACAAAATGTAAATCTTTTGTAACATTTTTCAATAAGTTTTTATTTTTTTGCATTATATAAGTTAACATTAAGTTAGCATGAACAATAATTTTATAGCATTTATGAATCTTGGTAAATGATATGTTCAAAATTGACTACTAATTTTTAATTAATGTCTTGTTAATGTACATAAGTTACTGTACCATGAACTGACATGAATTTTTTACTAACACAAAAATATATTAAAAAATATGTTGTTCATACTTAGTTTGTTAGTTTTGAATTAACTAATGTTAAAAAATATGTTCTTGAACTATACTAGTTAACATGAACAATAATTCTATAATATTTATTCATATTAATTAATGTCAAGTTAAAAAATTATTACAACTTAAAATTTTAATAATGTATTATCTTAACATTAGTTTATGTTCTGTGAATTAACATAAAATTAATATTTTTAATGTTAGTATTAACTGAAATTAAATAGATTAATAAATGATTTTAAAATATATTGTTCCTTTTTAGTTCATGTTAATTAATGTAATAACTTATGTTAACCAAAGAGACCTTATAGTAAATTGTTACCAATATTTTTTATATTATATAGCTATTTTAAAAAAGTATATGATTTTATATATATATATGTGTGTGTGTGTGTGTGTGTGTGTGTGTGTGTGTGTGTGTGTGTGTGTGTGTGTGTGTGTGTGTATCTAAAAGAATATGGACAGTACAGAACATTTCAGCTGATTCTATGCATTATTTTTCATTCTGAGAGACATACAGGCAGCTCAGCCAACTCTTGAAAATTAAGGTCATGCCTCCATCTGGTGGTCATTCTTGGTATTATACGCTTGGTATTAACTAACATTAAATAAGATTGATAAATGATTTTAAATTATATTGTTCCTTTTTAGTTCATGTTAATTAATGTAATAACTTATGTTAACCAAAGAGACCTTAATGTAAATTGTTAAAAATACTTTTAATATTCTATAAGTATTAAAAAAAAAAAAAAAAAATATATATATATATATATATATATATATACATATATGTGTGTGTGTGTGTGTTTGTGTGTCTGTGTGTATATATAAAGAGTATATATAATACAGAGTATTTCAGCTGATTCTATGCATTCTTTTTTATTCTGATACACAAAGAGGCAGCTCTTGAAAAATAAGGTCATGCCTCCATCTGGTGTTCATTCTTGGTGCTACACGCTTGGTATTAACTAACATTAAATAAGATTAATAAATGATTTTAAATTATATTGTTCCTTTTTAGTTCATGTTAATTAATGTAATAACTTATGTTAACCAAAGAGACCTTAATGTAAATTGTTAAAAATACTTTTAATATTCTATAAGTATTAAAAAAAAAAAAAAAATATATATATATATATATATATATATATATACATATATGTGTGTGTGTGTGTGTGTGTTTGTGTGTGTGTGTGTGTGTGTGTGTGTGTGTGTGTGTGTGTGTGTGTGTGTGTGTGTGTGTGTGTGTGTGTGTAAAGAATACTGAGAATACAGAGCATTTCAGCTGATTCTATGCATTCTTTTTTATTCTGATACACAAAGAGGCAGCTCTTGAAAAATAAGGTCATGCCTCCATCTGGTGTTCATTCTTGGTGTTACACGCTTGGTATTAACTAACATTAAATAAGATTAATAAATGATTTTAAATTATATTGTTCCTTTTTAGTTCATGTTAATTAATGTAATAACTTATGTTAACCAAAGAGACCTTAATGTAAATTGTTACAAAAACTTTTAATATTCTATAAGTATTAAAAAAAAAAATTATATATATATATATATATATATATATATATATATATATATATATATATATATATATATATATATATATATATATATATATATATATGTGTGTATGTGTGTATGTGTGTGTGTGTGTGTGTGTGTGTGTGTGTGTGTGTGTGTGTGTGTGTGTGTGTGTGAATACTGAGAATACAGAGCATTTCAGCTGATTATATGCATTCTTTTTCATTCTAATACACAGAGAGGCAGGTCATGATAAATAAGGTCATGCCTCCATCTGGTGTTCATTCTTGGTATTACACTCTTCACTTTTAAACCAATTTCAGTGATAGTTTTAATTGTTTTGTGGCCCCTGAGCATGATACATTTATGAAACTAAGCATGTTTCCTCAGAATGACCTGTTATACTTATGTAAAAAGTTTTGAAGTGTTTGAAATCTGCACTTTAAAGATATAAGAGAATTACTGTTATTTGTTTTACTGTTACTTTAATAAATCACCATTACCACACCGTTCGAGATATCCTAAATCCGTCCGCAATTTAAAATCTTCAGTATATTGGCATCATGTTGACAAAGTTTGGTGTGAACTACTTGTTTCTGCTTGGAGGAGTATGAATTTATTTAAGGCCTGTTTTCTCCAAAAACAAACATTCAAATAAAAATAGCCGACTTCCTGTAGGTCGTAGCTAATGACTGTAAATTAGAAAGTTGTCCGGCTTAATAAGAACAATTTATGTACCGAGTTTGGTGTCTGTAGCTAAAACTAACCCCCCCACTTTTGACAAAAGGTGGCGCTATAGAGTGCCTCTTCCACGCCCGTTTATGAGCTTTTTCCGGTGTCTAACTATCATTAATACGGATATGTGTATTGAGTTTCATGGAATTCTAAGCATGTTATCTGCCTCAAAATCATCTGAAAAGAATATTCAACTTTGACATATTACCACGGCAACAGTATTTTACATATCAATATTCCCTTCACAGTTTTACATCGGCCGTGTTTTGTCATTATTCTGATGAAGTTTGAAGCAAATCGGGTAAAAATAAGATGCTGAATTCAAAGCATTTTGAAATTGACACATTTCCTGCTGCCAGTTGGTGGCGCTATAACTTTTACTCATAATAGTCACATCTGTTCGATCGGCATCATACAACCAACAAACCCCTGAAGTTTGATCAAAATCAGACAATGTATGTGGATGTTATTAGACATTTCCTGTCTCTCATTTTTCGCCATAATTCATCTCCTCACCACGGGCAAACCGTTCGAGATATCAAAAATCCCTCCGCAATTTAGCATCCCCAATGTCTTGAGATCATGTTCACCGAGTTTGGTGTCAATCGTATGGAAGTCCTCAGAGGAGTATATCAAATTCCAGAGCATGCGCTTTTCAAACAGCCTTGAATAGCCGACTTCCTGTTGGGCGGAGCCTATGACATTGACTACGAAAGTTGTTCGGCTCATTGAGATCTATATGTGTACAGAGTTTCATATGAATACATGCAAGTATGTGTGAGCTATACATCAAGTTTTCTGACTATTTTATAGGGGGAGCTGTAGAGCCCCTGTGCCACGCCCGGGTCCCAGCCTCTGCGGCGTCCTAATGACCGCAGATTCCAACATATGTGCCAATTTTCAAGAGTTTTTGAGCACGTTAAGGCCCCCAAAAAGCCCCGTTTAGTCGAAGGGAAAAATAAAAAAAATAATAATAAATATAGCTGCAAGCAGCGATGGCGGGCCCAAGCCGTCAGCGCAACCGCCACGCCGGTGGCATCAGGAAACCTGTGCCCAGCGGGCACATGCATTACAGTAAACCTCTGGCAGTTTGGATTTGAGGGATACAGCAATGAAAGGGTTAATACAAACTATCAAGACTGTGAAAGATACACACACACACATACACGCAACTATATATAACATTTGGGTAACACTTTCAATAAGGTTTCCTTTATTAACATTAACTATATTAATTAATATGAACAATAAATATATAGCTGTTTAAAAATGTTAGTCTCTCTCTATTCTCTCTCTCTCACACAAACTCACACATAAAAACAAATATGAAAAGCTTTTTTAACACTTTTCAATAAGTTTTTATTTTTTAACATTATATAAGTTAACATGAACAATAATTATATAATATTTATTAATGTTAATTAATGTTAAGTTTAAAATGTATTAATACATTATTAAAATTTAAAGTTGTGTCTCAACATTAGTTTATGTTCTGTGAATTAACATAAAATTAATATTTTTAATGTTAGTATTAACCAAAATTAAATTAAATTAATAAATGATTTTAAAATATATTGTTCCTTTTTAGTTCATGTTAATTAACGTAATAACTCATGTTAACCAAAGAGACCTTAAAGTAAATTGTTACCAATATTTTTTAATATTATATACCTATTTAAAAAAAAGTATATGATTATATATATATATATATATATATATATATATATATATATATATATATATATATATATATATATATATATATATATATATATATATATGTATATATATATATATATATATATATATATATATATATATATATATGTGTGTGTGTATCTAAAAGAATATGGACAGTACAGAACATTTCAGCTGATTCTATGCATTATTTTTCATTCTGAGAGACATACAGGCAGCTCAGCCAATTTTTGAAAATTAAGGTCATGCCTCCATCTGGTGTTCATTCTTGATATTACACGCTTGGTATTAACTAACATTAAATAAGATTAATAAATGATTTTAAATTAAATTGTTCCTTTTTAGTTCATGTTAATTAATGTAATAACTTATGTTAACCAAAGAGACCTTAATGTAAATTGCTACAAATACTTATAATATTTTATAAGTATTTAAAAAAAAAAAAAAAAATATATATATATATATATATATATATATATATATATATATATATATATGTGTGTGTGTGTGTGTGTGTATATATATATATATATATATATAAGAACACTGACAGTACAGAACATTTCAGCTGGCTCTATGCAGTATTTTTCATTCTGATAGACAGAGAGGCAGCTCATGAAAAATAAGGTCATGCCTCCATCTGGTGGTCATTCTTGGTATTACACACTTGGTATTAACTTACATTATATAAGATTAAAAAATTATTTTAAATTATATTGTTCCTTTTTAGTTCATTTTAATTAATGTAATAACTTATGTTAACCAAAGAGACCTTAATGTAAATTGTTAAAAATACTTTTAATATTCTATAAGTATAAAAAAAAAAAACATATGTATGTATATATATATATATATATATATATATATATATATATATATATATGTATATGTGTGTGTGTGTGTGTGTGTGTGTGTGTGTGTGTGTGTGTGTGTGTGTGTGTGTGTGTGTGTGTGTGTGTGTAAATAATACTGAGAATACAGAGCATTTCAGCTGGTTCTATGCAGTATTTTTCATTCTGATAGACAGAGAGGCAGTTCATGAAAAATAAGGTCATGCCTCCATCTTTTGGTCATTCTTGGTATTACACTCTTCACCCTTAAACCAATTTCAGTGATATTTTTAATTGTTTTGTGGCCCCTGAGCATGATAGATTTTTGAAACTAAGCATGTTTCCTCAGAATGACATCTTATATTTATGTAAAAAGTTTTGAAGTGTTTGAAATCTGCACTTTAAAGATATAAGAAAATTACTGCTGTTTTTTTTACTGTTACTTTAATAAATCACCATTGCCACACCATTCGAGATATCCTAAATCCGTCCGCAATTTAAAATCTTCAGTGTATTGGCATCATGTTGACAAAGTTTGGTGTGAACTACTTGTTCCTGCTTGGAAGAGTATGAATTTATTTACAGCCTGTTTTCTCAAAAAACAAATATTCAAAGAAAAATTGTTTTGTGGCCCCTGAGCATGATACATTTTTGAAACTAAGCATGTTTCCTCAGAATGATTTGTTATATTTATGTAAAAATATTTGAAGTGTTTGGAAACTGCACTTTAAAGATATAAGAAAATTACTGCTATTTTTTTTTTCTGTTACTTTAATAAATCACCATTGCCACACCGTTCGAGATATCCTAAATCCGTCCGCAATTTAATATCTTCAGTATATTGGCATCATGTTGACAAAGTTTGGTGTGAACTACTTGTTTCTGCTCGGAGGAGTATGAATTTGTTTACAGCCTGTTTTCTTAAAAAACAAACATTCAAATAAAAATAGCCGACTTCCTGTAGGTCGTAGGTAATGACTGTAAATTAGAAAGTTGTCCGGCTAAATAAGAACAATTTATGTACCGAGTTTGGTGTCTGTAGCTAAAACTAACCCCCCCACTTTTGACAAAAGGTGGCGCTATAGAGTGCCTCCTCCACGCCCATTTATGAGCTTTTGTTGGTGTCTAACTATCATTAATACGGATATGTGTATTGAGTTTCATGGAATTCTAAGCATGTTATCTGCCTCAAAATCATCTGAAAAGAATTTTCAACTTTGACATATTACCACGGCAACAATATTTTAGATATCAATATTCCCTTCTCAGTTTTACATCGGCCGTGTTTTCTCATTATTCTGATGAAGTTTGAAGCAAATCGGGTAGAAATAAGATGCTGAAAATGAAATTGACACATTTCCTGCTGCCAGTTGGTGGCGCTATAACTTTTACTCATAATAGTCACATCTATTCGATCGGCATCGTACAACCAACAAACCCCTGAAGTTTGATCAAAATCAGACAATGTATGTGGATGTTATTAGACATTTTGTGTCTCTCATTTTTTGCCCATAATTCATCTCCTCGCCACGGGCAAACCGTTCGAGATATCAAAAATCCCTCCGCAATTTAGCATCCCCAATGTCTTGAGATCATATTCACTGAGTTTGGTGGCAATCGTATGGAAGTCCTCAGAGGAGTATATCAAATTCCAGAGCATGCGCTTTTCAAACAGCCTTGAATAGCCGACTTCCTGTTGGGCGGAGCCTATGACATTGACTACGAAAGTTGTTCGGCTCATTGAGATCTATATGTGTACAGAGTTTCATATAAATACGTGCAAGTATGTGTGAGCTATACATCAAGTTTTCTGACTATTTTATAGGGGGCGCAGTAGAGCCCCTGTGCCACGCCCTGGTCCCAGGCTCTGCGGCATCCTAATGACCGCAGATTCCAACATATGTGCCAATTTTCAAGAGTTTTTGAGCATGTTAAGGCCCCCAAAAAGCTCCGTTTAGTCGAAGGGAAAAATAAAAAAAATAATAATAATAATCCTTACGAAATCAATAGGGCCCTCGCCTTACTGGCTTGGGCCCTAAATATAGCTGCAAGCAGCGATGGCGGGCCCAAGCCGTCAGCGCAACCGCCACGCCGGTGGCATCAGGAAAACTGTGCCCAGCGGGCACATGCATTACAGTAAACCTCTGGCAGTTTGGATTTGAGGGATACAGCAATGAAAGGGTTAATCCAAACTATCAAGACTGTGAAAGATACACACACACACACACACACAAACATACACGCAACTATATATAACAATTGGGTAACACTTTCAATAAGGTTTCAGTTATTAACATTAACTATATTAATTAATATGAAAAATAAATATATAGCTGTTTAAAAATGTTAGTCTCTCTCTATTCTCTCTCTCTCACACACAAACTCACAAATAAAGACAAATATGAAAAGCTTTTTTTTAAACTTTTCAATAAGTTTTTATTTTTTAACATTATATAAGTTAACATGAACAATAATTATATAATATTTATTAATGTTAATTAATATTAAGTTTAAAATGTATTAATACATTATTAAAATTTAAAGTTGTGTCTTAACATTAATGTTCTGTGAATTAACATAAAATTTATATTTTTAATGTTAGTATTAACTAAAATTAAATGAAATTAATAAATGATTTTAAAATATATTGGTCCTTTTTAGTTCATGTTAATTAATGTAATAACTCATGTTAACCAAAGAGACCTTAAAGTAAATTGTTACCAATATTTTTTATATTATATAACTATTTAGAAAAAGTATATGATAATATATATATATATATATATAATATATATGTGTGTGTGTGTGTGTGTATGTGTGTATATATATATATATATATATATATATATATATATATATATATATATATATATATATATAAGAACACTGACAGTACAGAACATTTCAGCTGGCTCTATGCAGTATTTTTCATTCTGATAGACAGAGAGGCAGCTCAAGAAAACTGAGGTCATGCCTCCATCTGGTGGTCATTCTTGGTATTACACATTTGGTATTAACTTACATTAAATAAGAAAATTATTTAAAATTATATTGTTCCTTTTTAGTTCATGTTAATTAATGTAATAACTTGTGTTAACCAAAGAGACCTTAATGTAAATTGTTAAAAATACTTTTAATATTCTATAAGTATTAAAAAAAAAAATTATATATATATATATATATATATATATATATATATATATATATATATATATATATATATATATATATATGTATATATGTGTGTGTGTGTAAAGAATACTGAGAATACAGAGCATTTCAGCTGATTATATGCATTCTTTTACATTCTGATACACAGAGAGGCAGCTCTTCAAAAATAAGGTCATGCCTCCATCTTGTGTTCATTCTTGGTATTACACTCTTCACCTTTAAAACAATTTCAGTGATAGTTTTAATTGTTTTGTGGCCCCTGAGCATGATACATTTATGAAACTAAGCATGTTTCCTCAGAATGACCTGTTATATTTATGTAAAAAGTTTTGAAGTGTTTGGAAAGTGCACTTTAAAGATATAAGAAAATTACTGCTATTTGTTTTACTGTTACTTTAATAAATCACCATTACCACACCGTTCGAGATATCCTAAATCCGTCCGCAATTTAAAATCTTCAGTATATTGGCATCATGTTGACAAAGTTTGGTGTGAACTACTTGTTTCTGCTTGGAGGAGTATGAATTTATTTACAGCCTGTTTTCTCAAAAAACAAATATTCAAAGAAAAATTGTTTTGTGGCCCCTGAGCATGATATATTTTTGAAACTAAGCATGTTTCCTCAGAATGATTTGTTATATTTATGTAAAAAGTTTTGAAGTGTTTGGAAAGTGCACTTTAAAGATATAAGAAAATTACTGCTATTTTTTTTTACTGTTACTTTAATAAATCACCATTGCCACACCGTTCGAGATATCCTAAATCCGTCCGCAATTTAAAATCTTCAGTATATTGGCATCATGTTGACAAAGTTTGGTGTGAACTACTTGTTTCTGCTCGGAGGAGTATGAATTTGTTTACAGCCTGTTTTCTCCAAAAACAAACATTGAAATAAAAATAGCCGACTTTCTGTAGGTCGTAGCTAATGACTGTAAATTAGAAAGTTGTCCGGCTTAATAAGAACAATTTATGTACCGAGTTTGGTGTCTGTAGCTAAAACTAACCCCCCCACTTTTGACAAAAGGTGGCGCTATAGAGTGCCTCTTCCACGCCCGTTTATGAGCTTTTTCTGGTGTCTAACTATTATTAATACAGATATGTGTATTGAGTTTCATGGAATTCTAAGCATGTTATCTGCCTCAAAATAATCTGAAAAGAATATTCAACTTTGACAAATTACCACGGCAACAATATTTTAGATATCAATATTCCCTTCACAGTTTCACATCGGCCGTGTTTTCTCATTATTCTGATGAAGTTTGAAGCAAATCGGGTAAAAATAAGATGCTGAAAATGAAATTGACACATTTCCTGCTGCCAGTTGGTGGCGCTATAACTTTTACTCATAATAGTCACATCTATTCGATCGGCATCGTACAACCAACAAACCCCTGAAGTTTGATCAAAATCAGACAATGTATGTGGATGTTATTAGACATTTCGTGTCTCTCATTTTTCGCCATAATTCATCGCCTCGCCACGGGCAAACTGTTCGAGATATCAAAAATCCCTCCGCAATTTAGCATCCCCAATGTCTTGAGATCATGTTCACCGAGTTTGGTGGCAATCGTATGGAAGTCCTCAGAGGAGTATATCAAATTCCAGAGCATGCGCTTTTCAAACAGCCCTGAATAGCTGACTTCCTGTTGGGCGGAGCCTATGACATAGAGTAGGAAAGTTGTTCGGCTCAATGAGATCTATATGTGTACCGAGTTTCATATGAATACGTTTAAGTATGTGTGAGATAGCCATCAAGATATCTGACCGTCTTGTAGGGGGCGACGTAGAGCCCCTGTGCCACGCCCGGGTCCCAGCCTGGGCGACGTCCTAATGGCCGCGGATTCCAATGTGTGTGCAAATTTTCAAGAGTTTTTGAGCATGTTAAGGCACCCAAAAACGCCCGGATAGTCGAAAAAAAAAAAAAAATAAAAAAAAAAAAAATAATAATCCTTAGGAAAACAATAGGGCCCTCGCCTTACTGGCTTGGGCCCTAATAATAATCCTTAGAAAAACAATAGGGTCCTCGCCATTCTGGCTTGGACCCTAAATATAGCTGCAAGCAGCGATGGCGGGCCCAAGCCGTCAGCGCAACCGCCACCCCGGTGGCATCAGGAAAACTGTGCCCAGCGGGCACATGCATTACAGTAAACCTATGGCAGTTTGGATTTGAGGGATACAGCAATGAAAGGGTTAATCCAAACTATCAAGTCTGTGAAAGATACACACACACACACACACACACACACACACACACATACACGCAATTATATATAACAATTGGGTAACACTTTCAATAAGGTTTCAGTTATTAACATTAACTAAATTAATTAATATGAAAAATAAATATATAGCTGTTTAAAAATGTTAGTCTCTCTCTATTCTCTCTCTCTCTCTCTCTCTCTCTCTCACACACAAACTCAACAAATAAAGACAAATATGAAAAGATTTTTTTAACACTTTTCAATAAGTTTTTATTTTTTAACATTATGTAAGTTAACATGAACAATAATTATATAATATTTATTAATGTCAATTAATGTTAAGTTTAAAATGTATTAATACATTATTAAAATTTAAAGTTGTGTCTTAACATTAGTTTATGTTCTGTGAATTAACATAAAATTTATATTTTTAATGTTAGTATTAACTAAAATTAAATGAAATTAATAAATGATTTAAAAATATATTGGTCCTTTTTAGTTCATGTTAATTAATGTAATAACTTATGTTAACCAAAGAGACCTTAAAGTAAATTGTTACCAATATTTTTTATATTATATAACTATTTAGAAAAAGTATATGATAATATATATATATATATATATATATATATATATATATATATATATATATATATGTGTGTGTGTGTGTGTGTGTGTGTGTGTGTGTGTGTGTGTGTGTGTATATATATATATATATATATATATATATATATATATATATAAGAACACTGACAGTACAGAACATTTCAGCTGGCTCTATGCAGTATTTTTCATTCTGATAGACAGAGAGGCAGCTCATGAAAAATAAGGTCATGCCTCCATCTGGTGGTCATTCTTGGTATTACACACTTGGTATTAACTTACATTAAATAAGATTAAAAAATTATTTTAAATTATATTGTTCCTTTTTAGTTCATGTTAATTAATGTAATAACTTATGTTAACCAAAGAGACCTTAATGTATATTGTTACAAATACTTTTAATATTCTATAAGTATTTAAAAAAAAAATATATATATATGTGTGTGTGTGTGTGTGTGTGTGTGTGTGTGTGTGTGTGTGTGTGTGTGTGTGTGTATATATAAGAACACTGACAGTACAGAACATTTCAGCTGGCTCTATGCAGTATTTTTCATTCTGATAGACAGAGAGGCAGCTCATGAAAAATAAGGTCATGCCTCCATCTGGTGTTCATTCTTGGTATTACACACTTGGTATTAACTTACATTAAATAAGAAAATTATTTTAAACTATATTTTTCCTTTTTAGTTCATGTTAATTAATGTAATAACTTATGTTAACAAAAGAGACCTTAATGTAAATTGTTAAAAATACTTTTAATATTCTATAAGTATTAAAAAAAAGAAAAAAAAAAAAAAAAATATATATATATATATATATATATATATATATATATATATATATATGTGTGTGTGTGTGTGTGTGTGTGTGTGTGTGTAAAGAATACTGAGAATACAGAGCATTTCAGCTGATTATATGCATTCTTTTACATTCTGATACACAGAGAGGCAGCTCTTCAAAAATAAGGTCATGCCTCCATCTTGTGTTCATTCTTGGTATTACACTCTTCACCTTTAAAACAATTTCAGTGATAGTTTTAATTGTTTTGTGGCCCCTGAGCATGATACATTTATGAAACTAAGCATGTTTCCTCAGAATGACCTGTTATATTTATGTAAAAAGTTTTGAAGTGTTTGGAAAGTGCACTTTAAAGATATAAGAAAATTACTGCTATTTGTTTTACTGTTACTTTAATAAATCACCATTACCACACCGTTCGAGATATCCTAAATCCGTCCGCAATTTAAAATCTTCAGTATATTGGCATCATGTTGACAAAGTTTGGTGTGAACTACTTGTTTCTGCTTGGAGGAGTATGAATTTATTTACAGCCTGTTTTCTCAAAAAACAAATATTCAAAGAAAAATTGTTTTGTGGCCCCTGAGCATGATATATTTTTGAAACTAAGCATGTTTCCTCAGAATGATTTGTTATATTTATGTAAAAAGTTTTGAAGTGTTTGGAAAGTGCACTTTAAAGATATAAGAAAATTACTGCTATTTATTTTTACTGTTACTTTAATAAATCACCATTGCCACACCGTTCGAGATATCCTAAATCCGTCCGCAATTTAAAATCTTCAGTATATTGGCATCATGTTGACAAAGTTTGGTGTGAACTACTTGTTTCTGCTCGGAGGAGTATGAATTTGTTTACAGCCTGTTTTCTCCAAAAACAAACATTCAAATAAAAATAGCCGACTTCCTGTAGGTCGTAGCTAATGACTGTAAATTAGAAAGTTGTCCGGCTTAATAAGAACAATTTATGTGCCAAGTTTGGTGTCTGTAGCTAAAACTAACCCCCCCACTTTTGACAAAAGGTGGCGCTATAGAGTGCCTCTTCCACGCCCGTTCATGAGCTTTTTCTGGTGTCTAACTATTATTAATACAGATATGTGTATTGAGTTTCATGGAATTCTAAGCATGTTATCTGCCTCAAAATAATCTGAAAAGAATATTCAACTTTGACAAATTACCACGGCAACAATATTTTAGATATCAATATTCCCTTCACAGTTTCACATCGGCCATGTTTTCTCATTATTCTGATGAAGTTTGAAGCAAATCGGGTAAAAATAAGATGCTGAAAATGAAATTGACACATTTCCTGCTGCCAGTTGGTGGCGCTATAACTTTTACTCATAATAGTCACATCTATTCGATCGGCATCATACAACGAACAAACCCCTGAAGTTTGATCAAAATCAGACAATGTATGTGGATGTTATTAGACATTTCGTGTCTCTTATTTTTTGCCATAATTCATCGCCTCGCCACGGGCAAACCGTTCGAGATATCAAAAATCCCTCCGCAATTTAGCATCCCCAATGTCTTGAGATCATGTTCACCGAGTTTGGTGGCAATCGTATGGAAGTCCTCAGAGGAGTATATCAAATTCCAGAGCATGCGCTTTTCAAACAGCCCTAAATAGCCGACTTCCTGTTGGGCGGAGCCTATGACATAGAGTAGGAAAGTTGTTCGGCTCAATGAGATCTATATGTGTACCGAGTTTCATATGAATACGTTTAAGTATGTGTGAGATAGCCATCAAGATATCTGGCCGTTTTGTAGGGGGCGATGTAGAGCCCCTGTGCCACGCCCGGGTCCCAGCCTTGGCGACGTCCTAATGGCCGCAGATTCCAACGTGTGTGCAAATTTTCAAGAGTTTTTGAGCATGTTAAGGCCCCCAAAAACCCCCGGAAGGTTGAAAAAAAAAATAAAAATAAAAAAAAAAAAAAAAAAAATAATAATAATCCTTAGGAAAACAATAGGGCCTCCGCCATTCTGGCTTGGGCCCTAAATATAGCTGCAAGCAGCGATGGCGGGCCCAAGCCGTCAGCGCAACCGCCACGCCGGTGGCATCAGGAAAACTGTGCCCAGCGGGCACATGCATTACAGTAAACCTCTGGCAGTTTGGATTTGAGGGATACAGCAATGAAAGGGTTAATCCAAACTATCAAGACTGTGAAAGATACACACATACACACACGCATACAAGCAACTATATATAACATTTGGGTAACACTTTCAATAAGGTTTCCGTTATTAACATTAACTATATTAATTAATATGAACAATAAATATATAGCTGTTTAAAAATGTTAGTCTCTCTCTATTCTCTCTCTCTCTCACAAACTCACACATAAAAACAAATATGAAAAGCTTTTTTAACACTTTTCAATAAGTTTTTATTTTTTAACATTATATAAGTTAACATGAACAATAATTATATAATATTTATTAATGTTAATTAATGTTAAGTTTAAAATGTATTAATACATTATTAAAATTTAAAGTTGTGTCTCAACATTAGTTTATGTTCTGTGAATTAACATAAAATTAATATTTTTAATGTTAGTATTAACCAAAATTAAATGAAATTAATAAATGATTTTAAAATATATTGTTCCTTTTTAGTTCATGTTAATTAATGTAATAACTCATGTTAACCAAAGAGACCTTAAAGTAAATTGTTACCAATATTTTTTATATTATATAGCTATTTAAAAAAAGTATATGATTATATATATATATATATATATATATATATATATATGTATATGTGTGTGTGTGTGTGTATCTAAAAGAATATGGACAGTACAGAACATTTCAGCTGATTCTATGCATTCTTTTTCATTCTGATACACAGAGAAGCAGCTCTTGAAAAATAAGGTCATGCCTCCATCTGGTGTTCATTCTTGATATTACACGCTTGGTATTAACTAACATTAAATAAGATTAATAAATGATTTTAAATTAAATTGTTCCTTTTTAGTTCATGTTAATTAATGTAATAACTTATGTTAACCAAAGAGACCTTAATGTAAATTGCTACAAATACTTTTAATATTTTATAAGTATTTAAAAAAAAAAAAAAAATTATATATATATATATATATATATATATATATATATATATATATATATATATATATATATATATATATATATATATATATATATATATGTGTGTGTGTGTATATATATATGTGTGTGTGTGTGTGTGTGTGTGTGTGTATATATATATATATATATATAAGAACACTGACAGTACAGAACATTTCAGCTGGCTCTATGCAGTATTTTTCATTCTGATAGACAGAGAGGCAGCTCATGAAAAATAAGGTCATGCCTCCATCTGGTGGTCATTCTTGGTCTTACACACTTGGTATTAACTTACATTATATAAGATTAAAAAATTATTTTAAATTATATTGTTCCTTTTTAGTTCATTTTAATTAATGTAATAACTTATGTTAACCAAAGAGACCTTAATGTAAATTGTTAAAAATACTTTTAATATTCTATAAGTATAAAAAAAAAAAAACATATGTATATATATATATATATATGTGTGTGTGTGTGTGTGTGTGTGTGTGTGTGTAAAGAATACTGAGAATACAGAGCATTTCAGCTGATTATATGCATTCTTTTACATTCTGATACACAGAGAGGCAGCTCTTCAAAAATAAGGTCATGCCTCCATCTTGTGTTCATTCTTGGTATTACACTCTTCACCTTTAAAACAATTTCAGTGATAGTTTTAATTGTTTTGTGGCCCCTGAGGATGATACATTTATGAAACTAAGCATGTTTCCTCAGAATGACCTGTTATATTTATGTAAAATGTTTTGAAGTGTTTGAAAAGTGCACTTTAAAGATATAAGAAAATTACTGCTATTTGTTTTACTGTTATTTTAATAAATCACCATTACCACACCGTTCGAGATATCCTAAATCCGTCCGCAATTTAAAATCTTCAGTATATTGGCATCATGTTGACAAAGTTTGGTGTGAACTACTTGTTTCTGCTTGGAGGAGTATGAATTTATTTACAGCCTGTTTTCTCAAAAAACAAATTTTCAAAGAAAAATTGTTTTGTGGCCCCTGAGCATGATATATTTTTGAAACTAAGCATGTTTCCTCAGAATGATTTGTTATATTTATGTAAAAAGTTTTGAAGTGTTTGGAAAGTGCACTTTAAAGATATAAGAAAATTACTGCTATTTTTTTTTACTGTTACTTTAATAAATCACCATTGCCACACCGTTCGAGATATCCTAAATCCGTCCGCAATTTAAAATCTTCAGTATATTGGCATCATGTTGACAAAGTTTGGTGTGAACTACTTGTTTCTGCTCGGAGGAGTATGAATTTGTTTACAGCCTGTTTTCTCCAAAAACAAACATTCAAATAAAAATAGCCGACTTCCTGTAGGTCGTAGCTAATGACTGTAAATTAGAAAGTTGTCCGGCTTAATAAGAACAATTTATGTACCGAGTTTGGTGTCTGTAGCTAAAACTAACCCCCCCACTTTTGACAAAAGGTGGCGCTATAGAGTGCCTCTTCCACGCCCGTTTATGAGCTTTTTCTGGTGTCTAACTATTATTAATACAGATATGTGTATTGAGTTTCATGGAATTCTAAGCATGTTATCTGCCTCAAAATAATCTGAAAAGAATATTCAACTTTGACAAATTACCACGGCAACAATATTTTAGATATCAATATTCCCTTCACAGTTTCACATCGGCCGTGTTTTGTCATTATTCTGATGAAGTTTGAAGCAAATCGGGTAAAAATAAGATGCTGAAAATGAAATTGACACATTTCCTGCTGCCAGTTGGTGGCGCTATAACTTTTACTCATAATAGTCACATCTATTCGATCGGCATCATACAACGAACAAACCCCTGAAGTTTGATCAAAATCAGACAATGTATGTGGATGTTATTAGACATTTCGTGTCTCTCATTTTTCGCCATAATTCATCACCTCGCCACGGGCAAACCGTTCGAGATATCAAAAATCCCTCCGCAATTTAGCATCCCCAATGTCTTGAGATCATGTTCACCGAGTTTGGTGGCAATCGTATGGAAGCCCTCAGAGGAGTATATCAAATTCCAGAGCATGCGCTTTTCAAACAGCCCTAAATAGCCGACCTCCTGTTGGGCGGAGCCTATGACATAGAGTAGGAAAGTTGTTCGGCTCAATGAGATCTATATGTGTACCGAGTTTCATATGAATACGTTTAAGTATGTGTGAGATAGCCATCAAGATATCTGGCCGTTTTGTAGGGGGCGATGTAGAGCCCCTGTGCCACGCCCGGGTCCCAGCCTTGGCGGCGTCCTAATGGCCGCGGATTCCAACGTGTGTGCAAATTTTCAAGAGTTTTTGAGCATGTTAAGGCCCCCAAAAACCCCCGGAAGGTTGAAAAAAAAAAAAAAAAAAAAAAAAAAAAAAAAAAAAAAAAAATAATCCTTAGGAAAACAATAGGGCCTCCGCCATTCTGGCTTGGGCCCTAATAATCCTTAGGAAAACAATAGGGCCTCCGCCATTCTGGCTTGGGCCCTAATAATAATCCTTAGGAAAACAATAGGGCCTCCGCCATTCTGGCTTGGGCCCTAAATATAGCTGCAAGCAGCGATGGCGGGCCCAAGCCGTCAGCGCAACCGCCACGCCGGTGGCATCAGGAAACCTGTGCCCAGCGGGCACATGCATTACAGTAACCTTCCGGCAGTCTGGTTTTGAGGGATACAGCAATGAAAGGGTTAATCAAAACTATCAAGACATTGAGACACACACACACGCAACTATATATAACATTTGGGTAACACTTTAAATAAGGTTTCAGTTATTAACATTAACTATATTAATTAATATGAACAATAAATATATAGCTGTTTAAAAATGTTAGTCTCTCTCTATTCTCTCTCTCTCTCTCACACATAAAAACAAATATGAAAAGCTTTTGTAACACTTTTCAATAAGTTTTTATTTTTTAACATTATATAAGTTAACATGAACAATAATTATGTAATATTTATTAATGTTAATTAATGTTAAGTTTAAAATGTATTAATACATTATTAAAATTTAAAGTTGTATCTTAACATTAGTTTATGTTTTGTAATTTAAAAAACAAAATTAATATTTTTAATTTTAGCATTAACTAACATTAAATAAGATTAATAAATGATTTTAAAATATATTGTTCCTTTTTAGTTCATATTAATTAATGTAATAACTTATGTTAACCAAAGAGACCTTAAAGTAAATTTTTAACAATATTTTTAATATTTTATAACTATTTAAAAAAAGTATATGATAATATATATATATATATATATATATATATATATATATATCTAAACGAATAATGACAGTACAGAACATTTCAGCTGATTCTATGCATTATTTTTCATTCTGAGAGACATACAGGCAGCTCAGGCAGCTCTTGAAAAATAAGGTCATGCCTCCATCTTGTGTTCATTCTTGGTATTACACTCTTGGTATTAACTAACATTAAATAAGATTAATAAATGATTTTAAATTATATTGTTCCTATTTAGTTCATTTTAATTAATGTAATAACTTATGTTAACCAAAGAGACCTTAATGTAAATTGTTACCAATACTTTTTATATTATATAACCATTTAAAAAAAAGTATATGATATATATATATATATATATATGTGTGTGTGTATGTGTGTGTGTGTGTAAATAAATACTGACAGTACAGAACATTTCAGTTGATTCTATGCAGTATTTTTCATTCTGATAGACATACAGCAGCTCAGGCAGCTCTTGAAAAATAAGGTCATGCCTCCATCTTGTGTTCATTCTTGGTATTACACTCTTGGTATTAACTAACATTAAATAAGATTAATAAATGATTTTAAATTATATTGTTCCTATTTAGTTCATTTTAATTAATGTAATAACTTATGTTAACCAAAGAGACCTTAATGTAAATTGTTAAAAATACTTTTAATATTCTATAAGTATAAAAAAAAAAAAAAAAAACATATATATATGTGTGTGTGTGTGTGTGTGTGTGTGTGTGTGTGTGTGTGTGTGTGTGTGTGTGTGTGTGTGTGTGTGTGTGTGTGTGTGTGTGTGTAAAGAATACTGAGAATACAGAGCATTTCAGCTGATTATATTTATTCTTTTTTATTCTGATAAACAGAGAGGCAGCTCTTCAAAAATAAGGTCATGCCTCCATCTGGTGTTCATTCTTGGTATTACACGCTTGGCATTAACTAACATTAAATAAGATTAATAAATTATTTTAAATTATATTGTTCCTTTTTAGTTCATGTTAATTAATGTAATAACTTATGTTAACCAAAGAGACCTTAATGTAAATTGTTACAAATACTTTTAATATTCTATAAGTATTAAATATATATATATATATATATATATATATATATATATATATATATATATATATATATGTGTGTGTGTGTGTGTGTGTGTGTGTGTGTAAAGAATACTGAGAATACAGAGCATTTCAGCTGATTATATTTATTCTTTTTTATTCTGATAAACAGAGAGGCAGCTCATGAAAAATAAGGTCATGCCTCCATTGGGTGGTCATTCTTGGTATTACACGCTTGGTATTAACTTACATTAAATAAGATTAAAAAAATATTTTACATTATGTTGTTCCTTTTTAGCTCATGTTAATTAATGTAATAACTTATGTTAACCAAAGAGACCTTAATGTAAATTGTTACAAATACTTTTAATATTCTATAAGTATTAAAAAAAAAATATATATATATATATATATATATATGTGTGTGTGTGTGTGTGTGTGTGTGTGTGTGTGTGTGTAAAGAATACTGAGAATACAGAGCATTTCAGCTGATTATATGCATTCTTTTACATTCTGATACACAGAGAGGCAGCTCTTCAAAAATAAGGTCATGCCTCCATCTTGTGTTCATTCTTGGTATTACACTCTTCACCTTTAAAACAATTTCAGTGATAGTTTTAATTGTTTTGTGGCCCCTGAGCATGATACATTTATGAAACTAAGCATGTTTCCTCAGAATGACCTGTTATATTTATGTAAAAAGTTTTGAAGTGTTTGGAAAGTGCACTTTAAAGATATAAGAAAATTACTGCTATTTGTTTTACTGTTACTTTAATAAATCACCATTACCACACCGTTCGAGATATCCTAAATCCGTCCGCAATTTAAAATCTTCAGTGTATTGGCATCATGTTGACAAAGTTTGGTGTGAACTACTTGTTTCTGCTTGGAGGAGTATGAATTTATTTACAGCCTGTTTTCTCAAAAAACAAATATTCAAAGAAAAATTGTTTTGTGGCCCCTGAGCATGATATATTTTTGAAACTAAGCATGTTTCCTCAGAATGATTTGTTATATTTATGTAAAAAGTTTTGAAGTGTTTGGAAAGTGCACTTTAAAGATATAAGAAAATTACTGCTATTTATTTTTACTGTTACTTTAATAAATCACCATTGCCACACCGTTCGAGATATCCTAAATCCGTCCGCAATTTAAAATCTTCAGTATATTGGCATCATGTTGACAAAGTTTGGTGTGAACTACTTGTTTCTGCTCGGAGGAGTATGAATTTGTTTACAGCCTGTTTTCTCCAAAAACAAACATTCAAATAAAAATAGCCGACTTCCTGTAGGTCGTAGCTAATGACTGTAAATTAGAAAGTTGTCCGGCTTAATAAGAACAATTTATGTACCGAGTTTGGTGTCTGTAGCTAAAACTAACCCCCCCACTTTTGACAAAAGGTGGCGCTATAGAGTGCCTCTTCCACGCCCGTTTATGAGCTTTTGTTGGTGTCTAACTATCATTAATACGGATATGTGTATTGAGTTTCATGGAATTCTAAGCATGTTATCTGCCTCAAAATCAACTTCAAAATCAACAAAAAAACGTTCAACTTTGACATATTACCAAGGCAACAATATTTTAGATATCCATATTCCCTTCACAGTTTTACATCAGCCGTGTTTTCTCATTACTCTGATGAAGTTTGAAGCAAATCGGGTAAAAATAAGATGCTGGATTCAAAGCATTTTGAAATGACACATTTCCTGCTGCCAGTTGGTGGCGCTATAACTTTTACTCATAATAGTCACATCTATTCGATCGGCATCACACAACGAACAAACCCCTGAAGTTTGATCAAAATCAGACAATGTATGTGGATGTTATTAGACATTTCGTGTCTCTCATTTTTCGCCATAATTCATCACCTCGCCACGGGCAAACCATTCGAGATATCAAAAATCCCTCCGCAATTTAGCATCCCCAATGTCTTGAGATCACGTTCACCGAGTTTGGTGGCAATCGTATGGAAGCCCTCAGAGGAGTATTTCAAATTCCAGAGCATGCACTTTCAAACAACCCTAAATAGCCGACTTCCTGTTGGGCGGAGCCTATGACATAGAGGGCGACAGTTGTTCAGCTCAATGAGATCTATATGTGTACCGAGTTTCATATGAATACGTGCAACTATGTGTGAGCTACACATCATGTTAAAAACTGTGTTCTAGGGGTCGCTGTAGAGCCCCTGTGCCACGCCCGGGTCCCAGCCTCTGCGGCGTCCTAATGGCCGCGGATTCCAACGTGTGTGCAAATTTTCAAGAGTTTTTGAGCACGTTAAGGCCCCCAAAAACGCCCGGATAGTCGAAAAAAAAAAAAAAAAAAAAAAAAAAAAAAAATAATCCTGAAGGAAACAATAGGGCCCTGCGCCATAGCGGCTTGGACCCTAAATATAGCTGCAAGCAGCGATGGCGGGCCCAAGCCGTCAGCGCAACCGCCACGCCGGTGGCATCAGGAAAACTGTGCCCAGCGGGCACATGCATTACAGTAAACCTCTGGCAGTTTGGATTTGAGGGATACAGCAATGAAAGGGTTAATCCAAACTATCAAGACTGTAAAAGATACACACATACACACACGCATACAAGCAACTATATATAACATTTGGGTAACACTTTCAATAAGGTTTCCGTTATTAACATTAACTATATTAATTAATATGAACAATAAATATATAGCTGTTTAAAAATGTTAGTCTCTCTCTATTCTCTCTCTCTCTCACAAACTCACACATAAAAACAAATATGAAAAGCTTTTTTAACACTTTTCAATAAGTTTTTATTTTTTAACATTATATAAGTTAACATGAACAATAATTATATAATATTTATTAATGTTAATTAATGTTAAGTTTAAAATGTATTAATACATTATTAAAATTTAAAGTTGTGTCCCAACATTAGTTTATGTTCTGTGAATTAACATAAAATTAATATTTTTAATGTTAGTATTAACCAAAATTAAATGAAATTAATAAATGATTTTAAAATATATTGTTCCTTTTTAGTTCATGTTAATTAATGTAATAACTCATGTTAACCAAAGAGACCTTAAAGTAAATTGTTACCAATATTTTTTATATTATATAGCTATTTAAAAAAAGTATATGATTATATATATATATATATATATATATGTATGTGTGTGTGTGTGTGTGTGTGTGTGTGTGTGTGTGTGTGTGTGTGTGTGTGTATCTAAAAGAATATGGACAGTACAGAACATTTCAGCTGATTCTATGCATTATTTTTCATTCTGAGAGACATACAGGCAGCTCAGCCAATTTTTGAAAATTAAGGTCATGCCTCCATCTGCTGGTCATTCTTGGTATTACACGCTTGGTATTAACTAACATGAAATAAGATTAATAAATGATTTTAAATTATATTGTTCCTTTTTAGTTCATGTAAATTAATGTAATAACTTATGTTAACCAAAGAGACCTTAAGGTAAATTGTTACAAATACTTTTAATATTCTATAAGTATTTTTAAAAAAAAATATATATATATATATATATATATATATATATGTGTGTGTGTGTGTGTGTGTGTGTGTGTGTGTGTGTGTGTAAAGAATACTGAGAATACAGAGCATTTCAGCTGATTCTATGCATTCTTTTTCATTCTGATACACAGAGAAGCAGCTCTTGAAAAATAAGGTCATGCCTCCATCTGGTGTTCATTCTTGATATTACACGCTTGGTATTAACTAACATTAAATAAGATTAATAAATGATTTTAAATTAAATTGTTCCTTTTTAGTTCATGTTAATTAATGTAATAACTTATGTTAACCAAAGAGACCTTAATGTAAATTGCTACAAATACTTTTAATATTTTATAAGTATTTAAAAAAAAAAAAAAAAAATATATATATATATATGTGTGTGTGTGTGTGTGTGTGTGTGTGTGTGTATGTATGTGTATATATATATATATATATATATATATATATATATATATATATATAAGAACACTGACAGTACAGAACATTTCAGCTGGCTCTATGCAGTATTTTTCATTCTGATAGACAGAGAGGCAGCTCATGAAAAATAAGGTCATGCCTCCATCTGGTGGTCATTCTTGGTATTACACGCTTGGTATTAACTTACATTAAATAAGATTAAAAAAATATTTTAAATTATATTGTTCCTTTTTAGTTCATGTTAATTAATGTAATAACTTATGTTAACCAAAGAGACCTTAATGTAAATTGTTACAAATAATTTTAATATTCTATAAGTATTAAATTTTTATATATATATATATATATATATATATATATATATACATATATGTGTGTGTGTGTGTGTGTGTGTGTTTGTGTGTGTGTGTGTATAAAGAATACTGAGAATACAGAGCATTTCAGCTGATTCTATGCATTCTTTTTTATTCTGATACACAAAGAGGCAGCTCTTGAAAAATAAGGTCATGCCTCCATCTGGTGTTCATTCTTGGTGTTACACGCTTGGTATTAACTAACATTAAATAAGATTAATAAATGATTTTAAATTATATTGTTCCTTTTTAGTTCATGTTAATTAATGTAATAACTTATGTTAACCAAAGAGACCTTAATGTAAATTGTTAAAAATACTTTTAATATTCTATAAGTATAAAAAAAAAAAAAAACATATGTATATATATATATATATATATATATCTGTGTGTGTGTGTGTGTGTGTGTGTGTGTGTGTGTGTGTGTGTGTGTGTGTGTGTGTAAAGAATACTGAGAATACAGAGCAATTCAGCTGATTATATGCATTCTTTTACATTCTGATACACAGAGAGGCAGCTCTTCAAAAATAAGGTCATGCCTCCATCTTGTGTTCATTCTTGGTATTACACTCTTCACCTTTAAAACAATTTCAGTGATAGTTTTAATTGTTTTGTGGCCCCTGAGGATGATACATTTTTGAAACTAAGCAGGTTTCCTCAGAATGACCTGTTATATTTATGTAAAATGTTTTGAAGTGTTTGAAAAGTGCACTTTAAAGATATAAGAGAATTACTGCTATTTTTTTTTTACTGTTACTTTAATAAATCACCATTACCACACCGTTCGAGATATCCTAAATCCGTCCGCAATTTAAAATCTTCAGTGTATTGGCATCATGTTGACAAAGTTTAGTGTGAACTACTTGTTTCTGCTTGGAGGAGTATGAATTTATTTACAGCCTGTTTTCTCAAAAAACAAACATTCAAAGAAAAATTGTTTTGTGGCCCCTGAGCATGGTATATTTTTGAAACTAAGCATGTTTCCTCAGAATGATTTGTTATA
This sequence comes from Acrossocheilus fasciatus, assembly GCA_036784905.1. Taxonomy (NCBI): domain Eukaryota; kingdom Metazoa; phylum Chordata; class Actinopteri; order Cypriniformes; family Cyprinidae; genus Acrossocheilus; species Acrossocheilus fasciatus. Next base: position 27,619,987 of record CM071938.1, read on the forward strand.
TTTATGTAAAAAGTTTTGAAGTGTTTGGAAAGTGCACTTTAAAGATATAAGAAAATTACTGCTATTTTTTTTTACTGTTACTTTAATAAATCACCATTGCCACACCGTTCGAGATATCCTAAATCCGTCCGCAATTTAAAATCTTCAGTATATTGGCATCATGTTCACAAAGTTTGGTGTGAACTACTTGTTTCTGCTCGGAGGAGTATGAATTTGTTTACAGCCTGTTTTCTCCAAAAACAAACATTCAAATAAAAATAGCCGACTTCCTGTAGGTCGTAGCTAATGACTGTAAATTAGAAAGTTGTCCGGCTTAATAAGAACAATTTATGTACCGAGTTTGGTGTCTGTAGCTAAAACTAACCCCCCCACTTTTGACAAAAGGTGGCGCTATAGAGTGCCTCTTCCACGCCCGTTTATGAACTTTTTCTGGTGTCTAACTATTATTAATACAGATATGTGTATTGAGTTTCATGGAATTCTAAGCATGTTATCTGCCTCAAAATCAACTTCAAAATCAACAAAAAAACGTTCAACTTTGACATATTACCAAGGCAACAATATTTTAGATATCAATATTCCCTTCACAGTTTTACATCGGCCGTGTTTTCTCATTACTCTGATGAAGTTTGAAGCAAATCGGGTAAAAATAAGATGCTGGATTCAAAGCATTTTGAAATGACACATTTCCTGCTGCCAGTTGGTGGCGCTATAACTTTTACTCATAATAGTCACATCTATTCGATCGGCATCACACAACGAACAAACCCCTGAAGTTTGATCAAAATCAGACAATGTATGTGGATGTTATTAGACATTTCGTGTCTCTCATTTTTCGCCATAATTCATCACCTCGCCACGGGCAAACCGTTCGAGATATCAAAAATCCCTCCGCAATTTAGCATCCCCAATGTCTTGAGATCACGTTCACCGACTTTGGTGGCAATCGTATGGAAGCCCTCAGAGGAGTATATCAAATTCCAGAGCATGCACTTTCAAACAACCCTAAATAGCCGACTTCCTGTTGGGCGGAGCCTATGACATAGAGGGCGACCGTTGTTCAGCTCAATGAGATCTATATGTGTACCGAGTTTCATATGAATACGTGCAACTATGTGTGAGCTACACATCATGTTAAAAACTGTGTTCTAGGGGTCGCTGTAGAGCCCCTGTGCCACGCCCGGGTCCCAGCCTCTGCGGCGTCCTAATGGCCGCGGATTCCAACGTGTGTGCAAATTTTCAAGAGTTTTTGAGCACGTTAAGGCCCCCAAAAACGCCCGGATAGTCGAAAAAAAAAAAAAAAAAAAAAAAAAAAAAAAATAATCCTGAAGGAAACAATAGGGCCCTGCGCCATAGCGGCTTGGACCCTAATAATGGGAGTAATAATTGACAAGATTTTCTTAATAATATATAATATTGAAATATAATATTGAAATATAATTTATTTCCCTATTCATGCACCAAAACGGGTCGCTGTGAACAGAGCATGTTTTTGACAAAGTAAAAACGGTGTTGTTTTACACTACCATTGAGAAATTTTAACCAAAGTATGTTATAGACTTTTCATGAAGACCCTAAAGAATGATATCAACTTGTGGAAAATGGGCATCTGATGTCCCCTTTAAAAATATGTATTGAACTAAGTTTTGGGAAAGTTTGTTAAGAGGAAAATAATTTACAAATTGTTATGGGTCATTAACAGTGGTCAAGGAAACCAAGGTGAATTTGCTAAGGATAGATCAAACACAAGGTGTACATAATTTGAAAAGGGCACAATCAACAATAGCAGTTAAAGGGATAGTTCACCCATAACCCTCAAACCATCCTAGGTGTATATGACTTTCTTCTTTCAGACAAAAACAATCTGACTTGTATTAAAGTTGTCCTGGCTATTCCAAGCTCTACAATGGCAGTGAATGGGGGTTGAGATTTTTAAGCCCAAAAAAAGTGCATCCACCCATCATAAAAAGTACTCCACACAGCTCTGGGGGGTTAATAAAGTGAAGCGATGCACTTGTGTAAGAAAATTATTAATTTGACTAAATTTATTTGACTAAAATGTTGGACTTGTCAACAAGCTGAATATCTAAGATAGCACAGTGAATGTTTATATGATTAACCTTTTGATTTAAAATGCAAATGTAACCTCATTTCTTCACAAAATAATAAGACCCTACCCCACTCCATTTTGGGGCATGTTGAAATGAAATAGCAGAAACATTTTTGCAGTTTACCCAAATGTGATCTGTGATCTCAAGGACCCACTTACATGCTGTATATATCTTGCTTTCCATTAAAACCTGTGTAGTTTGTAAGGATAATGCAGAACCTTTTTAAGACCAGCAGTTTGTGGGGAATGAAGTCTTTCCAGACCAACCTGCATTCTTTTATCTTATCTGACATCTAAACCTTTTCGCTTGATTTGATTTCTAAGGACTGATTGTCCTGATTTTGCAAGCATGCTCCTGTGTCTGCATGTTTTGTTGGTTCTTGACAATCCTGTCAAGTTAAAACACAAATCCTTATCATATAACCTAACTCTTAAACTAAAGGGTGTTTATAGGTTGGTAACAATAGTGTGTAAAGCACTAACTCAGTATAAAGCTTAACTCTACACTGTTAGACATTTCAAAGGGTTTTTACAGTAATACTGTTGCCAGTAAGTTACTGTAATTAAGATTTACAGTAGCAAACTGTATTTGATTTATCAGTATACTACTGTAATTCATTCATTTTTATATAGATTTCATTATATTTTATAATTTTTATATAGAATTCTTTTTTTTTTAAACTTTTAAAAGGCAAACCTCATACAGAATACATAAACCTCTCAAAACCATAGTTGTTCTCTTACCATGAATTATCAGTCTCAAGCCCAATTTATACTTCTGCGTCGAACCTACACCGTAGCCTACACAGAGAAGTACAGGCCTGCACCGTAACCTACGCCGTACCTGACGTGCACCTCTCCAAAAATCTAACAGCGCGTCAATTCTACGTGGATCGCAAGCGCTGTGATTGGTCTGCTAGAATCCCAGTTTTGAGTTTTGTGTGCGTTTATGAGCACTGTAATATAGTTTAATGTTATACCTTTGTAACGGGGCGTGTTTTAGGAACTACAAATCCCATCAGCCTCAGTTCTATAAAAGGAAGTGATGAGATTCGTTCTTCAATTTCCGCCCTTTGGTTTCTGCTGACGATTTATGAATGGAAGTCGCGCCAGATCTAAGGTATGGCATTGTGACGCTAGATTAGTAAGTCTTGTGAAATTATTGTATATGTAGTGATGTGTTGAATAATGCGTTGGCCTTCTGTTTGTTGTACGTCTTCCTGTTCATTGAAATGGGTTTGCAGCTGGTTTACGTGTTGCATGGCGGCAATAGACCAAATGTAAGGATCGTTTGTGCAGTTACACGTCAAAGAGTGGAACATTATTGAGTGTTGAACACGATGCATCGTTAGGAGGTAGTAATTTTATTATCCGATGATTGCATGGTCATGTGTATTTAACACGTGTTTTATTAATCATGTTACGGCTATACGGTATAGGTCATTACACAAAAAAAAAAACATCTGAAACGTTTTCATTGGAAAGATAATTTTACAGGGTTATAAAAATAACCTAAAACTAACCATTGATCTCTATAAGTAATTTTTTTTTTTTTTAGGTTATTTTAAAAATAACCACCCTGCAACGTTCTGGGAACGTTATTTTATGGTTGCAAAAAAATAACCTAAAACTAACCATTAGGGAAAATAACCTAAAACTAACCATTAGGGAAGGTTCTCTGTAAGTTATTTTTAGGTTATTTAATAATAACCACCCTGCAACGTTCTGGGAACATTATTTTATGGTTACAAAAAAAATAATAAAACCCTAAAAATAACGTTTCCCTAACGTTAGTATTTGGTTCCCAAAAAATAACCAAACGGGAACCAAAAACTAACGTTAGGGGAAAGTTCTGTGTTTGCTGGGAAGTCTCTGTATGTGGGGTCTGACGTCACAGAAAATTCCCATGATGCAAAGGGTATTACAGTTATTTACTGTAAAGGGAATTTGCAGTATTACATTGGGTGATATACAGTAAATAACTGTGGAAATTACAGAAATGTCTAAGTGTAACATTAGCCTTCTAATCTGATTGGTTGTCAGAAATGTTGATCCAGGACCAAAAAGGACCAAGGTCCTTCTTAAAAACTACAGGGGTGTGGGCAGAGGTGGGTAGTAACGAGTTACATTTACTTGAGTAATATTTTTGGGCAACTAGTACTTTTAGAGTATATTTAAATATGGGTACTTTTACTCTTACTCATGTAAATTTTTAGTGAAAAAAAACTATACCTTTTACTTCGTTACTGTGGGCGACGCTCCTTTCATTACTTTACCTTAATGCTCAATTTATTCCAAAACACGCCTTCTAATTTTCTCTGGGCACTGAGCGATGCCCATTCTTTTGAGTGAATTCTGTTCAAAGGCTTGATCAAACCAGTTGGCAGACCAGTGAATTGGTTCACGAATCAGTTTGAATGGTTCGTTCAGTTTCTTCCCGCACGCGCTGAGTCGTCTGAAGTGGTTCTGACTCAGATAACAGAAAGTTTTAAGAACATCAAGAGCGTTGAAGACGTGGCTTTGTATCTACAGTCAATTGAAAGCAAATCTGCAAAGGCTATTGTTTGCTAGCTATGTAGATCCTTATTAGATAAACACTGCATGTGCTGTCGGTTCCACAGGTATAGGCTACATTCAATTACAGTACACGATACCAGTATGAAATTACCAGTTTGTTGCACATGTAGGCTACCTTATACATTAAATACAATGTATAATTTATACATTAAATAAGCTATCACACAGTATGAAATGAACACCCGCCAAACCCACATTAGCTCTGCACAGTGGCGCACGACCTGTTCCAGGAGGAATGCCTATTTTCACAATATACATTTGTTTACATTTTGCAAAACAGACAGAAGAAGATCCGTCAATGTGCATTTTTTTCCCGTTATGTTCAGATGTTCGGTAGCGGTCGTGTGAGGAGTTTTCACTCTTCGTGTCAGAGATTATATATCGGCTACATATATAATACATAATTAATATACTTTAAAATATAATTTATCAGTTAATTCAGTGAATTCAGCAAATCAGAATTTATCATCAGCTGTTACTCCAGTTTTCAGAATCATATAATCCTTCAGACAGGGACGTGCACAGGGGGGTTGCTCAGGTTGCCCGGGCAACTGCCCATATACCCTTCTCGACTCACGTTGCCCTTCCGAGGTGGAAAATAAATAAATAAATAAATCGTACAATGGATGCAGAATTTCATGTAAGCCTAGATAAAAAAAAATAAAATAAAAAAAAACGCAAAGCCTCATTCACTTCCATATTCGGGAAAGTGAAAGTCAGTAGGGGAAGGGCAAACTCTGTTTACGTGGCTGCAGCGCTGCACGTGACCGGCACCTGAGCTGAGCCTGCATGAGCGGCACTAGGAGATTGTCGCGGTTGTCGGGTGAGACGAGTTAACGTTGTCGGAAAGGTATAACCAGTGATGGGAATAACGGCGTTATTTTTTTCAGTAACGAGTAATCAAACGAATTACTGTTTCCCCCGTTACAACGCCGTTACCGTTACTGACAATAAAATGTGGCGTTACTATATTATATTGTTAGAATTTAATTTTTCAGTTCATCTGAATGGATGCGCAGTGTAGCTGTATTTGACGTGCCGTAAACTCTAGTGTGAAGCGCACTACTCGCCGTCGCTTTCTCTCACATACACGCACACAAAGAAAGATACAGAGCAAGAGAGTCTTTCATAACATGAAGAATTGACGCGCTACATGTAAACGATACTCTTTGTTGTATTTTCCTGTCAAAATAACGGGTTTCATTTGGAATTCTTCAGCTTTTAAGAACTACCGGTTTCTCTGGTAGTGGGCGGAACTAATGCGCAAACGACAATCTCATTGGCTGGCGCTCACCTGCTATCGTTTTGATTTCAGCAAATCAATTCGAGCAAACGCAGACAACGTGGTTAATATTCATGAACCCAGCAGCTCATTAATCCTTAGTGTGTTTTATATTGATGACAAATATGCATTCATACTTGGTTATTCTAATTACTAAAGTTCTATCATCATATAATATTAAATTATCATAATATTATATTATAATGCTTGACTGACTGATACTAAGTGTCAGTAGATAAATAGTGTAGGTTAATGTACAATGTTTCATAATAATAATTTATTCTTTTTAGTGTCCATTTCATTAATTTAACATTTAATATTGGGGGCATCCAAACTTATTTGACATTTGAACATTTTTTAAAAAGTAACGCAATAATTACTTTCCCTGGTAATTAGTTACTTTTATAATGATGTAACTCAATTACTAACTCAGTTACTATTTGTGAGAAGTAACTAGTAACTATAACTAATTACTTTTTTAAAGTAACATGCCCAACACTGGGTATAACAAACGGAAATTTTGCATGTTTAGTATGTAAATTTGGAGAAACCTATCAGTGACTTGATAGGGTATTGTTAGGGATATTGATGTAGGGATTTTCATGACTCAAGTCAGGATTTTCTATGTTATTATTAGTAGTAGTTAAGGTAGTAGTTAAGGTGATTTAGTGCTGTATTTCAGTGTTTTACTACTTTGTGTATATATATTTTAATAAAGACCCTGTTATTCTCAGTCCTTCATATAGCCTGTGAGTTGTTTTTTTTTTTTTTTTTTTGGGGGGGGGGGGGGGGGGGGGTGTTGCCCTTTTTTTAGGTCAGAGCAACTGCCCCTCAAAATTCCTGTGCACGTCCCTGCCTTCAGAAATCATTCTAATATATTGATTTATTACCAGTGTTGGAAACAGTTTTGCTGCTTAATATTTTTTGGAACCTGTAACATTTTGTTCAGGATTCTTTGAATAGAAAGCTAAAAAGAACAGCATTGATAATAAATCAAAAATATTGGAATGATTTCTGAAGGATTATGTGACACTGAAGACTGGGGTAAAGGCTGATGAAAATTCTGAAATAAATTACATTAAAAAAACCACACATACATACATACATCTTACTCAAGTAACTATTCAGACTATGTCTTTTACCTGAGTAAATATTTCTATAAGTACTTTTACTTTTACTTGAGTACAGTTTTTGGGTACTCCACCCACCTCTGGGTGTGGAGGAATGAAATCAGTCTTCATTCCAGCCCAAACTGTATTTTCAAAAGGCGGGCATTATGCAGACCATGGGTTATTTTCTTTTTTACTTCCTTTTTTGCTGAATTCTCATTCAGCACCATCTATTTATTTTGGGGTTTCTGTGGATCATAAATGGTCTGGGGGATATGGTCATTTAATTTAAATCTTTGATTTAATCAGTGTAAATATACAAACAGTGCCTGCAAATTCTTTATACTCAAGCAAAATCTACTACAAGGTAATGGAATAATTATCATTGATTTGTGTGTGTGTGTGTGTGTGTGTGTGCACAATGTTACACAGTGTTGGGAAGGTTACCCTGGAAATGTACTGTTATAGAGGAGGCTCCTGTACCGCCTCCTCCGCACCACCAGAGGGAGCCTTCACTTTATCCAGGATAAAGTGATAACTACCAAATGCATTGCTAGATTCAGGGGCAGCCGGAAATTTTTTTCATGAGTTTGCTTCACAATGCAAACTAAGACTAACTCCCTGTAACCTCCCCTTGGCAGTGGAGGCGCTAGATGGTCGTCCCCTTGGAGAGGGAAAGGTTTTCCAACTTACCGAGGAAGTCAAACTACACATTGGAACCCTGCACTCAGAGACCATCCAATTTTATGTCATCCACTCACCCAATCACTCAATCATCCTTGGTCTACCCTGGCTGCGCACCCATAATCCCCACATCTCCTGGAGAGAAGGACAAATCACTCAATGGGATGTCACCTGTCAAGATCGCTGTCTATCTAAAATCTCCCAAACTTACAGTAATGCCTATCCCTCCTCTGTTCCAGTTCCTGACACAGTAAACTTACCTCGTGAGTACACTGATCTCTCCGACGCCTTCAGCAAGAAGAAAGCCTCTCAACTTCCCGCACACCATTCAGTCGATTGTGCCATAGATCTCGTGCCATAGATCTCATGCCCGGCACCATACCTCCCAAGGGAAGGATTTTTCCCCTCTCACAACCTGAATCCGAAGCCATGAAACGCTACATCGAAGAGGAATTAGTCAAGGGATTCATCAGACCCTCAACCTCACCTTCATCAGCTGGTTTCTTTGTGAAAAAGAAAGATGGAGGTTTGCGGCCATGCATCGATTATTGCGGACTTAATGATATCACTGTTAAGTTTCGATACCCACTGCCCCTAGTTCCAGCCGCCCCATAACAGCTTCGCCGGGCCACTTACTAAGTTGAACCTGCGCAATGCCTACAATCTGATTTGCATTCGTGAGGGCGACGAGTGGAAGACTGCATTCACTACCACTAGTGGGCACTATGAGTACTTGCTTCAGCCTAGCCAACAGTCCGTCTGTGTTTCAATCGTTCATGAATTATGTCTTTCGAGATATGCTGGATAAATGGGTGATCGTATACATTGATGATATCCTTATCTACTCTGACACCTTCGAGGAAAATGTTCATCACATAAGATCAGTGTTGAGTCGTCTCATCCAATACCAACTCTATGCCAAAGCCGAAAAATGTGAGTTCCATCAAACCAGCACTTGTTTTCTGAGATATGTGATCAGTCAGGAGGGGGTGGCCATGGATGACAGGAAGGTTAAAGCAGTCTTGGATTGGCCATTACCTCAGACAGTCAAGGAATTGCAGTGCTTCCTGGGATTTGCAAACTTCTACAGGCATTTCATCAGGAATTTCAGTGCAGTTGCTGCTCCCTTAGCCACCATGACCAAACGGAACACAGCCCATCTAAGTTGATCCACTGAGTCACGTCAAGCTTTTGACAAGCTGAGAACAAGATTACATCGGCTCCCATTCTGCGACACCCAGACCCCGAACAGCAATTCATTGTGGAAGCAGATGCTTCCAACACAGGGGTAGGTGCTATATTGTCACAACGTCATGTTAATCCAGCCAAAATGTTGCCCTGTGCATTCTTTTCCTGCAAACTGACAGCCGCCGAACGTAATTATGATGTAGGAAACCACAAACTTCTAGCCATGAAGCTGGCACTAGAGGAGTGGCGACACTGGCTGGAGGGAGCAACTCACCCGTTCATTATTCTCACTGACCACAAGAACCTTGAGTACCTCCGCTCCACCAAACGTTTAAATCCTCGTCAGGCCAGGTGGGCATTGTTCTTCACAAGGTTTTGCTTCACTGTAACCTATCGAACGGGCTCTAAGAACACTAAAGCTGACGCTCTCCTGCCAGACAGAGGAGACAGCGCCGACATTGATTCACGATAACATTATCCCTGAGGATCTCCTTGTAGCTCCAGTGCATTGGGATATCATGACCGAGATTGACCAGTTGAATCTCCAAAGACCACCTCCTGCTGAATGTCCAGTTGACCTCACTTATGTCCCGGAACCTCTTCGTCAACTACTCCTCACTCAAATACACACAATGCCCAGCTCAGGTCACCCCGGAATCACGGCCACGACACATCTTCTCAGAAACCAGTTCTGGTGGCCTACTCTGCTCACTGACACAACCAAGTTTGTTCAAAACTGCATTAACTGCAACAACTCTAAGTCCCTCAGACAATTACCCGCTGGTCTATTAAGCCCATTACCCACTCCACACCAACCTTGGTGCCACATCACCATCGACTTCATCACTGACCTGCCCAACTCACAAGGTAACACCACCATACTCACCATTGTCGACCGATTCTCAAAGACCTGCCGTCTGATCCCTCTGCCCAAGCTCCCCACGTCTCTTGAGACTAGAGGTCGACCGATTCATCAGTTTTGCCGATTAATCGGCACCGATAGTTGATTGCCACAACTATCGGTTATCGGCAAAAATCCATGCCGATAGTTTTCCGGTTTGCAACCGTTGCTGGAGCGGCTGAGAAGGGTCCAATACAAGAAATTATACAGGACTGGAATTATACAGTACAAGAGCGGCCTCTAGAGGCGGAAATCACTGACAGCACGTGTTGTTTATTTTGACACGTGACACTGCGCGCTGCACAGAGCGGGAAACTCCAGACGCGCATTTAAATGCAGCTGACAGAAAAGCCTGCCGCGGAACAGAGCGCCATTCACATAGTTTTCTATTAAATTACATTACATTTGTCCCAAATCATTGTGAATGTACATAATGACTTCACACTAGGCTATAAATGATGTATTGTGCATTTTTCAGCAAAACGTTTCTCTTTCTGTGGCTCTAATAAAGTCTGTATGCTTCATGTAGAGAGCTGTAATACAGATCGCGCGTTCTCTTTCCGCTTGCTCTGTTTTTTTTTTGTTTTTTTTTTAAACCCCGAACTTCAAACTTATTTATGCCACATTGTTCATTCTTGAAGCAAACTTATGTCCGTTTGGTTATTAAATAAATTGTTTTAGACCGCCACTTGATTTGAACGCAAAGCGTCTGGTGTGTGTGTGTGTGTGTGTGTGTGTGTGTGTGTTACCTCTGAGTTCTCCTAGACGCTGCGCTTTAGTGTGTGACTAACGTTTTTTTTTTTTTTTTTCTTGATTAGATAATTATCAAGTGTTAAAAAATAAAGTGTGTGAGTACACATACAATATCCATATGTATGTAATTTTAATGCTATGGCCTTGTGTAGATATTTAAAGACGGCCATCTTTAAGCATGACTGTTGAAATTAAATGGTAATACTTAACAATAAGAGTCCATTCCTAGCATTAATGAAAACTGTAGAAGTATGGTTCCTTGTTAGTGTGTTCATTTCAACATTCACTATTAGCTACTAATAGGCTACATTTTTAAATTTTAAAGTTTCTTCTTTTAACATTAGCAAACTATGAAATAACTTTAATGATCAATATAGTAAATAATATTAATATTTGTATTCATTTACAAAGTATGGTTCAGTACTGTTGCTGCTTTTTTTTAAAATAGTAAAGCACTAGCTCTCTTTCAGTATCCATTTTGAAAACTATCGGTTAATTAATCGGTATCGGTCAGTGTGGTCCAGCCTAGCTATCGATATCGGTAAAATCCAATATCGGTTGACCTCTACTTGAGACTGCCAAACTACTCTGTAATCATGTGTTTCTTTTCTACGGCCTGCCCGAGGACATCGTGTCTGACCGGGGACCACAGTTCACTTCCAGGGTATGGACTGCTTTCTTTAAACATCTCAACGTGAATATTAGCCTATCATCCCCAATCCAACGGACAGACAGAACGTCTGAATCAGGAGATAATACAATTCCTTCATTCCTATTGTCAACAACAGCCAGCAGAGTGGAGCAGGTACTTATTTTGGGTGGAATATACACAGAACTCACTTATGAAACCCGCCACAGACATGACCCCCTTCAAATGTGTTCTGGGGTTTCAACCACAATTATTCCCCTGGTCTGGTGAGCCCACGGACCTTCCCTCAGTGACAGAGTGGCTGCAAACCAGCGAAGAGGTTTGGGATCGTGCGCATACTCTCCTACTTCACGCAGTCAGGCGTCAAGAGCATCAAGCCAACCGCCACCGTCGTCCTGTTCCAGAGTATACCCCCGGCCAATGGGTTTGGCTCTCCACAAGGGATTTACGACTCAAACTTCCATGCAGAAAACTCAATCCCAGGTACGTCAGCCCATTCAAAATTATTAGACAGATTTCTCCAGTATCATTCCGATTAGAACTGCCTTCTAATTACCGTATTTCTCCCACATTCCATGTTTCCCTCCTGAAACCTGCTGATGGTCCGAGAGGAGCAACGGAGGAGGGAGCCCTATCCCAGACCCCCCTGCCCATCCTGGTTGCCTGGCGAGGAGGCGTTTCGTGTGCATGAGCTGCTAGACTTCAGGCGCCGGGGAAGTACACTCCAGTACCTGGTCGACTGGGAGGGGTTCTGGCCGGATGAGCTGTCTTGGGTCAACTCTGGGGACATCTTGACCCCGCACTTACTGAGGAATTTCACCAGACGCATACGGAGAGACCGGCCCCTCGACTTCGTGGAAGACCCCGGCGTCGCTTGCCTCCTCGCGTCAGGAGTCGCTCGCAGGGGGAGGGCTCTGTTACTGAGGAGGCTCCCGTAACGCGTCCTCCGCACCACCAGAGGGAACCTTCTCCCGAATATTAGTATTCCTTCTTGCCTCATATCTGGGACTGATTGCATTCCACACCTGCACCTCATTTACACACACACACACACACACACACACATATAAGCCACTCACACACACCTCTCCTTGCGAAGTCTTGATTTGCCCTGGCTGTCATCTCTGAGCATTGTTACCCGGACTGTTATTCCCATCTCTGATTGTTCTCTGCCTGCCCTGACTTGGATTGTTTCACTGGACTCTGATTCTAGCTGCCTGCCTCGACTTCTTGCCTGACCCTCTACTCCGTCTCAGTCTTGTCTCCTTTGCCTTGTTTGCTGGGGTTTACTCTTCTTGTCTGACCATTCTCAAAGCTGTAAAATGGATCAAGCCGAGTCTGAATAACAACAAACACTTTATTTTAGGGTCTCTTAACTAGTTGCTTATTAGCATCCATATTACTAGAATATTAGCCATTTATTAGTAGTAATAAGCACATATTAATGTCTTATTCTACATGACTTTATACTACAGCCCTAATCCTACCAAATACCTAAACTTAATAACTAGCTTACTTACTATTAATAAGCAGCAAATTAGGAATTTATTGAGGGAAAAGTCGTAGTTAGTGAATAAGTATTCCCTATTCTAAAGTGTTACCCGAGTATCCATAATTAAAAAGTAATTAGTATACTCTAAAGGAATGTAATTGATTATTTTTGATTACTTCATTACTTTTCTGAATTTCTAACCAATGTTTTCAACTGTTAATCATGTTCAAACATTTAAACCAAGCAGGGTTAAACTTACAGTAGTACTCAATACTGATTACTGTTAGACTTTCAAAATCCTTCATCACTTGAATTAAGATTTAATTTCATTTTAAAGCACAGCCACCATAAAATCCGACTTTAGCACATCTTTTTTTACTTTGTTCATATTTTGTATTTTTACATTTTCAGCACTGGACTGCATTTGTATCACTTGCCACGGTGGCAAATCTCAGACAGGTTGTAATCTGAAACTTTCAGTGGCAATGTGGATTGATGCACAGTAAATGGTAGATGTAGTGCACTGCTCTATGCTCTCTATGTCCATGGAGAAACTTGAAAAATAAAGAACAAGAGAAGAAAAAAACAAGAAAGAAAAAAACAGTTCAGCACTTTGAGTCAATTCAAGTGTGAATTCCTCTGTGCAGTATTTGCGTCACACTATTTCACGTTTCCAACATGGCAGATTCACATCCAGAGTCATTCATAAATTGTCCATAGAGAAAAACAAAGAAACATTAAATAAGCATTTTGTTCATTTCATAATTAACAAACAACATCAAACCACAGTCTTAAAGCAACAATAACCATTGACCAATCATGGAAAATTAAAAAAAGAACACACACCGAATGTGCGGGGATGAATATTATGTGAGTGTGTGCGTGTGTAGAGAGTGAATGAGTGTGTGTAATGGCGGCGTAGAAATACTGACCAAGTTCACAGTCGTGACTTGTCTTCAGAACAACCTAACTAAAACCAGATGATCTTGCAATGCTTAAAAAGTCACATGGGACTCTGCAATGCACCAGATAGCATTCGCAGAAGGCAACAGTTCCAGACGCGGCCGTCTTTCCACTTTTACTTCACTCTCACACTGCAACCCTTACTGATGACGCAATACTCCTGGGTAAAACTCACTTCCTTATATCCTCTTTCCTTCCGCCGTTAATTGAAACACTCCACCCCTAACGCGCAACATAAAATGGAAGTAAACTGAAAAGATTTTGTGGCCCAAAGTATTTTGCACTGTCACACTCTCCCTCCCTGGAAGAAAACAACCCATGGTTGTTTAAAAGAAAGCATGGATTAGAAACCTAGGAATTCTTCTTCCTCAGAAGCTTCTTGAAATAGATCAAAGAGTTTTTGTTTTTCCTTGGTCTCCAATTCCTCGGCTGTTGGAAAACACATTTTTAAATTACAGAAATGTGCCGTCCGGACATCCTCTCCAGTGTCTTCCAGAGCTATTTACTAGTTCAACAGACCCAGCTGCTTCAGGATACGGTAAGGCCCCTTCAATTTTGGTGCCAACTTTGCACTAAAGTTATGTTTTGCACTTGATTGTGGAAGATTTCGCAGCCATACCCGGTCTTTGCATTTGAATGTTAACCCTCTCTTCTTTTTGTTATAGTTCCTCAGTTGTCTCATCTTGGCTTTTTCACTACTTTCTTTGGCTTGCATTTGCAGCTGATGGAGATGAAGAACCGCATCATATGAAGCAGTGTCTGGAGTTAAATTACGGCCATGAAGCATTTTGTCCATTGGACCTTGGAGTTTTCTGCCAAGCTGGAGTTCTGGTGGAGATAGTCCAGTGGTTTCTTGGATGCCTGAATTCAGGGCGAATCGGAACTCGGGTAAGAACTGGTCCCACTTCTTGTGGTTGTCATCCACATAGGCTGACATCATATTTTTGAGAGTCTGATTCACTCTTTCAGTCATGTTGGTTTGTGGGTGGTATGCTGTAGTCAGTTTTTGGGTAATGCTCCAATTCTCACATAGTTCTCTGAACACAGCTGAGACAAACTGAACACCCCTGTCTGAGAGGAGGAAATCTGGCACACCCCATCGTGTCAGAATCTCTTTTCTGAAGATGGAAGCAACACTCTGAGCCATGGCTTGACGGATGGGAAACAGCTCAACCCATCGAGAAAAATAATCAACAGACTAGCAGGTATTCATTTTGATTTGAACTTCGTGGTTATGGGCCCATGATGTCGACTCCCAGCATTTGGTTTGGGCGAGTGGTAGTAATTTGCAATTTTCCAGCAGGTTTCTGATTTTCATTTTTTAATGGTGGTTTTGGTGGAACCCATGACCCATTGCAGGGCGGAGTGGTCAGTGACAACTGTGAAGAGTTTGTGTTCAAGGTAATGTTGTCATTTTTCCAGGGCCCACACAACTGCCAGACATTCTTTTTCGGTTGCTGTGTAGTTAAGTTCAGCTTCTGTCAAGGTTCTACTTGCATAAGCAATAACTTCTTCCCTTCCAGCATCCTTCCGTTGTGCCAAAATGGCACCCAAACCGGTATCACTGGCATCAGTATAAACAGTGAAGGGGAGATCCAAGATTTGGATGGCCGAGGATGGGTGGTGAGGTGAGGCGAGGCAAGCCTTTAACTGTTCAAAATGATTGTTGACACTGAGTTACCACCCAGCCAATCCGAGGAACCTTTGCACCTCCTTCAGGTTTCTAGGCACAGGGTAGGCGTGAATGGCCTCAGTTTTACATTGGTCTGCAGAGATGCTGTGAATGCTTACAACATGTCCTAGAAAGGCGATTTCTTGAAGAACTTGCTCTTCTTCAAATTAATAGTTAGACCAGCAGTCTCCAATCTGTGAAGGACAGTCCGAAGGTCATGGAAGTGCTGGGTGATTGAAGGTGAGTGAATGATGATATTGTCTATATAGACAAAACATAGTTTTCTCCTTAGTTCCCCCAGGACTGTTTCCATAAGTCTCTGGAAAGTGGTGGGAGCATTTTTTAGACCAAACAGCATAACATTAAATTGATAGAGACCTGCAGGAGTGATGAAGGCAGTCTTGGCTTTGCTATTGGGGTCCATCGCTACCTGCCAATAACCACTGTTAAGATCAATAGTGGAGAAAAAATGGCTGTGCCAGAGAGTGACTCCAGGATTTCTGTGATGTTTGGAAGAGGGTAAGCATCACTTTCTGTTACAGAATTAACCTTTCTGTAGTCCACACAGAATCTAAGTTTGCCATCCTTTTTGGGTACCAAGACCACTGGTGAGGCCCAACCAGAGTAGGATGGTTCCTTGCTTCAATATTTCGTCAAGCTGTTCCTCCATGGCAAGTTGTTTAAGAGGGGACAAGCGGTATGGTTTTTGCTTAATGGGTACCTGATAAGTGGTATAAATGTGGTGTTGCAGAACATCAGTACGTCCAGTCCGGAGAGTACACCCGAGGATTGCTTTCCAGGATGTGGAGCAACTGTTGTTTACCATCTGGAGGTAAATGAGCTTTATTCAATGCGTTTGAGTAACATTTTTACATCCATACTGTTAAGTTGTTGATTTAGCATTTGAGGGGATGGAGGTGGAATAGAACTTAATAGGAACAGATTCTGTGTTGTTTTCTTCTGTTGCAAGGGTTCCTGATGTGGACTCACAATTGGAACGCTGGCATTGCCTGGTTGAAAGGGGTACTCCTTTTCAGGTGCAAGCTTAAACAAATATTTTTTGATCAGTGACATTAAGCTGCATTCCACTGAAGAAAATAAAATCCAACCCCATGACTACAGCATAGGCAAGGGCTTGGGACGACAGAACAGTAGTAGGTATAGTGAAAGCTTGATCGTGGAGTTGTATGGTGGTATTCATCCAGCCTAATGGAATCTCTGCTTCTCCATTTGCTGGATAGAGATGACCACTGGACCATGGATGGAGCTGATCTGGTGATGTGAGCTGTTTCATGAGACTTTCATGAATAAGTGTGTAACTTGCACCAGTATCCACGATGGCTTTTCCAGTCCAGGCAGCAATACTGATGGGAACAACCAACTGCTGAGGTACTGTCATTGTTGCATTAGGTCTTGTGGAGGCTTTCTTGGTGGTAGATGGAGGCTTCTGCATTCTTGTAGTAGTCACAGAGTTGTTAGAAGACTGACCCCTTGTCTGAGGAGATGAATAGGGATGTTTGCTGCTGGTAAATTGGTGTGCAGATGACTGAGGGGACGGTGGTGGGTTATTCTGTGGACACTTGCCTGGCGGATGCTGTCCTCAGCATCTCCAACATTGAACTGGGATTTTCTCAACAGGTCGGTTCGATGAGGATCTTTGTAATGTGGTTGGATACTTGGGGCCCATTTGACCTTCATATCGAAGCTGTTGTTCATAATCTTTTTCCAGTTGGTGTCCCAACTTGACCAGTTCCTCCACAGTACTCACTCGACTACGCAACTGGCTGGCAAGGTAAGGCTTGATGTTCTTAAGTATCATCTTTACAATTTCACCTTCAGTTAGATCGGTCTTCTATCTTTTACAAAGGGCTCTGTAGGAGAATGCAAAGTCTCTTATAGATTCTCTCACCCTGGATTTTTGTTCTAACTCGTTCAGCCAGTTCATCCTCATAATCTTCAGATAGGAACAAAAGGAATGCAGCCTCAAACTCACTCCACGTGGATATGCTGGAACGTCTGACCTCCCACCAATCACGAGCAGTTCCATGTAGGACAGTATGGAATGTGGCCAGGACATCCGCATCAGTGAGGGGATAAAGAGCCAAGAAATCCTGACATTTAGTTAAGTACAGGAGGGGGTCTGCATCGTCTGATGGCCTTCCAAAAGTGGGAAAGGTTAACTTGATATGATCACTTTTTACTACAGACGTGGGAAGAAGGGGTGAAGATTCAGTTGGCAATGTTGAAGTAATAGTGGTGCTGAGAATTTGTGGTGCCAATTTTTGTTGTTCTTCAATTTGATTGTTGATATCTTGAAATCCTTTCTCCAACTCATTTCTCAACTCCTTTACACATGTGGATTTGGGTGACACATTGCTGAAGTTCTGAAGTAATGTGATCCTAGTGGTCAACAGAGTGAAGACTTGGCTTTTGTTATCCTCCACTTTTACAGCAAGGTCAGCGAGCTGATTTTTATGGTGAGAAGTGGCTTTCATTTCTTGGGTAAGATCATTCACAATTTTTTCTTGCCTTTTCATGAGGTCAAATAGAATATCCCAGTTCCCTTTCACCTGAGCAGTGAACTGTTGAATTTCTTTTCCAGGAGTTGGGAGGATGTTGGGTAGGTCACGTTGTGCCACAGAAGAAGAAGTTGCATAGGTTCCGGCTGAAATCCTTTATGTAGAGAGGTTTACAAAAAGGGGTCTGAGAGTTACTAATAATCAACATTTAAACTGGTAAAAACTATTTATTTATTGTTGTCCGTGTTATATTTCATCTGCAACAGCAATGTGAACTTTTATAAACACCCATTTGGTCGTTAACTTTTAAATGCATCATTATGCAGAAAATAGCAGAGTTTTCCGCATAAAAGACCCGCAACTGGCAGATCAACGAGCTACTTCTTTTTTCTCTTATACGGTAGTAAGTTAAATGAAATGAAATGTGGAGGATGTAAACTGTGATAGGATGATTGACAGGCCAGTTTACAGTGACAGGGTGCGTGTAACAGATGCGACATGAACGGTAGAGAATTGCGTTAGCAGCGCAAAAGGTTGTGGGTTCAACATGTGAAAGGTTGTCTGGTAAATGTACTCACTGAGAAGACTGTTACGCTTTCTCTCAACCAGCTGTGCTTAAATGTTGCTAAAAAGCATTTAGCAACATTTAAGATGATGTTGCTAAAAAGAACATTATTTTGTGTATTTGGTGTAATGCAATGTGTTTACGTGGTTCGAGGTTCCAAAAACACATTATTTTCCATATATTGTACATTATTGTTGCTCCTCTATGCTCCACCTTTCTGAAACGGCGATTTTTACAAAGCTCACCTTTCTGAGAAATGAGGTGTGCTCTGATTGGCCAGCTATCCAGTGCATTGTGCTGTTCTGGAACAATGTTGTAAATATAACTTAACCACTGATTTCTAGTTGTGTACTCATTTGGAAGCACAAACAAAGTACTTTTGCTTTCACAACGAAACACACAGCGTCTCCGAGACAAGTGGGGGCGGCGGCAACAATACTACAGCGCGTATAAAAATCACGCCTTCTTTCATTGCGTATACGTTTTGGCTGTGTTATGAAAATCTTCCCACACCGTGACGTAGACATGTGGGGGCGTGTTTGAATGAGCCATTTTAGGAGGGCGTGGCAGAGTCTTAACTTTTATAAAGAATATCTCTTTGGGTTTGAGACTTTAATCTTTGCAACTTTAGAGATCTTATGCACACATAGCTTGTAACACTCCAAAGACAAAGGAAATCATGAAATTGCATCATATGACTCCTTTAAAAAAACACAGAGGTTTGTGGTGTGTCATAAGGCAGAAATGTGTATTGTTGGGGCCATCACTTTCACTTTCAATCTTTATTGTTCTGAAGAAACAATTTGTTATGTAGACAGCAGTACACATGCATATGCCAACAGAGTCACCACAAATGTAAACATTCTATTAGACACTTGACTTGATCTACAGGTTTGAGTCACAATAGATTTTGTTATAAAGACAGAAATAAGTAGCCTAATATAGGGCATATTTCTTTGCAAAAAAAAGACAACACAAAATAAATTAATCCCTGAAATGATTTTTCCCACAGTTGTGAACAGTCATGGTTTTACTGGTTGTAGTGGCTGTATTTCTCCTTCAGGGGGCTCTATTTCAGCCCCCTCAGGCTGTAGCATTCAAAATCTTCTCTGCAGCTGGATCCCTCACCCATCAACAAATCACTGAGGTAGCTTTCCTCCAAAAGATGGCGGAAGTGTGTCGTGACGTAGCCACTGCCCGGGGCAAAGACTTTACGCTACCTGTAAGAAAAGACTATGTGAACCTGGACCACAAAGCCAGTCATAAGAGTACATTTTGTAATTGAAAGCTGAATAAATACGCTTTATATTGATGTATGGTTTGTTAGAATAGGACAATATTTGGCTGAGATACAACTATTTGAAAATCTGGAATCTGAAAATTATTGTCCAAATGAAGTTCTAAGCAATGCATATTACTAATCAAAAATTACGTTTTGAGGTATTTATGGTAGGAAATTTACAAAATATCTTCATGGAACATGATCTTTACTTAATATCCTAATGATATTTGGCATAAAAGAAAAAATCTATAATTTTGACCCATACAATCTATTGTTGGCTATTGCTACAAATATAAGCATGCTACTTATGACTGGTTTTGTGGTCCAGGATAACATAGCATTCTGTTTAGAAATTATTTGATCAGAACTCACATATTTGTAAAATGTCAAGTAGATTGGTGTTTACAGCTGGACTTATTTATATCTGTACAAATTAACTCCAATATTAAATTGTTCATCTGAAATTTAGAGTGACCACTGGGTTTTTGTTTACTTTTGCAAACTGAGAAACAAATCAAAATTTTTGTTGGTCTCAACCGCAGATCTCAGACGTTGAATACTTTGAGTATGCCTTCTGTTAACATTGCCATTCTTCTCATTAGCAGTTGCTCAGGTAGAGCAAGACTTTCCACATGACAACAAGATTGTGAGCCATGATCACAAGCACTAATGGTGTAAACTATTTGTTTGTTACAATTACATATCCCACCATTTTCCAAACAGATATAAATTCAGTTGTAAATAAATTAGCTTATGATATTTAATGATGATGAAGTGTGTTACACTATGAGCCAGGCCCGGAGTGGCCTTCGGGAGAACCGGGAGAATTCCCGGTGGGCCGCTCTGCCCCGCTCATAAATTGGGCAGGCAGACTCGCCTGCTTTTTTTTTTTTAAATTTATTTTATTTTATTTACATACACAGAATAACATCTATGTGTTTAAGTTACCGTGTGGCTGATAACTAAGCTAATATCACTACATTTGAATTTAACATTAAAATGTGACGTTTTCTGTTGTCAGAGCGCACGCTCTCTCTCTCTCTCTTCCTCTACACAAGCGCTTGTCCCAGGTCGTTGCCATGGAGGCAAACCGAAACTGAGAGTGCACTAATCGCGGGAAGAATAAAATGGATAAAAAAAAAAAAAAAAAGAAAGGCATTGGAGGGTGACGCGGCCAAATGTGCAAATATTTTTTCAAGAAGACAAACGAGCACAAGTGAACTGGCGACTCAAGGTTAAAGTGACTAGCAACATTTACAGTTATGCATTTGGAAAAGGCTTTTATCCAAACTGACTTACATTGAAGGAATTTTTTTATTCAGTTTAGGTTTTTTTTCTATTGATTGTCTGTTTCAATTAAATGTAAGTGATTTTAGCCTGTTCTTTCTTTCTTTCTTTCTTTCTTTCTTTCTTTCTTTCTTTCTTTCTTTCTTTCGAGATGCTTACTGATTTTCCATTTAGTTATTGATGACTGCATAGCAGCTTTCAATTTTGAATTGAACTTTTTTTTATGTTACAGTTCTATGTTTTGTAGCAGAAATGTTTCATATAATTTATTTCATTATTTTATTTATTACATTGACGTGGATATATAAAAAAAAAACGTATAAAGAAAGTACCTTATATTTCTTACTGCACTACTTTATTTTCGTTTGAATGCAAACCATTTTTTCATAATGTAACAGTTGGACTACTTGTTGCAGAAAACTCAGTATGTGATTTGTTATTGATATTTATGGCCATATATATGTAACAGGTTAAAAAAGGTGCTTCCACTTGCTTTAATTTTTACATGTGTATGGCCCTTTAATTATAATTGACCCGCACTCTCTGTTCATTGGCTGGCGCCATGTTGGAAACTGGTTCCGGTAGGGTCATTTAGATTCGCGCCAGTCAAGAGTGAGAATGGCCGCGGTGAGTGAGTGCTCCATGTGTTAAATATATTTTAGTAATTATATAACCATTTTATGGGCTAATACTGAGTAACACGTGTGTCTAGAAGTATGTTGTATGATTTGGGTTTGTGTCACTGTTATATGTATTGTAATATCAAGTTTAATGTTCACTTCCAATAGAATATGCACGAGGGTGATTCCTGAAACTGATCACCGCTGTTCTATATTGTCAACAGGTACAGACCAGTTTCAAATGTGTTATTGATTACTGTTTATTGTGTAGTTTATGTAAACGAGGGTCTTTTAGATTCGCGCCAGTCAAGAGTGAGAATGGCCGCGAATATGCACGAGGGTGATTCCTGAAACTGATCACCGCTGTTCTATATTGTCAACAGAATAAACATCTTGAGTGCGATTTGGTGTCCATCTGATTACA
Organism: Acrossocheilus fasciatus; assembly: GCA_036784905.1. Taxonomy (NCBI): domain Eukaryota; kingdom Metazoa; phylum Chordata; class Actinopteri; order Cypriniformes; family Cyprinidae; genus Acrossocheilus; species Acrossocheilus fasciatus. The sequence goes on from CM071938.1 coordinate 27,642,064, forward strand.
ACACAACACAACGCAGAGACAACACTGTTACAATGGTGCCGTGACCGTGACTCTGGAAGCAGCGTGCTGGAACGACTGATCGGAGGTTTCCGGAGGTATTCGTACCGTGGGTGACGAAAGCTTTTTGCGCGAGGAGCTGGTTGGTGCAGTACCGCTTTTAACCACAAGGGGGAGTAAAGGACTGTGTTTCACGGTTGACAGGAACAAAGTTCTGGTATCGAGGCATTAATTTGAACACGACATTGACAACAATAGCAGTTGAACATTTACCTTTGAAGCACATATATTCTTTTGGAGACTTAAAAAAAAAAAAAAAAAAAAAAAAGGATACATTTGTGATGACTGAGGTTTATTGAAGAGTTTTACGAAAAAGACTGAAATTTTGCAATTTTTTATTTTTTCCCTTTTGCCCTCTGAAAGAGTTATTCTAAAGTTTTTAGACAACACATTTACATTTGAGTAATTTTTTTATTTGTATTTTTTTTTTCCTCACCTTTGTTATTGTCAATTTTGGAAATGGAGTCAGAGAACAGTTTTGGAAGAGGTAGAGGGCTTTTCATGTTTTCACCTATGCCATCAGTGGGGAGAGGTAGATTATATACTCCTGTCACATCTACTCCCATGTTTGATTTAGAGACTGTACAGGATGTGAATGATCATTTAAGTGCTCCACCTCTTCAGTTAATTGAAGGTGAAATGAAACAAGCAAGTTTGAAGGAAGGCAATGAGTCAATGGAATTACTAGTGGGGATGGTAGAACGTATGGGACGTTCTATTGGGGAGAGCATTGCTTCCTGTTTAGAGTCTAAAGTGTGCGGGTCTAGTAATGTGGACTCTTCTGTCTTAAATCGAGTTCTAAAATCTGAAATCAAAGAACCTGTTTGTTTTAGGGGTGACCGAGCTGAACCATACACAATACATGAGTGGGAAGCCATAGTGCTGTCATATTTGCGTAAAATTGGGACACCAATTGAAGAACAAGCTGATGAAGTCATGAGTAGACTTATGGGGCGGGCACGTGAAGTTGTGAGGGTGGGCTTGCGCAGTAATCCCTCCATTGATTTGTGCAAGGGCCCAAGTCCTATTTTTGATTTGCTGAAACAGCATTTCAGTGACACAGCTTATTCTAGCATGCCATTAGCTGATTTTTATGGCACACTCCCACATGCTGGTGAGGACCCCTTTGATTACTGGCTGAGGCTAAATAGAGCCATGGATATGGCTGAGGACTGTTTAAAGAGACAGAATAAGAAGACTGATGATCTGTCCCGTGAGCTCACCGTAATGTTTATCAGACATTGTCCGGACCCTGAGCTTTCCCTTATATTCAAGTGCAGACCTGTGGAGCAATGGACAGCAGCTGATGTCCATGCACGCTTGGAAGAGTATGGTAGAGAGAAACGATGTAACTCTGTGCCTAGAGTGCCACCAGCCATCACTCTTTTAAAACAGGAAGTCGCTGTTCAGCCTTCTGAAACAAAGGTTAAGACAACTGTTATGCCAGAATCTGTTTTACATCATACTCCAACTAAAGAGTCCATCGAACCAATGGAACGAATCTTAGCAATGTTGGAACGTGTCTTGGAGAACGGACAATCAGGAAATCAGACTAGTACAGAACGTCATCTGCCTAAGTCACACAGAAACAGAGTACGGCCTACCCTACCATGTGAAGTGTGTGGAGATGTTGGCCACACCACCCATTTCCACTGCAGAGCAAATCATCTGTGTTTTCTTTGTTACAAAGCAGGTCATGCACGTGTAGAGTGTCCTAAAGCTAAAGCCTGCACTGCCAGTATGATACCGGAGTCAGATACTGTTCCACGTATGGGAAACGAATAGGCCTGCATGTGGAGGGGGTGAGTGTAAGGCCGAATGATAATCCCCCATCGTTGGATTATGATCTTGAATCGGTATATAAGAGTGTATGTGAAGAGTATAGTTCTGAATGTAAAGTTGTCTTGCAAAATACACAGAAACTTGAGCCATATGATGATCTGTTCTACACTACAGTAACTATTGGTGGACAAGTTGAGGCAAAAGCAATGCTTGATACTGGGTCAATGGCTTGTACCATGAGCTCCAAGATCTTACCACAACTGCTGAGTTCTGGTGTGTTGTCAAGCCTTTCACTTGCCCCAACAGATGTTGTTTTGGTTGGATGCGGAGGCACCAGAACAAAACCTTTAGGAATGAGTGAGCTGGAGATGGATGTGTACGGCTGTCAAGTCACTGTTCCGACTTTGGTAGTCGAGGACCAGAGTGATGATCTAATTCTTGGCAGTAATCTCTTGAAGCATTTGATCCATCAGCTGAGAAGTTCTTCAGAGTTACTAATAAGTATGTCTGAACGTGAGTACGATATCACTGAACAGAACAAGCTCCTTGATCTACTAGCCAATGTGGAGAAATGGAGAAATAGTACTGTCCCCGATTTAGTAGGAACAGTGAAGATCAAAAAGGCAGTGTCACTCGAACCTATGTCTGAAAACCTAGTTTGGGGCAGACTGCAAAGCACTCATGACATCTCAGCGGGCAGTGCTATCATTTTGGAGCCCAGCAGAGTAAAATCAAGGCCAAGGTCAGTGCTGGTTGGAAAGACAGTAGCTTTGATACGTAAAGATGGATGGGTTCCGCTCAAAGTGATAAATCCTTCTGAGAAAGCAATAACTCTGAAAAGAAATTCTACGCTTGCGGATGCTTTCCCTTGCATGGCGTTGCATGATTTTGACTTCTCTGAATTTCCTGCTGGTTGCTCATTCGACCTTGAACAAAAAGTTCAGAGAACAGTTGATGTGTTAACTGACAGACAGGATGAGATGAGTGTAACTAATGCTCTAAGCTTACTGACCAATTCTGGGCCAAACGACTCATGTGCTGCTGATGGCACGACTGTCTTGCGTGACTTAGGCTTAGCTGACTTGGATGTGGAGTCTTGCAATGTGTCTGCGGACTGTAAAGCAAAACTTGTTCAACTTCTCTCTCAGTATCATTCTATCTTTTCCAGACACAAGTTGGATTGTGGAAAGGCAGCTGGTTTTGTTCATCGCATTCAGTTGAGTGACGACAAGCCCTTTCGGTTGCCGTATCGACGTCTTGCTCCAAATCAGTATGAAAAGCTTCGTCAAGCTTTGGATGAGATGGAAGAACGTGAAATCATACGAAAATCTAGTAGCGAGTTTGCATCACCTCTTGTCCTAGTCTGGAAGAAGTCAGGAGATTTGAGAATATGTACGGACTTTCGCTGGATTAACGCTCGCACAATCAAGGATGCGCATCCACTTCCCCATCAAGCAGACGCTCTTGCTGCGATGGGTGGAAATGCCTATTTTTCCACCATGGACCTCACATCTGGCTACTATAATGTAGAAGTTCATGAAGATGACCGGAAGTACACAGCGTTTACATCACCCTTTGGATTATATGAATATAATCGTTTACCGCAGGGCCTGTGTAACAGTCCGGCCACTTTCATGCGGATGATGTTGACAATTTTCGGGGATCAGAATTTCATCAGCCTATTATGCTATCTGGATGATGTCCTGGTGTTTGCACCCACCGAAGAGCTGGCATTAGAGCGCCTGGAAATGGTGTTCAAGCGCTTGAAGACTCATAATCTCAAGCTTGCGCCAAAGAAGTGTCATCTCTTGCGGAGTTCTGTAAAATTTTTGGGCCACATTATCAGTGCGGACGGAATTGCTACTGATCCAGAAAAAGTCAAAGCCATTACTTCTGTCACTGAGGATGATCTTATGGTTGAGGGTACCAATGTCCCCAGTCAACAGAAAATAAGGTCTTTCCTCGGTATGGTAGTGTTTTACCAACAGTTTATTGAAGATTGTTCATCGATTGCCAAACCATTGTTCAATCTTACTGCCGGAAGACAGGCACCACGTGGAAAGTGGAAGCGTCGAGGATGTCAGAGAGAATTGTCAGCTTCAGACTGGACTGAGGAATGCAGTCAAGCTTTTCACAAATTAAAGCAGGCTTTGCTTGATCAAGTCTTGTTGGCTCATCCAAATTTTGATGAGCCTTTCTTGCTTTCAGTGGATGCTTCAAGTAATGGGCTCGGGGCAGTTTTGTCCCAACTTCAAGCTGGTGGAACAATGGCTAGACCTGTTGCTTTCGCAAGCAAGTCGCTCACCTATGCCCAGTCACGATACCCTGCACATCGATTAGAGTTTTTTGCTATGAAGTGGGCTATCTGTGACAAATTCCATCACTGGCTCAGGGGTCAGAAATTTACAGTTTGGACAGATAACAACCCATTAACATATATTTTGTCCAAAGCAAAATTGGATGCTTGTGAACATAGATGGGTTGCTAAACTAGCACCTTATCAGTTTGACATCAAGTATGTTCCTGGTCCAAAAAACATAGTTGCTGATGCCCTGAGCCGAGAGCCCTTTGTGCACCCAAGTGTACTCCATCGTCTCACAAGAGTTCCTTACAGTGAGTTATTGGCAGAAGCTGCTGATGTACGCACCGACCATGTCCAAGATGTCTTTCGTTGGTCTACTCACCCTTTTGACAGTACTCCTGATGCTGAAGGTGTGGCTATTGCTTGTCATACTGTTAAAGCCTTCTTACCGGGCACGATGTCAATGCAGGAAGTGGAAGCAGTTCTACACTCATGTAGGCATAGCGACACAAACATCAGGTCACATGCCTTGTTGCTGCCTCACCTTCCACAAGCAGTAATGCCATCTGAATCACTTGACGTTGATGTGATGTCCCATGACTATCTAATGAAGAGACAACAGGAAGACATTGTTTTGAGCAGAGTGATTTACTTTGTCGAGAGGGGACGGAGACCTAACAGGAGGGAACGATTTAACGAACACACAACTGTCCTGAGACTTATGAAACACTGGGGGAAACTAGTGATGAGGAACAGTGTGTTGTACAGGGTTATGAAGAACAGTGTCACCAAAAGGAAGACCTACCTGTATGTTGTGCCTGATGCAGTGAAAACTGTGGTGTTGAAAGGTGTTCATGACCAAGCAGGACATCAAGGTCAGCAGCGGACTCTGTATCTTGCTCGGCAAAGGTTCTTTTGGCATGGCCTGGAGAAGGATGTAAGGGAGTATGTGAGGTGCTGTCGTCGATGCGTGCTCAGCAAGACACCAGAACCAGAGGGTCGTGCACCGTTGGAGAACATCATTACGACGGAGCCCCTTGAACTCGTCTGCATAGACTTTTGGTCGGCAGAGGACTCTGCCAACCGATCTCTGGATGTACTTGTTGTGACCGACCACTTCACCAAGATGGCCAGTGCATTCTTGTGTCCAAATCAGTCTGCCAAAGCTGTGGCACATCAACTGTGGCATAACTACTTCTGTATCTATGGTTTTCCAGGCCGAATTCACTCGGATAGAGGAGCTAACTTCGAAAGTGCCCTGATTGCTGAACTGTTAAATGTCGCTGGAGTTCAAAAATCAAGGACAACTCCCTATCATCCGATGGGTAATGGAGCATGTGAAAGGATGAACAGGACTCTGGGAAATATGATTCGTGCACTGCCTGCAAAGACCAAGCACAAATGGCCCCAAGTACTCAAATCTCTAACTTTTGCTTATAATTGCACCATCCATGAGACTACGGGATATGCGCCTTTCCTGTTGATGTTTGGGAGGGTTCCGCGGCTGCCTGTGGACCTGGTGTTCGAAACTGTTCTGGTCAATCCCGATGTTGTGAACTATGACAGTTACATCCAAGCTCTTCGGAGAGATATGAAAGAGGCAATGCACGTTGCACAGGCATCTGCCATGAAACAGCTGAAGAGACATGCTGACTTGTACAATAGGAGGGTCAGAGGTGGACCAATTGATGTTGGTGATCGCGTTTTGCTTGCCAACAAGGGAGCACGTGGGAAACGGAAGCTTGCTGACCTTTGGGAGGATACGACGTACACGGTTGTTGGACTTAACAAAGACAGTCATACCTACAGAATTCAGCACAGTAGTACTGGTGTTGTGAAAACTGTACATCGTAACCTTATAATGCCAGTCAACTTTCTTCCACTTCCTGATGATGACTTGAACGGTGATACAAACGAAAATCACCTGAGTGACTCAGAGAGCGTTGATTCTGTGGTTGCTGATGTGTCTGAGGATGCTTCTAATTACAGGACACGAGAGTGGGTGTCTCAGCTACCTTCTAATGGCACGAATGACGCAGACATGGATGATGTGGAAGACGTTACAGATGTTCTTGAGCCTATACAGGCTGTGGACACGACTCTTTCTAATGCATTGGAGCATGATGTGATTAACAGCTCTGATACAACCCAGCTGGGACCTGAGGGTCATGATGATGTTGAGAATATGGACAGGAGTGTACCTGAATCGACTGCAGAGCAAATTGAACTATCTGCACCTGTTCCCTTGAGTGCTGCAATGCCTAATGGTGGTCACTTTGTTGAAGCCAATTCAGTGTCTAATATTAGTGTTCGCAACATTCCAGTGGAAAGTTCACTAAGTCGTGTAAGATCCAGAGCTGGTAGACTGTTTAAACCAGTTACGAGATTTATTGAAATAATGAACCAGCAAAAAGTTCTGGGGTAAACATGAATATGCTGCTTGAGTTTTACATGGTAACTCGTTTTTCTCTATTCTTTCTATGATATACTTTGCTGTATTACTTAATGAATGTTACTGCAATGTTTCTATTGTTGTGTTTTCAATGTTTCAAGTATGCGTAAGGTGATGTATTAACTTGAGACGGGAATTAAGTCTCTTTTCTGGAGAACTTGTGTGTCCAAATGTATGAATTGTCATTGTCTAGCTAACATGTAATGGGCATGTTTGTCTATGAGTGTCCAGGGGATTGGCCACCCTCTTTTCACTTTAATTCCTGTGGGGAATAGTGTCTACACTGAATTGAACTGACAATTTCATGAAGTTTTGAACACCTAATGCAATTTTATTATATATATATTTTTTTCTTTCTCTTTCTTCTAATTTCTTATTACTGTATATGGTTGAGTTTATGTACCTGATGCTATGTTGTGGTCAGTGATAGTTTTGGCATTCGTGTTTTGTGTGGAAGCAAGTGGAATTCAGTAGGGGGGAGTGTAACAGGTTAAAAAAGGTGCTTCCACTTGCTTTAATTTTTACATGTGTATGGCCCTTTAATTATAATTGACCCGCACTCTCTGTTCATTGGCTGGCGCCATGTTGGAAACTGGTTCCGGTAGGGTCATTTAGATTCGCGCCAGTCAAGAGTGAGAATGGCCGCGGTGAGTGAGTGCTCCATGTGTTAAATATATTTTAGTAATTATATAACCATTTTATGGGCTAATACTGAGTAACACGTGTGTCTAGAAGTATGTTGTATGATTTGGGTTTGTGTCACTGTTATATGTATTGTAATATCAAGTTTAATGTTCACTTCCAATAGAATATGCACGAGGGTGATTCCTGAAACTGATCACCGCTGTTCTATATTGTCAACAGGTACAGACCAGTTTCAAATGTGTTATTGATTACTGTTTATTGTGTAGTTTATGTAAACGAGGGTCTTTTAGATTCGCGCCAGTCAAGAGTGAGAATGGCCGCGAATATGCACGAGGGTGATTCCTGAAACTGATCACCGCTGTTCTATATTGTCAACAGAATAAACATCTTGAGTGCGATTTGGTGTCCATCTGATTACAACACAACACAACGCAGAGACAACACTGTTACAAATACATTATTCATATTTTTTTTTATTGAAACATGTCAAAAATAAATATAACAAGATTGTAAGAACAGATATGTCACTTCATTTATCCAGATTCCACCATGGTGGGAGGGGGTTGGATGGGGATAGGTGGTGGGCTGGTCTTGAGCATTACACTCCCAGGCTGAAAATGGATCCCACTCCGGCCCTGCTATGAGCAATCTATTGGGTTAATATGATTGACTTTTTGCCTAATCTTCAATATTAACCATGCATTTAGTGGCAGCTAAAAGGGTGCAGAATGTTAACATTATTTTTTTCCCCCTCTTATCTTCCTCTCCTCACCTCCAGATCAACAGCAAACTGACTGCAACTACCGTCCAGAGAGCCTGCTCAAATGCATATTCTTCCCTCTTAAAACTATCCACTTTCAATCTGGCTGTTATTCAGACTTCCCTTAGAAATGCAGCTGTGGATAGAAAGCAGTTGAGTCCTGCTCATCATTTTGATGATGAAGCTTTCGAAAACGGACGGGACCTCATCACACAGGGCATAGCTGCTGTGAAAGTCAGCATCAAAAAGGGGAAATATTTGTCTGCCCACTCCAGTCTTGGGGCTGTATGGCATACTTTACAGGTATGTTAGTCCTGGAGACCATACTACTAAATTGAGCAGATTTTTTTCAAACACTGTTAAAAATAATTTAGCATATGAATGTGTTTTTGTATGCAGGATTTCTATAGCCACAGTAACTGGGTGGAACTGGGAAGCACCGCTTCTTTCAATACACTGATCAAACCTGAACGTCCTCTTGACATTCTAGCAGGTAATGTGCTGTTGGAAACATTTTTCCTCTTGTCGAAGCAGAGACCAAGAGACGTTGGGATATCTTTCATACAGAAGTTACTCTTTATTGAGAACTCGCTGTGCGTCGCTGTAGTCATCCAAGTCTAACTAAAGCAGTGATACATTGTTTATATACATTTAGGGGACAGTGCTTAGGAATGGAGACAAAGCACCTGGGTGACAACCTTAAACAAAGCATGCAAATGAAGTACTCAGGTATAGCAACCTGCCCGATTTAATCACTCCTAATCCAATCAGCCTAACTGCCCAAAGAGTGGGGCAGGGGCACCAAGAGCAATCGTTCATCTGATGTCATCATTTTCACCCTAAATGCTAAATACAATGTATATAACTTCTTCAGTTTGTATACTGTTACATTGGAACCTAGATTTAACATTTTACAAATTTGTAATCCAACAGTGCTGTATAGTCATGTATTCATCTGTTACAAACTACCAGGCTCAGGGCAGCGTAACAATAATGGGGAGGCCACACACAAAGTCAGTTAACTCAAAATAAACATTTATTAAAGTAAATTATAGTAAAAATAAACCTAAAAAGGGAAAAGAAAAGAACAAAAGGATTAAAGAAGGCTCAAAGCCTGGTACTGGAGAGAAGTCATGCTCAAACGGGGCACACCACACCGGAGGACAGAGATCCTTTAATCTCTCAACTCCTCATTGGTAATCCACCGCACTTGACGCTTGTCTCCACCCTGCAAACAGACAAAACACATACACAACACAAACCATAACCTAGAACACCACCTAGAGGTGAACAGATCACGTTTAGGGAACAGGTGCTACCCCGGGTCGTAACACATCTCAGAAATACAAACTTATCCCCAGTCACTTAATAGTTAGCCACATTTGTAATTATGCGCATATGCCAAATAACAATTTTGTCACACTTTGAATATCGTGTAACTCCACCCACACTTTATGTATGGATGAATGGATGTCTAGATCTCAATACAAAAACATGCAGAAGCTGTGTTGGAGAAGACTGCAGTGACAACATTCTCCCAGATATATTGCAGCAGAAGAAATTAACTTCAGGATATTTCAACTTGATTTCCTCTTCCAAACCTGCAGGTAAGAACTGACATTAGCACCAGTAGGTGTTTTGGTTTTCAAGCCAAAATCAAAGTGTCTCCGAACCAGAGAATACGATACCTCAGTAGAGTAGCTTTGATGCTCAACTGGCTAGAACAATTTTTTTTTTTTTAAAAGTACTACTCAACAAAATTTCAATTAAAAATATATGTCTTTCAGGCAAGTGTAGCCACGGAGGCTTTTTTGACAAGACCAGTTCAAAAGAACCTACAGGAGGCATCAATAAGGATGACATCAGCTCAGGTCAAGGCTTCCTTCACCTCCGTGCTGCTGAAATGGCCATCAGTGCTACAATGGAATTACTGGAAGACATCCGACTAGCCACAGGCGAGCAAGCCTTTCTTCGGTATGAGTATTTGTACTCTATGGTTTTTCCACTAGGAACACAAAAGCAGCTATATAGAATAATGTCCAGACTGTACATTTTCATTAAGTAAAAAGGAATAGAGTGAATTTCTCAACACATTACAGAGCTAATACACAAAATAAAGCCAACAAAAACATAATCAACAATTTTACCAATTTAAAACCATGTTTCCAAACTCACTCAGTGTCAAAAGAGCATCTCTCACACCCCACCTCATTTTGAAAAAAGTCAGTTTGTTTATAATATGTAAATTCCACACCAGCCCTAAATTCTACCAATGATTTTAAAAAGAGACAACAAGTCAACATCTTGACCAGCATTTTTACATTGATGTAGTTTCAGGATTGCAATTTTGGCTTGTCCCTAGGGATGTGCCCGAAGCCGACTTCAAAACGAATAATGGATTTATCCGAATAACAGAAAAAATATTCGGCAGACACAATCACATGTTTGCTGGAACAGCACTACATTAGTGAGGTCTGCGGTTGTTAAGATTTGTGCAATAATAACGGCTAGTACTGCTTTGATAGCGTTTGACACAGTTTCATACAAATAATATCATGGTGATCATTGCGTTTGTCTAACGAATGTGGTCTCCTCAGCAATAAACTATCTGCGCGCTCTTTTTTTGATTGCTGCTTGTCAGTGCTGGCGAAGCAGTGTTGCCAGATATTGCTACAAAAAACAAACACAACCAATCTCCTGAAAAATGCACCAAAATAAGTTTAAATCTTGTATTTTGCAAATAGGATTCAGAATCTACACCACAAAGTGCCACTCACAAAGGCTAGTTTCCGATAAAATCACATTATATTCGTCCCAAATTACTGTAAATGTACATAATGACTTCATCCTAGGCTGGAAGATTGTATGTTGTGTATCTTTCAGCTCAACGTTTGTCTTTCTGTCTGTATGCATTATATAGAGAGCTAATAATAGCCATAGATCATGCTTTCTCTTTCCGTTTGTCAAACACCGTCAAACTAATAAAAAATTTGTTGATTCCTGAAGTGATCTTTTCTATTAACTCTTTTGGACTGCTGTCTTGATGAACTTGGTGTGATGTGAGCATTAGACGCAGCGCTGCCTTTACTTTCTTATTTATGTATTAAATGCGCATCCTTGAATGCGCGCAGTTTTCTAGCGTATTTACTTCAGCTTAACAAGTAATATCAATGGTATGACATATTTCAGATGCATCCAAAATTATTCATGTTCAAAAATGACCAAAGAGTTTCGATAGTTTTCCAACTTTTCATTTTCTGCCGGTCTTAGTACACTATATAACTACAGAAGAGTCAAGTTTTAAATAGGAAAACTATCGAAACTCTTTGGTCATTTTTGAACGCGATGCTACTGGTCTAATCGGATTCAATGATCTATGCTAAAAGTGCTATCGCCAGATCCAGAGATCGGCTGAATGGATTCAAAAACGGTAAAACTCAACTTATTAACTCTGGGGGAGTTGGAGAATGAGCCTATTTCCAAAAAAAGTGGAGTGTTCCTTTAAGTACCAGATGTCATACCACAAAATGAGTGTCATACCATAAACATATAATACGACTGACTTTGTATTTTATGTGGATTTAATAAAAACATTGTAAGTTACTAATTGGCCCATAACACTTTCATTGTACAAAAAGAGCAAAGAACCGCCGGTACTTTGCCAATCTCTCATCAGCGAAGAATTACAATTTTTCCAATTTACACATGCAGATGTAACTTTCTGAAAAATATTCAAACATGAAATTATATTTTCAAGATCATTTGAATTTCTAATTTTTCAGAGTTACATCATCTGCATACGCATAAATATTTAGATTAGATCTTAGAATTAACTGTAGCAGAATCAATATTACAATTATTTGATCAGTCTGGCCACCGAGCAGGCAATATAATTATTTATCAACTCTAGGAGAGATTATTTTCCTGGCCGAGGAACAATAGCCTTCCTACTTATACAGTGCTAGCAGTAGTTTAGCATGTAGCAAGGAGCAACATTCAGTGACTTCGAATTGTGAGCAGAACACATAGACAATCAATTGTGAATATAAGGGATTTAATAAATGAAACTATAGCTAACATACAACTAAACTAAGCAAAACATATATAGGTGCACCTCAATAAATTAGAATGTCGTGGAAAAGTAAATTTATTTCAGTAATTCAACTCAAATTGTGAAACTCGTGTATTAAGTAAATTCAGTGCACACAGACTGAAGTAGTTTAAGTCTTTGGTTCTTTTAATTGTGATGATTTTGGCTCACATTTAACAAAAACCCACCAATTCACTATCTCAACAAATTAGAATACTTCATAAGACCAAAAAAAAAAAAAAACATTTTTAGCGAATTGTTGGCCTTCTGGAAAGTATGTTCATTTACTGTGTATGTACTCTATACTTGGTAGGGACTCCTTTTGCTCTAATTACTGCCTCAATTCAGCGTGGCATGGAGGTGATCACTTTTGGTGTTTTTGACAGTGTGGGCAGGTGCCAAATCCTGCTGGAAAATGAAATCAGCATTTTTAAAAAGCTGGTCAGCAGAAGGAAGCATGAAGTGCTCCAAAATTTATTGGTAAACGGGTGCAGTGACTTTGGTTTTCAAAAAACAAAATGGACCAGCACCAGCAGATGACATTGCACCCCAAATCATCACAGACTGTGGAAACTTAACACTGGACTTCAAGCAACTTGGGCTATGAGATTCTCCACCCTTCCTCCAGACTCTAGGACCTTGGTTTCCAAATGAAATACAAAACTTGCTCTCATCTGAAAAGATGACTTTGGACCACTGGGCAACAGTCCAGTTCTTCTTCTCCTTAGCCCAGGTAAGACGCCTCTGACGTTGTCTGTGGTTCAGGAGTGGCTTAACAAGAGGAATACAACAACTGTAGCCAAATTCCTTGACATGTCTGTGTGTGGTGGCTCTTGATGCCTTGACCCCAGCCTCAGTCCATTCCTTGTGACGTTCACCCAAATTCTTGAATCGATTTTGCTTGACAATCCTCATAAGGCTGCGGTTCTCTCGGTTGGTTGTGCATCTTTTTCTTCCACACTTTTTCCTTCCACTCAACTTTCTGTTAACATGCTTGGATACAGCACTCTGTGAACAGCCAGCTTCTTTTGCAATGAATGTTTGTGGCTTACCCTCCTTGTGAAGGGTGTCAGTGATTGCCTTCTGGACAACTGTCAGATCTGCAGTCTTCCTCATGATTGTGTAGCCTAGTGAACCAAACTGAGAGACAATTTTGAAGGCTCAGGAAACCTTTGCAGGTGTTTTGAGTTGATTAGCTGATTGGCATGTCACCATATTCTAATTTGTTGAGATGAATTGGTGGGTTTTTGTTAAATGTGAGCCAACATCGTCACAATTAAAAGAAACAAAGACTTAAACTACTTCAAAAAGGGATTCAACCTTCAATACACATCTAATTAGTTATAAACGGTTACTTGCATTGGTTTTGTTGCTGAATAAGAGTCCTGATGCGGTAGACAAGAGGTTCTTGATGATTTCTTTAGGAGTGAGCTGAAGAATTTCCTCTGGTCCTTCTGGAGATAGGAAAGTTCACAGTGAGTCCACGAAGTTACTTGAAGGTGAAACTGCCAGAAGGTTAAACTCAAGAGGAGAGTTTTGGAGTGTTTCTGTCTCAAGAAGAAGAGTTTTGAGCGACGACTGGTCTGAGTTCGGAACTTTTGATAGTTCACTTCTAACCATTTTTTGGGTGGAGTGGCCAATCAGAGGCATGCATTTTGAGTGGGAGAAACTTTCTTTGTCTCTGTTTATGGCAAATGGTTTATGACCATTTGCATTTTTATTGCTGGTCTGGAAAGTTGGTGCAGCTTTACTTCAAAACATAGTAAAAATTGTTTGATGCATTTCACGATGACATAGTGTACATCATTGTGTGAGAAATAAAGAGAAGATCATTTTGATACTAAGAAAGTAGCCTCCAGATGATATTAAAGCAGAGATACACTCATACACTTCAATATAGGTATTTAAAGTCTAACTAATACAAGTAAAGGGTTTTAACTAGGTTAATATAATAGGGGAATATACATACAACACGTGCATATAGCAGATACATTTATAACTGCTTAATTATGGCCTAAATAAAGAAAATGTCTTTAGGTGTGTGTGTGATGTGTACTGGAAATTGTGGAGACAGACAACTGGTCTGGTGCCTGGCACGGGGGTCATTCCCGCCTCTTTGGAATGTGTTTGAAGTTTGATAGGGAGACCAGAGAGGTGACCTGCTTAGCATCTCTTTGATAGTGGGGAAAAACCATCGGCAATTTAGCACCCATATAAATGTAAACGGTGAGGCCAGGTCGGAAATTTATATGCAAATGTCAAAAGGCTAAAAGGGTTTCTTAAAACAAAGTGTAATCAGCCATCAATGAGCTTCCGCAGATGCTACAGCTATACGTTTTGTTTGGGGAACTTTAGGGCAATCATGAACACCAAAACTGTACTAACTGTACTAACAAGTCTTTTTAGCCTAAAGCGTTTTGATCTATCCAGTTCTTCTAAAGTCGCCTTTCGCATTACAATAGCACCAGACTCAACAAAAAGTTCCAAATCAAGAAAATATTTTTCCAGATTGGGTTTTCTCTGATTCTTAGTAGTGTCCAGAAAATCGTTTAACTGCTGAACTGTGTAAAACTGAGATTTTAAATGGGAAGTAAAATAATTCCCCACAGAATTTCCTTGTGAATTTACATCATGCTCTTCTCCAGTATCTGGACATTCACATTCAGAGTCATTATCAGATAAGTCATCAGTTCTCTGTGACAACATATCTATATCACGCTGTACCAGGCTAGTTTTCAAGCTCATTTTGATTTTCTGGATCTTTTGAACCACTAACTACCCCAGCAACATTGAGCTCCTCATCACCTTTCACACTTCCATGTACATGTGTACCAATGATGGAAGCACTGTCTGTAACTTCAATCTCTTGTTCAAGCACATTAGAGCCCTCTCCACTGTTAGGTAATACAGCACTACCCCAGCAACATTGAGCTCCTCATCACCTTTCACACTTCCATGCACATGTGTACCAATGATGGAAGCACTGTCTGTAACTTCAATCTCTTGTTCAAGCACATTAGAGCCCTCTCCACTGTTAGGTAATACAGCACTTTCAGCTGGCTGCTCATTACCAATGTTTTCTCCACCATTATTATCCACAGCAGTATTTAGGCCTCCCTGTTCTACTACAGAATTACCTTCCTTCTCTTTTTCAGCCTCTATATTTAAAGGACACAATTGTCTCACATGGCCCTGTTTGCCACAACTAAAACATTTAATTTAATTGAATCAACAGCGATAAAGATAGTATAATCCTTCCCATTCAACGTCAGTTTTACAGCAACCTCCAGATTTTGAAATTCAGCATTTAAAATCATGTAGGTTTGATGTCTAAATGACATGATATGCTTTAATTCTGTTTTTATTTTTTTTAATCCAAGCGGTATCATTTTGATCGGTCCCAGCAAGCAATTTTCAGTTTAAAAGACATCTAATAGCCGTCCAAACACAGCCCAGACGTCTAGGCTAAAACAAGGCAATATTTGGGCTGTCAGTGAAAATTTAATAGACGTCTAATCATAGCTCAAGAATAGACTAGTCATCAATTAGACCGCTATTGAACGACTACATATATACGTCTAATAGACAGTGAATTTGGGTCTAGGCTAAAATAAGGCTGAATTTGGGCTGTCAGTGAAAATTTAATAGACGTCTAACCATCCGTGTTGGGGATGGTTAGACATTACTTTTAAAAGTAATGCATTACAATATTGTGTTACTCCCTAAAAAAATAACTATTTATGTTACTTAGTTACTTTTTGTGGAAAGTAATGTGTTACGTTACTTTTTAAATATGAGCAGGGCTTGACTGTTTTTAATATAAGTTCTGATTATAGCAAATGTAAAAGCCCTTTCACACCAAAAGGTGTAATGAATAAACCTCAGGCTGAAGGAAAAGTAAATTCACGTCTTTACAGTAGAACGCAGGAGAAGGTGGTTCAACACTCTTCAGCAATAAAAAAAAAAAAAAAATGAAGCACAATTGTTAGTTTATCTAAAGTCATTTTTGCTTATTAGTATGGTTGAACTGCATCATCAAAGGTCAGCAGCAAAGACTTTGGTTAATAAAATGGGATTAGATACATTTGTGTTATTTAACATATTTAATTATTGCAGGTTTGTGTCATATTCTGAGTTTGCATTTCATTGTTTTAATTCATTTTGATGAATACTACATCAGTTTTTTGCGATTGGGATAAATTAATGCACATTCACATTTAGTCTAGAACCACAGTAACATCATGTTCACACAACGCCTCTACTTCTCATTTCTCCCAAACTGGGGACAGGAGACTTGTCAGTCAATAAATGGGAAAACAAAGTTACTGGCGTTACTTTTTTGAAAAAGTAACTCAGATATTTTCTTGTAAATTAAAAAGTAATGTGTTAATTTACGAGTTACTTGAAAAAAGTAATTGATCACGTAACTTGCATTACCCCCAACACTGCTAACCACAGCCCAAGAATAGACTAGTCATCAAATACACAGCTGATGAATACCTACATATATGCATCTAATAGACAACAAAATGGCAATCCTTCCATAAAAATAATAAATATACAGCTTTTATTAAGACAATAACATTAACAACTTAGACAACTTAAGACAATACAAAATGATAAAAATACAAAGAATTAATGACAAAATAAAATATTTTAAATATAATGCACTTAAATATAAATATTATGATAAAAAATATTAAAATGAAAAAAAAATAAAATATTTTAAATAATTTAAGATATATTTAAAAGAAAAAAAAAATCGAATACAGATCAAGAGCATGTTATCACACTTAACATTAAAACATTACGGATAACTGACAACATTAAAAAAAAAGATTAACACTTTTGTTGGTTTACTTATTTTAACAAATAAAACAACCAACAGTGAACTTAAAGGAAATTATTAATTATTGGTTTTATTTCTTGTTTAAAATACTTCCAACTGCATTCCTCAAGTCCAACTCTGTTTCTGCCAGGAAGTTGTGTCAGGGTTCTGTCACTTCGTTCTAGTGTTATTCATGGTTTTGTGACAGAGCCCTGACACTCCTGTCATGTCCTGTTTTTATGTGAGTGCACGGCTTCGAGTGCGCTCTCTTGTCTGCATGCCTTGTTTCATGTTGGAGCGTGGTGTTCAGATCCCGGCATTCATTTCATGTCACATTTCGTGTCGGGGTTCGGAAACATGTTCTGTCTCGTTGTGTGAGCGTGCGCTCTTGAGTTCGCTCAGCTGCGCGCTCTTTTGTCCGTGTGTGTTGTGTTTTGTGTTGCACGCAGTTCATGTTTTTATCGGCCCCGTGCATTCATGTTATGTCTTGTGCTGTGTGGCACGCAGCTTGTGTTATTCACAACCTGGTCTCATAAAAATATGTACCTCTGCGCATTTTTTGTGCGACACCGTTTTACGTTCCTTGCTGCACGTTTTGCCGCAGTTTCAAATAGAAATGTCCACTGAGTGGCGCTAAAACACAGGTTCAGTATGTGAACCTTGGCATGTTTTTATTACGTAGATATTGGTATGTATTGCTGTTTTTTATTACGTTGCTTCAGATACATATTGCGGGGAATTCAAATAAAGGTTAATGCTCTATCGTGTTGGAAATATGCCCTACACCAAATCCAGCACTAAACCTACCCGATAGTGTAAACAAATGCAAAACTGATATAAAAACGTATTAGCTGATGCAACTGTGCCATTTGAACGTCCTTTTATGCAGATTTTAACTGCTTTGTTGAACCGCAGTTACACGGGATTCGTACCGGTGCTTCTCGTCTTCTAAGTCTGCCTCCGTACTCCGTGAGCTACCGAACAAACTTATCATCTATGAAAACCTATAGATATGAAGCTGGATGTGTGCGACGCTAACGTTCAAAAGCATCAGTTTTCAAATCTCCCAGCATATTAATATTGTTTTGAAGTCATAACATGATGTTCTTCAAGTAATTGTGCGAAAATTAGCTTTATTAATCGCAACTCTGTAAATTTGTGTGAAAGTGTTCATTTATTTTGGAAACTGCAGTGATATGTACTTATTGGTACGTATTACATGTCACGCTAAAAAGTGCACCTAGGTACGTAAATGCCATGAGACCAGGTAGGTTATTCATTGGCTGCGTGCTTTCATGTTGTGATGTCTTGTGTGAACATGCGGCTTATGAGTATTCTCATTAGCTGCGTGTTCGTGTCCTGTTTAGCACATGGCTGGTGATTTGTATTGCTGGCCATGTGCTTGTTTTGTTTTGTTTTGTGTTAGAACATGGCTTTTGTCTTAGTTTTCTGTGCGCCATGTGCTCTCATGTCAATTGTTTTGACCCCACCCATCTTGTTACCTGATTATTGGTTAATTTGCCTCACCTGTGTTTTACCTCGTTACCCTCCTCATTTGCTCCCTTTATAATCTCCTTGGCTGTATCCGAAATCGCCCCCTATACCCTCCTTCCCTATTCCCTACATTAGTCCACTCATACAGTTCACTTGAAGGAGTAAATGAAAATGAGTGAGTGAATTCAGACACTTAGTGCACCGGAAGGACTGCTGCTTTGCTTGCTTTTTAATAATCATTTGAAATGGGCAGCTCCAGTATTAAGATTAAAGAATTTATCTTGAACTCTGTCATGGAAATTATGTATAAACCATACTTAAACAATTTAATTATCAATTTACAATGAATTTGTACCTGTGTTGTATTACACGGTGGACGAGCACTTTTAAAATGAATGGATGATTCAGCTGCGGACGCCATCTTGTGGCGAGAAGCGGGAATTCATTCAGCGTGTGACTTTCACAGTGCATTATGGGTTATCTCTAGCTGTTAAGTGTACATTGGTTGTACACTAGTTTTTGCAGTGCATTGTGGGATTGAATGAGTGCAATCGAGAACGTCCACTATGTTTCGGACACCACTAAAAATGGCTGTCCACTCAAATATTTGAGGATATAGGGGGTGATTTCGGATACAGCCCTTGTGTTTGCAGTCCTGTGCCAGTTCGTCGTCGGATGTTTCCTGTTCTTGCCTTGCCTTGCCTGTTTTTCCCCTACGGGGTAGTTTTAGTTTGTTTGTTTTGTTTATTTTATAATAAAAAAAAAGCCCATTCTCTTGCACTATTGAGTCCTCGCTTCATCCTTTCACCACACAACCCTGACAAGTTGGTCATCACAGCATCTTCCAAATAAGAAAAAAAAAAAGAAAAATAAAAGTTTTTGACAATCTTTTTACGTTAATTACACTAATTGTGACAGGGATTCATTCTCTTTTGCTTAGATGCCTACTAAAAACAAAAACGAGATATACATTGTGTATCACCATTCAGTGTATTAAAAAAGAGAGAAGCTCTCTGGTAAATGTTGTGTGTTGTATACATACCTCTAATGACAGAGAACAGTGCAGTCTTTTCAAATGCCTCTTTCTGCAGCAGACCACCCACCTTCATGTTGAATTTGGACATGAGGGAATTTTTTTAAAGGGGTCATATGCTACATGCACTTTTAAGTTGTTTGAACTGAAATGTGTGTTGGCAGTGTGTGTACACAACCACCCTATAATGATACAAATCCACCCAGTTATACCCTTCTCCTACCATGCGCTAATGTTGACAGTGGATGTATCGCAATGGCTCGTAGACACAGTCATTCAAGCTTTTCAGTTTGACCCAGAATCTGATCTGGATGGAGAAGCACCAGATGAAGTTGCAACTCAGCGGCTACAGCAGGACGTCTTCGATTGGTTAGTTTAAAATATTGTGTCTGGATACGGTACTTTAGTTGGTTTGTTTATGTATGCTGTTACAGTTATTATCATGTAGCTAATGCTAGCCATAGGCTCGGATGAAGGAACTAAAAAAAATACTTCGGTGTTCATTTGTACATCCAAACACTGAGCAACTGTCATGCTTAGCTTGTTTGCAAGCCATGATGTCTCTTGAGGAAAAAAAAATATTGCGCTCGCCTCGCACGGTAGTAGCTCATTTTCTCAATGAGCAAAGCAGAGAAAGGGGAGGTAACCTTTCCCCGTATGATGACATAAAGAGAAGATTCCAGATTGGGCCATCTGAGCTAATTTTCTCAAAGGCAAAGCAGGATACCCAGGGCTCGGTTTACACCTATCGCCATTTCTAGCCACTAGGGGACCATAGGCAGGCTAGGAGAACTCATATTAATGTTAAAAAACCTCATAAAGTGAAATTTTCATGCCATGGGACCTTTAAGTCACTGATAGCTGATCATTGTGTGAACTGAACACATGGAGGCTGTTTTCATTGAGTGGCAAGCCCCTGTTTTAATAATGTAAGGATGAAAGAAACTCAAATACTTTGATCTCCTGAGAAACAGACTGTAAAAACATTCACAGGCATCTTCGAGACACCCCACAGAGTGGAGGTCAGTGTTAATTTCGTCAACGAAGACGACGACGAAAAATATTCGTCAACGAACCTTTTTTCTGTGACTAAGACTAGACGTTGACGAGCTAAAAATAATATCTGATGATAAAATCCATGACGAAATTTATGCCGCGTCTTCGTTAACGAGACCAGACGGGACTAAAATATTATTTGAGGACTACCGGACATTCAAAATGCATCCTATAGGCTAAGTTAACTGTCTTGTCTTTCAAAATGTGAGTCCCTGTCATTGGATTACAATCAGATGAGGGGTGTTTAGTCTAGTCTCAGTATGGCTGCCGCGGACGGATTGGCTACCAAAACGCGAACTAGCGATCTGAAACAATGGCTTCAGCACCTGAAGGGTTAGAGATAGGGTGACCAGACCGTCCCGTTTTCCCCGGAAGTCACAATTCATTGTTGATTAACTTAAAGTTAATGAAGGCGGGATAGGCGGAATCGCGCTGATAGAAGCGCGCGCTCTCTCTCTCTCGCGCGCGCGCACGCTTCACTTCTTCAGTTCTCATACAGCGCGCGATCAGTTCTCGGTGCTCAAATACATACACAGCAGTTCAAACGTCTATTGTGTACTAGAATATCTCACGTAAATACAGTCGGATATGGCTTAAGTGAACGTAAACAGGTGGGTGAAAACTGAATGTGTGTCCAGTATTACATGCATCCGTTTTAAATGGGCAGCATTCCTATTAAATACCTATATGTGTCATTAATGTTAACCAACGAAAAATATTAAATAAATGTATACTTGTCATGGTGACAATACTGACAATACTACTGTATCTGAAAAATGAGATTAATTTGTATATCTACCAAAAAATTTATATTTATTCCAGTTTTTCCAGATTCAATCCTTGATTCAAATTTCTAATAAGCTTAATTGATTTAAAGAGAGATTAATTAATGACTATTTTTGTTTGAAGACTACATATAAAATGGCTACCAAAATAAATGTTGGTAACTGCAGTTTGACTAAAAGTAATGACTAAAAGTTGACAAAAATGCAATGACTTTTCGTCGACTAAAACTAGACTAAAACTATGAAAGACTCAAATGACTAAAATGTGACTAAGACTATTAAGCATTTTCGTCTCATGATAAAGACTAAGACTAAATCAAAAATGCCTGCCAAAATTAACACTGGTGGAGGTGCAGGAAACTTCCATTTGTTTCTTCTTAAATCCCTTCACCCATCCTTCCTTCTACTCAGTCTGCTCAAAATGGTCAATAGTAGATTGTAATGTTCTACATGAATGCAAGTGATATTTACAGTCATGTTTGGTATCATTTGAATTGTCTCAGGGCGACTGGTACAATGGTCTCATTCTTATAAGAAGTAAACTAAAAGATAATACAGATCCTAAGAGTTTAGAGATAGTTTGCACACTGTAGAGGTGTAGTCAGTTCCCAGTGTCTTTCATGCAAATTACCTTCTGTCCCAAAAGGTGTTAACTCGGTCAATGCAAATTCCAATTGTTAGTTCCTGTCTGCATCTTGGGGGATGTTGGTCTTGGTCTGAGGTACTTAAGGAAATGTTACAAAAGGATCAGGGCCTTCTGTAGCCGGAATGAGCCCATAGGATGAAGTGTTCGCACACTTCATACCATGTATTTTTTTCAAGTCAGTTATTCTTACTCTTAGATTCATCTTTGAGATTTTGATGTTTTGTATTGATTTGATATCTTTGAATTGGCTGTATAATTAGCATAATACATATTTACCTGACTGATAATAAATTGTTACATTTGAATTTATTCTGTCTTACTCTGAAATTATTTTCTCAAGTAGATTAATTGAAGGTATATGTCTCTCCAAATCTGCGTCCAGGGTTATTAATTGCTTGACTTTAGTTAAGTTGTACTCAGCTGCATTAACTATGGGGGGCTAGTTATAGTACTGGTCATAACCGCTGGTTACTGTCTCAGCTTTAATTAAGTTGTACGTAGTTTGCTAACTATTGGGGCTAGACAAACGGTACTAGCATAACTGCTGATTATTGTCTCAACTATAGTTAAGTTGTACATGGTTATATAACTATTGGGGGCTAGGTGAAAATACTAATGAGATATTAACATATTTCATAGTAGGCTACTAGCATAACCGCTGATTATTGTCTCAACTATAGTTAAGTTGTACGTGGTTATATAACTATCGGGGGCTAGACAAACGATACTAGCATAACCGCTGATTATTGTCTGGGCTTTAACTAAGTTGTACATAGGTAACTGTAGGGGGCTAAACAGAACTACTATTTAAAGAATGATGAGTATGAGCGACCTATTACATAGTATTAGTCATAACTGCTGACTAATGATTAGACTGGTGAGTTTGTGATTATGGGGTATAAGTACGTCGGCCGGCGTGATATACCCTGGGTGATATAGATTCCTAATGAATGAGTAAATATAAAGTAAAGAATTAACTAGAATAATCAAATGTCAGAAGAATAATAGCAATAATTAGGGACAGACAAACAGCCAATTTGCCTTTCAACCTAAATTCGAGGTCATAATAAAATGGAGTCAGATTAGATACTAAAATGGAGTCAGATTTGAAGTTAACCTAAATGTAATACCTTTGCGTGCCGAAAAGACTGAACATGCAGGAAACCTTCATTCACGATTGGATACCGTCCTTGGACCAAATTCGTGGACCTTACAAAGTGGTGACCATCCTCTGTGATCTCCCAAGCAAGCGAGTGACGTCTTTTCGGCGCAATATGGACTGTACCGAACAAGAGGTTTGATCATCTCCTTCTCTTTCTGCAGCTGCTGAGGTAAGTCAATTCTTATTTGCCTTGTAGAAATATTGAGGGGAAGACAGACGCACCTCATATATACACTTTTGTAGAATGAGCCAGAATGCTCATATTGTTAGACCGGAGACCGGATCCGTTGGGTTGAGAATTAGACAAAACAACTTATCAGGGACATGATAGCGTCAGCGTAGACGAGGAATGACATCCCTTGTTCTGAAATGGAAATATCTCTTTGTTTGCCTAAGCAACAAGAGATGAAACTTAAAATTGGAATACCATCATCCAAATTATATTCTGGTACTCAACAGACATAAATTAGAACCTAAAATTTTAATCTGCAAACTGCCTTCTCTATTGTTTTATGTGCTTCATTGCAACAAATGAGCAACTTTTTCATGAGAATGAACAAACAGAATAAAAGTCTAAATTTATAAACAATTGGGAAAATAGAAGGCAATTTAAGTTGATACATTTATATATGAAGAGAAAGTTGGGCAAAACAGTGTGATAATCACAACCAGTGCTTTAAACGGGCCGGGCGGGGCTGATAACGATGCGTTTCCACCATCAGGCCAGAAGCTCCGCTGTGCTTCACTAAAACCCACCCTTTACACATCTCTCTGGAACAACGTCACGCAACCCCATCATTTATCAACAAAGAGAAGTTGTCAGAAAACTAATCAGAATAAGTCACTGGAAATATAGCGCGATCACAAAACGAACATGATAAAAGCGGCCATTTGTTTGCATGTTTTGTTAAGATTTAAATCCAAAAGCTACTAAGTGATACATTGATCATAATTAATTAATTTATCAGGGTTGAAAACTAGTCACACAGAAATAAAGCAATGTGAACCACTATTTCACAAAAGATAGAGGACAAAATAGGCCTACCCTTATTCAGTAGAGTCTGTTTCTGTTTATTTGTAGTCACAGTATACATCACGTTAATTTCTATATTTTTCCATCAAAAATACGACCCGAGTAGCAGAGGAAGCTCCCGAACAAAAACCATTATATATTTTTATGACACACACGGAGCTAAAGTCTCCAGACAAGACTTATGACAGATAAAATATGTTACTAAATAAATACACGATTGTTATAGAGAATGAGAAGCTGACGTCTGATTTCTTCAAGCGGTCATATTTACCATGTTTAATATGGTAATGTTAATGGCTAGCGTGCATAGTCTTTTGCATCGCTTATAAATATTTCTGCCTTGTATGGTGATCATAATCCACATCGGATCAAGTTATTTCAAACACTTGCTGCTGTCTGAAAGTGAGTTTTGAGCTAAAATTATTTTAAGTCTTTAATGCTGGTGTTATAGCTGTTAACTTTATGAAATTATCTGCAGCGCTGACGCTCTCAAGACGCGGAGAAACTCCGCCTTTGTTCATAACCACACCTCTAGTCCCAGTTGGCCCGCTTTGGCCCAAGGTTTTCGTCGGGCCAGAAAACCCCGGCCGTTGGCCCTGAGGAAGCACCGACGAGGCACGATCAAGCCCCGGAAGTGACAAGTCCCGCTTTTGGCCCGACAGTGGAAACGCGGCTATTGAGGCCAAAATTATACCTCAGCTCTTGAACCCTTTTGCCTGACGACGAGCCTGCGAAGACCTGTTGTCTCACACTACTGTAAAGCAACTCTAAAAACAAGACAATTATAAAGTCTTTTTTTTCCCAGTTAAAGTCAGTTCATTGTTGATTCAGTTCAGTTTAATAACTGTGTAAATTCACCAATTATGGAATGAGTTCAATTCATCTATAAAGCAGCTCTGAAGAAGATAGTGATGTCATCATCCATCTCAGTTCAGTTCTCTTCCAGCAGTGTCTGTGCAATCAAGTCGATAATGTTGCCAAATATTAAGTGTCCCAACTAATCAGGCCAAAAGGTGACAATGACAATGAACCCAAACTCCATCGGTGACAGAATTGGAGGAGAAAAAAAAAAAAAAAAAACTTAGGCCAAACCAGGCTCAGTCAGGGGTCCAATTCACCTCTGGCCAGATGGTGTGGTTTAATTCTAAGATGCAACACAAGTCAGATTGTGGATTGGTGTTATTCAGAATATTCATCCAGTTCCTTCTCCTTGATGATTAGGATGCATCATGCCAGCGTTTGATGGGGCTAAACCTGAACACAGGGTCAGTGCAGAGGACTCATCTGGTTCTCGTGGTCTATGCTGAGGATTTGTGCCGATGGCCGTCTAGTTGACGAGTTCTTTACAGGGGATCTGTCTCTAGGGCTCATCTAGTTGTCATGGTCTCTGTTTGTCTCTAGGTGCTGATCCACCATCTGGTCTGGATACTAGTCAGGTCTAATTTTTTTTTCCCAAATGTGTTTCTTGAAGGTGACTGTTCTTCAGATAGAGAGAAGTTCAGTCAAGGCAGAAAACTTTTCTTTTGTGCTGGATCCAACTCTGTCCAACTCAACAGTGTATCTCACTGGAGACTCTCTAGTCTTTACCCTCTACAGCCCCACAGGTGCAGCAGCACATTATGAACAGAATGTGCTTAATGAATCAGTTTTTCTGTGCTTAACAGATCATGTACCGGTAAATAACAGAATTATTGTGTGTCAATGTTTGGTTTGGTGGTGCACTCCTTTGGTTCCTTATGATTCCAAGTTCCTCAGTGTTTGGTTTTATACCTGCTGCTTGCAATACTGTAGATCCTAACCAGGCCTTCACAACTACACCCATGACTGTGACACTGTTTTGTCCCCACACCTTCAGGTTTGTCTCAGTCAGGTTCAGTGGCAGAGGGTCCTCTGGGCAGCATCCTTACTGTAGGGAATCTAAAGAGAGTAAAACTTAAAAGGAACACTCCACTTTTTTTGGAAATAGGCTCATTCTCCAACTCCCCCAGAGTTAAGTTGAGTTTTACCGTTTTTGAATCCATTCAGCCGACCTCCGGGTCTGGCGATAGCACATTTAGCATAGCTTAGCATAGATCATTGAATCCGATTAGACCAGTAGCATCGCGTTCAAAAATGATCAAAGAGTTTCGATATTTGTCCTATTTAAAACTTGACTCTTCTGTAGTTATATCGTGTACTAAGACCGGCGGAAAATGAAAAGTTGCGTTTTTCTAGGTCGATATGATTAGGAACTATACTCCCAGTCCTGCGTAATAATCAAGGAATTTTGCTGCCGTAACATGGCCGCAGCAGGCGCAGTGATATTACGTAGCACCTGAAAGTAGTCCCCAGCTATATTATAACTAGTTACCCATATTATGTCTATGTAGTTACCTAGCTGGGGACTACTTTCAGGCGCTGCGTAATATCACTGCGCCTGCTGCGGCCATGTTACGGCAGCAAAGTTCCTTGATTATTACGCCGGAATCAGAGTATAGTTCCTAGCCAAATCGGACTAGAAAATCGCAACTTTTCATTTTCCGCCGGTCTTAGTACACGATATAACTACAGAAGAGTCAAGTTTTAAATAGAAAAACTATCGAAACTCTTTGATCATTTTTGAACGCGATGCTACTGGTCTAATCGGATTCAATGATCTATGCTAAGCTATGCTAAAAGTGCTATCGTCAGACCCGGAGATCGGCTGAATGGATTCAAAAACGATAAAACTCAACTTATTAACTCTGGGGGAGTTGGAGAATGAGCCTATTTCCAAAAAAAAAGTGGAGTGTTCCTTTAACTCTGACAACCAGACAGGGGAATGGAAGATCAGTATAAGCTCCACAAGCTCCTACACCTTAAAAGTCATGGGTAAATTCTTTTCTGCATGTGAGTTGCTATTAGGGTTTAAAAAAAAAAAAAAAAAAAAATCAAAACAAAGGGGGAAAACTGTCATTCACTCACCCTCTTGTTGACCAAAGACTAAATGTTCATCTTCATAACACAAATGAAGATATTTTTAATATTTGCTCATAAATTTTGTCCATCCATTGAAAGTATAAGCAAAATGTTTCTTTTAATGGATCACGGTTTTATATACTAAATAAATATATAGATTGGCGTACCAAAATAAAATATTAAGTGACAAAAGAGCATGGTGCAAACGGCGTTGTGAATTTACAAAGTAAATTTGCCAAAACAAAGTAAAAGTATATGCATCTCTATATTCCTTCAATTGTGATTGCAGGTCAGAGTTCTGTAGACGTCCTCTTTTACTTTGTGGAGATAGTTGAGGGAGGTTATGGAGACTCATGGGGACAGAGTTTCACGCGCCCTTTTATTGGTACAATACTGATATCTTCCTCAAATATGTATAATTGAAATTAATAGATTAAATCCAAAAAAAAAAAATCTATTATTATTTTTATTATTATTATTATTATTATCACAGTAAGTAATATAATCTTTTTTTTTTTATCTATCAGGTCAGAATGTTACTTTTGTTTGTCACATACATGCATGATTTCTGATCAGGTCGGAACGCTACTTTCTATGTCTCTGTGACCGGAGGAGATTCAGTCGCAGTGACTGACGTGCTTCTAGTTGAAGCTTCAGGATCTGATGTTGTCAGTGGAACTATCAAATCTGTCGGTGCAACAGACTTCCTGGTCAACATAGACAGAATCCCAGAGTGGGCGTTTGTGGTGCAGCTCAAAGGACTGTTGAATGAATCGTCGTCGGCTAGTCGATTCCAGAGGCAGTCACCCACCCAAAATAAAGGATCTAGAATAACAGTCACAGTAAGTAATACCAATGGCAAAATGTTGGGTACACAAACACAAATAACTGTAATTTACAACAATTATTAAACAAAATACACTTAATTTTGGAACAGTTTGGAACAAAAAGAGAGTTTTAAAAACTTATCACTGTCTCTGACAAATAACATATATTTACCATAACTGTTCCTTCACAGGCCCAGTCACAGAACATTACACAGCCTGGAGTCCCATTGAGTCTCAACTTTACAGTGGCCTCTAATGCTACAGGCAGCAACTACACGTGTCTTTCCCCAGCTCTTTGACCCTGGGAACCGGAGGAAGTGCTCAAGGAAGTCTCACACTCACTGCACCCTCAGACACAGAGTCAGGAACGGATGTCACACTCACTATTGAGGCAGAAGCTCTGGGATCCACTGATCTGAATTATGTCACACTGCGACTCACTGTCTCCACAGCAAATGCTATTTTCAGTGGATGTTATTCACTTTCCATGTGT
Organism: Acrossocheilus fasciatus; assembly: GCA_036784905.1. NCBI lineage: Eukaryota > Metazoa > Chordata > Actinopteri > Cypriniformes > Cyprinidae > Acrossocheilus > Acrossocheilus fasciatus. The sequence continues at coordinate 27,670,446 of CM071938.1, forward strand.
CTTACTTTCTTCTGGTTATTCCTTTGCCATTTTGTGTGTTTCTAAATAACGTTTAGCACAATTGTATTTTAAAATCTTTATTTGGCTTGTACTGTCCTTGATAAAAAAAATAAATAAAAATAAAAAAACCTTTGTTATTATTAAAGAACAAAGGTTAAGGTTTACTATTGAAAATTAACTTTCATTTTCTGTTGTATGTGAACAGGTGCGTTTGGGGCTAGTTTGTGGCTAAGTTGTGATTTCATAGTGTAGTATATACTCTTGATTTTTTGGAATGTTTATTAAAGACAAAGTTCACATAAGGGGCATCAGCAATGTGTAAGCTCATGTATTGATTTTGCTTTTTACAATAGCTTCCACTCTCATTCAGTTTGAGAGTGAAAGCTACTGAGTTGCTTAACTCAGAGGCTTCACTGAACTTCACTGATTATACATTATATCGTTTTAGACAGTTTGGGAGGATTAAATAAATAAAATTATGTGTATGATTGTGAATCATGATCTACCACTAATATTATTAAAATGTATACTGAAATGGGTTCTGGGAAAGTTCATTATGTGCAAAGTAAGTTAGATGTTGTAATGCATAACAATGTGTAACTAACTTTGCCCATAACATATGGGTCATTAACTGCTGTCAAGGAAACTGAAGCGTTATTTGCTATTGCTATGGTTAAATCAAATGCAAGGTACGCAATTTGAAAAGGGCACAATGAACAATAGTGTTTAATAAGGAAGTAAATAATCTTCCTTACTGACATTCTTACAGCCACACACACTTACGGAAAGGATTGTCTTTATACAATCCATTATTTACTTAAAACGTACATGTGACGCTGACATTCATCACGTGTTTGAAGGTGTATAAATATACTGACAGAGGCTGCGAATAAGTTACAGTATACACACGCAAAATCTGTGAAAAGGTAATCAAACAATTGTCTAATTTAATTTGTTAATTTTTGTCTATTTGTATAATATGGAATATTTTATGCAAATTTTCAAGTTAAAGATTAAAAATGTTAACTAATAAAAAAAATAATGTATTCAATTGTTAAAATTGAGGGCAGGACACTACAGGCAAAACTTTGGTTTGGTCAGTTTTGAGATTTTGAGCTATTTGGCTTTTTATAAAGTGTTGTTTCAGACTAGAGAAAACATTCAAAATACACGTTTAAGTGTTTATTTTATTGCATTTTATTTATTTGCATCTGTAGATTAATTATAATACATATTTTAAAAGCAGTTTTCTTAAAATGAATTTTTTATAAGATATATAAGCCAAACTTGACATTTATATTCCTGTCTATATTCTGAAGGTTTTTACAGAGGGGTTTTGTTGATGTATCATTCACCTGATTTTACACAGCACTGTATTCCTAAAACATTGTGATTTATTTATTTATTTATTTTTTTTTCTGGCTGTTGACAGTATTTTCTGATTTATGTAAAAAGAGATAACTAAAATCCCCTCAGTACTTTTGATTTTAATATGTCAACAAAATGAAACAACATTTTCAACCTTTATTTTGGCTTTATCCAGTGTTCAGATCTCTATTCTGGAAATGTATGAAAATTAGTGCATATTTAATTAGATAATACCATAACATTTCCAAAAACTTGTAAACAATGTAACCAGTAAACTGTATGGTGATTTTTAGTTTTAATTTTCTTGACTGGTAATGGACTGAAGTTTCAAACTGTGAATTTTTCCACAGCACCGCTTCTTGTGGGCAGTCATGGTTTCACTGGTTGTGGTGGCTGTATTTCTCTTCTGTGGGACCCTGTTTCAACCCTCCCAGGTGGCAGCATTCAAACCTCTCTTTCAGGACGGCTCCATCACCCATCGAGAAATCACTCAGATGGCCATCCTCCGCAAAACAGCAGAAGTGTGTCGTGACATAGCCACTGCCCAGGGGCGAGACTTCACACTGCCTGTAAGAAAAAGACATGGGAGTGAACCGACTAAATTGGCTTTTTGTCTGTCAAACAAACTAAAAATGGACTATTATGAGTAACAAAACATAAGTGATTAACATTCTTTGAAGAGACTTTCACATTTTTTGTTACAACAAATTATAGTAATTCCTAAAATATGAATTTGAATGAATGAAACTGCTAATTTTAGCTGATAATTCTCCCCAAGTTATGCTACACACAGACTGAAAACTGAACTGAAAAACTCAAGTTGTAAAAAATATAATAATATTCTCTTTCCTCTCCTCACTCCAGATAAACAACAGATTGACTCCATATGATGTCCAAAATGCCTGCTCATCTTCATCTTCTGCTCTCTTTTATTTAGCTATAAAAGAAATGTATCTAAGCAATGCAGCAGTAGATTTAGTTTTTGCACTGAGTGAGGCACATCACATAGATAATGAGGCTTTCAGTGAGGGTCGGGATCTCATTATCCAAGGTGTGGCTGCAGTAAAGGCCAGCGTGAAGCAGGAAAGCTATATCTCTGCGCAGATCACACTGGGGGCTCTATGTCACACTCTACAGGTACGCATTACAGAAAGAAACATAAGAATCTTTTTATAGTTTTTTTTATTCAAGCTTGCCTTATACCAGCATTTATATTTGTACATTACATTTGTTATGACTAATGACACTTAAATCACATTTAGTTACTTACATCGTATTCAAGGTGTTATCAGGTTTAAATGAAAATGTTCAGATTTCGTTTAATAGAAAACAAAATATTAAATTAAGTGGCATCTGCAAACAGATGATAGAGTGTTATCAGAACAATTTTAGCCAACGAGATATTTTTAACTTTTTATTTGTTTATTTTTAATTTTTATTGTAGTCAGTTCTGCTCAGGTTCACAAAGATGTAGTTTAACCGCAGCAAATGAACTGTTGTGCATGTTCATCTATGTTTGACAACCACAAAGTGTCTCAATACTTGAATTTTGAATAATATTATTTGTTTTGTAATAAATAAACCTATAATATTACCAGCATTTAAAAAAAATATATATATATATATATATATATATATATATATAAAAGAAGATTTTTTTCTTATGTATGTAGCCAATTGCAAATTTTGATGACAATTTACTGGAGATTTTAGATGGGCAAACTCTTAGATATACAGCAAGTATAAACAATAACTCGCTTATTATGGTGCCTCCTCGTGGCCAATTCTCAAACTGTTTGGTGCACAGACTTCTGAAGATTCTATCCCAAATTTAAATAAAAGAATAAAAAGAGTGAAAGAAGTGCATCATAAATTAATGTAAGGTGACTAATATATTTAATTTCATTAAGTAAAATCAATATTTTCATGAGTTTGAGTGAAAACTGTGTTGTATGTTTGCATACAGGATTTCTATAGCCACAGTAACTGGGTGGAACTGGGAAGCTCTTCTCCTTTCAGCACACTGATCAAACCTGAACGCCCTCTCGACAATCTAGCAGGTACAACAAAATGCAATTACCCAGTTCTACAATTTCCACACTGTGTGTTTAGAAACTAGTCTACAATATATATTATGGCATATAAATATATGTAATATATTTATATGCCATATGCCACAATATAAATATGGCATAATCTTGCACACTTTTTTCTTTATCTCTTATCTGTGTATCTAGACCCCAACACACCAACATGCAAGAGCTGCACTGGGTCAAACTGCAGAGATAACATTCTCCCAGAAATACTGCTGCAAAAGAAACTAACCTCAGGATATTTCAGTGTTTTCTCCTCCACGAAACCAGCAGGTAGGGAAGTTTGGCATCCCATGTGTAATGTTGATCTCCTCTGTAAATCATCACAGACAACAGGATGCTGGAACTGGGATCACAAATCTACACTCACATAATTTTCTTTCAGGCAAGTGTAGCCATGGTGGCTCTCTCGACAGAACCAGTTCAAGAGAACCCACTGGAGGCATCAATAAGGATGACATTAGGTCAGATCACGGCTTCCTTCACCAGCGTGCTGCTGAAATGGCCATCAACGCTACTGTGGAAGTGCTTCAAGACATCCGACTGGCCACAGGTGACCAAGCCTTTCTTCGGTATGAGACCTTCCTTTTACACCACACATAATTTTGGACTCTTCTGTAATAAAAAAATGATTAGGCTTTTGTCCAGTTAAATTCAAATTCCTGATTGACTAACACTGAATTATATAGGATGTAATGTTGTACATTTATTTGGTTAAGAAAAATCAGGAAAAAAATAGGTTAATAAAAAACTTGCCTAATTAGAACAAAAATAATCTGCTGATGCAGATTTTTTTGTTTGTTTGTTTGTTTGTTTTTAAATCATAGCACTGATACTGTTGTCCTAGTTTAGACCGTTTTGTTTCTTTGTCTCAGATTGGTGGGCCTCAGTCAGACCTCAGTTCTGGCTTTTGCGATTGACACCACTGGCAGCATGTCTGATGATATTGAGGAGGCAAAGAGAGTGTCCTTCAGTATCATAGACCGCAGGAGAGGAACACCTGAAGAACCTTCAGAATACATTCTAGTCCCATTTAATGATCCAGGTAGTCATACTATCATATACACACACACACACACACACACACACCCCCCCCAACAAAAGCAAAGGAAGCAGTGCCTCCTCAAAAACGGTGACAACAGTGTGAAAATAAATATTATGAAATAAGACTGAATATTCTGTTGACTACAAATTTGTATTATGTAGCTAATATTGTGAATTCCTTTTTGAATTCCATTGTGAATTTGAGCACAAATGAGCCTGAATGCATCAAACTGGTTGCAAACTATTCACTTAATCAAGCAGCATCACTTTTGTTCATGTCCGAATCTAACGTAACAAAAATGAGCTGGGAATGATTTGGTTTTTATGGAATACATTAAAGGAAAATGTATATGCCTTTCATCACATGCAATGTTTGCAATCTGAATGACAGCTGAACAAGAGTTAGTGGAAATAAACTATATAAAGATATTAGTGCTGTCAAATCAATTAATCGTGATTAATTACATCCAAAATATAAGTTTGTGTTTATATAATATATGCGTGTACTGTATATTTACCCGTATATGTATATATATATATAAATACACAATTTTACTTAACTTTTTTTTCAAAAAAAAAAAAAAAAAAATTAGATACATTTATGTAAAACATTGTTGCTGTAACATCCTGTGATTGTGTCTCATACAGATTTTGGACCTCTGACAAGGACTGACAATGCAGACATTTTCAAAGAGAGAATCAAGTCCCTTTCAGCAACTGGTGGAGGAGACTTACCAGAGATGTGCCTGTCAGGACTGCTGGTGTGTGCACACACATATATTGTGAATATCTGAGCTGGATAAATATTTGATATCACAATAAAGCCAGACTGAGAAATTATAGTAATGTTAAGGTGTTGTGATCTTGTTTTTCCAGTTGGCACTAGCAGGAGCTCCTCCATCTTCAGACATTTTTGTTTTCACTGATGCTGCAGCAAAGGACTCAGAATTAAAAAGCACCGTCCAGGCCATGATTGAACGCACCAAGTCAACTGTAAGTGCCTGCAAATCACTTCTATCTCATTGCTGCTAAAATCTGAAGTATTGTTGAATTGTCTGTAATGACAATTTTCTGTGTTTTTATTTGCTCTTTCTTCATGCCATCCAGGTCACTTTCATGCTGACTAACCCCTTCCCATCCCGGAGAAAAAGGGATGTCTCACAATCTCAACGTTTTACATCAAGATCAATGTTTCTGTCAGAAATACAGCTGTACAGAGATCTGGCCCATGTTTCTGGTGGACAGACCATAGAGGTCACAAAAGCTACACTGTCTCAAGCCACTGCAGTCATTACAGATGCATCTACCTCAGCCCCAGTATGTTCTAAGAACGACAGATGATGACGTGTGTGTGTGTGTGTGTGTGTGTGTGTGTGTGTGTGTGTGTGTGTGTGTCAACTATCCATTTATTCTTACTGTAGCATATTTAATATAGGAGAAAAAAATTAATAAGAATAGGAAGTATGTACACTAATATTAGCAATATTGTCCCCCAATTTGGTGTTTGGTAATTTTTCTGTGAATCAGTGCAACAAAATGAAAACATATCTGTTTCCTCAAGGTGACTGTTCTTCAGGTGGTGAGAAGTCCAGCCATCGCAGAAAACTTTTCCTTTGTCTTAGATCCATCTCTGTCCAATGTGACTGTGTATGTCACTGGAGTCTCTCCAGTCTTCACCATCTACAGCCCGACAGGTAAACCTACCTTGATCATTGTTTGCAGATGAGTGAGATGTGAGTTTTATTTTGTCCCGCAAAGAAAAAAAAAAAAAAAAAAGCCAAAAATCACTGTTTGAAATAAGCTGTTTCCCCTGTCTTTCAGGATTGTCTCAGTCAGGTTCAGAGGCAGACGGTCCTCTGGGCAGCATCCTGACTGTAGGGAATCTGAAGCGAGTAAAACTCAACTCTGACAACCAGACAGGGAAATGGAAGATCAGCATTAACTCTACAAGCTTCTACAGCCTTAAAGTCACTGGTAAGTGTGCTTAATGTGCCAGAATATGTTTTGTTTTACAACCTGAATTCCGGAAATGTTGGGACATTTTTTAAATTTGAATAAAATGAAAACTAAAAGAATTTGAAAAATCACATGAGCCAATATTTTATTCACAATAGAACATGCATAACATAAATGTTTAAATTGAGAAATTTTACAATTTTATGCACACAATGAGTTAATTTCAAATTTGATGCCTGCTACAGGTCTCAAAATAGTTGGGACGGGGGCATGAGTTTCTGGAGTTTTGGTGTGGGAATTTGATCCCATTCTTGACTAATATAGGTTTCCAGCTGCTGAAGAGTTCATGGTCATCTTTGACGTATTTTTCATTTAATGATGCGCCAAATGTTCTCTATAGGTGAAAGATCTGAACTGCAGGCCAATTCAGCACCCAGACTCTTCTACTACAAAGCCATGCTGTTGTAATAGCTGCAGTATGTGGTTTTGCATTGTCCTGCTGAATTCGCAGGCATTCCCTGAAATAGACATCGTCTGGAGGGGAGCATGTGTTGCTCTAAAACTTTTATATACCTTTCAGCATTCATAGTACCTTCCAAAACATGCAAGCTGCCCATACCGTATGCACTTATGCACCCCCATACATCAGAGATGCTGGCTTTTGAGCTGAACACTGATAACACACTAGAAGGTCTCGATCCTCTTTAGACCGGAGGACACAGCGTACGTGATTTCCAACAAGTCTGTAAAATTTGGACTCGTCTGACCATAGAACACTTATCCACTTTGAAACAGTCCATTTTAAATGGGCCTTGGCCCACAGGACACAACAGCGCTTCTGGACCATGTTCACATATGGTTTCCTTTTTGCATGATAGAGCTTTAGTTGGCATCTGTAGATGGCACGGCGGATTGTGTTTACCGACAGTGGTTTCTGGAAGTATTCCTGGGCCCATTTAGTAATGTCAATGACAGAATCATGCCGATGAGTGATGCAGTGTCGTCTGAGGGCCCGAAGACAACTGGCATCCAACAAAGGTCTTTGGCTTTATCCCTTACACACAAGGTTTTCTCCAGTTTCTCTGAACCTTTTGATGATGTTACACACTGTAGATGATGGGATTTGCAAAGCCTTTGCAATTTGCAACCTGATCTCACAGAATTCTGTGTAATGACCACGGACTCTTAACCCCTGAATCTGTGGTGGCATCACGGAATCGTCGAAAATTCCATGATGGGCTCACAGAAGTGATACCAATGTAAGTCAGTGACAGGCATCAGCCATGAACCACGCACGGATTCACTGGTGCAACACTTTAAATAGGAAACCCTTAGCATCAATATGCCGACGCGATACTGGGAATTTTATTGTCATAATTAAATTATATATTGGGTAACAACATTGCCATTATACTGCTTGTTTATGGACAGTTTTTGCAATAAATACCTGTGACTGCACTTATATGTGCCTGTGTGTGTTTTATATTGTTCGGAAGTGGGTAGGTTTAGGGTAGGGGTGGGTTAGGTGCTCCAGTGAAAGTATAAATTTATATACAAAAATAACTGCGTCGGAGTCACTCTTTTTACTTGGTCCGATGCAGCGCTGCTGTTGAACCAGTGAATCCGTGCATGGACCATGGCTGATACCGGTCACTGACTTACATTGGTATCACTTCTGTGAGCGGCATCACAATTCCGTGATGCCACCACAGATTCGGGGGTTAAGAGTCCGTGGTCATTACACAGAATTTTGTGAGACCAGGCTGGCAATTTGACGTTGAGGAACGTGGTTTTTAAAGTATTCCACAATCTTTTTACGCACTCTTTCACAGATTGGAGAGCCTCTGTAAGACATCCCTTTTATAATTAATCATGTTCCAGACCTGATGTCAATTAACTTAATTAGTTGCTAGATGTTCTCACAGCTGAATCTTTTAAAAATTTCTTGCTTTTTCAGCCCTTTGTTGCCCCCGTACCAACTTTAAGATCTGTAGCAGGCATCAAATTTTAAAAGAGCTCATTTAGTGGATAAAAGTGTAACATTTCTCTGTTGAAACATTTCTTATTTTCTCTGTGTTCTATTGTGAATAAAATATTGGCTCATGTGATTTGAAAGTCTTTAAGCTTTCATTTTATTCAAATAAATTAAAAAAAAAAAAAAAAAAAAAAAGTCCCAACATTTCCATAAATCAGGTTGTATTTGTAAACCATTGAGATTTTGTTATTGTATTTTTTTTTTTAAATCATATCTTCAATTGCACAATGTGTGACTCCTCCCACTTTTTAATTTTTAGAACAAATTACAACAAAAAATGGTTTTGGGAGAAATAAAAGCTGAAAAGGTTTCCTTTGGAACATTCCAATCACTGTTGTGTCTCACAATAGTGATGCTACTTTCACTATGTGAAAAATTAATTGTGATTTCAGGTCAGAGTTCTGTGAACTTTCTCTTTAACTTTGTGGAGCGGTTAGAAGGAGGTGACTTCACACCGAAAGCAAATCGTCCTTTCATGGGTATGATGACATCTTCATTTGATATTTCTTGATTATTACTAAACAGTTATACTCCCGTTCAAAGGTTTGGGGTTGGTAAAACTTTGTTTTAATGTTTTTGGGAGAACATTCACCTTATGTTCACCAAAGCTACATTATTTGAACAACAATACAGTAAAACTATTAAAAAGTGAAATGTTATTAAAATTTAAAACAACTATTTTTTATTTTAAGATGTAATTTACTATGGCAAAGCTGAATTTTCAGCAGCCATTACTCCAGTGTCAAATGATCAGAAATAATTGTAATACGATGAGTGGGTGCTCAAGAAATGTTATTATTATCAGTGTTAAAAACAGTTGTGCTGCTTAATATATACACAGTGCTGCTTGAAAGTTTGTGAACCCTTTACAATTTCATGAGATTATGAGTTCACCTTTGGGAGAACACTGAACAACCATGGTGTACATGGCAGAGTTGCAAGAAGAAAACCACTGCTCTCCAAAACAAAAAAAAATTTAAAAAAATTGCTTCCCATCTGCAGCTTGCTAAAGATCACGTGGACAAGCCAGAGGACTATTGGAGAAATGTTTCGTGGAGAGATGAGGCCAATATAGAACTTTTTGTTTTAAATTAGATTTTTGAGTTATATTTGGAGAAAAGAACACACTGAATTCCAGCATAAGGAACTAGAAACCTGCACTCCTGCAGGAGTACCGCAGGACTCAAAGCAACGGGTGCGGCATGGGACAACTCTTGATGAGCAAGTGCGGGTGCGGGCAGTAGCCCCTCACTGCAGAACAATGATCCAGAGGGCGGGGTTGGATCAACATCTAGGGAGTGGAGATGGGTAGGTTTAGGGGTGGGGATGGGTGGGTTTAGGTATAGACCAATTTCCTGTTAGTAAACATTGTGACGTTTTTCTGTGGGCGGAGCTTCGGTGGTGGCAGAAAGATCCCACTGACTGCTTCACTAACGCTAGCTATGAAGTCTGTTAGCTTGTTTTTTTAACAATAACTTGAGAAATTCTGATTTAACCTGCATATGTAAGGGCTGCATACTGTCCTGGACCGCGTTATTTGAAAAGATTAACTTAACGGACGAAATTGGCCAACTTGTATCAGAATCAGAATCAGAATCAGAATTAGCTTTATTCGCCAGGTGTGCGCAAACACACGAGGAATTTGTTGTGGTTTTAGGGTGCTCCTGGTACATACATTCATACATACACATCTGACATGAGAACAGAAAAAACATTTAAATAGTAAGGCTTAACAATGGATAATAATAATAATAATAATAATAATAATAATAATAAGTATGAATCTGGAACAGTAGATTTATGTACAGATTTGTGCATTGTTTACTATATATACAGCTGTATAAATAAACAGATATGTATGTGTATTTACATAGTACTTGAGAAAGAGGCAATAATTAAAGATGGAGAATGAATTACAGAACACAGGTAATGATCCATGTGTTAGCTATTTAAGCTGGAGATGGCATGGGGGAAAAAACTGTTTTTATGCCTAGATGTTCTAGTGCACAGAGATCTGTAGCGTCTGGCTGAAGGGAGAAGTGCAAACAGGTTGTGTCCGGGGTGAGAGGGGTCTTTGATGATGCTACCTGCCCGTTTCTTTACTCTGGAGTTGTACAAGTCCTGAAGGCTGGGCAGGTGCACACCAATGATCTTTTCTGCTGTCCTAACAGTCCGTTGAAGTCGTCTTATATCTGATTTGCTGGCTGACCCAAACCAGACAGTTATGGAGGAGCACAGAACTGACTCAATAACAGCTGAATAAAACTGTTTCAGCAGCTCCTGTGGCAGGTTGAACTTTTTTAGCTGACGAAGGAAGTACAACCTCTGCTGGGCCTTTTTCACAATGGAGTCAATGTGAGTGTCCCACTTCAGGTCCTGAGAGATGGTGTTGCCCAGGAACCTGAATGACTCCACTGCAGCCACAGTGCTGTTCATGATGGTGAGTGGGGGGAGAGGAGGGGGGTTTCTCCTGAAGTCCACTATCATCTCCACAGTTTTGAGCGTGTTCAGCTCCAGGTTGTTGTGACTGCACCAGACAGCCAGCTGCTCAACCTCCTGTCTGTAAGCAGACTCGTCGCCGTCTTTGATGAGGCCGATGACTGTAGTGTCGTCCGCAAACTTCAGGAGTTTGACAGAGGGGTCTTTAGAGGTGCAGTCGTTGGTGTAGAGGGAGAAGAGTAGTGGGGAGAGAACGCAGCCCTGAGGGGCTCCAGTGCTGATGGTGCGTGTGTTGGATGTGAGTTTTCCCAGCCTCACAAGCTGCTGCCTGTCTGTCAGGAAGCTGGTAATCCACTGACAGATGGAGGTGGGTACAGAGAGCTGAGTCAGTTTGTTCTGAAGGGTGTCCGGGATGATGGTGTTGAAAGCGGAGCTGAAGTCCACAAACAAGATCCTTGCATAAGTCCCTGGTTTGTCCAGATGCTGCAGGATGTAGTGCAGTCCCATATTAACTGCATCATCCACAGATCTGTTTGCTCGGTAAGCAAACTGTAGAGGGTCCAGCAAGGGTCCAGTAATGTCCTTCAGGTGGGCCAACACCAGTCTCTCAAATGACTTCATGACTACTGATGTTAAAGCAACAGGTCTGTAGTCATTAAGTCCTGTGATTTTTGGTTTCTTGGGTACAGGGATGATGGTGGAACATTTGAAGCAGGAGGGGACTTCACACAGCTCTAGAGATCTGTTGAAGATCAATGTGAAGATGGATGATAGCTGGACAGCACAGGCTTTGAGGCAGGCTGGAGAGACACCGTCTGGGCCTTTGGCTTTCCTTATCTTCTGCTTTCTGAAGACTTTGCATACATCATCTTCACAGATCTTGAGTACAGACTGAGAAACAGTAGGGGGGAGGGAGGGGGAGGGTGTTGATGGCTGTGCTGTGAGACGGTCGGAGCGGGTGTGGGGCGTCATACCAGTCTTTTCAAACCTGCAGTAGAACTCGTTCAGGTCTTCAGCCAGTTGTTGATTGGCCTCAGTGCTGGGGGATGGGGTCTTGTAGTTGGTGATGGCTTTCAGGCCTTTCCACACTGATGTAGAGTCATTGCTCGAAAGCTGTTTTTTTAGCTTTCCAGAGTAGTTTAATTTTGCCACTCTTATCTCCCTATTCAGTGTGTATTTGGCCTGTTTGTACAAGACTTTGTCCCCACTCCTGTAGGCGTCCTCTTTGGCCTGGCGAAGCTGTTTGAGTTTTGCACTGAACCAAGGTTTGTCATTGTTAAATGTTAGATAAGTCCTGGTGGGTACACACATGTCCTCACAGAAACTGATGTAGGACGTCACGGTGTCAGTAAGCTCATCCAGATCAGTAGCTGCAGCCTCAAAAACACTCCAATCAGTGAGTTCGAAGCAGGCCTGTAAAACCTGCTCTGCTTCAGAAGTCCATCTCTTTACAGTTTTTACTACAGGCTTAGCAGATTTAAGTTTCTGCCTGTAGGCTGGTAGGAGATGAACCAAACAGTGATCAGAGAGTCCCAGCGCTGCACGGGGAACAGAGTGATATGCATCCTTTAAGACAGTGTAGCAGTGGTCCAGTATATTTCTGTCTCTGGTGGGGCATGTGATGTGCTGTCTATATTTAGGCAGTTCACGGGTGAGATTAGCTTTATTAAAATCACCGAGAATGATGATGAAAGAGTCCGGATAACGCTGCTCTGTGTGTGTGATTTGATCGGTCAGCAGTTCTAGCGCCGCGCTCACGTGCGCGTCAGGAGGAATGTACACACTCACCAGAATAAACGAGGAGAACTCCCGCGGTGAATAAAAAGGCTTGCAGTTAATAAAGAGAGCTTCCAAATTTGGGCAGCACATCTTCTTTAAAACTGTCACGTCTGTACACCAGCCTTCGTTGATATAAAAACATAATCCACCGCCTCTCGTTTTCCCCGAGGACTCTGTGACGCGGTCTGCTCTGAACAGCTGGAAGCCCGTTAGATGAAGCGCGCTGTCCGGAATGGCTCTGTTCAGCCAGGTTTCCGTGAAGCAAAGCGCAGCGGAGTTTAAAAAGTCCTTGTTTGTGCGGGTGAGGAGTTGTAGTTCGTCCGACTTATTTGCCAGGGAGCGGAGATTCGCCAGATGAATGCTCGGCAGCGGAGTCCTGAACCCGCGCTGTCGGAATTTCACGAGCGCGCCGGCGCGCTTCCCTCGCTTGCGTCGCCTGGAGCGCTTGTATAGGAACGCAGCTCCTCCGATTAAAATGTCCAGTAAAAGGTCTGAATGCTCAAATGTAGGCAGGAAGTTATTTGGTGTGCCATTTCTGATGTCCAGGAGTTCGTTTCTAGTAAAGCTGATCGGAAAAAAGTTGCTTAAGACAGGACAAACAAACAAAAAAAGAACAAGTACCAAGCAGCGACAAACCATGGCAGCCATCCGCGGCGCCATCTTGAAACTAGACGCAAAGGATGGACGATCTGACAGAATTACCTCTGGTTGAGTGACTTTCTTTTCTGTTACAAATGTCACAGTGGTTTGTGAACGTTGATACTTTGCCTTGTCATGAGCCGGGCTTGTACTCCGGTCTCTGGTGTGGTGGTTAAGAGATCTACCACGTAGTAGTAGTAGTAAATGTTGGACCCAAACAAAACACTTAAGGCAGTATCCCAGGAAAATGTAGATTTTAAAAAAGTTGCAAGAAAAATACAACAAAAGTTCTTCTCGGACTGAGATGTTAACAACAGCAAAATCAAATGGAAAAACCACATGAGAAAATAAAAACTCCACGAGGAGAGAAAACAAAACCAGAGAACAATAACAACCAAAGAAAGGAACTTAGGATACCTTACTTGGGGTAGCTAGGGAGGCTTTAGGGAGACCAGGCAGGAAACACAGGGCAAAGACTCAAAAACCAAGTGAGGAACCAAGGGAAAATACACAACTTAACTACACTGGGGAAAACAAGGCACAGGTGACCTGGATGATGCTAACAAGGCCACACGAGGAAGAACTAAGGCAGAGGAGAAAACAGGGGACCTCTAGAGGCACGGAGACAAACTACAGGAGGTAGGATGCTGACAAGCCTAAATAACAAATATTTTATCGGGAGTGTTTATGCTGGGATGTTCTGAGGCTTAGGAGATATTACAGAACCATTTCATGTACATTTCTTCGATGTACTGAAAAAAATCCATATAGATTACTTTTATGTGGGCGGGAGCGGGACCAGATAAGATATATTTTTGCGGGAGCGGGCGGGCGAGGGACAGAATCTTGCGGGAACGGGACTGAAAAATCCGTCCCTTGCCGCCCCTAATGATGGAAAGATTTTAACAAATATTTCTTAATTGATAATGTTTTCAACTCAAAAGTAATGCACATAATGTAGTTATTTTAATATATTTTACTGTTATTTATTGTAAATATATTAATAAATAAAATCAAACTTACTAATGGCTCCAATCTCATTTGCGAAAGAAGTTGTCGCGTGACGAATCTGCATTTTGGCGGATAATAGTTTTTTTTTACAACATAAAACAACTGCAAAGGAATCTGAACGTAATCAAAATAAAGACAGATGAAGATGCCTGACTCCAGACCTGGACAGCCTCATAAAGGTGATCCACTGCTCAGTGTTTCACATTTATGTCAGGAAAAGGACCATTTACATCCCAATGTAATTTAATGCTCACAGAACAAAACCAAGAAATAGATTTCAGAATATAAACTGCTTAATTGGCCATTTTCAGTAAGATTTAACATTACTAAATGTGTTTGTGTGTCTGATTTTGTGTTTTTAACTTGAATAATGTCCAACAGATATGTTTTAAAGCAGTGGGTAATTCACTCGTTGATTTGCTAAAAATCTACTTTGCGATTCTGATGGCAAATATGTTTATGGTGCATTCTATTCAATGTGTTTATTGCTAGCGCAGCAGAAATAGACAGCGCAGCCTAATAAACTAAACACTAACAGAAACTAGTCTAACAAACAAACAAACATACATACACTCATGCGTACATACAAAAGGGGAGCTAAAGTGGATGAATTAAGCCATTAGAGAAACCAGAGAATGCAGTTATGGAAAATGAGTTAGAACCACCTGAGTTAAAAACCATCAGTGCCGTTTTACAACGGGGTCTACTGCTTATACTAAACCTCTGTTTTGTTTAGTTAAATGTACGATACTTGCATTGCCTTGGTCATTGAACGAGTGTCCGGATGCAGTCTTGGATGAAAGTTTTGATGGTTTGAAGGTTTGGTGGTGTTGGAGTTCTTCAAGTTCTTCCGGGTTTGAAGGATGCATCCAAAAGATGTTATTCTGGCCCAGTGGTGATCGGGAGAGTTTTCTCCCAGATGAAGTTGATGAGGGAACTAAGAGAGACATCAGATGAGATCCTAGGATCTTGGATGAATGGAAAGTCAAGGCCGAAGCCTGGCTCAAACTTAAGGTACAGAAGATTTCTAGTTCACATCCTCATCTTCTCAGTATCTGAAAGAACCGCAGACTGGCTTGTGTCGAGGCCTGCCAGGCGCGGTAGCGCCAGCCCTGGGACTTAGCAACCAGAAGATGGATAGGGGATAGGAGACGAGTGAACAGACTAAAAAGCTATGCGGGTCACTGAAGTGAGGCTTTTTAAACCCTATGGAGGTCACACCCCTGGGGAGTCAAATAGCTAATGGTGAATTTCACTTTTGGAGGGAAAGCTTACGACTCCTTGTCTTAGACCATGGTATTTTGCATATTATGATTCGACTGAGGTTGATGCAAAAACTACTAAAGATTCTTAGAACACTAATATGTTGCATTGGTATAAACATTTAATATACACTCTCAATTAGATCATCCAAAGACGAATCCGTAGAGACCAAACATGCTATAGTTAAGGTTAGGTGAATGATTGGTTCTATCATAAGCATGCATAAAACAGTATACAATACAAAGACAATATACAAGAAAAGTAACAATATACACAATGACCTGAAGGATATGTGGGTTCATTCAAAGAAAGGTTTTTCTATGAATTAATTAGAGAAGAGTCCATTTTTATGGGCATTATGTTTCTTTCCTAAGGGGAAATGGAGTGAGAGTTGCTCTGCCTGCATTCCTTTGAGCAATAAAACTAGTGTTATCAGAGTTGCCATGGAACCAGAGGCCTGTTCTGCCTTTCTGAGGTGTTAGATGCATTTCGGGGGAAGGGTCCACAGACCCCCATAGTTGGCCCTTTGGTTGGGTGAGGGGGGCATTAGAGATTATTTCTTAAATATAACAAATAGTTGTGTGTCTGATTGGTCCAAATGCTACACTGTTTTGTACTGAAGAATGGACTAAAACTACAAGATGTTGTGCAGGACTAATCAGCAGTTACAAGAAACTTTATCGGCAATTTGTGCTGCAAAATGGGGTTACACCACCAGATACTGAAAGTAAAGACTCACATACTTTTGCAAATCACACATATATGTAACAATGGATCATTTTTCTCATTAAATAATTGACAGAAATTATTTTTGTCTTATTTGTTTGATGGGGTTCTCCTTGTCTACTTTCAGGACTTGTGCAAAAATCTAATGATGTTTTGGGTCATATTTATGCAGAAATATTGAAAATTGTAAAGGGTTCACAAACTTTCAAGCAGCACTTTATATAGGTTTCTTTCTTTTTTTCAACACAGTAATGCATGCAATTTTAGGATTCTTTGATGAATAGAATGTTCATTATGAATATGTTTATTGTCACTTCTGTTCAACTGAATGCATCCTTGCTGAACAAAAGTATTAATTTCTTGAAAAAAAAATTCTTAATGAACGGGAGTGTATATACACAATATATATATACACATTATTTGTACTATTTATTTATTTAGTTGTCATCAATGTGAATGAAACAAACAAAATGCTTCTTTGATTGCTCAGGTTTGAACGCTACTTTGTTTGTCTCTGTGACCGGAGGGGATTCAGTGACAGTGACTGACGTGCTTCTAGTTGAAGCTTCAGGATCTGATGTTGTTAATGGAACCATTAAATCATTGGGTGCAACAGACTTCATGGTCAACATAGACAGAATCCCAGAGTGGGCGTTTGTGGTGCAGCTCAAAGGGCTGTTAAATGACTCAACTCGATCTTTGCCTATTCGATTCCAGAGACAGTCACCAACCCAGCAACAAGGCTCTAGGGTTACTATCACGGTGAGCCTGAAGAGCCAGTTCACCCAAAAACGAAAACTCATGACTTTTATGGAATTTGCAAAACCTATGAAAATAATATGTGTGAGACATGCAAAATAACTGGCAATATCTCTAACCATATTAACCATATCCCTTCTCAGGCCCAACCAAGCAGCACTATAGAACCTGGAATCCCTTTCGTTCTTAACTTTACATTGGTCACTACAGGGGGCAGTTACACTATCCGATCCCGGACGGACCGCAGCTTCAATGTGTCTTTCCCCAGCTCTCTGGACACGGGGACAGTGGGAAGTGCTCAAGGAATCGTAACTCTAACTGCACCCTCCAACACAAAGTCAGGGACGGATGTCACACTCACCATTGAAGCAGAAGATCCAGATACCGGTGACTCGAATTACATGGCACTGAGGTTCACTGTCATGACTAAGGTAGCCATTATAAAAGCTGCAGAAAAACAAGAGTATATTATTGATATTTACCATCCACTGAGGAGAATATATAGCTTTCTGCATAACTCTGCCTTTGTGTTTTATATACAAATATTATTAGCATTTTATCCTTTCATTGACCTTGATTAACATCTATTTTTTCTTTTTTTTTGGAAGGTCACTGATTTCTCTAGCCCTGTCTGTCAGGTAGTGAAAATCAAAGCTGACTGTCCTGTGGAATGCAGCAGAGCATCATGGGAACTTTCTGCCAACTTAACAGACATTAATGGTACAGGCATAGCCAGAGTGTCCCTCATTCGTGGCAATGGCTCTCTCAGCTTAAGTAATGTGATGAGTGCGGATGGCACAAATGTGACTGTGGCATCTTATAATTCTTCCTGTTGTTCTCCGGAAGTAGAAATGGTAGCTGTGGACAGGGTGGGAAATGTGGGCACATGTTTCGCCTCTATAAAGAACCCTTCGACAACTATTAGCCCCAGTGGATCTACAACTGTTAGCTCTAATGGATCATATTTTGTGTCCTTCTCCATGTGTGTTGCTCTAGTAGGTTTATTAGGTTCCTTTCTGTATGGATGAGAGGAACTGAAGACGTGAATTAAGTCAACGTTGTTCTGATGTCTTTAATTTCTCACTATTGTTGAGTATCTTTTACAAACTGCTAATAACAACTTTAGATTTATGCTCTACCTCCCTATCAGTTATTATGGAAAAATGCTCTTATGAAATGGGGAAGGTGCCCGCTTGAGAACAATGTGGATTTTCTTTTTTAAAACTGTTTCATGGTCAGTATTTCATGACTGTGCAGAAACTAAGAGCAGCAGGCTGTAGGGAATGAAGTAAAACTTCATTCCTTCATTTCATTTGTGAAAGACGGTTAACATTGCATGCTGACATGTAAAAGGATTTTTTTTTTCTTTCTTGCATTTGGTATTGTTTAATGTTAAATTTACTTAAGACATTTCTGACCATACAGCATAATACATTTTTATTAGACCTTTCTACTAAAATACAATTACTATTAAATTTTGAAAGTATACTTCAAAATAAAACAGAAAATATATCATCCTTGCTGTTTATTTCCTCTAACCTTTTGACAAGTTTGACACTTTCTCTCTCATTTTTTTTCTCTCAGCTACTTATTAGCTTTGAAGTCCCCTAAAATAAAACTCTGTTACCATTCACTCATAATTCCAAATCTGTATGACTTTCTTCTTTGAAACACAAAAGGAGAAATTCTGAATAGTCCTGATCTTCATACAACTTTATTATACTGAGAAAAAAAATGGGCAAGATGTTCAAAAAATCACCCTTTGTGTTCCAAGTAGATTTGTGGTGAATTTCTATCAACATTATCACATTTAGGAGCTCATGTGTTACATTAGAGCTTGGTTTACAGAAATGCATTCAAACATTATTCTAGAACCCTTTGGTCACTGCACATTTTTAGTGTCTACCTAATCCAGCCTGATCACTTATTGCTTCACTAAGGTGCTTCAAGACCTGAAATGGGTGTATCATTCAAAATATTTAATGTTTTGATGGGTCACCACTTACTTTCAATCTTTAAGTCCTCAAGAGGCAATTTGTTGCATATACAGTCATGGCCAAAAATATCAGCACCTTTGGTAAATATGATCAAAGAAGGCTGTGAAAATTAATCTGCACTGTTAATCCTTTTGATCTTTTATTTTAAAAATTCACAAAAAATCTAACCTTTCATTGGATAACAAGAATTTAAAACTGGGGGACATATCATTATGAAATAATGTTTTTCTCAAATACACGTTGGACACAATTATTGGCACCCCTAGAAATTCTTATGAGTAAAATATCTCTGAAGTATATTCCCATTCATATTCACAATTTTGAGCACCCCAGGGTGATTATGAACATTAAATTATCAAGCCATCTGTTCCTGTTTCACAGAAATATAAATAGGAGGGAAAACAAAGCCCAAATTCCCTTAATCATCATATATTTCTGATGTTCAGCAAAAGATAATTGAGCTTTAAGAAAAGAGCTAGAGCAGTGAAAATTCCCATTTCCACCATCAGGACAATAATTAAGAATTTCCAATCAACATAATGTTGTGGGCCTATATTTCTGCTGGAGGTCCTGGACATCTTGTTAAGACACATGGCATCATGGATTATATCAAATACCAGCAGATAAAAAATTAATAAGTGACTGACTCTGTTAGAAATCTTATAATGGGCCATGTTTGGATCTTCCAACCGTACACTAATCCAAACACAGACCTTAAAAACAATACAAAAATGGGTTACTGAGCACAAAACCAAGCTTCTGCTGGCCTTTCCAGTCCTCTGACCTGAACCCTATAGAAAATGAGTGGGTGAACTGAAGAGAAGAAGCACCAACATGGAGCTGGGAATCTAAAGGGTCTGGAGAGATTCTGGATGAAGGAATGGTCTCTGATCTTGTCAGGTGTTCTCTAACCTCATCAGGCATTATAGGAGAAAATTTAGAGCTGTTAAACTGGCAAATGGAGGTTTCAAAAAGTATTGAATAAAAGGGTGCTGTTAATTGTGGCCAATGTGTATTAGAGAAAAATATTTATTTCATAATGATATTTCCCCCCCCATTTTAAATTCTTATTATCCAATGGTTAAATTTTTGTGAATTTTTTAAATAAAAGATCAAAAGGAATAACAATGCAGATTAATTTTCACAGCCTTCTTTGATCATATTTACCAAGGGTGCCGATATTTTGGCCATGACTGTAATTAACCACCATACATGCAAACACTTGATAAGATAATAGAACTACATGGAATCACATCACATGTGTTCCACGAGAGAAATCACAAGCTTCTTTAGATTGACTTTTCCCCCACACATACAAGACAAAGACTGAGACTGAAATTGCTCTGTCCAAAGAACATGTCTTTTGGTCTCCACAGAACTACATAGAGACTTTCTTTTTCATATGCACATAAAACCATCCTAAATGGACATTGCTAGGCATAACACTATATTATGTATGTAACCACATATTAGAGTATCATGTTTTAAGCACATATTATGTATGTCTTTATAATAACTATTGAATGACTTTAAGGTTAGTCGTGTTTGGTATGTATGAGTTTGACATTTCTAGATTGAAATGTTTCTTTCAATTAATTCTTTGTCAAATGTATCATATTCTGGTTATAGAAATCACATCCAAAAGTGTACTTTTCCAGAGTGTGTAAAATTCGGACCATGTGACTGATAACATGCTGATTTATGATGGAAGGAACAACCCTAGCTAAGAAAATAGCCTATCTAATTGGTCAAGTCACCAGATGGGATGTATCCAAAAGCCGAGTTTAAAAACTCAGGACACCATCAAATCTGCCCTTCTCGCCCTTCTCTCTTCTCGCCACCGCATTTTGACGCTGCTTTTTAGCGCTCTTTGAGCATGCTCTGGCCTACAGGCCAGTTGCTACTTAACACCACGATGAGAAGAAAAACCACCTAGTCTCGTTACTCATTTTATTCTTTTACTTTAGTTTCTTTTCTTTCCGTTGAGTCTCGTGTCCAAAAGTTAAGTAAAGTCCAGCTCCGACTGCACCTGCTTCAAACTTCAACCAGCAACTGACTCCAAAACCATCCTCAGTCAGCGCCCAACCATTGGCTTCCCAAGACATCACTTCAAAGACTACTGAATTTCCAGCCAATCACCAACTCGGGAAAACCCCTTTCCTGCAACTACGACTACAGAAGGGAATCCCTGTAACACAAAGGCAACGCAAGCAAGTACCTTCAGGTCCAACTGAACTGGTGCATTCAATATAAATTTTAGCCTCATTGAGAAACTCAGTGCTAGGGTTAATTAAGTGATTGATGGTTTTTCAGGTCTATGTAATAGCACATATCAAATGCATTAAGAATGATCACAAAATTCAAGATATGGGGGCAGAAAATGCGTACATATAATTTGATATGGTTAAAATCACATGAAGAGTGCCATATTTTTCTTAAAAAATAAGCATGATTACAAATGTGATATTGATTTTATACAACAGTTCAATAAACAATAAGTTAATATTAAGAGACTTACGTTTTTATTTCGCCAACAAAAAATAATTCCAAACAGCTACAGCACTGTTTTGCGTTTCTGAGCAACATGACGATGTTGTTTCGTTCCTGAATGAATCAACCGTTTAAATGATTCGGTTCAGTCGCAATGAATGCAGAATACGGAAGTCTGTTGCGCATTGTTTTTTCAGCAGGGCGTGCTTCAGGTCGAATGCACCTAATGACTTGCAGGCAGCTTTTGCGCACGAAGGACAGACTTCTGAGGCAGCGTAAGGGTTTAATGGTCTACAGCAAAATATAGAGAGCTTGGTAATAACTAATTAAGTTAATATTTAATTACTGCAATAGTTATTTCTCGCTAGAAATGACATCAAAAGTAGAAAACGTTTATCAAAAACGTACATTTACACACAGACTGACCACCGACCGCAAATTTCAGACACCATCTTTATTTATTTTTTTATCTTAACTGTTACTAAGAGCTGGGAATCGATTCCAAAAAGAATCGATTCCGAGGCGTTGGGAATCCAGAGTCGATTATTCCAAAGGTTGGAATCGATCCCATCAAGAGGAACCGACTCCTCATTCAGAGCTTTTTTTCAGTTCAACAAAGCTTATCTATGAGTGCCTCTCAAATGGAAGGCTGCACACATTTAAATTCACGAAAATAAACTGAAAGAAAACTAGTCGGTACTGAGATCATCAGAATTTGAGGATGCAGTCTTCCGTTTGAGAAACACCATTCGCCTCCCTCATGCTCGATACAAGCCGTTGTGAGATAAAATTACAGTTGTGAGATAAAAGATTATTTTTTATATATAAAACCATTTTATATATGGTTTTATATTTTCATTTTTCTTTTTTCACGAGCATAGATCAGTGGCCGAGCAGATAAACCACAATAGTGTTATTGTTAATGTTCTGGTTATTTCGTTTCACAGTTTGTTAATTTTGTCCAAAGCATACAGTCAAAGTAAACTTCATCATTCAGCTGAACTGTGCACATTTATTTTAGACACTTCATGTCTTGTTCAGTTCATGCGATAAATGCATGTCCCTGCTGAGCAGTGAGCTATGACTAATTTCAAGGGCAAAGCAGACAAAATTAGCCTACTATTTAAAAATCAATCATAGCTATAGAAATTTATCTTCATTTTTTACAAATAAAGCTTCATATTATGAGAAGAATACTTCTACGACTTTCATATCCTGCAGTCATGGCGAGATTAGGTTCCAATCTAAAATAAAAAAATAAAAATAAAGAATGGAAAACAACAGAGGAATCGATTCTCGGAATCGATTCCAGAACCAGCAATCGGAATCGGACCCGATTCAAAAAATTTCGGAATCTTACAGCCCTAACTGTCACAGAATGGAATGCACAGGATTGTGGGATATCAAAGGCAGCGAAGGATACATCTATGCTGCCTTCAAAAAATCGTCCAGATGAAGGCATCACAGGAGACAGGAACTGAAGCTAACATTGAATTCGGACATGTCTTAATGCCTTAAAGGTGCAGTGTATAATATTTAGGAGGATCTATTGACAGAAATACAATATAATATACATAACTATGCTTTCAGAGGTGTATAAAAACCTTACATAATGAACCGTTATGTTTTTATTAGAATGAGCAATTTATATCTACATACACCGCGGGTCCCCTTACATGGAAGTCGCCACCATGTTTCTACAGTAGCCCTTAAAGGACAAAAACAGCGCGTTTCGTCACTGTTGTTCTTGCGAATAAAACACTGACACAATGAACAAGTAACAATAATATTCGCAATAACATATCGATTTATCGAATAACTAAGTAAATATAATTCCTTAATTTACCTTTGTTATAAATTAATAAACCTCACTGATGGCTACTCTTTGCTGTCTCAGACTAGCACATCTTAGCCCTGTATCGGCCACCGTAGCGTCTCTAAAGGGAGGTGAGCGGGGGACAGAGCCGTTGGTTGCAATTCGCAACCTCAACCGCTAGATGCCGCTAAAATCTACACACTGCACCTTTAATGCCTTCCTACCTTGGAATGCGTTTGTCAGTTTTCTGATACAGCCAGCGTCTGTATCATTGAGATGTTAATCACGTGTAACTTTGTAAAAAGCCAGTCATTTTTGGGAAGGCTTCGTCTCCGTCCTGTTGAAATAAGAGCCTTGCTGCCATCTAGCGGTCATTACAGGAACAAAGGTATGAGGAACAATAGGCCTATAGCTCGATATACGATTATGCATTGCCCAATAAAAAAGTTAAACCTAAAATTAAAAAAGCACATTTTAAACCTACAGTCGTGGCCAAAAGTTTTGAGAATGCCATAAATATTATTTTTCACAAAGTCTGCTGCTTCAGTGTTTTTAGATCTTTTTGTCAGATGTTACTATGGTATACTGAAGTAAACCTATTCCTATAATTCCCGTCTATTTCCTATTTGCTTTATTACACGTGTAATGACATATTCTATCTTCTAGGTAGACTATTTTATTAAACATATGATTTGTACATTTTACTTCGATTAGAATCAAGTGGTAGACTACATGTATATGTAGAAGGGAGAAAAAAAAAGTGGAAGAACACTTACACAAGCACATTTGCTTCTGATTTGTTCTAGTCTTCCAGATGGTTGCAGGTTGATTCACAATATTGGCTGTTTTTATTAGATCAGATTAAAGGACGATTTTATTTAACTAATGGAAGTGCTGAGGGACTAGATGACCCCATTTAGCAGGAAACCCCACGGGACGGGGCAGTCTGTGTGTTTATATCCCATCTCTACTCTTCTGCAGCACATCCAAACAAACCTCTGTCCTCCACCCCCATCCTCTCTCCCTCACATTTCTCACAGCGAGGTTGTCTCACCCCTGAAGATGAGTAATGGCAGTGTCATAGTGACACTTCTCCATTCATCATAATCAGAAGATATCGCCAAAGCAGCACGGCACAAAGGAGAAAGATACCAAGAGAAGGGGAGTGATTCATTAGGGTAAGATATTAAACAACGCTATTTAGCATATGTGCCTTTAATTAGGATATAATAATTAGGCACATAGTGCCTACGTGACTATGGCCCATTTCTTGTTTTGCCACTTTGTTCTCCTTTTCTTTAGTTTCTTTCTTATACTGATATATATATATATATATATATATATATATATATATATATATATACACACACACACAGATTAAACTAGCTTTCCTTCTATCAAATAAATAGCAGAGACTCATTTTAATGAGAACATTTTTAATGATCAATCTCTTTAATGTATTTTTTTTCTGAAAAACAAATTCTTTGTAACTCTCTGGCATTACCATTTACATAATTCTGTACATGAAAAAGAAAAAAAGCACTGCTTTAGATACAGAGTAAAATTTTAAAACTAGAAAAAACCTTCAAAATAAAAATTAGAGGAGGTTTACATTACAAATTAGTAGTAAGACATTGTCTGAAGTGCAATGGTATAGCTCAGATGAGTTTAAAAGTGGAAAAAAAAAAGATGAAATAAAAATACTTCTCTATCTTAAACAAACAGCAATATCTTTACAGTGAGTAGAGACGTATCCTCTGATGTATTTAAAATTGTAAAAACATATTTACAAATAACTGTATCTGATATATATCTTTTTCCATCACATATATGTCAGCACCAGTACGAAATAAAAAGAAGAAAAAGTTAAGCTCGATGACTTCAACAGAAATCAAAAACATGTTAATCTTGGTCCCAGATTGTTGATATTTGGTGAGACGACAGGAGGACGTGGGCTTTACCCTCTCCATCTGCAATCCTCTTGACAGAGCAACAATATATAACACTGCGAAACACTGAAGATGTTAATGCGGTCAATCTCCCATTAAGACAAAAATAAAAAAAAGGGCAAGTCAGTCACAATGTTACATTCATGTTCATTCTTCAGAGAGCGAAAACAATAAAACTAGAGTTTGATTACAAAGACACCATGACTATAATACCATAATACCACAGCAACACACAACAGAGCAGAAAAGACTGATGTTCTTATTTGTGTGGCATCTCATGGTAAACAACAGAAAACTAAAGTCTGGCTAGTAAGATACCATATTGAGACTTCATTTGAAATTAGCTGACAACCTCACAACGATGAACACAAGTTGGAGGAAATGGGTCGTAAATAAATGTAAATCCCCAATAAAGAGCAGAGGCATATATTAACATATATTAAGTTGATTTTTTGTTTTGGTTGAAATTTTGTCACAGTTGAAAGAGAAAGAGAAAGAGAAAGTTGTATGCAATACAGTTGGCTTGATGTAGTCTTGATGTGCTTGTCTTTCCTGTCAGGCATTGTGTAGCAGAGAAAGGAGTGTCAGTGTGTTCAAGAGCTGGAAGTGGTGCAGTGAAATGAAACGTTACAGAAACTAATAAATATTTGTCATTTGAAGAGTAAAATAAAAGATGAAAAGTGGTATGACCCATCAGCGGAAATACAGTATGTATGGTGTATTTGATTTTTTCTTATTAAAATATATTTAACCAGTGTTCACAAGCAATAATGTTCAGGTAAAGAAAGGAAGAAAATAGAATGTTGATTTAAATATTGGTTTAAAATTCTAAATGTATGAATTAAAACACGCAAATGTCTGTGGGCTGTTAAAATCTTTATACTTTATGAGTTACATGTCATAGTATCCTTTCTAGCTGCCATTGTGACTAAAGAAAACATCTTTCTCACAGTTTTAGGGAAGGGAGGGAGAAGTTTGTAGCTGCCAAATCTCTTCAAGCAATATTAACAAACACCTAGTTGACAAACACACACATGGCTTCACTCTTCTACTGTGACCGGTCGCCTAGCGACAGCAGAGCATCCATCTTGCATGCACTGAGAGCACACAGAGTCTGATGTGTTTTGCTGTGATGCTCATAGTGCAAATAAACACACACACACACACACACACACACACACAAGCACAAAGCAGAGCAAATGCAGAGGATGAACACATCAAGAGCAGCGAAAAAGGGAGAGAGAGAAGATATGTAAGCGAAGAGGTGTGGGTGAATTGTTTGGTTTGGGAAAAGGGAACTATTGTTGATAAAGGTCCACCTTGAATTTCCACACACTCTTTCATACATGAACAAGATGTCAGAATAAGGGTGAACTAAAAACAATACATAAACACATCCATTAAAATCTTTCCCAATGTCATTTTGCAGGTTTTCAGTGCCTCTTGCCCTTAATGCAGCAGAAAGGACATGAGAGGAAAAGAAAAAAAAAAAAGAAACGACAGAAATGGATCAAATCCAAAATGGGTATTTCTTCAAAAACAGAAAAAAAACACAGAACACCGGATCCTTACTTGAGAAGCAACCCAAACAGAGAGGAACTGGTTTAAATATTGTGACAGCACACACATGTAATACACAACATGTAATATATTTCTTAGATTTGTCGACCATGTAATAAAAAAAAATGAAACAATTAAACGAATCACATTTTCCATAAAATTGTCCTGTTAAAAAATCCCTTAGGCTATTGGCTGGGGAAAAACTCTTCCATCCAACCTTCCGTCGAATCCAAGTCTGTCCCATCCGACAAGCCGAACGAAACCCCGGCCCCAGCCCCTGATTGGCTGCCGTAACCGTACGCCAGGTCCTGACTGGACGTCCTCTGGTAGCCCTGAGGCTGACCCCCTGGCATGTACGGCCCACCCCCTCCCGATGCTCCCGGCATGCCCTGAGCAGGGCCCTGTCCAAAAGCGGCCATGTTGGGCACACCCTGGTTCATGCCTGGCATCACCATTCCCCGCGGCTGGTTGGTCCTTGGTTGCCCTGCCATGTGCGGCATCATCGGCCCACCCATTGCCGCTGGGTTTATCGAACGAGGGTCCACCATAGTCTGTCCGCCCATCGCTTGTGCGAAATGCTGCTTGGCCATTCTAGGAGCCTGGCCACCTTGCATGGCGTACGCAGGGTTACTGTTAAACGCCACCATGTCGTTTGAAGTCCTTCCGCCCATGGCCTGCATGTTTTGCTGCTGCTGCTGTGGCCACGTCTGGCCTCCGCCTCCCATCATGCTTTGCAGTCTCTGAACTTTGGCCATTGGCTGCCCACCAGGGGCAACACCGGCTGATTTTATTTGCTGCTGCGGGAGGGACGGGTTCATTAGCATTCCCTGCCCATACCCGCCTCCGGCGCCTCCGCCAACCATCCCTTGCCCGCCGGCGCCCGCTTGTCTCTGTGCCATCGCCATGCCAGGCTGGTTGGGATGGTGCTGCTGTTGCTGCTGGAGCATTTGGCCCATGTTTGGGTTCATACCTTGGTACATCCCGGTCTGTGTACCCGCCTGGCCTCCATACGCCATGCTCATGTCACCCTGCGAAGGCATGGCGCCCGAGTTCTGGACGGGCGTCATCTGCAGTATCCCGGGGTTCTGTTGCTGCTGCTGCTGCAGAAGTCGAGCGTTGCGCATGTTCTGCAGTGTCTGGTTTCTTGCTGCCATCTCCTGGGGTGTGCCTAAAATAATTTACAATTAAACAATGTTAACTGACATCTGTTGTTCTCATTACATTTCCAGTACATCAAAGGCTTGTTTTAATTACAGTCAAATGGCAAAAGTACACAGACTCAAATGCAGAGCGAATCACGTCATTTATATATGATGACATAAATTGCACACTGAAATCTCCAGATGCCTGCGCATCAAATTATCAAATTATCAGTTCCATGTTCAACACCTTAGAACTTCAATGAACACATACGTATTACATGTTAAATTATGTTAACAGACATCAGACAAAAATTTATATGAAGCTAAATAAAATGGATTTCCTGCTTATAGCCCTAACACACGACTGAAAATACTGCTTTTCAGCATAATTTGAGCTTATGATTTCTAATGATATAAAATATTTTATTAAAATGTAATCTTGTCAAACTGTATTTGAGATTTTAGTCTCCTTTCTAGTAGACAGAAGTAGTACTTTTAACTACATTTAAATAAGCTATGTAAAAGATGACCTGCAAATGAACTGATTTCCATTTAAGTCAAATAACCAAAGAAACTTGTGAAATATTATGTCCACTGATGCCTAAATTTAAATTTAACATTCAACACAACAAAATAATCAATAGATTGGCTCCCTGTAACTGCAACAGACTCAGTTTAAGTGAATGTATGTGTGCATTCATTAAAAATGCTGACAGATGCACCGGGTGTTTAAGTGGCAAGGCAGAATTTGAATTTAAATGTGAATGACAAAATTATTTATTTTCATTTTAAAATAGAGAAATGCGCTAAGAGGTTTAAAGAATATCTAGTAAATATCTAATCTAGTGGCAAAGTGTTTTGTGTTTGGGCATGGATATTTTTTTCTGTGTACTTGTGTGTCTTGCCTTGAAATTGCTGGAGCGGGTATGGATTCCTCTGTGCCTGACTCATCTGTCTGGGGAGATGCTGCTGCTGTTGTAACTAGAAAAAAAGGGAAGCAAAGCAGAAAAATGCATGAATATCAAAATTCCTTATCAATAATAACAGAGAGCACAACTCCGTAGCCACAGAGGGTCAGCAGCTGCTTGCACACTCACTCACAAGTGTGACTATTTCATATGAGTATTTTAAACAAAAGCCCTGCACTGTCAGTGGCACTCACCTGTTCTGCCAGCATGTGCTGCTGCTGTTGCTGTTGTCTCTGTTCTCTCAATAGCTGTGCTTTCTGCTGCTCCATCAGATGGAGCTGGACCCTCTTTTCCTGCTCCATAGCCATCATCTGCTTCATCATGGCCGCCTGCTGCTGCTGCTGTGGATTGGGCAGATAACCGCCAGGCCCCGCCCCGTTAGGCCCTGCTGAGGTCACACCCCCTGGCCCTCCGTGAGGTGGCTGGACTCCACCAGCCTGTCGCGGCAGACCAACCACACCTTCCTACAGGCACAAGAACAGACAGCTGATCAGAGAGTGTTCTGTATAACAGATGATTCACTTCATTTATGCAGTCATTAAATTATTGACAACTAAGAGACATAATATAGTTCTAATTGCTTAACAGATTATTTTCAGGGTGAATTGTCATTTGATCTCTGAGGACTGGTACTAAATTAAACAATATACATATTACATAAACTACAGTTTAAACGTGTTTTTAAATAAATTTATACTGTTATTAAGAAAGGATATATTAAACTAATCAAGTGTCGGTAAAAGTTACAAAAATGTTACAGTGATGTTACAAAAGATTTCAATTTCAAATAATTACTCT
Organism: Acrossocheilus fasciatus; assembly: GCA_036784905.1. Classification (NCBI taxonomy): domain Eukaryota; kingdom Metazoa; phylum Chordata; class Actinopteri; order Cypriniformes; family Cyprinidae; genus Acrossocheilus; species Acrossocheilus fasciatus. The sequence goes on from CM071938.1 coordinate 27,700,278, forward strand.
TCTTTTGAACTTTTATTTTCTTAAAAAAAAATATTTCCACAAAATATTGGTAAGAAACAGACAAGAAATGTTTCTTGAGCAGCAAATCAGCATATTAGAATGATTTCTGAAGAATCATGTGACACTGAAGACTGGAGTAATGATGCTGAAAATTCAGCTTTATTACAACAGAATTAAATTACATTGCAAAATATATCAAAATAGAAAAAAAAATATATATATATAATTATAATGAATTGTTATACTATTTCACAGCATTACAGTTTTTACTCTATTTCTGATCAAATAAATGCAGTGAGCACAAGAGACTTCTTCAAAAAAAGATTAAAACAGTCTTGAGCTTTTTAAATGTTAGTGTGTCATACACACTTAACTTCACATGTAAATATATTTAAATTTAACACAGCAGTAAAAAAAAAAAACAATGTTAACATCAATATTGCAAATGAATGTCTCCTTTCCATACTCAGACTTTAAAAACTATATTTGTCCAAGAATAACTGTAGAATATATTTTTACAATCTCATAAATTAAACTTGGCATACTTTTATTAAAATGTGTTTCCTAATGAACAAAAATATAACCTCGAAACAAATATAATGGAAGCTGTGGAGATCTCTTTCTCCTGTGTGGGGCGAGGAAAATTTTTCCCTCTGAATAGTGGTTAAGGTACTATAAAATGACTTCACTTAGCACACTGGAAATAGACTACGGTCTTGTCTGAGACAATATAAACTGAGATCCAAAACAAAAGAGTCATGAGACCCGAGACCCAAGTGTTTATGGTCTTATAAGATCTGACGTCCAAGAAAACTAAACTGAGACACCACGGCCTTTTGCTAGGATAGGGAATGTTAGGCAGAGGAGGAGGAACGGTTGCAAACCGGATTCAAACTCCCATCATCCGCACAAGCACCACATAACTCAATGTGCCCGAGCACATTCACTAACCGCAAGGCTCAAATCTGGAGAGATCATTTCATTTAAACCAGCTCTCCACGAGGCTCTTATAACAGAATAAATAATGAAGCACAAACATGCACACGCCACAGGAGACTGTTCAGATAAATCTAGACCAGACCGGTCAATGAGCGCAAATCTGTGTGTAGACAGCTGGATCTCTTCTGTTAACCAGTCATGCTGCCCAAACGTGCGCTGATCGGCACGTACGTATCTCTGTTGAAAGCCGGACAGGCCAGAGGGGGGCAGTGTTGATCTTTTTTTCCCATCACTCCTTCGGTCTCTTTCTCTCACTCCCTTTTTGAGTCGTCATCTATCTCTATTTCTTCCACCTCTGTGCCCATGTCTCCATTCCGTTCTCCGTCTTTCCCTCCTTCCTCCACATTTCCCTTTACCTCCTCTCTTTTTCTTCTCTTTCACCCTCACCGCCTTACATACTCTTTTTCATTACGATCCCCTCATCCCCCCCTTTCCCTTCAGCTCTCTCTGCAGATGGCTTAATCATGAGTGGTGTAAAAGATGTGTCTCCTTCTTCCTGCCGGATAATGTGTGTGAGCCAAAGACTCCTCAGCCGAGCATGGAGAGAGAGAGATGAGGGGTGAGAGAAAAGGACTCAAATGACAGAAAAAAACATTAAAGAGAGGGAGAGAGAGAGAAAAAACAGGAAAGAGCGACAGAGAGATAGAGAGAGAGAGAGCAGGTAGCCAGGCAACAGTGGCTGTAATGTTGAGCAGATGGTGCTCATAGGAGCCATGATGGACGACAGCGGGCAGCAGCCGTGAGAGAGAGAGAGAGAGAGACTGGGAGAGAGCAGTGTAAATTAAGTCTCTCTCTTTTATCCTCTCTTCCTCCTCTTTCTGTCTCCATTGCTGATTCCGTACCCATTTTTTCTCTTTCGTTAACACATGTGTGAACCACTCTTGATCCTACAGTTTGTGCTTTGTCATCTTTCTCTGAAACTAAACGGTCAACTAAAAAGGTTGTTGAAGACAGGAGGATCAGGGCAAATACAGTAAGAATGTTTTGTATAATAAAATGGTTTATAAACTGACAGAATGATTACTGAACTTGAAAATGTTACTGAAAGTGTAGTAGTGTGTATTTTTTTGCAGCAGTAGCAAAACCAAAAAAGTAATTAGGGGATTCGGTTTCCAAACAGGTTTCCAGGACACTCCTACTGCCCATGTTTAGGCAAACAAGTAGCCCAAGCCCCCAAACTCATGCCATTGGTCTGATCTAGCCAGAAGCTGACCACCCAATCAAACAGCAATGTTTTGAAATCACCACAGAACTTGCACTCTTCAAAGATGTCAACCTGGAAATGGTTCGATTACCTTTACTTACTAACCTTTACCTTCACTTACCAACCTTTTAATTTTGAGAAAATCTTTTAAACAAAAAGGTGTCATTTCTGTAGCACCAGCATCACTGTATGAAACTGAAAATAAATGCAAAGTTCTGGCATGAAACTCTAGATGGTGCAGTCTGATAGATCTAACTCAATATGACAATGATGACATCACATCACAGCTGATTGGTTCCATGCCAATGAGCTCAGTGCTCAACATTCAAATACTTGGCTAATGCCTGTGGTACGAGTTTGCATCGCACTTCAGAAACCCTCCACCTTCCCCAGCTCCACCTGTATAAATCTGCTACGGGGTGATCATGTATGCTATGTGGGTTATTCATGTTATATGTGCAGCAGCAGTATTTCTTACATGCTCACAGCAGCATGTTGTGGATATACTGGCAATAGTAAGTCTCTGTACTTGCTCTGCCACAGCAGCAGCAGCGTAGCAGATCTATTCCACCAAGACTAAATACATTAACATTGTCATGTACATTATCATGCAAATCACTCTGAGAGTTGTCATGACAGAAGTAAAATAATGACTTCAAACAGATTTCCTGCACAGGTTCTCCAGAGTATTTACTCTTTTAGGAGAAATCAACCTATGGCTTACGTACAGTTGTCTAAGCATACTAAGAAGAGAAAGTATTTTAAAATGTAAATAGCCCCTTTCGCACCGCGTTAGTTCCAGAACTAAAAGTACAGTACTAAAGTACTGGAACGATTTTGCGTGAACTATTTCCCAGTACCATTTAAAGGGTTGCATTCGCACCGACAGTGGGTACTAGGAAGTGACGTAAGCCGGTCGACAGCGACGTCATTTGTGCGCGGCATTCAACAACGATAACAAAGAAGAACAACGTTAACAACAGGAGGATGGAGGACGCTGTGATCGGAGCTGTGTTTTTGTTGTGTCTCGCGGGGTTCACAATAATGGACATGGAATGTCGACGTAACTTATATGTCAAGCGATTGAAAGATCAGAAAGGAGTTCAAAATGTTCAAAAGTGCCTGCACTTAAGCGTCCGTCCATCTATCGCTGTTCTCCATTCTTGCAAAATATAAATTGATGCAATGTTTACACAGTATGTGTTTACACGGCGTAATCATGGCGGGTGAGGGCGTTTTCGTACGCGTTTAGCCAATCAGCGTACATGTACGTCACGATAGTTCCTATGGAACTGTTTTAGACCCTACTCTGAAGTAGGAGCTAATTTAGTTCCTCCAAACGAGTTCCGGGAACTAAAACAGTTCCTAGTTCCCGCGGTGCGAACACGGCAAAAAGTGGGTAGTTCCACAATTAGTTCCGGTACTATGAAAAGGTTCCTGCGGTGCGAAAGGGCCTTATGACACACTGAGGTAGGTGAAAGCATTAAGTGCAAGGTTTTTTTTTTGGCATTTTTGCCTTTATTGTGATAGGACAGATCAGAACTGACAGGAAGTGAAGTGGGAGAGTGATAGGGGGTGGGATCGGGAAAGGTCCTCGAATCGGGATGCCCGTAGCACAGCGGCGCTCTGCCCACAAGGCTATCAGTGCCACCTAAGTGTGAGGTTTCACCAAAGACGACATACAAACAGGCAAGACTATCAGATGGCAGCGAACTCTTAAAAGTTCAGCCCATCTGCAGTTGTTAAAGGCGTTGAAGGATGTGCTAAGGAAAACAGCTCACTGCAGTTTGCACAAAGCAATACATAGTGCAATACAGAGAGTCAGAGTGATTGCTTTCATTGATCTCATGCATACACACACAAACACACATTGATTACCAGTAGTGAGCCTTGGCCCAGATCAGACACTAATCTGAGGGGCTTGCTCACAACATCCCCTCTAATAATACACCACGCGCCAACACAAGGCCCTCATGAGGGCGTTTGTGTGTGTGGGTGGTGGTAGTAGTGACTGGCCAATTCAACAAATCTGAGCGGAACACTGACAGACGTGCACATAAACTCAAGCTATGACATCTTATACGTGTTAAAGAATTTTGGCAATGCCAATGATGCATAAATTTAGCTTCGGCTGATCATTTGCAAGTTTTTGAGGCCCAATATGGCTTAAAAGACTCAAGAGACAAAGCTTGAGCTGCTCCCAAATGGTTGACAATTTTTTAATGGTCAATGCCTGGTGGCATATATACACCCCTATAACCACTGCTCTTATATTTATGCATGCATTTTTATGCAAAGCAGCTTGGTGCTTTATCAGTTCATGAAATCCCTGGTAACTGAAATTGCGACCACCACATTGGTAGCTCTGCATTACGGTTACTCTCAAGCAGCACTACTTAGAAGGATTGATTAAACAAACTGATGAAATAAAAACACAATACAACAAAGGTGTGGAGGGGCCGTGGTCCATCGAAACCACCAGGTGCTGCTGCCTGCTTTATCAGATTATTTGCTTGAATATCAATCATGTCAAATCTACTGAGAGCATGTGCACAAACAAATGAGAGCCTGGCAAGCACAGGATCACCTGCCAAAACCAAGACATCGACATCACAAATTAACCTCCAACAAAAGTATATTTTATATGATCCTTACATCTATTGGTGCAACGACAAAGAACAAAGAAATGCCAGAGTAGCCGTTCTTTTCTGTGTCAAAACCTCCATAACACACCTGTTATGAGGTAGGACCAGCCGTGCTGCAGCCCATCCCCTCATTTCCTACTCTTCCATCCCCTTTTGCACAAACTCTCCACCTCTCTCTACCCCCAACCTTTTGCCCTCCCTTCCCTCCCCATGTTGCATTATCTCTCCCAGATTCTATATTCCCTTTCTCCCTCTCTCTATTCCTCTGCACAGAAGCCATTAGTGGTGGCCGTAAAGCCATATTTCTATCTACAGCTCAATTACACGCACACACACTCACGCGTGCACAGGTTCAGCGCCAGTTCATTGAGCATTATGGATAGAAATCCATCCGCAGCTCTGATTTCTCCATATGAATCCCTAATAAACAATTCCAGTAAACAGACTGAAACGCCAAATGATGATGTTAACCCCCAGATGTTCATTTCAACAGCCAAAGTGGGTGACCACATCGACAAAATCAGATGTGTCACTTAAAAATAGCGTGAAATGAAATTAAACGATCGCTCTTTGAGAAAGACGAGCGTTAAAATGCAAGAGATACAGTGTCTGAATGAGGCTACTTGTTTTCCTTTGTTTGGGCAAGTCTGTGGCGTGAAATTGTGCATTGTTCGTTGGCTTCGCCTCAAAGTTTCAGAAATAAATAGTGTGCACACACGGCTCAATTAAATGGACTCTCTCTGTGTGGATCTGCAGGTAGAGGTAAGAGGAGAAAATGATGAAATCTGATGTAAGGATGAGAAAGTAAAGATAACAGAAGCACAGAGAAATAGATGTCTCCCTCATGCTTCCTTGCTCTGTTATGCTCACTCTTCCTGTCTACCACTCTTCTTTTCTCTTTATGGAGGACAAAATGCAGTATTTGGAGCAATAAGCAATTCTGTTCTGCTTTTTTAAAGGAAGAAAAGTCGAGGAATGCCATATAGAGGGACAGACAAAATCAGATTCAGAATGATGGATTCATAAAGTTCTATGGATTTACTACATAATTAAATACTTGGGGTAATTTGTTCATGTTCTCAGATACCAACATTAATGCAACGCATCCGAAGTTCACAGGTTTTCCTCTAAAACCAGTATAGAAAACACAGAAGTGTGCAGATTTGCATGCATATGTGTGACCTGCGCGTGTCATACGATATTGCAGATTTACCCTTAAAACACAACAGAATTCAGAGTTGAATGTCACAACAGGTGCTTGCGCGTGTCTGTTTCAAAATCTTCTCTCATTCTTTCTCCTCTTATCTCTCCTTTGTTTCTCGCAGCTGTGCCTTGTTGAAAGCGATCATGACTAATTATTCAAGGCTCAACAGAAGCAGAAATTATGATGAACTTTATTATCCGAGTGAGAGAATGAGAGAGAGAGAGAGAGAGAGAGAGAGAGAGAGAGAGAGCGGAGGGAAATGTTTTAAGCTGTTGAAACGGTGTTTGATTGGTGAAGGGTTTTTAAGTGCGTCTGTGACAGATTAATTGTCATCTTTTACTGTCTCACTTTCCTGGGATGAGTGAACCAATCATGGCTCTTCTCTCAAGAGGGGAGATAAAACGACCAATCACAGCCTCAGATCTCCTTTCTTTATTGTCCAACATTCCCACACAGGGAGGCAAGCTCGGGCTCTGATAAATCGAGTGTGTGGGTACGTGTGGAATGAGGGAAGCAGAGTGTGTCAATACTACATATGAGCTTTGTTCCAAATCCTAGTAAGCTGCCTACCTAGAGAGCATTTTAAGGCACCAAAGAGTACAAAAAGGCAATGTTATGGTGCCTTGTAAAGGGATAGGCCAATCAAAAATGAAAATCCTGTCATCATTCCGTTCTAAACCTGTATTATGTACTTTTTTTCCCTGTGGAACATGGTAGATATATATATATATATATATATATATATATATATTTATTTATTTATTTATTTTTACATAGTTTAAAAAAATTTATATTTCACACCACATTTCCACATACTTTGCATTTCTATGCTTATCTGTGTGTCACGCTTTTAGCTTAGCAACATGCTAACATCAAACCCCATTGGAATCAATTGCGAGTTGGGTCTCTGTGCACTTCCAGTGCTATATGTGTGACGCAAAGAAGTGCTGCCTACATAAAGTGTCCCAAATCACTCATTAGTGACATTTCGGATGCTGCCTTACAAGGTAGCTGTCTATATAGGCGCTAGGTTTTGGAAAGAAGCCATATTGTCTATAATCGCATTTGCAACATGACAGCATTGTGTGTTTGTGATGTGTGCGAGCATGCGCTAGCGCGGCTTTAGTGTTCGGTTTCACAACCACCCTCTCCCAGGCACTTTTTCTCCTGAGCAGCAATTACCAGGGCCTTGATTTATGTGTCCAGTCAAAGAAGCCTCCTCCCCCTCTTTTTTCCTCCCTCTCTCACAGGCCTTTTATCAGCAAGTCACTCTCTAACAGCACTGCAGCCACCCCTGAGACAGACCTCATCAGATAACACACGCACGCACGCACGCACGCACGCAATGAAATCTTTAAGAAAAAGGCCTCATCCTCTCGGGATGGGGCGCAATCGTTTAAGTATCTGAGAGCGTAGTATCCATGCATGCACGTATACGTATGCATCGTGTTGTATGTTAATGCAGAGGGCACCACACGCAGCTCTTTCTCCGTCTTGCATGTTCTGTCTATAGTGAGAGATGAGTGGGGGGAGGGGCAGAAGAATGCACGGCCTCGGGGGACTTCCGATCCTAGAGTGAGGGAGGGAGAGAGAGAGAGAGAGATAGAGCAGTGGAGAGGAAAAAGGGAGGGAGAGAAAAAGGGAGGTAAACAATCCGGCACACTTACAGAGCGCAGAGGGGAAATAGAGAGGATGGGTAAACGTGTTTAAGAACACACACACATATACAACACCGCCTCAAAAGAGCTGTTCGTGGGCGAGACTCTGACACACACTCGTTCGACAAGGAGAGGGAAAGGCAGAGAGGAAGAGACGAGGTGTCTTTTTTTTTCAACAGCGTGACAGTGTTGACTGTTGACGGCTGGGAGTGTCATTGTGGGCAACGAGAGGGAATTACCAGACATGAAGCAAACTAATTACTGGCTGATTCACTAATTACCTCCAGAGAACGAGACGGAGAGAGAGCTGCTAAGTGAGCATCTCCCCTCCTGTCATAAAATAATGGGAGAGGAAAAGAACAGCAGCCTGACACAAAGTGCTTCGTGACATCATAATGAGAAATGAACAAAGGCCCATTTGTTGCAGTTTTCTTAAACGAATGTTGCCGTATTAACCTGTTGGTTTAAAACTAGGACTACTGTAAACACACATAAAAAAAATAAAATAAATTCTTAAGCGCATTTCACAATGTTTGGATTGCTAATACACTTGCTATTGATGTTAGGCCCAACATCTATTTGGGTTTTTACAGTACAACCTTTAAAAGTATACTCCATTTGATAGTGTGTGCTTGACATATGTGCAGAAGAACCAGCAGGCCTAATCCTTGTCCAGAGTTGCACTTTTTTACTAAAATTATGAGTGAAAATAATGTATTCATATTCATTTTAAAGTAGAGTGGCAGGTGTCTTTTAATTGCCCAAAACAAGCACTGATCAATTCAGGTGTCGATTAGTTTTTTGCTGTCTTTAGTAGTTCTGCCTCCTTCGCTTCTTTTCCAACTGTGAAACAACGGCCTGGGTCAGTGTTGCCTCCTTGTGGACAAACTACTGTAATTAGCCATGTTAGCATTGATAGAAAAACTGTGCTGTGCACATACGGTACACAAAAACATGCAGGCTGATGATGAAATTCGTCATGCAAACTGTTCACATAACCTAGCTTATGCATAAAAAAACAAAACAAAGTATACTTTAGGCATTAGTTGGTCATAAATGTATGTAAATAAATTTCCCTACTAACCTGCAGCAGTCTAGCGTTCATCTGAACGCTCATAAACAGTGTTTTTTCCATTTATGGATCATATTTCATACCTGTTGAGTTACCATATATAAACGGATTTGACTGATAAACAAGATTTGCTTATGTGTGCTGCTTGTTTTCCTCTCGTTCCAGTCTTTCAACATTTAATGCCAAAAATAAAGGTTTGTTCTCAAATTATTCATCAGAATATTTATTCTCTTGTCCCTGAAAATGTCTGGATTTTTAAGTCTTCTTGCAGAGACTCATTTTAAATGGCGTCTAGTCAACTAGCAGCTATAGATAGCACATTGAAACTACCGAAATAGGTAACCGGACCTTGCGAGCCATACTTGGGTGCGTCACGAAGCTCAGTGCAAGTAGACCATTGAGGGTCTTTACGGTGCATTTGCTGTCCCGACAACCACCACACCCAAAGGTGATATTGTGGCTCCTGAGAGGGTCATGTCTATATTGATTTCCTCTCTAACTGCTAAAGAGAGAGAAACATCGTACAAGAGAGAGAGAGACAGAAAGAAAGAAACAAGAATATGACAGCGGCAGAGATGTCGGAGGGGAGTGGTTATTACTTAGATAAAGAGACTCCTTTACTTAGATAAAGCGAGGGAGTGAACGAAAGAGAGACTGTGTGACAGAGTGAGAAAAGAGAGCGAGGGAAGGAGGGAATGCTGACACTAGCGGAGAGACTAAGATCTAGATAGAGGAGAGAAAGAGAGGCTCATTTGCAGTCTGTCTTTGTGGAGAGGGTCATGAGCTTTTGCACACGCTCAGAGCGTGCCTGTCTACATTAGCTAGCAGAGCGCGTAGCGACGGGGGCTAACGCTAGATCTCACACACGCTCCGCAACGGAGGGATGAAAGACACAGGTTAAGACCCTTAAATATCACTGGGATTTAGGTCTGAGAGAGAAAACGAGAGAGAGAGAGAGAGAGAGAGAGAGAGAGAGAGAGAGAGAGAGAGATACAAATAAAAGTAGTGTGAGTTTAGTAGAAAAGAAAATGTTATTTTTAAAGGGATAGTTCACCCAGAAATGAAAATTCTGTCATTAATTACTCACCCAAATGTCATTCCAAACCTGTAAGAACTTTATTCATCTTCGGAACACAAATTAAGATATTTTTGATGAAATCCAAGAGCTTTCTGATCCTGCATAGACAGCAACACAACTGACACGTTCAAGACCCAGAAAGGTAGTGAAGACATCATTAAAATTGTCCATGTGACATCAGTGATTCAACCGTAATGTTATGAAGCTACGAGAATTCTTTCTGTGCGCAAAGAAAACAGAAATAACATTCAACAATTTCTTCTCTTCCGTGTCAGTCTTTGACACGTGTACACAAGACTACCACGACACAGTTATTATATTTGTTTTCTTTGCGCACAAAAAGTATTCTCCTAACTTCATAAAATTAAGGTTGAACCACTGATTTGAACCACGGGTTTGAAACGACAGAGTGAATAATTAATGACAGAATTTTCATTTTTGGGTGAACCATCCCAAAGTAAACACACAGTCAGGGTCTTAAAATAAACTTTCTACCACACTGTTTAAAAATATTTCTTATATTCACCCTGATTCTGAATGTATTTCTTGTTTATTTAGAGGAAAATTATTTTGCAGTTTTTTTTCCTTACATATTTGTGACAAAGTACAGGTCAAGGTCACTCACAGCAACGTATACGAGATGAGCCAGTATCCATCTCTCTATAACACAATACAAATGCGTTCCTCATATTTTAATGTCATGGCTTAATGTGAAAAGTTTCCCACATATTTGTGCCATGATTTGAAATCTGCACATCAGCAAGTGTTCGATCAATGTTTTTATAATATTACTTAGATGTTGACCATGTTACACAGCTTCTAATAAAGTTAACAGCTGTCTAGTAGCTCATTAGCAAGTTTTATTTACTCACCTAAGCCAATTTTACTCACATTTGGCACTTGGCAAGTGTTCAATTTGGATTCTGCATACAGCAGTGAAAAACACTCTCTCACACACAGATACCAAAGGCATGTAAGCAATCATACACACATGAAATACCACCTGCAGTGAAATTAAGCTTTTAGTGTCAGTAGTAAAACTGACTCAGGCTTTTTCAGTATCTAATGGTCATGAAAAAGACCAACTGCTTTCCTCTATTTCAATAAACACCAGACGCTGTGGCCTATGTATTGGCCAATTTGCAGCAACACTGCACTCGCTTGAAGAGTCAAAACTGCTTCGATTTGAATCGTCACTCTCCAAATCAAGCACGCTATTGCTGTGTGGGAGTTTAGAGAGCGTTTACAAATGTTAGGAACCATCCCTTCCTGGGATGTGCTGAAATACTTCCAAAATAAACAAGTTGTGGGTTGTCTGAATGATTAGTTAACGAGACAGTCTGCCGATAGCCTCGTTAAGTTAGTCACTTTTGATCAATTTAATGTATCCTTGCTTAATAAAAGCATTAGAAAAAAAAGACCTGACCCCAAAATTTTGACTTCAAACTTTTTGGATGAATTCAGAAAGTCTATCAGCTACTGTTAGCATGCTAAAGCACATTGTTAGAACATTCCAACTCGCGCCGAGACGTTTCTGCTAATTTCATCCCACTAAATAATATTAAGTATTACAAATATTTTGATTAACTAGTCAGTTTTTGGACAGCTACTTGACAATTCCATTGTCCTGAACCATTCCTGTATCTCTCCTCCAAAACATCTAAGCAACTTTTAACTCCACAAAGTGTTACATGAGGCCAGTTTAAGTTGTCTAGCTTAATATAATCAGCAATGAGAAGACATGTAAGATGAGAATAAAATGGCCGCAAGCCTTTTCACTCTTGAAAAGTTAAAAAGCTGTTAAAGGAGCACAAATGTGATTGGTTCAGACTAAGGTTAATGCATGTTCAAGCCTGAACTTGTCAAGTTAACAAGCAGAAAATCTCCTGTGTGGTAGTGGATGTCTTATGGGATGCCCAACTACATTGAAAGAAATGAGTTATGTACTTCGAATCAGAGAACAAATTGCTGTACTAAGCTAAATATAATTAGTAAAAGTCATTTAGGAAAGGCTGTTAGACACACACACACACACACACACAGAGTTGTGCATGAATTCCCAGGTGAGTCTGAAGACATGACCATGGCTATTTTTGTCTCATCTACAAAAAAAGAAAAGGAAAGAAACGGAAAAGGAGGAACGGAAACAAGACTCTAAATATAGTTCAATGCGACATTCCAGAAGAGAATAATACTCTTTCCTGCAGTTTGACCAGAGATTGAAAGAAGTGAAGAGAAAGAAAAGAGCGAAACAGAGAATTAAGAAATACAAGCGATAAACACTAAAGTAATGACCTTAAGAATCACATAAACATGATATTAATGATTCCAAAGGCCTATTTTGAGAAAATACAGCATACTTCCACTTAATCACCTTTACAACTTGCTAAGGAAAGGAAAATAATTGACAAAGAATCATGACAATTTTTAAATCACGCTAATTTTTACAAGCTTGAAACAAACTCTCTTCAAGAAGAGGTCAAACGAAAGAGAGAAAAAAGGGCTACTCAAAACCAAGTTGGTTATAAACAACACACCTAAATGTATAATTTATGTCAATTTTGATTGAATGTTGACTAAATCTAATTTATATTACAAAACCATTGGCATCCTGCATCTGTACTTCTGTGACACTCTCATTGTTTCTTTAGGTAATTAGTTATGATGTACAGATTTGAGTTATAATCAGAGTCTTAACACATTTTTCCATGTTTAAATTCATTCCGCAGAAGTTCCTGTGAAATCAGCGCAGAAAATGTGACAAATGTCCACAGACCTAGTTCTGATGCTCCTCAACAAGTAATTTTGGTTTACTTGCAGCTAGGGTACAGTAAGCAGCCTGACCTTTTACTTGCTGGAGACGGAAGAGGGAGAGACAAGATAAGGTAAGAGCTTTTTCTGCAAGTTCAGCAGGAACTGTTTGTGCTATTCCAATCCAAGGGTGACATGTGGGAAGGGAGGGCAGACATAATCAAACGCTCAAGTGCAGAGAAGCACAGAGCGATGAGATGAAGATGGGCCATTCAGACCAATCACACCCTGAAACAGATGAGCAAATCCATCTAGCTTAATAGCAGGCATCAGAAAGAAAGTCAGGAAGTGGCGTGGAGAACACATGAGAGAGAAAGAGAGAGCGAGAGACAGATAGGAGCACAGGTCAGCAGGAAAAGAGAAGGTTTGCTGACTTGTCAGATTTAAGCTCCCCTCCTCCCCCACGCACTTTCACAACAACAGGACAACTTCTATTCTGTCCCATTCAAATCAAGAGATCTGTAATTACAAATTACAATATGGATGCAATAATATTCAAATTCTGCTCTTCACAGATTAGCTGTTAATTATTTTATGTTATGGTCGATAACTAATAAATGGGTGATAATAATTATTCTATACTGTATTGACAAAAAATGCACTAGAAATGTTTTTCTTAAAGCAAATTTAGATTAATGTTGATTTTGAGATTTGCTAAAGATAACATTTATCAAAGATTACATTTAAGAGAATGTTACATAATGTCAAAGAAAATCTTAATTTTAAAAAAAAAGAAATGACTTATTCAGCATAAAAAACATTAAATTGATCAAAAATAAAAACTTTAAGATTATAAAAAATAAAATAAAAAAATCACTGCTGAAAATTCACATTCACAAAATTTACATTTTAAAATCTATTAAAATAAAAAGTTACATAAAACGTTAATAATATTACTAATTGTACTGTATTTTTATTCAAATAAATGTAGTCTGAAGAAGAAACTTTAAAATTTTTTCAAAAACATTTTAAAATCAAGGGAAAGAAGGGGGGGGGGGGGGTTGAAATGATCACAACAAATTCCCAAAATTGACAATACAACAGACAAACAAACTGAAAGAATCTGTAATTGTGACCACTAACTGACCTGTATATTGTGTCCTAAATGAAAACACTTTAAAAAGTGTCCTATTACTAGCGTAGTGCACCCTCATCTACAGAGGTGATTCCCACGCCAAGGTCAAACGTCTCAAATAACAACAAGAGAGCAAACACCTTCCACATGACTTTCATAACATATAGGCTGTGTGTTCTTGGATCTCTGGAGAGAAGAAATCTGTTTAAGTTTCAGTGATTTTATTCAACATACAGTAGGAAAATCTCTGATGGGTGGGTCACTCCAAATATGTTATTATACCAAATTCACCAGAACAATCCACTATGATCTGAATGATCAGTGAGCAGGCCCCAATGTCAGAAAAATTCCCCACCATCACTCAAAGAAGAACAGAACTGAACGAAGTGGAGGCAAAGATGGTGGAAAATAAAACCATGCAACAAGCTGAAAACAACAGAGATAAGGCACAGAAAACATGCCGAGGGCATGAGAAGGTAGAGGCTGATGACGAATAGAGCGAGAGAGAGCAAGAGAGAGAGAGAAAGAGAGTCTCTACTGCCAGATTAGCGTCTGACGTAACATTATCGCACTGCTGATAGGAGCAAGAGCTGGAAAGAGCAACCATTAGGGAGGAAGGCAAAGAGTGAAGGAGGGACGAGAGAGGAAGGAGGGGGAGAAGGATGGAAGACTTTATGGCTGGAACAAGACAGACCTTTTACCACCACACACTAAAAAAAAAGAAGAGAGTAAGAAAAGACAATGAACAAGGGATGGAATAGTGTGAGGCCAAGAGAAAAAGAGGGAGACAGATAAACAGGACTAAGGGGGAAAAATAAAAACAATCAAACAGAGAAACAAGATATTAAAAAAAGAGATGAATTCAGGCCATTTTGCCATAATTTTGGGTATACCAGACTTATATTCTATATTAATATCTACATTAAAAATAGTGTTGTCAAACGATTAATCGCATCCAAAATAAAAATTTTTGCTTACATATGTGTGTACTGTGTGTAATAAATGTCTGCATATATTTAAGAATAATATGTTATTTTTATATATTAAATATATTTATATACAATATAAAATATAAGAATATAAACATATAAATGTATATACACATGTAAATATTTTTAAAGTATACACTGTATGTGTGTGTATTTATATATACACATAATAAATATATACAGTACACATACATATATTATGTAAACACTTTTATTTTGGATGCGATTAATCGCAATTAATCGTTTGACAGCACTAGTTAAAAATACATACTCTGTTTAAGATCAGACACTTAAACTATTATTTAACAAGATTTACAGCACACAATTGTGAGAAATCAACTGCTTAGTGAGGAACTCAGAGTTAGTTTACATGAGGGTGTAAACTTAGTTGAATTTTTAGATTTTTAACTGTCATTTGAAATGTTGATGTTACCGTAATTTCTGTAATTTCACCAAACAGGGTGAACAACGTAATTAAACAGACCAAGACCAGACTAATAACACAAAACATCACAGAAATCATAATCTCCGATGCTAATACTTGCTGATGTTTGAGATGTTGTTTTCTCACTAAAATAATGCCACTTAGATGATGTTGTTGTCAGGAGCTGGTTTTTGTTAAAAGATATTTTACACAAACAGCTAACAGGGTGGAGGCTTAAAGGGATAGTTCACCTAAAAATGAAAATTGTCATCATTTACTCACATTCATATCATTCCAAACCCGTATGTTCCAAAGAAAGAAAGTCATACAGTTATGGAATGATATGAAGGCAATTAAATGATGACAATTTCCATTTTGGGGTGAACTATTCCTTTTATAACATATGGACAAAGTGAAATCCTATAAACTGTCTCCAAGGTATATGAGCCCCAGAACACCACTGTGAATTCTCTTCTATTTCTGCTTTCATAGTCTCTCACACAACCTGAATAAGGAAATTGTTTTCATTTGTCCTGCTCCAGTCATAGACCTAAAACCACCTTCCCTCACTGATGTTCTCTTCTCGACACACACCAGACATCAGAGGGGCTGAGAGAATGCCTGGCATTCCTGAGGCAGAGCCAGAGCGAGGGCCGAGCTTTGAGGGAGGACTGATCCTCCTCAAGCCTCACACCTCCTTCTCCCTGCTGGAATGCAGCTCCTTAACCTCAGTGCGTTTATTCAGACGAAGAAACAGTAAACTGCAGAGTGAGAGATTATCCACTTTGAGCTGTGGTACATGAAGCACAACACGCGGCTTGATTTGATTTTCTCCTTTACCTGATAAACTTAGGTGGTGAGGAGGTAACAGGTCTGAAGTGGCTTTGGTGAAGAGGCCAAGTACCTAATCTACATATTTTCAATCAAATATGGAGATTAGGTATTGGTGGAGGAAGCCAAGATTATTGTTGCGGTTTCAAGCTATTGGATAACAATAATCTTGAATACCGTACACTTCAAGATATCACTGCTGTAAAAGTAGAGTATGCCTAGATTAGCTTAAAGGTCTCCTGTGATGCACATATCATTTGGAGATGGTTTGTTTGTGGACCGAGCTCTGTAAACAGCGGTTCAGGACGGTCTCTGGTCAAGGCCTCCACTTCAGTTGACAGAATGCAACAGTTGGGTTTCAGAAGTAAAAAAGCCCATTCATATTCTCCACTGTGAAACAGATTTTTAATGATAGCTTATAAACATTTAAAGACGGACCTATTGTGAGCTCCAAGGTTGTTAATCGATGGTATATGCTTATGTTGAAGCCATCTGCTCATATTATTTCAATTTAGTTTTAAAATATTTGTGTTAAACATTTGAAGTTGAAATTCCACCAATCATAAAGCACAGCAAACAACGTATTCTAGTGACAAGGCTGTCAATATATAATATATGCATATTTTGCAACAAACTTAAAATATATGGTTTCTATAGATATAATAAACAACTTTAAAAGAATATTTTTATACTTCTCTATTTGTCCAAACTGATTGCCATTGGCAATGCTTCATTTGATTATAGTTGACAGTCTTGTACCTTCATCTTTTTGTCTGATTTTCAAATACTTTTTCGTTTCAAATAAAAGTTTGTAATGTTATGATTCACCTCGTATGTGGTTGGTTTGGTTTATGGCTTATGCTACTTTAATAAAGACGTAAAATCCCTGTAGGAAAACAGTGGGCAAAAAGTGGGTGGGCACTAATTCACTATGACTACTGCATGTAATAGATACTCGTCTTAACTGCTTTTTCATATATGAATGCATTAATTTTGCAAAGCTGAAATGAGAGGGAAATAGTCCATTTAAATGTTACTTATTGCAATATCATATAGCCAAAATGGATCCTTTTCAACTAGTTTAGGACAAACCATCTTGTCTTGGCCAGTGTGTTTCCATTTGCCACCCACTGTCAGGTGTGAAGCGGCCTGACGTCTCCATATCCAACCTTAACTCTAATGGTGTCGATGAAGCAATAGAGTCTCCTTCCCTTTCATCCACACTGATTTATGACCAGAACTACAAAGATTGCCTTTAACAGCCCCGACAACGCAAGGTCTCGCCTCACAAAGACCCGCGCTAACACACACCATCCCGCACTTCTCCTCATCAAGGTTAAAGCGGACAAAAACAAATAAATGATCACATCACGACCGATGTCTCAACTGAGTGCGGACTATAAAATAACCGGTAAGGGCTGGGGACACTAATGAGGCTGTGGAGGTGAAGGTGTTTATGGCTGAAACAAATGAAACCGTGGCGGAAGGCGGTCGGGGCCTCAATCACGCACCACAGATGCCGCCAGCGGCAGGTAGTGTTCACTAAGAGCGGCAGCAAATTCCCTCCCCTTGACAGTGAAACTGAAGCTGGTCGCACCAGTGATAAATGGCCCTCTTCGCAGCAGGGTCGTCCTCGCGGGAACGCCAGGTTTTTGTCTTTTGACTCCTCCCGGGGTCCGCAGGCCATGACGTTCCCAAATGAGATCCGGTTTAGAATTCCTGCATGCCCTCTGTGCCTCCAATTTTAGAATCCTTGCCGCCGCAGCGGGCACAAAGATGGCGTTCTTCATGGCAAGCTGCAAATCCCAAGTGAGTGATTGAGAAAAATGGGGGTTTAAAATGGTCTCTTGTTAAAATGGTGAGGAAAGAAAGATCAGGGTTGACAGAAGATGGCAGATGACATATGAGCAGCAAAAATAAATAACACAATACCTTGAGGACAGGCTAAAATGGGGATTCAGTGTTCTTACAATAAATCTGACTTTGAATACGTCAGCACATACAGCATGGATTTTACGTCACACTGAAGGGAAACGTCACTGTAGTGTCCAAAAAAAAAAAAAAAAACACTGCCAATGAAGCCCGATCTTGCAAATATTCCCTAACATTTTGAGCATAATGAACAATTAAAAGAGACTACTTTAAAATAGAAAATAAAATAAAATACTAATGACCAATCGAGGATCAGATACCCTGTGAGAAGCAGCTGCATTGTTTCTCTCTATTGATCTGGACACACGTCTCTCTCTAGGAAGTGTGGCCTCTCTTCCATGGATGCAGTACCCATCCTCTGACTCCTGATTTAGCCCTCCCACCAGCTTACAGGGACACACACACATGCACACATACATCCCAGTTCATAGGCAGGGCTTAGCAGCGTGGAGGGACAATTTCAAGCCTAGTCACTCCGCAGTGACCCCAAACCAGAGACCGCCACTGGATTAGACATTCGTGCTGCTCTCTCTCTCTCTCACACACACACACACACACACACACACACCCCTCAAATGCCCATTTACAATCTGTTACACTGTTCATCACTCTCTAATTCTTTCTAGATCTCTTTTTCTTCTTCATATAGCTGTGCTTGTCTAAACACTGCTTTAATACTGGACACGGCTGTCTGAAAGATGTTTTTTTATGTTACTGCCTTCAAACTATTATTATTATTTTTTTATTTTTTTTACATTACTTAGTTCCAACAGAGCATCTGGTCTGAAAAACTTTCACTATATCCTTCATTTTATTGTCTTTTATAAAGTCCCCAGTCAAATTCACACACACTTTTACTCTGGAAATATGATTGAAAACATGCTGAGCAAGAGAACTGAGTTAATAATCCAACATGGTCACATAAATATTCCAATTTTTAACTCATACAAAGGATGTCTGATGATTTTTAGTGAACTGGTTTGCTCAGATGGTTTAAAGACATCAGTTTAATACAACAATTCACAGATTCCTTTTAGTCCCATTATTCACATAAATATTTATTTGAAAATATTTGAAAACATATTCAGTTAAATACTTCAGTTTTGCACTGTGATTTTTTTATGTTTATTAGTCTCATTGTTGGTTTTTGGTGGTATTTTGTTCTGTCACCATAACAGAGATCCCAAGTGTTTTTGGAATCTAATCTAACACTTTGTTTTACAGTGTCCTTATTAGACATTACATGTATTTACTGTAGTAAATTTTGCATGATTAGACACAACTAACCCTAAACCAAACCCTATTCCTAACATTTTAGTAAGTATATGTTGTTTGGTATAATTACACCGTAACAAGAGCATTAAACATTAAAAACTAATAAAAAATAAATAAATATATAGATAATATGTCAAATGATTAATCGCGATTAATTGCATCCAAAATAAAAGTTTTTGTTTACATAATATATGCATGTGTACTGTGTTTATTTATGTATATGTAAATATTTTTATATGCATTTATATGTATATACATTTATATATTTATTTTATATATATAAATACATTTAATATATAAACGTAACATTTTTCTGAAATATATACATGCGTTTGTATTTATATACACACACATAATAAATATACACAGTACATACACATATTATGTAAACAAAAACTTATCCTGGATGCGATTAATCGTTTGACAGCACAAATATACACACACACACACACACACACACACACACACACACAAACATATGTGTATATGTATATGTGTATATATGTGTGTGTGTGTGTGTGTATATATATATATATATATATATATATATATATATAATGTAAATCACTCAATCAAACAGACAAACAAATTTTGCTAAATTTGCTACCAGAGTAAATCAAAGAGTAGTTATCTGTGACAAGCTATTAGGATCAATTTGAAACTATTATCTACTTTTTGTTCTTATTTAATGTCTTTTTAAAGTGTAGCCTGGCTGTAACTGAACTCTATAACTGTAACTAGCCTAAGCACAAGCTAATCATAATTTCCAAGTAACTTCCCCAATACTGTCTCTATAACACACTGCACCACTTACAATTTCGCTTGCGAATTTATCACATTACTCAAAGCTCTCCAAGGATCAGTGAACGCTGCTGAAATATAAAGGAGGGCGGATTCCGGACCTGGAATTGGTATTCGGTCTTTCTCTTCACCTTTTCCTCCCTCCCTCCCTCTCAATATGGCATAACAAACCCATACGGACCATGTCCAGCATCTTGACATTCCCCCAGCGTGCGACTCACTCATCGCATAACACCACTGTCCCATCTCTTCCTTTCACTCTCTCTTCCTTCACTTTCTTCACCTCTCTGTGTTATCGCTCCCCTTTGGAGAGCTATCTCGCTCCCCTTTGCCTTCCTTATCGGTCCGCTCCAGCCCACCACACACACAGGCAAACAAAGAGCTCCATCAGCCCTGGGAAGAGGTGTCGAGAGGGGGCAGCGCAGCCAGGGGCTGGTCTGGAAGGGCGGCGGGCGTCTGGAAGGGGGGATTGGGGCAAAACGGGGTTATTTCATTACAGGCTAAAGAGACTATATGCTGGTTACGGTTGTTGACGATGGAGGGAAAGAGACAGAGAGGATGAGATGGGAAACAGACACAGGTTACGCTCTTTGTGTGTCTGTCCGTGCTTGTGAGCGCTGTTGAAATGACACCATCAGTGCAGTGGGCGGCAGCGGTTTCTGATAGATGGCTAGACAAGAGGATGGGGGTTGAAAATATCGCTGTGTTTTCCTCTTTTATCTGGTGACACAAAACACAGCGAACTGCAAAATAATTTGGCTAATTCATTACACTGACAGTTTTAGTATTTTTCATGGTGTATTTTTTGAGATAATAAGATATGAGATAATAAGTTTAATGCATGGATGAGTTACAGAAAGGCAACCGTGTTACTATACACCTGGAAACGTGATAATGCCATGCAATGCATTGCTAAAGGCTAATTGCTAGCTGCTAATTAAAGGATAAATAAAGATCATTTATTAGCACTTATCAGGAGTGATATTAATAAGAGATAAAGATTAGCATGTGATGTACATCAGGGTTGTCACTGAGGATGATGCATTGACCTAAAATATGCCAGTCAACCTAAAATATGCTATACTTTGCAACATCTAAATTATCCAGAATATTCAACAAAAATAGTTTTTCATACAGTAATAATTATTTATTCATATAGTATTTTTTCACTCAATAATAATAAAGTCAAAACAAATTAAAAATCTGTCTAGAAAATGTTTTCTTTAAAATTAACAATGTAACATTTCCCCACAATAACAATGATATTATTATTATTATTTAATTATTTACTATTTTAACTTCATTTTTCCCCCTAATTTGACCCTTAAAATTTACTTTTGTTTGTATTATTATCATTATTGTTGTTGTTATTATTATTCGTAGTACTAATAAGTAAAAATAAAAGTAAATGTAAGGGTCGGATCAGGTATTATAATAATAATAATCAACATCATCATCATCATAATGGTATTACTTTTAAAAGATTTACTGTTAACTTAAAAAGTAAACATTTCCCTCAAAGTATTTGAATAAGTCATACGTTTGGCTTTAGTACAAATAAAAGCCAGTTCTGATGACAATGTCAGTTTTAAAGTCATTCTCACAATTTTCCACACACACACAATAAATAGGATTGTATTAGATGACAATTATACTGCCTTCACTTTTGAATAAAGTGGTCCTTCGAAAGGAGATCATCGTATTTGGGGGTCCTTGGTAAAGAATGCTTGACAAGCCCTGATAGAAATTCCTAAGAAAGAAAGAAAAAAGAAAAAAAAAAAAAAGAAAGAAAAGGAAACTGTGACAGTAAGATAAAGAGAGTCCTTATTTTCCTCAGTATTGATATGTTCTATTCTTCTTCTATACACACACACACACACACACACACACACACACACACACACACACACACACACACACACACACACACACACAATACATAGAGGAAGACGAAACAAGAGCAGATCTCCCAGCTCTACCCTCCATCTCCCACATCCAGACTGTACCTGCAGTATCCTCTTCTCTCACTCCCTCCGTTTCAATGGAAATGGGCAGAAACGATCCATTACCACTAATGAATTGATTCAATTGGGCATAATAGAGTCATTTATCTATCAGAGAAAAGCCAATTCATGTTGAGAGAAAGAAAAGTGAATGAGGGGGGAGAGGAAGAAAATGGTGGAAAGGAGGGGGGATTGGGTGCGCTTGAGGATCGCTCTCATCTTTGGTAACTAGGCCAGAGTGCTGAAGCTTTGCCATAGCATGCCACAATGTCGAGCAATGCATACACACACAGTAAGTGAATGATTCAATTCCGCCTTGAAGCAGCGGGGTCTGTGATAGGCAGAGCAGCGCGTTTCGCAGGAGGGAGATGGAGGGAGCAGGGACCAAATTGAAAGTTAGTGTGCAAAGTGAATTATCTCTGGCTTCGTTGAGCTCCACTGGCTAGGAGGTGAGAGCGTGTGTGTGGTGTGTGTGTGTGTGTGTGTGTGTGTGTGTGTGTGTGCGCAGGTGAAAGCCAGGCAGCTTGGGAAATAATGATATTATATGACGGCACAGCCAGGCAGAAAAAGCCACATATACAGACATAAAGACACAAGAGTGAACGCTCAATTTTTGCGGCCTTGGTTCTGGAAATATTTTTCCTATTCATTTTGTCAATGGAAAAAAAAATAAGGAATAAAGGCTTCTACGAAATGAACCAAACCATCCAGCTTCAAAATGAATCAGATGATCACAATAAGAAGTATAAAAAGCATTTGAAAACTGGAAAGACAGAAGCACAATGAATTAATCTATTAACCACTGAATTTTAGCATACACTGACTACAAAACATTGATAATATACAAAATATACAATATTCAATATATATATATATGCTACCATTCAAAATATCAGGTGCCAGTCAGGGGCGCTGCTACGTTTTCTGGGCCCCCTGGATGGCATATCCACTCGGGCCCCCCCTCGGTAGAAATCACGATTGCAGTCTGGGGGGCTGTCCCCTCTCCGTAAAGATTTCGTTCCTCTCGGTAAATCGCAACTGAATGTTTCTTCAAGCGTGGAAAAAACTAATTTCCTATTTAAAAGTAGTTTTCCGTGTTTTTTCCACGCTTGAAGAAACATTCAGTTGCGTTCGATGGGACAAGTCTGCGGCAAACATCGAATGTTTTCTGCATATGACAATGCATACCATTCAGATCAAAAAGAAGGTCGAAAACACTTGTTAGAGGCAAGAAACTTCTGTTAGCTTTAGGTAAGTGTCTATTGCAAACAGAATCCAATCATAATTTAAATAATTTAATTAATAAATCGATGGATGTAGCATGCACTTGACGACAGGGAGGTGTCGGCGGTGCGTAAATCGAGTTACTTCTCCCACTTCTGGTAGTTTTACTGAGATTTCTTATCCCGAGCGAATTGGCCATTAATATTACAGACGTCCTGTGGTAAATTAACATTACTCCATCTACCCTTGTAAAACGAATCCAGTCCGAATAGGGCTTTAGTAAATAATCGCAAGGAAAACTGGGCATCGTAAGTCTGTAAGTGTATGATGCCTGGTGTTTTAAAAATCAGTTCACATTTTAAAAGTCGTGTAGTGTATTCCAGCCTTTATTCGCTTTTTTCCTGGACAGATATGACATGTTTCTGATGGCTCCTTTTTTGTACGGATGACATGCCTTTTTGAAGAAAAAAAAACGCACATTTAAGGGGCTCCTCTTTTGGTGAAAGTTTTTAGACAGCTTTCAAAATGGCCGCCAGACAGTATGAACACATAGAGACTCATATCTCAGTGTGCAATTATCTGATTGACTTGAAAATATAGGAGGTATATAGTAACAAACGCATCAATTGGTTAAGACATCAAGTAGGATAATACATTATTTTTTCTTTTTATAATCTGAGCTCAACAATGGAACTGTGCTTAATAGGTACGTGAGCTTAATAAGTACGTTTACCCTATCTTGATAAAAAAAAAAAAAAAAAAAAAGTTTTAGTAGCAATTTAGAATGATTCAATCAAATAATCAAATAATTTGATCAAATGAATGCAGTCTTGGTGAGCATAGGAGACTTCTTTCAGAAAAAGTGTGGCTTTTAAACACTTTTTCTACTAAGTGAATCAGATGACATTGACTTTTCTCTTCTATAGAATCATATACCATATCTTAATATCAGTACTCATGAAGGAATGCCTTTAAAGTATTATATGTTATTGTTAAAGCGGAAATTGGATGCAAAATTCACTTTTACATGGTGTTTGCATAAAAATGTGTATTAACACCGTGTGGACACAACCACCCTACAAAGATACAAATCCATTCACTCCCTTTTTAATCCCCCCAAAAACCTAAACAGTCTCAATTATCAAGCAGTTTTGATTTTCTGAGCAGTATGACGTCATACTACCTAGGCCCCACCCACGACCACTGATGGACGGTCCTGTTGTACGCTCTCCGCCTTTTTCTCCATGCTCGAGTAGCTGTAGCGCCAACAATGTCTCATAAGCAAAGCAGGTGTTTTAAAGTTGGATGTAAAAGTGAACATTATCTTTATTTTCTCCCGACATGAGAGCCATATTAGTTTTGTTTTGGATGGTAACGTGACACCAAATACACAAAAAAATGGAAGGGGGGGTGGAGTGAGCAGTAGCTCATTATCATTTAAAAGAGACATGCACCAAAATGGGTTGCTGTGAACAGGTAAAAAAAAAAGTGACCATTGAGGAATTTTAACCAAAGTACGTTGCAGACATTTCACGAAGACCCTAAAGAAGCATACCAACATGTGGAAAATGGGCATCTGATGTCCCCTTTAAAGATGTCTCTATGGTGAAACTGAATGAGATTTTTACTTCTGAGATTTTATTTTGGTTCTTCATCAGGTACTGAAAGTCAATTTCAAGCTAGATATAGCAAATCAGACAACAACCATCCCCTAAATCAAACACCAAACTCCTCCAAAGAGGTCAGCCAGCCTGACTTCAGCAAATCCAATGTGCATAATGACTGGCAGGCAGAGAGTGTTTCTGATACTTTTTTGCCATTTATCTGTCAGGAAAGAGATACATTTTATGGATAGCGTTCTGAAATAATTGCTTTCAGCACCTAAATAGTTTGGGCGGAAACTGCTTCCACACTTGTACACTGAACACCAGCTGTGATCAAACCCCACGCAAGGATGTTCATGTACCTAGAAAAGAAAAACAAGACCACTGCATGCCTTGGCTTTCATTGTAAGTGCATTACTGTGACAAACTTTCAATTTTTTTTTACAATCTGAGTGACAAGTAAAAACTTTTTTCTGTGGTAATCGCTAACATGCCACAGATGCGATCAACAAATCTTATTATATTTAATCCAAAATACTCCTTTACTGCACCTTTAAGAATTCATAATATACCCCTGACATTTTTCCATTGACACCTAGGGGTGTGTGAAATACTGTAAAATTTCAGTGAAGAAGATTGATAAGATGTATAGAATTTACTTCTAATATAAACCATTCAATATTCAAACATTTAATAAAGGTTTGATTTTTCCGACTTTAATTTCATATGTCAGGCTTTACAGGGTTAATATGTAATAATGTTGGTTATTGTTCTTAATGAAAGTTAAAAAAACAAGAAAATCAAGGGTCTCTGGGGAACCTGAGATTTTGGTGGTGGGTTTCTAGACCTGTAAAGGTTGAGGTGAAATTTATTTGACGAGAAAATAAATATACAAAAATTAAAGACAAGAACCCAGTAACCCTTGTATTATTTACAGCTTTCAGGCCAAGCATAACTGTTGCCGCCACAAAACAGACAGATACTCTGTAATGTACCTACATAAAACAATAAGATCCAAACGCCCACACCTGCTGGAGCAGAGAGCTCATGCTGAGTACATTCTCACCGTGTCAGTCCAACCCTTAGATTATGTCTCATTCGTTTAGACAAACATAGTGCGGCCAACAGATAAAGCCCCAAACTCCACATAGTCAGCCTGAAGAATCCTTATCACCACCTGGGGGACAATGGGTCCTCTCTGATAGGTGACTGCTGCAGTGCCTGATAGGAAAGCTGGCTTCAATCAAACTGTCCATAAATGTGATAAAATGCACAAACAATCGTGATGCCAGCACTATTAGTATTGAGTAACCCATGGTAACGGGACAGAAGGGGTGGCGGGAAAAAAAACAAATGTGGGTCAGGGGAACTAGCTGGCTTCACTCAACGTGCCATCAATCGCATCAACATAGAACTGCATCAAGGACCAGGACCGTAACAAAGGTTTCTAGAGGTGAAATAGAAAGGAAGCTATAGGATGGACTCCTGAAGAGCCTGCGAACACTTGTGTAGCAGAAAGTATTTGTTTCATGTCCAAACTGTGAGGACATGTAAAGTGCTGCTGATTGTGGCCGCTGCAGCATTCCCAGTGTCCTCTAATGAGAGAGGAGAGAGCTAAAGCAGCCACTCCTCCCAAATAATACACGCAGCTCACTCTCTCTCTCTCTCACTGTGAGTCCACAGGCAGTGAAGAGTGGGTGGCAAACACAGTGTGCAATGTTCCTCAGGTTGCAAACAGAAACGAAGAATGAGAGCAACAAAGAAAGGAAAATTCACATAGAGAGAAAAAAACGAAACGATAAAGGATACAGAAACCATAGATTTCCTGATACTTGCAGTTGTTATTGAGAGAGTTCTTTCCAACAATGCAGAGTGCATAAAAATTTTGTGGAAATTAAAACATTGAACATATTGGTGTGCTGCTTTGCATTGCATTTCACCCTATAAATGCTAGAAATATTCAATCATTTCTTGATTTATACTTTTCTTTGCAATAATTCTATAAGTCCAATTTCATAACTCCTTCCATATATAAAAACAAAAGTAAAATAGTTCAATATAAATCAGTAATAAACATAGATATACATTGTGTGTATATATGTTGTGTGTTGAGGACCCATCAAAATAAAGTGTTAGAAGATATTAAGCAGACCGTCTACTAATACTTTAATGCTAGTTGACATGTAGTTGCAAAGTTACTTACTGTTAGTAGAATGTCTAAAGTGGACTATCGAAATAAAGTGTTACCAGTATAATTTATTCCTGTGATGGCAAAGCTGAATTTTCAGTAGCCATTACTTCAGTCTTCAGTGTCATATGATGTTTAAAAAATCATTGTAGCATACAATTTTTTTTGATGCTCAAGAAACATTTCTCTTTGTTATCAATGTTGTGGGGCTTGGTGTTTTAGTGGAAACTGATACATTGTTTCAGTATTTTTTTGGTAAATAGGAAGTTCAAAAGAACAGCATTTATTTAAAACTAAACTTTTGTAACATTATAAATGTAATTCTAAAAACATCAGTAACAACTGTAAAGAGAACAGTAGCACGTTTTACAAATAAATGGAACAACTGCCTGTCAAAACACAAAAGACATATGTACATGTTAGACAGTTAATACTGAACAAACAATCTCTGAGCATCGTTGAGTCTTGGTGTTGACAGATTTTATCTGTCGGCGCTCTCACTATGTGAGCGCTGCCGAAGATGTTCAGAGTTTTAAATTCACAGATACATATCAATGTCACACACACTTTATTTTCAACCCGGAAATACACTAGATCTAGCCCATCTGTCAACAAGAGTGATCTAGACCTGCTGTATCCAAAACCAAAGGCAGCTGCCCAATTAGTCAATGATTCACAACGATTTGTGCTGCCGATATAACATGATGCTTGACTATTTTTAACTTTCTTAGTTTCCGAACTCACAAAATTTGAGATTTTTTAGTAAAAGTGGATTACAAATGCGCATTTTAATAAATGGATTCCACATACTGAATTAACACACACAATGTAACAGACTAATGTTTAGTGTGGTATAATGCCTATTGATTTATTTACTATTTAAAACAATAGTATGCACACAGTGTATACTGTAAGCTTGATGAATGTGATTCTGAAGTCATGCAGCATGGTGTTGTTTATTTATAGGCTAACTTCAGCTTCTGGAGATTGCATTTAGTCTAGACTGTGATCATTTAAGTAAAGTTCATCAAGAACAAATCATGTAAGAATCAAACTTTTGTTGATCACAAACCTTTTCTGCAGTAATCCAAAAACCAATCCTATTGGCTTTTCATCGAGGGATGCTAACTTGTTTCAAGGGAGGCGGTGCCTCCTCAAAATATTAGATAGTACAAAAATAAAACAATGCCAATATTACAAAAATATAACATTAAAAAAGAAGTATAAATCACTCATTTTTCTAAAGAAACATTGTCCAACAGCAACACCAGCAAGTGAAGTTACAGCAGGAGTACATGTCTTTCTCGCCTCCCCTGAGCCCACAGAGTTTTAACAGACCTCCTAAAGTGTGCCGTACGTTTGGTGGGGGGTAACTGGGAATGAATGGGGGGAAGTCACGTGAGAGGAGGCAATGCCTTCATTGCGATATGATTGGATATGACTGGTTATGTTCGGCTGTGACTGGTTCATGCAATAAATCCCACCTTGTGTTTGTGCGTGTTCCACATTCACGAACTATTCTGAATAAACAATATAATGGTGTTACTGGGAAGCCTGATTTAAAAATTAAGTAAACAACTGATACATTAAACTCTAACCAATTTGTTACATCAAAATAATACTTGAAATGACCTGAATGACCAGCAGGAGTTTTTAGTAATAAACTTGGTGAAATTTAAAGTAAATCTCCATCTGTGACAAATATTTACAGATCTTTGATGACTGATGATACGAAAAATTCAAAAATAGTTCAAAGTTAACAATTAAAAAGAATAGCTGAACAGAAGCTCACAAATAAAATATATTGCTTAAATTGTTACTGCCTTGAGATATTATTTTGGAATAAATATAAAATGCTTAAAAACACTAACTTAACAGAATATTGATTACATAGTTAATGTAAATATATGAAATAGAGTGTTTAAGGGTTGCTGCACAATATTGGTAGAGATCTAGCTTAGCAAAAACAGTATTTTTTCAGTAAGAAATTTTTCAGACACCGTAAAAAATTATTTTACAAAGTTAAAAGGAAGATTATTCAAGTGCATCATTGTTAGTGGACGTTTCTTTGTAACTAGCAATTTCCAAGTGAAATTTGTTTCCACACCTTTTTTTTTTTTTTTTGAGTGTGCAGTGTATACTGCACAGTACTCAGGCTTTGTTTCGGGAGCAGCTCTAGCACACCCAAAACTCTATAAGGACATTCTGTGTCAGAGGTTCGTGTTTGTAAACGAGTGTTTAAGTAGACGGCAAAGCATGCAGGGTTCCTCCGGAGTGTTTTTGGAGCGAGTGTGTGTTGGTTGGTTCAGGTAGAGTGGAGCGCCACAGCTCTCAGTCTCTCTGCAGTGTGGATCAGGTAGCAGGGTTGTTGGATTATGCTCTTTTAAGAAGGGATTAACCATGTTTCAGCGTTCAAGGCAAATTGCTCTGAGAAGGCATCTTTGGCTACAAAAAAGTTAAATTCTGCACCTAATCCTTTTCAAAGCTCCTTAACTCGCTCTCTCTCCTTCCTTCTCACTCTCTCAAGTTGTCAGTGAGCGTTTTGAGAGCTGCCTCCTTTTTTAAGACAATTCACCCACCCTCCCTCCGTCTTTCTTTCAGGATATGACAGTTTGGAGGCTCCTTGGGAAAGATAAGACAGCCTGCGTCGGCAGGATGAGGTGCCGCTATTACACTAAATATAAAATAATGACACGACTGTTCGACTGGCATATGTATAATGCCACAATACATATTTCTACATGGAAGCAGAGGAAGCTGACACAACAGTGACAAAAGTTTGGCTTTAAAGCTCTACTATTAAAATGAACTCAACGTGTCACTGCGTGGAACCGCGCGCGAGTCTGCCGTAATGCAGTTCACTTCGGTTTAAGGCGTGAAATAGTGAAGGTCTTTCAGAAGAGAGCGGAGCAGCTTGTGTTGATACTGTGTGTGTGTGTGTGTGTGTGTGTGTGTGTGCGTGCGTAGTTCGGGTGTCATATCCATGACTTTGCCATATGGAAAGAGGCAGCTGTCTTTCTTTTTTTGTGTATGTGGGGGTGTGCGACCCAGGTGTTCCTCGCTCTTTATCTTCCTGTTTCTCTCCTTAAGTTGTGTTGGGAAAACAAGTGGTAAAGCCTGAGGAATGAGGATAGTCACTAAGCTCTTGTTAGTGTTTTGATATAACCAGAGTGTGATGAAATGTCAAAATGAATAAAAATGCTTTCTACAAGGGTTCAGTTTTGGGTTAGCTGATTAAAAACGTGATTAGCTCAGTATAAAGCAATGGAAGTCAGTGGAATGTGCTGCAGGAATGTGCCCTAAAACCTAGAAATCAATAAGCATTTGAGCACTTCTGGTTGCATCGTTCTGAATTAAGTGGGTTTTTAAAGAGGTTTTTAGTTAAATACCTGAAATAAGGGCTGTGGTTAAAACAAGCTCAAGATGTTTTCACAATTTATTCTATGACTCAAATTACATCAAATTACAAAAGATGGTTGCTAACAAGTGGCTAAATGGGACTACGGAGGTTGCCGGGGACATTAATAATCATCATGCCTAACAGTGGTGTTGGCCGTTATGCTCCATATTAATATCACCCTAACGTTAGCCTGTGAGATCGCCAATACACGATAATATCGTGCTAATTTATTTAATCATTTACTTAGATTCATAGCTGGACAATTAAATAGAAACATTGTAAGTTACTAATGCTTAGGCTACATTTCCTCAGTAAGCAGCAGCTACAGAAAACGGGCAAAGAATATTTACATTATCAAAGAACATCACTAACTTCAGTGTAGCTCGAGTTTATGCACTTTATGAATCTCTTATAATTACATTCCACGTACATCTGCACTTTGTAGTTTATGAGGAGAGACCAGAATTCAGTCAGCGAGTGTGCGCAAAACTCTAGTGTTTCAGTGATTTGGCTACTCATCTGAACACCTCTGATTGGCCATCGCCAGTGTTGCCAAGCCCCTCCCTCAGAAAATCTCTAGAACCACCCTCAAAAGTCTCCATTTTTCAAAAAAACTCGCCAAATATGAAAAGAAAGTAAATACAGGTAAATTTGGTAAAGGTAAAGGAAAGTAAATGTATATATCTACTTTACAAATGATGACAGTATAAAAAAAATATAACACAAGATGAAGTAGGCCTATAACAAAACAATCTGAAGTGAAATTAAGAAATGCTTAGGCCTACTTGTAACTCTACAGGACACATTTGAATCAGTACATTCTTCCTGTGATCTGCAAGCACATCAAACATGATGGAAATGATGTAAAGACACATAATGTTGGGCATTTGTTTCATGTGTCACCAAAGCGCATCCCAGGAAATATGACTCTCCAAAAACAAAACCATTATTCATACAAACTTATTTCAGTCAACACACTATAGTACTACAAAGTACTGTAAGTGCAAAATACTGCATCCCAGCACACATGACACGATGATGCACTGTGTCTCTCAGTATCTGGTTGACATGACTGTGCATGAATTGTGGTATAACTTTTGTGTCTGTGGTTAAAACAAGATGTTCATGCACTGAGTAGTTGGTGCCCTGATGTAATCATATTTTTTCTCCACCATCTTGATGCTTATAATGAAATGGTGGTGTGTGTCATCATATCTGAATGGCAGATATACTGATGTGTTCACTGAGCAGACTCATTAGGTGCGTTCGACTTTAAGCGGCGCAGCGCAGAACGGTCAGTGTATGACATCAAAGTACCGCGAGAGGATAAGAGAGCAGACGGATCCTGATGCTTTTCAATGGCTACTTTGATGTCATACACTTACCATTCTGCGCAGCGCCGCTTAAAGGCGAACGCGTCTATTGGCATGATTGAGAGCAAACGTGAGAGGGAAAAAAATCTTCAAAAAAAAAAAAAAAAAAATCACTATTTTTATTTAAATATAGCTAAAATAGCTCATTGTCGCAAAAAAATCAATACAAGTCGCAGAAACAATGAGAAAGTAGCTAAATTTGGCGATAAAACCCCAAATTGGCAACACTGGCCACTGCATTCATAAGATCAATGGAATTGTGTGTGATTGGTTATAATGTGCAACAATATAAAAACGCGTAAAAAGAAACACGATGGAACACATATGTCCTTACATTAATTAGATAATAATACTAGTCTGATAATAAAAACAGTAACAATAGTCTTGCTATCGGCAAAGGCATTAGCCACAGGTGATATCTTTGACTATCATCGAAATGTGTCTATCGGCACAACCCTACCTAACAGGTAAACGTACTGTGTCGAGTCGGTTGCCCTCCCCCTTATTGTCATCACCACCCCATCCCTTATTCGCCGCCCTTCACCAGGCTCCCGACGGGGGTGGGTGTGTGAGAGAGGAGGGGCGTGGAAACAGCGAGGGCTGGCGGCGTGTGATGAGGCACAGCTGAACTGAATGAAGCCTCATCACCGCCGCTGTTTAAATGTCAAGTGCGCCTCTCCTCGGGAGACCGGTCTCTTTCACCGTGCATGCACGCTGGTGTCCTCGTGGGTCCAGGAAGGGAGCGTAGAGGGACTTCCGTGCCACCGGAGACGTGAGCCACCGAACCCGCGGTCCGGAAGAAGCCGCACCCCTGGACGGTCGTTGGGCCGTACAAGTCCCGCCGGACTCCGCAGAAGAAGAGGAAGAGCCGCCGCTAGAATAAAGCCGCCGCCCCTCGCGCCCCGGACCCGAGCGAGTGCGGCCGCCGGACTCCGCCCCTTACCTGGACCCTCCCTTCCAGAACACTGCCCTCCTTCACAAGCCCCGCAGCACGACGAAGACACCAGACCCCCCTGTTTCTTTTGGACACTTTTTCCCCTTGGACACTTTATTTTATTGTTTTTGTTTAATAAAAGCCTCTCCGAGGCCTGACGCCACACCCACTGTTTGTCGTTGGCTCCTCCCGTCACAGTAGCTACTCATTAATTCGCTTTTGCCTAATTGTGTATATATATATTTGCGTTCTTGCAAACTATTCTAACTAAAACTTTCCAACTTTTAAATAAAGATTGAAAGAGTTATTTTTTTTCTTTTTATAATCTGAGCTCAAACATGGAAGTGTGTTTAATGGGTACGTGAGCTTAAGATAAGTTTACCCTATACGAAACATAAACAAAGCAGAGCTTGCGATGCTTACCATTTTGAATATTAATAAATGTCGATAACTTTAATCATTTTAAGCGGCTCATGTTGTTATGAAAATATTGACATATTGGAACGCTTGGGAATGATCACATAACATTAGAACAGTCTTCTGTTTGTGCCGCCTTCGTTTACTTTATCACTTTTGCTTTAATTCTCGAGCACTGACTCGTTCGCTAAACTGAACATCCAATCAGAGCTCTCACTTTCCCCGATGGCTCAGATGTGGATTCAACATGTTGAATCGGGCAAACTCCCGCCGACGCGAGCCCGACACCAAACAAACTAGCCGGACAGATGCGCAGAGACGTGTGTCCCTGGCTTAAGAATCATAAAGTTTATTAGCCAGAGAGTTTATTTTCTGCAATAACCCAAAAGCCAAAAAATAAAGAAATAAAAATTCCTACTTGATTTTTGTTGAGCAAATTAGAGCAATGCTAAATTTCAGTTTGAAAATACGTCAAAAAAAATGTATCACTTAAAAATGCATCATTGTGAGAATAAGAACTCAATAATTATTAAAAATCAGTCACTGTTATTACTATAATGAACACAAACACTGTCGCCATATCAGTGCCTGTTCTGACATGTATTATTATTGTAGTAATAAGTCATTTAAGCAATTGTAATAATAAATTTTAATGTAAGTAAATAAGTAACTGAAGTAATTTTCTCTTTCTTGCATACTTATATTTACATGTCCAGTTAATTAACGTAAATTAACAGTTGTTATTCCTAGCTCAATTATAACAAAATATGTTTTTGTTTTGAAATATTTCTAGAGAATATATTAAGAGGCATAACTGGAAACATGCTGAGACAACTGTTTTTCACGTACCATAATTGTTCATGTAATTTCATACAACAGTAATAGATTCCATGACCCTGCTTGATTTAAAGATGGGTTTTATCTGCCTGCCTCATCTGTACACGACGATTTTATGTTTGTTTCAATTACTGGTTTAGCAATTATTCAAGCTGCATGACAAACAACTACTGCCTGTTGTTTTCAAGGTATTGACTTAGTATCAATACAGAGATGGAATCATAACAAAGCCAAAATATCGGTATCAAGCCATAGAGCGCGTCTACATGTTTTGAGGGGTGGGCGAGGAAAAATATTACCCACTGCAATCTCCCAGCAGTAAACACACTAAAGACTAAATAACAATCCTCGCATGTTGACAGGTGTCAAACATTTCCATACACACATGTGCAAGCTCCGCACACACAAACTCCCACCTTTCCCATCTCGAGTCTGCCATTGATTTCGGAAGTAAAGTGCTATGAGCCATGGTATCTATGGCAACACAGTGGCTGAGACGGCCAAAGTTTCTCTCTCTCTTATTGGTGAGGTATCCTCACTGGAGGAAGTGAGAGGAGGGGGAAGAGGAAGAGAGAGAGAGGCATCATTCTTATTCTGTGCTACAGGCCAGTGTTGGCTTCATAGCACACTGGCAGCAAAAGCATCCTGGTCCCTGCATACTAAACAGAGCTCTGTCATCCAAGCACACGCTCACATGAACGTGAATCTTATAAATATCCAGACTGTTTTATAGCCTGCGTTCTTATAGCGACAACACTCAAACACAAGCTTACATATATGAGGAAGCTGCATCTAAGCAGGCCTTGGAAAATCAAACGCTAATACACACGGGCAGGCAGACACCCACTGCAGGCTGCTTTTTTCCTGGGCACCATATGCCCCGGCGCACACACACACACCTCCTCCTGGCCTGTGCACGAACCCCCCACCACCACCACCATCCTCTTTCCATCTTCTCTGCTCTCTATCTCCTCCCTCCCTCTCCCTCTCCTCTGCCATGATCCATGTGGTCTCTCCATCTGTCAGTGTTAGCACGCGGACAAAGAGAAGAGTGCAGCAGTGGCAGCGCTCGCTCACACACACACACACACACACACACACACACACACACACACACACACACACACACACACACACACACACTACAGTCAGCACACACAGGTATTGCAGTGCAGTATAGCCAGCACGTACCTGCAGCTTAAGACGCATTCACAGCAGGTGACATGAGTGAATCTCAAAAAAACAATTACTGGGCCTTGTTTCAACACAAAATTCATGTGCATGTTGACAATGAACACATTTCACAGGTTTGTGTTAGATTCTTCCGCATATGCACTGCAGCACTTATGGCGTACTGGTCACTTTTGGCACCATAATTGCAGTGGGAATCATTTCACATGATACTGCTTTATGTAAAACTTTAAATATAAAATAATATATTGCTAAAAAAATTCTAAACTAAATCAATTATAATTCAAATAATTAAAAAAATAATAAAGAATTAATAAAATACAATAAAATAAAATAAAAAAAATACTCACTAGCTCACTATCATGGCTGGCCATCAGGACCCATTCCTTGTCTAATACTTGGGGTCAGTGTAATCTTTCAAGATGTTATCTACAAAACACACTGTACACTGTATACATACTGTCTACTATTATCTACACAAACACACTGTATCATTATGTTCCATGTGAATATAAATATATATCCATTATCCAATAAAAAAAAAGCTGTATATGTGCCACACAAGTCATTCTGAATTAGGTCAATTAGCACTGTCAATAAATGTGTAAAATAGGTGCACAAACAGACCACATTGAAACCATGTTGTTTCAAATCAACTTGAGCGTACAGTATCTCTTAACCTTACTCAACGAACTTCAGCATTAGTCAGACTTGGCTTATTCTACTCAGCCATAAGCTTTAACCCAAAGACAGCCGCTATAGTATCTGTGCGGACACACTTTCTGTAGCTCATTCATGGCTGTGTCAATATAGTTCAGTGCAGAGATGTTGACTAGAGGCCCCCTGTGAATACGCAA
Organism: Acrossocheilus fasciatus; assembly: GCA_036784905.1. NCBI lineage: Eukaryota > Metazoa > Chordata > Actinopteri > Cypriniformes > Cyprinidae > Acrossocheilus > Acrossocheilus fasciatus. Next base: position 27,736,304 of record CM071938.1, read on the forward strand.
TAGATAAACATACATCATTATGGGACGTCAAGTGGAGAAAATATTGCCACAACTGGGAATTGTGTGTGTAGTGTGTGTGTGTTTACAAACTCTTTATACAACTAGTTGCTAAAACAACGCTCCATAGCTGTATCTGCCCTCTTTCCTTGTTGACACACACAAGTGCACACAAATGCCTTTGTTTAGGCGGCACAGCGACGGTCGGTGGTGGTTTTGTCTGGTGTCTGTGTTGTCAAGGATACAACGAGTGTGGTGTGCTTCAGCCCCCACCGCTCTTTCCTCCCGTCCTCACTCCTGCAGGATCTGAGAGCGGCTCGGCTCAATCCCTGATGTGTGCGCGCATGTGCGTGCGTGTGTGTGTGTGTGTGTGTGTGTGTGTGTGAGAGAGAGAGTGTCTGATGAGGAGGGGGGGTTGAAGGAAAGCAATACCTCTCCTTCCTGTGAATAAAGAGAGGTGGGGGAAGGGGAGAGGACAAGAGCAGTAGGATGTTCTTTTTATGATTTCTCTGAATTATGAATTTCTCTGAATCTCTGAATTTCCTCACTGTTTGAGATTTATTCCATAAGACTCTGCACTTCCATGGCACATGAAAGATGACCGCAATACAGGCAGAATTCCAGGTGCATGTGTCAGCATATACTAGCCATATGAATGAACTTTTAACTCTGAAGATAACATAGAGATGTCATAATACTGCCTTTCTTTGTCACTGTGGAAAAAAGAACCATACAGTGTCTTTCTTAGTGGTGCTTGCTAAGGCAAACATCGCAGTTGCCCATACTTAGGCTTCAGGATTTGAAGGAACCTACTAACCCTGGCATGTAATTCGACCCACACGCTTGTGCTACGAACCTAAATGATACCTTGAATAGCTGATGCTACCTGAGGAGAGGAATGCCATTACATTCAAAGTGTTCAGATGTATCATTTTGGCTTGGTGTGATAAACAAGAGCAAAAAATCCACTCAAAATCCACTAAACATTGAAGGAGAGACTGAGCTTTACCTAAGATCTGTTTAGGCACAGGCTTATTTAAGTGAGTAACCACCTCCAAAGCCCTAGCAATCACCTACAACATCCCAGAAAATGCACTAAGAACATTTAGAACACCTTAGAAACTACAGACACACCCTGACAACCATCCATAACATGATTGCAAACACCCAGCAAAGCCCTAACAACCACTTATACGGCCCTATGATTTCTGCAATGTGGAAAACACAAACGGAATTGCAGAATTAGTCATTAAAATAGAATTCGCTGTAGAACACTGAATGTCACAGAATTTGGCAAATTTTGGATGGATACATCAAAAGTAGGTCAGTACACTTAAATCAAAACGAGATATGGACTAGTGTCTGTGAAAATTAAGCCGCAAAAAAACATTTAAATATGAATCCTGCATGTTCTGTGTCTCTGTGTGAATGAATGGCGCAGACGCGCAGTTTTATTTACTATAAATACTGAAGTACATGCACATAATCTCTAGAACTGCTCTGAGAGTCACTTCTTCAGCATTTTACCGTTTCTTCGGAGTAAAACTACCGTCATATCTTATACAAACAGAAACCTAAAGGTCTTCAAAGCAACCCATTAAAATAAAAGTTCAGTTTAACTTGAAGAAACCGTGACAGAAATATTACTTAATGTAATGACAGTACTACTACTTCTAATAACAAAATTATTATTAAAACATTATTTTTAAAGGAATATTTACCATAAAATGATTTACCAGAATTTATTTAGCAGAAAAATGTAAATACACAATGCAGTATTTCTGGAAAATAAATAAATAAATAAATAAAGTTTTAAAATAAAATCAATTAATTAGAGATGCTTTTGATTATTAATATTTAATGAAACCATTAAATGGAATTCAGAAAAATAATGGAAAACAGAATTTGGTTAAAATAAAACTGAATTTGAGAAAAAAAAAAAAAAAACGAATTTCATAGGGTCCTACACTTACCCTAGCAATTTGCTAAAAATAAAACCTTAGAATACTTCTAGAATGCATAGTAACGCCCTGACAACCACCTATGGGCCCTACGTATCAAACCACCAACAACTACAGCAATGTGCTAAAAACTGCTTTGGACACCTTAGAAACTGCATATTAGTGTCCTAGCAACTACCTACAACACTCCAGCAACCACAGAGATAAATATACATAGATGCCTCATTAGCGGCTGTTTCTGTGGGCTGCTATTCGTAAGCCGTCTGCTATATTGGAACGGAGAGACCAGTCCGTGAACACTTGAGAGCAAGTAGACTGTGTGTCTACAGCCGTAGTACTGCAATAGATTTCAGCAGATGATTTTGCTAAATTAACACACTACAACAAGTCGAGGGTGTTAGTTAACACAACATTAAAACTATGTCGCTATGTCTTCAGGAATTTAAATCTCGGCAGTTTTTACAATAAGATGCTGTGCAGTGTTGTGGCATCTTGGAAAACGCATGAACTTTTTACTGTGAGTGACGACACAGTGACCGTTCCAAGATGGCAGAGGCTTTGACGTGTCAGGAGTGGCATCTACGTATACATAGGATAGCTATGCTAGCAGAGCCACTTAGTACGCAAACATTTAACAACCACCTAGCCCTCCCAATGTGTTAAAACCACTTAAACACCTTAAGTAGTGGTTAACATCAACAAAATTTCACAGACAAAAAAGGTCCATTGCCTACTATCAATAATGTAGTGATGAATGAAGCACTACTCACACAGATGCCATTTTCAAACCCAGCAGCTTTCTGCTGGATAACACGGAAAATTATCTTTAAGTTCAACCTGTTCCAAAATCTGTGTTGGGAAATCATTCGCCTTCACTTTTTTTTTATTTTATTTTTTTTATCATCAACTTTATGCCTTCACATTTTTATCCAATTAATAGATTTTGTCCATGAAAATTCTGCGAAAAATGGTAGATTTGATGGCACCTTTAGAATCGACATTGTAACACCCCAGCAACTACATACAACACCCAACCATCTAGCAACATGCTAAAACAACTTAGAACACAGAAAGTAACGCCCTCGCTAGGTGGTTGCAATGTCTTGGCAACCAACCATAACACCCAAGAAATGCGCTAAAACTACTCAGAAGACTTAGAATTCTCATAGTAACACCCTGGTAACCATTCCTAACACCCTAACAACCCTAACCACTGCCCTAGCAATCTCCCACAACACTAAAAATGCGCTTTGAAAAAGCCTCTCAGAACACTGCATATATTGCTTAATGCCCTGGAAACATAGTAAGCAAACATCTAGCAACTATCCAAGACAGCCAGTTTTGACAGAAAGTTTTGCACTACTAAGTACCATTTATAGTTTCTTTGGAAATATATAAAACATCACTCTAAATCCAGACTACCTGAGAGGCTGATTGCCCATTAGGCAACCCTACTGTTAATATTCGAAGCCGCTAAGCATCTATTAGTTCACACACAAACTTTACATTGATATTAGCCCTAGTACTCACTCACACACACTCACTCACACACAAACAAACAAAGCCCACCATATCGTTTCCCCTTCTTTCCTTTTGATCACCCACAAATAAATTACAGCCGTCACAGCGATATGCAAAATGGCATGGAGTGACAATCAAAGCCTGACTAACAAGCTTTTAAGGACCGTGCTAAAGTTTCATAATCGCACACTAATAAGATTATGCAAACTCGTCCATTTAGCCACCTGTGTATGAAAAAAGAAAAGGAGAAACAGAAAACCAAACTAACTATGTGTTCTGATCTCTATAATTGTGTATTCAAGGAAGCCATTGTGAGAAAGCTTTTACTGAATGTCTTTACCTTTATAAGCAACCATAAATATTGCTAATTGCAATTCCACCCCCAACCCAAGACTGTCCACCAAAAGCATCCAACGCTCTTTAATCAATAACCTTATGGCCTGTCTATTGTCTAGATGAAAGATCCAATACGATGCTAAATTCAAAATGCATTATCCTATCAAAACTCACCATTCTTCAACTCCAAATGAGATCCATTGCACACAGAGTACCAAGACAACAGTAATAGTGGAGTTCTGACAGCAAGAAGCCCACAATTTGACAATATAGCCTATTAAAACTAATACAACCTCCCTGTTTTCTATTTATTTTTGTAAATCAAATACAGTGTGATTAAAAAGTCTGAGAATACTAGTGGAATAAAACCCTTCTGTTTTTTTTTGTTGTTGTTGTTTTTTTTGTTTTTTAATTTAATCTTATCAGCAGCAAATCTGAATGAAATGTTAAAAACTGTATTTAAAATACCAGATTTTCAGTTTGCTCTCAGTCTTATAGACCCACACCTTTTGTGTGAAGCCAGAAGCCACCATTTGGTTTCATTTCATACAATGGAGCAACTAATTTACAAAATGCATGTGGTGGGATTTGTTATTGATTTTCTATAGCTGAGATCTGCACACATATAACACTTCACATGTTCTCTATGGACAAAAGGGACATAAGAAATGTGTAAATGTCATATTATGAGAAGCATGAGCATTGCATGCAAATTGTCTGAATGTAGCGCCTGAGCTAAGCTAGCATCTTTTGGTTTGCTAACACAAATCTTAAATATTTTGCTAGCCACTTCACTGTAGGTCGATTATCGTTCTAATTTGTGTGTAACAACATTTACCAGTAATAACTACAAGAACGGGAGATGATGCTGCACTAAAAGGAAGCAAAGAAGTAATTCTGATATGTAGACCTCAGGCAAAACAAAAATTAGCATTAGCGATGAAGACACCAGTCTGGCTGGTCTTAAGTGGCTGAGAAAACACGATGTGAAGAATTAGCAAATGTTTGTCAGGATTATATCTACTACATGCAAAGCAGTGAAAGCAGAATTTTTGTGCGGACATGTACATAGAGTAAGCGTACCATACCAATTAAACTGAGAAAAATAACATCAATAGTGTATTTAGAAGAAGGGAAATTACAAAAGAGCATAAATTTCTCTTTTTCATACACTATTCTCTTTCATAGTATCTTTCTCCCATTTAGTCTTTGATTTCTTTTACACCTTTTCGATAATTCATACCATCTTTTACTTATGGTCTACCTTAATTCTGCTTTTTCTCTCATTCTCTCTCTTTTTCTTTCTCTCTACCTTGTTTCGCTCTTCTGCTGCATTTTCCTCAGGCTGCAAAAGAACCAACCATCATAAATCTACCCCTTTATTGCTTCTGAGGAGAGAGAACGAGGGAAAGAGGGAAGGGAGGGGGGACATGGGAGATGCAGGAGAAGAAAAAAAGCGAGGAAAAGGGGTGGAGGAATATCTAATCTCAGAGCAAGAGCTACAGGACCCAATGAACAGATGGATAAAATGAAAGGAGGAGAGAGAGGGAGCTTGGGAGGGGCTGAGGATGTCACCATTAATGAGAATAATTTACAGTTCAGAAGCTAGCAGGCTCGAAACCTCTTCAGTAACTGAGACCACCACCAGCACCTCTCCAATTACAAAAGGCATTCTAGCACTCTTGGCTGACTTTTTCATGTCAACCGTAGTCTAACTAAGGAGCTGTGTTAGATAATCATGCAACAGAAAGTAACAAATTTCACACTTCTCATTAGCTGTGGACTGTTGTTACGACCAATGAGCAAATGGCAGTGACATTTAACTGAACTGTAATTAGTAATTTCAAAGTCCTATCAATTCCTGACACTGATAGAAGAGCTTCTCTCTTCTTTTAGTGTTGCCATTTGCTCTTTATTCCAAGGAAAGGATGAGGGGGAAGCGATTTTGGTGGCCACGGGGACATCGGAGGTTGGCGCATAGGCATAAATATATTACAGTGTGTCGATTTCCTATTCCAAGAGCTAGCTGTTGCTCAGGGCAACAGGAACCATTACTGTCCCACTGCACAACACAGACATAAAATCCAGAGTTATGGGTGAGGACTTATCGGTTCGACTCTTAGCGTGTCTCTAGGCAAACCGCCGGATGCTGAAGCTTTATCCGAATGATTAAGAGTTAGCTTTTAGTCTTGCATAGCCAGAATTTTGTCTAAAATTTCACAAATTTAGCATCTTATAACATCCACTTAAAAAAGAAGAGCCATCTAACTGGCATGTTAAAGCAACCAATCACAGGTCTGATGTTTTGAGGCGGGTTTATCAGAAGTATATTACACCACAATAAAAGAACGATTTAAAAAATGCATAATAATGGTCCAGCAGTCTTCATGAATGACTATATAGAAAACACACATAAAATATAAATAAATAGTGCATTAAGACTGGTGTGCTATATGCACCTGACAGTCAATGAACGGACTGGGAGGAGACCAATGGATTTTTTGGGTGAAACCAAATTAAAAAGGCTTGATATACTTTATTTCTGGAAATGGCTAAAGCTTTAAGAAAGTTGTCACTTACATACATTCCCTGGCTTCTCATCCAAAAACCCACCTAATCAGATCACAACAGATTTAAAATAAAAGTTGGCAAATGCCTCAACAACAAAATGTGAAACCACTGTGTTTGTCCCAAGGACAGACTAACATAGATATAGTTCGCCAAGAATTGCTGACGTAACTCTTAAAGCGGACAGCTCAACTGTAACAATAACCATCCGACCACGAAAATCTCAAAGATTAGCTTAAACACATCCAATTTATAACTGCTGCCCTGGTGCATGAAATATTCCATTCAAATATAGATATTTAGCTCTCCATAACATAGCATGAATAAAAATCAAGGATCTTACCTGTACATGCTGCTGCATAGAGCCATATGGCATGCCTTGACTCAGCGCTTTTTGCTTTATCATAATCATCCTCTTCTGTTCTTCACTTAAATGGGCTGACTGGTTGGGCATTGGACCTGGAGCTTGTGGTGGCCCACCCCCGGTGCCCTGCATGTAGGGCATCATCGGGTTTTTGGCTTGATTGGCCATGGGTGGCGTCATCCGCTGACTCATGTGGTCTACTCCACTGAAATGAGTCAGCGGCTTGGTGTTGCTATAAGAGAGCTGCTTAGTGAGGTTGTTTTGGGCAGCCAAGTTATTAGGTTGCTGCTGCTGCTGTTGCTGGTTGAGCATGTTCATGTGGTTCTGTGGGAGGTAGTTGTTCATGCTTGGTGTTTTTGGCCCCATTGTGTTGCTAGCGTTGAAAGCCTGCGTATACATCATGGGGCTATTTGGTTTGTCTGGGTTAAAGGGTCCACTGTACGGGCTTGTTGGTGCTCCTGCAGGTGACCAGTTTGCTGCCTGGGACTGCTGTTGGTGTTTTTGTTGGATAAGTTTGGCACGCTGCTGCTGCTGAGCAGCCATTTGCTTCAGCTGCTCGGCCGGTGAAAGTTCAGATGTGGGCGGGACTGGTACACCTCCACCTGTTCCCCCTGATCCAGGACCACCTCCTGTTACTGGAGTTGATGTCACAGGGCCAACACCAGGACCTGCATTCATCATAAATCCATTCCCAGGCCTTGAGGCCTGGGTCTGCGCTTGGGTGGGCGTTTGCGGAGAACGTGCCACGCAGTTAGCGGGCGATCCTGATGGCATTCCAACTGCTGGTGACTGCTGCAGGGGTTGCTGGGGTGGTGTCCCATTGGCAGCAGTTGCAAACGGGGGACCAGAGGAAGAAGGTCGCACCTGAGGTGACCCCATGGGCATCTGTCCACTCTGCGGTTGCGGTGTACTGTTGGGTGCCGTAGCTACAGAGTTAGGTGCTGGGTCTTGTGCAAGCTGCGTTTGTTCCGTTGTGGCCCGTGTGAAGTCGCTCACTTCTTTTTTCTCCTCAAAGTCCTCGTTGAAGAGGTCATGCATGTCGTCCTCAGGCACTGTGTTGGCCAACTCATCAATCAGTTCCTGCCATTCCTGGTCATTCAGATTGATGTCAGAGAATAACTTGTTCTGATTTGAAAGCGAAGTATCCGAGGACTCGATTCCTCCACCGTCGTCCAAAGGCTCTTGTTTCATTTCCTTTAGTAGGCTAAAGCCATCTTCCAACTCCAACGAACCATTCAGTTTAATATCAGGCATTCCACCATTTTTGCCTAAATCCTCAGGTCGTCCAGTAATGTGGTTTGTACCAGCATTGCAGTTGCCGGTTCCGTTGTTTGAGGAGGCACTGTTGTTGCCCGAGGGCAAGGTGGGTTTGATGTCCATTGGATGAAGTGGGGAAATGGGCGGGAGGCTACCAAGAGAGTCCATTCCAGTGCATCCTTCCTTACGGAGTCTCTTTGTCGTGGGAGAATAACTCCCATCACTGAGGCCATTTTGGTCACCATTTAAAGGAGACCGGGCACTGTCCAATTTCCTCTTCACTGTCTCCTGGAGCTGAGAGAGAAATTAAAAGAGAGAACAATGGTTAGAAGGTCTCTTCAGGTCAATATGAAAACAAAGAACAACACATTTTCAGAATATTGTTGTCACACATTCACAATATCTTGTAATGCTACCTAGTGAAGCGGTTTTGCAGTGTATAAATAGTCAAGGCATGGTACTATTCAAACAATTATTTACATTTCAGAGCAGAAGCACGTCAGAGTGGTTTCTAGTCCAGAATGCCAAAATTTACATAGGTAATATATTCTCGCTATCAAAACACTTCACAATAGAAAAAGTTTTCTGCCAATGATCATCATTGTAGTTAGGTGTACATGTGTTTAAAAAGTAAACATTCACTTGATATATACTCAAATTGCCTTGCTCTTTTTGTTTATCTGATAGTACAGAAGATCTTTCACTGAAGTGTTGACTTGATGTCAAATGAGGGCAGGTATTTTGATCAACACAAACTGCCCACACTTAATTCTAGTTTTGGTTTTCCATAATCTGTGCAGGAGTTTGGGTTTAAACAGAGGCCTCATGGAGGCAATAATAGGCTAATTTAAAAAAGAAGACAAGAAGGCCCTTCTATTGGCCACTATGTAAAGACTTAATAGCTATATGCGGCTCAAACTCAGTCTAATCAATTTACAGTAGGAAGTTGTCAGAATTGTCAATGATTTAGAACCAATCAGTGATGTCAAACAGTCCGTAACTTTTATATTTTTTAGCAAAGCTGTTATCAAGGGGATGAATTAGACTGACTACTCAAACGTAGTCTTATGGCGCTTTTCCACTGTGTGGTACGACTTGGCTCGGCTTGATTTGCATTTCCACTGCAGTTTAGTACCGCTTTAAAGTGGGCGGGATTATTCACATGTTGTTATAGTTGCGTCGCCTCTACTGCCGTGACTCCTGAAAAACTTTTTAATTCCGCGTTGCCCCATCAACCTCTGACTGGATCTGCTCCTCGGCTATCAACGAGAGGACAGTCTGTACTTCCTCAACAGACGAAACAGCCATTTTTTGGTTGTTAAAAGAAATGTGTGCTCATTCAAAACAGTTGCGTTCGATCCTTCGCTGGCTGTGCTGATTTAAATCTAGCAGGTCTGTTGTGTCTCGTGCCACAAGTTCAGTGACACAGGCAGTGACGATTCTCTCCGGCCAATCATTGATCAGCAGAGTTAAAAAAGTACCAGGTACCAGGTACTGTACCCAGTGGAAACCCCCCCAAAAGTGAACCGTACTGAACCGTACCATGTCGTACCATGCAGTGGGAAAGCGCCATTAGTGTGCTCATCCAGCAGATTGGTTCTCTGAGAATTAAACAGTTCCATTTTTAAAAATTGGATCAACAAGGACACTTTCTAACTGACTGTCAGATCAGATTCTCACAAACTCTTAACCAACCTAATTTTGCAAGGCTATCTTAAGACTAACTACTGAACTAGTCATTCAACCGACTGGCTTATCCGTTTTGAAAATATGTAGTTTTGCACATGCCTGTTTTACTGGCAATGCACACATAGACAAACATATGAATTCTCACTGCACAGAAAATAACTGATAGGAGGGAAAAGGTGATGAGCGTCAGTTATCACTTCACAATTACATAGAGAGAGAAAAGAGAGAGAGAATGGAGGGGAGGGAATCGGATGCAAAATAAACAGAATTTCATTGTTCACACATGGGCACACTTTTATCCCACAATGCTCTTCTGCTTAATTTGTCTCAGCCATTAAGCTGTGTCTAAGCCGCTCAACACAAGCATGCTAGACAGTAACACACATGTACATCCCAACAGAGGTTAGGGACAAGAGACAAACCTTAAAAATGTCATTACTGCCTTAAATAGCATTAAATATTGGCACAATCAACCACAAATAAGGAGGGGGAAAAAGTGCAATCAGTTGTAATGTGAGTTTAAGCATTCCTCCAGTTAATCCACAAATGATTCTCTTAATGTTCAGTTGTGTCACTTTGCAGACGGTCCCTTCCCTCTCGCTATTGCAGGGCAGTGCGGTGGGGAATGAACAACGGCAAATATTGATGGGAAAAGAGTGATAGATGCCTCCTGAGAGGTGAGGACAGAAAAGAAGGTGAAAAGCATTTCCCATCATCTCTCCTCATCTTTCTGTTTGTGCTAATGACTCTCACAGTGAACACATTTAACGGTGTGTTAATTACAGAAGTGAAATGTGTGCGTAAACCCAGAGATGTAGATGAACTGCAAGAACATTAGCGACAAATTCTCCCCATACACAACAGCAGGATCCCACCCACCTTCTTTGCTTATCCCAGTGGACTTCAGTGTGTGTGTGTGTGTGTGCACGCGCGCATGTTAGAAATCTCACACACACTCCACTGAAACATGCGAAATGAGATTCTGAAACAACAAGATTCATGGATCTTCTCTCCGAGCCTCCTCTGAGGCAATTCGTCTAGTCCCCCTCCCTCCTTCTATCTCTTTCTCTCAGTCTGTCTCTCCCTACATGACCATAAGAACAGCGAGATCATGATGGGAAACAAGAAAGGCTGATGTTTACTGGCTAGCTTTATGCAAAAGAAGGAGATAAGCAGGATAAAATGAGGCACGCACACACATACAAAACACGTTCTGCTGCAGTCTGCCTCTATAAGACTTTTACACCGTCTGGCTATGCTTAACAGACACGGCATGTACTGTAAGCTTTACTGTAGCAAGCTCAAATATGACCCTTGCGTTCATGTTGACTGTAGGTCTGTGTGGGGTTGCATCTTTCATTGTTACACCTCTGTCGTGTGCAAAAGCTAAGGTGGTTGTCAAGGCAACCGTTGTCACGACGGCTGTCAATATTCGTGCCGTTTATCATGCCATAAAGACGATTAGGATGACTGTCACTCACATGGAGAGAGTGAGTGATGGGGAGAGAGAGAGAGAAAGAAATCAAGGCAGAAATCGAGAACAATGTGGTGCACATAAAACCGGCTGCATTCATACAGTCAATGTAGGGGACTGACAAAAATATTTGCAAAATTGTGCTGTACATACTGCGTTTATGAACAGGTCAACAAAATCAATCACCTTCTGTAACTGTCAAAGCATGTAACAATAACTTGGATTGCCATGCACTTATTTTAAGTGCCAGCAGTGGCAAATCAGTATGAAATGGAAAAAAATAATAAATAAAACAAAATAAAATAAAATATAAAACAAAATTTACAATAAAATGAAAAAACGAAACAAAATGAAATTATATTAAACAAAATAAAACTAATAAAACAAAACTAAATTAATTTAAATTTAAATAAAACAAAATTAAAAATGAAACAACAAAAAAGTAAAATTAAATAAACCAAAATCAAATAAAACTAAAGTGATACAAAACAATAAATAAAATTAAACTAAATTAAATTAAATGTAACAAATAAAAAAATAAATAAAAGAAAAGAACAAAAGTAAAGAAAACAAAATTGTCATGATTACATTACAATTAAATATTAATAATTTCAATTATTATACACCATTATTTACTATAGGTGATATTTTTATGATTATTTTATCTTAAAAACTGAATATAAATTGTACTGTGTCAAGCACCCATTTAAATAAAATTTTAAAAATATTTATAATAAAATTACTATTATTATTATCATCATCATCATCATCATCCAGTAAAAATAGCACTGGCAAACATATTCTGCTATGAGAACATATCTTCTCAATGCCTTATAAATTTGTGGATGACGTCGCTAAGCATTTTCTCACTCCACTCCTGCACCCTATCGGTCCGTGCGTGATGAATCCTCTCAGAGTGGCACATGATTGATATCAATAATGATCATCTTCCTGCAAAGACTCTGCATGCTAAGTGAGGCGTAATTAGGTATGTTTAGCACCAAGCCCCTCCAGCAGACATCTTCACTGACGTCCGGGGTCGAGTGGTACGGTACGGATGGCGTAACTAGCGACACCATAAGCCGCAGACAGAGACCCATCTAGCTAGCAGCATTTGGCTCAAAACCGCCGTAATAGGATAAGAACGGCGAGAAAACCTCCCCCAAGCCTTAACTAGCATGGCAGGGTTAAGAAAACACGCGACAGAGGTAGAGACAGGAAGAGAGAGAAAGTCTGTGCATACGTGCGTGTGTGTGTGTGTGTGTGTAGCGGGGGGAGGCTGATGTTTGTTTTTCTCCATTTCACTGCCTATTAAAGTGTTCAGTAGCTCACACAAACACACTCCCTCTCCTGCTCTCTTCACAGTCACCATGTGGGAGAGCACACGGATAAAGGGAGGGAGAGAAATACAAGAGGGAGGGAGGGAAAGACAGAAGAGCTCTTCAGACAGACGGTAATGCTTTCATGTGACTGGAGAGAGAGAGAGAGAGAGCATGGGGGGAGAGAACCACCAAGGTGCAGTTGTTATAGCAACCTCCTGATCCCGAAGCCCCTCCCCCCAGCTCCTGGGCTGAGTGCACTGGACACTTCTGCCAATAATCTCTCTCGCTCTTTCTCTCTAGTGGTCTCCCTCCCTAATGTTTTCTTTCCTCTCTCCCCTTCTATACCTACCCTATGCTTTTTTCCTCATCTACTGAATTCTCTTCTTCTTTATGTCTCAATCTCTGTGCTCTCTTCTTTGTCAATGTATGCAATACTTAACCTTTATTACTGACTTTTTCTCTTAACCGTATTGTAAAAAATATCAGAAAACACAACCTTGATTGTTTCACCATGAGGCGTTACAGGGTGCACCTAGCAAATGTGCAAATATATGTTGCATTTCTAGGTAAGAAAATGCTAACATCTACATCACAGCCAGGTACAAACTATGGTTATATTGTGTCCAAACAGGTTTCCAGTGACATGACATTTGTCTGTCCAAAAAGATTACAAAAATTGCTGTGCAACGTGGCATGATTACAACCAATCAGATGTTGTTTGACGTTTAAATGTACAGTATGAAGAAAAGAATTCTGCAACAATAAGATTTTACAGTGGGCGGAGCTACTAGGTGTGATGTAAACTTTCGAATTCATGAAAATGTTCGTTGGTACGAAAGAAATTTACACCTGCTCCTTACCAGGTGTAAATGGTGTGTAAAACGTTGTGTGTTCTTTTTCGCAAACTCATGACACTGAATTATAATATTTTACACGCTCGTTTGCTTCGTTCTTTTATTTATATTTATTTTTTTGTAGCTGAGTGTTGATAAACTGTTTAGCTTTGGGTAGAACCAAGCGGCAATGTCCCGCTCTTTCTCTTGAAACCAACACGGAAGTGACTAAAACTGCAATTCATCGACTGGCCGCTGGAGGATGGCTGCAAAAGGGAGTCAATCCCATAGACTCCCCGTGTTAAAATGCCAACTTTACAGTAGAAAAAAACATGTTTACAGCCTGGTTCAAAAAATGATTTTGGTCTATATAGCTAATTTTGCCCTTCATGACAACTGTGAGGGGGGTGAATTTTTTTTAAAAACTCATCCGTTTAAATTATATCAAGCCTTAAAGTTCTGCATAATTAAGGGCGTGGCCACTTGAGTGACAGGTGAATTGCTGCTGCTGTCACCACTGTCGAGCTTGGCGGGCGTGGTTTCAGCAACCAGCTCCACCCACATCCCGCCTTTTTGCCCATTTTCAATTATCCAGGAGTGACGCGCAGTCAAGATGGCGACGGCCGTCTCCGCGCACTTTGAGCTTCAAAAATGTTCTTCAGAAACCTACGGGTGACGTCACGTTTTACCCAGCCGTCCAATCAATGGAGGGGGGCGGAACAAATACCACACCGACCAATCATCCTACTTGAACAACAACTGAACAACAATAGAGAAGTTAACATTACTGGTTACTGCATTTTTATATTCAATAGTATCTTCAAAATGAGATACTAGTAATAAGTTACTGCCATGGATATTCCTAATCATAGCAACCAAAGCATCTCAGCTGGAAAAACGCTGTGCCACCAAAGTGTTCAAGCGCCGCCAGCCTTCTTCTTTAAGAAGAGCGCCTGACATTTTTCAGGTGGCTAAAAACGCTTTGGTGGACACACGCGATTGAATATTTATTGTTAGCCATATTAGCCATATGGCCTATTAGTCTTTTTTTTTTTTTTTGCATTTATGCAGTATATTGGAGCCAAACCTGAGAAAGTAGACCAGAATATTCCACTGCGTTCCTCAACGCACAATTTGCATAACTGTAATTCATGGGGATTATGCTAATTGTGTACGAGCATGCACTAGCGCACTATTTACGAATGATTGGAATTCATTAACATACACGTTTAACTACCAAATCGGACATTTACGAAGCGTTTGTGAATCCGGAGGAGAGTTTTCGGGAAGGTCCGTTTTACGGGCAAATTACTCAGAATTTACTCCTATATTTAGGAATGTTTCATGAATGAGGCCCAATGTCCTGTTGCTTGCTGCAGAAGCTTAGGACAAAACGAAGAGGTGGTATTTATTGTATTATTTAATACAATACAAAATAGAGCGAATAAAGAAAAAAGTGGCAAGACCCTAAATTTGTGTTTTTAAAGATTAAGCATAAAATAATCTGGAATAAATGGAAAAATAGGGGAAATGAGCATGCTCATTTACTAAATATAACTAAATACCTAACATTTTTAAAAAATAAATTAATACTTTTATTCAGCAAGTAAATATTTATGAATTGTTACATAAATTATTTAAACTAAACGCAGTTCTTTTGAGACTTCTTTCCATTCAAAGAACGATGTTCCACAAAAATATAAAGCAGCACAACTGGTTTTCAAAAATGATAATAAAAGCCTTTCAAAAAAAAAAAAAAAAATTATATATATATATATATATATATTTACCTTTTGAACCGTGGTGTATATCAAATATTGAGCGATACCATTATATATAAAACGTCCCTATAATTGATACAGGAAAAAAATAACCAATATGATAACAATATATAATTTATCTATACTAAGAACTCACTGAACAAGTGCTTGATTTGATTAAGACAATGGATTACCATTCTATGAACTAAACATACACACAGACAAGCAGATATGTACAAATCAAACAACAACAATTTAGACGACCTCGAAAATCATGCTTTAGGCTCAGGGTGTCTTTTCTGTGAGGCATGTGTTAAAGGCTAAACCAGATAAGTATGTCTAAGTGTATGTATGTGTGTGTGTGTGTGTGTGTGTGTGTGTGTGTGTGTGTGTTTAATCCACATCATTAAATTGAGCTCTTGAATGTGCACAGTACAATAAAGGCAGACCGACCTTTGACACACAACAGATAACACAGCTAAACACACAACACAGGCACTTACACACAGCCTCTCTCTAGTAAATACTGTGCAGAGTGCTCATTTGAAAAATGTTGTTTGTGTAAGTGTGTATGTGTGTGTGTTCTAGATCTAGCTCATCAGACTTTAAAATGAGCTGAGTGCATGACCCTTTAATTTAAGAGGTGAAAGAAGCATCCTATAGTACTACAGACAGTTGAGCTCACAAGTTTACACATTTGCAGAATAAATTAGAACATTCATGAAAAATTTCATTTTATTTTTTATTTATTACAACCCCCAGGAAGCTATTTGCCATAGCAAAAATTTACATATATTCCAGTAGACAAAACAGTAACTGAAATTACACAAATTATCCTGTTCAGGAGTTTACATATCCCTAGTTCTTAATATTGCATGTTGATCCTTGAGCTACTATTATTTGTAGCTCTATGTTATTGTGTACTAGACCCTGGACTGTCCTGGCTAGTAAAGCAGCTCACTGTTTCTAATATTAATTATTAATATTAATACAAAAAAATCTTTCATGAGAGAAGCAGCGATGCCTGAATCATCAACAAATTACTGTTTTGAGTTAAATCTGCGATTAAAGGTTCATCCAGATCATAAAACTAGTCTGAATGATTCATTAAAGAATTGGACTGATTCAACTCTCTAGTTAACCAAAACATTGGTCTGTTAGTCAACAAAGCTATTGTAAAACCTCAGAAGACTTGAAAAGTAGCACACCATTCATATGTGACCCTGGACCACAAAACCAGTCTTAAGTCACAGTCTTAACTAACTCTGTAAAAAAAAAAAAAAAAGTTGAGCCAACTTAAAATTAAGGCAACCAGCTTCAGCAGATTTTTGAGTTTTCTCAACTTGTCGTTTTAAGTTTATACAACAAAAATTTGAGAATCTCCCACAAAAATAAGTTGAGCAAACTCAAAAATCTGCTGAAGCTGGTAAAACAATTTTTTTTTAAAAGTTTGCTCAACTTTCTTTTTTTTTTTTTTACAGTGTATGGATCAAAATTATAATTTTTTTCTTTTATTCCAAAAATCATTAGGATATTAAGTAATGATCATGTTCCATGAAGATATTTTGTAAATGTCCTACCATAAATATATCAAAACTCTAATTTTGATTAGTTATATGCCTTATGGTCCAGGGTCACATATGGTCTACTTTTATATCATTTTTCAAGTTTTAAAGCTCCAGTGCCTATTCAGTATAAAGCAAGGAAAAGAGTGACCAGCACATCATTCAAAATTTCTTCTTTTGTGTAACACACACACAAAATAAATAAAGGCACAAGAATGACAGAAGGTACATTTTAGGCATTTTATCCCTTTAAGAACCAAATGTACGTACTTTTAAACAAGAACATGTGTCTATGAAATAAGCATATCTGTTATGCATGTTCCTCAGGACAATATGAAAAAAAAAATTTGTTTTTAACGAAGACTCTTATTTGTTTTAAAATACTAAACATCTTACAGATTATGCAAGGGATATATAAACATATGAGGTGGACTGTACGTAAATTAAATGCATACAACACACACAGCTGTATTAAAACTGAATTAGTCATTTTTAACTTGTCGCAAGCTGTTGTTTTGTGATCAACACACGTTGTTCACGCTTGAATCAAGTTGTAGAGAAATTTTGGAATGTTGTGGTTAGCTGGAAAATATGTATTACCTCACCCCTCCTTTCTCTCTCTCTCTCTCTCTATCTGTTCTACCTCACTCTCTCCCTCGTGAGTTCCTGTCTGTGGGATACAGAGGTTTATAAATAACTCTGAGCCCAGTACAGTGTTTTTGTGAGTGCGTGTGGTGGCAGTATGTGTGAAGATGGAAGGAGCACCCACTGGCTAACACTAATATAATAAGATATTAATGAGGGAGAAGAAGAGAGAGAGATAGATAGAAGGAAGACAGGAGGGGGAGGACAGGAGAGAGCAGAAGCAGAAGAAAGGAGGGAGGAGAAAGAGGGGGCACGGAGAGTCAGCACACGAGGCTTCCGCTCGTTGAGCAACACCGCCTCCTCCTAAACGCTGCTAAATACTCGCTCGCCGGCTCCCTCCCTCACTGTTAATGGCAGCCTGTTTAAACACTGGCTGAGTGAATGTGTGTGTGTGTGCGCGTGTGCACTGTAGCGCCTGGGTGCATGTTAAACACAGTCCCTGAAATCCTACTCCAATCCAATAAAGCCTTCAGCAGCCCTGCCAGCAGAGACAATTACTGCACCTCACCCAGAGAGAAAGAGAGAGAGAGACGCAGCCGAGAAACGGAAGGGAGAGAAAGAGAGAACAGGAAGCATGGAGAATGAAGGAGGGAAGACAAAGACTGGCTCGTCACAATAAACTGCTCATAATCATCTGTACATTACTCACACGCTCTTCAGGCTAAGCTCCTCCCATTGACTTCATTTGGCACATTCTTAATAACTTCGAGTCATCCATTCATCACTCTATAAATATGGGTTTGACAGTAACTAGTTTCACTTGTGAAGTATGTCTCACATATATGCGATACACGTGCAAATATACAGAGGGATGCAGATCACTGAGGGCTGTGCTGTTGTGCATAACAGTGAAAATTAAGACAAAATGAATTGCATTTCTCACACCTTGGTTGCCATTTACAACTAAATAAGGCGTCCAAAACAACCACACAAAAAAAGCAAAGTGTTAGCAATTATTTACACTATTTAAAGTGAATGTAATAATCAAAACATTTACTCCCTACCACTACTACTAGAGTGTTTTCACAACACGTCATCAATCGGCCATATTGACGGCACTGAACTAGGGCTGGGCGATATGACCTAAAATCAAAACCTCAATTAATTGAACACATTACCTCGATCATGATTATTGAATACTTTTTTTTTTTTTTGCCCTCATAGTTCATTAAAGGTTTGTACTGTAAATATACTCAACTATTAAAGGTGGATTTTTTTTTTTTTCTAACGAAAAAGTGCATTTCTTATCTTTTGTGATTTTAATATAATTGAAGGAAACTGTTTTGGGTATTTGTTAAACTTTTTGAACAATTGAAATCAAAGCTTACTTGAAATTAAGACATCTTATGAAAAAAACATTTCACATTTCAGTTTTATTGTAAAAAGTTTTCTTAAAAAAAAAAATTGAAAATTTAAAATAACCAATTTTTTGCAAACAAAACAAATGAATATTGCCATGTCAAAAGTTGAAAATAACCAGCGTCTCCTGCAAACAAAAAATATTTTAAATATTGTCATGCAAAAGTAGAAAATAAATAGTTTCTTTTGTAAATGAATATTATTTTTAGTAATGCAATTGTGAAAAGTAGAAAATAATAACTTGCATCTCCTGTAAACAAATATTTTAAATAATGAATGTAAATAGAACACTGATTAAGACAAAGAGCATGGCACCATCTCAGGGATCTTGTCTCAAGTATTTCCTCTACGTTCTTACTGGCCATTCACTCAGAACACGTCGTTATGTCTAAAACCGTGAGACGCAGCGCTCAGGAATGGTTTAAAAAAAAAAAAAACACGAATATGCGTGACCAACCGACAGGTAGAGAAAGGGATTTCTTCACAAAAAGAGTATATACTTTTAGGGCAGGGTTCCTCAAATCCTTACCTGGAGGGTCAATCTGCTGCAGAGTTTAGCTCCAACCCTGATCAAACTCACCTACCTGTGATTTTCTAATGATCTTGAAGACACTCAGGTGTGTTTGATTAGGGTTAGAGCTAAACTCTGCAGGAAAGTGGATCTCGTAGGCCAGATTTGAGGATCCCTGTTTTAGGGCATAGTGTAAGTAGGCGAATTGGGACACAGCATTGGAGTACTATAGACTGCCAAAGGTTCTAACAAATCAAGGAGAAGAGAGCAAAAAACTGTCTGAGGATAGAAGGTGTTTGTGGTTGGCCAAACTGAACCAGGATTTCAAGAACAAGAATCTTGACAAAATTCATGTTTGTTCTTATCATTTCTTGTCAGGTAGGTGAAATATTAGGCTAATATCTTAATAAATACTGCTTGTACCTATCTTTACCACCTATTAACCTTTTAGTTTTTCAAAATATCGCTCCCTTTCCTGATTAAGTTCTTCTCTGATTTTGCAGCTCCCACACTTTTTTTCCTTGGTTTAGATGGCATAAATTAGTAGAAAACATATTCAGTATGTGCAATCCATGCTGTTGTTTACATCTGAGTATCTCCAATCCGGGTAACTGACCAAACTGTGACGTAGATGCAAAAAGCACTTCTATATTCGCTAAAAGTGCTATTTTTATTTTTAAGCAATTAGCAATATAGTAAACTAGTAGGCTAAGCTGTTAACATGCTAACCCATGTTTCCCAAGAGCACACATTTTGGATGTCTCCTTTATCTGTCCCATTCATTTTTGGTTTTGGATTCTCTACTAATGAGCTGATGAGTTGAATCAGGTGCGTTTAATTACGTTAATTAGGAGTTTGAAAATGTGTTGTGTTGGTGTGCCTCTAGGAACAGGGTTGGGAAGCACTGTGCTAACCAAAGGCTATCCAAAAAATAAATAAAAAGCCATCCCCTGCTTCCAAATATGCCTACTTCCATACTATATAGCAGGCAAAAACTGTAAGTGATAAGAATAGTAGCCTGTGTGTTACAGGTTCATTAAAGTTAATTCATTTAAGTCTTATTAGTGGGAATTTTTAGGCATTAAGACCAATAAGAAATACCTGCTGTTCATAAACACTGTAAAGGGGTTGGTAAACACATTAAAGCCATTTGTTGAATGTGATATTATCAATTTTAACCCAGATCAGTTCTACATCTGCCACATGACATTTTACGATCCGATGGGTACAGAAACATAATCCACTGACTGCAGATTTCAAAACACTTTTATCGACTGGATAATCAAGGATAATCTCACACAACATGACAACTCAACATTCGTGAAGACAAAAACATATTTGGCATTGATATTGCTTAAGTTGTGATCACTGCAGAACTCCGGGGAACTTCAGCTTTTTCTGGCAGCCAACAGGAGATCCAGGACTTAAAAAGGTAACATGGGTGGATTTTCCTTAATTACCCAAAACACCCTCAGGTGCCTGTGTAAATGAAGGAAATGAGTGAGAAGAAGCTAGTCATGATTAACTCATCCACACTAGCCTAGCGCTACTAACTCAACTACGGGATTATAGCAGAAAAACACCCCATTTCAGACACCTGAGGTCTACAGCTATGCTTATGTACTGTTACTGCCTAAAGCCCCGTTCACACCAAGAACGATAACTATAAAGATGTGGACTCCTCTATTCTTTAAGATTGAGAACGATTTTTAGAACTATATCTTTATCGTTGTCTTTAGAGTTATCGTCCTTAGTGTGAATGGGGCTTAATGGCTAATTAGCATTGATGCTACAGGTTAAACTCCTCACAAAATGCCTGTCCCAAATGGCACTTTTTAGACTTTGCTGCCTTTCTGAGACCAAATTTTGGTGATGTACTGACATCTGGCAGTGTCTCTATTCGAATATGCACATCCCCTTATACAGCAGGTAAAAACTGTAAAGAGAAGTATGTCCAAATTCATAGTATTCATAAAACAGGTGAAAAGTACCCTAATGACCTACTGCTTCTGATGAGACTCTGAAATGCGCATATGCTGGACACTTTACTATCCCATGATGCCACGGGAGAGGAGTTGTGAATGGCAGTGAAGCGACTCAACTGATGCGGGTAGGTCACATGACATTCTGACAAATGTAATACATCAAGATTACATTCACCGTGCACACATTCATACTACAAAGAATTTTTGTAACAGTCGCAAAGTAAGCACTTATTCAAAAGAAGTACCTACTCAAGGAATATGTGGTTTTGTACTCTGCCCTAGTGATGGGAGGAGAGCGACAGACACCCCGTAACCTCTCTTCATTTCTCTGTCACCCCCTCATGTCGTTTACCTTCATCTTGTGACAGCAGGAAATGAAAACTTGCTTTACAGTTATCTTGTTGACCACTTTATTACTTTAATTTCCCTCCCTCCCTCATTCTTTCCAATTACCCATCTGTTTATGCAAAGTATTTCTCTGTTTATATCTTTCCATCCCTGCTTTCGCCATCCCTCCCTCTCTCCAAATGCTCTTTTCTCTGTCTGTCTCTCTTTCTCTATTTTTAGTGTTCCACTGCTTCCTGTTCTTGGAGCCGTACCACAGCAAGGGGGAGGGGGGAAAGAGAGAGAGAGAGAGAGAGAGAAAATGTGGATGGGCGGAGGAAGAAAGGAAGTGAGGAGAGGAGGGGTTTGTGCCTGCTGTCCTCAGTCCTCTGTAAATCAATCCGGCCATTTGCCTGTCCTTTTCCTCTCTCCACCACCTCCCTTTCTCCCTCAATCTCTCCCCTCACACAGAGATCAGGCTCAAAGCAGGAGGAAAGTCATAAAACAAGGGGAGGAGGGTGAGAGAGAGAGAGACACGGAGGAGGAAAAAGCGATAGGAAAGGAAAAGGAGGGAAAGAAAGGAGGGAGTAAGCCAATACTGTCGAAGCAGAAATGCATTAAGAGTAAAAAGGGGATAAAGTTCTTTTTAAAATAAAAATGAGCTCTAATATATATTTGTATATATGATGCCTACACATACTAGGTCTATTTGGACAGAATGAGCTTTCTAAATGATGTCTCAGTTGCAGTTATTAATAAAGCATCATGTCATTTCATGTACTGATTCAAACAGGATCGGGATCTCTGTAGTTTTTACTAAGGTCTTGTCTGGATGTGGCTATTACTGAAGGTCATGTGCTCTGGATATGTGTATCACAGCATTTATTGAAACACACAAGACTACAACAGATAAAAGGAAGGGATATATTAAGATGAGGATCATACCTGACACTGTTACTATATCATGACTAAACAGGTATACGAGTAAACAGGTTTCTGAGTAGTTTAACTGGTAGAGGACAGCGGTAGCAGCCTCAAGGTCATAGGTTCCATTCTTAAAGGGATAGTTCACCCAAAAATGAAACTTCTGTCATTAATTACTCACCCTCATGTCGTTCCAAACCCGTAAGACCTTTGTTCATCTTTGGAACACAAATTAAGATATTTTTGATGAAATCCGAGAGCTTTCTGACCCTCCATAGACAGCAACGTAACTGATGCGTTCAAAGCCCAGAAAGGTAGTAAGAACATCATTAAAATAGTCCATGTGACATCAGTGATTCAACCGAAGCTACGAGAATACTTTTTGTGCGCAAATAAAATAAAAATAATGACTTTATTCAATGATTTCTTCTCTTCCTTGCCAGCCTTCGATGTGTGTTCATGAGAGTATTCTCGTAGCTTCATAAAATTACAACTGATATCACATGGACTATTTTAATGATTTTTACTTACTACATTTTCATTTTTGGGTGAACTATCCCTTCAAGAAACACACAAACCGACTAGTTGTACAGCAGTTAATTCTATAGTTGAACCAACATTGAATTGTTATTTTATCCAGAAATTTGACAAAAAAAGACTAACTTCATTACAAAGATTTAACCACTTTAACCAAAACTTAAGAGATACAACAATCTTATAAAGGTGTCATTAAACAAATCCATATGAATCAAATGGTTTGATTTGCTTTGTATGTGTGCATGTTTATATGTCAATTAAAGTATTAATTAAATCTGTTCATCAATCTTATCCCTTCACAAGACTTGTATTAAACTGCTAGATTCATACACCTTTTTTTCAAATTTTGGTTACCTAGATTTTCAAATGGAGAAACAGTAACCTCATGTTTCATTAAAAATATCTTCATTTGTGTTTCAAAGATTAACTAAAGTTTTATGGACTTGAAACCATAAAAGCGTGAATAAATTATGACAATTTTCATTTTTCTGTGAATTATTCCTTTACTGAATGAACAAAAAGAAAAAAAAACATAAGTCGACATGAAGTCAAAAATGCATCCAAATTACCTCCATTTAATGCATCACTGTATGTTATTTAAAATAAAAAAAAAGAATATTTGCTCCACCTTTAAAACAACTACGCTTTTGGCAGACATCACAAAGCCTTCTTATTCTCAACTCCCTGTGCTCTACCTGTCATACAGAGACGTCTTTTCACAACCATCCATCATAAAGTCTTCTGACTGAAGTCCAGCTCACTTTATCATCTTAAAATTGGCTTTATTTTAACAACTGCAGATGGGGCTCATTTCAGGGTGGTATCTGGGTTTGCCCCCTCTGGGTGGGACAGGGTGGCTTTGACTTGGTGCCATTTAGGCCAGGGGCAAAGGGGGAAAGAGAGAGCAAGAGAGAGAGAGAGAGAGAGAGAGAGAGAGAAAGGAGGGTGTCCCTCCTCAGCTCGCCAGCCAGATGGTCTGGTCACCACGGCTGCGTTGTCCCCGCCAGGAGGTGCTTTGATACTGGAGCGTGTGTGTCTCTGTGCTTGTGTACAATGCCCTTCTGTTATACATGTAGTCCCTTTATTTCTCCATCTCTGTATATACTGAGAAAAATTATTTGTTATATGAGTATAAACAGCTGAGCAACCAGGATGGTCTGCTGGATCAAAGCCAGTGTGAATGTGTTTCAGGCCAGTTGATGGACTGTGACCTACCCTATGGGGCCGATGCTGCATTATCACAAAGAGTCTCCAAAAAAAAAAATTAAAATTAAAAAAAAAAAAAAAAAAAAAAAATTTAAAAAAATTTAAAAAGAATGTGTATGAATGCATAGCTGCACTATATAAACATTATAGTTGTATTATTTCTAGCTATTATTGCATATAAACACCAAATTGTGTCGTACAGAAAACCTAATATTAAATTGAAAAATAAAATAACAAAAAATAAATAAAATGTAATATTAAATAAAAAAATATCTCTGAACTACAACTGTGACTGGTACAGAGTCAAACTTCCTTCTAAATCCAGTGAGTTACATTAAAGCTGTATCATTCCCAGCAATTATCACACATTAACATTTTTAAACTAAACATTTAATAAAAAAATATAGTTATTGATATACTGGCACACAAAAAAATACAATGTAAAAGCTTTTTATTTCTGTGGCCGGTGAAAATGTTGGCAGGGCAAGAAAGAAAAAAGATCTGGGGGGAAAAAAAAAAATCCTCATTGTTCAGGCCTGGTGTGTGCACCTGTTATACAAGCATCCTTACAGAAAGAGGCAAACCAGAGAACAGCAATAATACATTTCAGAGAACAGCAAGGAGGAGTTTGTTTTTCCAGATGCTTTCAAAAGAGAAATGGAAGTACAGACAGTAACCTCATAATATTCTCAGAAATACACAAAAACTCATACAAATGGACATACACTATACACATCTTTTCATACTCAATGATGAGTAAGACACCTGCTGCTGACTTCAAATGGGCGTGTGTGTGTGTGTGTGTGTGTGTGTGTGTGTGTGTGTGTGTGTGTGTGTTATGTCTGGAGTGTGTGTGAATAAGTGGATGAGAGTGTGCACCTGTGCATGATTCAGTATGTGTGTGTGTGCACGCGTGTGTGTGCGTATGGCTTCCCTAACTGGCTCACAGGCAGCGGATGGCTGAGTACAGCTGAGCCAATCCAGCCAGAGAGAAAGTGAGAGAAAAGGAAAGAAAAACAGAGAAATTCTTAAAAAGAGATGCAGATGCTTTGGTGCCATCAAGCATCACTGACATATTTTTCACTCTACCTACTTTTTCCCTTTTAAATGTTCCACTTTTTCACGTTTTCTTCCACAAAGCGGCTTTTTTAAGGATGGTGGGGGTTTGGTTGGAGGAGAGACAGAGAGGCTACCATGGAAACAAAGCACATCACCGATATGAGCATCCCTGATGGCGCTCTGGCGAGGCAATAACTGTGTCCCACTGGCCTCACTTTGAGAGAGTGTGTGTTTGTGTATGTGTGTGTTATGGCATGAGGAGCAACAGAGGATGTGCTGTGTTATTCAGTATTCTATGAACAAAGGTTTTCAAGAGAGCCAGACTGTGAGAGAGAGTGCATAGACACGGAGCTGCTCTCTTGTAATTGGCCCCAGTGTAGGTTCTCGGGCGGAGGGCAATTTAAATATTATTGAGCGACTAAGTATACTCTAATGACAAGCTGCAAGAAGAAAAAGATGGAAAAGAATAGGGCTGCAAACTAATAGATAAAAATCGCTAAAAATCTTGCAAATAACCATCAACAAATTCATTAGCGACTTCTGGGTCTTTCCGCTCTGATGTCTAGGGAAGCTTGTTTCTGCCAAAAAAAATAAATCGAAAAGGTAATTGCAACGTTTTCTCTCACGATTCTGAATTTATATTTCAAAATTCAGACTTTACAATTCTGAAAAAAGAGATATAAATGTTAACATCACTCTAATACGTAATACTTGTTACCTATACCTTATTGGTTGACCGATATATTGTCATGGCCAATATTTGATGTTTTTTTTGTTTTGTTTTTTTGTTTTTTAATTATTGGTTGGTAAGTTTTCCCTGTTTGACCAATAAAAAAACTTTGGCTGAGACTTTTTTATTTTGACGGTGCAGCAGACTTTTATTTTGACAGCACTAAGAAGGTCAGTTCCCTGAGATTTTGTCATATTCATGTCATTTCCACTGTGTCCTGTATAAAGACCTGAAGCCGCACCACACGGATACGTTGTTTTCATTCAAATCAAAGTGTAAACAAACGTAGAAAGCGTATCCATGTGGTGCGGCTGACACAGCGTACGCAGTTTGCGTCCAGCGGATATTCTCCAAAATGGCACTACGCTGATGCAGAGGAGACGAATTGCTGAATAAAGTCGTTATTTTTGTTTTCTTTGCATACAAAAAGTATTCTCATCGCTTCATAAAATTCAGATTGAACCACTGATGGCAGATCGAGTATTCTGACAATATTTTTCATACTTTTCTGGGCCTTGACAGTGCAATTTACTACACAGTCAATGGGACAGTCACAAACCTCCCGGTTCTCATCCAAAATATCTTAAATTGTGTTCCGAAGACAAACACAACTTTTACGGGTTTGGAACGACGTGGGTAAGTGATTAATGACAAAGTTTTCATTTTGGGGTGGAGTAACCCTTTAATATCAAAAAAGTCGCATATAAGAGCAATTTTAAATGAAACAAGGTTCTAAAAAAAAACAAAAAACAAACATGCATCCCTATGAACATTAAATATTTGTTTCCCCTCCACTTTTTTTTTTAACTTTTGTTCAGATATGTGAACTGTTCTCAGATGCTCCTGAAAATTCATTTGTTAGTTTCAAAAAACACTGCTTGCAAGTTTTGTCAGTGATTGATAGCGCTTAGTCATGTCATTCTTAGTGTGAATCTGTTAGAAGCAGCAGCAAAACGGTGAACTAAGGGACATCAAACATAAATGTGTACAGATCTACTACTATATGCAAGGAGCTTTGGTTTCTTCATGACATCATGACTTGTGGACCAAATACATGGAGTTGAAAAGACGTTTGATTCCACCGCTCTATTTTATACTACAATACCTTGCATACACACCACAGACAATAAAAGCTACAGTAAAATAAACATTCTATTGAAAGTTCAAAATGCCTTTGAGGGAGAGCATTGATGTGCAAAAATAACCTCCGAATTAACGTGAACTTTCTACGGAAAGTGAGACAGAAAGTGATCAAATGAAATGAGTAACTGAAAGCAGAGGAAAAAAGGCTACATACTGATGACTCATCTGTGTGTGTGTGTGTGTGTGTGTGTGTGTGTGTGTGTGTGTGTGTGTGTGTGTGTGTGTGTGCGAGGGAGATAAAAGGATGGAGCTGTATCCCAGACAGCCTTTCTATTTGTTGGACCAATTAGGAAGCGCTAAGAGAAGCTAATCTAATCACAGAGGCGGTCCCAGCTGCTGTTTACACACACACACACACACACACTGAGGGAGAGAAAAGTGAGCACACAACCTTCATGAATGGACCCTGGGTGATCAAAACACCTGTATTTGTTAATTCAGTTCATGTCAGCTCATTCATGCATTCATTGTTTCTTGCTCTTTTGAGCCACATGATTCTTAGCTTTTCTAACTCCTAACAAGTTTTCTTGGCATGATCGTAAAATAACATTCACCTTTAAGTATTACAAAGGCCTCTATCTTCCTAGAGCCGTCTCAGATGACAAATACAACCGATATCTGAGCCTGAGAGCAAGAACATTCCATGCATTATTTCAATAATAAAATAAGCTAGAGTTTATATACATTATATAGAGTAATGGAGTCTATATAAGTACACTAATTGTGTGTTATGTACAGGTACACTTATACGCACACACAAAACATCATAATAGTAATACTCATGACACTAAAATAATGCAACAAAAATTCAATTTAACAACATAAGACGTAATATAAAACCCTAATGTCACAGAGATGTAACATAAAACCCTAATGTACTTAACTGATAGGAAAAAAAATTATTACAAAACATTATTTTAATGAAGGAAAAAACATCAAATGCTGGAATTATGGTAATGTTTTTTTAGCATTGCAAATTAAAAGATGACTTGACCTGAAGATGACCAAGATGACTTTACCGGTAAAATTACAATAATTTGTTTAGTTTACTAAATACAGTCAGACTAGAGTCAATTTGACTAAGAGTTCTGTAGTTTTTTTTTTTTTTTTTTTTTGATCGGACAGATTTTCTGACATATTTTGCAAACCTCCCAAACATCCAAATTCTTGAAGAGCTTTTAAAATGTGTAAAGGAGTCAAAACATCTGAAATATTCTGCTCAAAAAAAGTGTAATGCACTCTCAGAAATAAAGGTACAAAAGCTGTCACTGGGGCGGTACCTTTTCAAAAGGTACACTTTTGTACCCATTAGGCTCAAATATGTACACTTTAAGTACTAATATGTACCTTTAAGGTACCATAATGGACCCTTTAGGTACAAACATGTACCTTTTGAAAAGGTACCGCCCCAGTGACAGCTTTTATACCTTTATTTCTGAGAGTGTACTGCCAGTCTGTTTTCTTTCACGGCTGTTCGCACTGTTTGCTGAGACTAAATCTCCAAGCAAACCATGCAAATTGACGTTCTCTTGATGTGTGCTTGTGTGTGAAAGTGCAATAATTCTGATGGATTGTTAAAAGAAAAAAAAAAATGCAATAATTGTGATTAATAATCGTGATTATATTTTTGAGCAAAATAATCTAGATGAAACATTACCGTGCAGCCCTAAATCTATGATCAACTAGGCACAAGTCTGCTCAGTTACAGAAAAGTAAGAGTACACTTCTCTCTTTAATTCACATAATTTGAGGTATTATTAAATGTTCATAGCATAAACATGTGGGACAAGTTACAGGCTGAAACGCCAAATAATAAAAGGTACGTGAACCCTTTAAGTAGCTATGAGTTGATGATGACTCGGGTCATGAAGATGTTAACCATTTAAGCGGGAGACTCAACATGCTGCTGCATGTAGTTTAACTGCAAGTAAAAGCTCCTCTATTTCACACCTTTCCTCCGAGGGAAAAACACAGATGCTCTTTTATTAAATGACAATGACACACACATCCACACACAAGCACACACGCGTGCAAGGAAGCCGTGCGAGTGAAGCGCAATAGCTAACAGCACTACTATTCATCAACTGTGCCACAAATAGAACAAAGTAATTAGACTGCAGCTGAATATGTTGAATTAAAGACACTCTGAGAGAGAGTACTGTGTTGTTGCAAATAGAAGGGCGAAATGAGGCCTAAACACCACTAAAAGCCAGCGGCAATATACTGAATGGAGCTCAGAGGAGAAGAGGGACAGAAGAGAGAGTTTATTTTAATATATTGGGAGAACTCTTCTTAAATCAGCTTGATAGTATTGATTCACACTCCTGAGAGTGTGTTTGTGTGCATGTGTGTTTGTGGAAGGTCCTAATACACCCCAGTCTGTAATCTGAACAAATCACAGTTATCACTGCACTAGTGACTGTGTTTAAAGGTCAAAGGCATGATTTCACACCCACACAAATACAACCTGAAGTCTTTCAGAATATAATCCAAATTACTGGTAGTGAAAGGCCAATACACTGGACATTATTTGTACCGATGTTTTAATTAAGACATTTGTGTAACCAACATGGATAAATAGACATTTTCTGTTTTTTAGAAACTTAATTTCTAAAAAAAAAAAAGACCACTTCAGTTAATATTATTTAAAATGAAATAATTGTTCATTTAAATGTAACAATTATATGAAAATCCTATTTAATCTTGGGTGTAGGATGGGGTGTAATTTTTTCTATTGTCACAAATTTGCTTATTTCTAATTAAGAAATAGCACCAACCAAGCCAATCCTGTGAAATAAATAAACAAATGCATACATAAATTACACCGTATATGACTATGCACAGGAATTTTATTATGACTGGATTTTTCTTTTTAATATTATCTGTGTAAATTATTATATTATTATTATTATTTTTTATCTGAAACATGCTCTGACTAATACAGTACAGTAATGTGCACACGTTTGCTTTTGTGCCAAACAAGAGAGAATATGTGAGCCCTAGTTTATTTGCATAGCGCATTTCGCACACACTGATAGTTTCAGTTTTACTTTAAAAGAAATTAATTTAGGTTTGATGTTTAAAATAAACACTATTTATAATGGATTCCATTATAATGTATGTTTTGTATTGTATTCCTGTTCCTTTCCGAATACTGTTAAATTAAAGCATTTTAGCGTTTATAGTATTTAAAATGTTTATAAACATTTCATTTTATTTACTGTTATTTTAATGTAATAATAAAATGTGACTTGTTCACTCATTTGACCAAGCTGTAATTTCTAATTATTTGTATTTATCATTTTATTTTATTTTATTTTTTTGTTTTGAATAAATGGTAAACCATTATTATTTGGTTGTAGATTCACTACAACCAAGGCTGTCGTTTGAGAAAAAAAATCTGGAAAAATAGTTTTGGTTCCACAAAGGTCTTTTACACTTTAGCCTCTCATTGGCCCCAGAGGAAAGTCGGTCCACCCATTAAAATGTTGTCTTGAATCCCTGAAGGATGCCCTGACCACCACTATCCAGCATGACCTGACTCAACTCATCAGCCCCAAATGAGTAAAAGCTCAGAGAGTTCTAAAAAGCCTCTCCACATCTTTCTGAAGGGTGTAAAAAGTCTGGATGAGCAGCAAAAAAACAACACTGGAGGGTTGAAGCGAGTTCTTCCAAGACACATAAGGAAAAGAACATTCTCATCCGAGCGGGTGAATCACAACGCTCTCCACAAAAGCAAGTACACCTGAGCCCTGAGAAAGGGGGAGGAGAGGGAAGCGAGAGTGAGAGAAATAATGATTTTTCCCCATTTTAAAGCAATGCAAATTGTTGCTGTGGTGAAGCGGAGTTGAGCGGCTGCACAAACACACACACACACCCAGCTCCACCATGTCTGATAATGACAAATAGTGCCCCATGGGCTCCGATCAACAACCTATCATAACGTCCGAAAATAAATCCATCTCATTTACGAGTACAAAAACCTCAATTCCAGAGGTACACACAAACACACACCTCCGGTCTGGACGGATGACAGGGACTGTACTCAGGTGGTAGCCCGCTCCCTGCTTACCCACAATGCCAGGCGGCGGCTCTGAAGTCACATTTGGTTGGGTAGAGGAGTAATGGCAGGCTTGAGCGAATGTATTACGATGGCAAATGACAACATTAACATATAAATGACTTCCTACCAAACACATCTGCTAATGTGTGGTTAGTGCCAGCAACACACACACACACAATATGACTGTATATTCTCTCTAAATGTGACTGTCACAGCACGGACAAGGGCGTGTGTGCATGGTCTTGTTTACTGGAGGATGTGTGTGTGGATGCTATGTGCGTGCGATGGCTCACTGCAATGATTGTCTAATGTCACAATCATCATGTCGCTTAAAACACACCCAACCACACAAACGCACGCAGCCACCCGCTCAGAGTGTGTCAGGAGCGAGACTGGTTTGGACAGGAAACAGCATGTCCAGATTGCCCCTGAGACAGGAAAAGGATTGGGTGTCGTGTCTGTTTCAGCACGACGCGATGCTGTAGAGAAAAGCGTTGTTGTTGCTTTAAAGGAATACTTCAGCCTAAAAATGACAATTTTGTCATCATTTACTCGTGGTCATGTTGTTCCAAACCTGTGTAATGTTCTTTCTTCAAAATTTTTAAGGGAATATCTTGCCTGCTATATTCAATATAGTAAAAAATTGAATGAGGACTCAGACTATCAAGTTCCAATAATAACAATACAAGTGATTTGGAAGACTTTGGTATTTCACTAGGGATGGGTATTAAGAGATTTTATTAATCGATTCGATTCTGATTCACATGCTCTGGATTCAATACAGATTAATTTAGTTATATTTCAGTACAGTATGTCAATTTTTTTTAAAAGGGGTCATCGGATGCCCATTTTCCACAAGTTGATATGATTCTTTAGGGTCTTAATGAAAAGTCTATAACATACTTCGGTTGAAATTTTTCAATGGTAGTGTAAAAAACATAATTTTTACCCTGTCAAAATCAGCTCTGTTTTCAGCAAGCTGTTTTTTAGGCCATGTCACTTTAAATCCTAATGATCTCTGCTGACTCCGCCCCTCTCTTCCGTGACTGTAAACATCAGTCGCAAAACTGGCTAACTAGCACATTATTAGGAGAGGCGATTTGCAAAGATTCATAAAACCCCTTATACTCACTTCTGTAGATGAAGCTGGATCACGAATGATTTGCACGAACATAGACGCAGTTAGGCAGAAAAATCATCGCATTCCTTTCAAAAACGAAAGTAACGTTAATACTCTGCGTCTTCAGCGGCTCAGATGCGTATATGAATAAATGTAAATGAGGGAGTAAATGATGACTGCTATATTCATTACATCCAACAACAAAACACCTCAATCGCTTAAATCGGAGACATCTTGTCGTCCCCTGCACCAGAGTCGACACAATGGCAGACAGCTCTCAGCTCACTCAGGGCGGGTCTAAGGTAAGATGGTCTTGTCAAACAACTATCGTGGGAGGGGCCTGTACAGAACTACGTCATTCTGACAGGAATCTCAGAAAAGCCTGATTTGAGAAACAGGATTTTAAGATAGGGATTTAAAAAAAAAAAAAAAAAAAAAACGAGTGGATTTTCATCATTATAGGATGGATGTGTACACACACTTCCAACACACATTTATGTTTTGCATTCAATGATTTCCCTTTAAAGGAACACTCCACTTTTTTGGAAATAGGCTCATTCTCCAACTCCCCCAGAGTTAATAAGTTGAGTTTTACCGTTTTTGAATCCATTCAGCCGATCTCCGGGTCTGGCGATAGCACTTTTAGCATAGCTTAGCATAGATCATTGAATCCGATTAGACCAGTAGCATCGCGTTCAAAAATGACCAAAGAGTTTCGATAGTTTTCCTATTTAAAACTTGACTCTTCTGTAGTTATATCGTGTACTAATACCGGCGGAAAATGAAAATTTGCGATTTTCTAGTCCGATTTGGCTAGGAACTATACTCTGATTCCGGCGTAATAATCAAGGAACTTTTCCTATTTAAGTTGGAGAATGAGCCTATTTCCAAAAAAGTGGAGTGTTCCTTTAAAGGGAAATCATTGAATGCAAAACATAAATGTGTGTTGGAAGTGTGTGTGCACATCCATCCTATAATGATGAAAATCCACTCGTTTTTTTTTTTTTTTTTTTTTTTTAAATCCCTATCTTAAAATCCTGTTTCTCAAATCAGGCTTTTCTGAGATTCCTGTCAGAATGACGTAGTTCTGTACAGGCCCCTCCCACGATAGTTGTTTGACAAGACCATCTTACCTTAGACCCGCCCTGAGTGAGCTGAGAGCTGTCTGCCATTGCGTCGACTCTGGTGCAGGGGACGACAAGATGTCTCCGATTTAAGCGATTGAGGTGTTTTGTTGTTGGATGTAATGAATATAGCAGTCATCATTTACTCCCTCATTTACATTTATTCATATACGCATCTGAGCCGCTGAAGACGCAGAGTATTAACGTTACTTTCGTTTTTGAAAGGAATGCGATGATTTTTCTGCCTAACTGCGTCTATGTTCGTGCAAATCATTAAGTGATCCAGCTTCATCTACAGAAGTGAGTATAAGGGGTTTTATGAATCTTTGCAAAACCAACGAGAACTCGCGATCTTCCAATGCTTTTCTATGGCGCTGAAACCTAAAGATGTCCGAGTTCCGGTCCCCATGCAACTGATACTCGACTGCTATTTGCTCATCAACGTTCTAGGGGAGGGGCTTACCGATAGGTCAACTGACTTATTTCTGCTTTTACAAACACAGACGGAGCGATCACATGAGATCTGATACATTACAGTAAGTTGTATGGTTCATTTTTACATACCTTCTGATGTTTAATCATTTTTATTTCTTGCTACAACAAGCAGTAAAGAGGTTCACTTGTGCTCCAAGATGCCACTGGAGATAAGACTGCTACAACACTCTTTACATTTACTGCAGCAAAGCAACATTTACTGCTTAAAGGGTTAGTTCACCAAAAAATGAAAATTCTGTCATTAATTACTCACCCTCATACACGCTCTGTCTACTGAACGTAAACGATGCGGATTATGCTCAGCAAAAGCATGTGCATGCTGAACATAAACAAGGCTCATTACGTTGATTACCGTATTGTCCCGAATATAAGACGACCCTGATTATAAGACGACCCCCCTTTTTCCAGATGTACCTTTTGGAAAAAGGCTTTTTGAAAACCAAATCTTGTTTTTTGTTTGTTTGTTTTTCTCTCTGTAAAACACATATTTTTCTTAAATTATTTTCAAATTGTATATTTTTCCTATTTTAATTTTTGTTTTGAAAGTATGGTAAATACTGGTAAAATGTACCAACAATGACATTGAAAAATATACACTTTTTGATATACCATTGAAATAACAGGTAGCCCATTTTATATAACATTTAGGCTATCCATCTCATAGTAGCCTACCAAAATTTGTTTTAAAATCACTTACAGAGGAAGTTTGGTCACATCAGGCTAACATGACAGTCACAACTTTACAACACACATTACATTACATATTTCATGGCACACTCGTTATATGCGTTTTTGGCGTCACCTATTGTTGTGGGTGTATTAGTGACATGTCAATGTCTAGACCCCGAATATAAGACGACCGCGTTTTTTCAGATGTATTTCCAAGAAAAAAAACATTGTCTTATATTCGGGACAATACAGTACTTTCTGGGGTACTCTCCAAAATGGCAGAAGATGGTAACTCGGGGAGAAGAATTGCTGAATAAATTGTGTTATTATTGTTTTCTTTGCGCACAAAAAGTATTCTCGTAGCTTTGTTAAATTATGGTTGAACCCCTGATGTCACATGGATATTTTACCATTGTCCTTGCTATGTTTCTGTGTGTTGATCATTGCTGTCTATGGAGGGTCAGAGAACTCTCAGATTCCATCAAAGATATTTTAATTTGTGTTCCGAAGATGAACAAAGCTGTTACGGGTTTGGAACGACATGAGGGTGAGTAATTAATGACAGAATTTTCAGTTTTGGGTGAACTATCCCTTTAGTTTCGTGATAAAATTTGAAAACTGAACGTTTTTTTAATTAAAAAGTAACAAAGCACAAAGCTTATTGCAATTATTGCATGGGACGTTCGCTAAAAATAATGTTTACTTAAGTTTTGTTCACATATCAACAGAGAATATTTATGAATCAATAATATTGGTTAAACAAAATGGAAAATGGTTAAAGATGACATATCCTGAAAATCTGACTTTTTCAGTGTTTAAGTGCTATAATCGGGTGCCCGGTGCATACAGCAACCCAGAAAACGTTAAAAAGGTAAGCCTTTCTCTGCAAGGTTGTGAAAAACAAAATCGCTCAGATTTCGCTCCCCTAGTGAAGGGGATCTTATTATAATATTACCACCCTTTAATCTGCATGTTTCCACCCACGGTGCCGCCATTTTATTTTTGCGATTTCTTTCGTAGCTGTTTACCTTCACAGACATAACCGAATGTGTTTTTATAACTTGCATGTGTTTTTAACATAAACTTGTGTATTTGACAGTTTAAGCGCAATAAGACATGAAAGAGAACTAGTTTAGTACTCACTGCCATGTGACAGTCCCTTTCTGTGTGCGTGCTTCAGATGGGTGCGCTCACAAAACCGTATATCAGAGGGGTTACATTTTATGTTCCACAGAAGAAATATGCATAGTTTTGCAATGACTATGAGGATGAGAAAATGATGACAATTTTAATTTTTGGGTGAACCGTCCCTTTAACAGCTCACTGGAGGGAAAGATTTGGTCTGCTCATCATACAAATCCATCATGCATCTTGTAATATAGTGCACAGGACTGATAGACCTCCATTATATTAAAGGGATAGTTTACCCCAAAATGAAAATTAGGTCATTAATTACTCACCCTCATGTTGTTCCAAACCCGTAAGACCTTCGATTCATCTTTGGAACACAAATTAAGATATTTTGGATGAAATCTGAGAGCTTTCTTACCCTGCATAAACAGCAACACAACTGAAATGTTCCCAGACCCAAAAAGAAAAGAATACTGTTTTCTTTGTGCTCAAAAATTATTCTCTAAGCTTCACAAAATTGAAGTGGAGTTACTGATGGACTGTTTTGCCGATGTCCTTACTACGTTTCTGGGTCTGGGAACATTTCAGTTGTGTTGCTGTCTATGCAGGGTCAGAGAGCTCTCCGATTTCATCAAAAATGTCTTAATTTGTGTTCCGAAGGTCTTACAGGTTTGGAACGACATGAGGGGGAGTAATTAATGACAGAATTTTCATTTTTGGGTGAACTATCCCTTTAAGCGTTTGCATCTTTCTGAAGCTTCAAAGCTCCAGAATCACTGTAATAGGACGGAAAACAGCAATTTCCAAATTTCATGTTTACCTTTTATACAGGTTTGAAACAACATGAGGTTAAGTAAATAATACAATTTTTGTTTGTATAACCATCCCACTGTATTATAAACAACAAAGAATGCAATATCATATATTACACTGATCTGAGGACAGTTTTGACCCTCTAACATTCAAATTACGCATGAGAAAAAAAACTACCAGTGTCAGTCCACTGACCAACAGAAACAGCTTCCAGCACATAATATTTCACTAATAAAAAAAAGCTTTTAGACAGAGCCAGTCTGAAAAGAAAAAGAGCATGAAGGCAACAAAAGGAGTGAAGCTGCTGCCTGAAGCCTGTCCTCTTCCGTGTTTCCTTCAGCTTTGTGTGTCTGTTCCCTCGCTTTTTCCTCTCTCCCTCAGAGCGCCTCCGGGCATCAAGCCCGCCACACGTCACAGAGCCTGGCCGCACAGAGAGAAGCGTGTGCGTGTGTGTGTGTGTGTGTGTGTGTGTGTGTGTGCGCGCGTGCTCGTATGTGTGTGTGGGCTTTGTTCCAGAGCTGTAAGGGCTGTTTACTCACTTGCGCACTCAAGCCTGAGTTCACTCTTTCTCTCCACACACACACACACACACACACACACACACACACACACACGCTCTGAATACCACCCATTTCCTGTGAGCCAATCATCTTCCTCTCCAAACTCCCTGCTCCTAAACTATTCCTCTCCGTTTCGCTCTCACCTCACCAACCCATCTGTCTTTCCCTCCGCTGTTGCATGCGATCTCTCCATCCTCCTATGCGCCCTCCTCCATCACTTATTCATGAGCTCTCTCTCTCTCTCTCTCTCTCTCCGTGTAAAACACACTCTCGCCTTCTCACAACTGGCGTTGTAGCCGTAACCATGGTGACCATTTTGATTGACATGGCGTAATTGGCACGCAGCTACATCGGAGGGCCGGTCCTCTTTAAGGGGGTGGGCATTACAGTCGGGACCCTTAAAGGGGTAGTTATTATCGCTCATCGTAACAGTCCCTTAGCAGAAACAAAGAGGTCGCCTCAAGAGCGGAAGAGAATTAAAGGGATTTTTAAGGCGAGGAGTCGACGGAAACGTTAGTATCAATTATGTATGACGAAAGGTCACCCTCTCTGCTTTCCCATTGATTAGCATGAATGATCATTCGCTCGTTTGCTGATTGTTTGATGTAATTAGCAGACTGGCAACAGTGATTAATACTGTGGGTTTGAACAATAAATGATCTAGCAGAAGCTGTGGTGTGTGTGTTTATAGGGGTCGTAACAGAGGAAAGGAGGGGAAGCATGTCAGACGGATCTGATTGCAGCGTGAGGTCTTACAATATTAACCAGGACTGTGACACATCAGAAAGGCTGCGTGTGTTCACACAGACACAAAAGACAGTCGACAGTGGCAAAAGCGTCGAAAATATGCAACGATGAAATCTCACAATAACACGTTCAAATCACATTCATCCCAAAATCAGAAGTAAAAAAAAAAAAACCTGAAGCTTTTTTTTAGGACCTTTTTCTCCTTTACTGTGACATTACTGTCATAATTAAGTAGATTTTTTTCCCTCAAAAAAATATTTTTAATTCATATTACACTTATTTGGGATTCTCACCACAGTAATACAATTATTGTATTATTATTATTTTTTTTAAATGATCAATTTTTAAAAAATAATCCCTATGCAAAATATTTTTTTATAATAATGTAATTATGATAATTTAATTTAATAATTTAAATATAATAATGAGTAATATTCATTTTCAATTTTGTTTAGTTTTTTTTTGTCAAATTTAGCTTTTAGGGGTAAAATTAAACCTTAAATTCAAAATCATGTCAAATGTGTTCATAAAGAACATCAAATAATTAGCCACAGAACTGGATGTTCATGTTCTCCAAACCAGCAGGCGAACACAGAGATTGTCCTCTTCACCTCTCTTCCTGCTCTTTATCTCTTTTCTATGTCACACTCGCTCTTCCATCTCATATCCTGCGCCACAATCTCTCTCCTCCAACACACTCCCATCCATCCTTTTCATGTGCTCTCTTTCTCACTCTGAAGTGTGTAATCGTGATGGGGGCTGGTAGGTCTTGACTGGGGGGTAGGGACACACACAAACACACACACACACACACACACACACACACACACACACACACACACACACACATCTGTGTCTGGATCTACTGTGACAAGCGGTCAATTTGATGCATTAATGATTAGGAGAGCGTCGAAGACGCCATTTGCACACCGGCTCCGGTTGAGAAGCGTTTCACCTGTGTGTTTACTGCAGAGGTGTCTCTGTGTGTGTGTGTGTGTGTGTGTGTGTGTGTATAAAGTCGATTGTTCCGATGTGGCGAGATGACAGACTACAGCCCATCTGGCTTTGGGCTCTTAACGCACCCATCAGCAGAGATGTTCCAGCCCTTCACAAACACGGAGACACACACACACACACACACAGAGCACAACTGCACTTTCCCTGGCTGCTTCCTGCAGCCAATCAGATGCTGATGTGCCTCTTTGACTTCCTGGTCTCCACAGACTCTCTTAAAGTGACAGTACAACCAGTTTTTGGCATTGCTCCTGAATATACAAATACACACCGCACGCACACTTCCAGAAATGCTACAAGATGTGTGTGATTTTAACACAATCTTTACAGAAAGAAACGAGGTTCGATGTTCAAACATGCACACAGGTTCAGC
Source organism: Acrossocheilus fasciatus (assembly GCA_036784905.1). Lineage (NCBI taxonomy): Eukaryota > Metazoa > Chordata > Actinopteri > Cypriniformes > Cyprinidae > Acrossocheilus > Acrossocheilus fasciatus. The sequence continues at coordinate 27,775,483 of CM071938.1, forward strand.
AAACCATCCTTTGTGCCAGGAAAAAGAGCTCTCTCTCATTTCTCTCTGCTCCGCTTGGCATTTGAGGAGCCGCCTGAGGGCATTCGGTAACCACGTCACCACACACAGGGCATTGTCGATACAAAAATACTACCAGCTGCCAATTAGGACAGACAGGAATCTCAACCAATGAGATGGTCGGTTTGAAGAGAAAAGGCGGGAATGAGTTTGATTACAGAAGCTGTGTCAATGAGCGGTGTGCCATTAGAAAGGAGGAGAGCTACTTATCGTGACAGGGACAGACGCGGGCATTCACACAAAAGCGCACACTCTTTCTGAACACCTCCCAGCCACACTTCTAAAGCAAAACACTGGGGCTGAGAATGGCTGGGGTTACACACACACAAAGCACGGCAAACACCTCATAACCCACCGCCCCCGACCACGTAGTTGCTCCCTGGGGGTCTGCCGGCTTCCTCTTACTCCCTGTCATTCACATGTCCTTTGTCTTCGAAAGACATGGGGGGTGGACAGTAGAGGCTATACGACAAAGCCTCTAAGACAAATCAGTTCACTTGGTAGCTATCTTGGTAACGCCCCCAGGAAGCTGTTTTCGTGTAGGTACTGAGCAGGTTAAGTACAGCTCCTGTCCGCTTGAATGGAAAAAGACTAAAATCACTGTTTGTGAAGACTGGTTCAATTGCGTATAACAATCAGAAATAAAATCAGACAAAAATAGTATCAAAATTTTGCTACGTTAGCTCAAAAACACATCTAAACAGAGAGAGCAGCAAAGAGGAAAAGCCAAAGAAATGGCATAAATGGAGGGTGAGGCAGTGGGAAACTGCTGCCCACGTTTCCCAACCGCTGTCCCATCCATATTTTTGCCTCTTTTTCCTGTGCAAACAGTGCACGGAATGTCCGAGAGCCCTTCCTCCATGATGTTTATTGACATTGTGAAGAATCACTTAAGAACAAATTTAGTGATCGTACCTACAGTCAGAGAGGAAAACAACTTTGTCTAGTCTAGGATTAGTTTAGTGTAAAGTGTGCACTGAAAATGCTTAAAACTAGATTTTGTATCCTTAAATTTGGCGAAAAAAAGAAAAGAAAAAAAAAACAGAACAAAAAAGAAACAAAACAAAAAAAAAGGATGAGAGAGAGAGAGCACAGGAGAGGGTGAGAGAGATTGAGAGAGTACTGGATGAAACAAGTTCAGGGCAGTTCTCCTGCCAGTTCTTCCTCCACACACATTCCTGTGGCTGCATGGGGCGCAGTGTGTGTGTGTGTGTGTGTGTGTGTGTGTGTGTGTGTGTGTGTGTGTGCGTGTGCGTGTGTGTGTCTGTGAGAGAGAGAGAGTGTGAGTGTGAGTGAGTGAGTGAGGCAACACAGAAACAGCTGAAAAGAGAGGACCATGTGTCAAGAAGTTTACAGAAAAGATAAAAAGTTAAACAACAGAAAAAGAACTCTACAGAAGTGTCCCTACACTGATATTTTGTCCCATTTCAAAACATATTTTGATATTTTCAGACTCAAATTTCTAACATACAAATGACTGTGGATCAGACCAAGCACACAACAACAAAACTTCTAAGACACTTCTGATACATCTCAAAAACATCCAGAGGTTCTTCAAGAAACAAACGTGTAGAGGAGAGATGCCAAACAGTTTACACGATAGCAACAGCCAATCATTTCATCCAATCAGGTCAAATCTGAGGGAACACCTCAAGTCTTATAATGCTTCATTAAGCTCTGCACTTCATAATTAATGCTATTGAGCAGGTCAAACAGGGAACTTAAAATAACTCAAATGCTCAGACAGGTAGATCACTGCTTTCCAGGAAATGAATTTTACAGCTAGATGTACTGTAGCCATCAACAGGAAAGATTTAGTGCAAATGCAGATAAACCAGCATAACGTCACATAATGGGTTCTGGATTAAAGGGATAATTCTCCCAAAAATGAAAATTCTCCCATTAATTACTCGCCCTCGTGTGGTTCCAAACTCGTGAGACCTTCATTCATCCTCAGAACACAAACCTTCATAGACAGCAATGCAACTGACACGTTCAAGGCCCAGAAACGTAGTACAGGCATTATTAAAACAGTCCATGTGACATCAGTGGTTCAACCGTAATCTTATGAAGCTACGAGAATATTTTTTTTGGTTCACAGAAAACCAAAATAACAACTTTATTCAATAATTTATTCTCTTTGGTGTCAGCTTTGACGTGTATTCACGAGAGTACCTCGTGCCTTACGGGGCGAGTAATGACAGAATTTTCATTTTTGGGTCAACAATCCTTTTAAATACAACTGACAAATCATGTGAAGAATTCTGTCCATCACCACAGAAAATTTATAAACAGATCAACAGATATTCATTTAAAATGACAGTCTATGAGGCAATTTGGGTACGCTGCCCAATAAACCTCCATTGTAGGTAGATTTCTGCCAGTCTGTTGGAATTATTTGGCGTTTTACTTTTACAAAACGAGACACAAAATAAATTTCTGTGGTAACAGACTGTTGGCAGGGCTTGACATTTCTAGATTTCACAAAGATGCGGTCTAACCATGTATCAAATGCACCGCTGGGGTCAATATAGATGGAAACATTTCCTCTGATGCATTGATCAGCATAGCACTTCTTGTTTTCTCACCTTGGAACATTTTCGACCGTTTTGCCAATATTCCTGCATTCAGACAGTTTTCCATCCCAAAATGATTTATTGACTGCAATAGACCCGAGACCACCACTTGATAACCATCATGCTACTGGTGTATCATACTGTATGTACAGTAGCTAAGCCAATGAAGTGACACTTCTATACTATCAAGGCCTATCTTCATAAAAAAAAAAAATCAAAGCGATTCTGGTCTATATTATTTGTAGATGAAAGATCCCAGGAAACCCAAGATCATGTTTCATGACAACCCTTAACCTCACACAAACAAATAAATGTCACACGTCAATGACATCTAGAAAAAAAGTCACATAGAACATAGTAAAGATGAGAAGAGATCTCAGTGTTTGCCATCATAATAAAAGAATTACTGTTATCATCATCATCATTATCATGGTTATCATGTCAAGCTCTGCATATTCATGCATAAACTCTCAGATTGTATTACACACATCTGACACCTACACAAACTGAGAACCAGTTTACACCTGGTTTATGCCTTATGCAAGTGAACCAAAATAAAGCAAGAAGGCCATATTGTAACAGTTTAGTTTCAAAATACACTTGAAAAACACTTCAAACCAGGCGTAAACAGGCCAAAGATAAAACTGTAATGGGCATAATTTTGGATACAGCCACATGAAATGATACCTCAACTGTGTTAAAAATACACTTGTGCCCCTTATTTTGTGAAATATCTACTTACAAGTTATAGTCCATTTCTAAAAACAAAAAAGTGAAACAATTGTAATAGTAACAAATAGTGACAAAAATATACATCTTAACAAATTGCAACACACAAAGCTTATCTTTTACTCTAATAACATATATTTTCCAAACTATTGTCAATGAAATTTACAATTTATTAATTTAAAAGTCCTAAAAATATATATGTGAGCCTGGACCACAAAACCAGTCATAAGGGTCAGGTTTTTATACATAATCTGGAATCTGAGGGTGCAAAAAAAATAAATAAAAATATTGACAAAAGTTTTTAGCGATGCATATTACTAATCAAAAATTAACTTTTGATATATTTACATGGAACATGATCTTTACTTAATGATTTTTGGCATAAAAGAAAAATCGTTTTGACCCATACAATGTATTGTTGGCTATTGCTACAAATACTGTATATCCATGCTACTTATGACTGGTTTTGTGGTCCAGGGTCACATATGGGGAAGTCCTGAAAAAATAAATAAATAAATATATATATATATATATATCTCAAAAGCATCTGTAAGGCACAATAAAACTTCCACTTTGCTAGATTTATGCATAATGCAATACAAACTTGCACAGGAAGAACACAAAGAACTTCCCTCCAACCTTCTCAGGTTGCTAATATTAATCAGTACTTGATTAATCACTTGAAGTTACACAATATTATTGCAATTTAAAATAACCGTTTTCTATTTTATTCCATTTTAAAATGTAATTTATTCATTCAGTCTCACTAAATCCTTCAGAAATCATTCTAATATGCTGATTTGGTTATTATAAATTTATAAAAGTTTCACTAAATAATATTTTTTTTATGGAAGTGATAGTGGACAGCAATCTTTTTTTCCCAGGATATTAACGAACAAAGTTCAGCCTTTATTCGAAATAGGAAATATTTGTAACATTATAAATGTCTTTACTGTCACTTTTCATCAATTTAATGTGTGCTTGCAGAAGAAAAGTAATAATTTCTTAAAAGAAAGTCTTGCTGACCCCAAACGTTTGAACAGTAGTGTATGTTTTAAAAGCTTTAATATAATTTCAGTACTCTGACAACTGCCCGGAATAAACACATTTAGTTCACAGTGCAAACTGATTAAAGGCTCTCATAACAAAGAGCAACATTTCATCACTGTCTCACAATGCTGGAAATAACATAACAATACTAGGTAAAATAACATGGAATTAAAAGATGTTTCAAATAAACATGTAAAACCAAAATAACTCTTACCTGTACCCGTAAAGAAGCAGAGCAGAGGAGCACCAGGAATAACATGAGGAAAAAAGGAGAAGAGAGTCATGATTATTATGATGAATCTAATTATTTATTACATTCTTTATTCACTCACTGTAATATTAAACCTTTGGTATAGGTGCATAAAATCAGAGCATCTTTCTTTTTCTACAAACTAACATAAAAGATAAAGAGATACAAAAGTACTGTAAATACACACATACTGTATACAATCATTAACACCACAGCAATCAACAACACACAAAAAGGTAGAAAGGATGTCCCGCCCACACAACCGCACCTCACATAACTCATCGCATTACAACTTTGCAGCATTCCTCCAGGCCATTAGGGGCCACTAACACAAATGTTCTGCCCCAGACTCACTGTTCAACATGGACCTCTTGTATTTGTTTTTGAATTAAGACAAACCTGAATCAATTCAGCATGTTATTAACTTGACCTTCCATTTCCAGAATGAGAAATAAACCAGTGTTAATATCACCTGCAATTTGACTTATTTCTTCATACCCACAAAATGCAGCCATTGTTTAAAGAAAGTTTCATTTATTTCTAAATCAGGGCAACACCACTCACTAAATTTAATATGCGACAACAATGTAGCATACTGTGGTTTAAAACATTTAGCTGTTTTACAACATTTTTTTTTTTAGAAAGAAAAATAGTCACAGGCAAAAAAAAAAAAAGCAGAAGGAAATAGAAGACAGTATACAATATATTCACAGTACGCTAGTATTTCAATGCAAACATATACACTACACATTGTTATTTTAGTATTATTAAGATATTTTTTGTATTAATATTTAAAATGTTTTAAATTGATATTTTCTGTTTACTTTTCATTTTAGTTGAATTTTTAGTACTTCTGTTGTGAGTGTTATTTTTATTAGTTTTAATTGTTTTATAATTGATTAGTTTATTTGAATGTGTCTATATATTTTACTCATTTTATTTCAAATAAAATTTTTCAAATAATTTTATTTTATTTTATTCAAATAAAAATACATACTTCAGTAAGGATGGTAAATTACATACTTTTGTCACATACTCTGTGTTCATATGCATTTGCATCTATCTAAATTCACACAAAAGTGATTATTACTCCACTTTTAACTTCATATATTTAAAAACTGTTGTGGCACACTCACTCTACTTCGCATTCCTCTTTTGTAGCACAAAGAAATATTACCCTGAAAAGCACCAGATATAAAATGCACCAGAAAAGTATGTCATCCAGCATGTTTGGTGTACTATTTGCAATGTACTGTTACACGTTTACTTCACACAGGTGCCCTGAAAATCAGCATGTAGTAGCACTCAAAAAAGGTTTGCAAGGCTACGTTCAATAATACTGCAAACGTACAGAACAAACAAGACGAGGGTGCAAGCGGGGAAAAAAAGAGAAGTGGAAAAGCAAAAGATTTGAGATCAAGACGAGAGAGAATGTTTGGTGGGTTGAAAGCCCTGCAAAGGTGAGGAGATGAGAGAGATGAAGCAGATCGCTCGGATTGCGAGTTACATAAACACAGACTCTGTGTGTGTGTGTGTGTGTGTGTGTGTGTGTGTGTGTCCGAGAGAGAGAGAGATTTGACGCATCAGTACACAAGAGTTAAGACTGCACAGAGTAAGAGTTGAAGTGTGTTGGTGTAGGGGGTTTGCAGCAGTGGACCTGTGTCTCAGGCACATGCAGTGTAATCTTCTTACTGTCTGTGGGTGCAAGCTCGGTGCTGCCATTATATAACTGCTAATACATACACACAAAACAGCAACCGTCAAGCCGTGCCATACCCTGACCTCTCACACACTTACACTCATACTGTTCAGAATGGACGGACACACTTGAAATCAAAAGTCACTGTCAGTGTCCCTACTTCCCCTTTAGTATATGTCTCTGTATGCCCTGAGTGTCTGTCTCTATCAGCAGATGAACATTACAGTTGACAAATACCCCATCTGTTGAAAATAGGAAGGCACCAATATTAAAATCATATGCTATACTACACTATAGTTTATTTGTTTGAGTAAATAAATTAAAGACACTCACTAAAATAAATAAATTCAAATCAGGTATCACAACAGTAAAACAAAAAGGAAATTAATTTTGAGATTTGTGAAAGATTTTATTTAACAGTTATTAAATCGTTAGTGTTTAATTGTTCATTTTAAGTGTACATTAACTGAATAGATTTTATATATTAGCCTGCATTATATTGTAATATGTTATACATGTAATATATTTAACAATATTTAATGTAATGAACAAAGTGTTTGTGTATGTATGTATGTATGTATGTATGTATGCATATCTTTTATCGTAGCCCCTTTAAAATATGTGGTTAATTACATTATTTAACAAAACAAAACAAAAAAAAAAGTCATATAACTGTCACAGATCTCTTATCTGCTTCTGAAAAATATTAACTTGTAGAAGCTCTGGTAAAATACATTACAAAGTTGACAATTTCCCAAAGGTTTACTGAACTAAACACTTCACAGACTTCACTGAAAACATTGAAATTGTTGCCCATTAGAGTTCTGGATTGTTTAATACCATAAAATATTAAAGGTCCCATGACATGCTGCTTTTTGGATGCTTTTATATAGGCCTTAGTGGTCCCTGGTACTGTATCTGAAGTCTCTTTCCCGAAATTCAACCTTGGTGCAGAATTTCAGCCACTACGAGCCAGTCCCACAATGAGCTTTCCTTAGGACGTGCCATTTCTGTGTCTGTAGCTTTAAATGCTAATGAGGAGGAGAGAGGCGGGGCAAGGTGGAGGGTGGGTGTGTGGCCTTAACCAGCTTGCGCTACCATCTTGACAGTGGATGTATCGCAATGGCTCGTAGACACACAGTCGTTCAAGCTTTTCAGTTTGACCCAGAATCTGACCCGGATGAAGAAGTTGCAACTCAGCGGCTACAGCAGGACGTCTCCAAATGGTTAGTTTAAAATATTGTGTCTGGATACGGTACTTCAGTTGGTTTGTTTATGTATACGGTTACAGTTATTATCATGTATCTAATGCTAGCCATAGGCTCGGATGAAGGAACTAAAAACATACTTCGGTGTTCATTTGTACATCCAAACACTGAGCAACTGTCATGCTTCGCTCGTTTGCAAGCCATGATGTCTCTCGAGGAAAAAAACAATATTGCGTTCGCCTCACACGGTATTAGCTCATTTTCTCATGGGCAGGCAAAGCAGAGAAAGGGGAGGTAACCTTTCCCCGTATGACGACATAAAGGGAAGATTCCAGATTTGGCCATCTGAGCTAATTTTCTCAAAGGCAAAGCAGGATACACCATTTACACCTATCGCCATTTCTAGCCACTGGAGGACCATAGGCAGGCTAGGAGAACTCATATTAATGTTAAAAAACCTCATAAAGTGAAATTTTCATGCCATGGGACCTTTAAGCTAAACGATCACAAATGAAAGAAACCTTTCAGAAATATGATGTGTGTTTGAGCAGTGTGAGTTGCCTCGTTTTCCAATTCAAAGCATCCCTGTAAATAAAGACACAAGCAAAGATTTAACATTCCTTTCCACTTATCAATTGTTCATATTAATGTTCTTGCACTGCACAGCCTGAGAGAGATTATTTGGCCCAAGTTTAAATTAACCTGAGTTCCACATTCATCATCTTTTGTGTAGCTATATTGACTTGAGTTTTTCGATCAAACTCAAACCTGCTGGGGATGTGTATTGTGTAAGCTTATTCATCAGGGGTCTATGTGGAGTTTCTTATATACCAAGTTTGAGGTCAACACAGTTTCACAGGTGGTTTAGCATGAAACCACATACAGTGAAATAAAAGGGCAATATCTTCATGAAGGGAATTCTAGAATTCAAGCCCTTCTGAAGGAAATGAAAAAACATCCTGTGTATACATTGTCACTGGCAAAAGATGGACACACAGGATACAAAAAGAAAATGTGGAGTCACGTTTCTGTCATTTTATTCTTTTTTCTTAATTGATATGTCAGCCTTACATTACCATTTCAGTCAAAAAATGTGAAAAAGATTGAATTTTCCTCAATTTATCTGTCTTTCAGTAATGTCCATGACTGTGTTTTGTTCAGCTACACATTTAAGAACAAGTGCTGTGGATCCTTTGCTAACACCTATTTGCGTAAAGGAGGGTTTTTGTTCTTACGAGACCACTAAAGCAAAGCACCATTTAAGACTGAATCCCAAGAAGAAGCGTGAACTGAACTGCCCTCGAGTGTCCTCATCTCGTCTGAGCTGCTGATAATCAGATGGCTCCTTCCCTCTCGCTTGAGCACTAAAAACGTCATTCGTTGTTGGAACATTGTTGTTTAACAAGACGACAAAGCTGGCGTTTTGAAACATATAACTTTGTTCACCTTTATTTCAACCGACTGGGGTGATTATTTGAGCTACGTTTGTTTGATGTTGAAAAAGAAGGGCAACTTGACTGAAATGGAGACTAAAAAGTGTGGATTGTGTCTGAAGAAGGATTTGTGGAGAGATACAGCGGTGTGGTGCTGAATGAAGATATTCCAAATTTTTGGTTTCCTGTTTCTTTTTCATGGTTCCCCTTGGGTATTTGACCAATAAGTGTATGGGCACAAACCAACAAGCACATGACATACAAACAAACAACTGATTTTACCATTCTGTACGGCCTCAGAGTTGTCTTTTCGCTGCTATAAAAAGCATCTACAGAATGAGAGAAGATGCGGTTGAGTAAACAGGCATTCTTTGTCAATATTTCACCATTTACCTGTGAGTAATCTGTACATATGTACTCTAGGGTCTCACAGAAAAGCTAAGTGAACACTAAAATAGGCCTCCTTCAACAAGCAGCTTGACTGAGCAATGAAAAGTAGATTTAGATACACTCTGGCATATTTTATGAAACAGATATTTTGCGCTCTGAACTAGGGTTCATTGATTATGTCGATTACAAAAGTTGACGTCGAGTTGATTTGCGTGCACACTGTTTACGTTAACCCTTAATCCACTGACATCTTTCACGCAAAACAAGACTCACTGGAGCAGACACTAATGGCTATTTATGCTTAATATAGTTGTGTTCATACAGCCTTTTTGCGAGTGTGACAAAGGTATTTTCTAAAATAGCACACATTTTCCACTGTCTGCGCTGAATGACAAAAACGCACTGGACAACTAGTTGTCTGCCACACTGAACTGTATAATTCTGAAGATCCACCAGATCTGGGTTAAGGCCAGAAGGGATACAGCTAAAACTACTGGGTATACGCACATCAATATAGCAATATACACTGAACAAAATTATAAACGCAACACTTTTGTTTTTGCCCCCATTTTTCATGACCTTTTATTGTTTCGTGGCCTTTTATTGTGGCCAGCCTAAGGCACACCTTTGCAATAATCATGCTGTCTAATCAGCATCTTGATATGCCACACCTGTGAGGTGGATGGAGTATCTCGGCAAAGGAGAAGTGCTCACTAACACAGATTTAGACAGATTTGTGAACAATATTTGAGAGAAATAGGCCTTTTGTGTACATAGAAAAAGTCTTAGATCTTTGAGTTCAGCTCATGAAAAATGGGGGCAAAAACAAAAGTATTGCGTTTATAATTTTGTTCAGTGTAGATACCTTCGCTAAGGTTACCTGAATCCAGTTGTGACTTCAGCTGTTTGTTCATGCAAGTATTCAAACAACATTCAAGTGATTCATATACTATAAATATGTATTCAACTTCAGTTGGCTGAATGATGAAAACATTTCAAGAGTTACACCTGTAAGCAAGCATTGTTGTCAATCTTAAATAGTGACTCTGAAGTAAGTATTTTATGAGAAAATGTTTAAATAAATAGTTTAAAGAATAATGGCAGAAGTTATGATTATTTATTGGAGGATTAACTTAGGTTATTGGTAAGGATTAATTGACTAATCAGAAACTTATAAATAGATTCAATGTTAAAAATAATCAATAGATTAATTGGAAAAATAATCAAATCGATCATCAAAATAACTGTTTATTACAGCCCTACTCTGAACTCTTGTTTTAAGCCATTATAATTCCCACATATGTACGTTAAAATAAACCTACAATATCAACTACAGTTAATCCAAGTAAGTGACAATATACACTCAGATAGTAATTATCGCAAAATAAACCTTACCAGGGTATATTATCCTGCTTATTACATGGCTGCATATCAAATACACAAGTAAATGGACATGAAATATTGATTTGAGTTGAAATAATTATATCATGTGAGAAGAAAGACACCACAGAGAGATATGAGAGACAAGAAAGCATTAGTGAGATTGGCTGCGAGAACAACAGTCATTATACAAAAATTTCTGAGAACCACAGAATGCCATACCAAATGCACTTTTTGAAATTGTAATATTTACTAATATTTTAAATGAGCTTTCTTAAAATATATATTTTTATATATGATCTTTTGTTATTTTATATATATATATTTCTATTTAGCTTTAAATGATTTTTCAGTTTTAGTAATTTCAATTAGTTGTGAAGGCAAAAGTTCACATTTTTGTTTTTAAGTTCATTAAATATTTGTGTTTTCATTTTATTCGAGCTTTATTTTAATTACCGAAAATGATTTTAGTTTTAATTTTAGCTAACAATAACAACATTGGTCATCACAATCCTTTTACCGCCACTTTATAAAAGCATAAAACTCATTCAGAAATGTGTGCGTTTTGTCAATTTTAACTTGTGCATATGATCAGCTCTGAGCAGGAATATAGTCTTCTTTGCTACATCTGGGAGGCCAGACATTTCAAATAAATACATAAAAAAAATGTTAGACTGTCTGCCATTTTTCCTGCCCCATTAGTTTTCTGGCTCACCCTGCTGTCTAAATCACATATTTGCCAGTTTAAATGTTGAACACATCCAGTTTTCATGCAGAAGTTTGCAAATACTGCTGGAGACAGCACCTAAACAGTGCTTGACCACAGTTCAAGATCAATAGAATCAGAACACAGAGGTATGTTCCCCTGGAGCCACTTTCTGTCGCTCACTTCAGCCTCCTGCTCCGGCTTTAACAGTGTCGCAGTAATTAGAGGAGATGGTGTAGACACACAATTCATGAAAAGTACAACAATGTCTTCTCGCCCACACTTCACAAGAGATAACCACACAAACAGCATGAAGCAAGAAAGAAGCAAACAAACAAATAAAACACTAAATGTAACTGGAACTTTTTATGTCCCGCTAACTTCCAAAGCTGAACTGCAGAAGTGTGCATGCTACAATAACCTTACAATAACTAGCAAACCTTGAGCTTAATGAAGAATTAATGAGGAATTTTAGCATGCTCAAAAAATGACTTTTGCAACTGCATTCTCTTTCCATTAGATCAAATTCCTATCATATTCACAGCGCAACTATCAACTAAATCAATATCAAAAACTCGCTGACCCTGTTTAAGAGTAAACATTGTGACATCAACTTAACTAAATAAATACATGCCTTCACAAGGATGTGTCAATCCACTTTCTAAAAGACAGACAAAATAATAATAAAAAAAATGAATTTAAATTTTAATTAAAATAAATTAGCTTAAATAAATACATTTCTATGTTTATAATTACTTAGGCAAAATTTACAGCATGCAAATAAATACCCCTACCTTATATACATTTTTAGCTTAAAATACTATTAACTATTATTAATAATTAATTAACTTCAAAACCACAAACTGCTTAAACAGACCCAACAGATACATATCAAATTTGTCTTTGAATGGAAAAAAAAATAAAATAGGCAGCTCTCCCTATTTCTACTCTCACTAACTACTTCCTGCCCACCCTACCTCTGTCTCCCCCTCTTTCCTTCAGGATGGCCCGCCCTCATTACACTTGTGAGAGCGTAAGCTAGTCGAGGGTGTATTTTTAGCCTCATGTTTGCAGATTAGCCAAGTATTTTTAGACAGTGTTATCCAATAGCACACCCCCTCCCACACACACACACACACACACACACACACACACACACACACGTCACAGGGGCTCTGCTTACTACTGCTTACCCCTACCTCAACATTTAAGACAGAGAGAGAGAGGAAGAGAAAGAGAGTTTTAAATGTTTAGAGTTAAAGAGTTTTAGATGTTTAGCACTTGTATATTGATATATCTTACATTTGACCATTTTAAGCAAATGTTATGTAAAAAAATATATATATATTTTTAAATTCAGAAATGTATATACACCAACATGATCAAACACTACCTGACTATAACCACAAACACAGGCCACTTCCTAATGCTACAAATGACTGTATAAGCTCTACAGCGGCCACTTGCTTTATAATTATGAGTAAGAGATTTTAAAAAAAAGCCGCTAGCGCTCACTCTCTCCCTCTCTCTCTCTGTTTTTAGAGAGAACATTACATAATTTTCTCTCTGAAATGAGCACAGTCTAGTCTTTTCGCACAAACACACAAACACACACTGACAGATCCGAGATGACAGCCAGGCTGTTCCCGGCTGTCTGCATCACTGTCACCATGACAACTCCCAGAGATAGAAAGAGAAAACCAGAGAGAAAGAGAAAGGCTAACAGTGAACACCTGATAAGCTAGACCAAAAAACAGGATGCAAGGTCTCCATCATACGCAAAAGGTTACATTAGCAGTCAAAAGAAGCTTTCGTTGAGCTCAATGTAAACAAACACAATGAAGAACAGACTGTAACTACAGGAAAACCACTTGACATCCAACCTCAAAAGTCGAACTTAGTCATATCTCATTATCACATACAAATTTGTGGAGGTTAATTTAGGATGAAAACATAAATATTTGCATTTGGTTTGAGATCACACAAACCTCTTTGCACATTTTTATGCTCAAATGCTAAAGAGTGTCATTTTCAGACACCTAAATAATTTCTCTATCCCAGCTCAGAAACAATTACAATTAAACTTTTACAATTGCAATTACTTACACACTGGCTCTGTGGCACCATCATTAAAAAAAAAAAAAAAAGAAACAGCTGCTGCAAAAATGCAGTAAAAACCTGTTCATTGGTTAACAGTATATTATCTTGCCATATGCAGTGAAAAATTGTAAATAGCTTTACATCATATTTTGTAATTTTACTGTAAAAAAACTGCAAAATGTATGTTTTTGAGTAAAAACTATAAACTACTATATAATTTAGGCTATAGAGTGAAAATCGTTTCTTTTCGATTTTTGTTATCAGAAATTTACAATGGTGTTTTGTGGATGTTTTAGTGTCGTTTTATCACTCTGATGGTGTTTTGTCTTTGTGTACATGACCCTGTATCATATAGGAGTATTGGCCATGCTTTATGGACAGTACAATTTATCACGTGACATTGTCTACTGTGCAACATGCTTAAGAATAAAGTTTATTTATTGGCTTTGATGGTTCCATGAAGAACCTTTAACATCCATGGAACCTTTCATTTGGACAAAAATTTCTTTATAGTGGAAAAAGGTCCTTAAAATGATTATTAAAATGTTTTTCACATTAGGGAAAAATAGTTCTTTTTAAAAACTGTTCAATGAAAGGTTCTTTGGGAACCAAAAACCTCTTGGAAACCTTATTTTTAAAAGTGTACCTGTACTGACAAGCACCATAATAATACATTTGAAGACAAAAGGCAAATTTTGGTAGTTCAAAAAGATGGGTTTATTAACATTATATCACTTAATGAAAAATATATGTCGTTAAAAGTTGTAAAATATACAAGCAGCATGCCATCCTGTACTACTTGAAACATGGCAACCACTGATGTCAGTTTTTTTTTTGTTGTTGTTTATTGTAAATTTAATGGGATATTTTTTAGTGTACCAAAGCATTACTCTATTTGTCCCAACACAGCAACAGTGGCTCAACCAATGGAGTGAGTTTGGGGCGTGACTATCAGCTAGACCAACCAATAGAAGATGGTGGGAGTGTTTAAAATAAGATGGTGTGAGTGTTCAAAATAACCTGTTTGAAAAATAATTTGATTCAATAACACTCCTGGGGTAAGAAATTATGTACTTCGGCTTTAAGACAAAACACTAAATCAATCAAGATTATGAAGCACATACTTTATATAACAGTATTAAATAACAGTTCCACAATGAAAAGAAATACAAAACTGTATATTTTCATGTGTATACACATGTTCATGTGTGTACGAGTGTGTGTGACTCAACTGTATCCTGGCAACATGAGAGAAAGAGGGAGGAGTGTAGTAGTCTGTCTCTTTCTCTCTGGTTCTCTCTAAGGGAGCGTCTGTTTTGAAATATGCATGAGCGCTCAGTTTCACTTTTCTCATTTCTGCGTACTTGGAAAGCAGATTCGCTCCCTGAAGAGCAAACCTCCAGCTCGGCACTGCAAGTGCTGCGTAACCTGCATCATTAGGGGTCAATACCACATGCAAAGACTCAAGACGACACAGCCCATGGGACACTTATTACAGTTTGCTCTAAGAATAAAGAGGAGTTTGAAATGCTACTTAGTTGGATTCTGTTGTGGATGTCATAGCAGGTCAATAAAAGTTGAGATGGTCTTCGTAATTGGTGCGAAATACAAAGTATAGAGGACATTGAAAATCAGTAAAGTATAAGGGAAACTTTTGAAGAGGTTTTCCTTTTTTTGCATTTGTTATCTAGTTATTTGAACCAGTCTGTTTAAACAAGGAAGTTATAAACCTGATCCAGAGAGCCTGACTGTGAATGTGCTCTATTGTATGCTGCAAACGTAGCAGGTCATCCAGGTGCTCCATTAATATTTTGTGTTCCATGGGAAAATAAAAAAGACCTTAAAATCAACTTTTCTATTTGAATATATTTTAAAATGCAATCTATTCCCGTGATTGCAAAGTACTGAATGTCACATTGTCTTTCAGAAATTATTCTAATAAGCTGATCTGAGAAACATTTCTTATTCAATGTTCCAAACAGTTTTGCTGCTCAAAAGGCACAATATGTAAGGTTTTTTTATTAAAATATCCAAAAACCACTAGAACAGTGTTATATACTTTGCTGACTTGTGTACTTACATTATCCCAAATGTTTCAAAGAATGTTTATATCCAGAGAAATAATCTATTTTAACTACTGACACGGACCGTGTCCATAGTGTCATTGTGTCACCTGCCAGTGACGTCACACCCCCTCAATTTCCGGTTTTGTTTTGTAGAAAACACAGAAACACCAAAGACACTTTAATATGTTATGCGTTTTATTAGACAGGTGACAAAAGCACAGAGTAGCATTATAACAGAACTTTTTATCTTTGACTTTTGGTCGACTGTGGCATAATAAAAGTTCCGCTGCTTTCGAGCCGTGTGCCACGCTCGTCAAAATATTTACACTCGTTCAGCGGCCTCGTTTCGTTTCCACTGCTTTCTGTCTCACTCTGCTTCATACTACGATGTTAATAAATCCTTAATACATTAGCTCATCCATGAACATGATTTCTTCCCGAGTCCCGTCGGATTGCATCAGCTGTGGGGATAAAGACAACTCCTCCCATGATTCCACACTCGCCCTCTAGCGGCGAAAACTTACATACTGTGCCTTTAATATTTATTTGGAAACTTCAGGATTCTCTGATGAATAGAAAGTTCTAAAGAGCAACATTTATTTGAAATACAAATATTTTGTAACATTTTAAATATCTTTACTGTCATGGAAGCGTTCACCCAAAAATGAAAATTGTCATTAATTACTCACCCTCATGTCGTTCCAAACCCCGTAAAACCTTCATTCATATTTGGAACACAAATTAAGATATTTTTAATGCAATCTGAGGGCTTTCTGACCCTCCATATACATTAATGCAACTGACATGTTCAAGGCCCAGAAAGGTAGTAAGAACATCGTTAAAATAATCCATAGTTTCATGTAAATCGTAATGTAATGAAGCTACGAGAATACTTTTTGTGCGCAAAGAAAACAAAAATGACGACTTTATTCAACAATTTCTTGTCAGTCTGTAACGTGTGTTCATGAGAGTATTTATGGGTCTTTTACGGGTTTGCAACGACATGAGTGTGAGTATTTCATTTCATCAAATATTTTCATTTTTGGGTGATCTATCACTTTAAATATAACTGACAAAGCATACGAAGAATGCTATCCATCACCAAAGAAAATTACTTCACAGTTTTGTGAGTTTTTACAATAAAATTGACAAATAGATTGACAGAAATCCACTTAAACAGCCTATGAGGCAATATGTGTTTTTTCAACAATTTATTCAACAATTTCTTCTGTTCCACGTCACGGTTGAACCACTGATGTCACATGGGACTATTTTAACGATGTCCTTACTAAATTTCTGGGCCTTGAACATTTCAGTCGTGTTGCCGTCTAAGCTCTCAGATTTCTTCAAAAATATCTTAATTTGCGTTCTGAAGATGAACGAAAGTCTTACAGGTTTTGAACGACCTGAGCGTGAGCAACTAACAGAATTTTCATGTTTGGGTGAACTATCCCTTTAAATGCATCCTTGCTGAATAAGAGTATTCATTTTATACTGACCACCAACTTTCAAACGCCTTCCGAAGCTCAATTATAAGTAAGAGAAACCGATTTAGTTCAAAAACCTCAGTAAAGCCTGATCCCGGACCATCTAAACAATCCTGTGTTATAACAGCTGTAGATCTGGACAATATTCATCAAAACATCATGATAAAAATAGCATTTGTGAACACACGTACATCTACAATTATTTGATAATTAGGACCAGAGAACACAGGGGCAAGGAGTAAATCCATGGTCCATTAATTTTCTGAGAAACAAACATTTCCAAAAGTATGTTCCAAAAACGTCCACACCACATGCTGATCTATTTGTGTGCATCTGTGTTTATTAGACTTGTGATGGCTTTGGATTCATCATCCATGATAACTATAACATATGACAAAGGTTAGAGTTGGTAAGTTTGAATAATTCCTGTGAATCAGTTCAAATGGTCCTTTGAATTATTCATTTCAAAATTTAGATTCAGCTTGTATTGTTACTAAAAAAAATGTTAAATAATGTTTTTTTGTACTGCTGTAAAATTGCAAGCTGCGACGTGAAAGTTACAATAATGGTGCAGATAGACCTATTGTACTTTGTTTCTGATTCAGGTTGAAGTTCGCTAAAATGAGGAAGAGGCCCAAGAGGAAGGAAATGAGTTAAGAAACAACAAATGTCCATTTTGTAACAGAACATACACATTATGTATTTCATATTATGCGAATACTAAAAGATGACCACAACAGGGCCACATAAAAATATATTTAACATAAATAAAGTTCCTAGTCTAACATAACAAAAAAGATGAAGTAATATAGTTTCTTCATTAACACTGTTTTTTTGTGTCCAATGTGTAAAAGCTTGTTGATCTGGTCTAAGCAGAAGTGAAATGCTAAGACAAGGACTAAGCTCATTCTGTGCAGATCACCAGTGACAGATAATCCCATCAGTGCAAAAGTTCATTTTGAGAGGGTTGACGCCACTATGCTTATCCTAACGTCCATGCCAAATTAAAGTGCAAATGGTTCTTACCATAACCTGCAGTTTACATGGAGACTACATAAAGTACTGTTCAAAAGTCTGGGGTCAGGGTTTTTTTTTTGTTTTGTTTTGTTTTGTTTTAGGAAATTAATACTTGTATGCATCAAGGATGCATTAAATTAATCAAAAGTGACAGCAAATACATTTATAATGTTACTACAACAAAAAAAAAAAAAAAAAAAAAAAACATGTACCACGGTTTCCACAAATATATTGAGCAGCACAACTGTTTTCAACCCTGATAATGATAAGAAATTAAGGATCATGTGATACTGAAGACTGGAGTAATGGCTGCTGAAAATTCAGCTTTGCATCACAAGAATAAATTACATTCTAAAATATATTAAAATATAGAAAACTAATATTTTGCATAGTGCTGGGCAGCTTAATCAAAAATCTGTTTCACAGCATGAAACAGTTGCAGAACCACAGCATTTTAATCACGATCCAAACAAACATGCTACATTATAGCATGGGCAATTTTTAATGTAGACTAAATTAGATTCTATAATTTCAAAATTTAAAGCATGAGAACGCAAATTCACTGTCTGACAGCAGGTGGCGCTTATGGAACAGCAGCAATAGAATGTTTCCTTGGTTACTGCTGTACAGTAATATGCATTATATGGAGGTAAGACAAAAAGAAAATACCATCTAAACTTGGATAAAACGTGTGACGGCATCGCAGCAAGAGTGTTATAACAAGGCTTTTGTCCAATGACACAAGACAGGACTCCAACACTGGGATTATGACAACAGTACAGTGTGCGTACAGACTGGACAAGTATTAGCATGTGGTGCGTTTACTGTTTCATGCAAATGCCAGAGACATGAAAATGTGTTTATAAAGAGTACATATGCCTGCATGTTCAACTGTTCACTACTTAAAAACAGCTATTTCAGTCTTTCCACCTCAATTTCACGATGAATTCAAGTGTGTTACTTGCGGTTTCTTTGTTATTATATGAAGTTTACAACAACTTTCAAAGTGAAAATTGTTTCAATGTAAATCCTACACCAAAAAAGGTTCCTTTAATGCAAATGCGCCAGCATCTGAATGAAAGATCATGGTTGTGTTCAACACAATCTGGTCATTCATCCGATGACTCCTGATGAGTGTTTGGCCCTGGTCAACTCCACAGACAGTGAGGGCAAGAAACCGTTCGTGTGCCTCGAACATGTGTGTGTTGTGTCTGTGCACCAGTTTCTGTGTGACTCAAGGCCAAAGCAGTGGGAAACCTTGCCATGGAGGAGCTGCATAAGTGTGTGTGTGTGTGTGTGTGTGTGTGTGTGTCTGATGACACTCATCTATATTTAACTGGCTCTCTCATACGCTATGAAAGAAAGGCAGAGGCAGAGACTGACTTCCAGGCATCTTCCTAATCAATAATGAAGCGGTTTGCAGTTTGTCTTCAAACAAACACACACAAGCCTGATAAGATGCTCCACAGATTATTTGCCTTTCTATTCTCTTCGAAGATCAATTATTAAACTTCACTAATGGGTAAAATATTCTCTTTTGAAAAAAAAGAAAGTATAGCAATAGTCAGAACAAACAGTACTTCTAACCAGGTCTTGGAACAAACAGTATCTTCTTCAGCCTTTGTTCCATGTCTATACAATGACAAAAACAAAACTCCCCACGTCACTTGACCTTACATAAGATTTTCAAAGAATGGACACTCAGAACAGATGATGTGTCACCGGTACTCAAAGATCCAACATGAAAGAAGACGGTCACATGAGATGCTTCATAGAGATGGTGAGAAGATGATCAAGTGGGCCATGAATCACTTGTTTTCCTAGAACAAGTTTTATAGTAGACTTCACTGTTTCTGGATCAGTCTTTGCATCTGAAGCGCTAAGATGATCGGTGACCAATGTGATGATGTCTAAATTCATCATACCGGAACTGGTGGAACACAGTGGACTTAGTATGCGCTCCATCTCTCATTCTTTCTCCATTTCTCTCTCTCTCTCTAACATCCAAACATCATCAGAAATCTGACAGCTACTGGGTACTTTCTCACAACTTTCACAGACACGTATTAACACTTCTGCCTGCCTTCTCATCCAGATGTAAATTTACATGATGTGTAAGGACACTCGCATAGCATGCAACTACAGCAGTGCTAAGATCGGGCTTCGACTGCCAGTACACACACAAAGCATGAAAATCCTATAGCAGCTGCTGTCAGTGCACTGCACGAAAGTCACAATATCGGGAAGTAACAGCATTACATCTAATATTAGTGCTGAACAAACACCAGGGTGTTGCGAATGTAAAAAATGACTTGTGTGCACTGGTGCGAGAGACTTTTGACACCTGATCAAAACATATGAACTTGAACAAAATCCGGCCAGAAAACCCTGTAATGCATCTAACCTTTTAGAGAAAATGATGTTCACAAATTCAAGCTTCTGAACTACTGATCTGTTAAGCATTGCATAATATTATATAAGAATTAACATCAGCGATTTATTTTTTATGTTTATTAGTTACTCATAAGGTGATGATGAATCAGTGCTGTTGCTGTTTGGCAAAATAAAATAAAAATTAAATAAAATGTCTTTGTCATATTATTAGGTGTATATTAAGTTTCTGATTTTGTAATCATTCATAATTCAGTTTTGCAATGCTTATGCATGATGCATTTTGACAGGAAAAGCTAACTTTTGAACTTTGTTTCAACACAAATGCATGTGTAGAATCAGTGGCAGAGATTGTCTATTCACTATCTAAGTTCACATGACAAAGCCTGGGTTAAATGCAAGCTTTACAAATTGGAAAAATCCGAACTCAAACAGCTTGAAAGAGAAAATCGATGCAAAATGGCCAGAACTCTTAATGGCATATTTATTCAGCCACGGTTATTCTTTCCAAATAATATCACTATATTTGAGAGCCTGGTCTGCTTAGCAGGCCATCATAGTGTGTGACACCTATTGAGGCCTGAATACACAATATCAGGAGCAAACAAAAAAATCAAGCGTTCATAAACAAACATAAATGCAGAAAAGTTTCAGATGTTCATTATAAAATGGCCAGCATCGACAAAAAAAAACCCTGCATACTTCTTGCAAAACATATTGATTGTGATGTGATGCATAATGATGCATACTTTCTTGAAAAGTTATCAAACCTTTGCGCATAGAGAATTTTGACCGTTCTCCATAAAGATACATATATTCCAGCTCTCGGCTGTGGTACTGTACAACAGTCACGCAAACCACATCAAGGCATGAAATCACCTGGTGTAAGAGTGAAGCATGAGTAATTCACTGGATCACTTCACAGTCCACACAAGTTGAAATTCACTACTGAAAATTCACTACTGTCCAGCAACTTGATTATTCCATAGGACGACCAGTTGCGAGCACAAATAGGTCTAGTGCTTTGTTTCGGTTCTCTCTGAGAAAACAGTGGGTTTCCTGGATTTGAGCACTTGCATGTGGACATATTGCATGCGTGTTTGTGTGTGAATGCACAGCAATGGATCCAATAAGCCTCAATATTAAAAATGCCCAAAGACAGCCACATAGCATATCATCTTCTCTGAAATGTTTTGCAGTGTGGTGTGTTTGTGTAAAAGAAATGGCGACGAGAAATCACTCTCACAGCAATATTGATTTAATTGCATGGACTATGTGCTGCAGTGTTGACATACACCTTGTCCTACATTCCAGTGGAACATGTGTACATGCATACCAGCATGAAAGTGTGTGCTGCAACGATAACACAACAGAGAGCATGAAGTGTGATCAAGGGAGGTCATAGTGCCAGTAACAGCAGCAGTACAACACTGCAGTTGGCAAGAAAATACTCAGTGGTGTTGTTGTTTCTAACTAAATGAAAAACTATTAAAAAAAATTTCGTTAATTTAGGTGAAGTTAAAATAAATTATAAATATTAGATGAAAAACAAAAATTAGAAAGTTTACTAAAATTAGTAAAACAAGATTTTTTTTTTAAAATATTGCTATTTAGCTTGTGACAAAAAAATGACAAAAGCACTAAACATAAATCACTAAAAATTAAATTAAAATAAACCAGAAATTATATATATATATATATATATATATATATATATATATATATATATATATATATATATATATATATATATATATAGTTACTACATAAATAATAGTAAAATAATACTGAAAACATTACACAGATGGACCTGAATAGTATTCAGAAGAGTAAAACTGTAAATTGTGTAATTTAAGACCTTAAGGCTGTACATATTTTCTCCTCCCTATTCGGACGGACAAAAGGTGTGTGGATTCCGGTAATTGACTCCAGTAACATTACTTCCCTATCTAGTGTTCTTGGGTTAGTTTCTGTTTGTCACTATTGAAAAAATAGCAGGTACAGATCGCTAGTTAGTAATTCCAAACATCTTGGTATGGGGCTGCCAAGCTTCGAAAAGGACAAAAAGAAATGTGGTCCATACAACTTGTGCACTACATTCCAAATTCTCTGATGTTAGCTTTATGAGAAAGAGATTGAGTTTCACTCATATTACCCAAGAAGTTGGTCTCCACTGACTATTTTTTTTCCATACTATGGAAGTCAACAGGGATCAGAAACTGTTTTGTTACCAACATTCTTCAAAATATCTTCTTTTGTGTTCAACAGAAGAAAGAAACTCAGGTTTGAAACTATACTTGAGGTTGAGTAAATGATGGCAGAATTTACATTTTTGAGTGAACTATCCCTTTAAGGCAGATAATTCATATTAAAAAAAACTGTCCAAAAGATAATAGCTTACAAAAGAATCGCTAACAGAAACTAGAACCACAGTTTTCAGGTATCCTAGGTTCTGGACAAACAACCCCTGCAGGAAAATAAATTATTTTTATAAACGACTGCAGCTTTTCTGAGCGCTGAAATGCTTACACGCAGATACGCACAGTGAGACGCATCGCACACATTTATACCTGCGCTACCAGTCTTGTAGGCCTCCTAGCAAACACATAGAGAAGACGAGAAAGTTACACAGTGGTAATATGCTCTTGGAGTGTCTGACGTCACAAACCTCGTGTAACCCTGCCAACTCAGGAGTTAAATTTAGATCTTGGGCACTGGTCCCAGACACTGCAAAACAATGTGATACCGCAAGCACTGCTTTAGCTGGAGAATACACACACGGCTGCTGGACGCGACTTTAGGACTGATAAAGTGTGCATTAAGCACACTAGAAGAAAACTATTATGAACTTTAAGAACTGCAACTTGGTCCAGAGGGGAGTTTGTGCTGAAAACTAAACTTTCAGAGAGAGACATGAAGTCTCAAAGGTCCATAAGCCAACATGAAGCAAATCATCCTGTAGTTTTCCAACTTCTGCTGCTGCTTTCTGTTTTTATTCAACATACAAAGGCCTTGTTCATACGTGGTATTAAAATAAATTACAGATGATGTGTTAGAAACGGGACAGCACAAAATATGGGTTTCAAAATACCAGTTCAAATGAATTTGGACCCTACAGTAACATACAGTGTTGTTATTGTTAACTAAAACTGTATTGATTTCATGATTCAAAATATAGCTAAAATAGGATCAAATCAGGTGAAAAACTGTAACTTACAAAACTTCACAAATTTTACCTATAAAAAAAAAAAGTGTTCAAGAACTAAAATCACTAAGACTGAAATATAAACAAAGCTAAATATTATATATATTTAAAACTTCCTAAAAATCAAAATATTAATAATATAAATAACACTAACAGGCTGATGTGGTGAAGATGACTACATTAAGAGACCCTCGCTTTGACAAATCTAACCAAACAGTGGTTGAATGTGGTGCACGTTAGTGCCAGGTGAAAACAGCATGTCTCGACTGCCTACTTGTGACTTGATCACCCAAAACAAATCTTAAAGTGTAAAGGAGGCCTAAAAGAGATAGTACTGGAACCTCAGGTCTGAAGACTACAAGGTCGCACCTTCTTTTATCTCTTGGGGTTAAGATAAAATGTCATCACCTTACACTGGTTTCAAACTGTAGTGCCATGACACACACGACTCACAAAGACTTACCCACAAACATACACATGAACACATTTTCTTCTTGAGAACTGCCTACTTAAAAAAAAAAAAAAAAAAAAAAAAAAAACAATTTTAACATGTACTAGGCCTAAAAAGTCTAGCTACCCATTCCATAATGTCTGTACAAAATATGAAACTAAAACATTAAAAATGTACAGGTGTTAGCCCCTGAAGAGTGTAAATCAAAATAACAATATTCATCTGTATAAATTAGGCATCATTTAATTAATCATTTTAATTAACATTAAAGACTTGTTATTTATCCAGCTAAGCCTGCTGGGGAATACTGGCTTTACCTAGAAAGCATTCATGCGCGTGCAGCAATTTCCACACACGAATGCTGTCTACATAGGCAGCTCGCTAGGTTTTGACACACAGCCATTGTGTGGGGTCTGAACCCATAACGCACGCATAAGACCCTAACTCGACTTGATACAGCCACCTAGCTGCAGCACGGTGCTTATGTGGAGAAAAGACAGAGAAGCAGTGAGCATGTGGTCTCTTTAAATCGCAATGACTCCGATGTGAGGCATTTGCTGCCTATATACCGCCTCACAGTAATGTCCACAGCGCACAGAGGGAGGTCGACGGCACCGGCCATTAACGCCTTGAGAACAACCCTCAGAAAACAGAGTCACTTAGCATTTCAAAGAAGACTGACACAAAAGGCAACGACACGATGCTCCTCTGCAATAGGTCGAGACTCAAGTGATTGATTTTAACACTATAACTTTTCTGCGGTGGCGTCGGAACCGAGAGTCTGGAGATAACAAACTGATAAGCGCTCATCCTGCAAGTGGAGCCTGTTTGTTTCCTCGCCTTCGCCATCCTTTATTTCTCATAAAATGATACCCACAGAATCCCCCTAAATAGTTGCACTGAGAGTTAAATGTGTCTCCGACTGCTTCGAAAATAACATAAAAAAAAAACAGGCTACTGTAGTAGCATAAATTCAAACAGCGCGCCTAAAAAGAAACTGAAACTAGTAGAGTACACTACTTTGATCATTCAAACCAGTGCAAATCGAGCAGCAAAACACCGAAAACGCACAATGGCGTGCTTTACTAAGCAAGCTGATTTTGATTTCCAACTCCCATGATGTTATCTAAACATGTAACACGCCTGAACTACAAGTAGTAAGTAGGAGGAGATCGAGTGACATCATCAACTAGGCTACTACATAACTTTAATCAGACTGTACTACTGCAAAGTAGCTAAACGCCTCCAAAGTTACTCCAAGCTCTAACGCACTTCCACACGACTACGTATAGTCCGCAACTCGTGCTGAAGTATGCTCATGTGTGCTATTATAAGTGCACCAATTCAGAGTTTTCCCGTATAAAAACACAGACGCCGAGCCAAAGTTAGCACTGCACTGCACCCCAAACAAACGGCGCGGCGTTGGTTCCAAACACCGGAGAGGAGACGCGTGTAAAAGAGCAGTCACGCGCGCTAACGTTATAACGGAGCGCGGAACTCACCGCGATCAGAGTGCTGCTCCTCTGCTCGGCGCTCGCGGTCGAGTCGGGCTCTTGTTGCTTGCTCTGCTGCTTGCTGTTGCCGGATTTCTTGGCCCGCTGCTCTAAACTCCGCTGGTACAGACTCAGCGTCTCCCGGCGGTCCAGCTCCAGCTGCTCGGCGTGCGCTTGATGGTATCGGCTCTCGCAGTTGACGTGGTGCCGCCGGCAGCCCTCGATCCGCTGCCGCAGCCGCTCCACCACCGTGCTGTGCTTCGGTATGCCCACGTTACCGCCGCCGCCGCCGGTGCTGCTGCCGGTTGCATTAATGGCAGAGTTTAAGTTGACGTTACTGTTATTAATGCAAATGCCGCCGCCGGTCGGTACGGCAGCGGGGCTGGCAAAATCCCCCATCATCTGTGATTCGGGAAGAACTTTGTCAAGCCCCCCTGACTCTCTCTCTCTCCCCTCTCCAAAGCGGGGCAGAAGTCCGCTTCGCCAGGGAGGCAGATACAGTGAAATAGTGGAGAAAGAAGCGTTTAAATGAGAGTAAATCCCTCCTCCGGGAGGATCGCCGTGTCAACCATTCAATAGACAACAGTGCGGGACCGGGTCTGTTACTCTCTCGCCTCTACTGGAGCTCCATCAAACATCCGGATGTTACTCGCAACCATCACGCGTAAGCGCCGCTGCTGCGCGCCCGTCGTTTTATTGTGTTGTCCTTTTGAAAAAAGTTTTGCCGTCTGCTGCGAACAGGCTCCGGAGTTGTTTCGTGAACTTGCATTTCATTAGTTTGGCCGGCGAAACCCTCCCCGAGCGCGAACAAGGTGAGCAGTTTCTTAAAGTCCCGACGGCTGGAGAGGAAATCCTACAGTCGCCAGTGTGTACGGCAGCTGCCACCATCACAATAATCGAGCGCTCCCCTCCTCCATGCTAGCGGAGTGATATCAGGACAACAGCCGAGCGAAGAGCAGCCACCAGCCTGCGAGCAGCACGCCAGCTCCGCGCAAAACACGGCGCGGAATCTAGTGCGCCGGACGCGGACTCAATATTGACTTCAGAGGAGGTGAATGATAGAGCGGTGTAATGCTTTACCGGCGGGCTGGGGTACTGCATCTGATACTCACGAGTTCATGAGAGTACAAAGCGCTATCTATCTATCGGACTGTGAGGTTATACGGGGAAACATATTTTTACACTATAAACACGTACAAAAATACACTCCAAAAAGAAAAGAAAAGAAAATATATATAACAAAAAAAAAAAACAATAATAGAAAAATAGAGTAGATTGAGGGAAAAAGCCCCCCCCCCCCCCTTAAGGACTGTGTATTTTTTTTTTCTTCTGTGAAACAAAAGTTAAATGTGTTCAGAAAAGTTATCATAGTTTTAGTGACAATGACAAAAATTATAAACAAAGAATGAAAAATGTCCAGAGTTTTCATGTTATTAGATGTTTTAGCAAAAATGTAATTTGTACCAAAAAAAGTCCCCCAGTCTGACAAAGCAATTTGTTTTAAACATTTACAGCAAAATCAGAGTACAGACAGTTTTAGCTTAAAATTAAAAAAAGAATATAATTAATAATAAACAAAATTATAATAGCCTTTTTCAAACATTTTGTTAGCTGATGCTAACTGGCTAGCTAACTAGCTACCTGATGCTAACTTGAGGTAATTTTTAAATATAAAATCCAAATATTTTTATTCAACCAACTACTGTAGTTAGAATACATTTGATGGAAAAACAAAGTATTTGATGTTCAGAACAGAATAATTAGAGTAATTGCTCATTGCCCCCTGAGGGCATTTTACCCCACACACTATGATGTCATTCTGAAAATATAATTATATTTTTCTTAAATAACACGTATCTCTGTCTAAAGGCCCTACAGTTCTCATGTCATAACTGTGATGTTCTACAAAACAACACGCTTTAAAACACTTTTTTTTCTTACTGCTGAAAATTAGATAATTTACTGTGAAATCTGTTTTCTCTCGGGTACATCACCAGTGTGAGCTTCATCGTGAAAACTTCCACATCCCTCTCGTCTACGTAGTCCATATTACAATAAAAATTTATCTTGTGGTTATTTTGAGAAAAATAGTAGGGGAGGGGTGGGGGTTTAATATAGCTTAAAAACTAAGGTTCTTCTGTAGGTTTTAGGTTCAACAGTTAGTGGTTCTTTGGAGTTTAAAAGTTACGTTGCAGGTTCTTCTGATCAGAATATTGGTTACTGTGTTCTTTAACGTACAATATGGTTTTCTAAAGAACTGGAAAAGCAGCTTTCTAGAACGTATGACACCTGAATGTAAAACAGTTGTTGTTTTTGTTTGTTTTTTATTTAGTTTGTTTTTAGTTCATTTTAAGAGTGAGACGTGTATAATGCTATTCATTCATTCATTCATTCATTCATTCATTCATTCATTCATTCATTCATTATTCATTCATGCCCTTTTCCTTTCCTAAACAATATAAATGATTTTAAAACAAAAACACCCTGTAGTCCACGTGTTTGCTGTGACGAACACACACTTGTGCTAGTTTTCACTAGCTTTATTTTCACAGATTGTCCACTCAGCTATTACCAGCGAGAGCTCTCTGCATTTCATAGTTATTTTTAAAGGTATTGCGCTTACTCTTGAGCAAACTTTTCTCATGTGGCGTGTGTGCAGAAGATAATACACACATCTTAAGAAGTGACAGAAGAAAGTAACAGGATCAGGTGAGGCCCTGAAGCACTGGCTGCAGTCAGTAAATGATGATAAGGGGGCTGGCCGGTTTTGTAGGTGTGTGTGTGTGTGTGTGTATGTATGAGTGTGTGTGTGAGTAATTGTGAAAAAGTGCTGCTGCCCAGTCTGGTTTGCTGAGTGAGGCTAAAACGAATTGCAAACACATTCATTCTTACTCACTCTCTCTCTCTCTCTCTCTCTCTCTCTAGCACATATACATATATATAGTCAAAGCCAAAAGTTTGTGAACACCCTGTATTTTGCTGGGATTATTCTGGACCTGTTTCTCTGGGCCATCAAGATCAGCCTTTCTCCTGTTTTAATTGTATATAATAAAGTGTGCCAGACAGACTCTTTTAATTTTTTGTAATTATCTTTGATCAAACTAGCAGGTATGCTAGATGTTTTCATATATTTTAAAAACTCAGTCTTAGATGAGAACTGAGGATATTTACTGAATATTTGAATCGTCTGAAAATTGATGCGTAATCAAATTTTTTTTTTTTTAATTGTTAGTAATCATAAATATGGTATCACAATCATTTTGATGCACACACAAAACAACTAAGCATGTTTTGATACTGCATTAAAGAAAAGTGCACTGAAAATGAAATCAGGGGAACAGTGTGTTTATGTGAAGATTCTTGTTGGTGAAGGATAATATATGAGATGGCCCAGGAACCAAATGTTTATTTGCCCTCTTGTGTCCATCAAGGAAAAGAGTGAGTGAAATGCTTTTGGTGTAAATATCTGCCTCACGGAGCAATTCTTGGAAAAAAGCAGTAGGGCTATTACTTTCAAAATTCTAAGAATATAAATAACATATCCACCCAGGTTTGGGACTCTCTGTACTTTCTGGAATACTGACACTAGTTGTTGGAACTGCTTTTTAGTGTTTGTGCTACTGGTTTGTTTTTCTTCTGGATCTTTTCCTTGGTCTTGCAGCTGCAGAACTCAATCAGATCTGAACAAGCAGGTGTGGTGAACAGTTCACCTCATCTGAAACATGCTTTACACACCATGCACTGTGCTTATAATAGATACAGAACAGCGTAACTTCTGTAAACACGCATTTTCTCTAAGGTTTGCTATTAAAAACCAGGTTGTTACTTGTGTCACGTACAAACAATTCAACAACCATTACCGACAACTGCTTTTGTTATTTAACGTTTACAACGAAGAGTTATAATTGTTGAAATATAGCTGTTCGATTACCATAATATTTTATAAATATATAGAATCACTGGAAGCAACAAAACAAAAGCACCATGGAACGATGTTGTTGTTGTTGTTTTAAGTCAATCTCTAATGGATTTCAAGCTGTAATATTTATGAATCACCCCACAAATATAAAATGTGACCCCTAAGCGCTTCTCCTCCTACAACACTCACATTCATCGGGAACTATTTTTACTCTTAATCTATTTCCTTCTTCTAATCTCTATAAATATCTTGATTATTTCATTTATCTTACAACATTACAACTTCTGTTCAAAATTTAGCAGTCAGCAGTTGGTAAGTTTAAAATATATATATATATATATATATATATTATATATATATAGTATAAAATTAATACTTTTTTTGCAGTAAGGAGGTATTACATTGTGTATAATTTACAAAAAAATATATTTCAAATCAGTGCTGTTCAGTTGAACTTTTTTATTTGTTAAAGAATCAAGAAAAAAAATGTTTTCACAAAAATATTTACATTGTTATTAATATGAAATATTTAATATGGGAAAACTGGAGTAATGGCTTCTGAAAATATAGCTTTGCCATCACAGTAATAAATTATATGTTAAAATATTTTAAAATAAAAAACTATAATTTTTAAACTGTAATAATATTTTAAAAATATGAGTGTTTCTTGCATCATTTTAGATCTAATAAATGCAGCAGTGCTGAGCAAGAGAGTTTTTTGGGGTTTTTTCAAAAAACTATTTTTTCAAAAGTATTGTGACTGTAAGAGAAATACGTATTTTGTCTTGTTTTCTGGTATAGATATTTCAAAATCCTTAATATGAGAGAGATTTTGTTGTTTTCAGAGAATGAAATTTAGTGATGTTTAAAAAAAAACTATTTGCCAATGGGATAAAAAACAAACAAACAAATAACAACAAAAAAACATACTTTTTGCTTTGAGTTCTTACCTCAATAAGTTTTCTTGTTTTTTGTTAGACTTTAAGGTTTTTTTTGGAAAACAAAATTAAGAAAAATCCAGATTACTGAGTTAAAAACAAAAACACTGAAAGTGTTATTAGTGTTATTATTTGCAGTACATCAAATGTATGCGTGAGAAAAGGGAACGAGTCATATAGTCCACGTTTTCTGTGATGTTGTGAAGCATGGTAAATATTTAATGTGGTCACCCATCCATTAGAGTGCTGATAAACAGAATCAATGGAGCTGATAGATTGACTATCCATGAAGAGACCGAAAGAGAGAGAGAACACACAAGAGAGGAAGCATTTTACAGCTTTGCTCTCTTTCGCTTTTAATAATCCACAAGAATAATAATACTATTGAGGGACTAGACGTTTATTTTCACACTGACTCTTTTGAATATGTTTACATGCTGGTGAGGAAAAGACAGGGATTACAGTAAAAGAGTGTGACAAGATATGGGTATGTATATATGAATACATGACTCCACTGAGTAGGTGGTGCGTGTGTGCGCTTTTTGCAGGCAGCTCTATGCTGGATACGTGACTTCCTGTGTGTAGTAACTGACATTTGTGTGAGTGTGTCAGTGTGTGTGTGTGTTAGGAGTGAGGGGGATCTCTGACTCATTCCCTTGGTATTCAAAAAAAGGATCCGATCTCTCAAGAAGAAGAATTAATGAGAGTTTTTAGGACAAGAGGTTGGAGGACAAAAGGGAAAGGCATGTGCGAAGGGGAGAAAAACGCAGAGACGAATTACAAGAAGAAAGAGAGAAGAGAAGCCCTGGCAGGTGAGCTGGCAGTATGCAGTGTGCCGTGGATCAGTGGAAATGCTCCCAGTCACGCATCCAACATGCAGCCGCTTAATGTACAGAGGGAGGGAGGTGTGTGGGTGTCCTAATTTTTGCAGTCATGACTCCACACTGTCTGCTCCGCCTTGTGACCGGCCTTAAATCATGACGCTTCCTACAGGCCTTAAAATCCTCAAAGATACAACTGAGTGCATTACATTTGCAAAGGTGTCTTTTTTCCCCTTTATGTTGGCCGTTGGTCGATATGTCTTTCAGCTTGGATTTCGAAACCTAGTGGCGTGGATGCAGCATCATGCAAAAGCAAACAATTAAATAATGAATGATTCTATGTGCAAAAGCATTTTGCTGGTCATGTGATCTGAACGTGTTGGCTCACGAGGCAACCATTTTCATGTGAAAGAAATCTCATAAATAAATCAAACAATTTATTTATTTGTTTGTACATAAATGTACGTCTTATAACACCAAATAAGCAAACGAATAAATAAATAAAGTTGCTTTATCGATTTAAAAGAAATATACATCTAGTAACACCACTGTAATTATTTTCAAAATTGTGAAAACAAACGAACTGTGTTCATATATACATGCATACATGCATCTTGTAACACCACTATAATTGTACCCCAAGCTGTAATTGTAAATCTGCTGTAAAGTGTAAGCAAATAAACACATGAATGCTGTGTATTTATTTATTTATTTCTAGTACATAAATATACATCTTGTAACAGCACTATAGTTATATGCCAGTTATTGTAAATCTGCCATAAAATGCAAATAAACAAACAAATAAATAAATGCTTTTGCTTTTTATTTATTTGTTTGTAGTAATTTTGTAGTAATCTAGTGACACCACTGTAATTATTTTAAAATTGTGAAAACAAACTACGCTGTTGCATTCATTCATACATCTTGTAACACCACTGTATTTGTACCCCAAACTGTAATTGTAAATCTGCCATAAAGTGCAAGCAAGCAAATGAATGAATGAATCGAACGAATAAACAGACAGACAAAAATAAACAAAAAACAAACAAATATATAAATAAATAAATGCTGTGGCTTTATTTATTTATTTACACACCACTATAATTACATTAATAATATATATTATATTGATAATATTTTATTGAAAATCTGCCTATAGTGAAAACAAACAAACAAAAACCTAAAGCATTTAAACCTATAAAGGGGCATTCAGGACTTTTAATAACCAAATGGTTTAAATGCAGAATATATTTTATGGTACACATCTGAATCAAAAATATGACAATTGTAAGTCTAAAATTAGAAAATCTGGTAACACTTTCTATGAAGCCCATATTTATAATAATATATTATAAGGGTATTCTTAAGGCATTATAATGAATGCATAATGCATTATAAAAAACCTTATAGTATGTTATATCGTCTTATAAATAATCATAACAACAGTTATAATACATTATAATGTTTACTCATTTGTGGGTATAACTTTAAAGATCGCCTTTAAAGCTGTCCAAATGAAGTTCTTAGCAATGCATATTACTGATCAGAAATTAAGTTTTGATATATTTACAGTAGAAAATTTACAAAATATCTTCAAGGAACATGATCTCTACTTAATGTCCTAATGATTTTTGACATAAAAGAAAAATCAATTATTTTGACCAATACAGTGTATTTTTGGCTATTGCTACAAATATACCCCAGCGACTTAAGACTGGTTTTGTGGTCCAGGGTCACATATGTTAGGTTACATTTTATTTTGATGGTCCCCTTAGTCTATTGACTATAAGCAACTACATGTCAACTTACTCTCATTAAAGTATTAGGAGGCTTAGGTTAAGGTTAGGGTCGGTAGAATGTTGACGTACTTGCAAAGTTACTTATAGTTTGTCTTTTGGGGAACCATCAAAATAAAGTTTTAGCATATATTTAGCAGACATACTACTAATGCTACAATGACTGCTATTAACATGTACCTGTAGTTACCGAGTTACTTATCAACAGCTGTCTACAGGGTACATCAAAATAATCAAACTGATATTACAATAAAAATAGTTCAAAGCAAATGTGTCATAATACACATTCGTCTGATCTGATATCTGACTAAATTATTTCTATTATTATTACTATACTTATAAGTGGTCATTGATGGCTTTAAGTAAAGTAGCATACGAAAGGGACTTATAATACATTATAACTAGGAGAAATATAATCCACTGTAACTTAAGTGGATGCAACGTGTGTTATAAATCATCATACTCTTAAAAGCTATAACCACTAATAAGTAAATATTATAATACATTAAAATTGTTCTTATGAATATTCATAAGATGATATAGCATTATGCATTCATTATAATGCCTTTAAAATACCCTTATAATGTAGTATAAATATGGGCTTCACAGAAAGTGTTACCGAAAATCTTTTTATGCATGCATGTCAACAATGAAAAGAAGTGCTATCAAAAAAATCAGTTGTATTAAATGTATGTATTTTCCAGCAGCTGGTGTTCTAAATCGGTTTTACACTGTCGCTTTTGCTACAGCCAAAGCATGTTTACAGTGAAGTAAAGACAACATGTGTTGTGCATACACTCTCTGACCTGTGTGGAAATGCACATCGCTCCAGGATCTTGGCTGAAGAATCAATGGCAGAACAGCAGACTGCAGCAGACAGCAGAGGCGAGCAAACGATTGGCCTGTGCTTTTAACCACACTCTTGTTTGCTGCCTTTTTACTCTTTTTTTATTTTATAGGAAACCAAAAAAACGAAAAAAACTAAAAATGTTAAAAAACCTTCTGAAGTCACACAGCTTCTGTGCTCTCCACAGCATTTGGAATGCCTAGGAAAAGTTGCATGGATATTGATTAAAAAGATCTTGAATACGGGGCCATACTGAATAAAGAGAATTTATCACATGACATTAAGCATCAAACAAAAATGATTTGATAAGTAATATTGCATTTACTCTTACCAAAACCCCAAAGCACGATACAAATACAGTGCCTTCCAGCCTGAAGCAGATATGGAGTTGAAACTATGTATATATTGCTAACATCAGATTGACTTCTCCTACAGTTGTCATCTTCTACAGCAGGAAAAAGGGGGTACAGCATAAATGGCAACAACATAACAGAGACAGCTCACATGAGACTGAGCTCTGAGATCTGTCTAGGGTCTTTACCATGGTTTGATTACACTGGAAAGACAACCTTTTCCCCGGAACACTCAAACAAAGACATTCCTTTTCCCAAAAGAACAGATTTATGCATTTTTTGTCATCTTGACAAAAGAACTCAGGCGTGGTTGTGCTAATCATACTAATTAAAGAAAATGAGATGCATGGAACAGTTCCCAAGATTCAACTGTCCACATGCAAATTTAATTGGCATACAGTATGGTGCGAACTCCAACATGCTTTAAATGTCTGTTTAAAATTCTGTGATAGAATAGTCATAACAAGTTTCCTAGATTACCAAAAAACCAAATGCAGGTCTGTGTCAAATCGGCTTCTTACTGTATACCAAGTAAGTAACTGTATAATTCATGATTTTCTTTCTTCCTTTGACTGTTTAGCATGCTTTAATGATACTTTTGCATCATTTTTGATGCTTGAAAATTTTAGCCCTATTTATAGTAATAGCGTGAAAAAGTATGACACATTATTTTTTGCAATATGTCTTGTGATGGATGACAAAATTTTCATTTTTGGTTAACTATTCCTTTATTGGGAGTTAATGAAACCTTCATTTTGAAAACAAAATTTTGTTTTGACAACTTTGTTTTCAAGTATATACCAAAATCATGGTTGCAGTCACAGTAATGACTGTCCAAACCACTAATAGCAGTTTGGTTGGCCAATTAGCATTGTTATGTTGCAACCAGGTGTTTTCTCACTGACATGTAACCACTCTGTCTCTCTGTGTCTCTCTGAGTCGATGGCATTAGATGTAGACCTATGTGGGCAACATGTACCAAAGAGTGTAAAATAAGAACATGACCTCATTGTTTGTTTACTTGCTCAATCTTAGATTAGTGTTTTTCACATTTGACTAGTCATGCTGAGACTTGGACTCCTGGACAGCCTTTAGGCAACTCAATGACTAAGCATATTTTAGTACATACAAGACACTTGAATTCTTCATAAATGAATAAATGAGCACTGGAAGAAAGTGATTAACGTTCAGAAAATGTTGACTGTCAACCTCTGGAGATCAAGCTAATACGAGTTTAGTATACTTCTAGCAAAATATGTAAATTAAAGTAAGAGCTTGCCCAAAAATAACAAATAAAAATGACTAAAAATGTTTACCTCTCCCCTCAAGACATCCAAGCTGTAAAATAGTTTGGTTCTTCATCAGAACAGATTTGGAGAAATTTTGCATTACTTTCTCACCAATGGATCCTTTTGCACTGAATGGGTGCCGTCAGAATGAGAGTCCAAACAGCTGATAAAAGCATTATAAATAATCCACACCACTCCAGTCCATCAGTAAATGTCTCGTGAAACAGTGTGTCTCGTGTGTTTGTAATAAATAAATTCAACATTAAGACATTTTTAACTTTTAAACGGTTGCTTCCTTCCAAAATATGAGTCCTCTATCTATAATATTGCTTTCTCCAGTGAAAAAGTCATCTAATCTGAATCAGGGGAGAAATGTGCACAAATCAGGCACCCTTTACAAGTGAAATCAGTCGATTTATAACAAACAAATATTAGTTTGATCTTACAATGAGCTGGGTAAAATATTTAAATTGTTGATGAATGCAGTAAGCACAACAAGATTTGTAAAAACTGTGAAAACAGAATCATTTGATTGTCTTTATTCCACGAAAGGGTCCAAATGATGTTACTTGAGTGCCACTGCTTGTAATTTGTAAAATTTAAAACGTTTTGTAATGGAGTGAAATCACGAAACAATATCCATTCAAATACCAAATATTAACAAAATATCACTTTAAAGGATTATGTCAAAATTATGACACTGGTGTATGGTTTTAATGGTTGGATACAGTCTGGAAGTTCAACCTCTGAAATGGGACTGATCAAAATCACAGAGATTTTGGGTTTAAAATGAGGTACTTTCCATGCTAAGCTTTTTTTGTTAGATAACAGTTTCTTTAAAAATCTAATAAATCAAAAAAGAAAAAAATACTTTCAAAATTTGACAGAAAAGACAGAAAAATACAGAGGTGGTTTTATTAGACAAACAAATTCATGTTTATAAGGCAAATTCAGTGACAAAAGGGAAAGATTGAGAGAAAGGTGACTATGTGAAACTCATAATATAACACTAGCACTTTACAAAAGACTTCAGGTCTTTGTAAAACATGAAATGGAGTCACTGGAAGGCGAGTTGGGTTTTGGTTTTACCTCCAAAGAATGCACTTCAGATGCGTATGCTTAGTGAGAAGAGGATAGCTTTAATATCATTATTAAATTAACCCATGTATTCTGTGATCACTCAAACTCAAGGAAGTCCACAGATCTAATCCATGATCGAAAAATGTAACTAAACCCACATGCATTATCACGCACATAGTTAGACCAACTGAGATCTGTTAAATATTTTAAAGCCAATTCCATTAGTAAAATGAATTACACAGTAAGATAGACAGGTAAGAAACACACACAAACACACCTATTCATGCACTCACAATATGTTCATGCATAATCTATGTGCACATCTATTTTTGTCTTGTTTAGAGACACAAAACACTGATATTTATATCTAACATTTTTATTAGTATTATTATTGTTATTTAAACTCACAGACACAAAAGAAAGCCTGTGTGCTAGTACTAAACAGTGTTAGACAGTGAAAACTCTGGTGATTAGCTGATCATTTCAGGACATGAGAAGTTGCAGTCAGGACACTGACACACACACACACACACACACACACACAGAGAGAGAGAGAGAGAGAGCTCAGATTAAATTCTCCCACTTAAAGTAGACATGTTCACATTTACTAAGGATCACTTCTTCACTTTTTATCTATTTTATACAGTGAATACAATATTCACATCAAGTGTTATAGATGAATGGTTTTTGAACTGTGAATCATGTGCTCAGACGAATGTATACAAGGACAAATCAACTGAAGATTAAATAAAGACCACTTATGACATAAAATCATAAGAATTGTCTAGACCTACTTGGTTTGAAGCATGTATCTGAGTATGTATATATGTTTTGTGTTAATTATGAAATGATTATGTAATGAAATCCACTCTCGAGTCAGCTTCTGTGAATGTTTTGGTAGATTTACAGCATCATTATGCTCTGGTTTAAAAAAAAAAAAAAGTACTTTGGGCTGTGCTTGTATCCATCTGCATGTTTTGGAGCACTATTCTTCTGTAGTTGAATTTATATTATGTCTTCTTTAAATTAAAGGATGGAATGAGAGACCAAGTCAACTGGAGAAATCAGGACTTTAGACAGAAAGATGGATGAACTTGAGTGAAGAGGTGAGAAGAATGAATTGGACTACAGTTATGAGCCGGCAGCGCAGAAGAGCGAAACATGAAGAGGAATGAGTCGAGCTGAACTATGGAATGTGAAACTTCAGGTTGCAGATTAAGGAAAGGTAAACTTCCAAGAAGGTCATTCAAAATGTTAAGCGTCCTTTGACTGATTAGAGGGAGGGTTGATAAGATTGTGCTAAACTGTTCTCATATGTTGGTCCTCTTTGAAATGTAGTGAGAGAACATATAAGAGAGAATGGCAGTGCTGGAATATCAGTCAGAATATTAAGACCTGTTTCTCATTGACAAACAGAGCAGGAGGTTTTCAACCATCAACCTCCAACCTTATTAAGTCATTTTATTGTTAATTATTATTAAAACAAATATATTTTGAAATATATAGAATATTTATAAGACAATCCTTCACAGACCACCAGGGGTCCGCAGAAAGAAAAAAAAAGCCAAGCTATAGAGCTGTGATGCTCAACCTTCTTGACTCCAAGGCCCCCTATATTGTACGTAGCAATATTCAAAGGCCCAATATTTATTTTATTTACTGGATAAGGATTTTAAAAATATATATATATTTTTTTACTCACAATTTTTACCTGTTAAAAATATTTTAGAGCTAGAAAAATGTATATTCTTCATGAAAAATGTACTTTACTTTTCCAGTTCTAGAAGTCACACACAATTTTAAATAACTTTAAGTTATCTTAAGGCCCCCTTGGAAGTTTGCTGAGGCCCCCTAGTGGGCCTGGCTCCCTGGCTGAGAACCACTGATTTAGAGCGTTCTTATTCATAAGTGCAGCCCAATATTTACCATAATAGAATAACCAAAACCAACATGGTGTCGTGAATACATGAAATATAAAAGTTAGATTAAGACAAGGTGATTTTAATTACAACAACAAATGCATATCATCTATACCCTGCTAAACCAGATGGATGTCCAAGGGGTTCCCTGTTAGTGCTGATGATTGTTTTTCTATTATTAACCAAATTTGGATTATAGTCTGTGATGGCTGATGTTTTGAAATGAGCATTTGGAGGTGCAAACTGCAGATAATTAGAAAGACCACGACTTCAATGGATCTTACAAAAGAGTTTTTTTTTTGTTTGTTTGTTTCTGTCAGGCGAGGAATATGACATGATAATGTCATAGAGACCATCTGCAGAGATGGCCCTGGCACTCCACCATGATGACAGCTTCTTCCTGTAGTGTCGCCGCAACAACGCCTCCCTGAAGCCTCTCCAGGGCCAGCCCTCCCAAATTCTCTCTGACACACTCATATACATATCATACTCTCAGCATGAGCATCTAAACACGTTTAGACAACAAATCAATATACTGGAAATTAAGTGATGTGCTTTGTAACTAGCATTACAAACTATCTTCATTTTCAGTGTCACATAAATACATATATACTGTGTTGTTGTTTTTTTCAGCATATTTGTCTGTATCATTGCATAAAAAGCAGGACCTTTTACAGACTTGCGATTCCTTTCTTGTTAAGTATCTTATAAGCGGGATTTCATGCACTACACAGAAGGGAAGTGATTTGGAACATGTCTTCTGTGTCTACTGCATCATTTTGCAGTGCAGGCAGATTGAACCTCGGCTGGATGTCACGCCTCAAAGCACTGGAGCCAGGTTCAGTGCCACCACCTCTTCCCCTGGCTTGGCTGACCAAAACGTGGGCACAGGGGCACCTTCACTCCCTGGTGTGTCTTATGGTCTGGACACGCTATGTTATCATTTGTATGGTCACCAGCAACGTGATTTCTGTTGATCTGCTCGGCGAGTAAAAGAAAGAGGAAGGTGGAATTGGTGTGAAAAACAGAAAACAGAAAACCACATGCAGGTGTGTACTGTACTGCATGGTATTATTAAAACAGCATATAGCATAGTATATTACAAAGCTGTTTGATTGGTTGATGTTTTTAGTGATCCTTTTTGCTGTGTAGGTAGTACCAGTAGGTGGCAACAAGTAACATGCTTTTAAGAGTAAGTCATTGAATTAGTCACTCAACCTTTTTTTTTTTTTTTAATTTAAACACTAACTGTTTAGAAATAAAACAAGGTACTGGCTGCATCAGAAATTCTCTGAGTATGTGTTTCTTTAAAAAAGTATATTCTATAGTTTGAATGTGTGTAGCATTAATGTAAGTTGCTCAATACTACCTTATTGTTTTTGGAACAGCTATATAAAAGCTCTTCTTTGCTCACAGCATTACATTTATATTACAGCCGTTCTGGCTGTACAGGGAGAGATCCTGTCGCAGCACGTGTTTAGTAACACGGTTAATTACTGCTCTTGCACCAGTCAAAAAATAACATTAATTCTCATTGCTCTGCTGGTGTTCCTAAACCCAAAGCTGATTTTGGTCTGTACAGGACTGATTGTTGCTTGTGCTTATGCACAGTACAGATGGGTCGAGCCTCCTTTACAAGCATCAAGAGAGCCACTGCCAGCCGTGGGCATCTGTTAACTTTGCAGTCAGAAAGCAATGAGAGAGAGAACGAGAGACTGCCTATACATCTCCATTAGTGTTTATGCTTCAATCTGCCCCTCTGTCACTTATTGTGCCATTTTCTATCTGTCAGATTCTTATCTCCTTTCAATATATCATTTTGTTCCTTCCTTATTTTCCTGACTTCACCATCTCAACCTTCACCATCCTCTCTTTATAATGTCCTTATTCCTTCCTTTTCATTCATTCACTTTTCTCAAATTAAATTTGTTGACTTGAGCTTGACTTGAAATAGTCTTTGACTATTTTATTTTATTATTATTATTTATTTATTTATTTATTTTACAAATTTTAAAGGAATAGTTCATCCAACAATGAAAATTTGCTGAAAATTTACTGAAGTTATCCAGGATTTAGATGAGTTTGTTTCTTCATGGGAACAGATTTAGAGAAATTTAGTATCGCATCACTTGCTCAGCAATGGATCCTCTGTAGTGAATGGGTGCCGTCAGAATGAGTTCAAACCGCTGATCAAAACTTCACGATAATCCACAAGATTTCCACACGACTCCAGTCCATCAATTAACGTCTAGTGAAGTGAGAAGTTGCGTGTTTGTAAAAAACAAATCATTATGTCATTTTAACTTGAATCCATAATAACATGTCCTTCAGTGAAAAAGTCCATTCATTGTCTTTTGATTAGCCTCGTCAATCTTGCATTAACTGTTTCTCTGTCATGAAATCACTGTCTTGTAAATGCTCAGGCTTCCACAGAGCCTAACATCTAAAATTATAAATTAGTATATGAAATAGCAACATTTTAAGCTTGAATAAGCTTGGAACATTTGCAGGAAATTATGTGTTGTTCAATTACCTTGAGTATAATCAAAGGCAGGCCTACAATCTAAATGAATCACATCAATTGGTCTTGTATTAATAAAAATGAAGGTGCTGTCACTTTAAAGATGGGAGCCATATTGTTGTTAAAATTAACAACACTAGCTTCAGCAATTATGTAGTATTTTTGTAAAGCTGCAAAGATGTTATTTCTGACTAGCCTATAACTGTCATATTATTTATTATTAGGGCATTGCAAATTATTTTTATGCTTTAAAATGTTACATTTATTAATGCTAGGCCTACAACATATTACATACATATTAAAATTAATATGAAAAATAAAATATTCTAATATTTAATAGACAGAATTAAAAGCGCAAACAAACATTTAACCTAATTAACAGGCAGCTATGATGCATAAGTATGTTTATTTATTTTGACAGGAATTACATCTGTGTTTCATGAGCACAGCTAGAGACCAACAGAGACATGAAAACACTGTCAATTCCTCATGTAATTTATGATAGGCTTTAGTTTAACCACTAGGAGGCACTTCACACATACTTGTCAAACGATTATCAAAGCTTTGTTGGCAACAGACAGACTTCATTGTTCCTTATAACCAACCCGGATAAAGACAATATGATTCGGAACAGATGATCCTCACCAAAAAATATGAATATTATAACATTTAATATTTTATTCCACATAAACTTTATTCCATGCAAGGCCCTATACATTATATATATATATATAGTATATAAGTTTGCTAATCAGATTTTAAAAATAGTTAAAATTTTTAGACAGCACCTAGTGCATTTTAATCTTAATTATATAATCCATTAGTCTATGTACAAAGTCTATAGTACAAAACGAAATCTGGATTTATCCTGGTACTAACCTCGGGACTGTTACATCCATCAAAATACAATGAGCATACTTTAAACATAACAATATTCCCAACTGTTATTTATATATATTTATATACATGTACACACACGCACACGCACGCGTACACACACACACACACACACACACACACACACACAGACAGACAGACAGACAGACAGACAGACAGACAGACAGACAGACAGACAGACAGACAGATAGATAGATGTGAGTTTGGTTTTTAAGGCTTCAATCTCATTTATTCTCTGGCACATTTACAGAGTGCTGTCTTGGATGTGTGTTTAATCTTATCTGCTTTGTCTGTATAAGCACTATTAAAATAATTTACATTCTCACTAGAGCTTGTCCATTTCTCTCATTAAATGAACATTCTACCAAAAAATGAAAATTTGCTGAAAATCGACTCAGGCCATTCAAGATATAGATGAGTTTGTTACTGATTTGGAGAAATTTAGCATTACATCACTTGCTCACCAGTGGATCCTCTGCAGTACCGTCAGAATGAGTCCAAACAGATGATAAAAACATCACAGTAATACACAAGTAATCCACATGACTCCAGTCCATCAGTCAATGTCTTCTGAAGCAAAAAGTTGTGTTTGTAAAAATAAATAAATAAATAAAAAAGAATAAATAAATCCATCAGTAAGGTGGTAAGGGGTTTCAACTTTAAACCGTTACTTCAGAGTATGAGTTCGTAATCCAAAATTGATTCTTCCAGTGAAAAAGTCTATCCCCTGTTGTCCTCTCACATCAAAATCAACTGACATATTTGTTCAGAACTATTCTGGACTGTTTTCGCTTGTAAACGG
Source organism: Acrossocheilus fasciatus (assembly GCA_036784905.1). Classification (NCBI taxonomy): domain Eukaryota; kingdom Metazoa; phylum Chordata; class Actinopteri; order Cypriniformes; family Cyprinidae; genus Acrossocheilus; species Acrossocheilus fasciatus. Next base: position 27,818,353 of record CM071938.1, read on the forward strand.
TGCTTGATTTGAGCATATTTCTTTCCTGATTCAGACAAAATAACTTTATTGATAAAGGACCAGTATTTTAGCCAAAAGCAACAGTTCGAAGATAAAAACTTCTTAATGATGGGTTTGTTTATTACAAACGCAACACTTCACAATACAACCCGAATTCTGGAAATGTTGGGACGTTTTTTAAATTTGAATAAAATGAAAACTAAAAGAATTTGAAATCACATGAGCCAATATTGTACTCACAATAGAACATAGAGAACATAACAAATGTTTAAACTGAGAAATTTAAGTTTAAACTGGTGTAGCTTCTCCTCTTCTTTTCAAAACAGTTTGAAGACGTCAAACCTCGTGGGCATCGAGGTTATGAGTTTTTGGAGTTTTGGTGTTGGAATTTGGTCCCATTCTTGCCTGATATATGTTTCCAGCTGCTGAAGAGTTCGTGGTCGTCTTTGACATATTTTTCGTTTAATGATGCACCAAATGTCCTCTACAGGTGAAAGATCTGGACTGCAGGCAGGCCAATTCAGCAACCAGACTCTTCTACTATGAAGCCATGCTGTTGTAATAGCTGCAGTATGTGGTTTTGCATTGTCCTGCTGAAATACACAAGGACTTCCCTGAAATAGATATCTTCTGGTGAGGAGCATACGTTGCTCTAAAACCTTTATATACCTTTCAGCATTCATAGTGCCTTCCAGAACATGCAAGCTGCCCATACCGTATACACTTATGCACCCCCATACCATCAGAGATGCTGGCTTTTGAACTGAACGCTGATAACACGCTGGAAGGTCTCCCTCCTCTTTAACCTGGAGGACACGGTATCCGTGATTTCCAACAAGAATGTCAAATTTGGACTCGTCTGACCATAGAACACTTTGAAACAGTCTATTTTAAATGAGCCTTGACCCACAGGACACGACGGCACTTCTGTACCATGTTCACATATGGCTTCCTTTTTGCATGATAGAGCTTTAGTTGGCAACTGCAGATGGCACGGCAGATTGTGTTTACCGACAGTGGTTTCTGGAAGTATTCCTGGGCCCATTTAGTAATGTCAATGACAGAATCATGCCGATGAGTGATGCAGTGTCGTCTGAGGGCCTGAAGACCACGAGCATTCAACAAAGGTCTTCAGCCTTGTCCCTTACGCACAGAGATTTCTGCAGTTTCTCTGAATCTTTTGATGATGTTATGCACTGCAGATGATGAGATTTGCAAAGCCTTTGCAATTTGACGTTAAGGCACGTTGTTTTTAAAATATTCCACAATCTTTTTACGCACTCTTTCACAGATTGGAGAGCCTCTGCCCATCTTTACTTCTGAGAGACTCTGCACTCTCTAAGACATCCCTTTTATAGCTAATCATGTTACAGACCTGATGTCAATTTACTTAATTAGTTGCTAGATGTTCTCCCAGCTGAATCTTTTCAAAATTTCCTGCTTTTTTGAATTATATTTTTTTAGATTTGTAGCAGGCATCAAATTTGAAATGAGCTCATTTAGTGGATAAAAGTGTAACATTTCTCAGTTTATACATTTGTTATGTTCTCTATGTTCTATTGTGAATAAAATATTGTCTCATGTGATTTGAAAGTCTTTTAGCTTTCATTTTATTCAAATTTAAAAAACGCCCCAACATTTCCAGAATTCGGGTTGTATTGTGAAGTGTTGCGCTTGTAATAATGTTTTATGCTTCATGTTTTTATCAGACTCTCATTCTGACGGCACCCATTCATCGCAGATGATCCATTTGTGCAAGTGATGTAATGCAAAATTTCTCCACTATTCTTTAAAGACCCCATGAAATCAAGTTTTGTCATTTGAAGTCCATGTCTGTTGTCATTTCATGAAGATACATTGAACTGAGACAAATGAAGAATTGCCATGCTATGGTATTAAAAAAAAATGCAGCCTTTGCATAAGAAGTATTTGCTGCAGGTGTTTAAGTTTAACTCTATTAGAATCAGAAACTAGCCTGTCAACATTTCTTATGCCTGCAGCTTAAAATGAAACAAGAACGAAAGCACCTAGAGTGCCAATCAATGCATCACGGCAAGTCGTTTCAGTAGCTTGTAGTAATACTTCAGGCTTTTTACAACACTGATCAAAGTGCAAACTAATTAAGTCGGTGTAGTTAAGAACTGCCATGTGGTTTTGTTTGTGTGAGGCCATCAGACACTTCCTTTAGTTAATGTGTCACACTGTAGCACAGATGAAATGAGACAGATGGTGCGAGAAAGTTAAAGGTGTGCGCAGTTGGGTGAGAAGGTGGGAGGGGGGGGGGGCATGCTTACTGTAATCTGAGAAAGTGAACGAGTGAACTTTGGATCTCTCAGCAGGCGTCGCCCTAAAGTCTGCTTCAGCTTTGTCACCTGAGTTACCACACAGGTCTGGTTGGTAACTGTGGTGATGGTGAATAATTGAGAGGGTAAGGCCGGACAAACTACACAGCGTTTCAGGAAGAGAGAGAGAGCTAGATAGAGAGAAAAGAAACTTTTCAAAACACATTCAGTTTAACTTATTTAACTGTTGTTTTGCTAAAAAGCTACACTCACATTTGCGAACACTCTCAGTCATGGAGGGAGATGCAGATGAAGATGACGAGACTTTTACTAACATCTCACTAGCTGATGATTCAGGTAAGACTTGCCTTGTCTTGTCTTAAAGCTGATCTGAAACCACTTCTCTTTGTTCAGGAAACAGTTCAGTAATAGAACTGGGAAATGTAGGCTTACATGAATAGAAGCACACTCAATCTCATTATGGTAGAGTGTTACGTTAACACCAAACCTTGCATTCAATCTTTTGGTTCTTTATATAATAATATAAAACCTGTGCTAATTGAAAGAAAACAAGTTAATAAAAAGATCGAATCCGATATTTGGTAATAATATGGCATAACAAGAAGCTCATAAGCAATTTTTTGTAGGCCGGTCATTTTTGGTCAGGAACACCACAAAGGTGCAATAACATCAAAAATATTTCTGGAAAGAAAAAAAAAGGAAAGAAAATCTGCTTTGGATACAAAAACTAAAGCAGTATCTCAGTGATACTGATGTAACACTGCCCACTTCATATTGTCTTTAAAAACTATGTACTACTAACATTTATATTAATAATTCGATACAATGCACTTACTGTGTACACACATGTTTTTACACTGTAGTTATATTTAAAAATAATAAAACATGTAATAACATAGTTATAGGTTTATGTAGTTGCATCAATAATTGCATGGTTGACCATAGCCAAACATCAAACCTATCCATACCACCAAACCTGCCCAAATCTTACCCTACCCCACCTCAACAGCCACAAAAGTAATACAACATGAACTCAATAAGTACATATACCCAATTACTATTATTATTATCATCATCATCATAATCATTATTATTTTGTCTACATAAAGACAACTAATATTAAGTACCAGAATTATTTCACTTTCATTTTTTAAATGATGCATTAAGTATATTCTTTCAGCAGTAGGCTATAAGTGGAATAACTTAAGTATCTAAATGCTTTACTGCTGTGCAGCATGTGGTTTTCTTGTCCAAATACAGGAATGAATGGAGAGGCATTGTGTCAACACATGTCAGAAACCTGCATAAGAGGCAGTAGGTGTGTGCTTGTGTACAGGGACTGTGCAGAGACGAGCTCACATACACAGCATAAGCGTGTGTGAATAGCTACTGCCAGAGCAGTCAGTAAGTAGAACAAAGGCTGCATATTTCAGATGACTCACGTCTACTCTGAGTGGTCATTTTAAAGGGACAGTTCACTTAAAATGAAAAATCGTCATCATTTACTCACCTTCATGTAGTTTCCAAACCTTTATGACTTTAGTTCTTGTGAGGAACACAAAAGCTGTTGGTGAGTACAGACTGGAGCTAGTTGTCACACTTTTACTACTAGAAAAAAAGAAGAAAAAAAGAAGCTTTTGAACATTGCAACAGTTGTTAACCAGCAAAACAGAAACAGTACATATAACATATGTTGACCTTTTGTGACAACATGCTCCAACAGCTGGACATGTCAAATTAAATGGGGTATGTTGATATTAAATCACCTATTATAAACCTCAAAATATAAATATTAAAAACATATATGAAACAAAATAACATTAAAAACTATTAAAACTTTGTTTTTGGCACACAAATATTGTAAGTGATGCATTGCTAATACTTAAAACACAGATATCTTTCCTCTTTCTGACATTTACAAAAAAATACCCTCCTAAGAACACAATTCATCAAAATCTTTCATCATTATGAAGTTGATTCCTAATATTTGAATGTTTGGCTGTTTGGTTTTATTGTGTTTTAGTTTAGGGGCAGATTTAACAAGAATTATTTATAATTAGTATTAGAATGATTCTGTGAGGTTATGTGACAGCAAAGTAGCGTACTGTCATATGAATGTTTTAAATTCAATTGTAAATAAAATTATTCTAACGAGTAGAAATGTTTATTAAGTTGCATACTGCATTCTTTTTCATATACTATAGGCAGTGTGCAGTAATCCGGATGCTATTGCTTCGTGCACAGCTTCATATTTACAGAGAGCTTTGTCTCCCTCTGTCGGTGCTTCTCGGTAGTGAGCGCATGCGAGAGAGAAACAGAGAAGCGATGAAGTAACGGATGGTCAGTATCATTACCTTGACATCAGCTTTCGAGGCTTAATAATTTTTGAACATCTTTAATAACGCGGATCGATTTAGTCTTGTATCAGGTAGGACTGTATGACAGTATCAGTGTGCTGGTGTGTGTTTACTTAAGTTCTTCATTATCACATGGGATATCATGTTTATCTCTCAGCGTTTTTTTTTTTTCTAATTAATTGCCTAATTGTTTATTAGATGCTGATAACTAACTGAATTTTGATATCGGGGTAATTTAAAGCTGTTTCTAACAAGTCTGTTAGCACCCAGGCTGCTTTAGCGGCCTGTAATGCATGAGAACCAATGGAGACGATGATTGGACGTGGCGTGAATTAAAACTTCATAAAACTAAGTTAAAATATCATGTCTCGAGTACTAGTAGCAATATAATTACGTTTTAAGCATGTAATGTAAATGGCAGTGATCTTATCTTTCTGTGAACTGTATTTCTTTATGTCAGGCGATGGTTTGTTGTGTTAGCCAATAGCTAACTGTATCTTGATGCGCTGGGACAATGAAACGGCTTGGTTTACACTGTATTTGCGTGGTATTCCAACTAATACCATGAAATTACTTTTGTACATGTCCAAAAACATAACTACCTGTTTGTATTATAAGCGTATTTTAAATCACATTGATAATATCTCTCACAGCTGACGGAGAACAGACAGTCCTGCGCTTCAGACCAGAGGACCAGTACAGCACCATGAACTGTGAGATTGATGGTAAATATCACTCACGATTTGATATAATATGTTGTTGAAAAGCATTTTTCTTCAGTTTAAGTTGCTTTGGAGCAATTTCAGATGTGCATGTGTGTTTTCAGGAGATATGGAGAATCGAGTTGAGCAAGAGGAGAAGACGAGACTCATAAACCAAGTGTTGGAGCTTCAGCACACACTTGAAGGTCTAAAAGTCTTTGAATGTACAATTTTATATAGGACTATTGTCTTAGTGGTTACTGTTGCTGTTTTGTTTTGTAACTGAATATACTCCTGTCATGTTTCTGTTTTGCCTCTAACCATTCTCCTCTGATCCACTCAAGCTCTCTAAATGGCTGCCGGAAAAAGCTAAGTGATGCACTCTAATGTGTTTTGTCTGTTTCCATCAGATCTCTCTGCGCGTGTGGACGCAGTGAAAGAGGAGAACCTTAAGCTCAAATCGGAGAACCAGGTTCTCGGGCAGTACATCGAGAACCTCATGTCTGCCTCCAGCGTGTTTCAGACCACTGACACCAAAAGCAAACGGAAATAACATGTGGATCACGTCTACTTTATCCATCATCTCCTCTTTCCGGCATTCAAACTACTAGCTCATACATATAAGCCGCTGTTTGTTTTGTATTTATTTTGTTGTACAATTTCCGGATGCATCTCTCAGCATGGTATGGATAATACTTGAATGGACCGAGCTGCTGCCTTTCCCTGTCAGCTAACTGTGTTACAAGATATAACAGGATGCATGATGGTTTGTGATCAAATAAGTACAGAGCTGGTGTAATACCACTCCTGTATAATTCATTTAGCAGGTACATAATCAATCTCAAACCCTCACAATCTTTTTAAATACTAGGCAGCCGAAGTCAGGTTCTCTTAAAAATACACTTATGCTGAATTTCAGCTTTTTTGGCTTTCCACTGCTAACATTTACAATGTACAGCAAGATTGAACACGGATATGTTCTCTTGAAAGTGCATGACATCCCATAACTAAAGTGCATGATCTAAAAGGCTAAGGATGGATAATCTAAATTAGTCCTCCCTCACTTGGCATGTGATTTTTCTAGTTTAAACTGGGGTTACTGGCAATTATCTTAATGACAGTTGCTCAGCTGGTGCAGAAAGTATGCAATTTCTGTAATTTCCTGACCCACTGGTTTAAACAAAGTACCTCCTCATATGTTATATTATAAGAGGCCTTTGACTCACCAAATGACATTTAGTCACTTTCATACTTGGATTTATCTTAAAAGCTCTGACTAGCGCACAAACCCGACGTCTTTTGAGCAGGATAAATTGATTAAAACCGGCTCGCAGTGTAAACTGCTGCATTGTGTCGGAGAGTTTGCTCTTCGTGGTCGTGTCCTTTGGATTGAGGGACTTAAAATGGATGAAATAAATGGATTTTAGCTTTTACTGCTTTCAAAGACTGAAGTGAGGTTGAGTCTGCTGAGTGATATTGATCTGATTTCTCCAAAGTGTCTGCTTGAGCGGCATTTATGAGGACAGATGCTCTGCTCTTTGCTCAAGAGTTTGCTGATGTGAAATTTCACTTACTATGAATTATTGACATGATACTGAAGCATCTGCCACAACACTACATACTCAATCTGTTTAATATTATTTTTGTGAAAAATTTCATTTGTGTAATTTATGTTTGCAAGCACCCAATGTAAAGTACTGCCTGTTCTGAAAGTGTACATTTTATTTTGTTACAATTATGCCTTTAATAAAATACTTTGCCTTTGCACAAACTAATGTTCCTGGAGAAGTCATATGGAAGGTGCACAGAAATTTCTAGTAAATATTTATTTCCAAGAGCAATGAACAGTTTGCAAACATGTAAACAAAAGGCTGTCCTTATAAGGCTGAGCACACAACCTAAAAAAAAGCAGAAAAACAAAACTGTTCATCACTTGAAAAACAACCTGTCCGCTTCCAAAGCTCAATGGTTTCATACATGGTGGTCAGTCTATTTTCAGTGTGCTTGTGTCTGGGTCTGCTGTTAGAGAGTGTCAGTGATGACGCGGAGCTGAGATCAGCTCTGAGTGTGCGTAACGACTTTCTTCGATGCCAAAAAAGCAATACTGATTTGCATTCCTAGCACTTCACTGACCTAGATGTTTGGTGAAGGCGGCTCCTGGTTTGGCGGAGCTCTCCTCCAGAGCCTGCTAACAGTGGTAATGACAGTAGAATGCAAGATTAAAAAGTCCTATATCTAAACTCAATTGCATCATTTTTCAAACAAGATACAAACAATAAATACGATCAGAGCGATTTGATCATGTTAGAAAGCTCATAACTTAAAAACTCACAATGAACTGAACCCTTTTTTAATAACTTAAACAGAAATGTTGAGGTGATCATAAACTAGTTCGTCTTTCTAAAATATCCATTGTACATTTCCCTTCACAGTATTCAGACTTACTAGTAGGGAAACACTGGCTCAGTACTACTTGAATTGTAATCTAAAAAGAAAAAAATAGGCAAAACTTGGAGCTAAAACTCAGCAGGTCTGACTTTTGTATCTAAATCCCAACTGTAACCGATAAGAACTAAGCGGAAGACTGAAAGAGGAGAGGCGAGGTTCAGTCGGATGAAGATTGACCTCTTCAGGAGAGCGGCTAGGTTTGCCGTTTTTTTGCATGCTGAAGGGCATATTGCCGAAAGCATGCAGCAAAAAGAGGCAAAGGAAAGAGAGAAGGGAGGAAGAAACGTGGGGAAAATGTGGATTTTCAGTCCTTCCGTACTCTTCTCTTTCTCACAGCTTTAGCTTCTTCTCCTGTGCTCAGAATTCCTTCATCGGCGTCCTTCATCTGCAAAGACCCAAAACTGTCAGTCTAACAACAATCAGTGGATTTAGGTAATAAGTGCAAACTGAAATCTCAGTTTAGCAAAACATGGCACAATCACACAGTGTTTCTTTAAAATAAATTCAAACACTGTGACTTATTCATAATATTTCTAACTGTGTTAGCACTGATGTCTATGGAAGCCCATTTCCACCACTGTATGAAAATTTAAAAAAGGTAACTACAAGTTTTTATCTAAAAATTCTGCCGCAATTTCGATTTTTCGCAGAATTGTGAGTTATAGAACTCAGAATTGTGGAATATAAAGTCACAACTGCGAGCTATAAAGCCAGAATTGTGAGTTATTATTATAATTCAGAGATAATGCCAGAAAATGTCTCCCCCCCCCTCAGGACTGGACTGTAAACAAAGATTATATCTCACAATTCTGAGAAAAAAAAAGTCAGAATTGTCCATTTGTATCTCACAATTCTGACTTCATTTCTCATAAGTTCCAGTTTATCTCTCACAATTCTGACTTTTTTTTTCTCAGAACTGCGACTTATAAAAGTCAGAATTGCGGGATATAAAGTTAATATAAAATATTAACTATGAAGAATATTTTAAAATACACCCTTTTTTACTAAAATTTAATTGAATCATTAAAATGTAATCTAGAAAAAAAAAAAAAAAAAGAAGGAATTTGGGAAAATGAAACTAAATTTAAATAAATAAAACTACTCTAAATACTCTGAAAACAAACCATGCTTTTATTAAACAGAGGTTTGCTAATGGTTTAAGTCTGTCAGTATTGGTGCAACACTGCAGTTTATAGTGCTGTGGTAATTGGGGAAAGAGATCTGAAATGCTCACACTTTTGGATGCAAAATGTGTGAAAATATTTTAGGCAGAATTATTGCGTTCACTTCCAAATCTGCTCCATCTCTTTGACACACATACGTGTGCCGGCACTCACTCATTGAAGTCTGTGAAGTTAAAGCAGACTCGATTGCCGTTGGAGTAATTCTTTATGCAAAATGGAAGTATTTGCCCAATTTTATAACCATAAGATGTATGTTGTGCACTGAGGAAAACCTCTCAAACACATTAAACAGCACACATATATGAGAATAGGGCAAGAAGTGTAGGTTTATCATTTAGTTTGAAGCACTTACTATAAAGCACGTCTCATGTTTAAAGCAACTTTTCCAACAGTTCATTCTGTGTCCTTTGTTATTTTTCCAGAAGGGTTCGCAACATCGAAGTATAGCAAAATAAATGATACTACCAAATTATAGAGGGGGAACTTCGAGTTTTGAAATGACGTTTCATACACAGAGAAGTTCTGCACGTGCAGTAGTTAAAACAACACTGTATTTGTTTGGTACACGTGTATCGAAACAAGACACATACCGAATATTTTCGGTATGAATACATGTACCGTTACACCCCTACTAGCTGTAGAAGACTAGTGGTGTGTTCACACCGAATGCGAAGCGAATATGCGCATCACGCCACTCACTCTAGATTACTCGCGGGATGTTTTTTGTATCACTTGCGCGAATAAAAACATTGCGCGATCAACGATGGTGGAGATAACTACGATCGATGCTTTGTACCTGTTGTGGAAGTCCCATATACGCCGGAAAGCCAAACGCCAACGTGTCTGGGTTCACAGCACCATCCAGAGGCAGATGAGTATTAATCCTGCATTAATTAATCCCATTACATTTTACTATTGCATATACACTGACATTAGTTTTTTCTATTGATAGCAGCATCTCTGTAGCCATGCTAATAAAATACAACTACCACTACAACTGATTTTATGCTCCAGATACCTAATTCATGAATTTCGGGGTGCCTAGGCAGCTACAATAATGCTCTTTTCCATTTTCTGACGTGTCAATAAGCTCTTCGCTGAACGTGTCATGTGAGTTTTCCGCTCAAGTTGAAATTTTGAAACTTGTGTGGAAGACGCGATTGAGGCGAATATCGCATGTTTGTGGCAAACGCGTCGCGCATTTCGCATCATTTGCATCGCCTGGCACAAATTCGCCTCTATTTGCATTTTGCATTGACTTTGTATGTAATCTACTCTTTGCGAATAATTACATTTGCGTTTGGCGTGAACACACCATAAGAGTCGATGCGAACTTGCTTACTTCATCCTCTGAGGGCGTGTCATTTGGCTTACTGGCCTCTTCTTCCCCTTCCTCCTCCTCTGTATCTCCACCACCTTTTCCAATGCCATTGTCCATCCCTTCCCCATTCTCATTACCTGAAAAGGGAGTCAAAAAAGAATGAAATTATGTATAACAACTATGCAAAAAAGTACTTAAACAGCAAACAAGGATAAATCATTTTACAAACCAGTAGCTTCAGTATCTTCCTCTGCTTTCGCTTCTTCATCTTCATCTTTCCCTTTCTCCGCCTCCTCTTCCTCCTCCTCTTCTTCTGCTACCTCCTCTGGTTCAGCTTTGGGCTGATCGATTTTCTTGTATACATAGTCATCATCCGACTTCTGCAATACATATACAAGTGTGTGAGCTGAAAATGTTCAAGAAGCAGTTGGCCAAAAGGACAGAGACTTGCACCATCCTGTTCATATCTGGTGACAAACCTGAATAATGCTTCAGGGCAGGTCGCTCATTGCCTGTTGCTATGCTACCAATGATAAATACACATTAAGAGGATTTTGTACTTGCAAGCTAATCCTAAACACCCTAATCTTTAGCAATATATCAAATGGGGTTAGGATGGTAAACCAGATTTATCAACTGTGTTATGCTCAGAAAATAGCTGGATGTAATGAGGTCTGTTTAAGTGGATCTCATCACACAGCAAACACACAACACAACAAAATACAATATTTGAGCCAGGATTCTCAGAGTGACCAACAATAACAGAATTTTAATTTTTAGGTGATCTGTTTAAATTAAAAGAGCAGACCGGCCATAAACATATCAGTATACAAAGGCTGTAGACACTTTTTTCCTGATAGGCTAAATGCTAACCACATCCTGTAAACACACTTTTCAAAGCCACACGTTTTACCACATTCTAGTTTAGGTCTGAGGATGATAAGCGAATTTACAGAAAGGCTATCAGGAAATGTAACTAAGTTCATTAAATCCATGCGCAACTTCTTGTGCATTTAGTGCACAAGAAGCACAAGAAGTTGTTGTTAATCTTATGCTTAATATGCTGATAACTGTACTGGTTGTGTAGTACCATCTCTGGATATTGCTGTTGGTCATTTAAAACTTCTAACATAACACAGGTGTCAAATATACAATGTTTACATCTCACTTTTTGACCAAAGCATCATGCTAGAATTTACTCTTTGTTTCTGTAAGAAGTAATGGTAATGCTCGTCTTCAAACACTGATATACTGCTCTGCGCTGTACAATATCTTTGCAGCACCAAAGTACAGCTATTATTAGGCAATTATTTCTGGACCTCTGGGACCTCAATGGTGGGTACAACCATGAACACAGTACCTCTTTTCTAAAGACTTACTAAAAGATTATTATATTTCCATCTTGGATGCTGATTGGTTGATACAGCATTTCAGCCCTAAAATACCTTGCTTTAAAAACTGGACTGGATTTCCAGTTCAGGAAGTACCAGTTCTTGTCAGGCAGCAATGAAACGAAACAAAAAAAAATCTAACCAAACAAAACAAAGGTTTGGGGAAAGCTTAAGTTTTCTTTAAACATCTCACACTAGCTTGTACTATATGTTCTAGCACATTTTGGTGCAGTGTTACAGCAGTTCTCCTCAGGATGAATCATTTGTGTGGTCCTCATTTGTAAGTAACTTTGAATAAAAGAGTCTGTTAAATGAATACATGTCAAATGTAAATGCAAGGCAAATGTGTACAGTTAATTGTACATGTGTGTAGGCAGAGTGTTTGTTTTATTCTGCTTTGATTATGGTTATTCAGGACAGAATCTTTCTGTTGTGATGAAAACAGATTATGTAATGAATTATTACGCTGTACCCACACATCTATATGATTCACAGAAAAACACTGACAGCCTAAATATAAGATACGTACACCACGCCTGCTATATCAAGTGTTTTATTCTGCATTCAATAGGATCTCCTCTGTGGGGTCAGAACGTACCTTTGGCCAGCAGAAGAGCACAGCCAATCCAATAGGCAAACCAACGGTAAGGATGTAAACCACCCACAGCCAGGGCCTCTCTTCCGCAGCCAGTGCCAACTGACTCAACACTCCAGGCTAAGATAGAAAGAAACAGTCTGAGTATGTCAACCAAACTAAAGCCCAGTGAGCAATAACGCCCAGAGCAAAACGTGGGCGAGAGGCAGAGGCATACCTCATTGGCACTAGCCACCAGTTTTTTGAGTCCCCAGCTGTCTGCAGCCCAGCGGTCCGCCACTTCTTTTTCCGAGGTAATCATGAAATTGTCAAAGTAAATGTCAGAGGTCATAGACCACAGCTCAAGACCCACACCACTGAATGACTCCATCCTAAACGGGTGAAGATCCTCAAAGTAGTCAGGGTTTGCAATCTTCCGTGGACTCCACACACCCTGTAAACAAAGACATTGAATATAAATATCTTTTTGTGATACTTGAAGATCTTTGGTCATTGTATCCAACTCATTAATTGAAATTTTGGCTGAAACAGCTGCAGTTTACAGCAAAGACAGACTGAGTGTGACATTTGCTTGTACTGAATAAAATACGGGCACTTCAGCAGTATTTCCAGAGTCCAGATGTTAATACCTGGTAGTTGAGGTTGTCTACGAGAGGAGCTTTCCATTTGCCCTTATACTGAGGATTGTTGATCATGGGCGGCTTCCATTCACCACAGCCAGGAGCAGCTGAACATGCTGGATTTGGCACCTGAGGAGCCTCCCATTCTCCATCCATTTCTTCATCCCTGAGAGAGAGGGGGGTGAAGAGAATATTACTGATGAGTTGCTTTAAAAGGATGAAATAAAGCTGAAATGAAAGCATAGGGTATTACATAGTGTATTACAAATGATTGTCTACCAGTACTATCAGATAAAAGGGCTAGACTGAGGCGTATAATATAATGCATGGAATTACTGCATAGTAATAATGTACTTGGCGTTGTACAAAATTTGCAGCACCAAAGATAACTGACTTTCTCATTTGAGCTGCCTCAGGGGATTTTTCTGTCCACAAAGGCCGAGCATGAATTCCAGCACAATGCTTCTATTTTAACGGTAAGAGTGTGTATCTATATCATATTTGACAATTGACAATATTTAACGGCAAAGGAGAAATTTTCAGCATTTTATGCTTACAATTAGGAATGAATGTTTGCACATGGTAAATGTTCATATTGTTCATTTTGTGAAAATTCACTTCTAGAAAATGAAATTAATCAACCGTGTCTTTGACTCCAAGTGTGTTTATAGGTTGTGATTAGGACAGTTATTTAGCCTATTAAAATAAAACATTATTTACAAGTAGTTCAAATGCATTACTTTACAATAAATTCTACTTCTTGAACTTCCTTTATTTGTCTCTTTATTAATTCTCTTAATTTTCTCTTTTTAATAAGAAAGCCCCAAGTGTCTCAAATTTGTTTTTTTGTTTTTTTTATGTCCATGTCTGGTCTGTGTTCAAAAAGGGTTATATCACATGAAATTTCTCATGACCGTCTGTTTATTTTCTTCACTGATAAAAATACAAAAAGCCTCTGGATTAAAAGAAAGACTTTATTTCTCACCAGTCATCAGGCTTTTCTGCAGCGGGGTCAGACACAAACTCTGGCTCATCTTCCAACCAACCATCAGGCTTCACTGCATCAGGATCAGGCACCTTAGCTGGGGCATCCTCATCCCTAGATAGACAAAGAAAAAATGGGTCTTGACATAGCACTGCTGCTATTTTTTAAAGATAATATGACTTCATAACTTCACATGGTTCCCTACTTTTATGAATACCATGTCTGTCACTATGACTATGAAATTAAATACATAACCGTGAAGGTGATAGTTACAACAAAGTAGTGTTTTACGCAAGTAACTTTGGCAAGTAAACACAAATAAAAAGACACAAGCTATCAAACAATGGCCAAGTACATTCCTTGCATTTTGACTTATTCACAGATCTCACCAGTCTTCAGGTTTGACTGCTTCTGGGTCGGGGATTTTGGCTCTCTCATCCCAGTCCTCTGGCTTGGAGTCTTTGGGATCGTCAATCTCTTTTGGAGGGTTCACAGGCGGAACGACATCTGTCAACAGACTTCCCCTGCTAACACTGGACTGGTCTATAAACAGCTCGTAACTATTGTCTGGATTTAAAACTGAGATAAGGAGAAGAGAGTACAAATATGTATTTAATAATTCAATAAAAAAATGATTGCATGCAGGCAACATTTCTTTCAGTTAAACAAAAAATGAATGGCTTTAATGAATGGTTGGTGAAACAATTTTTAGATTTCACCACCAGTTATTGCAATTGATTATTTATTAAATCTATATTATAATAATAGTAATAATAACAATAGTGTAATGAGTTTCCACATGCTTCCCATTATAGCAATATAAGTGTACACACCAAGTGTATAGAGGTGAGTCTTTTTATCGGTGTAGATCTTCTTCAGATCAATGTCTGGACGTTTGGCATGTTTTTCTTCCACATCTCCATTAAGAGGGTTTTTATGTCTGAAGATGAAATGCAGTTTGTAGTCCTCTCCGCATTTGTCCGGCCCAAACATGATGCTGTATGGTGTCCGGTCATGAAACTGCTCCTGTGAGTCAAAAGACACACACATCACCCCTAAAATATGCAATATCACTTATTTCCTTTACAATAGCAATTTTATATCATATTGCTGTTCAAATACTGTATTTTATCATTTCAATTTCTATAAAATCTATTTACTTTGTATTTCATGTTATGTTTTTACAAACTTGTTCTGATCACATGAAGCAGTCAATGAACATACCAGGTCTAAATCTTCTGAGTCTGACAATAGCTTGATGTAAGCGCCGCCACAGTCAATTCCGTTTTGGAAGTTGACCTCATACCTGCATAGATTGGTTTTTGTTAGAATGCACAAGCTTTATTTTTCACATATCACAGAAATTGCATCTAAGAGTCCCACTCACTGTACGATAAGGGGCTTGTCCTTAAATACGAAGGGTTTGTTAAGCAGAGCAGAGATGGCATGGTGCTTAGCACGAGATTTCAGAACCAAGCCCAAATCACCAGGCACCTTGTTTTCCTTCAGGGGCTCAACCTCCCATTTACCTACAGGCATGAAAAACATATAGAAACATGTTTTTGATTTTTTGATTTTTAAAGGATAACCGTTTTTAGAAGTGGGGTTCATGATCAAATATATTTTCAGTATTATGTAAAATCGGACAATCACAAAGCAATGCTCAAAAATCACAAATGGAAATCGTGCTGGAAAACTAACCGTCGTATTTTGCAATATCTTCATCAGCATCCTCTTTCATTGTTTTAGACACTTGCCAACTGCAGAAAATAATAAAACATGAAAAAGCTAAAAAATAATCAAGCAATAAGTAAGAAGAAACCATGTAGTGTGAATAGAATATATAGGCCTATTCAAAATACATACTGTGATCATTAAATCATCACTGATTGGACAACACTCTGTGGAGTGCTATCAGTTTATCGATATACAATCAGCTATCAATATTTTTGGTCAGTTTACCCACAGAAAAGCTGTATTTTTTAACGTGTTTATCAGCTAAATGGAACTGTTGTCAATAAATGTTTAAAAGGACAGTTTGAAAGTGATCTCAAAGCAAACATGCATGGATTACAAGCCATACATTTTTAGAATATAAGAATAATTCGTGCAATGAAAGTCTGATAAGATTCACGAACCTGCTCAAAGACTCATCATCAAATGTTGCAGTGAAGTACACTTCTCCTGTTGGAACTGGGGTCTTGTATGTTACCTATACATGAATATTTACAAACAACATGAAATAGCTCATAACCCAAGCTATTTAGTTTGAACACTGATCATGGATAACTCTAATGATACACATTTTGCTTTTGGTTTTTGGCGAGCAAGATTTTACTCCCTCTCAAATATTTATTATTTGGAATTAGTGGTGACTTACCTCAAAAGACACATTGGCGTCTGCTTCAGTGCTTTCTCCGCTGTCTGTCTCCATGTCCACATCTCCATCCTCCACTTGAGCCTCCTCTTCATCATCCAGCTCTTCTTTCTGGGCCCATGTTACCATGGAGATGGAGAGCAACAAGAGACACGTCCAGCCCCACCGCAACTTCATCTACAAAAATAAAAATAAAAACAAAAATAAAATAACGCATGACCAACAGAAAACACCTTAATAAAAACACGCACCATCAAAATGCTATTTTTTTTTTTCATTTTATTTTCTTCTTTGGGGCGGAACGTCTTATCTTATGACACGTTGACCTCGATATCGATCGATATAGCATCTGCCATCAGAAGACGATCTTATTGTTTACTATTTCTGTATTTTACCGCAAAACTTAATGTTTTATTAAATATCGACAGTTGAACAGAACAGCAGACGTTATGCCAACAGGAAAAAAAAAACGAATAACAGGTTATCTTCAAACATATTTCTGTTCAATGCCATATTTTACAATTAACGTCACCTCCAGCTCTTCGGCTTTGGGTTTCTTAAAATAGTCTTTTATTAAATAGTATTACTTACAGTGTTTATAACACTATATATTACATTATAATAACGCCCTCTGGCTAGCTGCGGTACCGTTAGCAGAGTGACGACGATGATGAAGAAGATGATGATGGCTGTCTGCATGTTTAACGCTTATAGTTTAGCAAAAAAAATAAAACGTCTTTGTTCACTCACCTCCTCCGGCTGAATGAATATTGGCAATATTTCGGTTAACTGTAGCTTAAGTGGATGGGTTTGTCATCCAGTGTTTCGGCGCGAAGAGTCCGCTATGAATGAGAGCGATAGCCAGCGTTATCAGAAGCGCAGAACGCCACTGACAACCGCCCCTCTGCGATAAAAAACACTTCCGCGACACCTGTCAAAATAAGAGTCCCGTTTATTTACATAAATATTTTTTCGCCACTGCACTGCATGATAAAATCTACTTTCACATCTCACGCCAAAATAAAAGTCTCATTCATTTATCTAGTCATTTGGTGATTTCGGAACCGCATATTTGCATACTGCTTTATCTATTTTAGAAATAGTAAGATTAGTATGCTAGTACAGTGTTCTGCTCCTCTATGATAAAATCCACTTCCGCATCACCTATCAAAATAAAGGTCCCATTAATTTATACAACCTTTTGTTTTTATATACCTTTTACACACTGACACTTGATCTTCTGACTCCTGTAATTAATAACAGTTTTATTATCTTGAATGTTTTTCCTTATGTTTTCACAAAATAAAATCCGCTTATGCATCTCTTGTTTAAAAAGGTCTGTCTTACCCATTTTTATAAGCACTGCATCCAGCATACTACTTGTAATTAATGTTTCCAAGACATTTATATACATGCATCAGTAATGTTATGTTTTTAAAAATGGTCAATATGCATTTTAAGTATTTCCAGTTTGAAGTGTCTGAGTGATATTACTAGAGACATACAGCCTACCATAAAGATCGCACATGACCACAAAATGTTAAACATAAAACACCTGAGAAGTTATTTTATTGAAACACCTTTTTTTTTTTTTTTTTACTTTATCAACATCAAAATAAAAATTTTCGGGAAAAATGCACTATCCCTTGATACATGTATTGGGCGTGAATGTAGACTATTTACGCGATTTCCGTAGTAGGCAAGGAAACGATATTGGATTCAAATAAATAAATTGCGTGTATATCTATCTATATATATATATATATATATATATATATATATATATTATTGTTGAATTATCATACATAACATGAAGGTTTTTATTTTATGAATGATTTTATTATTTTTTCCTTAATTATTGATTACATACAATTTAAACAATTATACTTTGTATTTTTCATTATATAATGGAAATATTTGTCTGTTGTTTGTTGTTTATATTATTAGCGTTCATGTATTGACTGTAAACTGTCTGACCTATTAATGGTGCGCCCCCTGCTGTCAGTGACTAGCAGCAGAGCAGCTTGACCCGGAGGAGAAGCGCCGCATCGGCCATTTTGGGCTCAAAGGGGGCTTTTCTGTCACCACGTGAGGGCTGGGTTAGTTAGTCCGACACGGGCACTAAATCGAGCCGAGCGAGGACTCAGAGAACAAGGGGGTAAAAACCGGGGAAGACGCTGCCTCACACAGCCGCACTCATTTCACATGTGCTGATAGAGAGAGGGAGTAAAGGATGCCGACAGTCACTCTGCCTCCCAAAGAAAACGCTCTGTTCAAGAGGATCCTGGTGAGTGCTAATACTTCAGTGCAACAACATCCATCCACCAAATAGAGCCTGCGGGCTACAGTCATGAGTGTGAATGAGAGCGGTTAATGCTCGCTTAAGAGCTGTTAATGCAGCACTTTTTAGCGCGTGCAAAACTGAACGATCAAGAGTCACTTTCTGTCAAATGGAGGTTAGCTTTTAGCCTGTTAGCTGCTAGCTGTCAGTGTGTTGATGTAGCTTACATACAGACACAAAGCTGTTAGAAAGAGACTTGTCAGTGGTTGGATAAAAGCACGCGAGACTTTTAGTCTTTGTTTATTTGATTTTTAGAAGGCATTAGCACTAAAAGTTAACGTTACGTTTATAGGGTCAAGCTGCTCTGTTTTGAGGATGAATGTTGCTTTTGAGTAGCTGAAAGCAGTTTCTGGCCTGTTCATCCAGCAAATCACTTTTAAAGATCCTCTGAGTATTTCTGTAAAAATCGAGTTTTGATTTAGTGAGCTTTCCGGAGTTGTTTGAGAAGAGAGGGAGAGATGAACATGTGTTTCTACAGTGTTTCTGCCGAAGGAAACCCTGGAAGTTTAAGTGATGCTCAACTTAAAAACTACAAACACTCGATGAGTTTATTCACAGCTAATGCACTGTCAAGTCGTGCGCTCTTTTCGCTAAATGTAATCATTTAAACTGCTGACTTGATAAAGGATTTTGACAGCTAGTGCTCTTAAAACAAATGACTGTGATCGTGCTTGCTGCATTTGCCTACTTTATCCATGTTTCATAAGACTAGTTTGAACGGCTTTGCATGGCTTTTCTTACTGCAGACCATTAAATATATTAGATTTGGATTGTGGGCACTAATTTGAGATGGGCATAAGTTGCTAGAGTTGACACTGACAGCATGATGGGCCTTCAAGCCACAAACTCAGCCAAAACTTATGTACTGTGTTTTTAAAAGCAAAAAAAAAAAAAAAAGCATCACTATTTTTTTTGCACAAGGATGCATATAGCTGACTGTTTTTTGTTTTGTTTTGTTCTTGGCTATTCAATTGTAGCCGAAACCAGTGACTTTCTTTTGCTAAATTAGTGGATCTGATATTTATTTATTTTAGCTGAAAAAATCCTATTAAGCGGTTTAGGGTTTGTCATGCATTAGTAAAGATTGTAGTGCATGCGTTGTGGTTTTGATATAATAAGCTTTGCATATGCAGTCTATTCCATGCGTATGTAATGTTGAACTGTGCTTATAACAAGGCAAGTCTACAAAAACATTGAAAACTGTCTGTTGATATGATGCACAAATGTTTTAAATGCAAAACTGCAAAATTTGAACACAGAAGTAGTAATTTTTTATCATGTAAAAATCTTTGCTATATATGTTATGCTTTATGCTATTTATGCTCATGTAATACATCTGATCTGTATTTGATTGATCACAATGTCATCATGAATCCACTGAATGATTTAGCTGAACTTTAAAGTTGTGGTCAACTGTTATGGATTTTTTTTTTTTTAAAGGCCAATGCTGATATAGGCCTATATATCACACTATTTAACTTGCGCTACACATGCATTACAGTTTATGCAATTAAATTAATATTAATTTGACATTATATGAAATGAGTCCATTTGAAATAAATAAATAAAAAATGAACTTGGATCGCTACAGGAGTTGGATTTTGATGTCATTAGTCAGCTTTAATATATTATTGTACATTGTTATGTGTTAAACTAGGACAGGCACCTGGTTTGTTTAGGGCTACACGATTAATCGAATGCGATTTCCATGCGCATTTTGTCAGTAAAGCCGGTTCTGTAATCAGCAGTAAATCTCCATCACCTGCTTTCAGATGGAGCAGCATTTACTACACAGTCGCAGACGATATTATTGCGTGATTTATGAAATCGAAGAAATCGTTCGCGATAATGGCAGCTGTTTGCGTAGCTTCTCAAACTACGGCTCTGTGTGGTAAATGCTGCTCTATCTGAAAGCATGTGAAGATGCCACATTTAGTAACATGTTTTTACTCCAAACTCACTTCATAATATCAGTCGAGTGTTTGAAATAAATTCTTCTGTGAGATGTGGCTTCTTACACAGAATAAGGCACGCAACATATTTCATAGTATTCTAAGCAGTGATAAAGGCATTGCATTATAAATATACCTTATTATAATGAAAATTATAATACAAAGAACTCAGATAAAACGTATATTGTCGTAGTCGTGTGTTTATTAGTCACGTTGAATCAATGAAAGCGTTTAAATCATCTGTTTATTCAGCAACCACTGTAGGCATTTCCTGGGTTTCTTCTTTGGTGTGTATTTGGAGTTTCCATGCGAGAGCGCCCTCTGGCCTTCGGATGAAGATTTACTACTGATCACAGAACCGTGCTTCACGCAAAGATACGCATGACAATCGCAGCTTCTGCCTAATCACGATTTCGATTTCACTTCGATTTATCATGCAGCCCTATATATATACACATAACTTTAATCTTCAAACTCATGCATGTCCAGCTTTTATCCTGGCAGCTACTTGGCAGTTGTACTTTTAGTGATATGTATACTTTGAATGCACTGTAAAGGCCGTGCTTTGTACTTTGATCTGCAAAAACAAATGCTGACCAGCAGCAACCCAATGAACATGTCTGTTGCTGTTTTCTGCATCTGTTGGTGCAGTGTGAATTGGCCTGAAGTTGCTTTGGTTAAAAGCGTTTGGCAAATGCATAAATGTAAATGTTTGGTTCTGTTACCATGGTTACAGTGTATAAAGATTTCTGGTGATGGTAAAGCTGAAGCACTGACCCCCTGGAACTCAATACATTCATGATCAATGTAAAAAGATGCTCTTTGATGTTAAAGTGTGTAGTTATGTCATTATTAAAGGGGTCATATGATGCTATTTTAAAGATCATTATTTTGTGTATTTGGTGTAACATGCTTTTTTATTTGTTTACATGCTTTAATGTTCAAAAAACACATTATTTTTCAAATACTGTACATTATTGTAGTTCCTCTATGCCCCGCCTCTCTCAAACGCGTTGTTTTCTACAAAGCCCCTTCTTCCAACAAGCACAGTCTGCTCTGATTGGCCAACTGACCCAGTGCATTGTGATTGGCCGAACCCCACAAGCCCGCGTCGGAAATGTAGCTTCCCTGACCATATAATTGCGAGCTTCAGCTTTCAAGTTAGTTTTACCATCAGTTCAAGCCTGAAAGGGGAGCAGAGTCGTGTGACCGACACAGTGATGATGCTCATATGTATTTGCAGTACACAAGCCGCGGTTAAGGCGATTTCTGACGGGCTGTACACTCCGCTGTGATGCGACCCTGTTCCCCTCACACACACACGTGCAAAACTCCCCATTTTAACAGTCAATAGCAAATACTTATACTAATAACAAAACATACTTGCAGTCGCTGATTCAGAAGTGCCAGATTGTCATAGCAAAGTCGGAATTGACTCTCTTTGTTTGTTTGTTTTTTTTTGTTTTTTTTTAGAAATAGCCTTTGTGCACAGCCAGCCTTGTACTCTACTAAGTTCACGAAACTGTCGTCCATAAAATGCATTGCACAAATTCGAACATCTGGGTTGTGGTGTTCTGTTGTAAACACATCTTAACCAATGATTCCTAACTGCATCTACTTTTGAAAAAGTGTTTTTGCTTTTGCATAGAAACACAGGGTCTCCCTGACATAGCTGTATCAACACTAACTGCGGTTACTGAAACCACGCCTTCTTTCCTCGCATGAACATTTGGGCTGCATCGTGACATAGACATGTGGGGGTGTGTCTGAATGAGGAGCTTTAGCCCAGTCTGGATCAGCCTTCTCTTTTAGATAGAATAAATCCTTTTGTGGGAGACTGAGCTTTGTAACTCTGCAGATCTTATATATACACAAACAGCTACATAACACACTAAAGAAAAGGAAAACAAGAAATTGCATCATATGACCCCTTTAACTGGCAGATGCTAATGGGGCTATGCTAACCAACAAAACCTTGACCTTTTGGTCAGAATTGTCTGAGGGACTCAAAATCATCGTCCACATGTGGAGCCACAGAGCTGCTTTTTAATGTCAGAGAATTAAAAGGATAGTCTCGTGGGCAGGCCTTGGCCAATGAAAGCTACGATAGGTTCGGTCTGGCTACGCGAGACTACCTTCCCTCCAATTGCTCTGAAGCCACATTTGCTGCATTTGAGCCCAAAGACTACATCTAAGTTTTGATATTCTAAATATATTTGATCTATGGGATTCAAGTTTAACTAGTAAATACCAAAATGCGTTTATACAGTAGCTAGCCGGCCAGCCAGTAAATCAAGATATGATAAATCCAAGAGTGTTAGCACTATTTCATCAACAATTTATGAGGTAGCTGCTTGCTGGCTCAAACTGTGATGCTCTTTCTGCAAGCCAGTTTTCTGTTATCATACAGAAGTGCAGTACTGGTCAAAAGTTTGGACACATTACTGTTTTTAATGTTTTTAAACATTGCATATCTTTTGCTCATCAAGCCTTCATTTATTTGATCAAAAATACAGAACAAAACAGTAATATAGCGCAGTATTACAGGTACTACAATTTTAAATAATGGTTTTCTGTTTTAATATACTTTAAAATGTAATGTATTTCTGTGATGCAAAGCTGAATTTTGAACTTCATTACTCCAGTCTTCAGTGTCACATGATTCTTCAGAAATCATTCTAATATGCTTATTTATTATCAATTTTGGAAACAGTTGTGCTGCTTAATTTTATTTTTATTACCGGTGATTCTTTTTTTCAGGATTCTTTGATGAATAAAGAATTTAAAAATAGAAAAAAAAAAAACGGCATTTATTTAAAATAGAAATCCGTTTTAATACACTACCATTCAAAAGTTTGGGGTCGGTATCTTTTCTCTTTTTTTTAAATAAATTAATACTTTTATTCAACAAGGATGTGTTAAATTAATTACTTGGTAGTAAAGACTTGTGTTGTTAGAAAAGATTTCTATTTTGAATAAACACTGTTCATAAATCAATAAATCACGAAAAAAGCATCACAGACCCCCCACCCCCCCCCCACCCCATAAATGACATTTTTAAAATTCGTATTAGTTTGCATGCATGTGAGCCTATGATCAAACAAAATGTTTACATTTCTGTTTGTATATGATACAGTTTTATAAATTTCCAGTGAATTCCCATAAATTACCCCAAAATTTCCATATATTCCCATAAATTCCTGGTAAGTTTCAAACTTGGAAAATTCCCCAGACGAAGTTCCCATGGGAAGTTTCCGGAAAATTACTGGAAATTTTCCGCCCCTTTGTTGTTAGCATCTGAAATCATACTATATTGTTCAAATCTGCTGGGGCTGCTTTCCTAATAGTTTCCAAAGCCTCTGTTTTTAAGGTTGTGGTATGTAAGATGGCCTGAATTGATCTGAAGTCACTGATTCAGAAGTGCTGTACTGAATGTGGAAGAGCAGATTCCAGATTTACTGACAGAATGAGGTGATGTTAGCGATCTCACCACCTGCTGGCTGAGCAGAGGCCTGTGTAATAAAGAGGAAACAGAAGCTGCTCCAAATAGAACTGCTCTGAGTAAATTACCATCATTTACAGAGTTTGCAGGGGACTGTGTGTGTGTGTGTGTGTGTGTGTGTGTGTGTGTGTGTGTGTGTGTGTGTGTGTGGGCAACACTCACACAAGGTTAGCCTGCCATGGATTGTCTTTAGAAAGCACCAACCATAAGATAAGATGGTACTGCCAAGGAGGTGCAGTTTTATTTTTTATTTATACTAACCTTAAGTTAAAATACATTTAATATAAAAATCATGAGATTCATCTAAAAAAAAAAAAGCATTTTCTTCTGTAGAGGATTGCATCCATTGCTTTTATTTTTATCAGGGCATTTAATTGTGAAACTGAATATGCCTAGAAAAGTGTTATCAGCCGTTTCTTTTTAGTAACACTTACTTTTCTAGCCTTTGGTTTCACCCATCCAAACTTTTTTGAGATGCGTTGTGGCCATCATGTTCAAAATTACTTTATTTTTTCCTTTAAATTGTACATTTCCTCAGTTTAGACACTTCTTTTGATATGTTCTATTGTGAATATAATATGGGTTTATGAGATTTGCTGGTTTATCATTGCGTTTTACACTGCGTACTTTAACAGTAACAACGCTGGCTGAGATTACTTTTTTTTTCTCTTCCTCGATCTCTTTTTTTTTTTGTCATTTTTTTTGTATTAATGTTTTTTTCTCTCATATGTCCTCAGAGATGTTATGAACACAAGCAGTACAGAAATGGACTGAAATTCTGCAAACAGATTCTCTCCAATCCCAAGTTCTCTGAACATGGAGGTAAGAACCGTGCTTGGAAGTGTTCATGACGTACAACTACACTCCTGTTTCATTTTAATGTGAATAACATAGGCACAAATCAAAATGAATTTGACTGGGAAGAATGACCAGTTAGACAGTTATAAAAATAGCCAAATATCAGTTTGGCACGTTAATACTACATAAAGACATGCATATTCATATAGTTTTAGACTGCAGTGATATAATCAAGGTCACTAGCTGAAATTGTTGTCTTTAACATAAAACGTTCCTGTGTGAAATGTGCAGGTGTTTGTTTACTTAGCGCATGATAGTTTACAGAGGATGAAAAGTTAAAGGTAATGATCTTTGCAGAGACGCTGGCGATGAAAGGCCTGACCCTGAACTGCCTGGGGAAGAAAGAAGAAGCCTATGAACTTGTCCGCAGAGGTCTCCGAAATGACCTGAAGAGCCATGTCTGTATCCTTGGATATAGAGACTGACACACACATTTGAAAGCTTTCAGTTTGAAATTTATACATGGTAGTATGATAATGGTCCCTGTGTTGGAGCAGTTGGAATGAGTTTGTTCTCATGTTCACAGCAGCAGAATTAACACTTGCCTATTTGTCTCGATTTGAAGCCTGTCGTTGCCGCTGGGGGTGATGGACCCCGGCCAAGATTCCTGCCCTGTGTCTGACTATGATGTGCAGTGACACCATGAACTGTTTAGAGAGCCAAACACACAGTGCAGTGTTTCCTCGCTGCCAAACAAATGCTTCACATCCTAGAAGTTCGGGTTTCACAAAGAAAAATACCTTGTAATAAATTACTTCATTCTTTTATTGGTTGTTTCTTCATGAAACACCCTTACCACAATTTTTGAAATGCTTAAGTTTATTTGAATTTAATTGAATATGATTATTTTCATGTTTAAGTGTAGGTAAAAGTTGGCTTAATACTAAATATTTTCTTGATGTTTTAGTAATGTGGATGGCCTTGATTAAAAAAAACAGTACACGCCAATCATTTAACTTTGCAACAGGTTGTCCATATAACTTTACTTATTAATTTTTGCTGACAATCACTTTGTCTTCCTTCAGAGTATAAATTAAACCATATATATATATATATATATATATATATATATATATATATATATATTTATTTTAGAGGCCCCAAGATACGATATTATCACGATACTTGTCACGGTACAATATTATTGTGATGTTCTGCGATATATTGCAATTTATTACCTTGTTTCCTACTTCAAATTATGTCCCCAAAGAAAAACTTTGGCAACATCTGTTTTAACTAAAAAGAATCATTTCTCTGTTTATCTCACAATTTTATCCGATTTAAACATGGATGGGGCTTTCCTGATAACGTTCCGCGATGCCGCCATCTTTATTTTACCAACTTACTGCATGCTGAAGGTGACCCTGCTGACCTCACCAGAAAAAAAAACTCAACACCACCATCTAGTGGACTGTTTAGAAATAGATTTTATTTTACCAAATAGTATAATAAACGATTGATACTTGCTGTAACGATTTTTTTTTTTTCCATACATGCATACACCTATACATACATACATATACATATATATAGCATTGCATAGGGGGGTCCTTGACTCATTGGGTAGAAAAGAATAGTCTCCGGCCTTGTAAATTTTAGTGATTATCCTGGGCACAGTATTGTACTGTCATCAGCTCTGTAGCGTCTCTGTGAAAATCCTCTGCTCTCCTTAACGTGACATTTTCAGGCTGGCACGTGTACGGTTTGCTCCAGAGGTCTGACAAGAAGTATGACGAGGCTATTAAGTGCTACAGAAACGCACTGAAATGGGACAAAGACAACTTGCAGATCCTTCGAGATCTCTCCCTCCTGCAGATCCAGATGAGAGACCTGGAGGGTTACAGGGTGAGTATGTGTACGAGTATTAGTTTCATTTCATTTGCAGATTTACGGTACTGTTCAGAATTTGTTTTGTGTGTTCAATATGTTTTTTTGAAAGAAATTAATGCCTTTAATCAGCATGGATAAATTAAATGATTTAAAAAAAGATAGTAAAGCCATTTAACAGGACTTGAATTTCAGCCTGGGTTTGTGGGTATTGTGCATCATTTTACAAATTCCCACAGGTTCCATGTTTATAATGCAGGAAATTTCTGCAAACATTTATCCACAAAAAAGCATGTAAGTTGAATAAGTAAATGAATCCCCATAGATTATCAGATCAAATCAGTATTTTGAAAAATTTCTGTTAGACTGTAATTTCGCAAACAGCATGAGTGATTCAGCACTACCGCGTCTTCCTTTTTCAAGAGATGCCAATTTCGTACTTGCATGCTGTTTTCTAAGCTCTCACTCCCAAAACACGCACACACAGAGCCTCCTCTCCGACAGCTCACAAATACTGGATTGAGGTTTTTTTTGTGTGTTTTGTGGTGGTTAAAAGGTCAGATACACAAAAAATTATGTGAAAATGCCCATCTTGGTGAGTATTCATAAACCCAGTCGATTATGTCTTAAGGTAACAAATTGGATTTAAAGTGACAGCAGTGCTGTTGTCTGTGTTAATCAAACAAGACAAAGAAAACAAAGAAAATCTGTATTTGAGTGAAGTGTTATTTTACATTTGATTACTTTATTCAATTTCTATAGTCTTTCTCTACCTGAATGCTAATTGTAGACCCAGCTGAAAATCTTAAATCGGTGTTATATTTATATTTATTCTGGTGTATTTTTTGTGCTATTTCTCAATTTATTTGCTCATATTTTATTACTGAATGTTTACTAGTCTTTTTAGTTACAATAAATTAAATTCAAAGTTTGGGTCTAAAAATGTTTCTTGAGCGCTAAATCATATTACAATGATTACAGAAGGCACTGAAAACTGAAGTAATGGCTTCTAAAAATTCAGATTTGCCATTACAGAAATAAAATAAATAAGATAGAAAATGGTTATCTTAATTGTAATAATATTTCACCGTTTTACTGTTTTTGAAATAAATGCAGCCTTGGTGAAACGATATTTACTGACCTCAAACAGTTGAACTGTAGTGTAAATTTTATTTATTGTAGAATATGCCGTTTAATATGCTCTTATATATGTAAAATATATTATTTAAAATAAGTTCATATTAATTGCATTAATGTAATTCATAGCCTCATATTATTGCACAATGTTGAGGTGAAACTCTTAGGATGCATGTGTATGTTGAGCCAAATACAGCAGCCGTGACTCAGCAATGTCCATTTCCTGTCTCTTGAGCTTGCTTCTCTATCCTCCTCTCTCGTGTCTTTATTTCTTTGTCTTCTGTGCTATGATAAAGTGGGTGTTTAATGTTTCATACCCTCAGGCTACTCTGATACCTACTTTTACCACTGAAATGAAAGCCTTTCATATGTGGGCTTTGTGCAATATGGCTCCGCGGTTGTTTTCTGTAGTTTTAGCTTGTACTTTGTTACATTGTTTTGAAAGGGATCTAATTTCACCTCTGCATTCAGCAAGAACTTAAACCTTTTAAAAGCTTTTTAAAGCTTGAACCTTTTAAAAACCCAACACCAGAGAAATCCCTCGTTCTGACTGTATTGACTCTCTTATAGGAGACCCGGTATCAGCTGCTGCAGTTGCGGCCAGCACAGCGAGCGTCATGGATTGGCTACGCCATTGCGTATCACCTCTTAGAGGACTATGAGATGGCTGCCAAAATCATTGAGGAGTTTAGAAAAACACAACAGGTAAAATGAAGACATGAGAAGATACAGCAAGATTCAAGTTCTTAATCTTGTAGGGTTGTCACAATACACACATGTTAGTAGTTTATGCCAGTACCAGTGAAAACAAGTATCACAACATGGATTGTATCAGTCAGAATAAGTATTATTTATACACATTTATAAATTTGTAACAATATTTTTGTTTTATTTTGATGTGCATTTATGTTTAGTATTACGTAATAATTGAAATTATTATGTATTAACACATTTCTATCTAGTTTTTTGTTTTAGTAATTTTAGTATTTCATTTTGTATACATTTCATTTAGTAACCAAGGCAACATTTCTAATTTTCATTTTCACCTCATTTCTACTGTATTTTTTCAATTGTTCAGAAATGTCGAATTCTTTTAGTTAACAAGTAAAAGAATGTTTAATTTAAATGCTCATGCAAGTAAAAAAAAAATACTTTTTTTCATTATACTGTTGTTTGACTAATATTAAGCACAGACTTTTATCGTTTTGTGTTTATTACCTGGGACAGTGGAGATTTGATAGGAAAGTTGAGGGGAATTTTACACTCACATCTACATTGTATCGAACCACAAGCGCTATTCTCAGAGCATGAAAAAATATCCAACTTAGTATTAAAGTACCTTTTACTTTTTACGTCCCTGTTAGCTTGGAATAGATTTGAAAGAACAGGGGCAGAGGTAACAGGAGTGGCTAATGAGGTATTGTGAAGACGTCAACCTGTCACTCCAGGTCAACAGGCAACACAATGGCACGCGATTGTTGTGGCGTCAAAGATAAGACGCTTACTTCCTCTCATTGGTTTCTAGCACAAAGGGAAACTACAAGTTGGCAGGCTAAATAAAAGATTCCTAACTGTTATATAGTGGAATTGGTTCACTCAACAAATCCTTACAGCATTTGTTTTTTATGATGTTTATGAATGTTTGATTTTTCAGACATCTCCTGACAAGGTGGATTATGAGTACAGTGAGCTGCTGCTGTATCAGAATCAGGTCCTGAGGGAGGCGGGACTCTTCAGAGAAGCTCTGGAGCATCTCACCACCTACGAGAAACAGATCTGTGATAAACTGGCTGTGGAGGAAACCAAAGGTACATCAGTGCACCTCTTTCTTCCACTTTTTTTCCTTTTTTTTTTTTTTTCTTCTGCTTTTATATTATTTTGTCCATTATGCAGTTTTTCCTATTCACGTTTTGCTTGTCTAGCAGATTGACTTCCTGTTTGTGGTTCCCTATGGAAAATTCTCTCTCTTTATTTTCTCCCCTCGTGTTGTGGATGTGTAGGGGAGCTGCTGTTGAATCTGGAACGGTTTGAGGAGGCGGCAGATGTGTACAGACGACTACAGGAGAGAAATCCTGAAAACTGGTCTTATTACCATGGCCTGGAAAAAGCCCTTAAGCCTGGTACACATGAAAAATGATTTTTATCTCTCATCTTACACACACATTAGTACGAGTTTAACAAAACACAGCAAATTCTGGTGTTTTTTAGCAAGTACAGAAGAGAAGCTGAAGATCTATGAGGAGGCCTGGGAGAAATACCCTAAAGGCCTCGTACCGCGCAGATTACCACTCAGCTTCCTGTCCGGTAGGCTGCTCTTCCTCTGGTCAAATACATCAGCTTCTTCTGCAAGTTGTATGTTTATTGAATGAAATTGTTTCTGTGTTGTTCAGGAGATAGGTTTCGGGAGTGTCTGGATAGATATTTAAGAATGAACTTCAGTAAGGGCTGTCCTCCAGTCTTCACCACACTCCGATCTCTCTATCAGGACAAAGAGAAGGTGAGGACAGAATCTAATCACGCAGAACATGCTAATTAGGGTTTACATCCAAATGTGTTTTTCACATTTTGTTTTAATTGCAGGTGTCAATAATTGAAGAATTAGTTGTTGGTTTTGAAACATCATTACGGAGCTGTCGAATGTTCAGCCCAAATGGTATGTTTTTTTGTTTTTTTTAACAATTTAAAGTATCGGGTCATATTATGACCAATCAAATTTGTTTTGAAAATGAAATGTCAATCTGCACTATAACTTGCAGAACACAAAACTCTCTCTAGTGCAAAAATACCATATTGAAATATTGTCGGAGCAGTTGTAACTATGTGAACACCGACATTTATGTGAAAAAGAGTTAAAGGGATAGTTCACCCAAAAATGAAATTTCTGTCATTAATTACTCACCCTCATGTCGTTCCAAACCTGTAAGACCTCCATTCATCTTCGGAACACAAATTATGATATTTGTGATGAAATCCGAGAGCTTTCTGACCCTCCATAGACAGCAACACAACTGACACGTTCAAGACCCAGAAAGGTAGTAAGAACATCGTAAAAATAGTCCATGTGACATCAGTGCTTCAACTGTAATTTTCTGAAGCTACGAGAATACTTTTTGTGTGCAAAGAAAACAAAACTAACGACTTAATGCAGCAATTTCTTCTCTTTCATGTCAGAATTCGATGCGCATTCAAGACAGTACCATGATGCCAGAATGTAGGTCCATACGCATGCGTCATGGTACTCTTGTGAATGCACAATGGAGTCTGACACGGAAGAGATGAAATTGTTGAATAAAGTCATTATTTTTGTTTTCTGTGTGTACAAAAATATGTAAAATGTAGAAATAAATATGTAGACATTTTGGCAGACAATTTGTTGTTCCTGGCAGTGTGTAGCACCTTCTGCTTCCTTCAGAAGGATCCCAAAATGAGAATTTAGCAGCTAACATTTGTATTATCAAGCTCCCTGATAATATCCGTCTGGTTTTTACAGTTTAAATCAACATAATGCAGACTTTACCAAGATTATATTGAAGAACACTTTTAAAAACTGTTCTTATTTACAAACTGTAGTTTTTTATTTTTTATAATGCACATTTATCTATCTCCTATTATTATTATTATTATTATTAAAATTTTATTTATGTAATTTAATTATAATTATTACTCAAAGAAAGATGTAAGGTTTAAAGGCACAGTACTGAAAAAACAGGCTATTTAAATCTAAGAGGCAGAAGGTGGAAAATGCTTGTATAAAACTAGATTAGTGCAAAGAAGCAAACAGCATAAGTGGACATAATGGATAAATTAATATGATGCTTTTAATGCTGTCTAATCTGATCTGCCTAATGTGTATCAGTGGATTAGCATTATCTGATTGGTTCTTTTGATGTTTACATATAGATGATGGCAAAGAGGAGCCACCCACTACGTTACTCTGGGTGCAGTATTTCCTGGCTCAGCACTATGATCAGATCGGCCAGCACACCATGGCTCTCGAAAACATCAACGCTGCCATTGAGAGCACACCTACTCTGATAGAGCTCTTCCTCATTAAAGCCAAGATATACAAGGTACAATACAATTACTGTTTTGCAGTATGCTAATTAAAGCGATGATTGAACACGACTGAACAGTGTGGGTAATTAAAAGAAAATTAGAATAATTAGCTGGGTTCAGTGATTTTATTTGATTGATATCCTGGCTCCATTGGGTCCCGTTTGTATTTCCTCACTCAGCATGCTGGGAATATCCGGGAAGCAGCTCGTTGGATGGACGAAGCTCAGGCCCTGGACACAGCAGACCGTTTTATTAACTCCAAATGCGCCAAGTACCTGCTTAAAGCAGGTCTGATTAAGGAGGCTGAGGAAATGTGCGCCAAATTCACTAGGGTAAGGGAATTGTGTGTATTCTTTTGAGTGCGTAGTACACAGTCTTCTCATAGGTGTTTTGTGTGTAACAGCTTTGTTCCTCTCTCTCAGGAGGGAGCGTCTGCGGTAGAGAATTTGAATGAGATGCAGTGCATGTGGTTCCAGACTGAATGTGCTCTGGCCTATAAATCCATGAAGAAATATGGAGAAGCACTCAAAAAATGCCATGAGATTGAAAGGGTCAGTCGTCTTTGCTTTTGTCAATATATTATGGTATTTGTGTGTTGCTTTTACCTCCTCATCTGACTACTTCCTTCTCACATCTGTTCATTACAGCACTTTGTAGAGATAACAGATGACCAGTTTGACTTCCATACGTACTGCATGCGGAAGATGACGCTGCGTTCCTATGTGGACCTCCTCAAACTGGAGGACGTGTTACGTATGCACCCATTCTACTTTAAAGCCTCACAAACCGCCATCCAAATCTACCTCAACCTGCATGACAACCCGCTAACGGATGACAGCAAGGAACTACAGGCTGATACTGGTAATATGACACAAATCTTTAGAGACCAGTTTCTGTCATGGAATAAAAAAAATAAAGG
Organism: Acrossocheilus fasciatus; assembly: GCA_036784905.1. Lineage (NCBI taxonomy): Eukaryota > Metazoa > Chordata > Actinopteri > Cypriniformes > Cyprinidae > Acrossocheilus > Acrossocheilus fasciatus. The sequence continues at coordinate 27,851,227 of CM071938.1, forward strand.
TATTTGTGAATTTTACCCCTTAGTTTTGACTTTTTTTCCTTGTAGAATTTTGAGGGGGAGAAAAGTAAGAATACTCAATTCACTTTATTTTTTGTTCCATGGTGGAAACGGCAAAACATGCAGAGTTTTTGCAAGTGTTTTTTTTTTTTTTCCTGAGACCTTTTTTCACAGTCCAAATTGTGTGATGGAGGAAAAAGTCATTTTTTTTTGTTTTGTTTTTTTAATTCCATGCCAGAAATGGTCTTCCATAAACTGAAGCAAGCCTGTATATGTTTAAAGTGTGCTTATGTAAAAATGTTGCTTCTGTTTTCTAAACAGGGAACCTGACTGACAAAGAACTGAAGAAGTTAAGGAATAAGCAACGAAGAGCACAGAAGAAAGCACAGCTGGAGGAAGAAAAAAAGAATGCAGAAAAAGAGAAACAGTTAAAGAACCAGAAAAAGAAAAAAGAGGATGATGATGAAGAGATCGGTGGACCTAAAGAGGAACTTATACCAGAGAAACTCGCCAGGGTGTGTGTTTGTTTTAAGAGTAATGTTTTTGAATTCTGTATCTAAAAGACTTCTAAACAATTTGTCTCTTTAGTAGGAACCCAAGGGCAAATTCAAAGACTTTTATTGTGCTTGGACAAAAATATTTCTCTTTCTCTTTCATTTTTAAGGTTGAGAATCCGTTAGATGAAGCTGTAAAGTTTTTGACACCCTTGAAAAACCTGGTGAAGAATAAGATAGACACACACCTTCTGGCCTTTGAGATCTACTTTAGGAAAGGTATATACTTTACTTCTTCATTTGTAAAGTCTAATAATAGTTGTTCTTTTTTGATAATGTTTCTCTTGGATGTATGAAAAAAATTATCCGTTGCTACTTCCATTACATTGCAATTTGAAATGTTCTTTGTCCTCACTTTCCTCACAGAAAAGTTCCTGTTAATGCTGCAGTCAGTGAAGAGGGCCTATGCAATAGACCCAGACCACCCTTGGCTTCACCAGTGTTTAGTGCGCTTCTTTAAAGGAGGTGAGTGAGCCCAGGTTGCCTCTTGCTCTTAGTTTAGTTAGTTTTGTATTTTTTTTTTTCATTTCATTTTATCAACTGGTTACAATGTCTTATTTGTTGTTTATGACGCCATTTTCACCTCAGTGTGTTGTGATTGGTTGGTAATGTGTTGCTATTGATTGGCTGACAGTGTCCGAAAGTAAAGACCTAGCAGAATCAGTCAGCATGGTTCTCAAGCAGGAAATCTCCAGGCTGTTTGGGGAAAGTAATGCTAAGAGCTTCAACCAGGCCTTCCTCACCAAGCACTTCAATTCCATCCCTCATCGAGTAGCAGGTGTGCATCCTCAAGTTATATGCACTCAGCTTTTTTTAAAAGTTGCTCATTTTCCATGTTCAAATTTCAATTTCACCTGTTTTCTTCCTTTACAGCTGCCAAAATGATGTTCTACTTAGACCCTTCAACACAGAAGAAAGCGGTGGAACTGGCTGTAGCACTTGATGAATCACTGAACAACAGAAACATTCAGGTACATAATGGGCTACATGACTTTAAAGGATTAGTTCACTTCCAGAATAAAAGTTTCCTGATAATTCACTCAGTCACACGTCATCCAAGATGTTCATGTCCGTCTTTCTTCAGTCGAAAAGAAATTTAGGATTTTGAGGAAAACTTTCCAGGATTTTCCTCCATATAGTGGACTTCAATGGCAGCCAATGAGTTGAAGGTCCAAATTGCAGTTTCAATGCAGCTCTACATGATCCCAGCCAAGGAAATAAGGGTCATATCTAGCGAAACAATCGGTCGCAAATGCGCAAATGACCTTAAGCTATTACCTAAATAAACTGAAAAGATTGTTTCCTAAAAAATCATGGACCGACTGGTCCTGAGAGCGCTGCACGAGCTCGCGGCTCCATCTGCAGGACAGTTAAAAGCATTCAAATGATTCAAAGCGCCAAAAACGAGCCGTGTTACTCAACCCGGTGACTTTATGAACGACGGTGAGAATTTGAGATTGCTAGTGATGTCATAAAATTCACAACGGTTGTGATGTAATTATATAATAGGCTGTAGACAGTCGCGCTACATGTCTGCTGTTACAGTACTGTTTTTAGTCTCGATTCACTGTTAGTGCTAGCTGCGCTGTGCTTGGTTTCAGCTGCTTTAATTTGCATTTGGGAACAACATTCGTCATTAGAAACGTTTATAAATCTGTTATTGTTTACAAAGAGAAGTTTCAGTGTCTCACAATCCTTCAGAAATCATTCTAATATGCTGATTTGCTGATCAAGAAACATTTCTCATTATCAATGCTAAAAACAGTTTTGCTGCTTAATATTTTTGTGGAAACGATACCATTCAAACATTTGTATAAGATTTAAAAAAAAAAAGAGAGAGAAATTTAATAATTTTATTCATCATGCATGAAAGTGATAAAACGTGAGTGAAGACATTCTAAATGTTTTCTATTTAATAAATGCATTAACAAATTTAATTAATATATTTGAATGCAAATAAATGCTGTTCATTAAACTTTCCATCATTATTTCCACACAAAATCTGAAGCGGCAAAATTGTTTTCAACATTGATAATAATCAGAAATGTTTCTTGAGTCAAATAAATTGTAACAATTTCTAAAAGATCATGTGACACTGAGAACTGGAGTAATGAAGAAAATTCTGCTTTGCATTACAGGAATAACATTTATAATTATATTAATATTGATATTATATTAAAACTTGTTTTAAAATTTGCTATACAATATTGCTGTTTTTTTTAACTTGATTTTGATCAAATAAATTCAGCGTTGATGAGCAGAAGATATTTATTTCAAAATCATTAATAATTGTAATTTTTCCAAACTTTTGGCAGGTATTTTAATGATAACAATTCTATATACATTACTATATTATAGTACTTTATTATATTATATTATATTATATTGTTATCATGATTATTAAATGTGGCTTTTTTTACAGGACAAACGTATGTCTTAAGATATAAGATATATCTTTTAATTTGCTGAAATATAAATTTTTAATAAGTGATGGGGGCGTGACTTGTGGGCGTGACTTGGGGCGTGGTTAGATTTTCCTTCTTTTTTGTCTCTAGCTGGTCACATGCCTGATAATGTGTGAATTCAAGCTAGTGCAAGATGAGCATTTGCGGTTAAATTTTATATATAAAATAAATTTTTTTTTTGAAAATGGCCAATCGTTTCACTAGTTAAGACCCTTATTCCTCAGCTGGGATCGTGTAGACCCCTTTGAAGCTGCATTGAAAGTGCAATTTGGACCTTCAAACTGTTAGCTCCCATTGAAGTCCACTATATGGAGAAAAATCTTGGAATGTTCTCCTCAGAAACCTTCATTTCTTTTCGACTGAAGAAAGAAAGACATGAATATCTTGATGACATGGGGGTGAGTGAATCATCAGGAAGCAGAGGCATTTCTTTATTTTAATTATACACTATTTAATTAATTATTAACTTTTCATCAACTTATGAACCCCCTGCAGTTATGCAACTTATTAACCCCCAATTGAGTAACCCTGATGTATTACATGCTTATAATACAGTACTACTTTATTTTTGCAGATCTGTACAGAGGTTTTGGAAAGCCTGCGTGATGGCATCCTTGGAGAGGCTAAGGAAACCGCCGAGTTATACCGAGCGGAGTGTCATAAGATCTACCCCTATACGCTGGCCTTCATGCCCCCAGGCTACGAGGAAAACATGAAGATTGCGGTCAATGGAGATGTCTCCACAGAAACTGAGGAGCTGGCCAATGATATGTGAACGTCCGAAGAGGGTGAAGGACTGAGGGAGGAGGTGGAATGGGAAGCAGTGCGGCACCGCCACTGTCAAACACCCGAGACGGTTGCCACTGACTATTGCGATTATGTGAGGAACTTCCTGCGATCTTCTACACCCCCAGAAATTGCAGTTAGGACTGACAGACAATGACTGTGTTTTGGAGTGGAGGAAGAAGAGGAGGGGTATGGGGGGGAGGGGGAGAAGAGAATGAAATGCCCATTTTACTTTTTTAACCTTGCTGATGACTACTCTCTAACTGAAAACTAGTCAAACATGCATCCCATTTTGAAATACAGTATGTCTGAATGCAAACTTTGTGCAATGGTGAGAGCAAATCCCATAGTCAACAAACCGAGCAAGAGAAGCGCACTCAAACCCATCTTTCCCCTGTTTTAAAGAGTAATTTATATGAAAAATAAAAGCTTAAAAGGATGCGTGGCTTTGTTGTGCAAAAGATCTATTTTGAGTTGGTGTGAAAAGGCAGCTGAATCATTGGACACGGTTTAGGGGAGAGACTGGGTGTGGACAGGAAGTGATGTCATAATGGGGAAGCAGCATGTGTAGAGGTTCCTTATTGCATATCTTGGAGATTGAAGAGGCTGTATCCAACAAACGACAGTAAACTGTGATCAAGAACCTGTGAAGTTGACAAAAGAAAACCTTTTTCCTCCTTTCTCCTTCATTTTACCTCATTCTATCACTCTGTTTGATCCAAATGGGTTACAGTGTTCAAAGAAGAGTTTGTTGTATGATAGATTTTTTTGTAATAAAAAAATCAAACAGTGAGAGCACACATTTGGCACCAGTCCATGCACATCACTGTTTTTTTCTCATTTATGGTATTTGTAGTAAAACTGTGGTTATAGAAGTCTTTTTTTTTTTCTTCTGATAAAGTCTTTAAAACTCTTCAAAGCATTTCATCAGCGTTTCAAAGCATACTTTGTCTCACTTTTGTCCAATTTTACACCAGAAAACATTTTAGCTACTGAGGAGGGATATGAAATATCTGTGGGCTGTTTTGGTTTCAGTCCAAGGTGGATGTCAGACTTCTCTTTTTAAAAAACGGTTTTTACCCCTTTTATTATATGTATAATTGCATACATGAATTCATGCATTATATATATATATATCTTTCTTTTCTTTTCTTTTTTTAAATTATTATTTGCAAAGAAAAAGTAATCGTGTACTTTTAATTACCTGCTTTGACATCGTGTGACGGGTTGCTTTGAAAACGAGTCCTGGTTTCTCTTACTGAAGGGGAAGTTCTTGTATTCAGTAGCCATCAGTCATGGGCATGTGAGGAGTGCTCTGAACTTTTAGCCTCATTTTAACATCCATTTCACATGTTTGTTTCGCCACTGGAACGGTAGATGGATTCGTCTTTAGAGAGCTCCACTTCATCGAACGGTAACCCGGTGCGCTGCCGTCGGACCTGTAAGATCATTGTGATTGGAGATGCCGGTGTCGGTAAGACCTGTCTGACTCACCGCTTCTGCACCGGACAGTTTCCCAGCAGAACGGAGGCTACAATCGGGGTGGATTTTCGTGAGAAACTTCTTGATTTAGAAGGCGAGAAAATCAAAGTAAGTCTACTTCAAGATATTCTGGTCTTTATTGAGAAAGATGATTATTTTGAGCATGTTAGAAAATGTTGCTTGGATGCATAAAGCTAATTTAGGCAGTGCAATAAAACCATTGCAAAAGCGCGATTTGTCATTTATCCTGAGTCGGTTCTTTCGAACAGCTCATTTAAAGGGAAAAAGACGATTCAGCGTTTTTGATACATCATGCAGTAATTGCGTAATCTCAACATCTCTAGGCTGGAAAGATTTCTATGTTGATGCCTGTTGATTAACTTTTCAAAACATAAAAAGAACCAGATCCAAAGAACACACATTCTCTCACCATCGGTTTACTCGTCGTTCAAATGAATTAATTTCTCTACGTGACATGTTTATTTATCCGTGAACTGATATATTGGATTTACTGGATCTGTTGTTGTCAATATCCAATGTCATTTTTTTTTCTTTACTTCTGCTTTAATTTGTAAGTTATAGGTAGATTTACTGCTTGTGAATTCCATTGAGGAACAAGAGCAAAACGTGGGATTTCACCGTGTTGAAAACACATTTTTTGAGCTTGAAAATGAGGAATCAGACTTTACTAGTCCTAAAACAACAGCTACTTAACCATACACATTCATGCTCATTTTAAGAACATGTCTAGACTTGACCAGTAATGGGACATTTTCATTTTCTGCTTCTGCAGTCAGTGCAGATCTGTGATGTTGGTCTGTCTTGTGTGCAAATCTTACTCTCGTGTTTGTATGCATATGTCCTCTTGTGATATGGATTAATCACATTTGTCCACGACTGAATTTGCCTTGCAGTATTTATGTGTGACACTGGGCCACAAAACCAGTCATAAGGGTCATTTTTTGAAATTGAGATTTATACACCATCTGCAAGCTGAATAAATAAGCTTTCCATTGATGTATGGTTTGTTAGGATAGGACAATATTTGGCTGAGATAACTGTTTGACAATCAGAATAATCAAAATATTGAGAAAAGTTGTGCAAATTAAGTTCTTAGCAATGCATATTATTACTAATCAAAAATTAAGTTTATTTATATTTAGGGTATGAAACTTACAAAATATCTTCTTGGAACATATTTAGGCTACTTAATATCCTAATGATTTTTGGCATAAAACAAAAATCGGATCATTTTGACCCATTCAATCATGTATTGTTGTGCTATTTATGACTGGTTTTGTGGTCCAGGGTCACATATATTAAAAAATGCCCTCAGGTAAGGCAGATATAACCCTATGGAGACTCTTTCAGTGTTCAGTGTTTCTGTAGGTACAGCATGGCAAAGTCATGAGTTAATTTTTCAGTATATGTGTACAATATATATAATTTCTTCATTTTGTCACACCTCAGGTACAGCTGTGGGACACGGCTGGTCAGGAGCGTTTTCGTAAAAGCATGGTGCAGCACTACTATCGCAATGTGCACGGAATTGTCTTTGTCTTCGATGTCACTAACCCCACTAGTTTCTGCAATCTTCCCATATGGATGGACGAATGCCGTCAGCACTCTCTTGGTGTGGATATACCCCGTGCTCTCGTTTGCAACAAAGCCGATCTGGTCACTTCGACGACCGCTTCTGTGTTAATCGATCAGGCCCGACATTTAGCTGAAGTCCACGGAATGTCTTTTTATATTACTTCAGCCAAAGGTCGCAAAGGGGACCAGGTGGACAGCATCTTTGTGACATTGGCACAGAGGTTGAAGAGCCAGAGAAGGGAGAGTGTGAATGAATTAGTGTTACAGTGCAGATCTGAGAGCTTCAGTATCCCATCAAAAGTCATAACAGCACAGGAGACCAAGAAGAAATGGACCTGCATCTGCTGACAGATGAATGAACTTTAGAGTTATGTGCTTATTGCAGTATGTCCACTTAAAGAGGCACAGTAAATAACAGTATGCAGTATAGTCTTGTTTCAGTGTGTGATGGTATGAAGGCTGGTTTAAATGGCAATTGCTGTTTGGATTTTTATAGTGATCTGACTCTCTTGGTTTGGTAGACAAGGTCAAGTTTACTTCAGACAACATATTTTGTATGAAGTAATGCCTGGTGAAAAAAAAAAAGACTGGCCTTTTAAAAATTGCTTAAATCTCTCATTATGCTATATTATGATTCAATCTACCGTAATAGTATTGCAATATTCTTACATTTAGCAATATAAAATAATACAGTAATAATATAGCACAACAGATAGTCACTTCTGATAACAAATTACTCTTAACTGTAATATATTAATACATTAGTCTAGCACGTAGGATTTCAAGGCGCTTAGAGTAAGATAGGTTGATAGGGATGTTTTACATTACCTTGTAGATTCCAAATCATGACTTGTTCAAATGAGTTAATCACCGTTGATGTTAATGCTTCTGGTCTAAGGTTCCTATTATTATTTCTGTCCATACAAATATGAACCTTGTACATGGGTCTGGGTAATCTCCTTGAAGCCAGCTCTCTGTGTAAATCATGAGACATAACACGATATTCGTTGAAAACCTTTGCACTCGGGAGCAACTTGTCCATCTTGTTCCTCAGGGAGATGGGTGGAACTAGCAGGATGGAGCAGACAAGGAGCTGGAGCGAAGACTAAGAAGCCATGAAGCCAAATGGGAACTTTGGAGGGGGTAGAGCTAAGAGGCAAAGCTAATTCTATCTGAGACTGGTGGAAGAGGAATGATTTCAGAGGCGGGAGAGTGAGAATTAAGTCCTGGGGCCGGATTCACGGAAATCTTCTTAAGAAATGAGTTAAGAAATTTCTTAAGATAAATTCCACGAAGTTCGTAAGAATGTTCACAGAAGTGATACCAATGTAAGTCAGTGACAGGCATCAGCCGTGCTCCACGCACGGAAACCCTTAGCATCAATATGCCGACGCGATACTTGGAAATTTATCGTCATCATTATTGTTCAGAACTGGGTAGGTTTAGGGTAGGGGTGGGGTCAGGTAGGGGAGAGTGGGGACAGTTGCAACACTTTTTGTATTTCCTTCAGTTTCTCAGAGACAGTTTTTTGTGGAAAGCCAAAATCTTTATATATTAAACCCACATCTGTCAGATACCCACCCACATTGCTGTTACATGCATACATATGATAATATGTGTACAATTTAAACTTGAACAGACAAAGTGAAACGTTGCAACTGACCCCTAGCAGGGGACGGTTGCAACAGTCCACAGGGACAGTTGCAACACTTATTAAAATGTAATAATAAAGAAACATTATATTGCAATTTCTTTATTTTATTTGTGACCATACAAAATGTATATTGGTTAAATTGTTGAATTTGTTAAATTGGCCATACAAATACAAAGACTAGTAAAAGAACAAGTAACAACATGTTTCGGTTAATTATTAGGCCTAAAAAAATTTGACCAACAAAATATTTTTAATGAAAATCTAGACTGAAAATTTACTGAACTACTTCTATGAACTCCTGAAATGAAGTGTGTGTGTGTGTGTGTGTGTGTGTGTGTGTGTGTGTGTGTGTGTGACAGAGAGAGGTTTAGAGAGAAATAAATTAGTTAATCCTTCACTATATTTGCTGCTGACTTCAGAACAGATAGAGGGACACCCCTATCTGTTGTGCGTTTCCTCTCTCGTGGCTCGTGGCATACTGTAAACAAAGAAAAAATACAGACTACACTTTGGCCTAGTTTGAGAGTATGTACTTAAAATAAGGAGGGATACCTGGGTATTGAAAGGGTTATTTACTAATCCATGAAATTATAACTGTATTATGTTAATATGACAAGCTTTTAACCCAATGTTGAGATAAGGGACAGTTGCAACAGCATGCTGTTGCAACTGTCCCCACTCTGTCAGCCATGATGAAACTTACTATACTAGCTAGATACAATAGCTTTAACACTTGATAGCTATGCCTATTAGAAGCTTAAAAAACACTGATTTAAATTATATGAATGAATAATGCTTCACAAAAACAGTTTAGACAGTATGAGAAATATTCTGAACATTAAAAAAAATACTTTTTTACCTCAAAATTAGCTTTTCCCTGAAGGAATGGTCACAAATGGCTGATTTCTTTCAGATCGGGGGAGGGGCTAACTAAGCATGTGCAGTATGAGTATCATCACTCTAGCTCATTCCTGATCGGAGGAATAAGTCATGTTGCAACTGTCCCCTGTTGCAACCGTCCCCGCTCTCCCCTACTCCAGTGAAAGTATAACTGCATCGGAGTCACTCTTTTTACGTTGAACCAGTGAATCCGTGCATGGACCACGGCTGATGCCTTCTGTGAGCCCAACACGGAATTTTCGGCGATTCCGTGATGCCACCACAGATTCGGAGGTTAATTAAGTCCGTGAACATTACACGGAATTCTGTGAGATCAGGTTGGTCCGTGCTGCTACAGCGAACGCGTACTGTGTATCGGCACATTCATAAGCGCTGCATACTGCCAAAGATTATGTCGTATTTATAGGCTAAAATAAAAGCGTCCAATTAAAGCTTCCTATCTGACTCGTTTTTGTAGAGTTGCTACTGAGTTTTGAAGTCAGTAAAAAGGCTAGTCATTCATGACCGATCATTGTTTATATTATCAGTCATCGCTGTCACTTCAGAAAACTCCTGCACATCCCTATTAATAGTCCTACTATGTATTATATGTAGCTAATGTTGTTGTAATGCTTAAATATAACAATTAATTTGAAATAACCCAATGAATCTATTAAATAATTCTTACTGTTTTGGATTTAAGACAAGTCCGGGGCTGTCCTAAATTTAAGAAGTTATTTACGATGATTTTTAAGAAGATTCTTTTCAAGAATTTGAATTCTTCTTAGGTTTTGTCTTAAGAACAATCTTATGAAAAAAGATAAGAATATTCTTAAGAAGAACTTTTGGGAATACAAAATATTCTTAACTTTTTTCTTAAGTTAAAAAATAAGAAGAAAATGGCAGTTAAGAAGAAATTTCTTCTTAAGAGTGTTTTGTGAATCCGGCCCCTGGTCTTTAAAAGCCATTAATTCCATCTCCTGGATGGACCTGGCAATTAGTTTGGGCTCTTGGATGAACATGGCATCAGGCTCTGGATCTGTGGTGGGCATAGGGTCTGGGACCTTAAGGAAGTCTTCCAAAAAATCTTCCAGTAAACATGGTGGAGCCAAACTTTCAGCAGCCAACCCAATTGGTGAATATGTTAAAAGCCTTTGGCCACTGTGATCATGCAAAGCTGTTTCAGCATTGTATCATTTGGCTATTTAACTACACGCATATCAGTTTACTTTTCTGCATAGCTACACAACAGTTGAAGTCAGAGTCATAATAAATTAAAAATGCAGTTTTTGTAAAGTTGTTACATCAGAGTGCCTCAAGATGGTGTTCTCTCACCATACCTGTTTGTATATTGTATGCCAACGCATAAAATGTTGATGGTACTGGATACAGATAAGGTTTTTGTTTGTTTTTTACAGCTTTTTTTCTGAGTGTGCACATACAAAGAAGATATCTTGTCTACTTAGCTCTATTTTCATAAATGACTTGCCAGATTTTCTGTTTGTGTCTCTATAATTTAATGCTGCTCACACCTTTTGGACAGTGCTGATCCAGATTCACCAGCAGGAAATATGTGCTTTTTTGTCTTTCACTTTCTGGAACAAATTCTAATCAGTTCTTCCAAGCAGAAATGTAAATGACTTTCAGGCAGCATGTTCATGTATTGATAATATATATTTTGGTTGTTAATGTTTAATTTAGTTTTTCTGCATGCATAAAATGTTGATACATTATGCTAGCGCTGAGATATGTTAAGCCTTTGAGATGAAAGACATCAGAAATTATAACAAAATGGGAATTTAGGCACAAGCTTTGGAAACTCAAAAAAAAAAATATATATATATCTGTTGAATAAAGAAAAACATCCACAGTCATCACACATTATCGGTGGTGTGGAGATAAGCTACTTGTGCTATTATACTCATGATAGGGTATCTTTGTCAAACAATTAACTACAGATTATAGCCATAGCGAGTTATGGCTAATGTTGAGTTTTGTTATATTTATTAAAAGGGATTGCCAAAATCGGAGTGTCTATTTACACTAAGTGCAAAACTGCAAATATCCCAATAGTGATTGGGATAGTCATCATTGCAAAAAGACGCTTGTTTAATATCAGTTTCAGTGGTGTTGATGGTAAGGCAAGTGCTGACGCGATCGACTCGAGTTCGAATCCGCCTTTAGCTGAACTTTTTTTTCTCCCTTTTCAAATCTCATATCGCATCGGAAAGGCATTTATTTTCAATAAAAATTAAGGAAATAATAAAAAAGTTGAAAATAAAGCATCGGGTAGGGTTAGGGTAGGTGTAGGGAGGGCTTTATTGTCCCAATAAGGTGGCATCCATTTAATAGCCTACTTTGAATTTAAACTATAGTTTACACTCAATACGTTATTATTGCGTACTATTTAATAATGTACTACAATACTGAGGTGCAGATAATATTGCCACTATTTGCAATAAGTAGTATAAATAGCAGAAAATCTTGCTATTTTAACATAGTGTAAATAGCATCCATCGCTATTTGCACTTAGTATAAATAGCGTCTATTGCTGTTTACACTTAGTTTAAATAGCCTCTATCGTTATTTACACTTAGTGCAAATAGCCGCTGCCTTAAATTTTTTAAAAGTATAAGTGGATTTAGGGGAATAAAAAATAAGAAAAATAGTACGCCACAAAGAACTAGAATTTATTGTAAAGTAAGTAATTTAAACTATTTGCATATAGGCTAATACATTATTTACAGGCTTAAAGGAAACCACATTCATTAACTTAATTCACAACATGAACATATTTGTTCTTAGTCTTATACCTATATACTGAAAATGGCTCTGTTAACGTTTATTGTCCTGTCATTATGAATTAGTTTACACTATCCTTTTTCCATTTTGACTTTTGGGTGGCACTTCCACTCAACATGACTGAAACAAATTATTACAAATAATCAGCTTGCAATATAAACTGTCAGTTTGACTGAGTGAGTCACAAATTTATTTGTCATGCTCTTTTTTTATCCAAATCATCCAGAATTTACAAATAGGCATGGGCAAAAGTTGCCAGCAGCCAATGACTTCCAGTTAATGGCTACAGGCAATTCTTCAAAATATCTTCTTTTTGTGTTTAAAAGATGAAAGGAACTCATACAGGGGTGCGTTTCCCAAAAACATCTATGGTCGCAAGTTCCGTCAATAGAGTTCAATGGAACTAACAACCATGCTTTTTGGAAACACACCTCAGATTAGGAACAATTTGAGGGTAAATAAATGATGACATAATTTTCATTTGTGGGTGAACTATCCCTTTAACATGCCTGGTATATTGCTGCAGAAAGACTCATTTGAACTTTTGAGGTTATTCATAGTCTGCTGAAAGTCATTTGTTAATTGCTGCAAAGTGTGATTTATATTTTGTAGAATTACAAACAGGATTGGGCCAGTGATAAGCTAAATTAACTTAATAACTAGAAACAAAGATGTGAAGTGAATGTGAAGTATGTAAAATGTAAATGATTTCCAGTAAGTAATGATATGTTTGGTATCATGATACCACAGATGTTTATTGGTTAATGGTTTAATTAGTTTATATTGGATGATGTGAGTTGATGTCTATCATGCTCCATATCTTATATGACCCTTCACATTTAGTGCAGTCATGCAGGAAAGGCAAGAGACATAGATAAGTTATAATGCAAAACAAGAACACTCTCAGAAAAAAGGTACAAAAGCTGCCAATGTGGCAGTAGTAATATTTACACTCTGGGCACTAATATGTACCTTTCAGTACTAAGTACTAATATGCAGCCTTTCGGGGTAAATAAGGTACAAAAGTGTATCTTTTGAAAAAGTACCATCCCAGTGACAGCTTTTTTTCTGAGAGTACACATATGAAGATGATACCCCATTTTTCAAGTAAATACCCAGACTTTCTGTGTCTGTCTCTCTACAACTTAATGCTGAAATCTCACGTCTTTTGGACAATGCTGATCCAGATTCACCAGCCATGCAGGAAATGTATAGGCATACTTTTTTGTCTTTCACTTTCAAATTCTAATCAGTTCTAATCAGCACAAATGTAAATCACTTCCAGTCAGGTATCATATATATATTTATTGGTTGTTAATCTTTAATTTAGTTTTTATTGCATGCGTATATCATGGTCCATGTATAGCCCTTTAAATTTGGTAGAGCCCCGCAAACTGAACAAAAGGTCAGACAGGTTCTATCAATGAAGGCAACAGACAAACTGTCAGTAGCAAAAATATGTTTATATTTTTATTATAAATGCAAAACAAATGACATGTTCAAAACAACTTGCAATGTGAATATTGTTGCATATAAGTTTTATTCTGCTTCAGTTGGTAAAATCATGACTTACTAAAATATTGCAGATACATTCTATAGCAGTTCTGGATTACTTAATATCCTAAGTGACATTATCAATCAATCAATTAAAAAAAAAAAAGAAAAAAAAAGAAGCAAATAACTGTAGTTTTAGGCTTAGACTTCAGATTTTCTTTTTGTTATGCATTTTATTATGAGGATTCTGTCCATTCAGATAACATTACAAACATGCTACTATTATAATATAGTTCTTGAAGAGAACATCTTAAGCTAGTGTTAAAGTGTTTGTACACCACCTATGCTTATTCTTGCATAAATGTTCTGTTCAAAGATGTTTACTTTTTTTTTTTTTTTTTTTTCAAAGGTAGGCAGGCATCCAACAACGCAGATTATACGATATAATGCATTATTCATCACTATAGCAGGAAAACATCATCATAGTCTCTTTAGATGCAGAAAAAACTTTCGACAGAGTCAACTGGAACTTTTTATTCACCACATTACAAAAATTTGGCTTTGGGGAGTCGTTTATTAATTGTATCAAGATTCTGTACACAGCTCCTTCTGCCACAGTCATCACCAATGGACTAACATCACAAAGCTTCACACTGCACGCTCTCCTTCTTTATTCATCATCTTCATTGAACCCTTAGCAGCTGATATCCACCAGAACCCACTCATCAGAGGAATCCACACACCCCAAACACAACATAAGATTAGTTTATATGCTGATGACATTTGACTCTTTTTGCAAAATCCTCAATCATCTCTGCAAGAAATAACTAAAACCACTCTACAATCTCAGATTATGCAATAAATTGGAATAAATCTTCAATTCTTCCACTACATCAAACCAAATGGGATGTGGCAGCCTAGATATCACCCATTCCTTTATGCACAGGCCACATCACTTATTTAGGCGTTAAGGTTTCCTCCAGGCTGTCAGAGCTGACTGGACTCAACTTCATCATATGGCTAGACATAGAACAATCACTCTGCGAAAATTTGCACATCTCAGACATCCCATTTCTCAGTCAGTCCATTAAACACCACCCATGCTTCAAAGCCTTAACAATAGCTTTGACTCTGACAGCCTGCTGGAAATATCACCAAATCACAAACTCCAATCTGCCTCCATTTAACCTCACCCTGCTCTGGAACAACCCTGACTTCACAAGCAACAACAACAACAACAACAACAAAAAAAAACACTCAATTTCCATAAATGGGCAGAAAAGGGCATATCAAGCACATTTTTCAGTCTAACAACTTGGTTTCATTTTCCTACTTAGTCCAGGAGTATGGTATCAGGAGCAATCAATTCTTGCAACTCAAATCAGCTGTTTCATCTAAAATCAACACCAGAACCATCAATCCTCACCTTCCTTCTGCAGTAGCAGATTTAGTTAATATATCTTCTCCAAAAAAATTACTTTCCAAAACACACAAAATTATAACCAATTCAAATAAAACCATAACTTTACCAACAATGAAATGGGAAGACGACCTTTCTATTGCTGCTGATACCGACTTCTGGACTCAAATTTGTACAAATATTTATTCTGTGACTAAAACCGCCAACCTTCAGCTCATACAGTATAAGACTCTTCTTAGAACACACTACACTGGGGAAAGGCTGTCTAAAATGGGATTCACATCAGAAACTTGCTCGCATTGTTCACAAAATTGTCCGGACACATATATCCACGCCACATGGCACTGCCCACCCATTAATTACTTTTGGAAAGACGTCACTGAATCCCTATCCCGCCTCCTGAGCTGCCACAATCCATTATCCCCCTTACTCTGTATACTGGGTGATCTATCAACTCTCAATCAGGAAATCACAAACAAAAGGACACTCCTCGTAGCTTTAGCCATTGCCAAGAAAATCTTGAACTGGAAATCCCGAAATAATATTCACATAACGCATTGGAAAAATTTGCTCACAGACTACATCTCCCTTGAATATTTCACACCTCCTTACAACTATACTTCGGAACCACAACACTCCAGATCAGACCTCATTCAACTCTTACAAATCTGACACACTCATCCTAATTACTTATTTATTCTCATATTATTATATATATTTATACAAGGTTTTGTAATATTATGAGTCTTTTCATTATTACGATTAATATATATTTATATAAGATATAATATATATAATAAGATGATGTTGATGAGATGATGTTTTGTATAAGGACAGTAATGGTTTAATGAAGATCATAACACTAAATATATATACTTAAAATATATAAATATAACTAAATCAAATCTGCACCCAAGACATACCACACATGTTTTTAATGCACCGCATGCTGATTTTAATGCACCACACCCTTCTTTTTAATGCACCACCTCAGTTTAGGCATACATGCATACATACACATAATCTTACTATTTTTGTGTTTTGTGTTCACTGTATGTTGTATGTTTTGCACTCTTAATAAATAAATTAAAAAAAATAAAAATAAATAAAGATGTTCACTTTTAATGGAAAATATTGTATATATTATTCATTTCATTTTTATTTATGCATAACCAAAATGCCCTTCGACTTGGGTGACTTGTGTAAAGATTATCATCACTGCCACTCCCATAGATGGTGTCTCCGTGTCCTTACACTCAAGAAAAGTGAAGTTGATCTTGAGCTTTTATTATATTGCAGTTGAAAGCAGTTAAAAGCATTAAGACACCCAGACTGTGAATTATATTCACAAATTTATTTTGCTTTATTTTACAGTACTTGGTTTTACTCAGACAGTTCTAATAAGGTTACACTGAAAAAATTAGTGTAATTTTAACTTTTAACTGTAAAATCTTATAAAAAACGCTATAGGAAAAAAAGTTAAATAGGTTAACAGTAAGTTCCCATACTATATACACAAAGAAAAACTATAAAAGATCTAACCAGACATTTCATGTAATTTTACAGTAAAATGCTGTTAATCATACAGTTTTTAGAAGTAAAAAAGCACAAATCAACGTCAAAAATGTAAACCGATATTCCCAGAATTTCCCATGTGACACTTCACATTTGACTCTGTGCACCTTCTGGATATTAGTATATTTTAACTTGTGATGAGCTTTTAATTTTAATGTGGCTTTATCTTTTACCTGCATTATATGGTGGTTGTTGTTACAAGACAGATTATTAGTAGCAGTGAGAGTTGTTTGAATTTATTGGTTTACATTTTTTTTTTTTTTTTTTTGTATTACAGTTTTTCTGTACAGCTGGCAACATTTTGTAAAAACTGTGTATTTTTTTTTTTCTCACAGTGTATGGCTTCTGTACATTTAAAATAGACTGCATACAGTAAACTGTTGATTGCAGCATATTATGTCCCAAGGATCAAAATATTCACTGATTGCTCTAAAGAGCCCGATTAATTGCAGCAAGAGTTAATGATTATATTGTTTCAAATAATTCTCATAGAGTACAATGGTGTCACACCCATGAACTGTTTTTGTTGTGTTTTCATCCCTCATGTGTTCAGTGTGACCTAGTTTCTGTTTCCCATTGATTGTGTCATTTGGTTCAGGTGTGTCTTTCTCGTTTGATTTAGTATTTAAGTTGTTGTCAGTTCACTGTTCTCAGTCCAGTCAATTAAGTCCCTATAAAAACTATTATATTTTTAAAAATGTATAAGCGCAGTTAAAGGAAAACTGTAAGAGTGGAGTGCAATGTAAAAAGAGTCAAGTATAAAACATTGACATTATTTTTTTTATTTTTAGCCACACTAATAAAACATGAATGTGGTGGTGGTGGTAGTAGACTAAGAATAATGATGATGATGATGATGATGATGATGATGACAACAACAACAAATAGAAATCTAAAATAAAAAGCTAAAAAATAATTGGAGATAACATAATTAAAAATAGCAAAACAAACATACATAAAAGGACAGTTGATACGGTGTTAAAACTAACAATACAGGAATAATACGGAGTCAAACTTCTAACCCCAATCAAATTCCTAGTGAACTACTGTACATCTTTAATCAGATAATTAAATGAACAAATAAAGTGTACATATGTTTAAAAAGAAAAGCAAAACGATTAATAAAAACATGAACTGTTAGAATATAACATTGATTTCATGTTCCTCTTCTGACTTGTGCATTTTGCAGTGCCCCATTTGTACATTGTATACTATAGTATACTGCAAGATGACTTATTCATTCCTTCACGAAATGCCATTATTTTATTTCTTTTTGTCCGTTTCTTCTGCACTAAAGCTCTTTCTGGCCTTTGACTTCTGACTTCTGAATTTAGGTCAGCATCTTTTTTCTTCATGGTTCTTGTAGCACTGTTGAGTTCATTTGCCATTGTAAACATGTGAGGGCTGTAGTAGCTGTTATGATTCTGCTTTATTATAGCTTCAATTTTCCTCATGAGCTCATCAACTTGTGTACGGTCTGACTTCTCTCTATTGTTGAATATATGGTATTTCCCTTCGCATGTATTTATCACTAGTTTTAGCTCTGGTGCCTCCGCAATGGAATCTTCAATTGACCTTTCTACAAGATCATCTGCCCTGGTGAACAAGACCATCATGTGTCTGAGCACTTCTTGGCCAAAGGTTGTTTGAATCAATTCAACAATGTTTCTCTCTTCTTTAGTGAAGCGCCCAATAGCAATTACAAGAAGAAAGACATGAGGACCTGGAGCTACAAGTTTGATGCAATTCGCAGTATCATTTAAGACTTCTTCATTGGACAGATGTGTGTTATATAGACCAGGAGTGTCCACAATACAAATCTGCCTACTGTTTATCATCCGGGATGCAAATGTACACTGTTTAGTGATTGATGTAGCTCTTGCTTCTGACACAAATATCCTTTCACCAAGAATGGTATTTCCTGTAGCACTCTTGCCAACTCCTGTTTTACCAACCAAAACTATGCGTATGTCCTGACCTGTTGACATTTTAAGAAGAATTTGTTATCAAATATTTGCTAATTTGAACTAATATGGACTAGAATTAAATACAGTTGTTAGTAGTCATAAGACTGTGGATTGATAAAGAACTTACTCATTGTAGTTCTGTTAATGATTTTCTGCTGGTTGTGTTGCTCCTTCAAGGATTTCTGAAGATCAGTTGGCAGTGGGTTTGTTCAAGCAATGAACACAACTTCTGTTTTAAATAATTACCTAAGCCCAACCTCTTTTGCACATGTGTTTTATGATTGGATAGGTTTTTACTTGAACTATTCAGGAAGGGAATGATTCAAAAAGAGATCTGTTTTCTGAAAGCAAGTGTTTATGCCAATCACTTACAAAAAGAAATCAGCTTGTTGACTATTATGTATTTTAGTAGTTATTGCAATACACGCAATAAATATAAGATATTAGACATTATACAAAATATTTCTTATTCTGCTTACCATGATTGTCATTTAACATAAAATGTCTAATTGAGGTCAGCACCAATAGCCTCGTGGTTAGTGTGCCGACATACAGTGTACCTGTGCTCATGGTGACCCGAATGCGAATCCATCCTCGATGTCCTTATGCTTTCCATAAATGTAACTTTAAAAAAATCGAATTAAGCCACTTTTTTTGGAATCAGAGATATAAGGGGTATATAGACAATCACTCTGCTTGTAAAAAGGAACAAAACATTTAGAATATGATCAGTAGAAACTTTTATTTTAGTTAGATTATGCATTAATTAAAGATGTAATTTACAATTTATGTTTGCATTTGGATTACACTATGGATTACAACCTCATGAGCATATCACACATTTATTGATTGATTGATTTATGCAACATATAAATCCCAATTATTTAATTGTAGATTACAGTACATGCTTTACTACTGGATACGTTTTTGGGAGAACTTGTTAAACATGTTAAACATGTTAAAAGGATAGTTCACCCAAAAATGAAAATACTATTGATGTCCATTGGGACCATAAAATATCTTCTTTTGTGAGAAAGAAACTCATTCAGGTTTGGAACAACAACAACTAGAGGTTATATGCAATTCCAAACATTCATCAGTGACTGATGTAGGAGCTCAACATGCACTACTAGGGCAGTCGTTTGGAACAGCACGCATTTTCCTAATCTGAAGATCCAAAATTAATAGTTATACAACATTTATATCTCAGCTGATTGGTTCAAACAAGTCTTGCACACACTATTTCATTCTTAACCCTCATTAATTGGTTGAATTAATGATTAAAAATTATAATTCAACATAATAAAATGTACTACACTCCATTCAAAACTGGGTAGTAACTGTAGGAGTTGTAGTAATCTGGATTACGTAATCCAATTCCAAAAATTAAATATACTTGTAACCAGATTAAATTACATTTGAAAATACTCATAATCAGAGTTCCTTTTTTAATGATTACATGATTATATATTTTTCACACAATAGCAATAAATGATTCCTCCTAATTCCTCTTTTAAATGTTCCTTTCTAAAATAGCCTACCACTTATATACACTTAGAAAGTCTTCCAGTTTTGTGGACATTCATAGAAAGACCTCAAATCTGTACTGTAACACAAATTCTTTCACGCTCTCCCTTCTCTTCAACCTCAGAAGCAGAAGCAGTCAAAGTCACAAGATCAGCTTTGTTGCAAACAAGAGCACGGGGTATATCCAGACCAAGAGAGTGCTGACGGCATTCGTCCATCCATATGGGAAGATTGCAGAAACTAGTGGGGTTAGTGACATCGAAGACAAAGACAATTCCGTGCACATTGCGATAGTAGTGCTGCACCATGCTTTTACGAAAACGCTCCTGACCAGCCGTGTCCCACAGCTGTACCTGAGGTGTGACAAAATGAAGAGGTTTATATTTTTGTACACATATGAATTGAATTTATGACCTTGCCATTGCTATAGACGTGCTTTGACATTTGAGAGGAAACACTGAAAACTGAAATTAAACATCCTTAGGGTTATATCTGACCTGAGGGCAGTGCTTAGTAGATTATTTACAAATGTTTAGTCTGTAATTAATTCCAAATTACATTACAAATATTGTAGTTGATAACGTACATTGCACATTTTAGGTAATAATCAGACTTCATTTTGATTACTTTTAGATTACTTTTGACCATTTTGATATAAAAATGAAGAAAATGAATATGTATTTCATACATTGTTATTAAGAAAAGAGTCAAATTAAAATTAAAAGTAAAATTAAGATGATTAAAGGGATACTCCACCCCAAAATGAAAATTTTGTCATTAATCACTTACCCCCATGTCGTTTCAAACCTCACTGTAAAAAAAAAAAAAAAAAGTTGAGCGAACTTAAAAAACATTTTTTTTTTACCAGCTTCAGCAGATTTTTGAGTTTGCTCAACTTATTTTTGTGGGAGATTCTCAAATTTTTGTTGTATAAACTTAAAACGACAAGTTGAGAAAACTCAAAAATCTGCTGAAGCTGGTTGCCTTAAAATTTTAAGTTGGCTCAACTTTTTTTTTTTTTTTTTTTACAGTTCTGTAAAAGCTTCGTTCGTCTTCGGAACACAAATTAAGATATTTTAGATGAAAACCGTGAGGCTTGAGGCTTACTTTTCTGAACCTTTCTGTCAATGGGACAGTCTTAAGCCTCCGGTTTTCATCTAAAATATCTTAAATTGTGTTCCGAAGACAAACGAAGCTTTTAAGGGTTTGGAACGACATGGGGGTAAGTGATTAATGACAAAATTTTCCTTTTGGGGTGGAGTATACCTTTAAGCATTACACATTATGTCAAGGTTTCTTAAACTGGGGTCATAAAGAAACTGCAGGGGTTTGGGAGTTTAATGAAACACTAATAATTAAATCATAAAAATATAAAAGTAAAATAAATATTTTTAAAACAACAACAATAAAAATAAAACACTTACTAAAAAAGATATATTATTTGTTCACCTGCATGTCATGTGACCATTAACCAATGTGAGGGAACCGCAAACATCCAAATGTGTCATTAATTTATTTATCTTAAAAAAGTTTGGGAATCCCTGAATTACATGTAAATAAGAAATAATGTTAATTTGTGCATTTTTATTTTAGTTTGAAAGCCTTCCAAAGAGATGATAATAAACGGTTAAATAACCAATGAGGGGATCATTCAAATAAACATTTGGTAACACTTTATTTCGATAGTCCACTTTAGACATTCTACTAACAGTAAGTAACTTTGCAACTACATGTCAACTAGCAGTCATTAGAGTATTAGTAGACTGACAGCTTAATATCTTCTAACACTTTATTTTGATGGGTCCACAACATACAACATACTGAGTATAAGAAACTTTACAAGTACATGTCAACTTATTCTACTAACCCTAAACCTACCCTACTGAGAGTCAGCAGACATGTAGTTGCTAATTAATGCGAATTAGTTGACATGTAGTTGACATGTAGTTACAAAGTTACTTATAGTTAGTAGAATGTCTAAAGTGGACTATCAAAATAAAGTGTAACCAAACATTTTTGTGTTCATCAGAAGTTGATGCAATGTGGAAACATTTCTTAAAATCTGAATCTAATGGTCTTTCTATGAATGTCCACAAAACTTGAAGACTCTCTAAGTGTATATAAGCGGTAGGCTATTTTAGAAAGGAACATTTAAAAGAGGAATTAGGAGGAATCATTTATTGCTATTGTGTGAAAAATGAATAAGGAATGAATAAGTCATCTTGCAGTATACTTGAGTATGTGATGTCAGCATCTTACAAAATGTACAAATGGGGCACTGAAAACTGCACAAGTCAGAAGAGGAACATGAAATCAATGTTATATTCTAACAGTTCATGTTTTTATTAATCGTTTTGCTTTTCTTTTTAAACATATGTACACTTTATTTGTTCATTTAATTATCTGATTAAAGATGTACAGTAGTTCACTAGGAATTTGATTGGGGTTTGAAGTTTGACTCCGTATTATTCCTGTATTGTTAGTTTTAACACCGTATCAACTGTCCTTTTATGTATGTTTGTTTTGCCATTTTTAATTTTGTTATCTTTAATTATTTTTTAGCTTTTTATTTTAGATTTCTATTTATTGTTGTTGTTATTATCATCATCATCATCATCATCATCATCCTCATCATCATCATCATCATCATCATTATTATTCTTAGTCTACTACCACCACCAGCACATTCATGTGTTTTATTAGTGTGGCTAAAAATAAAAAAATAATGTCAATGTTTTATACTCTTTTTCTACCTGGTCAAGGTTGCTCTTTTTACATTGCACTCCACTCTTACGGTTTTTCCTTTAACTGCTGTTATACATTTTTTAAATATAATAGTTTTTTCATGAATGACTTTTGGGACTTCACCTTGTCCATCCAACAAAGATGTTTACCGTTAGCTGCTCTCACAGCAGCAAAAAAAAAAATTGTTAGTCAACCGTTGGAATCCTCCTCACACAATAGACAGACGAACCTGGACTGTGTATTTGTTGGACATTATCTCGATGGAACTCTCAGCTTCTCGTATACATGGATCTAACGTGGAAACTGGGTAACACTTTATTTCGATAGTCCACTTTAGACATTCTACTAACAGTAAGTAACTTTGCAACTACATGTCAACTAGCAGTCATTAGAGTATTAGTAGACTGTCTGCTTAATATCTTCTAACATTTTATTTTTATGGGTCCACAACATACAACATACTGACTATCAGAAACTTTGCAGGTACATGTCAACTTATTCTACTAATCCTAAACCTACCCTACTGAGAGTTAGTAGACATGTAGTTACAAATGAATGAGAATTAGTTGACATGTAGTTGACATGTAGTTACAAAGTTACTTATAGTTAGTAGAATGTCTAAAGTGGACTATCGAAATAAAGTGTAACCGGAAACTGTAAATTTATGGCATTCAGCTTTTAATGTTGTGTCATCTTTTCTAAAATCCTTGTAAAAAAATATTTTATTGTTGGTTTGGGTGGGTTCTAAATTTGCACAATTGTTTTTTTTTTTTTTTTTTTTTTTTTACTACTGTTCCTAGGAGAAAATTTAATAAAAAGTTGTTAACAAAAAAAAAAAAAAAAAAAAAAAAAAAAAAAGGAAATTTTGCATTTAATTTGGAAATCAAGGTCTGGAGTCTAGGAAGACTGGAGAGGCACAGAATCCAAGCTGCTTGAAGTCCAGTGTGAAGTCTCTGAAGTCAGTGATGATTTGGGGTGCCGTGACATCTGCTGGTGTTGGTCCATTGTGTTTTATCAAGTCCAAAGTCAATGCAGCCGTCTACCAGGAGATTTTGGAGCACTTTATGCTTACATCTGGTGACAAGCTTTATGGAGATGCTGATTTCCTTTTCCAGCAGGACTTTAGCACCTGCCCACAGTGCCAAAACCACTTCCAAGTGGTTTGTTGACCGTGATATTACTGTGCTTGATTGGCCAGCCAACATGCCTGACTTGAACCCCATATGGAATTTATGGGATATTTTGAAGAGAAAGATGAGAAACAGTCGATCCAGCAATCTAGACGAGCTGAAGGCTCAATAGTGCCTCAGCAGTGCCACAGGTTGATTGCTTCATGCCACACCTCACTGATGCTGGAGTTTGTGCTAAAGGAGCCCTGACCAAGTATTCAGTGCATAAATGAACATACTTTAAAGAACTTGAACTTTTCTGTTCTGCAAATCCTTTTTTTTTTTTTTTTTTTTTTGATTGATTGATCTTAGGAAATATTCTAATATTTTGAGATACTGGATTTTTGACTTTCATGAGCTGTAAGCTCTAATAATCAAAATTAAAAAAAAAAAAAAAAAACTTTTTAAATGTTTTACTTTACATGTAACGAATCTAGAATATATGAAAGTTTCACTTTTTAAAATGTTACAAAAATAACTTTTTCACAATATTATAATCTTCTGAGATTCACCTGTATGTTCTCATTTCAGTTTGTCCACTAAAAGAGGCACATAAATAACAGTTTGTACTTTGAGAATAACAGTTCAATGGTCTTGTATATTGCAATACTGCATATATATATATATATATATATATATATATATATATATATATATAGTTCAGATGCAAAAGCCTATAAGTGACATTTTATATTTTCTTCTAAAATGAGAAGAAAATGTGTAGGTTCAGTAATTTCACTTTAATTTTATTTTACTTTTGCGAATAATGTATTAACGTTACACAAACAATCTTATATTGAAAAACTTGCATATGCATGTGCATGTGCTGGATATTAGCCCAAGAAATGCAATCTCTCGTCCACATAGTGTTAGTTAGTTAGTTAGCTACTGAAAACATTTCATTTAATACCAAGTCTTTTCTACCATGTATTGCTGGATAACTTTACTGCAATTTTTAGAAGCAGTTTATGGATAACTCAACAGGTCAAATCTTAATGACAGTTTGCTTTGTCAGCTTGTTTAAAAAAAAAAGTCTAATGTGCATTGTTGTCACTCTACAGATTCCAAGAAGGGCAGCGCTGAGCTAAAACAACAACAACAACAACAACAAAAAAGATGATCTGGAAATGTAAGTGCTGTCAGTTTGTCAAAAGGGGATACTTGTTAAAGCATACTAGACTTAACATTTTATTTATGTTAAGGCTATGGATTACAGGTAATGGTGTCAATGTACAGTCAATGCGCTCATAGTTTTGCTTCATACGATCTCAGTATATCGTCAAGAGCCAGTTATAATAAATCAACAGAGAAATCAGTCAAATTAAACCAAATAAATAGTTATATTAAAATTGCAATTTGCTCTACTAAAAGTTAACTTTAGTGCAATGTTTTGAGTTACCTTAACTGGTAAATTTGAGTTATTGTAACATAGTTAGTTACAATAGAACTTGACATGTCTTATTTGTTCAACAAGACAAAATCAGCTTTTTTAGGGCAACGAGTTACCATAAATTCCATAAGTTCAATCAACTTATACGGGCTTACAGTGTACCTGTAAAAAAATGTAAATGATTTCCAGTAAGTTATGATGGTATCATTTCTTGATAACACTGATGTGTATTGGTTAATGGTTTTATTGGACAATGTATTTGCCAATATCGTGCTCCATATGACTCCTCACATTTATTGTAGTCACGTAGGAAAGTTATAATCAGATTACAGGTGAACGCTGATAAAATATGCACCTTTTCAGGGTAAATAAGGTACAAAGATGTACTACTTTTTTGCACTGAGAGTGCACATGAGAAGATAATACCCAGATGTTAGCTGTATTGCCAAATGACTACCAGATTTTCTATTTCGCTACAATTTAATGCTGCAATCTCACACCTTTTAAACAAAGCAGATCCAGTTTCACCAGCTATGCATAAAATATCTCCTTTTTTTTGCCTTTCATTTCCTGGAACACATTCTAATGATTTATTCCAAGCACAAATGTAAATGACTTCTAGTCAGCATGTTTGGTATTGTGGGATTACAAATTTATTAAAATGTTCAATTTAGATCCCAATGAAATAATGTACAAACTGAAGAAGTTATATACATTGTATTTAGCATTTATGGTGAAGATGGTGACATCAATTGAATGACGGTGATATACAAAGTGTGTAGCAAGAGGTTGTCAGGTCCTGTTCTCTTATTGTAAGTCAAATGAGCCAGGCGACGGAGACTCTTGCCTTTTGTTTGTAATTGCTTTTGAGGCCCCTGTCTCAATCTTTGGGCAGTTAGGCTGATTAGATTAGGAGTGGTTAAATGGGCCAGGATGCTATGTCTGAATACTTCATTTGCATGCTTTAAGGTCGTCACCCAGGTGCTTTGTTTCAAATCCTAAGCACTGCCCCCTAAATGTATATACACTACAATGTATCACTGCTTTAGTTAGACTTGGAAGACTACAGCGAAGAGCAGTGAGTTCTCTTCTCAATAAAGAGGAACTTCTGCATGAAAAGATATCCCAACGTCTCCTGGTCTTTGTTTCGAAAAGTGGAACAAACTTTAGAAGATAAAAGTTCACAACAGTATCATGTATTGATAATGTATTGATATCAATCAATAAGCAAACAAAGAAAACTATAGTTATTAATTATGTTTTATTATATTGCAGTTGATTCATAAGAGCATTAAGCCACTCAAAATAATAATAATAATTTAGCTACATTTCACATTATGTGTCACAGTGGCTACAGTACCTACTAATACAGTTTATTTTTTAAAAATTGCTTAGACACTAAAAGTGGTACATGAGGCCCACTCAGTGAGACCATTCACTCTTATACCTATATCTTTAGACTAAAGGCCATTGCACACCAAGTCCGAAATTCACACATTTAAAAAAAATAATAAGCGAAAATTTCAGACTCAGTATGCAATGACCTTTAATCTTCAAAAATACAAGCACATTACATTCACGAGTTCACACTTACATATAATAAACTGAGTTAAGGTTATGTGTACAGTCGTGGCCAAAAGTTTTGAGAATAACATAAATATTAGTTTTCACAAAGTTTGCTGCTAAACTGCTTTTAGATATTGGTTTCAGTTGTTTCTGTGATGTACTGAAATATAATTACAAGCACTTCATACGTTTCAAAGGCTTTCATCGACAATTACATGACATTTATACAAAGAGTCAGTATTTGCAGTGTTGGCCATTCTTTTTCAGGACCTCTGCAATTCAACTGGGCATGCTCTCAATCAACTTCTGGGCCAAATCCTGACTGATAGCAACCCATTCTTTCATAATCACTTCTTGGAGTTTGTCAGAATTAGTGGGTTTTTGTTTGTCCACCCACCTCTTGAGGATTGACCACAAGTTCTCAATGGGATTAAGATCTGGGGAGTTTCCAGGCCATGGACCCAAAGTTTCAACGTTCTGGTCCCCGAGCCACTTAGTTATCACTTTTGCCTTATGGCACGGTGCTCCATCGTGCTGGAAAATGCATTGTTCTTCACCAAACTGTTGTTGGATTGTTGGAAGAAGTTGCTGTTGGAGGGTGTTTTGGTACCATTCTTTATTCATGGCTGTGTTTTGGGGCAGAATTGTGAGTGAGCCCACTCCCTTGGATGAGAAGCAACCCCACACATGAATGGTCTCAGGATGCTGTAGAACCTGGTCGAAAAGAACGCACACACATGTTTAACTTAAGAAACTAATCTAACTTCATCAGCTCATAAAATGCGCAATTGACCAACTAGCGTCCGGCCATACTCGCCTTACCACCCCGAGAGACTCGTAAAACATGATAAGGTGAGGATGAACGGCCCGCGCTACATCTGTTCGGAGTTTAACAACGGATAATTACTCCTTTGGAGACGCTCCAGAACCAGAGCGTTCGCGATACTGCGACCCCGCTAACATAAACTACCTTTCCGATAAACAAAATTTGACTGACTTACAACTTCGTCTCAGCAAAGAAGATCACCAGAGACACACAACGTGATACTCCTCATGACCTCACGACCTCAGCTTCGGTCTCCTGCCTTCCAAAGGAATGTGCCTCTCTCTTTTCTTCTCCAGAAAGCACCCAAACTTTCATGGACTTTGCCAAAGGATCTTCCAGAAAGGACTTCTGCTATTAAAAGCAACATACTCAAGAGACAATATATATATAGAAATGACTGTGGTATTTTATGTTTCATTTATCTGACTGTAATTATCAGAACTCAGGATATTTTTAATCTATGACTTATGAATTATAGGTATTCATATAAGTACCTCATGTTTGATATTGATTTAAACCTTATTTTGATTCCAATGAGATGAAAAGGATGAAGGTTGACTTTTAGCATCATAAGGTATGATTATAACACTTTGTAGAAATCTGCTTGGATATTGTGGCTCAGGTGACATATTTATGAGCAGATAATGTATGCACGAAAATAAGTCGTGTTGGGCGGGGCTCTGATAAAACAGACACCCCAACTTTGAATTAGTCAGAAAAAAGAAAAATGTAACATGTAGTCAAAGAAGCTCAAGTCAAAGATGAAAACACAAAGATAACGGGTGGAACAACTGGTGAAAACCTGCAAGGAAACTTGGCTGAAAGTCTGGGCGTTGCCCCTCCTGATCCTGCTGCGAAACATCTGGCTGATCATCTAAAAGACTTCAACACACTGTCAACTTCAGACCAAACTTGCAAAGAACTTCAAAGCCTTGCCATTCGCGCGCTTGCCAGGAAGCCACGAATCGTAGAGAGGATTCCCGAGTGACGTCACGCGACAACGACACAGCGCAAAAGTCGGGATTCCCTCAAGAAGTAGCCTTCAACTCAACTTCAACTCACAGCAAGTAAAACAAACAGATCTCTTATTCGCTCAAGCTGAATTGAATTGAATGAATCGTTAAAAGATAATAATAACTGAGTCTTCTGTCTGTGACGTCCTATTAAAGTCGTCCTTATTCTCAAGAGAAGAGAATAGTTAACTTTCTTCAAACTGCTTTGATCTTGCCATAAGTGTGTGTATGTGTGTGTGTGTGTATGTGTTTTGTTTGTATCGTACCCTAGAATAGTAAATAAACTCTCGATTCATTTTTAATGAATAGTCTGGTGCCGTGATTTTCAAATCTTAAATTATTTGCCATAGATCGTGTTACCTGTGCTCAGAGATTTCCCAATCAAATCTGTATTATTATCAACAATATGAAGAATTGCTAATTTATACTGTATTAATACTTGCTGGTCGAGCCGTTAATAAGGTATAAATTGTAAATTTTGATTAATATCAATTAATCTATACGTTGGTGATTAATATCAATAAATCCGATCAAAGTTGGATTTCTACGATTTGATTCCCTAAAGCTAAAATTTATAAATAAAGGATAAAACCCTTACAAAATCCTTACAATGCTTTACTGTTGGCATGACACAGGACTGACAGTAGCGCTCAGCTTTTCTTCTCCTGACAAGCCTTTTTCCAGATGCCAATCGGAAAGGGGCTTCATCGGAGAATATGACTTTGCCCCAGTCCTCAGCAGTCCATTCACGATACTTTCTGCAGAAGATCAATCTGTCCCTGATGTTTTTTTTTAAAAGAAGTGGCTTCTTTGCTGGCCTTCTTGACACCAGGCCATCCTCCAAAAGTCTTGGCCTCACTGTGCGTGCAGATGCACTCACACCTACCCGCTGCCATTCCTGAGCAAGCTCTGCACTGGAGGTGCCCTGATCCCACAGCTGAATCAACTTAAGGAGACCAAAGTTTTGAGAATGACACAAAAACATCCTCCGAGAGCAACTTCTCCCAACCATCCAAGAACAGTTTGGTGACGAACAATGCCTTTTCCAGCATGATGGAGCACCTTGCCATAAGGCAAAAGTGATAAGTAAGTGGCCTGGGGAACAAAACATTGAAATTTTGGGTCCATGACCAGGAAACTCCCCAGAACTTAATCCCATTGAGAACTTGCAGTCAATCCTCAAGAGGCGGGTGGACAAACAAAAACCCACAAATTCTGACAAACTCCCAGCATTGATTATGTAAGAATGGGCTGCCATCAGTCAGGATGTAGCCCAGTAGTTGATTGACAGCATGCCAGGACGAATTGCAGAGGTCTTGAAAAAGAAGGGTCAACACTGCAAATATTGAGTCTTTGCTTAAACTTAATGTAATTGTCAATGAAACCCATTGGCACTTATGAAATGCTTGTAATTTTACTTCAGTATACCATAGTAACATCTGACAAAAAGATCTAAAAACACTGAAGCAGCAGACTTTGTGAAAATTAATATTTATGACATTCTCAAAACTTTTGGCCACGACTGTACTTGGCGTGCTGTCCAGGGAGAGGGCTCTGAGCTCGGTACTTACTCCCAAGCCCAGGGTACTCCCCCTGTCCGGGGAGAGGAGCGTTCCCCCCAAAGATGCAATAAGCATGGGACAGCAGCCAGAGGCGCGTTGATGCCCCCAAAATCGTCAGAGCTTAATGTTGGTGGGGTTCTGGACGTTGCTTGGAGTAACGGCACTGCTGTGGCCTTAGAGAAGAGAGTTTAACTACTGCGGGAGCGGACACTGCTGCAGCATCTGAAAGAGAATGTGGCTTCTGGGGAAGAGGGCAGTGTTGCGGCAGTGGGAAATAGAGATGAGTGGGCAGTAGAAATACAGGCTCCAGCGGGAGCAGGCACTGCTGCGGCAGTGAGAAGTAGAGATGAGTGGGAAGTAGGGATAGAGGGTCCTGCAGGAGTGAGCATTTCTGTGGAATCTGAAAATAGAATGTGGGTTCTGCGGAAGCGGCCACTGCTACGGCATCTGAAAAGAGAAGGAGGCTTCTGTGGGAGCAGTCACTGCTGCGGCAGTGGAGGAATATAGAAAAGGCTCCTGCAGGAGCAGGGTGTTGCTGGGATGGTTGAAGTGGAGATGAGCCGCTATGGGTGGATTTGGTGGTGTTAAAGAGGATGGCTATGGTGGGTCTGAGGTTCAGTGAACAGGGATGGACTGGTGTTGAAGGGGTCTGCTGATGAGGGTTTGGTGAGCTGCTTTGATATGGATGGGTCTTTACTGCTAGCGGAGGCAGCCTCACGTTAGTGTCTGCTATGGAAGCTGGAGGTCACTGAAAAGGAAAAAGGAGTTATTAGTGGTGGCAGGAAGAGACTGAGATATGCAGGCCTGTGTTGCCAGCGGAGGCGGCCACACGCTTGCTTTGGCTGCTGTAGCTCACTCATGGGAAGGGAGTGGGGTTTGTGACATCCTGAAGAGCTTGTGGTCTGTACCACTAGCGGAGGCAGCCTCACGCTAACGTCTGCTATAGGACCTGGAGGCAACTGAAAAAGGAAAGGGGTTAGGAGTATCAGGAGGAAAAGACATGTGAGGGCCTGTGTTGCGAGCGGAGACAGCTTTGCGCTTGCTTCAGCTGCATGACACGGGGGTTTGTGGCATTCGGAGAGACAAGCTGTAAAGCCTGTGCAGCCTGCACTGCTTGCAGAGGCGGCAATCGCGTTAGTACCTGCTACAGGATCTGGAGGCTGCTGAAAAGGAAAAAAGGAGAGTGGTTTGTGACTTTGGTGGGAGATGCTGAAATGTCCAGGTAGCCTGCAGCGTTGCCAACTTAGCAAATTTTGTTGCTGGTTTAACAATTCTCAGACTACCCTAGCAACTTGTTTTCTAAGCAACTAGCGACAAATGTAGCCAAAACATTTTATTTGGAAACCTTTAAAAAGTGATAAAATGGTAGAAGGCATGCGTTTTTCTCTTAACCACACACACAAAACCTATTGAAACAGCTAGCCAGCTAAGCGGCACATCGGCTGGTAACGTTAGACACTTTGAGGGAGGTGCCAAGCAGTATGCACTTCATATATAAATTAAGTTGCACTTGTTCAATAATGATCTTGATGTCCACAGACTTGCGGGGAAGACAAGACGAGGGGATCCACTGGATGCACACGGAACTTGGAGGCAGATGATCTGGGAGGAGAGGAGGACACAAGGAGCAGAAACAGGAGGGAAGGTTTTCAAGGTAAGTATCTTTGAAAGGAGTCTACTCAACGATAGGGTCTTGGAGGTAGAGTCCATGTAGTGTTTACGAGATCGGACGCTGGGTGAACTGTGGCGTGTGCATTTATGTAGGAGTTGATGACGGTGGTGATGAGGTGCAGGTGAGCGTGATCAGAACTCGGGTGATGTGGATCGTTGTGATTGGTGGAGGGAAGGGCCTGACCGATCCATGATAGTACCCCCCTCTCCACAGCCCGCTCCTGAGGGCCAACCTTGGCGTCGTGGTGGTCTACCCCGGCCCCGGGGTGCTGGACGATCGGAGTGATTCGAGTGGAATTCTTCCAGAAGTGTGGGATCCAAAATATCCTCTCTGGGAACCCACGAGCGTTCCTCGGGACCATACCCCTCCCAGTCTATGAGGTATTCTAATTTACCACCACAACGCCGGGATTCCAGTATTTCTTTCACTCTGTACACTGCTCCTTCGTCCAGGATGAGAGGGAGAGGGGGCTGACAGAGAAGGTTTTAGAACTAGAGACACGCATCCAAACTTTAGTTGAGGATAGTAAGAATGTGAGGGCTGTAGATACTGCTTTGGATGCAACTAGCTCAGGGAGTCCTGTACATTGTTTGGTTTCGGTTGAGCCCGTGCAGCAGGGCAGCTGGGTTACAGTGAGGCGGCCGAGTCGCGGGTCAAAACACCGCTCTTCCGTTCCGATTAAAACATCAAACAGGTTCTCCCCACTCAGTGAAGCTCCCACTGAGAAACCTCTAGTGCTCTAGTTATTGGTGATTCTATTGTACGGAACGTGAAAATAGAGACACCAGCCACCATAGTCCATTGTTTACCAGGAGCCAGAGATCCCGACATCTTGGCAAATTTAAAAGTGCTGGCTAATGTTAAACGTAAATTCGGCGCTAATGATGTTCGACTTCGCCAGTCGGAGATCACTAAAAATAATGTTAAAGAGGTGTGTGAGCTTGCAAGTACGATGTCAGACACTGTAATATGCTCTGGTCCCCTCCCTGCTTACCGGGGTGATGAGATTCATAGCAGACTGTCGTCACTTAATGGCTGGATGTCTAAGTGGTGCCCGCAAAATAACATAGGCTTTATAGACAATTGGATGAGTTTTTGGGGCAGACCTGACCTGTTGAAAAGAGATGGTGTTCATCACTCCTGGGGTGGTGCCGCCCTTCTCTCTAGAAATATGGCACATAGTCTTAGAGTTTGTACTTGACTAACTGGAGCCCAGGTCAGGAAGCAGACAGACTGGCTAAACCGATCGTCTGCTAGCCGCCTCACGTCACAGAAGTCAGTTAACTCTCAGCACATAGAAATCACACTATAGAGACTGTGTCTGTTCCCCGAACTAGAAAATACAGAAAACATCCAAACCAAAGTAATAGTAACAATTTAATTGATGTTCAACAAATAAAAAAACGATATAATACAGATAAAGACATGATAAAGCTTGGCTTATTGAATATTAGATCCCTTTCTTCAAAAGCACTTTTTGTAAATGATATGTTCACTGACCATAAACTAGATGTGCTTTGTCTGACAGAAACCTGGCTAAAACAAGATGATTACATTACTTTAAACGAGTCTACACCCCAAGATTACTGTTACAAACATGAACCGCGTCCAAAAGGTAAAGGGGGAGGTGTTGCTACAATTTATAGAAATATTTTCAGTATCTCTCAGAGGTCGGGTTTCAAGTATAATTTGTTCGAAGTAATGGTGCTCCATATAACGTTATCCAAAGAAACAAGTATTAATGATGAATCCCCTGTGATGTTTGTACTGGCTACTGTATACAGGCCACCAGGGCACCATACAGACTTTATTAAAGAATTTTCTGATTTTCTATCGGAGTTAGTGCTGACTGCAGATAAAGTCCTAATTGTTGGTGATTTTAATATCCATGTTGATAATGAAAAAGATTCGTTGGGATCAGCATTTATAGACATTCTAAACTCTATTGGTGTTAAACAACGTGTCAGGACCTACTCATTGTCGAAATCATACTCTAGATGTAATACTGTCACATGGAATTGATGTTAGTGGGGTTGAAATTTTTCAGCAGAGCGATGATATCTCAGATCATTATCTAGTCTCCTGTATATTCCATATAGCTAAAGCTTTAAAGCCAACTTCTTGTTACAAATATGGTAGAACCATTACCTCTACCACAAAAGACTGCTTTATAAATAATCTTCCTGACTTATCTCAGTTCCTCAGTATATCCAATAGCTCAGAACAACTTGATGATGTAACAGGAACTATGGACTCTCTCTTTTCTAGCACTTTAGATGCGGTTGGTCCTTTACGCTTAAGGAAGATTAAGGATAAGAGTCCAACACTGTGGTATAATGAGCACACTCGCACCCTAAAGAGAGCAGCCCGGAAAATGGAGCGCAGCTGGAGGAAAACGTCTCAGGTTACGTATGTAACCTGTGTGGGGAAGTCGTGGCCTAATGGTTAGAGAGTCGGACTCGTAATCCAAAGGTTGCGAGTTCGAGTCTCAGGCCGGCAGGGATTGTGGGTGGGGGGAGTGACTGTCCAGCGCTCTCTCCACCTCAATACCACGACTGAGGTGCCCTTGAGCAAGGCACCGAACCCCCAACTGCTCCCCGGGCGCCGCAGCATAAATGGCTGCCCACTGCTCCGGGTGTGTGTTCACAGTGTGTGTGTGTTCACTGCTGTGTGTGTGCACGTTGGATGGGTTAAATGCAGAGCACAAATTCCGAGTATGGGTCACCATACTTGGCCGTATGTCACTTCACTTTCACTTTCACTTTAACCCTATTTCCTCGAGGGAACGAGACGCTGCGTCCGAAGACGCTAGTGGAACGGCCTCAGCGTAACCGGCTCTGAATACAAATGAAATCCATCCATTGGATGGGCGGGACGTCACGGGCGAGGTGACGTAATGACCAGCTGGTATAAAAGCACGAGCGGTGCAAACCGGCGTCAGCCTCTGGAACGAAGCTAGCAGGGATGCCGGAAGTGTGGCATCGGGACGCAGCGTCTCGTTCCCTCGAGGAACTAGGGTTATATACGTAACCTGAGACGTTCCTCTTCAGGAACTCGAGCTGCGTCCGAAGACGCTAGGGGAACGAGATATCCACGCTGCCAGACTTTCCAATCCCTGCCCAGTGTGTATCTCCGCGGAGCACACCTAGGGCGAGAGGACGGAAGAGCCTGGAGTGGTCCGCATGTACAGGCCATAAAACCTGACAAAGGTCAGGGGCCAACCCGCAGCATTACAGATGTCCTGAATTGGGACACCGGCCAGGAAGGCCTTGGAGGCCGCCACACTCCTAGTGGAATGAGCCCTGACTCCCATCGGCGAGGGGAGGTCAGAGGACTCATAGGCAATGTTAATTGCATCCACTATCCACCGACTGAGGGTCTACTTGGAAGCAGGGAAAGCACACTCTTCTTGGCGTTCAGTCTTAACCCCAACACTTTCATATGGGCGAGAACAACATCTCGATGTCGAGCCGCCCTTCGCTCTGAATGAGAATCAACCAATCGTCGATATAATTGAGTATGCGGATGCCTCGTAGCCGCAACGGAGCTAACGCGGCGTCCACACACTTGGTAAAAGTGTGGGGTGAGAGTGCTAGGCCGAAGGGAAGAACCCGATACTGGTAAGCTTTGCCCCCGAAAGCAAACCTCAGGAACCTCCTGTGAGTAGGGAGGATGGAGACATGGAAGTATGCCTCCTTTAGATCGATCGTGACAAACCAGTCCTCGGACCTGATTTGTGACACGACCTGTCTGAGTGTGAGCATCTTGAACTCCAGTCTGCCGACTGAGCGGTTCAATTGACGCAGATCTAAAATGGGACGCAATCCTCCATCCTTCTCGGGAACTATGAAGTACCGGCTGTAGAACCCGGACTCTCTTTCTTGAGGAGGGACCACCTCGATGGCCTCCTTCCTTAAGAGAGTATTTACTTCTCGTTCCATTACCAGAGCCTGCTCGGGATCCACCAGAGTGGGATTCACCCCGTTGAATCGAGGCGGAGGAGAACCGAACTGGATTCTGTAGCCTCTTTCTACAGTACGCAGGACCCAGTGAGACACATTTGGCAGTAGTTTCCACGCTGCTAAATAGTCTACTAAGGGAACCAGTCTCTCGAGACTGGCCTCTGGTGTAATCGGAGCTGCTAGTTCGGTGCCCTGGAACGGCACCCAGGCAGGGAACGACCGAACTAGCTGCTCCAGAGACCCCCGAAGGGGTGGCGAACATCTCAGCTCCGCTACGTCTCTCGCTGGAGACCGCTGCGCCCTGGAACACCGTACGTGGCAGGGTTGGCAGATCGATCTCCTGAGGGTACCGGGGAGAGGCGAGCACCGAGTACTGCGGTGATCGCCGTCCTTCCCCAGTGGGGGCTACCCTCATAAGCCCTGGGCCACTGACCTCAGAGCTTCTTGGCTGAAGACCTCTTCGCCTGCAGAACGGTCCGCAGATCCGTCTTAGGCTGCGAGGTCTTTGACCGAGAGCCCTTCTTACCACCCTGGCCCCTATGTTTTCTTGGGGGAGCACGGGCGGCGACACTCTCTTTCTGAGCCTCCATGTGCGAGGAGCCAGCACGCGGCCGGGGCTGCTCTCGCCCAGCAGCCCCTTGAGCTAGAGAGCAGCGAGGGAGAAACCGCTGGAACGCCACCGCCTGCCTACTGGCCTCTCGGTGCCTGTCAACGACTGCGTCAACAGCATCACCAAAGAGGCCAGATGGCGCCAGTGGGGCGTCCAGGAGGAAGACCCTGTCGTGATCTTTAATATCCGACAGGGTCAACCAGAGATGCCTCTCCGCCACCACCAAAGCTGCCATAGACCGCCCGATGGCACGGGCGATCTCCTTGGTGGCACGGAGAGACAAATCAGCGGTTTTGCGGAGTTCGGTGATATCCTCCACACTAAATCCCTCGCCCTCATCCAGCTCTTTGAGCAGGTCAACCTGGTATGCCTGCAACACCGCCATGGTGTGCAGACACGAACCAGCCTGACCTGCTGCCTTCAGAGACGACGCAGCGTCAGGGGACAGATAGCTCGCGAGCGTCTGTTCCACCTGAGGCATCGCTCTGTAACCGCACTCACTCGTCCCCGCCACATTACCGTAGTAATCGGACGAGGGGACGAAGAGGCGGGCCGAGAACGGTTTTCCCCACGACTTCGACACCTCAGTGTGACGGTCGGGGAAAAAGGCAGGCTCCGATGTGGAGATGGAGTTTTAAACCGCAGAAAGCGCTCGTCTAACTTGCCTTTCTGCGGTTCGACATGACACTCGGGCGGCCAGACAAGATTTAACTTGGCCACGGCCCGAGTGACCCCCTCCACAAGCTCCTCATATTGGGGCGAAAGAGAGGGCGCAACGTCTTCGACGTTTCCCGTGTCAACCTCCTCGGAGGAAGACAGGAGAAGCGCCGATGCCGCTGCCCGTGGGGAAGTATCCGCCTGGCAGGCTTCCAATCTTGGGGAGCGGTCATGGGATCTGGCGGGCGAGGGCGGAGATAACTCGCTCGTCTCCGATCCCTGCGCCAGATCCCACTGCGAACCCCACGAGCGCTGCCGCCGCTCCGCCTCGGCGAAAGCGGGGCCAGCGCCACGGGGAATGCTGACGAAAGATCCCTCTTTAGAGAAGAGGGCCTTTCGGGAGCGAAGTACACGCAGAGGGAGGCTCTCGCAGTGCGGGCACTCAGTCCCCTCGAGAGCCGCCTCCACATGGCAAGGCAAGGCAAGTTTATTTATATAGCACATTTCATACACAGTGGTAATTCAAGGTGCTTTACATAAAAGGAAGTCAAATAGTCATTAAAAAATAATAATCACAACAATAAAAACAAGGAATTTAAAAACCAACATTCTCAAGCTTTGTTCAAACTCTTCCACACTAAGTGGAAAAACCTTCCAAAACACCTAACTATTCCACTACTTCACCCCCTACTTACTTTGACCATCTTACAGCAAACAAATTGAACTCCTACTTTAACCAACACACTTGTCTTTCTTTGCCCACATTCTCTTTACCATTACAGTACTTACTTCAGCCTTGTGTTTAAACTTTTAAAATGATATGATTGATTTAAGAAATTAAAAATAATAATAAATCACAATAATAAAAACAAAGTGATTTAAAAATTGATTTTAAAAGAATTTAAAACATTTAAGAATAGAAAGTGATTATACATAGTGCAATCGTTTCGGACGTAGCACAGTGCTCATTCAACAAATGCACAGCTAAACAGATGAGTTTTGAGTCTGGATTTAAAAGTGGCTAATGTTTTAGCACATCTGATCTCTTCTGGAAGCTGGTTCCAACTGCGGGCGGCATAATAGCTAAAAGCAGACTCCCCTTGTTTTGTGTGAACCCTTGGTATTTCTAACTGACTCGATCCTAATGATCTGAGTGGTCTGTTAGGTTTATATTCAGTGAGCATATCTCCAATGTATTTAGGTCCTAGGCCATTTAGAGATTTATAAACGATTAAAAGTACTTTAAAATCAATCCTAAATGTAACTGGGAGCCAGTGTAAGGACCTGAGGACTGGTGTAATATGCTCAAATTTTCTGGTTCTAGTCAGAATCCTGGCAGCAGCGTTCTGGATGAGCTGCAGCTGTCTAATGGTCTTCTTCGGAAGGCCGGTGAGGAGACCATTACAATAATCCACCCTGCTGGTGATGAAGGCATGAACAAGTTTCTCCAAGTCTTGACTGGAAACGAAACATCTAATTCTTGCAATGTTTTTGAGATGATAGTAAGCTGATTTAGTTACTGCTTTGACATGGCTACTAAAACTAAGGTCTGACTCCAGAAACACCCCAAGATTTTTGACTAGAGTCAAGGTATGCATTCACCTTGATAACTTCATCTTTGTTTCCAAATGCAATAACTTCAGTTTTCTCCTTATTTAACTGAAGAAAGTTCTGGGACATCCAACAGTTTATTTCATCAATGCATTGGCAGAGGGAGTCAATGGGGCTGTAGTCATTTGGAGATAAGGCGAGGTAAATCTGCGTATCATCAGCATAGCTGTGATAGGCAATTTGGTTCTTTCTCATTATTTGACTTAGTGGGAGCATATACAGGCTAAACAAGAGTGGTGCAAGAATTGAGCCTTGTGGGACTCCGCATGTCATGGATGTCCACTTAGGCTTATGCTCTCCTATACTCACATAATAACCTCTCCCTTCTAAGTATGACCTGAACCATTTGAGTACCATCCCAGAGAGCCCGATCCAGTTTTCCAGTCTCTCTAGAAGTATGTTATGATCAACAGTGTCAAACGCAGCACTAAGATCTAGTAGTACCAGAACTGAGATTTTGCCTGAATCAGAATTGAAGCGAATATCATTTATTATCTTAATGAGTGCTGTCTCTGTGCTATGATGCGCTCGGAAACCAGACTGAAAATTGTCCAGGTGTCCATTTGAGTTTAAGTAGTTGTTCAGCTGATTAAAAACTACCTTTTCAATAATCTTACCTATGAACGGAAGATTTGATATTGGTCTATAGTTGTTCAGCATTGTGTTCTCAAGATTGTGCTTTTTCAGAAGGGGTTTAACAACTGCAGTTTTCAGGGAGTTTGGAAAAGTCCCAGAAAGAAGTGAAGCATTCACCACTTCTAAGAGATCTGCTTCTAAACAGTGAAGCACACTTTTGAAAAAAGATGTGGGAAGTGTGTCAAGATAGCAGGTTGATGATTTAAGGTGCTGTACTATTTCTTTCAAAATGTTGCAATCAATTTCTTCAAAAACAGACATAGTCACTTCTTTTTTAAATTGCGGTCGAATCTGTGTGACCTGTGCAAAAGTAGATATGCCAATCTCCTTTCTGATATTATTGATCTTCTCAGAAAAGAAGGAAGCAAACTCATTGCATTTACTGTCGGAGAGCATTTCACTGGGAATCTGACTTGGGGGGTTTGTCAGTCTCTCCACAGTAGCAAAAAGAGTGCGAGAGTTGTTTAAGTTACTGTTTATAAGGTTTGAGAAGAAGGTCTGTCTAGCTGTGGCTAGTTCCACATTGAAAGCATGAAGGCTGTCTTTATAGATGCTATAGTGAATTTCAAGTTTTGTCTTCCGCCACATCCGCTCAGCTTTTCTGCATTGTCTTTTCATACTCTGAACTGCTGTTGATTTTCTCCATGGTGATTTTTGTCTGCCATTTTTCTTGCAGACCCTTGTCGGAGCAATATCATCAATAACATTCTTAACTTTTGAGTTAAAAGAATCCAGGAGAAGATCAACAGAGTCTGCAGAAATGCTTGGTGTTAAAGATATAGCCTTCTTAAAAAGCGCACTAGTGTTCTCATTAATGCATCTCTTTCTGACAGAGACAGATCTAGATTCAGTGGTAACAGAGATCAATATATCAAAGAAAATACAGAAGTGATCAGATCCTTAACAACAATGGATGAAATGTTTAGACCTCTACTGATGAGTAAATCTAGAGTGTGTCCACGATTGTGTGTGGGTCCATGCACATGCTGGGTCAGATCAAAAGTGTTTAGGACAGTTATTATTTCTTTTGCAGTTTTGATTCCTGCATTATCTATGTGAATATTAAAATCCCCTGCAATAGTAAAACAGTCAAACTCTGAGGAAATCATTGATAACAGTTCTGTGAACTCTTCAACAAAGGCTGGAGAGTATCTTGGAGGCCTGTAAATAACGATAAACAGAATGCGTGGAGCACCTTTCAGCACAATACCTAGATATTCAAAGGACAAATACTGACCAAATGACACTTGCTTGCATTGATAAACATATTTAAATAGAGCAGCTACACCTCCACCTCTCCTAACAGTCCTGCAGACACCTGTAAAGTTAAAGTTAGGAGGGGCTGTTTCATTGAGGACTGTTGCACTGCAGCTGTCTTCAAGCCATGTTTCATTTAGAAACATAAAATCCAGGTTGTTTGTGGTTATAAGATCATTGATCAGAAATGATTTATTTTTTAGTGAACGAATGTTTAAAAATGCTAACTTGATGGAATTACATTTTGTCTCTACAGCAATCTCAGATTGATGCATTATAGGCCGCAGATTAGATGGGTCAGCCGTACCGCTTGAGAAGGCCTTAGACTTTCTATCACGTGATTAAACAGAAATATAGAAGGCTACAGGCACACTGGGTTCCCGCTTGTTCTGTAAACATTTGTGAGTGTTGCTGCTAATATAGCGGGGACCCGACACATATCACTGAGAGCTGTTATCAGTTGTTTTTGGTTCACCTATAGCTGATGGAGGAGGGTTTGAGCCCTGGCGTTGTGGCAGCGGTCGAAGAGCTCTCACAGGAGGAGGAGGGAGAGCTGGGCCTGCTGACTTTGGTGGTTGTGGGGCCCGCCGTTTTTTAGTTGATATCTGGGGGCTTGCAGCGAACGAGTGGGAGAGTTTGGTCCCAGCATACACCAGTTCCTCCATTTTCTGTGAGAAGCTTAGAAGTGGAGATTCTGTGTGTCTGGTGAGATGGGCTCTGGCTCTGGTGTTTCCGGTGGCTGTGAAATGCTGTCCTGGCTTCCCTGGTTGTTTTCCAGATAGTTGTCCTTGGGTGCTGAGTCTTGGAGCTGTTGTAATACGTCACAGTCTGTCTGTGAAGAGCTCGTTGGGCAGGGCTCAGCCGGGATAGTTTCCATGAGGAAAGTTTGTTTTGGCTGCGTGGTGTTATCAGTGTCCTTGTGGAATGTGTCAACCACAAGATGACTTAAAGTCCTGTGGTCACTCATACTCTGTCCAGGTGTGTGTGTGCCATTGAGGCCGAGTGGATTGGCACACACCACTGAAGGATGACGGAGGGAGAAATAGATATTGTCCTTTAGGACTCTTGCACCAAGTTTGTTTGGGTGGAAGCCGTCCAGTCTAAACAGTTGTCTATGGCCCCAGAAAATATTGAAGTTGTCGATGAAGTTGACTCCTTTTGTACTGCAGGTTCTTTGTAGCCATGTATTCAGCCCAAGCAGCCGTGAAAACATGTTAGTTCCTCTTGCTGGGAGTGGTCCACTGATGAACGACTGAACTTCAAGTCTTTGAAGTGTTTCAAAGAGTTCACTGAAATCCTTCTTAAGCAGTTCTGACTGCTCTTTCCGAATATCGTTCTTCCCCACATGGATGATGATTTGATTTGCAGTCTTGTGCTTCATCAGAATGTTCCGAAGTTCCTTGTTCACATCAGAGACGGTTGCTTGAGGAAAGCAGCATGTAGTTGTAGTCCTGCTACTGATGTTTCTGATAATAGAGTCGCCCACTATCAGAGTCCTGGGCTCGGCTGCGCTCTGAGCTGAGTGCCACTGTCTGCTCGACCTCGAGCGCCTGTTAGTAGCGATGTTTGCTGCTGGCTGATACGATCCATGTTCTCAAGCTGTATAGGGGGTTGTAGAATGCCAGTGCTTACAAGTCTTGTCATAGCCGTATCTGGGGTAGAGGATGCTACGGCGGCAATACGAGATACTCGTGACAATCTGATGTCTCGAGTGCCTTTGGGTCTCGCTCCCTGTTTGTGCCATCGATTAGTTTGTCGATCAGCTTGTTCTTCTACACTTTGTATAAACT
Organism: Acrossocheilus fasciatus; assembly: GCA_036784905.1. NCBI lineage: Eukaryota > Metazoa > Chordata > Actinopteri > Cypriniformes > Cyprinidae > Acrossocheilus > Acrossocheilus fasciatus. The sequence goes on from CM071938.1 coordinate 27,893,891, forward strand.
GTTCAGATTCACTAGATTCACAGGACTCACCGGCTGTATGCTGAGGGGGTCCGTGATGGCGATCTGCTGTGTGTTCCACCTGTTTTGGAAGTCCAGCAAGTAACTTTGTTTCAAGAACCGCAATCCTTTGTAGAAGTCTGTGGCAGTTCATGCAGCAAGTAGATTCCACAAGGGGCATTTTCTTTCCCATCTGTTTGAATGTAGGCAGCTGTGTTTTCCCGTCTCTGGAATGTAAACTGCTGGCAGTGAGAGGCAAAGGGTCTCGCTCCCAAGCAAACCACACACAAGCTTGTACTGTGATTTGCTCTCATTGCCCTGATGTCTAGCCTTGAACTGGCTTTTAGACATCCTCAAAAACAAGACAGACAACACCAAATAGGACTGACAACACACAGAGCACTAGCTGAATGACAGAAAGCTGACGCCGGTTTGCACCGCTCGTGCTTTTATACCAGCTGTTCATTACGTCACCTTGCCCGTGACGTCCCGCCCGTCCATTGGACAGATTTCATTTGTATTCAGAGCCGGTTACGCTGAGGGTGTTCCCCTAGCGTCTTCGGACGCAGCTCGAGTTCCTGAAGAGGAACTAAATTAGAGGTATTTCGTTTAGCTTGGCGGGAAAGTACCCTATCCTACAGAAAAGCATTAAAAACTGCTAGATCTGATTTTCGTCTCTTCTAGAAGTAAACAAACATAACCCTCGGTATTTATTCAATACAGTGACTAAATTAATGAAAAATAAAGCATCAACAGGTGTTGGCATTTCCCAAGAGCATAGCAGTAATGACTTTATGAACTATTTTACTTCCAAGATCGATACTATCAGAGATAAAATTGTATCCTTGCAGCCGTCAGCTACAGTATCGCATCAGATAGCACACTATAGATCCCCTGAGGAACAATTCCATTCATTCTCTACTATAGGAGAGGAAGAATTGTATAAACTTGTTAAATCATCTAAACCAACAACATGTTAGACCCGATTCCATCTAAACTACTAAAAGAGCTGCTTCCAGAAGTCATAGATCCTCTTTTGGCTATTATTAATTCATCATTGTCATTAGGATATGTCCCCAAAACCTTCAAATTGGCTGTTATTAAGCCTCTCATTAAAAAACCACAACCTGACCCCAAAGACCTAGTTAATTACAGACCGATCTCAAATCTCCCTTTTCTGTCAAAGATACTAGAAAAGGTAGTATCCTTACAATTATATTCCTTCCTAGAGAAAAATGATATCTGTGAGGAATTCCAGTCAGGATTTAGATCGTATCGTAGTACTGAGACTGCTCTCATTAGAATTACAAATGATCTGCTTCTATCATCTGACCATGGTTGTATCTCTTTATTTGTTCTACAGGATCTTAGCGCTGCGTTCGACACTATCGACCACAAGATTCTTTTGAATAGACTACAAAACTTTGTTGGCATTAGTGGAAGCGCCTTAGCATGGTTCAAATCATACTTATCTGACCGCCATCAGTTCGTAGCAGTGAATGAAGAGGTGTCATATCGATCACAAGTGCAGTATGGAGTACCTCAAGGCTCAGTACTAGGGCCGTTACTTTTCACGCTTTACATGTTACCCTTGGGAGATATTATCAGGAGACATGGTGTTAGCTTTCACTGTTATGCTGATGATACTCAGCTCTATATTTCTTCGCGGCCTGGTGAAACACATCAAATTGAGAAACTAACGGAATGCATAATCGATATAAAAAACTGGATGACGAGTAATTTTTTACTGCTAAATTCTGAAAAAACAGAGGTGTTAATTATCGGACCTAAAAACCCCACATGTAACAACCTAGAACATTATCTAACACTTGATGGCTGCTCTGTCAATTCTTCTTCATCAGTCAGGAACCTAGGTGTGCTGTTCGATAGCAATCTTTCATTTGAAAGCCATGTTTCTAGTATCTGTAAAACTGCGTTTTTTCATCTCAAAAACATATCTAAATTGCGACCTATGCTCTCAACGTCAAATGCAGAAATGTTAGTTCATGCTACAGCAAACTACAGTTGGTCCAAAATGCAGCAGCTAGAGTTCTTTCTAGAACCAGGAAATATGACCATATTAGCCCGGTTCTGTCAACACTGCACTGGCTCCCTATCAAACATCGGATAGATTTTAAAATCTTGTTAATTACTTATAAAGCCCTGAATGGTTTAGCTCCTCAGTACTTGAGCGAGCTCTTATCGCATTATAGTCCTCCACGTCCGCTGCGTTCTCAAAACTCTGGCCGTTTGATAATACCCAGAATATCAATATCGACTGCGGACGGCAGATCCTTTTCCTATTTAGCACCCAAACTCTGGAACAATCTACCTAACACTGTTCGGGAGGCAGACACACTCTGTCAGTTTAAATATAGATTAAAGACCCATCTCTTTATCTTGGCGTACACATAACACACTAATATGCTTCTATTATTCAAATCCGTTAAAGGATTGTTAGGCTGCATTAATTAGATCAACCGGAACCAGGAACACTTCCCATAACACACAATGTACTCGTTACATCGTAAGTAGAATGGCATCTACGCTAATATTTGTCTGTTTCTTTCCTATGATCAGATGGTGGATCAGCACCAAGAGATGATGTCTGCAGCCCTGATCGTCAGCGGAGACCAGGACACCCAGATGACCCCCAGAGACCTCGATTAAAATACAATAAAACTAAAAAATATAACTAAAAATATAATAAAATACCTAACTACATAATACTACTATTGTTATAACTTGAAACTTTTGAACTGTGGGTTTCGTCTGGTCAGAGGAGAACTGGCCCCCCGACTGAGCCTGGTTTCTCCCAAGGTTTTTTTCTTCATTCTGTCACAGAGGGAGTTTTGGTTCCTTGCCGCTGTCGCCTCTGGCTTGCTCAGTTGGGGACACCTAATTTCTAGCGATTATCGCCGATTTGATTGCACAGATACTATTTTAACTAAACTGAGCTAGACAATGACATCTCTGAATTCAATAATGAAATGCCTTTAACTGAAAATTGAGTGTTTAATCTTATCCTTATATATTACTGACACTCTGTCTTCCAATTTGATACTGTTAAGTGCTTTGACACAATCTGTATTGGTAAAAGCGCTATATAAATAAAGGTGATTTGATTTGATTTGATTTTCTTCTCTCTGGTCAGGCCCTGGGGAAACAGAAGGATAAAAGGGTTTAAGTAAAGAAACATGGAATGTGGGGTGAATTTTGTATTGTGGTGGTAACTGAAGATTGTGAGTGACAAGGTTGATCCGTTCCAGAATGGTGAAGGGGCCAACGAATCTGGGACTGAGTTTCCGGCTAGGCAGGTGCAGCCTAATGTCTCTTGTTCTTGTTCAGACCTTTTGTCCTGGTTGGTATTCCGGAGTGGCTGATCTTCGGACATCTACTGCCATCCTTTGTCTGCGCACTGCCTGCTGAAGCTGATGGTGTGCAGCGTCCCAAACTCTCTCGCTCTCTCGGAACCAGTGGTCTATCGCGGGGACGTCTGATAGTTCTCCTGACCAAGGAAACAGCGGAGGCTGGAAACAGAGTACGCACTGGAAGGGAGTGAGTCCAGTCGAGCTCTGACGTAGGGAATTCTGGGCGTACTCGGCCCAGCCTAGGAACTGGTTCCAAGAGTTCGGGCGACAATGACAGAAGGTTCTCAGGAAGCATCCCACTTCCTGGATCTTGCTTTCGGCTTGCCCATTCGACTGCGGGTGATAGCCAGTGGAGAGGCTTATGGTCACACCTAGGAGTGAGAAGAATGCTTGCCAAACTCGGGAGATGAACTGTGGTCCTCTGTCAGATACTATGTCTTCTGGAATACCATAATAGCGGAATATGTGATTAAACAGGAGTTCTGCTGTCTGAAGAGCCGTAGGAAGGCCTGCAAGGGGTATGAGGTGACAGAACTTGGAGAATCGATCTATGATGATGAAGATGCATGTGTTACCAGCCGAGACAGGTAGATCTGTGATGAAATCCACTCCTAGGTGCGACCATGGACGATGAGGTATGGGTAATGGGAGGAGTTTGCCTGCAGGGAGATGACGGGGACTCTTGGAGATGGAGCAGTCGGGGCAGCCTTGTACGAACCTTCACACGTCCCTGGCCATATTGGGCCACCAGAAGCAGTCTTGTAGCAGCGAGAGAGTAGTGTTGGCCCCTGGGTGGCCAGTACCAAGGGAAGTATGAGTAGAGTGGATAAGTGGAGTGCGTTGAGTTCTTGGAACATATTGGTGATTGGGGAGACAGCCCGGCGGATTGGCTGGAGGGGTAGCAGAGGCAACAGGTGGCGAGGTCCATTGAATTGGGCTGGAAATGATCTCCATTGGTAATATTGGTTCTGGTTCTTCCGTGTTTTCTTCGGGGTTGTGGATACGTGATAGGGCGTCGGCCTTTACCTTTTTTGGACCAGGGCGATATGTGATCTTGAATTGGAACCGGGTGAAAAATAGAGCCCATCTGGCTTGTCGTGGGTTCAACCTCTTGGCATCGCGGAGATACTGCAAGTTTTTGTGATCAGTTAATACTACAAAGGGGTTTGCTGCCCCCTCCAGCCAGTGCCTCCACTCTTCCAAGACTAGCTTGATGACTAAGAGTTCACGGTTACCGTTGTCGTAATTTCTCTCCGCCGGGCTGAGTTTGCGGGAAAAGTAGGCGCATGGATGGAGTTTGGGAAGCGTCCCCTGCTGCTGAGAAAGTACTGCACCGATACCGGTTGTGGAGGCATCCACTTCAACGATGAAGGGTAGATTTGGATTGGGGTGAACGAGGAGTGGTGTGCTGGTGAAGGCATGTTTGAGGTTGTTAAAGGCTTCTAGTGCATTAGGGTTCCAGGATAGAGACTTTGTTTTCCCCTTGAGTAGGTCGGTGAGTGGACTGGTGATGGCGCTGTAATTGGAAATGAACCGGCGATAGAAATTAGAGAATCCTAGGAATCTTTGGAACTCTTTGACACTGGAGGGAAGGGGCCAGCAAGTGATTGCCTCCACCTTCCCCTTGTCCATGCGAATGCCACCACTATTGATGATATACCCAAGGAAATGGACAGTGGACTGGTGGAAGGTGCATTTTTCGGCTTTGAGATAGAGATGGTACTCTCTTAAACGTTGGAGGACCTCCGCAATGTGTTGGCGATGTTCGGCCAGGCTACGGGAGTAAATGAGGATGTCGTCCATGTAGACGATGACAAATCGGTGGAGGAACTCCCGGAGCACCTCATGCATGAAGCCTTGGAAGACTGAAGGAGCATTTACTAGGCCATACGGCATTACCCGGTACTCATAGTGGCCGGTAGGGGTCACAAAAGCAGTTTTCCATTCATCCCCCTCTCGGATGTGGATGAGGTTATAAGCGCTGTGGAGGTCCAATTTAGTGAATATGGTGGCACTGCGAAGTTGTTCCAAGGCTGTTGGGACAAGGGGAAGAGGGTATCGGTACTTTACTGTGATTTCGTTAAGTTTGCGGTAGTCTATGCAGGGTCTCAGGCCGCCATCCTTCTTGGGCACAAAGAAGAAACTGGAAGCAGCAGGCGAGGTAGATGGGACGATGTAGCCTTGATTTAACGCCTCCTCAATATACTCCTCCATGGCCTTTTGTTCGGGGGGTGATAATGGATAGATCCGTCCATGTGGTACTGGCTCACCCGGTATGAGGTCAATAGCGCAGTCCCATGGCCGATGTGGTGGTAGCTGGGCAGCTTTCTTGGGACAAAAGACATCGCTAAAGTGGGTATAACAGGATGGAATGTCAATGGATTGTTTCTCGACAGGACTCTCAATGGAGGTGGTTTGAACAGGAAGTTGGACGGCTTCCTTGAGGGAAGGTCGTGGTAGCCTGGGGAAACAATGAGGGAAACAGCTCTCACCCCACTTTAGGACTTCTCCTGTCCTCCAGGAGAGATGGGGATCATGCTGCACCAGCCATGGGCGGCCAAGGATGACATCCACAGTGGAGCCCTCCAGAACCAATAGATGGATTTCCTCCTGATGTAATTGCCCAATTTGCAGTTTTAAGGGTCCCACACTGTGGCGGACGTGATGTCGGGTGAGGGGTTTGCCCGTTATTGACTGGACCTCGTAAGCGGTCTCCGTGATCGAGGTCGGGAGTCGGAGCTGCCGGCAGAGGTTTCCAGAGATGAAGTTCCCCGCGGAACCGGAATCGAGGAGGGTGGTAACTATGATTACAAAGGGGCCGGCAGTAATCTGAGCACTGATGGAAAGAGGGTTGAACATAGTTATGGCAGGGCGTATGGTACTCACCAATGCCCGAGGAGGACGAATGGGGCACTCCTGTTCCCACTAGTTCCACAATAAAGGCAGAGTCCCTGGGTGAGTCGTCTCTGTCTTTCTTTGAATGACAGGCGTGTGGAGTCTGTTTGCATAAGTTCTGGAGGGTCACTGGTCTCTGGCTGGCGTGTGGGAGGAGTTGCAATGGCTACAGAGGGATCCATGGAGCAAGACTGTATGCGGTTAGAACATCGAATTGCCAATTGAATGAATTTTTCCAGACCGTAAGTGTCGTCATAGGCAGTGAGGTGAAGGCGGAGTTGGGGGTTAAGCCCCTGTCTGAAGGCTGTCAATAGTGACGGTTCGTTCCAGCCGCTTGCCACCGCTAGGGTTCTAAACTGGAGAGCATATTGGTGAATGGGCATCGTACCTTGTCGTAAACGATAGAGTTGTTCTCCCACGGAACAATCTCCAGGAGAGCTGCCGAATACTTCGCGGAAATGGGTGATGAAGTTTGAGAATGTCTGAGTGGCGGGACCGGCTTGATTCAGTATCGTTTCAGCCCATCGGAGTGCGGGGCCTGTTAGGGAAGTAATCACAAATGCTATCTTGGACTGGTCTGTGGGAAACGTGTGGATGTAATTTGATGGTGAGGGTACACTGGAGAAGAAAGCCATTGCACTCCTCCGCCAAACCAGAGAAGGGTGCTGGTCGGGCCATGGGACTGGCAAAAACGATGGGAGAAGAAGTGCTGGTAGTAGTGTGGGTTGTTGGAGGTGCTGGAGCGGACGGTACCGGAGGTGAAGGTGATTGGCGAATTATCCTCTTCAAGGAGTCCACTAACTCCTGAAAGGGATCCGGAGAGCTCATCCTGTTCGTCGGTATATAAGGTCCGATCTTCTGTAACATATAAGTCGGACACAGAGGTGAGTGACTGTATGTGAGCATTTATTGAACAGGTTGAGGTGATGGAACAGTGGTCTTTCGATACGAGGTGAGTAGGAGAGAACTGAATAGAGTGCTGTTGAGCAGTGGTGATGATATTAACGATCTTGATGTCCACAGACTTGCGGGGAAGACGAAACGAGGGGATCCACTGGATGCACACGGAACTTGGAGGCAGATGATCTGGGAGGAGAGGAGGACACAAGGAGCAGAAACGGGAGGTAAGGTATTCAAGGTAAGTATCTTTGAAAGGAGTACTCAACAATAGGGTCTTGGAGGTAGAGTCCATGTAGTGTTTATGAGATCAGACGCTGGGTGAACTGTGGCGTGTGCTTTTATGTAGGAGTTGATGATGGTGGTGATGAGGTGCAGGCGAGCGTGATCAGAACTCGGGTGATGTGGATCGTTGTGATTGGTGGAGGGAAGGGCCTGACCGATCCGTGACACACAGTCTACACTCTAAAAAGTAGTTTTATAGTCCATTCAAATAAAATTGGTCAAACATTTAGAAGACTACAGCAAGTTATGTCATTTAAAATTGAACCATTTACTCCAAAACACACAATTTACAACACATAATAGCCATTATTTAATAACAATCTCCATTTATAACATTTGTCCTACAGACTAAACATACAGGCTTAAAGAAAAAATGTCACCTACATCTGGGATGGCCTAAGGGTCAATTAACAGCAAATTTTCATTTTTGAGTGAACTATCCCTTTAAAACTCCAGCTGGCAAACATTACATCTGTAATATAACTGCAAAATTCAGTTTAAATTTTAATGAACTAAGAAAAACCTAAACAAGCTAAACAAAATGTTAGCAAACAAACATTTACAAATATTACTACTGTTCACAATTACATCTTTAAAATGAGGCAGAAGTCACACACAAAAAAAAATCTATAAAAATGTGCTTGCAGTTTTTATACTAAACTTTTGTTAATAATTGTAACTCTCAATATTTTTATTCAGTGCTTAGATTCCTTTTAACTGTAAAAATGTAATGTAAAACATAAATGTAATATATATAAATAATTTATAAAACAAAGATGTCATGTAAGAGCTCAGTAGAAACACGGGACAGAACCGCTTGCCACTGGTGCACCGACGAGGCCCACCCGCGGCAACCCGCTGGTGGCGTGCCACCCAAAAAACGCCGGCTGACCGACAGCGTTTTTAGATTCGTCGGCTCGCCGATGGACGTGCCGACGGTGGTCCGACCGTATTAAGCTGCTGAATTTGTGCCGCCCAAAAAACGCTGGTGGACCGCCAGGTCATTGTTTGCGGGGTGGATTTTTGACTGTATTTCTTTATACTTGCGTAATAAGAAAAGAAGAAGAAAAGGCTTAACTTGCAGGGCGTTGCGTTCATATTCTGCTTTATTAATAGTAATATTATTAATAAGGGAACGCAAAACATTTGAAAATTATTTTTACCTCCCACCCTGAATTTTTTCCACTCACCCCGAATTTTTCCCACCACAATGTCCTTTAAAGGGCTCCGTATAAAACAGTGACTTGGAGGACCAAATTCGATATAAAAGCTGATAAAATGATTAGGCTAATAACCTTATTAATAGTATTACTATTAATAAAGGAGAATATTCCAGAATATGAACGCAACGCCCTGCGCGTAGCCTAAGCTTTTTCTCCCCCATAAAACGCTTAAGGTAGGCTAAAATGAAAACAGTGATTTAAAAATACCAAATCCGTTGCATTCTTATTCTGGGCTATTCTCCTTTATTAATAGTAATATTATTAATAAGGTTATTAAGCCGAACAATTTTATTAGTATTTATCGAAGTTGGTCCTAATGTCACTGTTTTAATACATTAAGCCGCATTAAAGCGTTTTAGAATGTCCCAAAACCGTGCCTTGAGCTAACCATTGTCTTACTGTATTTCTTTATATTTGAGTCAAAGTTCAAATTAAAAACTTTATGAACCGCTTGTGAACATACGAGCTGCATGAACCTTTCATTATAGCCTACCTTAAGCGTTTTCTATGGGGAAGAAAAGGCTTAACGTGCAGGGCGTTGAGTTCATATTCTGCTTTATTAATAGTAATATTAATGTTATTAATGTTAGCTTAACAATTTTTCTCAGGATTTATTATTATCTAATTTAGTCCTCCAATGTCACTGTTTTAAAACATTAAGCCACATTAAGCGTTTTAGAATGTCCCAGAATGCCTCGAAATAAGCACTGATTGTATTACTTTGAGTCCAAGTTCAAAATAAAACTCTATGAATCGCTCCATTGTGAACATACGAGCTGTAACCACTGCAAGCTGTAAAGTAAACAGGAACAGTTTGTCCGAACTCAAATGGTTTTGCGAGAGAACGCAAAGTTTCTCGAGGGAATGCAAACTTTTGCGAGAGAACGCGAAACATTTGAAAATTATTATTTCCTCCCACCCTGATTTTTTTCCCTCTCACCTTGAATTTTTCCCACCACAATGTCCTTTAAAGGGCTCCGTATGTGCTTATTTCATTGTCCACTAAAAATGGCACATAAATAACGGTATACTTTGAGAATAACAGATCAAATTATGGTTCTGTATATTGCAATATTGCATATATATATATATATATATATATATATATATATATATGCAAAAACCTATTCAGATGCAAAAACCTATAAGTGACATTTTAAATTTTCTTCTAAAATGGGAAGAAAATGTGTAGGTTCAGTAATTTCACTTCAATGGCAATGAATAGGTTATTTTCAATTGCATTAAAGTGAAATAACTGAACATAAACATAGGAGCCTGAGAAAAATGCTAATTTTAAAAGAACATTTCAAATGGCACTTACAGTTAAGTGATACATTAAGTACATTGAACTAAATCTCAGTCTTGCTATGTGTTTCATAATAAGGCATTAGGCCTACTTCATACAGATTATGTTGTCTGAAGTAACCTTAACCTTGTCCACCAAACCAAGACAGTCAGATGACTATAAAAATCCAAACGGCAATTTCCATTTAAACCAGCCTTCATACCATCACACACCACCTGTAAAAAATGTAAATGATTTCCAGTAAGTTATGATGGTATCATATCTTGATAACACTGATGTTTATTGGTTAATGGTTTTATTACTTTTTATTGGACAATGTATTTGATATCTATATCATGCTCCATATGACTCCTCACATTTAGTGTAGTCACGTAAATTATAATCAGATTACAGGTAAACGCTGATAAAAGATGCACCTTTTAAGGGTAAATAAGGTACAAAGATGTACCACTTTTTGCACTGAGAGTGCACATGAGAAGATAATACCCAGATCTTAGCTGTATTGCCAAATGGCTACCAGATTTTCTATTTCTGTGTCGCTACAATTTAATGTTGCAGTCTCACACCTTTTGAAAATAGCAGATCCAGTTTCAGTTTTCCAGATCCAGATCCAGTTTTCACCAGCTATGCATAAAATATATCTTTTTTTTGTCTTTCATTTCCTGGAACACATTCTAATTATTTGTTCCAAGCACAAATGTAAATTACTTATTATCAATACATGATACCAAACATGAAGTCTATATTATCAATCAATCAATAAGCAAACATCATAAAATAATTCGGATCAGGTTCGATTTTCTGCATTTTCGCATCTGCAGCATGCATTTGATAGGAAAGTGAAAGATTATTTGTTTTTAATTAACTTTAGTCAAATGTATTTGCAATCAACTGTAGCCAGCTGTACTTATATTTACAAAAGTGTGAACCAAATGGCCCATATAATTAGCCTCTTAGGTCAACATCAGGTCAATGGATCATGGGCTCTCCATGGGGTCCTGTCAGGTCATCATAAGGTTACACTATCATTGGCTCTTCGTGGGGTGTTATTGTGTTGTTTGTAGCACATTTGTTACCAGGTATAAAGGTCTGGTCTCACAGACAGTCCCTTGGGTTAAGATTGTTTGAAGGATGACATGCTAACATCACTGCTGAAGAACTGCTACACTGCTACCTTCAATAAATTCTTTTCCCCACAAGAACTTTGGTCAAGCTTACTTATTTTATGTATTAGAGAAATCTAGTACATTGGCGAGCCACCCAAACTACTGCTCAGCCAAATACAGTAAAATTTAACAAAAGGATGAGGAATACAAAAAAACGGGAAAACGCACACAAAGATTTCAGACTCAGTGTGCAGTGACCTTTAGTCTGCAAAAGTACAAGCACATTAGGCTACATGCTTTAAACTCATTTTGCTATTGTAAAATGAACTTTTTACAAAACTCTAAACACAGTTCTCTACATTACACACATCATTCAAAACCGACAGCTCTTTTGATTCATTCGGGAAACACTTAAGCAATTTAAATGCCACACTCATTTACTGATGATCTACAGTCAGCAGTGATCATGTGTGAAAACACTTTTACATAATTTGTTCACTTACAAATCAAAAGTGTTTTCAGAAAGAAATTATTTTTACCCCCTTGCATTTCTATCTATATATATGATTACTTTGTGTGTGTGTGTGTGTGTGTGTGTGTGTGTGTATATGTACTGTATACACACACACACACGTTGGGTTTTTATGTTTTATGGGCACATTTCATAGGCGTAATGGTTTTTATACTGTACAAACTTTATTTTCTTTTGTGCATTTTTAGATTTTCAAAAAAATGTAACTTTGTATGATTTATAAGCTTGTTTCCTCATGGGGACCAAAAATAAAAATTTGGAATACTGCCATCTTTTTGGGGACATTTAGGGGTAGGGGTTACCAGAGTTTATGTAGGGTTTACCAGGACCACACACACACACACACACACACACACACACACACACACACACACACACACACACACACACACACACACACACACACACACACACACACACACACACACACACATGTATGCAAGCCAAGTCAGAAAGTTAACTTTATTTCTGAAGTGCTTTATACAATATATATTGTTTCACAGTATCGAATTCAAATTATGCTGTAAATCAGCTCTAACAAGTCAATAGTGTAACTGTGTAAAATTCTTCGGTTGTACATTCCGTACTGTATATACAGTGTATATGTGCATATGCATGTATGTGCAAGTGCAGTTAGAAAACAAAACAAAAAACTAAGGTCGGAGTGTAATGAAAAGCTGAAAAAAGTATAAAACATTAATTTTTATTTATTTTTTTTTTTTACACATGAATTTCTACACAGGAAAATACATGAATGTAGTGGTGGTGGTGGTGGTAGTAGACTAATAATAATAATAATAATAATAATAATAATAATAATAATAATTATAATTATAATAATAATAATAATGAATAGAAATCTAAAATAAAATAAAAAATCTAAAATATAATTGGAGATACAGCAAGAATACAAAGTCTGAAAATCTCTAACACCAATCAAATTCCCAGTAAATTAAGCAGATTATCTGTTCATTTTCAATCAGGTAATTAAAATAATAAATAAAGTGTGCATGTTTAAAACATGAATTGTTAGAATATAACATTTATTTAATAATTATCTTTTCCCTAGTGCATTTTGTAGTGCCCCAATTATACATTTTGTAAGATGCTGACATCACATACTTAAGTGTGCTATAGTATGCTGCAAGATGACTTATTTTTTTCTTTTTGTAATGCTGTTATTTCCTTTTTTAGCTCAGCAATAATTTGATCCTTTTCGATCATGCTTCTCTGAGTACTGTTGAGTTCATTTGCCATTGTAAACATGTGGTGGCTGTAGAAGCTGTTTTGATTCTGTCTCATCATGGTTACGATCTTCCTCATGAGCTCATCAACTTGTGTACGGTCTGACTTCTCTCTATTGTTGAATATATGGTATTTCCCTTCGCATGTATTTATCATTATTTTTAGCTCTGGTGACTCCGCAATGTAATCTTCAATTGACCTTTCTTCAAGATCATCTGCCCTGGTGAACAAGACCATCATGTGTCTGAGCACTTCTTGGCCAAAGGTTGTTTGAATCAATTCAACGGTGTTTCTCTCTTCTTTAGTGAAGCGCCCAATAGCAATTACAAGAAGAAAGACATGAGGACCTGGAGCTACAAGTTTGATGCAATGCACAGCCTCATTTAAGACTTCTTCATTGGACAGATGTGTGTCATGTAGACCAGGAGTGTCCACAATACAAATCTGCCTACTGTTTATCATCCGGGATGCAAATGTACACTGTTTAGTGATTGATGTAGCTCTTGCTTCTGACACAAATATCCTTTCACCAAGAATGGTATTTCCTGTAGCACTCTTGCCAACTCCTGTTTTACCAACCAAAACTATGCGTATCTCATGACCTGTTGACATTTTAAGAAGTATTTGTTAACAGATATTTGAAAGTTGAACTAATATGAACTAGAATTAAATACAGTTGTTAGTAGTCATAAGACAGTGGATTGATAAAGAACTTACTCATTGTAGTTATGTTAATGATTTTCTGCTGGTTGTGATGCTCCTTCAAGGATTTCAGAAGATCAGATGGCAGTGGGTTTGTTGAAGCCATTAATACAGAATTCAGTTTTTTGATTTCTGTTTTAAATGATTACCTAAGCCCAACCTCTTTTGCACACAAGTTTTATGATTGGATAGGCTTTTACTTTAACTATTTAGGAAGGGAGATGAGAGGAAGTGATTCAAAAGGAGATCTGTTTTCTGAAGGTAAGTCTTTATGGCAATCACTTACAATAAGAAATCAGCTAGTTGACTAATATAGATTTTAATAGTTATCACAATGTTTGTAATAAACCTAAGATTTTTGACATTATATAGAATGTTTTCAATATAGCATTAGACACAATGTTATATATATATATATATATATATATATATATATATATATATATATATATATATATATATAGTTAGATGATGCATTAATTAAACCTGTAGATTACAGTTAACATCTACCTCTTGAGCACATAACACATTAATTAATTAATTAATTAATTTATTAATTTATTTATTTAATTGGTAACACTTTAGAATAGGGAACACTTATTAACTATTAACTACGACTTTTACCTCAACAAACTCCTAATTTGCTGCTTATTAATAGTTAGTAAGGGAGTTGTTTAGTTTAGGTATTGGGTAGGATTAGGGATGTAGAATAAGGTCATGTAGAATAAGGCATTAATATGTACTTAATTACTATTAATAAATGGCTAATATTCTATTAATATGCATGCTAATTAGCAAATAGTTAAGAGACCCTAAAATAAAGTGTTAACATTTAATTCATGCAATGTATAAATCCTAAGTATGAAGATTACATTAAATGCTTTACTAGTAGAAAGGTTGTTGGGTGGCATTTAAAGTGTTAAAGGCATAATTCACAAAAATGAAAATACTATTGAATGTCCAAGGCTATTGAATACCACTGACTGTTTGGTTACCCACATTCTTCAAAATATCTTCTTTGTGTGTGTGTGTGTGTGTGTGTGTGTGTGTGTGTGTGTGTGTGTGTGCGTGTGCGTGTGCGTGCGCACGTTTTTGTGACAAATGAGGACATAAATTTGTATAATGGCAAGGATATGACATAGGTATTACAAGGAGAAGGTGAATTTCAGGACAGTACCCCATGTCCCCACTTTTCAAAACGCTTATAAATCGCACGGAATGGAGTGTATTGAAAATCTGAAATAGCACAAAGTTTCCTGTAAGGGGTAGGGTTAGGTGTAGGGTTGGTGTAGGGCAATAGCACATACAGTTTGTACAGTATAAAAACCATTATGCCTATGAGATGTCCCCACTTTTCACAAAAACAAACATGTGTATGTGTGTGTGTGTGTGTGTGTGTGTGTGTGTGTGTGTGTGTGTGTGTGTGTGTGTGTGTGTGTGTGTGTGTGTGTGTGTGTGTGTGTGTTCATCAGAAGAAAGAAACTTATACAGGTTTGGAACAACTACAGCTAGAGGGTATATGTATAACTGCATGCACATCCTTAATCTTAAGGTCCAGAGTTTTTAGTTTACACAACATTTATATCTCAGGTGATTGGCTCAAACAAGTGTGTCTTTAAGAGTATTGATAAGCCATATATATGTTGAATGAGTGAACTTTAACAGACATTTATAAGCCTTACTGATAAATGGTAAACTGTGACATGTACACACTGGTATTTAACCTTCATTAATTGGTTGGATTGATGAGTAAAAATAATAATCCAAACGTACTTCACTAGGCGTCCTGTCATTTGTATCGATTTAATGCCATTCAATTCAATTTAAAGTACTTCATTGGTATTTTGTGTTTACATTGTAAAAGACTGACATGAAAAATAAAAATAAATATACATACTGTTACATGTCTGTCTGCTCTAGTCCTCGTTTCCTTTATTTGGTTTAGTTCCTGTCCTCATTAGTTGATTATCGTTTGATTGTCTCCACCTGAGTTTGATTATGTTGTTTGCTCCTTTTGTTCCTATTCCTTTAAAAGCCCTGTGTTCTCCCTTTGAGTTTGTCGAGTCTTAAAGTTATGTTGTGTCAAGTGAAGTGATATATCGTCTTTTCTGTTATTCCTGAACATTGGTTCTTCATTAAAGTATTTCAGTTTCATCTCCTTCGTTTCCTCGTGCTCCTTGAAGGACACCTGCACGTAACAGAAGACTCGACCCAAAACAGAAGAACGGACCACCGAAGATATGGAATTCGCCGAACACGTGGCGGCATTAACCCTCCGAGATCTCCCCTTCTTCGAGTACACCTGGAAGTTTTGTGAGATCGCCGCGGCTACTACTTTACAGGATCGGACCATCATCGAAATGTTCCGGCTCGGGGCTACTTTCCACCATCCCGTGGACCTCCCAGACACCACGGGATAGAGTTGGAGAGAGGCCATTTATCGGTGTCTGGGATGCGTCCGGGCCCGAGCCGGAACCCACTCGACAGCCGCGGGATAGAGTTGGAGATAGAGTCTATCCCGCTTCCCTAGCTCCGCGCCTCCCGAGCGCCTCCTAGAGATAACGCTTCCAGAGCGTTCTCCAGTACCTGCGCCAAGAAGGCGCCTCCCTAGCTCCGCGCTTCCAGAGCGCCCCCTAGAGATAGCGCTTCCAGAGCGCCCCCCAGTGCCTGCGCCACGAAGGCGCCTCCCTGTCTCCGTGCTGCAAGAGCGCCCCCTAGAATCCGCGCTGCAAGAGCGCCCCCAAGAGTCCGCGCTGCAAGAGCGCCCCCAAGAATCCAAACTAAGACTAATGTCCCCTAACTTCCTCAAAAAAATTGGGGGGGGGGGGCTATATACCCTTCCTTCTGTTGGCCATAGTGGCCATGTTCCGGGCGTTAGCCAGGGCCACTATGGCTACTCCGCCGAGGCCGCCGGAGTCCCCTGATCCGCCATGGCCACCGGAGCTCCCTGATCCGCCCTGGATGCCTCCTCTGTATCTTGGACCCCATCCTGCTCCGGCATCCAGGGTGCCCACCCCCCCTCCCGGTTGGAACTGTTACGGCGCGGGACGCGCCTACCGGGAGGGGGAGATACTGTTACATGTCTGTCTGCTCTAGTCCTCGTTTCCTTTATTTGGTTTAGTTCCTGTCCTCATTAGTTGATTATCGTTTGATTGTCTCCACCTGAGTTTGATTATGTTGTTTGCTCCTTTTGTTCCTATTCCTTTAAAAGCCCTGTGTTCTCCCTTTGAGTTTGTCGAGTCTTAAAGTTATATTGTGTCAAGTGATGTGATATATCGTCTTTTCTGTTATTCCTGAACATTGGTTCTTCATTAAAGTATTTCAGTTTCATCTCCTTCGTTTCCTCGTGCTCCTTGAAGGACACCTGCACGTAACACATACAAAATAAACACTTTTAAGACATAAAGAAAAAAATGCTGCGATATATGTATGGTTCTGACATTCTGACTTCAGAATTGTGACTTTATGTATCAGGATTTTGAGTTTATATCTCACAATACTGACTTCTTTTCTCAAACGTATGAGTTTAATTCTCGCAATACTGACTTTATTCCTTTGTGCCTTGCGCCTTATAGAAAAATGAAAGAGTAGTGTCCATTGGATTTGCACTTCAGAATTTAACAGGAAGTATGGTCATCCAGGTAACCTACCTTTGGCCTACTTTTTATGAATACTGTTATTTATACACTATTCTTTTCACATACTGTTTTTTTTTTTGTTTGCTTTTTGCCTGATATAGAGTAAACGCTTGGATGAGGTCACTTGTTTAGTTTCTGAATGAATCTGCATTTATGAGATAAATGTTAAAGCAACAGTATGTAGTTTTTTATATTTTTGAGATTTTGGAGCCCACTACGGTTAAGTGAGTGGCATTCATCATCATACTAAATATAAAATAACTTGATGTAATTTCTAGCAAGAAATTAGTATTGTAGTACAGGTATTTGCTTAGTTATCACCAACGTTCTCTCTATTTTGTCGTAGAGCATTAAATTATTCGGATGCATTTGTTGCTTCATACACCAATCCACCCTTTTCGTGAATTTCATACCTGCTCACCAAATGTACATTGGATTACTCAGAAACGTTTTTTTTTAAGGTGTCGGAAAGAAGCAGAAGCCTTCTTATAAGTTATTGGCATTGAAAGTCATATTTCATACACTTGTTTTAAATCAATGGCTCAAAAAGTCACTTATTGTCACCTCCTACATGGCGTAATGATGTAAAACAGATAAACATAGGTGAAAATGCTGAAAATCCCCGCTAACTGGAACATGTAAATAACAACAAGCAGAGTGACAGTCTACAGTCATGTTCACCGGAACAAACAATTATATAGTTTCTAAATACAAATAAATATATTGTTGCAAATACTTTTTATTCCACATAATTAATAGGACACTAATCTGTATTACTCTTTCTTTCTATAGGACATATATTTGCTTGCTGGACAGTGTGACGGACTACCTTGATTATGGAAGCCCAAGATAAATTGCAGGTTGTCCTGCTTGGTACTACAGGGTCTGGTAAAAGTGCTGCAGGAAACACCATACTTGGTAAAAAGGTTTTTAAATCTTATGCATCCACTCAGTCAGTCACGGTATCAAACCAGACTGAAACAGAGAGAATTAATAGAATGGGAGTCACAGTTGTGGACACTCCTGGATGGCACTGTACTAAAATCTCTGAGTATGAGGTCGCATCACAACTAAAGGCAGCCATTGCATCGCTTAATGGGCATTATGCTTTTCTCATGGTCATCCCCATTGGTTCCTATACAGCAAAAGAGATGCATATGATTTCACAATTACGTAAAATCCTAGGAGAAGAATTTTTTGATCATACTACAATTCTGTTCTCATACAGCGATAACCTTGAGTCAAAAACCTTTGAGCAGTTTCTTAAGGAAGAAAAAGAACTATTGCAGAGCATTATTCAGTGCTGTGGCAATCGAGTGCATACCTGGAACAACAAGGATAGTTCATCTGTGAATACTTTGAACAAGTTGTTAAAAGATCTAAAAGAAACACAGAGAATGAATGAAAATTCAATGGAGAGCTCCCAGAGTGAAAAGCAAGGTGAAAAAATAATTGAAAAATCAGAACAAGATCAAATCACATCTGATGAAACAAAAGGACATTCAGATGCACATAAGAAGAGGCACAAGAAAGACACTACAGAACCACTGGGCGAGCCAAGTGAAGTCGGAGTTGTTGTCCTGGGAATCGCTGGGGTAGGAATGACCTCAACCAGTAAGACACTTTTAGGAAATGATTACGAAACTGAAAGCAGCAACGTTTATACAAGCAAAAGGTCTGGGATTCATTTAAAGTTGATTGATTCTCCTGGCATTAAGGATGATACAGAACTGAATGATTCAATCTCTCAGTCTTTGTCATGTGCTGCTCCAGGGCCACATGTCATTATGATTGAAATCAGAGTGGGACAAGTTACCACGGAAACCTTCAAAACGATAGATCGCATACATGCTTGTCTTGACAAATCAAGAAAATGCACAATGATTATTTTGTCTGGAAAGGATGATCTAGAAAAAAAAGGTATTGGAGAATACATTAAGGAGAGTCCAGAACTTGAACGTCTTGTAAACATGTATGGAAAAAGATTTCATGCACTGAATAACAAGGACGACTGTGATCAGACTCAAGCAAACCAACTGCTGGAGAAGATCACTGAAATATACCATGAAAACAAAGAAAAGAAGAAAAGTCCAGATCACATAGGAGAAAAACGTATGTAGTCTATTTATAGGGGTGTGACAAAAATATTAAAATGTGATGAGATTTCTCTTTAAGGTGAAAAGCTGTCTCGCAATATCATCATGATTGTATGTGAGGGTGAAATTAGCACATAATGTGTGGTACAAATACCTTTATATTACATTACGGTGCACATCGCCTTTTACTTTTTATAGACGTTTTTCCTGAACGCAGAAGTTTTTTATGTTTTATGTTTTAGAATTTTTAGAAATATGACAATCACTTATCTCAGACAGCGATCGCACTGTCATAGTATTTGGGAATATTCATGCATAATAACTAGTGCTGTCAAATGATTAATCGCGATTAATCGCATACAAAATAAAAGTTTTTTTTTTGACATAATATATGTGTGTGTACTGTGTATATTTATTATGTACAGTATATATAAATACACAAACATGCGTGTATATATTTAAGAAAAATATGTTGTGTGTATATATAAAATATATTTATATATAATATAAAATATATGGATATAAATATATACATGTAAATATATGTAAATATTTTCAAAATATATACTCTATGTTTGTATATATATATATATATATATATATATATACACATAATAAATATACACAGTACACACACATATATAAACAAAAACTTTTATTTTGGATGTGATTAATCGCGATTAATCGTTTGACAGCACTAATTTAAACACATAATCACCTGATATCAGACAAAAAAAAAAAAAAAAAAAAAACATTTTAGAAGAGAACGCAACATCATGGTTGTTTGAAGCAATGATGGATAGTTCACCCAAAAATGAAAATTCTGTTATTAAACCTTCATGTTGTTCTAAACCCGTAAGACCTTCATTCATCTTCGGACCACAAAGTGAAATACAGAAGAGAAGCCAGTCAGTTGAGTTTGAACCTTTACAATGCTTGGATATTGTTGTCTTTTTCTTCATATCTGAAATGACATTCTGAAATGACATTGATTAGCCTGTAAGATGATTAGTTAAAACATTTCAAAATGCACCTGCAGACTATGTATTTGGTCATTGAGGACTTCTTAAAAATAGGCTACTGTAAAAATCTTGTCTCGTCTCATTTTCATGAACCCAATGTCATGTCTCTTCTCGTGAGCTATGTGTCTCATCACACCCCGCCCTTGTACCTAATAAATAAATAAAAAATAAATTAATTAATAAAATTGCCTACTCTAAATGAACATTAATAATTACATTTTAAATCCAAAATTGGATGAGGTTGTAAATGTGTTTCTTTTTATTTCAACAGAAAAGCCACAAAAACTGAATGATGAAGACGTTTCTGAGGACTCATGGTTATAAAACAGGCATTATGTAATGTATTGATATATTCACACACAGACATAATTCTGAAAATTTTATTGAAAGCGTTAAAGGGACAGTTCAAGTTTTTCAAGTAATACAAGTACTTTTTTCAGGTACTTTTTAATTTACAAGAAATATCTGAGTTACTTTTTCAAATAAGTAAGGCCAGTTACGTTTTCCCATTTATTCACTGACAGCTCTCCTGTACACATGTTGAGAAAGATCGGAATGCCCAGTATATGGTTAGTTCTAGACTAAATGATAGCATTCATTTGTGCACTTGCACAAAAACAGATTCAGTATTCCTCCAAATAAATAAAGAACAGTGAAATGCAAACTCAGAATTTGACACAAATCTGCAATAATTAAATAATACAAATATCCTTTATGTGGGCTATTTAATCCCATTTTATTAACAAACATCTTTGCTGCTAAGCTTTGATTATTAAATTCAATCATACTAAGCAAAAATTACTTTAGATAAAATAACGTTTGTGCTTCATTATTATTATTATTATTATTATTGCTGAAGAGTGTTGAACTTTCTTCTCCTGCATTCTGCTGTACAGACGTGAATTTACATTTAAATTCTAATAGTAAATAACGTAATTAGTTACTTTTTTAGGAAGTAATGCAATATTGTAATGCATTACTTTTAAAAGTAACTTTCCCCAACACTGCTTATAACAAACTGAGAGTGAGTAAATGATGATTCTGACAAAAAAAAATCTGCTTTTTTCTTCTTTTTAAGGCCCCCAGGGATGCAGTACAACATCGGAAAAGAGATGCTCATGAACATGTTTCATTTTTACTGGTTTTTTCATCTGTAGATATCAGTCACACCAATATTTGTAAAACATCTCCTTTATGTTTGTGAATATTTTATATTCTCTTCATGATCAGCATTTAATGTTATATATCTCAGTAAAGTTGCTAATTTTAAATCAGTTTTGCATAAGCATAAGTGGCTAACACTCAGAACCTACAAACTAGCACTTGACAGTTAACACAACAACTCAAGACTAAGCAGTGGAAAAAAGAGTGAGGATAATAAACCACAGAATAAATGTTTCTGTTAGTGAGTATAATGCTCTCATAATAAATCCAGTCCAGATATGTTGAACCACTCATTTTATTTAGTCTATCCAAACCCCAAACTTAATTAAAACTCCCTTGCTGTTTTTCTCCTAATTTCCTAGATTTCTGATATTTTTCAAAGATCTTACAATCCTCATCAACAGTGACATAAAAACACATTTTATTCTGAATAATATTAAGAAATGTGCATGTGTACAGATAGTATTCCAAATAAAGTTTAGTTAAAATGTTTCTGAGTAAGTCTTAAGCAATATGTCAGTAAATAGTTGGGCGTTAAGAAATAAAAATAATAAAAAATAAAAAATATCATTGTGTATTATACAAGAATAATCATTATGTTGTGTTTTGTGTAGGGCTTATTCATCTCCGTACAAAAGAATATACTAATTTGTCCTTTATTTAGCAGGTATTTAGTTCTAAGTGTTATCAGTACCAAATCATTTGCAGTGCAGTGTTCGCCTCTGGGTGGGGTAATTTCTCCTTTTTGTGTGCTTTTTTGTAAGCTATGCTACCTTTGATTTGTGCTGCCTTGTCTGATATTATAAATGGTTGATTCAGTAAACCAGTAACAATATTACAACATGGGCTGCAAAACTATAACATATGATATGTGTATTGTTACATATGGAAATAAAACATGCAAAACTTTTCATATACACGGGTTGGACAAAACAATGTGAACATCTTTATTAAAGTTTATTAAGGTGTATTACCACAGTTTGCCTGCCTTTAATACAGCTTCTAACCATTCATACAACTTCTGAATAGTCTCCAGTCGTAGGCCTGTGTCATCTGTCAGAACATTGGCCAGTTGCTTCAGAGATGTTGATGAAGGGAATCTGCGTCCCACTCTTCTCCTCACAGTGGTTTGATAATATTTAAGTCAGTTAATTTGTTGAAGTTCATCTTAGTGCTCCGACTGCCCATGTTTAGAATCATAACACCATCTTCAGTGCATTTTAGCACTGGCGTCTGTGGTTCAATATTAAAGCTATTGCAGCTCTTTCATGGATGTTGGTTTTGTGAGTGGCTGGAATTTGTGGAAACAGGGTTTTAATACAGGTGAATACTTTGCTCACTGTTCTTGGTTGATTAAGTCTTGTTATGCTTTGACTACAGAGTCATAATCATAAAGACTATTGCTCTAAAAACACCAAAAGTTTAGAACAGACAACTGCAGAACACAGCTTATTCTACACTGACATACAACCTGGAGAGTATAGACAGTATTAAGATAAGATAAACTTTGTCCAACCCCTGCATTAGGTGCTGCCACTTTAAAATCAAGCCAAAATAAAAGTATTTAGGTTACTTAACTTAACGTGTATTATTTAAATGACACAACGATTTCACATCCTTCATGAAATTTACATCTGCAAATAGTGTTCTGATCTGATGTGCTTGATTTGTAATAGATTGTAGAGACTGTGGGTTCTGCTCCTCTCTCACACCTCACACTCTGTGAGTGTTAAATAGCCTTCACAAGTAGTGGAGTGGAGGGAAGGAGTGCGCGTCTGAGTGCGAGGAGAAACAGGGATTGATTATCCTATATTTAAAATAAAGGATAGCATAAAGAGCACAAGGAAGAGCACCGGAGGCTGAAGTTGTAACCTCAGGAATTTTAATATCAAACGCATACACGTCATTAGCCTACATCAGCGCGTGATGCTCTCTAAGGAACAATCTCACAGAGAATTACAGTCGTAGCTCATTGAACAAAATAGACAACTAAACTGCATTTCGGAAACGGACGGAATGCAGGTAATTCTGTTTGCAGCTGTAGTGCTCTTTACGCACGACCTCGCCGTGGCCGAGCCGAAGACGAAATGTCCATCCAAGTGTGATGTGAGTAAATGTCCGAGTCCGAGCTGCCCGAGCGGGTATGTGCCCGACCACTGCAACTGCTGTCTGGTGTGTAGCCTGAGCGAGGGCGCGCCGTGCGGGCGGAAGGATGATTCTCCGTGTGGCGACGGGCTAGAATGTAAATTTCCAGCCGGTAAGCGACTTTCCAAAGGAGTTTGCCAGTGTAAGACAATTCACAGAGTGTGTGGCAGCGACGGAAAGACCTACGGGAATGTGTGCAAGATGAGGGCAGCCGCGCGTAAAGCGCAACAGCGAGGGCTCCCCGAAATAACCCAAACGCACAAGGGTCCATGTGCATCATCAAGCTCAGGTCAGTCACTGATCACTTCAACTACTTATTTTATGCATGTGCAATACACTTTTAGACATGCATGTCATGTAAATGTATATCCATGTTAAAAGCCGTCAATACAAGTAGATGGGCTATAAGTATAAAAGATAGAATTTAAAACATTTATGTAAAAAACCTAAATAAACATACAGTTTTTTTTTGTATATATGTTGTTATAATAAGGTTAAATATATAAGTAAAATATAGGCCTGTATTGTTGTCAAGTTGGCATATATGGTTGTTACATATACTTACCATATTAAAATCATCATATAGGGGCCTACATTATTAACTTATGTACATATACACATTTTACTATGGGGATTTTATATATGTTATAAATGTCTTTATCTGCCCAGAGAATGTATGTGGGTCATTCCACGAAATTGGTGCCTTTTGCGTCCCTAAGAAATAATCAAACATAAATTTAATTTAACAACAAATAAATGTGAATTTTTTTGTGAAATTTAATGCAGGACTTTTAATTTGCAAAATTACATCTGCATATTGTTCTAAATATAGTCTCATTGTTAAGCAATGTTTTTGGCATAAGTATGCATTTTTTTTTCTATAAAATATAAATAATTGTATCTGTGCCCCCTGATTTCATGTCAGCCCTGTTACTCTCATCAATAAACCCTTGTAAAATAATGTACATTCAAGTGACATCACTTCTAGGAGGTTACATCATATCTCAACCAGGATTCCTTCAACTTAAAACACAAGCATATTTCTCTCACTCCTCTATAATGTTCTATTTTTGATGATTTATAAAGCTTGACTGATGAGGGGCCACCATGCTCAGTCAACCCTGTTACCATTTTTAAAATGTAAATTAAAAAAAAATATTTCTTACATTTAATGTAATCAGTATCTACAAGTAATATCCTTTCAAAGTGTACAATATGTGTATTTGTTAACTTGACTATTAGCTAGCAATTAGCAAATTTGTTTGAAATCGTCAAACCTGTTACTGTCAACCTGTTACTTTTTAGAGTAACAGGTTTTGAGATTTGGGTGACAGGGATGACATAGATTAGGTGTCACCTTGTTTTTAAAGATTGTCTGTGTAAAATGTAAACATTTTAAAGGTCACCCTTGGTATATTATTGAGCTAATCCCTATATCATTCAGTGGCATTTGAGTTCTAATTAAACTGTAGTATAGTAATGCTTGTGTCGGTAAAAATAGTTATAAAATAATCAATTAAATAGCCTGAGATGGCACAATACAATTTCTTGTCATTTTAAGGTGTCTTGAATTCATGGATATTTTTAAAAAATATATATTGATTAAACTCATTTTATTTTTCACTTTTTCCAAGTGGAAAAGGTACCGTTTTCATGGAATGACCCATGTATGTGAAAATGATATATCACCTAGGTAACATAAATGGCATAAGTATTTAATATACTACATTTCCTTAGAGTTGGTGTCACATAGTGGATGTGGTAGTTAATTTGAAGTAGTAACCAATCCTATGTTCACTATCAGAAAATTTCACAAATGACAGAATTTGACAGTATTTCCTGTCATAAAGTTGCAGTAGTTTGCTAAAGGCAAATATGTTTAAGACTCCAGTCAAATTGTTGACATACATAAAGGTGTTTCTCTTGGTTGTTGCCATGTTGAGATTAAATGACAACAGTCATGTCTGATTTTGGTCTGATTGAGACTTCTCGGAATTTCACAGTCTCCACTGAGACAATTACTTAAACCCTGGATAAAGTGCTAAGATTTTCATACAAGACAGAAACATCAGTGTGACTTTGGATGTTTAGTGAGATGTAGACTCTTAGTAGTTCCTCTTATTCCAATGCCAACTATTTCACTCAGAGTCAAATAACATAAACACCATCTAAATGCAGCTGTTAGCCCTTTTGTACTAAAGCTTTGGAAAAGAGGAAACAACCTAGGCAGAATACCATCTGTGTCCAGCCCACAGAATCTGAGGGAAGTAATAAATGTGACACACCTAGTCACAGATGTGCAGAGATCAAAATTATTACAATGGATTTCTTATATCTGTTCTTTGTAATATGCTCAATGGGAGTGTCACTAGCTCATGAACCTAACAGAACATTTAGTTCTAAGTACTGTGGAGGCCACTGATAGTTACAGTTAAAGGACAGTGTTCTAATTCAATATCAAACTATTAAAAAAAATAAAACTCTGGATAATTAATTAAGACTGCATTTATTTGACCATATCTGGCATATGATGTACTATCATTGACGTGAATGGTTCTTTCTGCTAGTATAGGTCCTGCACATCTGAACAGCCCAAGATACAAGTTTAACTTCATTGCTGATGTGGTGGAGAAGATTGCCCCAGCTGTGGTACATGTCGAGCTCTTCCTCAAGTAAATACCTTTCTGGTCTTCATGATGTTGATTTGGTAATGTTTGTACTGGCGAAAGCTACAGAGGTGAATATATTTGTCCTTTTTGCAACTGATTGAAGACTCGCAAGAGTAGGGGTTTTTATATAATCTAATAATGTAGAAATCTACATTATTATAATCTGGCAACAGTTGATTTTTCACTTTCGTGCACTACTAGAAAAGAAATGTTCCCCTAATCATGCAGTAACCACTGATTTCAATGTTTGTGTCCAGCCATCCGCTGTTTGGCCGTCATGTACCTCTGTCAAGTGGTTCTGGATTTATAATGACACAGTCCGGTCTGATTGTGACCAATGCTCATGTGGTTGCTAGCAGCGCACCAGTCACAGGTCGTCAGCATCTACGAGTGCAACTACACGATGGCCAGACATACGAGGCCTCCATCAGAGACATAGACAAGAAGTCTGATATTGCCACGATCAAAATTAACCCAAAGGTAAGAATCATTTCACAAGCATTAATGACTTTATGTGTTTAAAACGGTTCAAAATAACAGGACCATTATTTCTTTTTAACATTTTATAGTCCTTCCCTGGTGTCCTTTATTTTTGTTGTACTGTAAATGTGGAACAAAGCCTTGACGCTGAAAAGTTTTAATCTTCAACCTTTCTTGGTGTCACCGTATTTCTTTACAGTGGATTTTCCCGACACAAAACCTATTAGTCAATATTCCTGAGTTTTTTTCTTTCATGAACTTCCAGAGTATAAAACCTCAGCACAAAACATTCCAAAAATGGCTACACCTTTGACTCCTAAATCCCATGTTTATGACTCCAGAGGCAGGTGGTTTATATCACACAATCCGCCTTGTCTAGACACACTTGGACATATTAATGGTAGCCTGCTGCACGTTGACCTACATTTGTGTGAGGGAATTCAAGAGGTGTTGTGTTGTAAGAGGTGTTTTGTTTCCTGATGCATATGGATCTGATTATGGAGATGCGTAAATGGTCTAGTGCAATATTTCCATTTCCATGATTTAGAGTAGCAAAGAAAAAAAATTCAGAGTAGGGACTGCTGTCGAAACAAAAATTGAGGAATGTTCCCACATCAGAGTCTGGATTGCTTGCAGATATTTTGTTTCTGTTTATAGCAGCTCATGTAATTTCCTCATCTTTTGCTCTCCAGGCTTAGACTTTTCCACACTGCACCCAATTCTGATTTGTTTTTCATATCTGTTCTTTTGGACAGACTGCCCATATGTTGTTGCTCAGGCCGTGTCATGTTGGCCAATTCAGTGACGGAGTGGCGTAAGATCTTATGCAAGCAGTTTATTCGAATGAAACAAAAACACAAGAAATCCAGGAATCCAAGAAACAAGGGCTGCATCCAAAAAGTTCATACATCCCTAATAGGGGTGAAAAACAGTATTTGATAAAATAATTATTTCCGAATTCATAATATAGGCTACGTAACAGAGTAGGCAAAAAAATACCCGGATGACCCACTATTCCTGGCGAGGTTCTGAAGTGTGCATATGATGACACTTTACTGTCCCATGAGGCCACAGAAGAAGATTTATGAATGGGAGTGAACGGATGTAACTGACGCTAGAAGGTCATGTGATAATGACAACATGGCGAATGTAGTATGTCCAGATTACATTCATACTACACACACTTATACTATATACTGTAGAACATACTTTTTTTAGCGGTTGCAGCTAAGAGCTAATATACACAGGAGTAAATTAGATTGACTAAACACAACTGGAAAACAATGAGACTAATGACAAGTGGAAAGGAACAAGTGCCAAGAAAAAACTATAAACTAAAGGTCCACAAACAAAAAAAGGACACAAGGACAGGAAGAACATGACAGTGTTATTAATTAAGCAATATTCCATGAGCAGAAGTTGTTCATATCCCCATCCCCATTGGGATTTCGATGTTTATTCTCAAGTGAATCAGCGTCATGGAATCACTATTAAATTTTGATTAGATTTTGAAAATCAAATCAGTGTTGATATTTTGACGCTGTTTCAGCATCTTATTTTTCAAAAGATCTTGTTGAAATTTAGTTAATGTGAAAACATTCAGCATTAAACATTGAATGTCAGTCACATGCTGGCTGGGATTTTTTGTTTTTGAACAAATAATAGGTAGCTGGCTCTGCACCCCTTTACCTAAATTCATTACTTCAAACTTATGTGCCCTCTAGAAGCTTGCGTTCTGCAAGTGAACGTTGCTTTTTTGTGCCATCCCAAAGAGGCACAAAATCACTTTCACTTTTCCCTCCTGCTGGAATGACCTGCCCAACTCAATCCGAGCAGCTGAGTCCTTAGCCATCTTCAAGGCTAAAAACACATTCATATCCCCATCGATTTAATCTGCATCAATTGTTTGTGTTATTTTTCTTGCAGAAAAAATTACCAGTGTTATCGCTGGGTCAGTCTGCTGACCTGAGGCCTGGTGAGTTTGTGGTTGCCATTGGCAGTCCATTTGCGCTTCAGAACACAGTCACAACAGGCATCGTCAGCACAACACAGAGAGATGGAAAAGAGCTCGGCATCCGTGACTCTGACATGGACTACATCCAAACTGACGCTATCATCAATGTAAGACAAAAGAGAATGATGTTTGCAGGCTACAGCAAGTGTTTAAAAGATCGTTTTGGCTGAATTTGATTCTCTCTTTCCCTTTTTATTCATCAACAATGGGAAGTATGGAAACTCAGGAGGTCCACTTGTTAATCTGGTGAGTGTGAATGAAGTTTTAAATCTGGTTAGACACTGGTTAGATACATTTAATAGTGCTAGCTTTTTACATGATATTTAGGTTTCACTTTATTTCGATGGTCCCTTTAACACATTCTATTGACTATAAGTGATGTTGCACCTATATTTCTACTGACTCTCATTAGAGTGTTAGTAGTGTATTAGTTGATTGGTAGGGTTAGGGTTTGATTAAGTTGACATGTTCTTGCAAAGTTACTTATAGTCAGTAGAATATCTGTTGGGAGACCAACACAATAAGGAGTGAGTAGATATGAAGCAGACAGTCTACTAATACTCTTATGAGAGTTTGTTGACATGTAGTTGCAACATTACTTAGTGTCAACAGAATGTTCAAAAGGGACCATCAAAATAAAGTGTTACCGATATTTCTGTCATTTTAGGACGGTGAGGTGATCGGAATAAACACACTAAAAGTCACTGCAGGGATCTCTTTTGCAATTCCATCAGACCGAATCAATAAATTCCTTGATGAATCTAATGATAAAGAGCAGAAAGGTAAGCATCAAGCACAGAGGTAATGCACTAATTGCAAAAGTTTACATCTTTGTTAGCAATTCCAAAATTAATGCATCAATACAAACGTTATCCTGCAAAAAGTGCCACCTCTTAAATGATGGTCTGCCAATTAAAACAAAATGGCTACAAAACAAAAATACATTATGTGTGAAACAGCCCTGTCTATTACATCCTTGGTGTCCTTTACTTTGATTTCAGTCAAACAAAGGGTAGTCAGGACAAACTTCACACAGTCTCAAGCTATGAAGACTGCCTCAGGTGAGGTAATCGCTAGCAAAATTCACTTTGCTAGCTAGCAGCTAGTCATCTTGCCAGCCTGATGACATCAAACATGCAAACTATAACAAAATCAATATTTAACTGGTCCATCATGTAGTTAAATTACTGTGACAGGAACTAAAGAAATTTAGGCCAGAAAGCTAAACTGGGTTGTTAATATTTTAACAAACCTAATATAAAATTGCTTTGCATGAATTTGTCCCAGTAATCTGCTGTTAGCTAACTGCAAGTCAATATAACTCTTTGCTTTAGTGTGTAACGAATAAAAAGGCTCTGATTTGTTCAATGCAAATGTTTGTGCTAAGCTATTGCTTGTGAATAACATTTACCTAATGGTGTGTTCAAGTCCTCCTGGGAAGTTTGTATTTATGAATTGGGAAGTCATGATTATGATGTCAGATGCATTCAAATCACTTTGGTTGAAGCAAGATGCTGATGTACCTATATACTAAAACACACACACACACACACACACACACACACACACACACACACACACACACAAACACAAACGTATCATTCAATTAACTGAATCGTTATTTATTATTTTGTAATTGTACAGTGTCATCATACAATGATCTCATGAAAGTGCGTATAAATTGTACGCCAAATAAAAATGAAAACTCGTGGTATTGATACGCAAAAATGGACTTTGGTGTGTATATTTCATGAGACCGGGCTCAATTTACCATCAATACATACGCTCCATCCATTACCTTCACCATGTTTTCTTACTGACATCCCCCGAACCTGGAATCTCGAGGCTTAAAAAAAGTCATATTGGCTTTATATGCACGCCAACAAATTGCGGATCATATGCACGCGAAAACTGCGTATTATATGCACGCCAAAAATGCGCGTAGACACGCCAAAGTCCATTTTTGCGTATCAATACCACG
Organism: Acrossocheilus fasciatus; assembly: GCA_036784905.1. NCBI lineage: Eukaryota > Metazoa > Chordata > Actinopteri > Cypriniformes > Cyprinidae > Acrossocheilus > Acrossocheilus fasciatus. The sequence goes on from CM071938.1 coordinate 27,924,659, forward strand.
AGTTTTCGTGTGTTTTTTGGCGTAATATTTATACGTATGTTTATGTTCATTCAGCTCGTAAATACGATCTTTCTGATACAACTTGAATGCACCATGAAATTGTACAATTTTTTTTTTTTTTTTTTTTTTAAAACTAATCATTTCTCTTCCAGATGTAAAAGTCCCAAAGAAAAGATTTATTGGAATCAAAATGGTCACTTTAACAGAGAAGTATGTTATGTCAATCAATCATCAATGCTTCTTCATCAATGCTTTTTTTTTTCTCATATCAAATAAAAAAAGCCAACATAAGCTGATTTCATTGATTAAATCAGTAACCTTTCTTAAAAGGAGTCATCTGTGTCTGCTTTCTTTTCCTCAGATCTCAGGTTTTCTATTTTTCTTCTTTTCCTCAGCCTCGTCCAGGAATTAAAATGGCATAATCAAGACTTTCCAGATATCGGCAGTGGAATTCTTGTCCATGAAGTTGTCCCAGACTCCCCAGCTCAGAAGTATGTCTCAGCCAAAAAACAACTTCTGTCCATCTCAGATTCTTTTTAAGAGTTAATTTTATTCATGCTGTTATATTTGGACAACATCATGCACTGATTTACCCAAAACAAATCACATGTCATTCGCCTTTCATTGGTTCATTTTCACAGGGGTGGGCTCGAAACAGGTGATATTATAGTGAAGCTAAATGGCCATCCTTTGGTCAACACTGGAGAACTACAGGAGGCGATTCAGGAAGACATGCCCCTCCTTCTGGAAGTGCGGCGTGGTAATGATGACCTACTATTTAACATTGAGCCTAATATCCTCATGCAGTGACAACATCAGAGATGGGGAACCAGAGGAGTGATCAGAAGGACAAGCACAAGTGAAGCAGATTGCTAGAGACTTAAGTGTGCTTGAGTTTCTACAGATGAATGAAGTAAGAAGAGCACATGTCATTGCATCTGGGTTTCAGAGGACAAATGGAGGAGAAAAGAACAATTGCCTACCAAACTACTTCTGACCATTTAAAAAAAATTGTCTCGTAAATTGAAAGTTTCCTTCAAGATTGAGTTGGACTGACTGAGATATCATTTAGAAAAATACAATAAGCAATTTGTCGATACACTTTATACATAGGCTACTGAATGTTTTTGGCACATGAAGTGTATTATTTTAAATGTATATGATACTGTTGCTTACAGGAAATGACACCAGTAACAGTGTTCTTTGCACACAGATTTTGTCAAGGCAATGGCTGATATTGTTTAATAGTTTTATTGAAAGCGTAATATTTGTAAAATGAATATGTATTTTGATAAGCGACAGCTATTATTTTTCAAAGTTGACTTAAAGTGTCTGACACTGTTTTACAATTTACAAGGACTTTAATGATTGTAGTCAAATGTTTAGGATTATCACAATTATTTTACTTATTATTTGTATCACACAGTGAATTCTGGAGCAGGAACAGGCAGAAGAAATCCAGACTTCGTGACATTTCAGTCCTGTAACATCCCACACATAGAGGAATAAATAAAAACAGCAAAATGTATTATTTTTATGTTTATATTTATTTATTCATTCATATTCCAGAGTGTTGACAGTCTTGTGGGGATTGGCTTTATAGATTGTTATGCCAGTAAATGACAACAAGTAAAAATCTTTGTGAGTGAGTCATTTGAATCATTCATTCAATCAATTCATTCAAACATAAAACTGTTTAGATGATTCATTGTATCATTTACTTGACAGTTTTGTTCAAGAACACTGGATCGTTCAGGAACAAAACACGTATGTTGCTTGTGTGGCAATGGTGGCTTTGGTTGGAACTGTTTTTGGTTTGGTAACGGACAAAGCAATAATTGGTACATTTTTTCAATGACAAAGTTGAATCAGTAGCGTAAGAAAAAAAGTTGCAGCCATATGAGGCTTCGTCAACATAGAACTTCACTGTAAAAAAAAAAAAGAGTTGTTTCAACTTAAAATAATTTGTTACCCTGCTGACTTAAAATATTTTGTTTATTCAACTAAAATATTCCAGTTGTTCCTTAAATTAACATTGAGTAACTTAAAATTTCAAGTTGACTAAACTAAAAATTTTAAGTCAGCGTGGTAACAAATTATTTTAAGTTAAAAACTTTTTGGAACAATTTTTTTATAGTGTTGTGCATTACACCATGCTTTTGCGTTTATTATTATTATTGTTGTTGTTGTTATTGTTGTGTAAACATGCATTAGATGGACATCTTTGTTTTGCTTGAATCTCATGAAACGTAAAAAAAAAAAAAAAACTCGTCTCAAGACCTAGCTTTTTACCCATTCAACTCCTTGCCTCTTGAGTTTTTCGGTGCAAAAACACATTCTGTGTGAACTGTGGTGAGTTTTCAGCATTAAAACGATGCATTTAGAGCTAGTGTATAGCATGGTTGCACGGTTGGCCATATGAAAAGAAAAAAAGAGGGATTATAACAACTTAAAAAAGAGGAGTTGAGTTTATACTTCAATTCCTGGAACTGTTTTCTCTCTCGTCATCGTCCTAAATCCTTACAGACAGATGTTATGAAATAGCTTGCTGCAATCCAGTACTTCCTCTGTTTCCAATAATTCACAGTTTATAGTTTCTTAAAATATATTTTGAAGAATGTTGCTGGATAAGATGTTCTCAACAAACGTTGTAACCTACTTTCCTTTTAAGGTGATCTCAGACATTCTAGAGCAGTTCTGCAGTGTTATTTCTTCAAGGCATAATCCAAAACATCTAGCAAAGCCTGCAGTGACTCCACCGGTGTCCTGAAGACAGGTAGGTGTGATTGGCACACTGGTGGAATGTGACACTTATCTGTGCAAACAAACACATCTCATCTACACAGACAGCACAAACAAATTATAACACACTTGATTTTGTTCCTTCAAACATAGTGGTTGCAGAAAAAATACAATTTCACCTGGTCACTCTAGACACTATTTCACACAAGTCTGAAAAATTAAGTAAATATTTAAAAAATAAAAACAGTTTGGCTTAACCTTCAAAAGATGATAAATGTCAAACACTGTGTGTTAATAAATTGTATTATTCGGAAGGATACATAATATCTGATGCATCCTGTCTTGAGTGGATGATTCATGTAAGTTCAAGTTCGCAGGCAAACATTTTCTGGAAGTAGGTCACTTCTGAACACATGTCCACTGTCTGACTCACACGCCAGTTCCTCTCTACTCGGTCATTTAGAAGTAAAGTGTTTGTTTATCTTGAGCAATTTGTTGTTTACTAGTTAGAGAAGAAAAGACAAATATTTCTACACTGAGAATCTTTAAGGTTATGTTTATAGAGTCATTTTGACATATTTGTGCTTTTTGACATGGGCTGTGAGACTGTGTGCATATAATAATTTAGTATAGCATTAAGCAAGAGGATGTAAATAGCTCATCTAAGGACAAGAAGAAACATAACTAAGTGTCTGATTTTTATTTCAGGAGTTGTCAAGGCTGAACATTCACAAACATTTAGCTTTGCTAAACATTATTGTGTTTATTCTAGAATATTTGCTGTTCTCAGCTTGTTTGTGATCTGTTCATCCACCCGAGGTTTGCTTCAGTCTCACACTGGAAAAAGTAATTTTCTTATTATTATTTTTTCCAGTTAAAATATTGAACAAGATAAAATATACTTGACAAATAAATATTTTTTTATTGTTTTAACATCACCTCACCTGACAAATTTTGTTAGATTCATGCCAATTTCAAAAAGTCATTTCAAGATACAGTGGGGGGGGGGGGGGGGATAATTTGATCCCCTGCTGATTTTGTACGTTTGCCCACTGACAAAGAAATGATCAGTCTATAATTTTAATGGTAAGTTTAACAACAACAACAACAACAACAACAACAAATCCAGAAAAACACATTTAAAAAAAAGTTATAAATTGATTTACATTTTAATGAGTGAAATAAGTATTTGATCCCCATCAATCAGTAAGATTTCTGGCTCCCAGGTGTATTTTATACAGGTAAGGAGCTGAGATTAGGAGCACTCTCTTAAAGGGACTGCTCCTAATCTCAGTTTGTTACATGTATAAAAGACAACCTGTCCACAGAAGCAATCAATCAATCAGATTCCAAACTCTACACCATGGCCGAGACCAAAGAGCTGTCCAAGGATGTCAGGGACAAGACTGTAGACCTACACAAGGCTGGAATGGGCTACAAGACCATCGCCAAGCAGCTTGGTGAGGAGGTGACAACAGTTGGTGCAATTATTTGCAAATAGAAGAAACACAAAATAACTGTCAATCTCCCTCGGTCTGGGGATCCATGCAAGATCTCACCTCGTGGAGTTTCAATGATCATGAGATCGGTGAGGAATCAGCCCACAACTACACAGGAGGATCTTGTCAATGATCTCAAGGCAGCTGGGACCATAGTCACCAAAAAAACAATTAAGGACTGAAATCCTGCAGCGCCCGCAAGGTCCCCCTCCTCAAGAAAGCACATGTACAGGCCTGTCTGAAGTTTGCCAATGATTCAGAGGAGAACTGGGTGAAAGTGTTGAGGTCAGATGAGACCAAAAACCAGCTCTTTGGCATCAACTCAACTCGCCGTATTTGGAGGAGGAGGAATGCTGCCTATGACCCCAAGAACACCATCCCCACCGTCAAACATGGTGGAAACATTATGCTTTGGGGTGGTTTTTTTTTGCTAAGGGGACAGGACAACTGCACTGCAAAGGGACGATGAATGGGGCCATGTACCGTCAGGGCCAGGACATTGAAGCCAGCCAGGGCATTGAAAATGGGTCGTGGATGGATATTCCAGCATGACAATGACCCAAAACACATGGCCAAGACAACAAAGGAGTGGCTCAAGAAGAAGCACATTAAGGTCCTGGAGTGACCTAGCCAGTCTCCAGACCTTAATCCCATAGAAAATCTGTGGAGGGAGCTGAAGGTTCGAGTTGCCAAACATCAGCCTCGAAACCTTAATGACTTGGAGAGGATCTGCAAAGAGGAGTGGGACAAAATCCCTCCTGAGATGTGTGCAAACCTGGTGGCCAACTACAAGAAACATCTGACCTCTGTGATTGCCACTAAGGGTTTTGCCACCAAGTACTAGGTCATGTTTTGCAAAGGGGTCAAATACTTATTTCACTCATTAAAATGCAAATCAATTTGTAAATTTTTTGAAATGTGTTGAAATTTTTTGTTGTTGTTGTTATTCTGTCTCTCACTGTTCAAAACTACAGTGCTTTCCTGTAGCTCAAAGAGTAGAGCATGGCTCTAGCAATGTTGAGGTCATGGGTTTGATTCCCAGGCAAAGCAAGAGCTGAAAAAAAAAAAGTGAAAATTGTAACTTGAATGCAATGTAAGTTAATTTGGATAAAAGCATCTGCTAAATGCATAAATATAAATAAACCTACCATTAAAATGATAGATTCATCATTTCTTTGTCAGTGGGCAAATGTACAAAATCAGCAGGGGATTAAATTAATGAGTAATTAATGACAGAAGTTTTATTTTGGCTATCCCATTAATATCATATGTGATTTTGCTTGTCAAGTCAACTTGTTTAGAAATTTTGTACTAGAAAACAAGACAAAATAATTATTAATGAAAAATCTAAAATATTAATTAAATATGAAAATATACACTTCTTAATTAAACAATTAAACCTAAAACAGTAAATATAATCCGTCACACATTAACAATAGCTTAATATAATATTGCTAAGCAAGATGATGTTGAAAAATCGTTCATCAATGGCAAAAAGAAGATTTGACTAGTCCTAATTTTGGTTCAGGAGGTGGCAAGGTTCATTCATGCAACATGCACAAACACTGTTTTAGCATTGCTGACAATATACTGGTGAGCAAGTGCACACAACTTGAACTCGGTAATTTAGCTTTCACATTTTTCCTATACACACACTATGTTAGTGAGTAAGATCTTGAATAACGTTGAGAGTTATAAGGATGATGTTGTATTCTTTTCGGCTGCCAACACACTTTCTCATGTACGTGTCCTAGTTTATTTTGGAGCAAGTAAAGCCAAAGCTGTGACAGAGCAGTCTGAAACCTCAAGCCCTTTACTGTGGATTTGATCTGAACTTCAGAAACCTTTTGTCTGGTTGTTTTGGTTCATGTTGTGGTAGAGCTGTGGGATTATGCTATTATTGTGGATTTTGGGGCAAACTTCAAGAGTAGCAATTGTATTTTTGATTTTTTTTTAAACAGTGTTTATTGGTATAAATTCCTGGACTGCTTTTGAGCTAACAGTTAATACCAGAGCCATAGCAGAGCAGAAGCACACATGCTTATGGCACATCAGGTTTTTACTGCCCCTGTGAGGAAACACGTCTGAGGCCAAACAGCGTCATTTCCCAACCCCACACACTCCTACTCTTTCCTGTCATCTTTATTTAATAAAAGGCATAACCTTTTCTTCGAAAAAGTTAAAATACGGTTCTTGGACATCTCCATTTCCTACAATCTTGGATAAAGCTTAAAAGGCAATGAAGGCAGACAGATATTTTTCTGTGTAGTCCAGTTTGTGAGGCTATATTACAATTAGAGATGGTAGTGAGCACCCTCTGGAGGAACAAACCAAACAAGCTCATGCCACATGCACCTATAAAAAAGAATATTGCAGATTGTTTGACCCTTATAGACCCTATTGTTTTAAGTACTGTTTCATTCATATATTTACATATCTTTCGTAACAGCAATGTGTGTAGTGCTTGCAGTGCACTTGTTTGATGTTACTGCATGTTTTGACAAGAAATTCTTTGAAAGATGTTTAAATTTTTTCACTTTACTGTAAATATTGCTTGGTCACTTCCTGCTGTGTCTGATTTATTCAAGCTGTCAACAACTAAAAATATCTCGTCTTCTTTTTGAAGCCAGTACCGTTGACCGACCACTAGATGATGCTGTTTGTTTAGACATTAGTTAAGTCCTGTTCTGTGAGAGACGTGGCACAGTGCTGCGTCTACTTTCTTGTGTTTATTCTAGTATAATAGTCTTTCTCAGGATGGTTATGATTACCAGAGTTGTTTTTCCATCCGATTTTTGCTTAATTCTCATCTTCAAATGTCTGCAAACATCAACAAAAATGTTCTTAATCAACATTTTTCGTTTTGTAGCTGAAACATCTAGTAACAAGTAACAGTCCATATTCCCAGTATTGCGAATATTAACCCATCTGTTGATTTATTGAAAAGCCCTTCTCTCTGTGTTGTTTAATGTTTTAACACCACTGCACATTCCTACATTTCTTAGCTTTAAAATTAATTAAATATGTTCAATATATATAGTCTTATTACCATATGCAATTTTGCCTCCCATATGAACTTGTTTAGAAATTCTACTGAAAAACAACACTAAATGAATGATTAAGAAAAAAAAAAGAAGTTAAATTATAGTAAGTAAATAAGATTTTGTTTGCACAAATATACATGGTGATATATTTTAACACTGACACTGCATGCCAGATCTCCTTCATGTTTGTGTAAGTCCACTGTCTTTCACACTAATTGTGTAACAGAGCATTAGGAAGGCAAGCCAGAAGTCATCTATATGTTCCTGTCATTTATAATCCAGTGATTTAGGTCTCCTTTTTTCTTTCTCTTCCTGTTACTTTTGCACCATTGAGCATCACTCACAGGAACATACAATTACAGATTGAGTTGTTCCAGAGGGGCCCTCCCACAGAGTGACCATCCATCTTTTTTTTTCTTGTCAGGTCCTGGCCAGGATTTCTAAGTGGCCTAAAATGTCTGGGTTTTGGCTTTGTTTTCCTATTGTTTTCATACTGAGAAGTTGGATAATGCTTTAGATTACAACCCGCAATGTACTGCGAAGTGTAACTTTTTTGTAATTAAGGCGTACCTATTCAGTACCTCCGTGTAAGTATAAGGGAATAATATGTGAAGTTTGGGGCTTAAAGGGGTAATAACCTGTAAAATTACAAATTATTTCTACTGTAAGTATTTTGAAACTAAGTACCTATTCTAATATTACGTATGTAGGCTATACAACCCTGCTGAAAAACAAACAAACAATTGAACCCTGCCCAAAACACAACAGAAAATGTAATGGTTTTAATGGTTATAATGGGAATTGTATTGGTTTTAATGGAAACTATAATGGTGTCTACTGGTATGTGATGGATTCTAATGGGATGTTAAATCCTATTTGAAAAGTGCCCAAAACACACTACAAAAAGGAATTTTGTAATGGTTTTACTGGAAAAAGCTAATAGTTCATGGTATTTTAATGGAAACCACTGGAATTTCTGTGATGGTTTCTATTGGGCTTCTATTGTTTTTTTATTTTTTTTATTTTTTATTTTTTTAGCAGGGAACGATCTTATATTTGCAAGCGATTTAGCAAAAACGTGCACTGTATAGACCTACTTTTTAAACACGCTAGGTTATTGCTTCAATCCAAACGCTCGGTTGAGACTGTTGCGTTAGGAAGCTGATTTGACCCAATTTGGGTTGATATCAGTAATAAAAGTAACCCGATGGTCCTAGGTTAGGAACAGTGTTGCCAAGTCCACGGTTTTCTCGGGGAATTTCCCTTGAAACGCGATTGGGCTAGTTTTGAGTAGCAATTGGGTGGGTTTTGTTGTGAAAACCTGGCGAGAGAGAGAGAGAGAGAGAGAGAGAGAGAGAGAGAGAGAGAGAGAGAGATTTGAAACTGACTGCAATGTAGTCTTTTAAAACTGGAGAGTTTTGTCCGAGTATGTTCTCACAACATCGAGCGGTAGAGCCGGGAACTGAAGTAGTCAAAGTGGTGCTTGAGGCCGTGGATCACAACGGTAAAATCAAAGACGGTAAAATCCTGTCAGTTCGCTATAATATATAGTTTAATATTGACTTTCAGCTGGTGAAAAACATGAACAAATCTTAATTTTGTTCTTAAACAAACTTTGCAAAAGAATTTGGTTTAGCTGTATAAGCTGTGTAAGTATGGAGTTGCTTTGCAACTGGTGTAGCCTAATACATTTTTATCTTTTATTATCTGTTGCCTGTGTTGTTACTGTTGTCATATTGTGTGTGATTTTAATTTAAAAACCCAAATTTCAAATAATTGTATTTGATATATATGTGTATTGATATATTACCTGATAATGTATGACCTACTGTATAAACAATCGTTTTAGAGCAATTTGTTGTAGCTACTTAGTATTTACCCTGCAACTACTTGGAATAAGGGGAGAACATCAGCACCACTTTAATTTACAACCCGCAAATGTTGTATTTACCCTGTAGCTACATGGCATAAGGGAGGAACAAGTTGGGCTTAAACACAGAACAAGTGTATATTTGCACAGTAATTATTACAGAGAAAAATATTGGACTAGTTTTAATTTAATTGTTTGATGGCCAAACTAAATCCTTTATTTTTTATATTATTTATTTATTTTTTTTTGCTATTAAAACATCACAGTACATACAAATGCTGTATCATGCATTTTTTCCTGCGAACAGCTAGAAAGAGGTAAGCTTGTTCTAAGCTGCATTGAACCTTGATGGTATATATCATGCAAAGTTATTTGGTGATAGTGGTGTTGTGAAGTTGCTGGTGTGGCTCAACTGAGATCGACGAATAAGCTTTCATAAGGTAAACTGACTTGTGAATTATAAATCATAGCAGAAACTCATTAACTCATTTCAATAGATGTCCAGTTTTTGTTCAGTAATCATCATGTTTCCTTTAATAATAGAATGGTTAAAAATACCTAGGCCTATTATAAAATACCAGTATAAAATTATACAAAGAATATTGTCTTTTTAAATCACTCCTAAACATAAGCTTATTGTTTAGGCCATACCACATAATGTTAGAATAGGTACCCCTTAGTTTCAAAATACTTACAGTATAAATTATTTACAATTTTACAGTTTGTTGCCCCTTTATTCCCCAAACGTTGCATATTATTCCCCTATACCTACACGTACATTCTTTATAGGTACACTATAATTACAGAAACGTACACTAAATTCAGTATACTGACGTAGTTCTTTGCGGGTTGTAATCTAAGCCTTACCAAAAGTCGTTTGACCAATAGCATGCAGCCATTGTACATAATCAGTCAATGTTTGCGAGACAGTGGGATCTACAGAGAACTGTCAAAGCAATGCAAATAAACATATAATGTATGAGGACTGTAGAGAGCAAGTCAAACAATGCCAAATCCTGGACAGTTTGGACTACCGGTATGTAGAAATCCCGATCAGGGATAAATAGGAGGTATGATCACCCTACTTTAGCGTGGATTTTTTTCTTCAAGCGGTAAAAAAAAAAACATTGGGGATTCATACCTCTGGAAAATATAGTAGACAAAAACGGTTAAATGCCGGTTACAGACACACTGGCATCTGCTCCACTGTCACTTGGCCAGTACAGATTATCTGTTTCCTGCACACGCTGTGCTAATACTCATGTTATGACATCTGGTTTATAGATAAAAAGATAAGATGATTTTTAAATTATAATTAAAGTTGCTAAATTCATTGCATATGCTTTTTTTTTTTTTTTTTTTTTTTTTTTTAATGTATTGTAACCAGTGATGTTGTATACACTAAAAAAAACCAACCTCAAATGCACAGATACATGCATAAATTTATGGGATGATGTCATCCTCTGAACCTCTGAGTCAGAATGTCAGAGAATGTCCTTTTTGAGAGCCAGCATGCAAATTTTATCATATCTAGCTCATCTGTGGCCATACTGCAACATTTAGAGATTATTTGTGTCATTTCACTTGACGACTTGCCAGAATTTGCAGTCACTCTCTTTGAAAGCCTTTGTCTCGATGTCAAACAAAGAAGATTTGCTTTTCATTGGTTTGTTTGTAAGCTTGATGTAAACTACCTCTGTGATTCAAAATATAATTATATTACCTTTAATGCTCTTCAAAACATCAGTTAAAAATCATCTGATTGGTCAGTTATTAAAACTTTATGCTAAAAGAAACCACTGAGTATAAACACTGAATCTTTTGGTCGATCTGCCGGGTTCATGGCTGTGATATGTAAATGACCCATCTGTCAGAGAAAGCCATCCACATGGCAACTACATTTCAATGAGTCCTGAGTCGACCCCAAAAAGCCCACAAGCTATCGATGACATTTTGTTGTCTCACAGTATATAACTGATAGATGTGAAACTTGCTATCTGTAATGCATGTCAGTCATACAGTGATTATGTGGTAAAAGTCACTAGAGGAGACAATACAGGGTCAAACCCAGACACAAGAAACTGTGCATTCAGGGATAATCTACAAATCAGGAACAGATAATCATTCTAATCTCTGGCACTGACCGTTGAGAGATTAGTTACAGCTGTTACTAAGCAGCATTAAAATGGGGAGACTAACTATATAAGGTAATTTCATGATTTTATTCACTAAAGGTGTATCTCGATTAAAACTATAGAGGTTGAGCAGTATGTGGACGAGCTTATATTTGTGTCTGTTTGCTACATCTCAAGAGAAGAGCCTGATTCATGTACTGAGTATATGTTGGATTGCTGACTAATGCTTCCTTTAGGCATAGACTGTCATTTGTAGTTGTAGTAGTGATGACACTGCTTACAAAAGAAACTAGTTTATTAATTTAGTTTGAGTTAGATCTGCTCACATTAGTTTTTAGATTTAATGTAACCCATGTGGCAATGTAATACATGACATAAATTGCCCTATATAAAGTGATATTGCCATGTTACCTTTAAAGCAATATAAAATTCTTTACAGATTCTTTCTGATCTTAAAAGAGACATTTGTATGACATACAATTTAGCGCACCCACGTACAAACCGTTTTTTTGACTGATGAAAGCATCTTGCTTGTTGGCTTTATGTAGGCTGCAGGTTTATGTTTGTATTTTAGGTCTGCAATAAACCATTTGGAAAATTATATATTAGGCTATATTTAACATTAAAGGCCAAACCAAAATGAAAAATGATTTAAAACCGGATTTAAGTATAAACTAAACACATGAGGGATGTACAGTATACAACTATTTTGAACAACAAATGTAGTCCAAGTGCCGGTGGTTTGAGAAACCTGATCTAGACTATTAATTCTCTCCCTTTATCTTTATCTTTGTTTTTTTTTTTTTTCCTTTTACAGCAGTTTTTTTTCTTATTTATTTTCTATTTTGTTAATACTACCAACTATTTCCAGATGTTATTTGTTTTCAACAACTGAGGTGTTCTGATGAAATTCTAGACAATAGGCCTGGTTCGCTGCTAATTTTGTATGAATACACAGCAGGTGTGTACACTACACACATACTGTATTTGTTATGTTCCTTGTAATGTTGATGATTCCGATTTCTTCTAAATGTACTGTATGTCCACAGCTAGTAATTTGCATAAAACACTCCAACCATGTCTGTGAGTGCTTTCTGCTTTCTGCTTTCTGCTCTCTCTCTCTCTCTCTCTCTCTCTCTCTCTCTCTCTCTCTCTCTCTCTCTCTCTCTCTCTCTCTCTCTCTCTCTCTCTCTCTCTCTCTCTCTCTCTCTCTCTCTCTCTCTCTCTTCTGTTTGCTCATGCTCTCTCTCATGCATTACTCATGCTTGAGCTTCAGTGGCTACATTTTGTCATTTCATTTTTATTTATTGTTATTCAGAAAAAGCAATACTTTGCTTAGTTATTCTATTTATGATAATTTACACTTACAATTCAAAAGTTGGGGGAGGGGGAGGGGTCCTTAAAGGGGTCATATGATGCGATTTCAAGTTTTCCTTTCTCTTTGGAGTTTTACAAGCTGTTCATGCATAGATGAGATCCCTGAAGTTGCAAAGACTAAAGTCTCAAACCCAAAGAGATATTCTTTATAAAAGTTAAGACTTGTCCACGCCCTCCTAAAACGGCTCATTCAAACACGCCCCCACATACGTCATGGTGTGGGGAGATTTGCATAACACCACCCAAATGTATACGCAAAGAAAGAGGGCGTGATTTTTATTCTTGCTGTAGTGTTGTTGCTGCCGTCGGCGCCATGTCCTGGAGATGCTGTGTTTCGTTGTGAAAGCGAAACTACTTTGTTTGGGCTTCCAAAAGAGGACACAACTAGAAATCAGTGGTTAAGTTGTTTTTACAACACTGTTCCAGAACAGTTCAACCCAAAGATTAGAGTGTGTGCAGAGCATTTTACGGAGGACTATTTCCTGAACCTGGGATAGTAGCCTGCCAGCTATGCTCAAAGACTGTTTCTATAAAGTGGGGCAATTCCAACTTTGCAAGGACAGTCTGGTGCTTTAGACTCACAGCCTGTAAGTATGTTTTTATATTTAAAGAATTTGCCACCGACTATTCAAACGAGAGTTTTGAGCTGTGTAAAGTAACGCTTGTTGTTTGTGGTTTCTCCGATCACAAATGCAGACATGGTAATGTTTACATGGCGTGAGGCAACATGATGCGTAAAAAGACAGTATAAGTAATTATAACCAGTAATTATGTCCCCACTGGATGCAACAAATGCCTTGTTTATAATGGGTTTTATTTTCTTAGTCTCGTCGCACCGGGACGCGGCATCACAATATGGTAAGAGGCGTAACATTTCCGTGACACGCTTGAGGTATTCAGCCAATCAAAATGCACCGGATAGCTGGCCAATCAGAGCACACCTCGCTTCTCAGAAAGACAAGCTTTGTAAAAATCTACGCATTTCAGAATGGCGGAGCATAGAGGAGCAACAATAATGTAAAGTATGTGCAAAATAACTGTTTTTGAACCTTATAAACACATTGTATCACACCAAATACACAAAATAAGGTTCTTTTTAGCAACGTCATATGACCCCTTTAAGATTTTTTAAATGCTTTCGAAAGAAGTCTCTTAAGATCACCAAGGCAGCATATTTGATCAACAGTAGAGTAAAAACTGTAATAATTTGAAATATTATTATTACAATTTAAAATAACTATTTTCTGTTTTAATATGTTTAAAATGTTATTTATTCCAGTAATGGCAACATTTCTTATCATTATCAATGTTGAAAAGTTTGATCAATTTAATGCATACTTACTCTATAAAAATATTACTTTCTTTCAGACAAACAGATCTTACATTTTCAATTTTTTCTCACAAAACTAATGTTTCATCAATATGTTCACACTAAAATGTATACTAAAAACTACATTTTTGTGTAGATGTGGTTTCAGTTGGTTTTGCATTTTATTGTAATTTAGTATATACATTTTAGTGTGAAGGTTTTGATGAAACTTTATTTTTGTGTGAAAAAATAAAAAATGTACACAAATGGTTAGTAAATGAGACCCAATGTCTATGCGTATGTTGTTGTCCACTGTTGAATTTTCCTCATAACCCCAGAGGAACAGACTTTTAATCACTCACTCCTTCAGAGTTCTATTTCGGGAGGCTGAAGTAAGCACATGTGGCCATTTATACAGCCCGACTCGCTAGAGAGTTTGCACACAGACTGATAGGGGAGAGGGAACTGCAGAGAGTGCTTTTGCACAATTGTACTCTGGCAATTACTGACTGAATCCCAGCTCCACAGAGACACACACTAACATTATTACAAATGGAGCATCTAAGCCAAGGTAAATCACCTTTGAAGCTAATCTGGACACACATTATGTAAAACCATTATGAGAAATGAAATAGCAAAGGTGATGGAGATCATGAAACCAAGCAAATAGGGTGTGTTTTATTCTCCTGGCTGAAAACTGGCTGTGTTTGAAGATTTCAAATAGCAGACACATTTTTTAGCACTCACCAAGATTAAAGGCCTTCCACAAAGCATAGTATATGCTTTCTCACATACTTTCCCCACATATTTTCTCTCTAATGCTTTTTATGAAGGTATTTCTGTCTGTCTTTCAATGTTTCTGTTTTCCTTTTGTGTCATTTTGCATTATCTCCTTATTTTGTCCTTGTCCAGGAACGTTTTTCCAACTGCATTCTTCACATTCGTTCAATTAATTCTACTCTACAGATCTGCCAGCAGCTGGAAAGAGAAAGAGAGCACTTGCTTTGTTTTTTTATTTATGTCACTCCAGCAGTAGCAGATCCACCGTCTCTCAGAGCAGCAGGTGCTTGTGGGTGATAACAACTACCTGTCAACTGGTTCACTCTCACCTGTCACACTCAGACCGCTGTGGAATGCTAGACAGTGGGTGTGTGTGTGGGTGTGCACATCGAATGAGTAATACATGTATTAAATAAAATGAAAGCAAATAATAAAATCATTGCTTTAATTAATACCTCAATTCAGGTTCATTTGATTTATTTTCATTAGTTATTTCCATTGAATTCTATAGCAAAAAAGAAAAGAAAAAAATCAAACACTTTTAGTTTCACAGAGTTTAATTAACATTACACTGTAAAAAATTTCAAGCGGTTTCAACTAATTATTATTTAGTAACTAGTTCCACAGAAATTTTACGTTCAGTCAATTTTTGACTTCAAATGTTATCTGAATTGTTATTTTTTAGTTGGCTCAACCTTTACTGGACGAAGAAGAGCATTGATGCTGACTGGATTTGTAATAGAACAGGTACATTTCATATTATAGGGCTAAGTTACCTCAAATAGCATAACAATTATTTCAAAATATAACGGTCCTGCCTGTTGTTGATAAATACCAGTGGTGACGTTTTACAAATTTATTGATCAGTTGTCCTTGTTCCAGTGTTTACTGATCACGGTCTTTCCCTGTGCACAAACTCTAGTGATTTACTACCTATGGAACCGACTGAGACGCTTTGAACAGCCTTGTGAAACGATTCAGTTGTTCTCATTCAAAACGACGAACTTCTCTTCCGAAGCGCCTTCACGAGACCAGAAACGCCGTGTAATCCGCCCCGTTTGAAAAGAGCGACATTACACTGTTACACTGTAAAAAGTAGTTTAAGTTTACATTACATTTACATTGTGCAAACTCGTTGCCTTAATTCAATTAAGTAATCTTAACTTAATTCAATTAAGTGTAATTTAAGTCTTATTTACTAATATATTACAAGTAGCCTATTCCTTGCTTATTTTAAGTCATATTTAACTAAGCCATTTAAGTTTAGTTAACTTAATTGAATCTGTGATCTGAGGAACAGTGAGAATAGCTATACCTCCTTAAAAAAAACAGCTCTCATTCACATTTCAAAACATTTATTTTTCAAAATACAGAAAACAAATGTAAATCAACATAGTAATTTGTAATAGTTTTTCATTAACAATGCTTGAATCAGAAAAAAAATCTGAGAGAGTTTAACTTAACAGTCATTTAACAGACGCTTTTATCCAAAGTGACTTACAAATGAGGACAATAGAAGCAATCAAAACCAACAAAAGAGCATTTGAGAAGAATAATATTCCTTGAGCACATTAAAACAATAAAAAGAACGCACACTCAATATACTTTAACTTACATAGTAACAAAAACCTCAGTTTCCTGAAAAGAGGGAAGAGTATATAAAATGAGATTCCATGTTATTCTGTATGTGTAAAGAACGTCTTATTTATTGTTTTTAATTTGCTGACAATCCATTTAATTTAATGAGGTAGTCCTTCTAAAAATTTAAATTCTCTTATCATTTATCACCCTCATGCTAACCTCCATGTATATTACTTTCTTCTGATAAATACAATGATTTTTAGAAAAATAATCAATCTCTGTGAGTCCATATTTGATGCTTTAAAAAAAATAAATAAATAAAAACACATAGCAATTGTGACAGTAATGAGCCCAGTGGAGGAATAAAGACATCTTCATAACATCTAGCTCGTTTTTGAAGCATTAACTTTAAGGGTCCCTTCCTCTAGCATTATATGGTCTCACAGATGGATTATTTTTCAAAATATCTTTAGATAGTGTTTATCTGAAGGAAAAAGTCATATACATCTGGGACAGTATAAGAATGAATAAATGATCAGATGGTTTAGATTTTTGGAAAGAGTATCCCTTTAAAACATCCTTTTTTGCCAAGCAAAGTCATCACATACCTTCTCCAAATTGTCTGTTTTTCCTGCCAGGATTAAGAGAGTTAGAGAAAAAAACTGTGATTAACAACAAAAAACATATTAATGATCAATATCTTTAGCATAATTTTCACTCATGCACTTTGTATTATAAAAAGAAACTAATCTCATATATGTACGTATTGCTTTGGAATCACCTTTCATATCTCCTCAAATGCATATTAATCCAGCAGGCATGGGTCTGTAATATGATGATGCAGGTAAACACAACTCGGTTAATTCATGAACAACAGCAGATAAATCCTAACTGACCATGAATATATCTAAAAGACTGTAAGTAGTTACTTTTGTGATGTGATAACATCTCCAAACTGTTGTGCAAAGTGCAAAGAGAAATAAATAAAACATTAAAATAACACAAATTATATATATATATATATATATATATATATATATATATATATATATATATATATATATATATGTATATTAGGGCTGTCACGGTTATTGTGGGGGGGGGGGGTATTTTTTTACTTTGTTTATTGAGTTTTTCTTTTTCACCCAACGAACATAAAGATACTGATAAACACAGGGTACAAGACCTTGGCTTTCTCTGTCTTCTTTGGAGCTCCTATGAAATAACAAGAGAGAAACTGCTGTCAAGTTCAACGGTATGATGAATAAATATTAATGGCAACACTTTACAATAAGATGTCATTTGTTAACATTAGTTAATGTATTAACTAACATAAACGAACAATGAACAACACAAAATCTCAATCCAAACCCTGATGACGTCAGTGGTCACATGGCTTGCACAGCACTCAAACAAATCATGTAACTTTAACTACGGACATTTGAGTAACTAGGACTTTTAGAACAAATAGTAAGATTTACTAGCTCTACATCAGTAAGGTAAACAAACAATAGCACTTTAAGTAAAGTCAACAAAATGAATTGAGTTAGCACATTAGTTAGATTTTACAGTGTAGTAACGTTTAATGTCGTCTTTTTATTTCAAGGGACAATAGCAAAAGTTTACACATGCAAAAACCCATTCAACACGCCCATGTTAACTTCAAATTAGCGCATTACTGTGGTTTACATTTAGTTACGGTTCATAGATTTCGGTTAACGTTAGTCGTATTAAGCATAACGGAGAAAGACCGCGCGATCTCTTCATTATCTTTTCATGTCATGGAAACACACACACACACACACACACACACACACACACACACACACACACACACACACACACACACAAAACAAAATCATACAACACGCCAAAATTTGCTAAAATTCATTATAGTAACACAGCTTTTGACATTAAGTGTTTTATGGATTAAACAAGGTGAAAGACCACATTCCCTTCACTTAAATTTCCCTCAGACATATCATACAAAGCTTATTCAATGTTTTTATGTTGTACGTTTGTGTATAAATATATACCTTTTAAATAAAATATTTACACCTTTTAAATATACGTTTTGATAAATTCAGTGTTAAGTACAAATATTTATTCAGTGCCACTTGACTTACCTGAAACATGAGCTTGACATACTCTGTCTTATATCCACTTTTTTTCTGGATATACAACTCATAAAACACTTTCTAAATGTCCACTCAAAAAATCGAATATGTTGCATGATTTTCCCGTTAAATTTAGTCTAAAAAAATAACATTTATTTAGTGGGACTTACCTGACTAGTGAACTTGACAAGATGGCAGTGCTGTTTCTCCTGCAAAGTCACTCAGGCACGTAGACGTGCAGAATGACCTCAGTGTTGGCTGAATTTGTTTTTATTAGTTTAGTCAACATTTAGCATTCTGAATTTTGACTGGATTTGAAAATAACCATTTATTTAATGTTTTTAAATTATGTTTGTGCAGACATAATATGTCTTCTCAACTAAGCTCAATCAATAAAATTAGTTCAACTTAAATAGTTTTGCCCTTCCAACATTTTGTTAATTGGATTTTTTACAGTGTAGTTAATGCATTAGTCAACGATCACTATTTTAAAGCTTATATTAACCTTTGTTAACTTATTTTAGTTCACAGTGTGCTAATGTTAACAGATAAACTTTTTTTTAATGTATTAGTGAATGTTGAAATGAATATTGAATATTGTTTATTTATATTTAATGAATATTGTTTATTTGTGGTTCATGTTCACTACACTCTTAAAAATAAAGGTTCCAAAAGAGTATTTGGCTGTGATGCCATAGAAAAACCATTTTCGGTTCTAAAAGAACCTTTAAGTGAACAGTTAAAAAAAAAAGAACCATATTTTCAAAGTGTGAAGAACATTTTAATAATCTATAGAGACAATTTTTATACTTTAAAGAACCTTTTGTGCAATGGAAAGTTTCCATTGATGTTAAAGGATCTTCATGGAACTATACCAATAAAGAACTTTTATTTTTAAGAGTGTGACTTAGTTAACTAATTCTAAAATATGAAACCTTAAAGTGTTACCAAATTCTCTAAAAATAATGTCATGGACCAGCTTATAAACGTGGTCCATGTGACATGCGCATTCAATGCTTTCTCAAAATATACCATAACTTTTTGTGAAGAACGTTTCAAAGAGTCTTTAATGAATCAATTGACGCAATACAGTCTGAATGATTCATTTCAAATTGGACTGGTCTGGTTCTGTAGTTCTCATTGACTCAGTGATGACCCAATGATGGTGTGGAAGATTATTAGTGAATAGTAACTTCGGTCTATCGAGTTTGCTCATTTTGTTACTAAAATCTGATACTTTTATGGTGCTTTTGTGTCTTTTCTGAAGATTAAAAGCTGTAGTGCCTATTAAAGGTCCGCCCAGTCCACCCAGAAAATGAAAACTCTGTCATCATTTACCCTCATGTTGTTCTAAACCTGTAGAAGATATTTTGAAGATTGTTGGTAACCAAACGGTTTCAGTATGGACAAAAAATATAATGCAAGTCAATGGGAACCAAAAGTGTTTGGTTACCAACAATCTTCAAAATAATAGCTTTTATAGATTATTTATTCAAAATAAGCTTTATAGTGCATTTTATGTGGACTGTAAGTATTGGAGACTATGGAAGGAGCCAGCACTGATTACAGAGGTGCTGTTTGCAATAAATACATTACTGGGGGGCTTACACAATTCCATTATAAACAAGGCAAAATGAAGCTAAGTGGCTTGTAAAAACGAGGAGAGATGGTTTAAGGCAGGGTAAGAATGGCTTAGTCACACGGATTAAATTAAGAGCGCAAGTAAATAAAAATGAACTGCAACTTGCTGTTATGAATACATATAGTTGTCAAAGTAACTTTAAGCGTGGGGGAGTTATTCTGAAATTGTGATAATAAAACATGCCTTTCTGCTGTAAAAAAAAAAAAAAAAGGAATAAATATTATGTGCTTTAATTTCGACAGAAATGTTGATAATATATTGCTATATGATGTCAATAGATATTATGATAGGAAACTTTTGACTTTGGGATGTGTTATATAGTGTACTCATAAGTCATAATAAGTTGGATTTTGAGTGAACATGTCCCCATCCATTTGAACACACACACACACACACACGCACACACACACACACACACACACACACACACACACACACACACACACACACACACACACACACACACACACACACACACACACACACACACACACACACACACACACACACACACACACACACACACACACACACACACACACACACACACACACACAAGTGGAAGGCCCATTAAATAAAAAAGGAAAACAAGTTCATTGCAAAACTGAAATTCCAGTCATTTTCTTGTAATAAGTTGCTAACAAAGGAATTAAACAGGAACTATCACCCACAGCAGTGAACTCCTTCAAACCCCAGAGTGCTTGAGAAGCTGGAAAATTAATGGGATTTTTGTGTAGGAGTAGTATATTTCACAACAGGCTTTGGGTTCACTCCAGGCTAGCCTGGCTTGGGGTCCACTTTCACTCAGTGTGATTAAATCTTATTTTGTGTTATTTCATCAACATTATTTTTGTGAACTTACCCTCTGAGATGATACCAATCAGCTTCAACTTTCAGGCATATACCATCTGGAGGTGTTTTCAGCCACCATAGTCACACAAGATGTTAATCAGCACCCACAACATTATGTAGCAAACAAGATAAGAAATGCAAACAAGGCAGTTTTCCTGAGAAAAACATGTAGTACAACATATAGATGCTTACACTATCAGTTAGTGACAGAATAAATAGCTGTCTAATATTGAACTTGAATAATTTATGGAATGTTTTTATGCCTCTTTCTTTACATTTTATGACTTGGTAGTTTTACCTGCATGTTAGATATCGGATCTGTTAAGGTAATTTAGAGCTGTCGTCTGTGGGAAAGATACTGTTTAGAGCATCTAATAAATATGACACGTGATGTTGATGAATTATGGAGTTAAAGCATTTGAAACTAATGCTTACCATTAATATTTAATCTTTAAAACACAATTACACATTGAGTAAACATGCCTACACACATGACATCACACAGAAGAACAACAAGAACTGCACGCAATGAGCCCAGTTCTAGACTCAGCTGAACTTTCAGCGACAGCAGTTTTAGTGAATAATTTACAAAAGCCTGCAGTGCAGAGGAAAAAGCATGTTGTTTTTGGATCTAAATGTTCAGATTTTAGTATTTGATAAGGAAAATGCAGTCCATATAAAATATACAGTATCCTATATACACTCTTAAAATCACAGGTAACCTTTCCTTTACGCAAAAGGTTCTTTACAGTGAAAAGGGTTCTTCAGATTTTTAAAATGACTTTTACACTAAGAAAAAAAAAAGAACACACACACACACACACACACACACACACACACACACACACACACACAAACGGGTTCTTAAGTGCACATTAGAAGTAACCTTTGTTCATCTTCGTAACACAAATTAAGATAATTTTGATGAAATCCAAGAGCTGTCTGACCTGCATAGACAGCAATGGAACTGACACGTTGAAGGCCCAGAAAGGTTGTAAGGACATCATTAAAATAGTCCATGTGACAACAGTGGTTCAACCATAATTTTATGAAGCTCCGAGAATACTTTTTTTGACATGCGACTGACAGTAAAGAGAAGAAACTGTTGAATAAAGTTGTTATTTTTTGTTTTCTTTGCGCACAAAAATAGTATTGTAGCTTTTACGGTTTGCGGTTGAACTACTGATGTCACATGGACTATTTTAATGATGTTCTTACAACCTTTCTGGGCCTTGAACGTGTCAGTTCCATTGCTGTCTATGCAGGGTCAGACAGATCTTGGATTTCATCAAAATTATCTTAATTTGTGTTCTGAAGATGAATATAAGAGTGAGTAATTAATGAGAGAATATAATAATTAATGAGACGACATAAGAGTGAGTAATTAATGAGAGAATTTTCATTTTTGGGTGAACTATCCCTTAAATGTTCTTTGAGGGAACCCAAAATGGAGTTTCTATGGCATCACTGTGAAAACCTCCTTTTGAAATCTTTGTTTTTAAGAGTGTACAGTAGAGTCATTCCACAGAGATTCAGTTTATATATTTGCAAATTCACATTACAATGCCCATTTCATTTATTTATATAAATTAGAGCCATTTATAACATTACTAAATCAACTCCTCCTCTATACACAATATCTTTTAATGTTATTGGGGGAAAAAACATTATGGCTGTTGATTTTACATCTATACATGGATGAAAAGAGTTTGATCTTTTTCAAATGCTAGCCAGCCTGCTGTGCGTGTGCCTGTGGTGCAGGGAAGCTGGAGGGGGTGGATGGTCAACCTGTCTTATCATATTAACATAACTGAAGCAATAGCAGAACCGCCAGTCTTCTCTTCCTCTTGTTCTTATGTGTTTTCATGTATGTTTACATTGCTAGTTTTAATACACAAAGAAAATGAAAGTCTGTTTACAGTAAATTCAAACATAATTATAATGTCCCTATCGTACCTTTGATAAATATGGGGTGTAATACTGGAAGTCATGGTTTACTTTGGTTAGATACAGCAAACACTGTGTTGATTCTATGACATTTTATTAGGCTGCTTAATTTGATAAAGACATAACTATAGAAGCAGATGGATCAGACCAAATGTGGGTTTATTACTGTTGTTGATGCAATAAATTACAATATGATGTGTGTGTGTGTCACGTTTTCCTACTATTCCCACAAGGATGGTAAAAGCTGAAATCACCATTGTGGGAACCAACCAATCATTTGTCATGGGAAAATGGCTTATTAAACATACTACATTTTTTTTAATGCAAATGCGGAAAGGGCAGGGAATAGAAAATTTCATTATCTTGGTATAAAATGGAAACTGACATTCCTCATGATGACAGAAAAACAAATGTTTTTTTGGAGAAACTTGTTTATTGTAGTCTACTTTGTTTATGTGGGGAAAATAGCTAGAGGTGTCCATGTGGATGTGATTCAGTTTTCTGGCTCACAGTGTACAGTACAGTACACCTCCATATGCAAAATAAACAACCTCATCCTGCCTTCTCCTGTTATGTAATCTCTCTCTTTTTATATATGAAACTAGAGAGAGGGAAAGAAAGAGCAAGGTATACCCTAACTGTTGACATCTTAAGTGGCTCTGCCATCAGCACTTTATTGCATAACGTCCTCCCAGGGTCTGAAAATGTGAACACAAAAAGGTTTCCTTCTTTACCACAGGACACTTCCTCTGCACATTTTGAAGAGGTTTTCCATCAACATACCTTAAAATAACTATGATCAGAGCTAATAACTAAACACATGATGAGAGCATTACACCTATTATGTCAGTGTGTGGTAGAGCCCCTGAACATATAATGTTGTAATCTGTTTTATTTTTTTTCCCACCAGCTTAATCACAACAGAGACATTTTGTCAGCTGTATTCTGTCACAGCATAATATATTATACAGTATGATTACACCATGTTGTGTTACTTTAGCTGTTTCAAAAAAAAAAAAAAGTTGAGCCAACTTAAAATTTTAAGGCAACAAACTTCAGCAGATTTTGAGTTTTCTCAACTTGTTGTTTTAAGTTTATACAACAGAAAATTGAGAATCTCCTACAAAAACAAGTTGAGCAAACTCAAAAATCTGCTGAAGCTGGTAAAAAATGTTTTTTTTTTTTTAAGTTCGCTCAACTTTTTTTCTTTTTTTTTTACAGTGTGTTACTTCTTTATTACCAATTTTCAGTTACACAAAAGTACTCACAAAATTAAAAAAGAAAAAGAAAAAAAGTAAGTGAGTTTATTTCTTCATCGGAACAGATTTAGAAATTTAGTATTACATCCCTTGCTAACCAGTGAATCCTCTGCAGTGAACGGGTGCCGTCAGAATGAGAGTACAAACAGCTAATAAAAACATCACAATAATGGCCTACACAAGTAATCCACACGACTCCAATCCATTAAGTATGTCTTGTGAAGTGAAAAGCTGGATGTTTGTAATAAACAAACCCATTGTATTTTTTCCCCCTTTTTTTTTCTTTTTAAAATCGCACATCTTTTCGCTTCACAAGACGTTAACTGGGCTGGTGTCGTGTGATGCTTTTACTCTCGCTACACCACTATATAATCAAGCTTCTGTGTTTTCTGGGATATTTATTTTTTAAATGTCACAGAGCGCAAAAGGTACTGTGCAACATGAATTCTTTTGCTTTTTGCAACTTCCTTGGGCTTAAAAGAATTCATATCTTCCATCGACAATCTCTCCCACTGGCCAAACTGCAATTTGTCAAGCAAACGTCACATGTAATAAACTGGCTGCACGTGAGCCGGGAGCTCTCAGAGAAGAATAATTCAATGCGCATGAGCGCGCGCTCCGACTGCGCGCTCTCAA
The DNA here is from genome assembly GCA_036784905.1 of Acrossocheilus fasciatus. Lineage (NCBI taxonomy): Eukaryota > Metazoa > Chordata > Actinopteri > Cypriniformes > Cyprinidae > Acrossocheilus > Acrossocheilus fasciatus. The sequence goes on from CM071938.1 coordinate 27,949,449, forward strand.
TTCACCTTATACTGTCGAACGCTTTGTATTACGATGCCTAATTTGAAATCATACAAATATTAACTCCGTAGATGTGGACGACAGGATTCAGTTGGTTAAAAGGTGATGATGCGACGATAATCAAATCAGTCAAAGATCTCTTCAGCACACTGGACAGCACTCATCGACAACAACCGACACTTAACAGCGGTCATTTTTTACCAAAGCAGAATGGAAAGCAGCAAAGATGAGCCCCCGAGGACCCAAAGGGAGATCAAGGACAAAAACTCGCAACAAATCAGCTGCTATTGACTTTTGACAGAGTCATGAACTTATTGGATATATTTCTAGAACTACTCATCGTTGTAATTGCAGTGGTGTCACTCGTGGCGAACTTGCTGGTGTTACTATGCTTCACCTGCAGCGCACAAGTTCGTGCACAGGTGCCAGCGATCTTCATCACGAACCTCTCATTCTGCAACATCCTCATCGCTGTTCTCAACATGCCTTCTACCCTGCTTGGGGTCGTCAAACACCAGAAGCCTTTCGGCGACCACTTTTGTTATACAGTGAGCTTTATGGATACTTTTCTGACTACCAACACGATGTTGAGCATGGCAGTTCTCAGCATAGACCGCTGGATAGCCGTGGTTTTTCCTTTGACTTATCCCAGCAAAATGAGACTCAAGAATGCCGCGCTAATGGTCAGCTATGCCTGGCTTCACTCGCTCGCGTTCTCGCTGACTCCTCTCCTGCTGTCCTGGGTCGATTACAGTCCCGCGTACGCGTCTTGCACCATGCACCTGAGAGAAGATGCTGAGAGCCGCGGGCACTTCATGGTGTTCACCGCGGTCTTCCACGCGTGTACCTTCGCCCTCTCGCTTTTCACCCTATGCTTTGCCTACCTGAAAGTCCTACAAGTGGCGCGCTTCCATTGTAAGAGGATAGATGTCATAACGGTGCAGACACTTTTACTACTTGTCGACATTCATCCGAGGTACATTTAAAATATTATATAGCAACGATTACAATATTGTACTACATATTATAAGCATGTGTATTCGTGACATGTTCTTTGAATCTTCTTAGTGTAAAACAACGGTGCTTACTGGAGCAGAAGAAGAGGAGACAGAGGGCCACTAAGAAAATCTGCATTTTCATCGGGTCGTTCGTCCTGTGCTTCGCCCCCTATGTCATAACACGGTATTGCATTATGAAAATTCATTTTTAGTAGAATGGACGGAGAGCATAAAATAATGCGAAATAAATATTGTGAAACATCAATCATACCAAGACCAGTGTTGTAAATGTAATAGGTTGCAGACTGCAAGATACCCTATTTAAAATGTAATAAGTAGTGTGATTATTTCAATTACTTTATAGTAGAATGGAGCGCATTAAATAGTACAAATAATTGTAAACATTTTGCAAATACTTTTAGCATGATGCAGTGAGAACAGTTATTATGATTTATGAGAACAGATATTATTTAAATAACATGTTTTTGTATGCATAGGCCTAATAGTACAGGGAAGACCGGGGCTAGTTGTCACTTTTTTTTTTTTTATAGAGGGAATATTTCTCAGAGTAACAATAATGCATAATAATTTACACATACTCTCCATAGTAAGTGCACTGTATAATAGTAAAAAAGTATGGTGGCTGAGCGAACTCAACGTGCTGCAACTTCAGAAAACACATGCAAATAGAAAAAGCACCAGCAAATCAAGAAAACATCTTCATCAATTTGACAGCAGGTGCTGCAAATGCTCACAACACAACCATATAAAGGATTTTATTTACAGCGCGTTTCTTTGTTTGGTTGTGTTGTGAGCATTTGCAGCGCTTGTGTTGTCAAATTGATGAAGTTGTTTTCTTAATTTGCAGGTGTTTTTTTCTATTTGAAGTGCGTTGAGCTCTCTCGGCCACCGTACAAAAGAGACTGGGGCTAGTTGTCACATTTTTTACTCCAGTGAATATTTCTCAGAGTGGATTTATTTTTGAAGACCAATTTGTGTTTATTGAACATTGTTAATAAAAAATACACTTTGTTCATATATAATATGATGTATTAATCCAACTACTATCCTGGGTGCTAGAAAACACCAATTTATTGTAATTTGTTTACAACAATAATGTTCAATTCGTCCAATACATTGCCATATTAAATGTTTCTTTATTAATATAGATGATTCTTTTGTCCTAGACTGACTGAACTGGCTCCTTCAGTAAAAATCGACCGTTATTGGGGGATCATGAGCAAGTGCTTGGTGTACAGCAAAGCTGCGTCTGACCCTTTCGTCTACTCCCTCTTACGGCAACAATATAAGAAGGCCCTTTTTGGAATTTGCAACAGGATTTTGGGACGGAACTTATACACACTTTCTGGTGACAGCAGTCCCTCAGGCATGGAAAATTAATGCTATTCACAAAGGGTTAACAAGCTGATGGAGGATAACTGTCACTAGAGCAGGTAAAAAAGGCTGACAACTGACACCCTCAGAAATATATGCTCAGCATTGGGCTGGTTAGTCAGTGGCTAAATGCCACACCAAACTGCCTGTAATTTCTGAAATAAAGGTGCACACCGTATCATTTCTGTCTGTTGAAACCAAGGTTGGTGAAAACATTTGCCAATCACTGGATTTTCTTTTATTGAATTCAGACCATGAAGTTTTGCACACTCAACTGTTATAAATGTATGACTCTTTATTCACAACAAAGTACTGTGTATTATAATGTACATTCTGAAATAAAATTATAGCAGAAGAGTAATAATTGTATAGGTATTTATCATTGTAAAAAATGATGACCTGCACTTAGTTTAAAGAGCTAATTCTACACTGTAAAAAAAATTCCGTAAAATTTACAGTAAAAACCTTAAATTCTACTGTAAAAAATACGGTAGCAACATTTTAGGTTTTATCTTAAAATTACAGTTAAATACCATAACATCATTAACTGATATAATGTTAATATACCAACCTATACAAGTACTGAAATCTGTTTTGTACCTTTGAAATACACTGATGCAGGTGGTGATGAGAAAGTCACATGATGAACCAAAGCCCATATATAGAAGGTGCACAGTGTCATTCACACTAAACCACTAAACACTATCATGGTGAGACTCATTAAACTGAAATATGCAATAAACATTATTTTAACAACATTAGATGTAACATACAACCCTAATAAACATAACTGATAAGAAAAAAACTAAGAAGAAACAGTTATTTCAAAGAAAAAACATCCAATTTGAAATGCAACACAGGGGAACATCAATTTAAGGTTTTTCCCTGTAAAATTTACATTTGTTTTCACTTCCAAAAACAATATTTCACCGTAAAATTGTCTGAAGTGTCTATTACAGTTTTTCACCGTATATATTAGGGGAACTTACCGTTAACCATTTAACAGGTCTTTACTGTAGCATTTCCCTAAACATTTAGTTTTGTTGTAAATTAATGTATTTAGGTTGATTCAGTGCTAAAGTACCCAGTCAGTCCAGAACGTGAATTTTTTTTTTAAGGGGGGCACTTCCTCTAAGTCTATCCCTAAACCTACCCCTCACAGAAATCTTTCTGCATTTTTAGATTTTCAAAAAACTTAATTCTGTTTTTCTCATGGAGACCAAAAAATAAAAATAAAAAATACTATCCTTGTTGGGACACTTGGTCCCTGCAGCATGAAGAATAGCAGGACCACATACAAACACACACACACACACACACACACACACACACACACACACACACACACACACACACACACACACGCAGGTTTGTTTTGCTATCCTTGTGGGGACTTTCCATAGGCGTAATGGTTTTTATACTGTACTTACTGTATGTGCTATTGTCCTACACCAACCCTACACCTAAACCTACCCCTTACAGGACACTTTCTGCATTTTTACTTTCTCAAAAAAACTCACTCTGTATGATTTTTAAGCTTGTTTCCTCATGGAGACCTAAAAAATGTCCCCATAAGGTCAACATTTACTGGTTTTACTATCCTTGTGGGGACATTTGGTCCCCTCAATGTAGCATAAACAAGAACACACACACACACACACACACGCACGCACGCACGCACACACACACACACACACACACACACACACACAAACAAACCAAAAAACTACATTAACATGAAGACAACCTTACATTTCTCATGCAATTAAAAAATGACATATTCAGAACTTTATTCTGCCAAGTGCAGCCATTGACTCGACACGCAAAGTCATTAAAACGTGACCTAAAGCCACTCCAGTGTTGTCTTGGCAAGAAGTTGTAATGCTGAAAGGTGACATCTAGCCCTAGTTTAAAAATTCGGTTTCTGTTTGATTCTGTATTCTTTTCATCTGTTGACCTCATCAAACTGCCCTTTTGGCAAACTCTGGTGGCAACAGTCATTTATCTTGTAGAAGTTATATGTCTTTTAGAAGTAAATTACAGCTGATGGTCACATGATGTGAAAAAAATATTATGAATACATGGCTTATTAACATTAATGCAGTTAAAGAGTTATTTCTGCAAGCTGGTGTAATCAAATGCCAAGTTCTTTAATGAAACTCTAGATGGCACAGGCTGATGGTTTTTTTAACGTAACTGATGATATTCACAGTGTTAAATGACTTGGCAGAAGCTGATTGCATGTTTCTTATACAGCCAATGAGTTTACTACTTTACATTTAAATGGCTGGTTAGCATCCATTTGAGCATTTTGCAGCATGCTTTCAGATTTCCTCTGAAACCCTCCACCTTCCCAGCTCCACCTGCTACGGGTTCTTTTATATGCTATTTGTGCAGCAGCAGTATGTAAGAAGAGTCAAATACATTAACATTGTCATATCCATTACCATGCTAAAATCCTCAGAGAGTTTTGACGATAGAAATACAGTCAGCTTGAATTAGTTATTCATACAGTTATTCATACATGATTTAGTTTTTACAGTGTATGTTTGGAATTTTATAAAGATGAAGTCATAAAGAAATGTATAGGTGTGTAGTAGCCTATAGTATAAACACACTCCCAGACATACTTTCACAGAGTAAGCATTGACCTTTGACCACTGTGTTCTTTGACCTATGACATACTAACAACACACAAGAAAATCTGTTCAACTGAAATCAAAAGGAACTTTTTGTCCTTATAGGATTTAAACTGAAAAGAGCCAATTCTGCTCCATTTATCAGCTTTATAACAGCTCAAGTGAATAATGAGTGGATTATTATTCAAATAACTTACTGCTTTTTGCATATTGTGTTATGTCTCATGTAGGCTGCTACATGTCTTAGATTGTGGTCTGAAACAGTGAAGAGTGGGGCTTTATATGGCCAGGTGGACACAGGCCTGTCTGAAAACCATCCAGGCAAGTGAATTTACCTCACACTGGGAGGAAACTCAAAAAAAAAAAAAAAAAAAAAAAAAAAAAAAAAACCTTCTCACTGGTTTTAAAGTAAGTCTATGCCACAAAGGGGGTAAATGAAGTCAGGCTTTCCTAAAGGACTGTAATTACAGTGGGTCGCAGACACAGCAGAAGAGCGGCCGCCTACCGCGGAGAAACTTTTTGCTGTAATTTGATCATTTGGCAGCGCTGTTCGTGCAGGCTCTCCTTTAAGCGATGGGGGTAGCGGGACTTTTCGGAGGATGATCAACTTTGTACGTCGTAGCGACTGCCACATCACTCAGTTTATGGACAGCAAAATGCTCACGGTTTTAATACTTTTAAGCTCACTGGCGACAAGCTGGAGCGTCCCAAGAAGATGTACTCCGGAAGAAGCAGCAATGGGTAACATTATACATTCATTCAGTGTTGCACCAACTTTAGCAGGCTCATGCTCAGAGGTTTACAATATAGCTTCACTGCTTAGTCAAAATCTTGAATGCTCGTTTGAATTCTCCTGATCTTAAATACGTTTATTTATTTTTTAAATCTATTTGTCTGATGTTTAAATGCTTAAAAATGAAATGCCTACATTTCGAAGAATATTATTATTGTTGTTGCTATTAATATTAGCTTATTATTATTATTATTATTATTATTATTATTAGGCTATTATTGTTACTACATGTTGCAATAATATTATTAATATATGATTTTACTCCGTGTTTAATTTTATTTTTATTTTATGAAGTAAAAAAAAGTTCCAGCGCTTTTAAATACTGTTTAGAAAGCATCCCAAGATGCACCTTATGAAGCTGGTTGGTTGAATGCCCAGAAATGTAATCTAGGCAACGGGTCGTTGCTTTAGGCGACTAAAAAGCAAAAATATTTGTTTTAAATATTAATATCGGCAAAAAAAACAAAAACAAACAAAAAAACTTTTAAAATACCATTCATGTAAAATACGGAAATATTTTAATAAAGAATGAGTGGGTGTGTACAAACGCTTGATTGGCAGTATAAATGCTCAGAGGTCAAATCATGTCTTGTTTACATTTGTAAATATATGCATGCACCAAGTGTGTGATGATTTGAAACTGTCATGCAATATTCGAGCAGAAAGATGGCTTTCTTTCCACTGTACTCTACTGCCATCTAGCCTTCAGACGCCAGAATTTGCAACGGTTTCAAATCATCCTCTGTGAATAGTTTATTTATTTATTTATTTATTTTAGGAAGATGCAGAGCACCTGCAGAAGAGAGGCGTAAGTATTTCTTTTTATTCTGTTGTGCATACTGGGCCAGATTACGGACTACCAAAATATGCAATTGTTATATCTTGTTGCTTGGTTTTCTAAAATTTAGAGTGCAAAAACATCTAGTGTTTCACAGCTCTATAGCCTGTAAGGTATGGGGGAGAAAGAAACTCTGAATACCAAACATCACTGCAAGATGGGACTTGTCTATACATCACTGCAGAAAGGGAAAGACATGATATATTCTCAAAGACCTTAGGCTAAATTAGTGAAAGATTTGAGTTAGCATATACAGAGGTACAGTCTATCATTTCTTTATAGGGGGCCAAATTATTAATGTGATATATTAAAGGAATAGTTCACTCAAATGTGACAATTTACTACCGTTAGGCCAAGATGTAGCTGAGCTTGTTTCTTCATTGGAGCAGATTTGGAGAAATGTATCATTAGATCAGTTGCTTATCATTGGATCCTCTGCAGTGAAAGGGTGCCGTCAGAATGAGAGTCCAAACAGCACATAAAAACATTACAATAATCCTCAAGTAATCCACATGACTCCAGTCCACCAATCTTGTGAAGCAAAAAACGGTGTGTTTGTAACAAACAAATATGTACATTATTAAGGCATTTTGAACTGTTACCTCTGGACAGTCCATAATCCATAATAATGCTTCCTCCAGTGAAAAAGTCCATCCCTTGTTGTCCTCTCACATCAAAATCCACCAATATATTTGTTTAGAACTATTTCTAACTATTTTCACTTGTAAACAGTGCTTGATGTGTGCATATTTCTCTCCACATTCAGAAATGACTTTTTAATGAAGAAAGCAATTTTACAGAAAGAGGAATCATATTTTAGCTGAAAGCAATAGTTTGAAATAAATAAAAAAAGTATTTCTTACAAACACACAGCTTTTCACTTTACAAGACGTTAATTGATGGACTGGAGTCATGTGGATTACTTATGGACTATTTTTATCAGCTGTTTGTACTCTCATTCTGACGGCACCCATTCACTGCAGAGGATCAATTGGTGAGCAAGTGATGTAATGCTAAATTTCATTAAATCTGTTCTTATGAAGCAACTAACATTATGAAGCAAGCAATACTCATTATGAGTGTTGCATACTGTTATTATAAGGAGGTACTGTATTTATTACTAAACTGTTGCAAACAGGCTGAATAGGTATAGCATTTGTGCGTTTCTTTCTTGAAACTTTAATATATTTCATATATTTGATACTTGAGGCCCTCCCTTCAAAATTTTGTATTAAAACATTCCACTGCAGATGACATTCCACAAAATGTTCCAGTCCAAGGACTGGGAGCAGATATAATAAACTTTGACTATTACAGTTTCCATATTAAATGAAAGTACTGCTAGACCACACTGTCTGTGACGCATTCTTTCTAAATGCATTTCTTTCTGTCCCATCCCTAGCGCAGTGTATGGAGATGGTGCTTGGTTACTGTCAGGATGTGCCCTACAGCCACACCACATTTCCCAACATTGTGGGCCATCGTTCACGGCAGGATTTAGAGATGGGTGCAGAGTACCTGCTCTTGAGCGTGATCCACGGCCTGCTCAATGGAGAGTGTTCTCCAGACATCCGTCTGTTGGGCTGCTCAGTGTTGGCTCCCCGTTGTCAAGACAACAAGCTAATGAAGCCATGCCGCAGCTCGTGTGAAATGGTGAAAAAGAGCTGTATTCATGCCTTTGAGGCCATCCAAATGGCATGGCCTTACTTTCTGGACTGCGACCGATTCTTCGTTGGTGATGAGGAGGGCTGTTATGACCCATTGTCAGAGTTAAGAGGTGTGAAGAAATTCAAGTAAAATTAGAGTTAATATAAATGATTAACTAATAGGCTTAAATGCTTAATTATATTTTTAAAAAACTATTATTTAATGCTTAATTTTTACATATTTATTAAATGAAAGTCACATAAAAATCACCTTAATGCAGAGCATCATAAGAGTTGTGAAGATGTTAAATAGGCTGACTTTCATAACCATAAGGGATATGGGTTATATGACAAATTTAAAATCTATAACGTATTCACGCAATTTTCTCCCCTCAGAAAAGCAGGAAGTGGCCTTTGCCAACATGTCTGATGGTGGTATTTTCACTATCATTCAGTTCACTTACCACACCAACTCTCAGATGTTCAGCATCCTGAAGAAGACAGCATCAAAATGCTCTCATATCTCACAAACATACAGCATTGGGCGCAGTGTGGAAGGAAAAGACTTGCTGGCTATTGAATTCTCCGATAACCCTGGACAACATGAACTATGTGAGTATGAGATACACTCATAGAGAACGCAAGAAATTAATACTTTTATTCAGCAAGGATGCATTAAATTGATGAAAAGTAAAAGTAAAGACATTTATAATGTTACAAATTATTTATTTATATTTCAAAGAAATGCCTTTTGAACTTTCTGTTCATCAAAGAATACTGAAAAAATGTATCATGTTTACACAAAAATATGAAGCGTCACAACCGTTTTCAACATTCATAATAGGTAATGTTTCTTCAGAAGCAAATCATAATATTAGAATAATTTCTGACAGATCACATGACACTGAAGATAAAGTTCAGATTTGCCATCACAGCAAAAATTTGATTTTGGAATATATTAACTTATGCCATGGTCTGTCTGAATACTCGATTCTGATTGGCTGGCAGGTGTTGATTACATTCGCTGAACTGCACAGGTCAGTTTAATCACGTTCTATATTAATGCGCTTCCTATAAACATTGGTAACCATAGTAACATACAGTTACAGTTGAAAAGTAATACAGACGAAAATAACCGTAATTTTTTATCGTTCCGGTCAAATATTGCAGCACAGATTAACATCTTTAATATGTGAATGCTCCGCTGCACTTCGGGTGGTTCTTCGCCTCTACGTCTTACAATCAAATCGTTTGATGCACAGCTAGCCGTTGATTATCCCTTACATAGAAAACAATAATGTTCAGCAATATTACTATTTTACAGTGTTTTAGATCAGATATATGCAGTCTTGGTAAGAAAGTCATTTTAAAAATGACTGTCATACTAGCATACTTTTCTTGTCATTTCTGCCATACACACCAGTAAGTGTACTACCCTGCGTCCCAATGTGCATACTATCCATCCTAAATTCTATGTGATATTAGTAATTGTCAATACTATTTAGGGCCGATAGAGTGGATAGTATGCACATTGGGACGCAGGGCTAGTCTATTATACTGTTGTAAATTCAGCATTTGTCTCTTCACTGCCCTCTAGTGGAGCCAGAGATCAAATTAATTGGGAACATGCATGGAAACGAGGTTCTCGGCCGTCAGCTGCTGATTTACCTGGCTCAGTATCTGTGTTCTGAGTATCTGCTGGGCAATGAGCGAATTCAGACCATCATCAACACCACACGCATCCATATCCTACCCTCCATGAATCCTGACGGCTATGAGATTGCCGCTTCTGAGGTAGCCGATAGGAACGACCCCGAAAACATCTACCAGGAAGTAAATATTTTGTTGTCTGAGTCTGTCTGCCTGTCTGTTTGTCGGCTGACTGACCATACCAAGCTCCCTGCACCAGAGAATGTCCTCCAGAACAGGTCAGACCTCGGAGGAAGTCCATATCAGGCAAACCACAGCCCTTGTGGAACAATTGTTTCATTGTTGGCACAGTTTTTTTTTTTTTTTTTTTTTTACTGCTTATTATATCAAAACCATAACAAAACAAGCATAAAAAGCTACAATTGGTTCAGTGATACAGCTAAACTGAAAAAAGACAACTGGTAGAGGGAGGCCTTGACTAACCACTCTAATTGTCCGCATTTTCTTTGTCATATAACAGCAGTAACAATATCATGCAAAACTAATAGTAGATTAATCTAAATCTTCTCAAAATTATACTGATCACCACGGGTGATGTTCAAGAATATAATGGATGGTGTCGGAAACAATTGTAAGATAGTTTATTTAATTAATAAAACTCAACAATTGTTTATTTATTCATAAAATATGAAAAGAATTCCACCAAATTATGTTAGATTAGATAACATAAAAATTAATCCAATCTTAAATAAGAGGATAAAACCGTGTTGGTCCATTCATTTACCACTAACAGACATAACTTTGCCTGGTTCTGATCATTTACAATCTGTAGTCTTTTAACACTTGCCCTCTTTTTGACATTCTTTCTTAATGTCTGACTTCATTTTGACTTTCTGATCCATCCAATGTGTTAAACTTGATGTGTAGCAAATGTTTTACAAAAGAGTCATTTGTATGAACTCAAAATGGAAAGTTCTGTCATCATTTAGTCACCCGCATGTTGTTCCAAACCTGTATGCATTTCTTTCTTCATTTTGACCTTTGACTTCCATGGTGGTTTTGCCCATATGATGGAAGCCAATGGGAACTAAAACCAACATTCTTCAAAAATATACATTCCACTGAAGGGTCATACAAGTTTGGAATGACATGGGGATGAGTAAATGATGACAGAATTTTCAAGTTTGGGTGAGCTATACCTTTAAATATTTAATGACTCTTTTTGAAACCCTGTTCAAATTTGTCCATGGTTTTTGACTTATGAGATTTATAACATTTAGGGTCATGAGTACAACGGGTGGACCAGCGGTCGGGCCAACGCACAGAATCTCGATCTGAACCGCAACTTCCCTGACCTCACCTCCATCTTCTACAATCGCCGTCGCTTCAGACATTTCCGTAGTCACCACATCCCAATCCCTGAGTCCTACTGGTTAAATAAGGTAGAAGTATGAATGCACAGCCATTTCTATCACACATACAGCTGCACAACAGAATACACTGGATTCATGTTTTGTGTGAATATCTGAATAACCTTTGGAAAACCGAAGAACCCACATTACTCTGGAATGAAAAAATTAAATAGAATTTGAAAGCATAGAGAAACTTCATAATTTTGGACATCATTTCAAAAGCTTTTGTACATTTATTACACATAACATGCATTTATTTATTTTATTCATAACTCACACATTTTTTTTTTAAGGTAGTTGCACCAGAGACCTATGCTGTAATGAAGTGGATAAGATCCCATCCTTTCGTTATATCTGCCAGTCTTCATGGTGGAGAACTGGTCATCTCTTACCCTTTTGACCTCTCTAGACACCCCCAAGAAGAAAGGGCGTTCTCACCCACACCAGATGAACAAGTGAGTAAATGAATGTAAATGAATTCTTTTGCACTTACTTCATCTTGCGAGTCATTTGATGTGTGTGTGTGTGTGTGTGTGTAGATTTTTAAGCAGTTGGCTAGGACGTATGCAGATGCCCATGCCACTATGTCCAACAATGACACAGAGAGATGTGGAGCCTCATTTGCCAGTAAAGGAGGGATAACCAATGGAGCTCAGTGGTATAGCTTTGCTGGAGGTAAACACTTTTGTCCAAGAAAGAAGACCACGTTGATCATGGTGCATTTGAGGTCTAATTAAGCTAAATATAACCTAAATTAAAAATGAGCAAGCCATTTATGGCATGTATAATTTCCAGTTGGCTGTCCAGTGTGAGACAGATTACTAAAAAGCACATTACTATTTTGGCATCATTTGTTGTTGTGTTGTCCATATATGTCACTCACATCTTTCCCCATGTGTGTTGTTTCAGGGATGTCAGACTTTAACTACCTGCACAGTAACTGTTATGAGATCACTGTGGAGTTGGGCTGTGATAAATTCCCCTCTGAGGTGGAGCTCTACCCTGAGTGGCTCAGGAATAAGGAGGCACTGCTCAGCTTTATGGAGTTTGTGAGTTCATGTTTCTATTGGGTTCTATTGGGAGCGAAGCATAAATTGCAACAGGCTGGACTTTTATGTTTGTCATTTATTTCCTCACATGCTGAATATATTTAATTCATTTTTACTGAGCTACACAGCTACAATCTCAAAATGTTTCCCCCCCTTGCATTTAGCAAGAAATCTCCATTCCATTTTATGTTTATATTCTAAAGGTTTTTTTTAATTTATTTTATTTTAATTTACTTTTTATTTTTTACAGAGGGGTTTGTTGATATACAGGTGCATCTCAATAAATTAGAATGTCGTGAAAAGGTTCATTTTTTCTTGTTTTCTTGTTCAAAAAGTGAAACTTTCATATATTTTAGATTCATTGCATGTAAAGTAAAACATTTCAAAAGTTTTTTTTGTTTTAATTTTGATGATTAGAGCTTACAGCTCATGAAAGTCAAAAATCAGTATCTCAAAATATTAGAATATTTACATTTGGGTTTCAATAAATGACCATCCCTACAGTATAAATTCTGGGTATCTCTTGTTCCTTGAAACTACAATAATGGAGAAGACTGCTGACTTGGCAGTGATCCAGAAGACAAACATTGACGCCCTCCACAAAGAGGGTAAGTCACAGAAGGTCATTACTGAAAGGTGTGGCTGTTTACAGAGTGCTGTATCAAAGCATATTAAATGCAAAGTTGACTGGAAGGAAGAATTTGGGTAGAATACCTGGGCTGTGGAGAAAAAGAACTGGACTGTTGCTCAGTGGTCCAAAGTCCTCTTTTCAGATGAAAGTAAATTTTGCATTTCATTTGGAAATCAAGGTCCCAGAGTCTGGAGGAAGACTGGAGAGGCACAGAATCCATGTTGCTTGAAGTCCAGTGTGAAGTTTCCACAGTCTGTGATGATTTGGGCTGCCATGTCATCTGCTGGTGTTGGTCCACTGTGTTTTCTAAAGTTCACAGTCAACGCAGCCATCTACCAGGAAATTTTAGAGCACTTCATGCTTCCTTCTGCTGACAAGCTTTATGGAGATGCTGATTTCATTTTCCAGCAGGACTTGGCACCTGCCCACACTGCCAAAGGTACCAAAAGCTGGTTCAATGACCATAGTGTTGGTGTGCTTGATTGGCCAGCAAACTCGCCTGACCTGAACCCCATAGAGAATCTATGGGGTATTGTCAAGAGGAAGATGAGAGACACCAGACCCAACAATGCAGAAGAGCTGAAGGCCACTATCAGAGCAACCTGGGCTTCCATACCACCTCAGCAGTGCCACAAACTGATCACCTCCATGCCACGCCGAACTGAGGCAGTAATTAAAGCAAAAGGAGCCCCTACCAAGTATTGAGTACATGTACAGTCCAGAAGGCCAACAATTCACTAAAAATGTTTTTCTTATGAAGTATTCTAATTTGTTGAGAGAGTGAATTGGTGGGTTTATGTTAAATGTGAGCCTAAATCGTCACAATTAAAAGAACCAAAGATTTAAACTACTTCAGTCTGTGTGTATTGAATTTATTTAATACACGAGTTTCACAATTTGAGTTGAAATAACTACTGAAATAAATGAACTTTTCCACAACATTCTAATTTATTGAGATGCACCTGTATTATTCACTTGATTTTATACATTTTATACCTAAAAACATGCTTAAAATGTATTTTCCCCCCCCCCCTGGGTGTTGACAGTATTTTTTGGATTTATGGAATGATAAAATTAGATATCCAAAATCTTTAAAAACCTTGACTCTAATTTGTCAACAATAATTTGAAACCTGGCTTTGATCCAATATTTATATTTATATTTAGCATTTTTAACATAACATTTCGGAAAACTTATGATGATATATATTTTATCTACGATACCTATTTACACAGGGTGACTTGGCTTGGCTAAATGTTATTATGCCTGGAATTGACCTTATTTTTTAATGTTCATATCACATTCCTCAAAATTTTTAAAAACTTTTTAAAAACTTTTTTTTAATAGTACCTTCATCACTCTGAGTTGTCAAATTACTTGCAGGTCCACCGAGGTATAAAGGGCATTGTGAAGGACGAACATGGAAATGGTATAAAAGGAGCCACAATAACTGTCAGAGGGATACGACATGACATCACTACAGGTAACTATTTATAATTATAATAAAGCCATAAGTCGTAATGCAGATGTAAATGAGTGTAGCTGCAGCCTCTGTCTCTCTCTGTAGCTGAGGATGGTGATTACTGGAGACTGTTGAATCCAGGTGTCCACATTGTGACTGCAGCTGCCTCCGGCTACTCTAAAGTATCGAAGCGCATTCATCTGCCAAGGAACACACAGGTGGGCCGGGTAGACTTTGTGCTGAAGAAGGTCCCACGAGAACCCTCTCTTGACTACTTTAACATCCCTGAGCTGGACAACTATGAGCGGTTTGACCCATTTAATCAGTTTGAGCAGTCCAGCCAGAGGGAGCTGGGAGAGAATGGGGAGGAGAGGACTGAGAAGCCCTGGTGGTGGGCTTATTTCAGCCAGTTGGGCATATCTGCACCTACCTGGCTCCTGCGGAACTACTAGGGACCCTCCGGACACCACTGGACTGCCTAACTGTTTGCACCCAGGCCTTACTTGATGATGGTCATTGCGATGATAACAATATCTCCTTATGACATGCAAAATGTGCAGCTAACCACTGGGTATGGTGAAGGCTTTACTGCTATTGCATTTTGTAGAATTGCATTGCATTTATCATCAAAAGTTTGGAATAAGTACTTTTTTTTTTTTTTTTGAAAGAAGTCTCTTATGTTCACCAAGGCTGCATTTATTTGATCAAAAATATAGTAAAACAGTAAAGTTGTGAAGAGATATTACAGTTTAATATAACTATGTTCTATTTTAATATTTTAAAAGTAATTTATACCTGTGATGCAAAGCTAAAATTTCAGCGTCATTACTCCAGTCTTCAGTGTCACATGATCCTTCAGAAATTATTGCAATTTGATCATTAATAATCATTCTAATATTATTCATTATTATTAATAATGTTTTTTAGTATTAGAATTGCTGAAAACATTTTGCTGCTTAATATTTTTGCGAGATGTATAATATGTTTTTTTTTCTCCTTTTTTAACTTACTCTAAACATTTGAAAGTTTTTCACACAAATATTGTACAGCAAAAACTGTTTTAAAAATTGAACAAGAGATGTTATTATTAGAATGATTTCTAATAAGATCATGTGGCACTGAAGACTGGAGTAATGATGCTGAAAATTCAGCTTTGCCATCACAGGAATTAATTACCCATTTTAAAATATATTTCATTAAAACAGTTATTTGAATTGTAATATTATATATTCATATATATTATATAAATGTATTTTATATTAATTTTATATAGTAATATAAAAGTAACATTTCACAATACTATTATTATTATTATTTATAAATTGCTTTGGTGAGCATAAGAGGCATTAAAAAAAAAAAATAGAATTATTCCAAACTTGTTTCCAAAGTGTGTTTTTGGCTGATATAATAGTATCAGAATTCACCTGTACAAGTAAGAGAAAGATTTGTTTTCTCTATTCTTTTTATCCAGCACTAGATCAAATCCCCAACTGCAGCTATAAACAGCTTATTCTGATAAAGTTTGGCAGCTAGACATGGGATGGATGGATAGCATTGCATAATAAATAGTAAATGATAGCATTGCTGTGGTTTTACAGTCTGTTATCTGTTATAAGGGCACATTTGTATATGTAGTAATCTTTTTCTAGCACATCAGGGATGTTCAATGCCTTTACGGCTGTCATCAAATTGGTAAATAAAAAAAACAAACTTCTGTGCAAATTCTGATTTTTTTTTTAAACATTCCATTCAGTGTACATTAGAACTGGAATTCCTAATTACAGCAAGAAGATAATAAACAATTAAAGGGACAGTTCATCCAAAAATGAAAAATCATGTTGTGATGGTGGTAAGTAGGCCTACATTTACATATTGAGAATATATATTCGTTCAAATGATGCAAATCATGGATACACTGCTGTGGTTCCATTCAAACAATGTAGGCTATAAAAATAAGTGTTATTCAAGTTTCTGTTGTAGTAATCAGTGTTTTTTTTCTGTTGTTTATTGTTATTATTGTTTATTCAGGTCATGTTTATTTGTTTGTTTAACTTACAAATGTAGTATTATGCAAATCTTGGCCTGAACTTTATGCAGTTAGAATACTTCTTTCTTGAACCACTAGATGGCAACAAAGTCTGTATAATGTTGTATTTCAGCTCCATCTAACTTCAATCTCCAGCACAAGTGCAGGCTGCTGCAGACTACATATTTGGTTTGAGTTGAATGTATTTTATTTGCTGTAAAATGCTTTCCTTAAACATTGGAAGTGTCACAAGTTTATAAGTTAGAACTTAGAAATGTAGTTTTTTTTTTAAACTGGTGGTTAACTGATAAGAATATTTATATGGCTGATTCTGACACAGAAATCTACACAACATGGGTATCCAATTAATACTAGTTATGCCAGTCTAAATACTACTAACCCATATGCAAATGCAGTAAATGTACATACATTCAGTTTCCATATAAGAAATATGATTTTATATGAAGTAAAAACCTATGAAACCTAGAAATTGAAACAATTTCATATGTTAGTATCTAGCCCATACAAATATGTAATGTTTGTTTATTTATTTGGAATATATTTTTGGAAATATTTGTCATGTAGCCTACATGTATATCTATATGCATATCTATAAACATTTTTTTAAAATTACATAACCCTTGATGCAGGGTTCATTGCGTCAATCATAACATTACTGTAGTAATGTCAATCGTGAAGTGCGACTGATGTCGGAACACCACAGCTGCAGCAGTGTTCTTTACAGCTGAGCAGGTGTCTGTCCCAGTGGCTTTGTAAAGAAAGTCTCTAATGGGCTGTAATATGACTGCATCACTACACAAGCTCCAAACACACGCTGATGGAATTTTACATTCAGCAAACATCATAACTCGCAGCTGTAAGTGCCCTGGATGCATATCACACTGCCCGTCCTGATTGCAGCAAACAATTTTGACACATTAGCCTGAAGAATAATTTGAGAGAGGTCAAAGTATAACAGCAAAGGCGCCTCTGTAAGTGCCTTTTCACACTGCTTTGTCAAGTTCTGCAGTCTACAGTCACTGCACGTCTTTCCTGCAGCCAGTTCATCTTCAATGGTTTTTAGTTACACTTAGTAGTCTGACAGCACACCCTCAGGAATAATTACATGGCCTATGTGCTTCATCTCTGAATTAGACTTTGTCATCAAACAAAAGAAAGACATTTGAACATGTGGTACCCCCTGTATTGCCATCACAAAAAAAAAAAAAAAAAAAATTCTGCATATTTTTGCAACATTTGGCCTTACAAGATGCTTGGCTCCATATGCTTGTCAAGATTTGGTACATATATTTTCACATCTATTTGTTGCTTTGGCATGGTCTTGCTTACTTTTTACTCATTCTTACAGCACACGTTTTTAAAGACACATTTTAAACAGATTTTCATGGTTAATATGTTTCAATCACGACTTTCCCGTGCATAAACCTTGGTGGGTGTTTTTTTTTTTTTTTTTTTTTTACATAATACACACACACATGTTTGTTTTTGTGAAAAGTGGGGACATCCCATAGGCGTAATGGTTTTTATACTGTACAAACTGTATGTGCTATTGCCCTACACCAACCCTACACCTAAACCTACCCCTTACAGGAAACTTTGTGCTATTTCAGATTTTCAATACACTCCATTCTGTGTGATTTATAAGCGTTTTGAAAAGTGGGGACATGGGGTACTGTCCTGAAAAGTCCCCTTCTCCTTGTAATACCTATGTCATATCCTTGCCATTATACAAATTTATGTCCTCATTTGTCACAAAAACGCGCGCGCGTGCATACACCCACACACATACAAAATAGGAACAAGCTCAAAGCTGTGTAGCGAATTTAGCAATAATATAACTTGTGGGTCAAAAAATTAGTGAGTTTGGAATTATTTCTCATATTACATAATCAGATTATTTATTTTGTTTTAACTATAGTGTTTTGTATAATTTATGTAGATTACTAACTGAAGCTTTCACACAATGAGCAACTGGCAATCAATTCTAACAGCTCAATAGGTTTTATTTAATAGAACATGAGTTTATAAGAGAAAACACCACTAGTATGCTGTATGCTATATTTTTTTAATTATACAATATTCCTCAATATACTGTAATGGAAGGCCATCTAATTGTGAATGAAAGACAATTTTAAAAAAAAGAAAAGAAAAGTATAACATCAGCTTCTTTATAATAATATTGAATAATAATAATGGACCACTCTGCTAGCACTATATAGCTTAGTTTTGCATCCCACAGTTCATTCTTATGATAGAGTGGATTCTTAAATAAAACCTCTTTGTAAGAGCTGAGGCCGCAAATGATTCATCCAGAAAACTAATGAACTAAATGTTTGCACATTTATCCTCAAGCTAAATGGGTCATTCCTATTTACTGGCAGTTTGTCACATGCTCGTCTCTGAGACGTTTTCTAACAGAATAAAATACTTTTTTTGCTCGATTTCCTATGTCATCTGTAATTATTTCTTTCTTTCTTTCTCTTTTTCTAGCATTCAGTGAGGATATCAACTCTCATTTTTCTCTTTCACTTTTCCTCCAACTTTAGATTAATCTTTGCTTTCTCAGTTTTTATTTTCCCATTTGATTTACGTGCATTTCAAACCTTTCCCAGGATTTTTTTTTCCCATAATTGGAGGCATAGTACATCTACACTTCAGTTGGAACATGCAGCGTGGAATCTGTGGTTTAGACCTATGCATCCATGTAAAAGAGCTCTCTTGCTCTCCTGCTTTCTTCTTTCTCTCTTTCCCGGCGGTGAGGTGTGCTCAATGTGGCAGAGATAATTTGTTTGCTTTGCAATTATTTTCCATCAGTGGAGACAAATTGATTTGTACAGCATAAAGCGACAGTGAGAGTGTAGTGCACTATAAGCAGCTCAGACAGATCAGCGCTAACTTGCTTATGCTAAAGTCTGACAGACAATGGCACTGTTCCTGTCATTCACTCTCTGTTGAGCTCAGTAGTTGGTGCACCTAAGAGAAAACAACTGTGGTGCTCTAAAATCAGCCAGTTGTGATATGAACCGTTATTTGCTTTATGAAAGTTACTGAGATCTGTACGCATGATTGTATTATTGCATGACAAAATAAGACAACAACCAGACCAGTGCGTGACGGAGTTAGCCTAGCTTTACATTTATCAGCTTATAACAAACCATGCAACTGATTACTTTTTTTAAGAAAACAAAATTGTTCATTTAAATAGCCTATAACCATACGTTTCTGAACAGTTGAGCAAGATTGGTAAAAAAAAAAAAAGATCTTCTCCTTACCATTTTTCTAACCAAATTTCTTGGCTTTACTGCAGCCTGCTTTTTCTTTCATTTTTAATATATTTTCTTTTATTTTATATATGAGGGGAATTTGGCTATAATCTTACAATACAATTAGCATAGCCCCACAAATTGTTTTATTTAAAAATTAAAAGAAGAAAAAAAAAGTTAATAAAAAAGGCTGCTAAATACGCAAACCTCATATTAAGTGAAGAGAAAAGAAAATAGGCTTTATATGATTTTTGAATTTTGTGTGTGTGTGTGTGTGTGTGTGTGTGTGTGTGTGTGTGTGTGTGTGTGTGAGCTCCTGAGATTTACAGTTAACATTTTTCTAAGGGTTAAGCACCTCTTTTCACTACTAATTTGTTGAAAAGAGTGAGAAAGAAAAAAAAAGTTTCAGGCTCATTTTTTTTCTCTATTCATGGAAAGTGTCAAATATTTTCATTGAAGTTAGACATAAATTAACACACCAAATTAGCTGGTAATCTAATAATAGCAAACTTTGGTAACACTTTAGTATAGGGACCAAATCTCACTATTAATTAGTTGCTTATTAGCATACCTGTAAAACTGAACAGTAAATGAATGAAATGAAATGAGTTAATTTCACTCAAATAATAATGAAAGTTCATTCTTAATTGAAATAAGTTCTGTAAACTCAAAATTTAGTTGTAGTAAGGTGAAAAATGATTGTGTTTTCTAGTTCCCAGCATGCTTTGCATCAGACAACAAGGAAAATAAATGTAGAAATTAAGTGTTATTTTGTGTGTTTTTGGACAAGATTAACATAGAGAGACACAAGTTAGTACTTAAATCTTGTGTTATGTTAGGATTTACATAGGTTTCTGTTATGTTGGTTTTGTAGTGTTACCATTGTGGTGAAGAGTAGAGCCTGTGGTTAGACTGAGGATGGATAGGAAAGCTTAAAGATGATATAAACTGCATGTTGTTTGACTATTTGCATGTGAGTGTGTCTTGAGTCTTTTAGTTAACTATATTAGCGTGCCAGTGTGCTGTTGCAGACTAGCACTTAACTATAAAGAGCTGAATGAATGTGCTGTTTATGGAAGCAAGTTGTATGTAGTTATTATTGTGATGAGTGGGGTGGGATCATGGAAGTGAGGCTTGGCTTGGCTTCCATTGCTCTCAGCCCCCCCACACTTGTCAAAAAAAAAAAAAAATTATACTCTACTAACTTTAAAAAAATTGAGTTTGTTTCCTCAAATGTTTTGAGTATTCTTAACTTATCAGGTTTTACAGTGTAACATATTGGCTGTTTATTAGTACTTATAAAGCACATATTCTGCATGACGGTATTCTACATCCCTAATCCTGCCCAATACCTAAACATAACAACTACCTTACTAACTATTAATAAGAAGCAGATTAGGAGTTTATTGAAGCAAAAGTTGTTAATAGTGAGAATTTAACCTTAAAATAAAGTGTGACCCAAACTTCAGTACAACTTTTGTTAGGTTTGTTGAAATTTGATTACTTGTTTATTGATAACAGTAGTCTTAGATTACTTATGTGCTATTGAAAAAGCTGTGCATGACGGTTATAAAGAGAGCTCAAAATCTCTCTCCCTCTCTCTCTCTCTCTCTCTCTCTCTCACACACACACACACACACACACACACACACACATGCACACACACATGCACACACACTGCTCCCCCATGTGAGCCAGAGTTCAGGGGTCACCAATTACTTGGGGAGGCTGAGAAAGTTGCAGAGGCCATCCCACGGCTGCCATGTTGAATTAATGTCTGTTTGCTTACAGGTAGAAAGTCAGAACTCACTACAGCTCAGTGAATATTTTGAATTATAGGCCAGTCGTGCAATATGTAGTATGTATTTGAAATCACTCACATGTACAAAAAGTCATTTAAAAAGTTATATTAGATAAACATAAAGAATTTTTTAGACATACATTGAGAATATTAACACATAAACATAGGATGTTTTATTAATATCATAAGACAGAAATAAGCAAACTGCCTTTGATTCAGCTTTAGAAATTAAATATGAAATGACAATCTTGTTATTAAATATGTTAATGAAATATGTGAGTTTTGGATATTTATATAAATAAGCAATTATATGTCAATTGTTTTCTTTTTCATTATAATCCTCCTGAGCAAGGACATTATTCTCTGTACAAGCAAATGTTGAAAAGACTGGATCTGAGCCCGAATTCCTCACATCACAGTAGCTTTCCTAACTCCAGTCACTCAGACACGGTTTGTTCAACGTCCGAAAACTCTCTCCCCACCCTGTGTAAAAGGAGAAAAAGAAAAGAAAAGTGGCCATTGTTCAGGGCAGAGTTTGCAGAAGGTGAGCCCTTTGCACTTTGTGAATGATTTAAGTCTCAATGGGTCTGATTCATTGTGTTCAGCCAAACCAGCATAATTTGCAAAAACAGCACTTGATTTTGTAATAAAGCTCTAGTGTCGTCTTCAATTGAGTCCTGCTGCTCAGTGGCAGTAATTACAGGGGCCTTCTCTGTCTCTCTCCGGGTCCCCTCTCTCCCTCTCTCAGCGTCAGTGAAGGTCCAGCTGAGCTCTGATGCAGAGCTAATGCTAATACATGCTGTTCAGCAGAATAAAAGACACATAGAAACTTGCGCACAAATACAAATTCACGCTGCGAGACAAGTGTTCTAATTATGTCTGTTAATTGATTAGAATTTCAATGGATGGAAAGACATGCTGATAGTCACAATTAATCACGTAAATCAAGGCTGTGAGGGATAAACTTTAGGTCACAAGAGAGCTCACATAATTTTCATAACTGACAACTTTCAGAACTGTTCAAAACTCTAGATATATAAAGATGCACTCCTATTACTTATGAATGGGAGAATGCATGCGTTTGAGAAGCGCACTTAGGACGGAGCATGCACATTGGATGGTCTAGCCTGGAAAATAGGCTTTTTAAACACTTTTTGAGCATAAGAAACTAAATTTATGAGACAGTTGTTGTCAGATATCATTGGTGAATTAAAATATGAAATTAAATCGTACACTTGGTGAGAGAGCTTTGGAGAATTTAATGTTTTCCCATTCAGAGAGACAGGAGCTGTACTTGCATGACTGAATATAGTGGCCTGAGAGGCGTTTCAAAGATGGCCACCAAGTGAAATGACTTGCCTTAAAGGGATTTTGACTTCTATCCCTCACAGCCTCGTCTTAATTTCTGTCAAAAATGAAAGAAAATCAAGTTGTTTTTGTTTACATGTTTGTCTGGTGTTTTTAATATGCTTAAAGACAAACCATGTGCAAATTCACCAGTCAGCACCATTGCTGAGCATTTCTTGGTAAACTGCAGTGTACAAAGACAGTCTCATAAATGCAGTTTAAAACACCCTGTTTCCTGTCGTCACAAACATGTAACTTATCCCACCAACTTGCGGGGCAGGGCTTCATAATATTATTATCTTATTTTTGTAGCACTGAGCAATGTAGCAATTAAGTTAGAATTCACTCATCACTGCTTTGTTTCAGTGCTGAGTTCTGAATGCTTGTGAATCCTCTCAATATAACAAACAAATTAATTAATTGTAATGTATCTTTGTAAGATTGTGATGAACTTTGCGTGCTTTCTAAGCTATAATTTGAATAAATACACTCACAGGGTCATTCTCCAATAACCATTTATGCAATATTGCCATTGTGTTGCTTTTACTAATTCAGTTAACCCTCTGTTGTTGTTCGGTCATTTTAAACCAAAAAATAAATAAATAAATGAATAAACGTTTGGAAATTAAAAAAAATCGCTACTTCGGAATGGTTTGAAATTATATGACCACCCCCGGCAAAAAAAATAAAAATAATAAAAAAATAAAATAAATAAATAATCGTGGGTTTGATTCGAAAAAGCTAAATGGTCTTAAAAAATACAAAAATACAGAGATGTTTTTTGTGTGAACAATCTACAAATCAGCAAAACTTAAGGAATTATGCCTGAAAACAATGCTCAGTAACTAAGGGATGCACAGCACTGAATATATATGGCTCTGCCTAATGGCTACACCATGGTATTACATCAGATGATTTTTTTCTTTCTTTCTTTCTTTCTTTCTTTCTTTCTTTCTTTCTTTTATTTATTCCACAAAGTGGAACAAATCTGTCTCAATTCAATGGATTTTAAATACTTTTGCACCATTTTTAACTTAATTACTGTGAAAGTGGAGCAGGTCCATGCAAGTGTGGTTGAGTAAAGGTGGGGACTACTTAGCATATTTATGAATCTGCAAACATTAAATGGTGGCATTCTGGTGCGATGGGCTACTACTCTGTAAAAGCCTAATGCTGAGTTCACATTGCACGATTTTAGCAACGATTTTCACTCAACAACAGGTTTTTCGAAATCACCGACAAATGCCCAAAATCGGATGCAAATCGGTGCAAATGGGATGCAAATCGGCGCCTCGCTGATGCCTCGCTGACGCCCGTGAAATATTTGGCATGGTAAATATCTGGACCTGTCGGCGATTCAAAATCATGCTGTGTGAAATTAGGTCTGACTAAAAAAATACATTGGCAATGACCTACAGCCAATGAGAGAGCAAGATACAGGGCAGCAGGAAGTTCAGGGAAGAGTTATATGAAAAGTAGTTTGTGGACCAGACAGAGTTGTTGACGATTTTTCCTGTTGTAATGTCAAGCACCCTGAGCTCTGCGCATGTGGCTAGAATTGACTGCACTAATAGGCTAAGTGGCACCATTCACAGATGGGCAGCTGCTATTAAGGACTACTTGAAGAAGATGATGGAAGACAAAAATAGATGTGGGAGATCTGGGCCCGTATTTATCAAGCTTCTCAAAGTGTCATTTTTGTCTTAAGTGCTGAGAATTCATGAAATTTACTCCTACTTTCAAACTTAAGTATAAAAGCAAATTATCAAATTTCGTAATACAGCTCGAGAGGTCTCACAAGTGGTTAGGAGTTGCCAGTAGGGGCTTGTGATGGCGCTGAGGAGACGGACGTGCGCAAATCTTTCAGGAGAGGAAGAATGTTCTTGAAATGTTTCGCGAAAAGCACTTAATCAAATGGTTACATTTCCTCAGTTATTCAAAACGAGCAAAGAATATTTACATTACCAAAGAACATCATAACTGACTTCAGTATACCGCGAGTATTATGGGATCTACACTGTATGATGAATAAACACCTTACCCCTTATTTACACTGCACTCGTCTGCGGCGCATTACAGCTCCATGGCCACCGGAGCTGGGGTGCGTTTCCCAAAAACAACTATGGTCGCGAGTTCCATCGAAACCAATAGACTTCAATGGAACTAACGACCATAGTTTGCTAACTATCCTTTTGGAAAACGCACCCCTGATCGGCTGCGCCGTGGCAAGTTTCTGAAGCAGCTCTCTGCACTGCATCACTATTATAGGCACCTAGTCTATTTTTGACAGATGATAATAATAATAATCGTCTCGCTGTCGTCAAAGGCATCAACAACAGACAATATTTTTGACTATCGTCGATACACTATACTATATATCGGCACCCTAAACTGAGTTGTGATAACACTTTGTTTCCTTGCCATAATGTATTCTCTTGAAAATTCTTTATTGTCAAAGGTGTGTTGAATGTAAACTCCTATTAGGAATTTAACCATTCAATGCAAATTTATCTGAGAATATTCTTAATTAAGGAAATCTACTCAATGATTGGTCCATGGGTATGTCGTCATCCAAAATCCCGTATGTGGCACAACAAAGTGTCCTGAATCATCTCTAAGACTGACACTTAAGATTTAGTCCTAAGCACAGCTTTGAGCTAAGAATACTTTTTTTCACTTAAGTCAACTCTTAGCAGTGTTCTTGAGAGTAATTCTTAGAGGCTTGATAAATTTGGGCCCAGGGCCCGTATTCACAAAACATCTTAAGGCTAAATGTAGCTCATAACTCCCTGAAGAAAATCTTAAAAAATAGTGGGCGTGTCAGTCCTAAATTTAGGACTCCTAAATTTTTGCTTTAAGAGTATTTCACAAAGCATTTTAGCGCTAAAATTAACTCCTAAATCTGTGAAACGTTAGGAGTAACGAAGAGGACTCTTAAGTCACTAAGATCAAGCCACAAACTATCCTACAATGGCTCTTGGCGGCAATCTGCCTCGAAACTTAAACAATTTAGAAACATTTGACAATAATGAACTTTTAATAAGGGTATCGCCTTTGGTTTTGGAGGTTATCCCAACTCCAAATTTTCATTTGATTATATTGTTTTCATTTTTTTTTTTTTTTTAATGACAATTCTGTTTTATTTTATATTTTACTGTATTTTATGATTGTTTTGTACAGCACTTTGGTCCATGTAAGCTGGATTTAAATGTGCTCTATAAATAGAACAGGTATATAAATATATAAAACAGGTGTTCTTGTGTCCAGGTTTTATGCTTTTACGCTTGCATGTCTTTCTATCTATCAGCCATGATTATTCTACTCTGTCTATGAGGCGTCTACGTATATTATATCTATGTGAATGACCTAGCGGTTGAACTAGGTATTGCAGTCCAAATTCTAAATATTGGAGACGGTTTTTTCACCAGGCCCCTCCTCCTCAGTCTTGATGCACACGCAGGTTGCCAGATTAAGGACACCAACAGAAACCAGCGCACATGACGATGAACAAAATTAAATATGTGTGTTTTCTGCCAACTGGCAACCCGCGGTGCCGAAATATAATTGGGTAAACTGGCAGTGGGCGGGTTTCATAAACCATAACAAACACAGACATTCCGGGCCGGAATGCACATTTTCAAATGAAAATAACTGACTGTAGAATTGTTTTTCATATAAACAAGTATGTTAACTTAGCATGATTCTTAAATATCTGCAAACATGTTATGGTATTTTTATGCTTTAGTAGAGTCAAAATCGTGTGACTACTTTGAAATCGATAACAGTATCTCTTTTGATAATTGATGGTAATAGCGCTCTGCTCTCATCCAGGCAAAGTTCTTCATAAAGTAGAGGCACGTCTTGACCAAGTAATCAGTGTGGCCTGCAGCCCCCTCAGTTAGTGAAAATAATCACTACACGACTGGACACCAAAAATCAGGTCTGTCCCCAAAAACAGTGATATCTTGCTTTTAATATGCACATTATTAAAATAAAAAATTCTTTCAAAATGGTGTTGTAAAACTTAAGTATGGAAAAACATATATGAAAACGGTCACTTGCACAGATGTGTGTTTAACACAACCACGAATAGAAATAGAAAAACATGGTTCTGACCACACACACTGGTCTTGTATTGTTCAAACCTCCTGAGGCTTAACTGAGACAGGTTTAGTTATGCCGAGGCTTTGTTATGTTACTGTGTCCAACACAAAAGAGAGTAAGAGGTTCGTGTGATGGTTTCGGGTGGTGTGTATGTGTATGTGTGTGCAAGTCAATTTAGTCAAAAACACACTGGTGGTTACACATCCTTAAATCACAATGGCCATCAACAGTGCTTAGTGAAATTTCTCAGAAATGTGGATATTGTTTTATTTGATTTTGGTTGCAGAGGCATGACATTCACAGGTCATCCAACACAAAGCATGTGTAGTTAAAGCTCTGACCCCTAAAGTAATCTGACAGTTTAAGGCTTTTCATACTCGTAGTTTCAACCAGCAGTGTTTGTTTACATTTCCCCTTCTTTTTCCCTCTGTTTGTTATGATTTCTTTTTAACACTCTGTAGTCCCCTAGATGTGGTTGGTTTAAGGAGAAAAAAAGAAGTTCCTGGAATTTCTCCTTTTCTTTTGTTATGGGATTATTTAACTGAGGCTCTGATGATATTTTCCCAAGTAAGTTAAGTTCAACCAGACACAGAATTATTCTGTTGTAAGCTGTCTTAAAGATTTATTGGCTGACTGATTGCACTTCTTGTGTTTATATCTCAGCTTTTCCAATAAGTAATGTATGATGTTATTACTATTTTAAGTGGTATACACTGTTCTGTTTGTAACATGTTGTAAAATTTAGTAGCCTATATTACATTAGTTATCAAATGACCTACTAAGGGCCTTATCACTGGATGTCCTAAAAACAAAGATGGGCACATTGTGAAATAGTAAACCTGTTGTATACTATAAATTCTGGTGGATTTAGTGTGTCGTCTGGGTGTTGCTCAGCAGGTCCTGAATATATGATACAGTCACATATAGATTGTTGGCTGCATTTAGACTCTCTTCTGAATTTCTTATGTAAATCCACCTGGTTTACAAGATATAAAGAAAATGCAGTTCATGCTTGTTTTTTTCATTAGCTTTAATTTGCGATATTATTAAGGAAAATGAGTGTTCTGTGTTCTTGTATAATCTTTTGTTCTCCACCACAAAGTGCATTTGTCAAGTTAACTCAGATGAACAGTTTGTAAGGAAATGCAGTGACTCATTCTAGGTGCATTAACTCCTCTGAATAGCTTAATGGTTTAGATGCCCGAAGGCCACTGAAACCCAGTGAAACAAACGTAAAACCTAACTCAAGCTGCTGAGATGACAACAGCATGTAAAAGCTGAGTTTGAGAGGCCACTAAATAAATGTTAAAAAATACCCATGCCACGAAAAAAAGAAAAACTTCCATTCTTTGTGGCATTGAGATGAGGGTAAATATTTTTGAGCAGTTGAAATGCCTAAATATATGATTTATTGTTCCTACAACTAATTATTATAGAGAAATTATTATTATGGTTATATGTGTTCCAATCTTTGCTCCAAAACAGATGTAGGGATTTCATGGATAGCTGGATGGCAATGAGAAGTGCAGTTTGAATGACTCTGAGTGTAAATGTCATATGACCCCAGTCTTTACAGATGAAGCATGGCTATTTCCCAAAAGGCCATTGCAGGAGCAGGACTCCATCCTCTGTGGCATTTCTCTGTCATTGGCCTTATAAAGCGGCAGGATTTGTGTGAAGCCTCTATTTATTTCTCTCTCTGCCTTCTCTCTTTCTTCCTATCCTCCCTTCTCCATTGCATCCACTCCATCCTCATATAACTGCACCATTCGCTTAAAACAGTTGAGTTTGTATTTTTCTGAGTATGTGTGTGTGTATATTTGTGTATCTCAGGCATACGCCTGGACAAGTGAAGTAAATGCAATTCAATTAGATACTGCCCTCAGGCCTGTAGTGTTCCTGCGTCTCTCCATTGCACATATTTATCTTACATAACTCACAGGAACTAGTCCATCCATTACTGCACACTCACTTTTTAAGTGCTTCGGCCCAGAGAATAAGAAATAAAGATGGTTGAAGGCAGCCTGTTTGTAAAATAGCTGCCTGAAAGTATTGTAATGTTGGGGGATTTATATTTTCCTGTCAGCAAGGATTATGATTCTGGATTTAGTTGTCATCGTACGTCTAATGTTTAAACTAGCCCATCAAAAGAACTATTGATTGAGAGGCTTACCGGCTATTTAGTGATTAAATTGAATTATGATTTATTTTTCAACAAATAAGATGGTTTTAGGATATTAAAGTGAAGCGACAGACTGCCGTTTCTTCATGAAGCCATTGTCTATGCATCAGTAAATGATAGAGCGAATCAGTTATCTGATTGTTTCTTTCAGGTGTTGCACAATGGTATCCATTCAGGTCAGACTAGAGAAGACTCTCAGCAACGTCTTCAGCAGGATTCTGTTACCTTAAATATATAATACTTCCATGTTAGTAATGGGGCTGAGCCTTGAGCAAGGAATGTGTTCACTTTAATTGAACCAACCCTGACAATCTTTCACGCCATGATTCATATCACATGCACTTATTTGTTCTTTCTCTGGCCTGCAAATTTGTGATAATATTGAAAACAGGCCATTTTGTTGCCATAATTCTCTATCCTCTAGCCTCATCGACTCGAGATATTACTTTTCTTATTTTTTTTTCTCTGTCTATAATTGTGTTATAGATATTAGTGTTCTTCTTCCTCAAGTTTCTATTCTTTATATTTACACATATAGAAAAAAGAAAAGTCAAAAGCTGGTTGATGAAGAAATTTAGTGAGAGAAAAGGTTTCTGTGAGTGTACAAACCTCATGAATATTTAATGAGGCGAGGGCTGGGAGAGTTTATGATTGGTTGTTTGTTACTTTAGCTGTGTGAATTAACCATGTTCCAGAATAGGGTTTTATAACCCCCGAATGGAAATCAGTGTGATGGTGTGAAAAAAAAAAGTCACATGACTCCGTATGACTGTGTAACCGTTTGCTGCTTTGTTTTATCTATTTTTTTTTTCAAGCTTCTCATTCTCTCTCTCTCGCTCTGTCTGTTATATAGATGATTTAACTGATGAATCAAGCTGCATTAAACTGAGTGGCTCACAGGCAGCAGGGCTTTGTTCGCTCTCTTGCCGTTTTCTGTCTGTGTGCATCACGTTGAGTTCCAGAAACAGTTCTGCCATGCATGTAGCAAGTCCCTCTCTGAGCTCCAAGACACTCAGCTGTCACACATCTGTCTGCCTGATTGCTCTGCTCTCTGGGTGAAAAGTGTCAAGTATTTCCTCAAGCTGCTCTTTTGGATGTTAAAGTCAGCTTGTAAATGCATGTTATAGATCTTATTGCGAACAATTCATCCATGTGTGTTTCTTTTTTTTTAAATTCTATCGTGACTCTGTAACGCTTCATTCAAAATGACATAACTAGATCTGTAGGTGAAAACGAAGGACGGTCTGTTGACAGACTTCTCCACAAATTTAGGCTGCTAAAACCATTCCTCCAAAATCGACTGCAATCTCACATTGATTTTAAGTGCAAAGCCTGCATTTCAAAATACTATCAACAACCAAGACTCTGCCCCGTACATTTTATTTATTTATTTTTTCCTTTTTGATAATGTTACACTCGGATGTACGTTGCAATATTCAAGACCAGATCTGTCGCTATACTTCCGTTTCATCACAACCTCAAATGGAGAGAATTGCTCCTGTGTTATCTTTGGGGTCTGATAGATTTGGGCTCTTTTACTTTCTCAAAATATCTCTTTAACTTATCTTGTATAATTAACTTCAAAGTAGGATATGAATAATTTCTCTTTACACTTATCCAAACACAAGTAGAAATGTTTAAAAAAAAAACTTACAGAAATAATCAGTCACAGCATTCAGTAGTGCTTACCAGTAGTCTTGACAGAAAAAAAAGCAAATTATGGAGTTCCCTTTCAGTCAGTCACGTTCGACGTTATGTCATAGTGACTGACATGGGATCCCATTTACATCAGTCACTTTGACGTAACGTCTCCGTTCCCTCCTTCAGGGAACAAGGGTTACATACATAACCGAGATAGTTTTTCACTCCAGTAATTCATATCAAGCAAATCATAAGAAGTAATATAATAATTTGATAAGTAATATACTGTATCTATATAATGTTAATTTTGTTTTTCATGTTAATGGCAAAATTCTCTTCCTAAATATTACAACAACCTACTATCGACATTGGCAGTACTTGTATAATTTGTGTATTGGATTGGACAGAAAGTGTTGTCAATCATCTCTAGACACTTCCAATAAAACATAACACACAAAGTGGAAGCATTGTAAAATAATCATTACGGCATTAACAATTTTTATGATAGTTCTGTAATATTACTGCAGATACACAGTGTTGCACAATTATAATACATTCCATCTTTACTGCCCATTACACAGACTTTGAATAAAAGTAGCAAATCACTGGCAGAACACAGAGCATGTAAAGCATATTCCAGCGCCTTTGAGACTCTAACCCCTCCAATCCCCTGCATGTGACCCGTAAGCTAGCAGAAAATCTCCAGATGATCTTCTGCTAGTACATAGTGAGCTAATTACACTGAAGTTGAAATTCATGTGGTGTAAAGTCACCATGCTCAGCTTTGAAATGGAGAAAAGAGGGAGATTTAAACAAGTGCAAAGCTTTCCAGAGGTGAGGAGAGTGGAAGTGTGTTTAGAGAGTGAAATACACACATTACACCATTAAAATAATGCTTTTTAGGTGGGTTTGTGTTAAGAAAGAGTGCAAATGCAATGCTCTTATGAGAGTTAACACTGGGAACATTTTGGGAATGCTTGATACTTTAAATGTCCTGTTACTTTTGTCACCGTTAGCCACTTTGAATTAGTCTGGGTGCACACACACACACACACACACACACACACACACACACACACACACATATATACATATATATATATATATATATATATATGTGTGTGTGTGTGTACTTCCAGGAAAGAGATGTTGTTTTAGTTTTACACCAAAGCTTTTTAGTTCTTTGTATAAAGACAACAAAGAGCTCAACAATCAGCCGATCAGACTCCATTCTGCATATACAAGCATATAATTATTACAACTCAGAGGGTTTCTGTAATGGGACCCCCACTTTAGTGTAACCGTATGGCTGTGGGCCTGAAGTTGGCATCCTTTTAGGAACAAGTAGAGGGCCGCATGACCACACGGGGGTAAGGCAGTGCACCATCTGTGCATCTGGACCCAGCCATACAGTCAGAGCGAGACTGTAGAAACACATGCTGTTTTTCACATTAGGCTGAACACACTCAATTATGTTTTTGGCTTTTACTACTAATGCATTACCTGTTTTGAAAGACCTAACTAATACAGCAGACTGTTTTTTTAAATATACTTTTCAGGGTTTACATTTAGACATCATTAGTGACATTTATGATAGTATTTGCTGAACCATGTTTCTTATTTTTACTCATTACTCACAAGAAAATCACAGGTGTTTCTACTAAGACATAAGCACTTAGAGTATGTTTACACGACAATGATGTACTAAAAACTGAAAAGTTTTCCTTTACGTTTTTCATGTATAGATGACAACATCCCTTCACACGGATCTGCAAAAATGACTTAAAACACTGTACTATGTTTGCCAGGTCAGTAGTTGGCGATGTCTCTTTGTAAAGAAACACTACGTGAACATCGCTGTAACGTCGCTGTTTTCTCAAATATGTGCTTTTTTGTAGTTTACACAGAGACGATAATGGAATCTTTTTCAAAAACTTGAACTTGAAAGCAAGTATTCAAAAGTTTCAATTGCAATTTTGCAAAATGCCATTGTCATCTCAATGAATGGCCAAAAATGCATAAAAAGTTTCCCGTTACTAGTTGAAAACTGTGTTGTATAAATGCCCCCTTAGTGTGTTTGTCTATAATATGTGGTCAGATTTTGACTACTTTTAGTCCTTGGAAGGATAGTAAAATTTGAAATCAGCTACATTGTGAGACCAGCTAATCGCCATGAGGAATGAATGTATGAATTTCTTCTGTGGAACAGAAAAGAAGATACAATATTTTGAAAAACATCTCAATGAGGTCCTATGTTGTTTGGACTTAAACTTTCTTCAAAATGTTCAGAAAGAAAGTCATACAGGTTTGTAACGATATGAAGATAATTAAATTAAGACAGCATTTTGATTTTTTCTTTTTTTGGGGTGGGGGGGGGAGGGAGGTAAGTGTCCATTTTAATGAAAATGTGAAAATCCAGTTCTAGTGTTTCTGTGAGGGTTAGGGATAGGGAATAGAAAATATCATCAGCTCATTATAAAACGTAGAAGTCAGTGGAAATTCTCCACCATCGTTGTAAAGCAAATGTGTGTGCATGAATAAGGCACAGATGCCGAGAGAGGGAAAGAGAGAGTCGGGCCCCAGCTGGAATAGAGATAATAACACACATTAACACGCTCTGTACCACCCAAACTCCTTGCAGTGAGAACTGGGACCGGCCCCTCCGTCTTCTACCTCACTACACTCATCCCATTTAGCCCTAATCTCACTTTACCTCCCCTAAAATAACATTGTTAAATCCACTAATCGCCCTAATCAACCATGAAAGCTGGGGCGGCAGGTATAGTTCACCAAAATATGTTGAAGTTCATTTCTGTGTTTATTACCATTTGAGGTTTGGTTGTGGATGTGATTGGATCCATTTCGGCTGAATTGCTTTCCTCCTCCTTTCGTTTCAAAGGTTATGCTTCTTAAATGGCACAAGTCAAAAGAAATATAGAATATAATTTTCTAGGAATGGAACAGGCTAAAAATGGAGTGCCATAAGTGGCCAAAAAAGACACAAAGTGCGGGAATAGAATAAAGAGACGAGTACTTTGACACTCAAACACAATCTGTCTTTTATTCTCGCTTTCTCTTGTTCTCCATCTCCCTCTCATATGGAAATGGCTGTGTCTGGCATTAAATATGTAAAATTAGCACTTTAAGTAGAACACATTTCTGTGTTGCGCTCTGAGCTTGCCCAAGCTCAGGCATGCATACGATATGCAATTGGTCATCCCCATGGCAACCCAGATTGGATGAAAAGGTTTAGTGAGTGAAAGTGGATCAGATTGGGATGATTTTTTATTTAGTGAGTTTATTCATGGCGTAACTCACACCAAGTGTCTGCTAGAAATGCTGCATGTGTCTCTGTGGGGATAAAAAGCTGTAGACAGACATTGAGGTGGAGAGACAGAGATAACTGTTGTTTTTAAAATGGCTAAATGACACTTAAAAAATATCCTGTTAAATGTGGGATAAAACTGGCAGCTGTGATTGACAGAAATTCACTACTAAAAATTACAGCGACGATGACACAAGCAAATGTGCAATTATTTTCATACCCCAATGCACAGCACAAATGATGAACCCACACATTGTACAGTAGGAGTGTTACTGGCCACTGTATTATTCTAAGTACATTAACTGTAAACTACATTTCTATGGATGCATTGGATAGTTATTCGGTGCCATGACAAACGTTGAAATGTGATAGCAATGCCGCTGCATCTGAAGTTGCTTGTGCTGCCATCGCTTTCTTTGCCGTCTCTGGATGAAATTAAGGAGCAGAGACTGATGCCAGCAAGTTGTCTTGATAAAGTTCAGTGATTCAGAGTTGAAGGAAATCGTCTGCATGTCACAGAGTTCATTGATGAAGTTGTATGAAAAACACACATCACATGTCTGAGCAAATGTGCACTTTAGTCAGAGCAGAAATTGTGTAATTAAGATGCTTACATGCCTGTTTATTGTTATTAAGATGTGGCATATGCTACATATTTTAATACGATTATGGTTACTATGATTATGAGATTAAACACATCAGTCTGATTGAAGTTTTGTGTTTACATGTACAGTTTAATCAAAATATGGCCTAAATCTTATTATGATCATTATGAGGGTGCATGTAAACATAGTCATTGTTGCTGCTATATTACTGGACCGTATATTTCATTAAGTGAAAGAATGTTAATATGCCTATCTACAAATAACCAAAATCTGTGTTTTATCTTAAAATGTACTGATAACCACAATAAAATACAGACGAGCACAATTCAAAATGATGAATCGGAGTTCATCGTAAGTGCCCTGTCCATAAATCATGGCCAAAAGTAATATAGTAAATAGACCATGCACACATGACACTAAAATAATGCAAAACATTAATTAAATTAATTAATTAATTAAACACAAACCAAATTACTGTATATTACTGATCACAAAAATGAAAAGAAATAAAATTATTTATATAAAATATCATATATGGTGAGTCACACAGAGACTTCTGGAGTAAATTATAGTCTTTACTTCCAAAAATTATAAATTTGGCAATAAAATGACATGTAATGAAATATTAAACCATTTACAATTTTTCACAGTATGGTAACAGCAACAGTTAACCAATTAAATGGTTTTTACTGTAGAATTTTTACAGCATTTGTCTTTAAAAATGACACTTTTTACAGTGAGGCATAACTGTATTTTGAACTAGGTTCAGATGTTTTTATCTGTTTGCTTTTTTAATTTGTTTTTCTTGTATTTCTGTGTTTTTGCAGACAGCTCGATGTCTAAAGTGTCTCAAAGAAAATAAATTGCATATGCACACGGATCAAACTAAAAAAAGAGCTGTTGACTCTTATTACAATGCATGTGCTGAGTCTGACCACATCAGCTCAGATTCTGCTCTCTCAGTCCAACTATGTCACTCCCTGGGTTTCCATTGCTTTTGCTTTTCATTGTCTCCGTTGACTTATGATTCCATGCACAATATGTCTTTTTACCATCCTTACTAATTTTTTTCTCTCATTATTTTTACATAGCTGATGTGCAACACATGTTTTCTATCATGGCGGTGACGTTCCATGTCTACATTGAACAAAATGTATTTTCTACCCCCTAACCCTTAATCTTTTTGTCTTTTTAGATTTTCATTAAGACATTATTTAATTTTCCTCATGGGTATCCAACAATGCATGTGTTTTCATGTTTTAGAATCTTTGTGGGTAAAACTTAACCCTGTGGAATGTGTTGTTTTACTCCTGACGCACTTAGACATTTACACGTTGGCTTCAATTGAGCTTTCTCTTGCTGTAGCCTTTTGTCATTGGTTTAATATAGCTGTGACTATATGAAAAATGTAAAGGGAGAGTGAAGCGTGAATAAAGCTGATGCAACTTGTAATGTAATATTGTGACCCTGGACTACAAAAGTACAGACCCAGTCATAAGGGTCAATTTTTCGAAATTAAGATTTATATATCATCTGAAGGCCGCATAAATAAGCTTTCCATTGATGTACGGTTTTTATGATATTTTTATGAGATACTGTTTGAAAATCTGGAATCTGAGGGTGCAAAGAAATCTAAATATTGAGAAAATCGCCTTTAAAGTTGTCCAAATGAACTTCTTGGCAATGCATATTACTAATCAAAAATTAAGTTTTGATATATTTACGGTAGGAAATTTACAAAATATATTCATGGAACATGATATTTAATTAATATCCTAATGATTTTTGGCATAAAAGAAAAATCAGTAATTTTGACCCATACAATATATTTTTTAAATAAAATTATACATAAAGGTGAAGCATAATAACTTTGGTGCATTAGCAGTAGCTGATTAATTTTTTACTTTCCTGTATTAACAGTTTTGTCACAGCAAACTTTATCGAGACATTATCTCATAGCTGGTTGGTATACTGTTTGCCAAAAACAAAACTCAAGAACATGGTCATCTAAAATATGAAATTAATTTTTGATTAGTGTGGCAACTCTGAAGTGATTGTGCTTTTCCTTTCTGTCTGCCAGTGATGTCTTTCTGAAGCACAGAGAAGACTAACCATATGTGCTATGGTAAATGCAATTAAATGTTAACGGGCTGCGTAAATGTAAAGTCACAACATTTTAAATGAACTCGCTCGAAAAGGACACAGTATGTGATTTTAAAGGGTTAGCAAGTATCTAATAATATTTACTTTATTGGAGAGTATATTTTAACTGTGCACTGTGAAGTTTGTGAAGAGATGTATAATAAAAAAAAAACGAAAAAGTTTCTTGTTTTCATGCATTTAAAAAAGTGTCAAATTTACCAGCATGTGCTTCAAAGAGTCAGATTCTGTCTTGTTGTTACGGCTTTAAACACAGTGATTAAGACTATCCATAGTTTCCGTGAAAACCCAAGGGAATCCCTGGCAACATGTTTATGATTTAGCACCGTGCCTACCTTGAGCTCTGTAGTGTCAGCGATATGGCCAGGGGTTTGAAACCCTAACATTAGCCCACATGTTTCTGTTTTGACTGTGCAAGTGCTGGGAACCTCTCCGAGTTATTATGCTGCTTATTCAGTGCCTTAATCACCCCACACCGTATCTGCCCTCTGTCCTCATCCCATAATGCACTGCCTCCAGCAACTGGTGGCCATTTTGGCTTTGAACCAAGCCCTAATGAAGAGGCATCTGTTTCGATGGATGTTAAACACCGCTGTTGACTTTCATTTCTCTTCTTGTCCCTCCTCCCTCCCTGGAGAATGGAGGGATGATAATGGATGGATGCAGGGTGCCTGGTTTTCCACGAAATGTGAATTTGACGCCAGCCCTTTCTTTTCCTGGCTGCGACCTAATCAATCATAACCGATCACAAATTTATCAGCTTGAATCAATTTCAGACTGTTAAGATTAAAAGCAGAAAAGTTAGCGGGAGGCTGTTTCTTCCTATGTCTAATTTGTTTAATTTAGGACAAATTAACCCGGTGCCTTTTAAAGGTAACCATAAGTGTAATCATTGTGGGTCTGTGCAGTGTATGAAGTTGTTGAGAATGATCAGAAATTGTATTGCTTACTTTCACAGCCAAGTTGCATTCAGATTCTCATAAACTTCTCAAACACTAATATATTTTAATTTACTTGATCACACACACATGAAAGCATAGAAAACAACAGCAAAAAAGCAGTGTCAACTTCATGGCAATTACTCATACGCTTTGCCTCCACATATTTAAACACTTTAGCATCCAGCTTTACGTCCGGAGTAGTGTATCTGTTTTGTAAATATTGATTCCAACTCAATTGCCAATGACAACTCAAAGAAACCTTTGCATTCATCAGCATTAAAGGCCCAGGGACAAATACTGTGCCTTCAAAGGCCTTCACCCATCCAGCAATTAGGGCTAATAGTTACTGCGGGCCAAAAATCTTCCCCTTCCTCCACTGCTTCTCTCTTGAGCAATTCGCTGCCCCCCTCCATTCACCTTGGGCTGGTCACAACCAGGGGGCCAAGCACAGGAAGTTTGTCAGCTTTGAAGATCGGAATTGTAGGTCCAAGGAGCACTTTCAGGGGTGAGCTATGGTCAATTTGGTGTTTCATATTCATTTAAGGGGTGTGAAGGTGGAGATATCACTGCTGCAACCTCTGACCCGACTGAAGGTGAAAGGAAACATTTCTCTTTGTTAGAGATTCTCATTTCTTTTGCAATTTATATTATACTGAAAAGTCTCATATAGCGTTTGACCATCTTAAATGGTCAACTACAGTTAGTTGTATGAACAGTTTTTAGATAGAGTATCCACTCATGTTTTTTCCTTCCAAATCAACTCTAGTTTTCATACTTTGCATTGTTAATGCTTCACAGCTTTATTCAATAAAACACATCAGTTTTACAGTTTGAAAGCCCTTCTCTCTAATCCTCCTACGCTAGTTTTTGACATGTTTGGCCCTTGAGTCCAAGCTCATGGTAAACCTATTTCATACGAAATGAAATATTAGCTCTTCAACCTGCTGCAATATTAAACCCAGGAATATACCGACGTGATTGTTTATTGTGTTTAAAACCTGATGTTGAATCGCCCGTAGGAAACCATAGCGGCGGTCTTCCAGACCAGAGTCACGCACAAGCAGGTTTGTGAATCCGGTTGGCAGCGGTATGAGTTTCAGTGCCGCCTCCGTTGAGGTGAGCAGAGGTGTCAGTTTAAACTAACGTGAAAGGGCCCGGTCGC
Organism: Acrossocheilus fasciatus; assembly: GCA_036784905.1. Taxonomy (NCBI): domain Eukaryota; kingdom Metazoa; phylum Chordata; class Actinopteri; order Cypriniformes; family Cyprinidae; genus Acrossocheilus; species Acrossocheilus fasciatus. The sequence continues at coordinate 27,988,540 of CM071938.1, forward strand.
TTTCTCTCTGCTCCAGGCTCTTTCAGCCCCGTCAGGATCCCGTTTCCCCCTGGCGACCGACTCCTCCAGCACCAGACGCTCAAATCAGTCACAGATTGGCACGAAGAAGAGCAGAAAGCGCACGCAAGAAAGAGAAAGAGAGAAATGGGAGGAAAAGGAAATCCTAATGAATAACATTTGGGGTCCACACCTTGTCTGTCTAGACCCCCCCTCATTTTTTTTCCATTCAGGCTTAACACTTTGATCACACATTCAATTTGTAAATGTTACCAATGACCTCAATCCCTTTTTCTTTCCCAACTTCTCGGTTTTGCTCGCCTCCCTCCATAGCAGAGCTCAGCCCCCGGGCCGTCGATTAGGTTTCAAAGTGTTGATCCTCATCTGAAATCTATTGCTGTTATAAAGCGGAGGAGTCGGAGAATGTCCGTCACCATGCGATCCGTAATCTATGATCCCTTTGCTTTGGGAATATGAAGGTATTTTGTTTCAGTCGGTGCCCTGCAAAAGGGCATCCAGCACACATTCGTGGGGGTACATATCAATTTTTCTTTGCTTTGATTTTTCCCACTTTCCATTTTGAATGAATTTAGAACTTGAGGGTGTTTTTGAGTTACTCGCAAATCATGAAGGCATTTCTAAATCTGTCATTCAGCTTTCCTTTGTAATGTTATGATGAAATGCATCATTTTTCAAAGAGAAGAGGGTTTTATCTGTCAACCGTGTCTATAAAGATTGGTGTAATTTCTGGTCTGGGAGAACACAGCCCAGCTTGAGCGTCTTTTCAGCTCTCTCTCAGTGTCCGGTACCACAAAAGGCCGATAACATGAATATTGGCGTCGTCCCTCAACACTTCCAATGGAGAAATTCCTGGGTAATCGTTGGTGAGGTCCACAGTGATTTTGACTAGATTAGTCCTTCCTTCTTATCCCCATTTAGATATACTTTAATGGATTTAGTTATTCCTAAGTGCTGACACATACCTTAGACGTTGTCAGAACTTGTGGAGAGCTCATTTTTTATTTTCAAACATGCTGCTTTCTGTGTCAGTTTGCTGAAAAACTGACTCAACTTTTTATTTTTATTTATTTTTTAATCATTGATATGGTGTTTGCCAAACTAAATGAAAAAACTAAATTATTTGGCACTTCTAATTTAGGTATTCAATGTTTAAAAAAAAAAGTACATCATAAAAGATCACAGATGACAATGGATACAGTTCAAATCGGGTTGGCCGTGTTGTTAACAGACCTTAATCAGAAATCACTCACAAACCTCTTTACTGGAGTCTCTATGTCAGGTATTTCTGTGATCAGTGTTTTCCACAGCGAGCCGGTACTCCAGGTGCTGAAAGAGAACTAAAGAAGGGGGTTTGTACCGACCTTATCAACATCTAACCCCTGTCATATCACAGCCTTTAGAGGCACACACATCTCAACACCATGCCAATGCACACACATAACACACAGACACTCGTCAACCATTACATGAAATCTGCCGCACTTTTTTTGTAGGTCATAATATTTGAACTATTTACAGAATGTACCTGATGCACTGTAAGGTCCTCTGAGCAACTTTCAGAAATCCATAGGAAACCAGCTACAATGAAAACCAATTTTTCTGACAATCTAAAATATTACAATTTGTTTTAAAATATTACAATTTTATCATTCTGTCATTATTAACTTGTATTGTTCCAAAACCATGATATGGTATTTGTTCGGTTGAACACAAAAGGTGAATTTTTAAAAGCGAATGAGGAACAAAGCAACTTATGTGCTATATTCCAAGTTCATCACACAAAGCTATTGTGTGGCTATATAAGTTTAAGACTACTTTTATGATACGTTTATGGTGTTTATGCATCCTTTTAGACACTTGAAATCCACATTTATTGTACTGTATAGAAAAAAGAAAATCAGTACCTGATTCAGAATGTCTTTTTCTAAAGATTTTTCGTAGTCGGTTGTACAAATTAAAATGATGATACCCTCACTAAAGCAGTTTCTACATCATGAGACATTTCCATCACTTAGTCTCACATATGGGACGAGTAACCACCGCTGTGCTTTTCTATACACCATACCATAGTATCACTCACAGCATGAAAAACCCCCGACAGAAAGGCTGTCTCCTCTATTAAAAGCATTAAATGTGTCTCATATAAAGAGACAGCGATGGTGAACACATTTCAAGTGAAATGTGCATGATTAATTCAAAAATCTGGTGAAAGGGTGCTCGTCTGTATATTAAATGAGTTTGTCTGAGGGAAAGATCAATTCAGAATACAGCAAATTATGGACAGCAACCGTTTCAGTGAAGCTACTATATTAACGTCCAAAAATATAATATGTTTGACAAATGGTCTTTCATTCCAGCCAATGCAAACAACTAATTGGGCACCATGGAGCAACTGTTTGCAAAAAGCAAATATAGCTACCACAGTGAGGTTTGTGCGGAAACATCCGCTCATATATGTGAGGCGAAAGGCTCACATTTAGGGGGCAGCCCACTGGAGACGTTGCACACACTCAAACACTCCTCAAGATTGCCCCCAATAAACACATTCACAGACATTCATGCGTTTCGGCATCTGCAATATTGATCATGTAGCAGAGGCGGGTCGGAGGTTTGAAAGCTTTTACAGTGTAGGGAGCTAAAAACGCCTTGTGGGCTCCTTAAGGTGAAATGCTGCACGTCGCTTCAAAAACGAGCCTTTCCCATCCCAGAGGCCCCAAGAGCCACAGCAGCAACTCTACACGAAATGCTCAATTAGAGCGGCACATCCAATATTTATCCAGTACACTGCCAAACTCGCAGCTCAATTTACTAGACATGACGATTTACAAGGCATGTCCTGGTTCAGGCATTCCTGAGAATTTTTTGAAACCGTTTATTTTTGTTTGTTTAAAAAGTGAATTTTGTTTGTTTTGCTGTTGTTGTGCATAGATACTTGACTCATTGAATCAATTATTTTTGGAACTTAGTAACACTATCAGCTCTTTGTATTTTTGTTATTATTAGTGCTAGGTTTTTGTCATAGTACCTTACTTTGTGTGTGTGTGTGTGTGTTTGGTTCTGTGAAGGCAAGGAAATCGTCTTCAGTCGTCTCCAATCTCTCGCCTACTCTTATTTCTTCTACACAGTCACATCTTCATCTGTGAAACCTAAATTGCACCTCTGTCCAATAAATGTTGCAGAGAGAAGAGGGGAGTAATTAGTTCTTTTAATAAGCAATAATTCATAGCTCACTCTGCACCCTGTCAGATGCAGAGATGGGGCAAGCCACCGTTTCGCCTCGGGGACTGAAGGCAGTCTCATTAAAAGTGCATTAAGTGCTCTCTCTCTCTCATACACACACACACACACATGTGAATATGGAGTTATTTAGTATTTAATGCGCTCTCTCATAGATACTAATAGAAGTATTTTTCATTGCACGTATGCATTGTGACAGCGCGGTTACAGTTATAATTGTAGTCTGGGATGAACTTGAACACATGAACACATTTGTGTTAGGACCTCCTGAACGATATTCGATTGGTCTGTGGCGAGGAAGAGTCTTTTGCACTCACACACACGTTTGTGTGGAAGAGAATGCGGCAATCCAGGACTGTTCCACTGAGCGCAGTGCTGACGAGAGCTGAACAGACAGGCCAAAGCAGGAAGCCCTCAAGTCATGCAAAATGCAACACAAATGCTCCTCCATGAAAGCCCACTGATGGCACAGACACTAATACGCTCACGCAATCAGTGAGTCTCAAACACACACAGATATTCTCCCTTTCCTGCAGATCTAAACACATATGAACAACATGATGATTTTGATGAATTTTACACTGGTACTGAACTGAAATGAACCAAATCTGAATTGAGCTGAAAAATTACACTATTGTCTTTTTAGAGTTGCTTTACAGCTGAATCTGGATTGCCTCCATAATTGAGTTTCCATAATTGATTCAGCAATTTTACTGTTTATTACTGTAAAGCTGCTTTTAAACAATCTGTATTAAGTGCTATAGAAATAATGGTGACTTGACTTCAGAAAAAGCACACACACATACTCATGTATAAAGTTTGTACTGATTTATATTGAATAAATACCTGCCCTCACCCAAAATAATCTTTCACTTGCCACGTACATGAAATCCTTAGCTTAACACACATGGTAAAATGCCTATTTAGACTGCTACACATTACTAAAAGAAAGGTCAATATTCAACAGTTGGGCAGCTGCAGAAATGGTTATTGAGGCTGGAGAAATTCAATCAAAGATATATGAACAGAGCATATGCTTTTCAACCTCAGGGATGTCAGTTTGGATCTAGATTCAGTTTGATTTTTAAAAGCATTTTATACTCATCTGTGAAGCTTACATTCTTTGTTTTCATAAAGTAACTTGTTTATATCATTCCAGGTATGTGCTAGTAATGTTTAAATGGTTTGTTCACCCAAAAATGAAAATTCTGTCATTAATTACTCACCCTAATGTCCTTCCAAACCCGTAATACTTTTGTATTTCTTCAGAGCACAAATTAAGATATTTTTGATGAAATCTGAGAGCTTTCTGACCCTCCATAGACAGCAACGCAACTGACACATTCAAGGCAGTGGTCAACCTTAATTTTATGAAGCCACAAGAATTCTTTTTGCATGCAAAGAAAACAAAAATAATGACTTTATTCAACAATTTCTTCTCTTCCAGGTCAGTCTCCACCACCATTCATGACAGTACCACAACACATGTTGTATAACGTTTCTGGGCCTTGAAGGTGTCAGTTACGTTGCTGTCTATGGAGGGTCAGAAAGCTCTCTTCATCAAAAATATCTTAATTTTTGTCCTGAAGATGAACGAAGGTCTTACGTGTTTGGAACGACATGAGGGTGAGCAATTAATGACAGAATTTTCATTTTTGGGTGAACTAACCTTTTAAGGCATAGTGAAATATTTTGTTGACTGTAACACAGACAGTTGTGCAGTATTTGGAATGTGAACAAAGTAAATGGGTATTTTACTCAAAAAAGACAATCACTTGGTTTCAAAACCTAGCAAGCTACCTCACTGCCGAGGCATCCTATCATGAGGTCTCATAAGTGAATGATTTCAAACGCTAAATGAGCAGCAACTCATACCACATACCACACACATTTGATTTCAATAGCAGTTTTATTGCCATGTTAGCATGTTGCTAAGCTAACAGCCCAATATTTTGTACTTATATTATTTTTAATTACAAAAAATACTTTTATCAATTCATTTGAGTGTTGAATGATACACATTCTTGTTTATAAAAACATTATTTAGATTTGTTAGCCATCTTGGATTTATTTCTGCAATTTATTTATTATCAGTGTCTTCTGAGTTTGCCTTCTCTATAAAGGATACATGTGAAGCTGCCTTAAAATTTGACCAGAATGGGTGATCATAAGAGTTAGCAAATGACCTCAGATGCCTTATAATGGTATGTATGCAATACAGTATGTTATATAACTGAGAAAAAGACTTTGTTTCTTCATATGTCACATTCATTACCCTCACCCTCTGTATCTCTCTCTCTCTCTCTCTCTCTCTCTCTCTCTCTCTCACGCACACACACACACACACACACACACACACACACACACACACACACACACACACACACACACACACACACGCACACAAAGAACCACATATATCCACTTCTCCTCACACTTTCATTTGGCTGGAAGTTGTGGTTTCCACACATCAGTATCCGGTGGTGTCTGTTTGTGTGTCTGAAGGTGTTTGAGGACGTGTCCATTGTGTGCAGCCCGTAATGGAGAACATTAATGATTTAGACCCACAGAGAGGGAGAGAGAGTGGGTGGTTATGGCTTTATAGTTAGCACTGAAACACAGTGGGATATCTATAATCTCTATTGTAGATTTTGGTCAACTGATTGCGATGAATTATGCATTGCTAAAAGCCTCCAGCTTCCACGGTAAATCTCCTTTTTTTCTTCTGTTGTTGTTGTTAAAAGGTTGCACTTGCAGCAGCCACTTTATCAAAATCCCTGAATCCCAACATTCTCCTCACTTATTCACTACAACATGCAAACACACAGATAGAGACAAACAAACAAGAACCTTATACCAAACATCGGCCTACTTTTTTATAGTAAACTTAAAAGTTCTTCAAGACAACCAAAGAGCTCATGCTCGATTCTTTTCTATACCTTTCTGCATCCTATATCCTATATGCTCTCCTCATACCAACAAGGTTCCTAGACGTCCACTGCAGTCCTCAGTCTGCTCTGCAGTAGTTTGATGAACTGTGAATCTCACCTGAAATCAAAAAATTGGACAGAAACACTCACGATTGCTATTGTGTACAATTTAGCATCTACAATTCATCTGACCCACATGCTTTTGGACTTTGGGCAGAGCACCTGGGGAGAACATGCAAACTCCACACTCTCAGAAAAAAATTATCTGTCACTGCAGCAGTACATTCCCAAAAGGACAACCCTTTGTATCGAAAGGGTGCATATTAGTTTTTAAAGTCTACCCCTCAATGACAGCGTTTAAATCAGAAAACTGATTTTTTCTGAGATTGACAGAAAAACCACTCAGCTCAGCCAGGACTCAAACCAGCATAATAATACTTTTTATTTGTATATAAAAATGTATTCTAACCGTAGTATGCTACATTTCATCACATGGCTATATGTTTGAAACCTGAAACATAAGCAGAATGAATTTTGTGCAAAAGCTGTTCTTATGTAAATGTTCAGATTCATAAAAGTGTTTGTATTTTTTTTTTCAAAATGTTAGTTGGTAAGAATAAATGCACACCTGCTCCCAGCCCTGTGTAAATGTTAGGAAAACAACAACAACAAATACATCTCAAAGTTACTCATCTTCTTTTAGGCGAACTGATGACACTGCATTTTTATAATGCTATTCTAATTACCATAATAATGAATAATAATTAATATTTAATAATAAGGAATAGTTAATAAGTAATCAATAAATAATAATAATAATAATAATAATAATAATAATAATAAATTACTTAACTAACTAACTAACCCTTTGGTTAATGTTGAAAAAAAGAAGAAGAAAAAAAAAAGATTATTATTAAAAATTAAAAGCAGCTGCTTAGTTTTATCTTATTATTATTATTGTTTTAGATACCGAATATTCTGACCACCAGTAGTATTCGTCTGCAAGCTTAAGTAAAATAACTTCAGGTAAAGTAAAAAAATAAAATAAAAATAATAATAATAATAATAACTGAATAAGTTTAGGCATATGGCCAATTTGTCTCTTTGCAATATTTATTTTATGCAATAAACTGGAGCCAAACCTGAGAAGGGATTCCAGAAGATTTGAATTCCTGTCAACAAATTTCACATAGTTTCACATAGTTGCACATGCACCCTATTTACAAATGATTGGAATGCATTAACATACACGTTTAACTATCAAATCTAAGGTTTACAATGTGTCTGTGGAGGAGAGTTTAGCAAAGGTTCATTTTATGGGCAAATTACTCCAAAAGTATATTATGTGCAAAGTATTATATTATGCCTATTATGTGCATGTTCAACTCAATAAAGTGGCATCCAATTATCATCTGAAGTAAAGTTGCATTTATTCAAATAAATGTTTATGTTATTATTAATATTGATAATATGCTTGGTGGACTGGCCATCCGTTTCACTGCCTATCGCCTGAAACACTGGGATAGTTTCCAGCATAGGACCTGTGACCCTACATTGGTTTGGAGAATGAATTGATGTATGGTTGAATAAATTAATATGATCAAAATGTTATTAAAAAATTAAGCAGAAATTAACCATTCAATTCACAGTATACTGCATGTAGTATGAGTATGAGTATGACACGCGGTTGTCCCCAGGTTTGACGAACTGACAGTGAAGCTGCAGTGCCTCAAGAACTGAGACGCTGAGGAGAAAGGTTAAGCCTTCAAAGTTCGAACACAACCATTTAGCAGAGACCACTTCACCTCACACCAAATTAATATTTCAGCATTCAATCTATATTCATTATAGAACACACTGCCTCCGACCGCCTGTTCTGTGGTGCGTACACAAGCTTTTATTTCTTCGTCTTATTTATTTATTTCGTTCCCTGAAGCAAGCCGACATACTGCAATTATTGCTGACTATTAAAGGGCACTTAAAACATCTCAACCGTTGCTACGGGCACAGCAGCGATGCGAATTGAAGAGACTCCTGGATAGGGGCAGGTGGGTCTGATCTGAAATGACAGGCAGAAGTGGGTAGCTGGTGCACTTCAATTTAACTCTTTAAATGCATCTGCTTGTTCACCTGATGTGAGTTTCTCTGTGTCTTACTGATCAGGTTTAGAAACGATTCAGACTTTCATTCAGACTTTCAGAGTCCAAAAAAACCTGTCTAAAATAGAATATTTCAATTTTTTTATTTTTATAATATTTCTAAACCATAAGATCACAGTCACAATTAAATCAGAATTGACAGTTATTTTTTATGGAATACTGAGTGTTTATTATAAACGGTTTATCCATGCATATTATTATTTAAAAAATAATAAAAAATGAAAACAATTTATGTACCCTTAAAGGCCTCCTGTAGCGAAACAATGTGTTTTTGTAAAATAAATATCCATATTTAAAACGATATAAACACTTTTCTTTCACTTATACTAACTGTCGTAGGCGGAAGTTGTTCCGGACGGATGACGTAGGACATATGCGCAGCGCATTTTGTGGTGATTAGTGATGGAGAGAAGGCAACAGCCTTTATTCACCCTCCGGAGCCATGTGAGGCATGTTTTAATTTGGATGGATGCGCTTTATTTGACTACTTTTGGACTGTTGAACAAAAACACCCACCCATGCCATTATAAACCATAGAAGAGCAAGGAAAATTTTTTATATAACTCCGATTAGATTCGTCTGAAAGAAAAAAGTTGTATACACCTAGGATGCCTTGAGGGTGAGTAAAACATGAACTAATTTTCATTTTTGGGTGAACTAACCCTTTAACATCGCCCACCCTACATTCTTTTTGTCAGAGAAGCCATTTCACTTTGACAGTTTTGAAGAGAAGATGATTGCAATTCTGATTCATGCCAACTTTAATACTGTTAATGCTTAAAGGCCTGTTCACACCAAAACAAATGTTCATTGGGAAAATTCGGTATGATAAACATTTTAATTTGAATCAGCAGGTGTTAATGCATCTATTCAGACCAAGAACATTGGCCAATCAGTGATATTTGCTCTGTTGGTCACATGCTGTTTTACATAAAATTACACTTGGTGAATCTCAGACTATTTTGTTTTTTGATAAACAACATAATACAAAATCTGAACGGCTAATTAAAAACATGTAAGCCTTTTTTGTAATTAAACTGATGCAGATTTTTGTGCGTCTTTACAAATTTTTACACATCCTTGCCATCTTCTTCACTTTAGTTTGCATTCTTTTAATTCAGCTAAGAGGCCACACTGTATTGATCTTTATTGGTCACACATACAAATTCTCAAGTCAGAACGCAACAGATTTTGTATGATCTTGTGTTTCTTGTCTCCTGTCCTGCATTTGCATCTGTATAAATGGAAGTCAGTGGAAAGAAAAGTATGGTGTGACTGCTCTTTTAAGGACCGTAACCGTAGTGATAGCTCAAATCATTGAGGACAGTTTTTTATTTTTTATTTTTTTTAAACATACAGGTTTAAGATGTTTTCATGTACAGGCTTTTCTCAAATGAACACCCCTAGTAAACATCCTGAAACCTTTGCCTGCAACTGTAAAATGAAACTGAAATGTCTCCGTGGTGTTGAACATGGTGATGGATTATCAGGTTAAACAGCATAATTCAGAAACATTCTAGGTCTGCTAAATATGACACCCTATCTTCTGTGTATTTGTACATGGAGGTGTCTCAGATCGGGCTGCAGAGAGTCTCTCACAGTTGAGCTAATCCCTGATCAGTGCAGCAGACAGTGACACAGTGCAGTGTAAGCTGTCTCTGGGGCCTCTTTCTGGAGCCTGTCACAGCTCTTGCATTTAGGTCACCTTTACTACATGCACATTTGCTTTGGCCATCACTTCTGCTCCACTGCCCACCCTAGTACAAGCCACAGCAAGCCGAGTTTAGTTGGCAACTCCCACTGGTTTATTGCTCTGTGTGTGTTTGCATGTGTGCATTTGTTCTTGGGTGTTATGGTTTTTACATATGCATTCAGTGTATTATTCTCTTTAAATTAGTTAATACATGGTTCCAATAAATTGTAAAATGATAGGCATCATTATATGCAAAAATAAGCATTAAACTTCATACAGGTTGGCAGGGTAAACATACATTTTCATCTGAAGGTTTATAATTGTACATATAATTCTGAGGCCTTTGCATGAAGAATATTTAGGGAAAGTTCACCCAAAAATGATCATTTACTCACCCTCAATTTGATCCAAACCTCTGTGAGTTTATTTTTTCTGATATTTTGAAGAATGTAGGTAACCAAAAAGTTGACGATAACCATATTATAATCATTAGTTGTTGTTTTTTTTGAAGGAATAGTTTGCCCAAAAAAATGAAAATTCTGTCAACATTTACTCACTCTCGTGTTGTTCCAAAACCTACATGGCTTTCTTTTCTCTGTGAAAAGATATTTAAAAAAAAACATTTCTGTGTTTTTTGAACATACAATAAAAGTTGGTTTCTCATGGCAATTTATAACTATTTGACGTATTGGTGATTTCATTTGTACATTTTTGTATAATCTGTTTACACTACAACTGAGGGCTGAGTTAAGGGATGGACCTTCATGCTTACATATTTACAATTTGCCAAAAAAAAAAAAAGTTTTCTCATTAGACCGGGTTGTTTTGGACCCCACTGACCTTCACTGTATGGACAAAAACATTTCTTCAAAATATCTTCTTTTGAGATCCACAGAAGAAAGAAAGTTATACTGGTTTGGAACCAAATGAAGGAAAGTAAATGTTCACCGAATTGTAATTTTTGGGTGAAATACATCTTTAATTGTTATCAGAGCAGTAAAATAATCTCAAACAGTTAAACTATCTCTGGATAGTGGTTGAAATATACCACTATGCTTTCTGAATAACTAAGGTTCAGCTGCTTGTTGAACATGTTTGTCTGTGTGAAGTGATTATGTTAACAACCAAGTGCTAATAAAAACTGATAAAATTGTTATAGCCATATAAATCTCTCCACACTCCATCTATCGCTTATAAATTAAACACACTCCCCACAAACCCAAGAAGCACGCGAACACTCAGACACACACACTGTGATATTGTGACTTTGAATGAGCTACTAAAAGCAGATTATTGATCAATGAGTGAGAGCAGAAAAGGACAGGAAGGGTGAGAGGAGACGGATTAGATGGTTAATCTCTAGAAAATAAAGAAGCCGCCGCTCGATCATCGACCAGGAATGGATGAGTGGAGGAATGAAGGATCTGTACTAATTATCATGTGAGTGAGAATAGCCATGCAGATCTATAAGTCCAGACACTGTCCAATGCCACTTGGGGCAGACTAATGTTAATATTCACTCAGAAAGAACAGCAGAGTCAATACACCTCCATTAGTACATAGACACCCCTTTACTCGTCTCCTCTTTTATCTCATGCTCTTTCTTGCACTCGCAAGGCCAAGGAGCCCCTTCTGCACCCGTATATATTTCACCCGTCTCTCTGCTGTTCACACACACAGTCTTACTCACAAGCACGCTAGTCACTCAATTCATTCCCCCATTAGTCTCAAGTTTCAGCACTGCTGTGTGTGGAACATTGATTTTGTCTTTTCTGTCACACTAAGTGAGCAACAGACAGCAGTACTGCAATAGGTCTGCATACAGGTTCTTAGTATGAACATATTTGTAACATCAGACCGTAACTTTGTGGCATCAGTTGATAGTTTTTTTTTTTCGTTTTGAGAACATTTCGTTTTGAGAACATCAACATAATTCTGTATATGAAAAAAAAATGTGCTAGATTGGTATCCATTGCTGGTCATCACATATGTGTAGTAGAGAATTTCTGTATTTGGATCACCATTCGCCTCCACAAAGTGGTCGCTAAACTTCCTGAGGTTTGCTTATACATTAGATTAAAATTTTATTAATTTTACATTAAATTAAAAAAAGGGATGAAGCTGCAATAACTCAAATCACCAAAAATACTTCTATAACATTTTGTTAAATAGATATAGAATATTATTACATTAAATAATTGAAATGTATGCATCAAAACAAAAATCATTAAACTGTAACAATATTGAAAAATAGAATAGAATAGCAAAATAAAAATCCACTTCAACTTAAAAAGTTCCATTTTTGATCATTTCAACTTAAATATTAAACCGACTTAAAAATTAAGAGTTTAAACTTACTTAAAAAGATCAATGTCATATAACTAAAAATAAATCTGAAAATTGGTTAAATTATTCTGATGACTTAAAGAAAGACTTATTTGACTTATTTAAGGTGCACTCATTTGTAAGCATATATTTAGATAATAGTTTTTGAAAGATGTAATTTTTGTTTTGTTTCATGAAGTTTGTCTTTTGACACTGTCAAGCCAGTGTGTTAGATATATCAAACTAATTATAAATATTAAAAATCTAAGTGCACTGAACATTTGGATGATGTCATGTTATTTCCTGACATATTTGGTGGAACCTAATGCATAAATCAGACACCCGAGCTCCCCAGATAGTCTAAACACACTTAGCTTTTCACCCTCTCCACTTTCAACTAACACACTCGCACGTGCACATAGCACCAGATAACTTACAATCAGACAGAGAAGCTGTGCTGCTGGTGTTCATACACACGTGCTCCTCCTCTCTTCTGCCTCACCGATCTTCTTTTCCAAAAGGCTCATTGTCCACTAACCCCCATTCAATTTCCTTAAGCGCCAAGCATTGCCCAGGCCACAGAAGTCTACTAAATTAGTAGATCAATAAGCTATCTGAAACTCTTTAGGGGGTATTGAAAAGCCCTGTTCTCTTCTCCAGTTGCTCGTCCTAACGAATAGGATGTTGTTTATGTTGTAATGTGCTGTGTCATGGAGTTCTTGTTACAAGTGTCCCCCTGGACCACTGGCCACTTCAGGGACTCGCTGGCTCACTCCCAAATTCAAATTCATATTGGTTTATTGGCGTAACATACTTTTTATATATACTGCCAAAGCACTGCCGAGAGAAAAATAATAAAGCAAAACAATAACAGGAAGCAAAGAAGAAAACAGACAAATTGTGTGATTGTGTTGATATGCACTGAGATGAACTATTTTGGGGAAGTTTATGTGCTGAGGTCTGTCATTTAAAGTGTTTCACAAACAAAATCCTAAATAAACTGATTCTTATAACCTAAATTCATTTGTGACAACATTAAATTGAATTAGTGAAAGCAGAGTGTTTATGGATAGCTAGGCTACTGTGTAAGGAATATTTTGCTTTGGGTTTACGGTTTAAATATCAGGTAATGACCAGGATCACGTGATCATAGGAGACCCTTTTGCTAATGGCCTTGTGAATGTAATGAATTTGCTCACTTGTGTTTGGAACAACTCCTTCCCTTCCCGCGTTTTATAGATGTTTGACGCTTGAATCTAGTTGTCTTAACTTGTTAATGGATTAAAAACAAAGACGAGTTCATCTTCAGCGACGGTTACATGGTGAGATAAAAATAAATAAAATAAAATAAAAATCTGTGGTAATTAGTTACAACCAATTCCGGTTCAAAAAACGATCGACGCTCTTGACTTGGTAGGCAAATTTAACGGTGTGCGCCAGCCAAACTGAAGTCTGGATCGAACAATCGAAGTAGGCTACCATATCACATGCTTCATGTAGGCTAAACAAACATGGACGACGAGGCACTGACTGTGGAAGAAAAGAAACACTGGATATTATTAGGCCTATTTGACAAGTTCTACAGGGAATAAAGGAAGCCGTTTGGAAAAGCATCATGAAATAAAACAAGGTCGGCCTATGTGTTTAGCGCCGTGAAGTGTGCGTGTGAGCACGCAAAGACATTCTGATTGTTTTATTATTCATTGTGTCGTTACAGCCCCATTGTCGCGCAAAGTGTGCAGTTGTTTGGTTTGGTTGCTGCTAAATGTGCCTTCATATAAGATGAATGGCTTTAGTTTGTCTAGCTTTATGTAGCCTACACTCTCTCTTTTACCTTTATCAGGTCTCTATATTTTCACCATATATTTCTTTCTTCAATATGTTTTGGTATACTGTGTTCTTCTCTACCACATCTCTTTGTTTTGTCCTGTTATAATGCTATATTTTTCTTATTGTCTTATCCTCCCCCAGCACCATATTAGGGGCCCTTTGTGCAATGAGTGGTCTTACCCTCAGGCCAGAGACACAACCTCTACTCCCTGTGGACCCCAAACTCCTGCACACACTTTGTCTGGCAAAGTCTGTCAACCCTTTTTCATCTTCTTCAAATTATATTGTCTTCAATTCATTTTGATGGCTGTTTGTGTTAGGCTAATGAATCAAAATTTACACCCATTGCTGTGAAGTCAGATATGACAGAGTGTGTGCTACATATGCTTCAAACTCAGTTCTCTGTTGATGACTGTTTAACACAGTCTTAGAATGAGTAAAAATATGTACTTGTAGAGGTAAATGGATGTCTGATGCTGGAATATACATATGCATTGTAGAACTAGTATGAAATTTAGATTTGTAATAATGTTAAAGCAAAGTTAACCTACCGTGAGATCAAGGATCTAGTGAATTGGTAATCACACTGTAAAAAATTTCCCTGTAAAAAAACGGTAATCTACTGGCAGCTGTGGTTGCCAGCATGATACCGTAAAAATACGGAGCACTACTGTTTTTAAAATTAACAGCTAAATACCGTTTTTTCAGCAACAGTAGACAACTGTAATTTAGCAGCATATAGCTGTTAAATCACAGTTGTCTACTGTTGCTGAAAGAACGGTATTTAGCTGTTAATTTTAAAAACAGTAGTGCTCCGTATTTTTACGGTATCATGCTGGCAACCACAGCTGCCAGTAGATTACCGTTTTTTTACAGGGAAATGTTTTACAGTGTTTAATTAGATACTAGTCACAACCCAATAATTCAATAATTTTAAATGCTATAATAACCCTGCACTTTATATTTATCCATGGGTAACAAAAAGGAATAAAGCCAAGTTAGGATTTTTTTTTTTATTATTATGATAAAAATGTAAAAGTATTCAAGTAATATTCAGTGCACATAAAAAAATAAACACCCATCAACATATCAAAATACAAAAATGGCTTACAAAAAAGCAAACAAACAAACAAAAACAAAATATCGAATCAGGCTTCAAACATTACTCCAAAAACAATTGCACTGAAACAAACAAATTATTAAAAATAATAAAATAAACAACATGTTTAACAAGGCATCAGCATTTTTAATACCTAAATAACTTGGTATAAACAAAGTGCAACTCACCAGGCCAGCACATTTTTCAAAAACCAACCTGCATGGGTGTGGGGTTGTCAACTACATTTTTTTAAATGAAGTCCCACTCAAAGTCCATAAGTCTCTTTAAGAGGTTTGACACTTTGGTGTTGACGGTTATGGTTTTCTTTTGCACCGTTTTCCCAGTTTTTTTGGATGTAACTTTTCCTCTGGCAGCCTTGGTCCCCTTTTCAGGATTTATTCCAACAAAACGTCTAAAAAAAATATAAGAAAGGAATATTTTCAGTAAACAATGATTTTAAATGGTATGATTTTGATTATCAAAATTTTGGTAACACTTCAATAAAATTTCATTCGTTAACATGAACTAAGAATGAACAATACTTCTACAGCATGTATTAATCTTAATTATTTTCAACATTTGCATTGTTGTTAAAATCAAAAGGGTGTATATGTTAACATTAGTTAATGCACTGAACTAACATAATCAATGAACTATATTAAATACTGTAACAAATTTATATATTTTTGTTAGTTCATGTTAGTTAATGCATTCACAAATGTTGAGAAATTATATATTATTGTATTGTGTTACTGTGGCCTTCAAAGAAAAAAAAAAGTCACAAGTTTGTGATAAAGTTAAGTAAATGAGATCATTATTTTAGGGGGAACTATATGTTTAAGGGTTAGTTCACTCAAATAAAATTTCTGACATTAATTACTCGCCCGTAAGACCTTTGTTCATCTTCGGAACACAAATTAAGATATTTTTCCTGTCAACATCACATGCATGCATGCATGTCTGCTCAAGTTTTCAGCTTCGGCCAATACTGAGTTGGCATTCGGATGTAAATAAGGAAGCCTGCACTGAATTCACTACATATGACAACGGTTCATTTTGTTAAATAAAATCTTTATTTTTGTTTTGTTTTTTGGTGCACAAAAAGTTCTTGTCACTTCATAAAATTAAGGTTGAACCACTGCAGTAACGTTGACTATTTTAAACCATGTTTTCAACTACCTTTCTGGAGGTCAAAAGGTGCAATGACATTGCTGCCTATGTGTGGATCAGATACCCTCGGATTTCATCAAAAATATCTATGTTTGTGTCCTGAAGATGAAAGAAGGTCTTACGGGTGTGGAACGGCATGAGGGTGAATCCCTCATGACAGAATTAATGACAGAATTTTTTTTCTTTCAGCTGAATGCAATCAGAGTTATATTATATAATTTTCTGGCTCTTCCCAGCTTTGGAATGGCATTAAGTAGTGTTTTTAAAGCTCCAAAAAGCACATTCATACATCATAAAAGATATCCATACAACTAAATTAGAAAAAAAATATATATATATATTGTAAGAGAAGGGGAGCTACGTCCTACGTCGGGTCAGAGATCACCCTTCTGCCAGAACTCGATTCTCTCATGAACGTGCGTACAGCCGTTGCCAGAAGCCAATGATTATAGTTTATAAAGCTATAAATATGGATATTTTTCACTTTTTCACTTTATCACTTCACTTCGGAAAACATTTATTAACCCCCAGGAGTTGTATGGATTATTTTTTATGATGGATGAATACACTTTTTGGGCATCAAAAACTTGATGTGAACAAACTTGAAAAACAAAATGTAATGCCATTACAATGCTGGGAGAAGCCAGGATATTATTTAATATAACTCTGATTGTGTTCGGCTGAGAGAAGAATGTCATATACACCTAAGGTGGCTTGAGGGTGAGTAAATCATGGGATGATAAATTTCATTGTTGGGTGAACTGTTCCATTAAGTCACCATACAAATACTAACATATTAATTAGAAATAAATAATATAAGTGCAAATTTACCTTTGAAGGAATTCCAGTGTGGATGCTGCTTCCTCCTGGTACTGCAGATTAAAGATGTAATACAAAGAGAACAATGCAGCAAGTCCAGTGAGAAAAGTTGGCTGCACACCCTCGCAGATTATTCGGCCTTCCAGGCTGATCATCCACCGTTTCATCCATTGCCCCGGATTTTCACCTAGATCATAAAGGAATGGATAGAACAATGTTTATTCTATGATCTCTAGAAAGTATAGAAAAGGCAGTGAGAAAATTCTTTCATAACCTGACAACGGCACACAATGTCATGTCTTTGAATGGTAACTGACACTGCTGACCCATAGACAAAAAATGTTATACCGATTTGTAACAACCTGACTGCGTGTACAGGATGACAACATCAAACCTTGTTCTAGTCTTTTTTACTTAAAGAGATAGTTTAACCAAAAATTCTGTCATTAATTCCTCACCCTCGTATCGTTCCACAACCATAAGACCTTCGTTCATCTTCAGAACACAAGTTAAGATATTTTTGATGAAATCCGAGAGCTCTCAGTCAAAAATATATTAATTTGTGTTCTGAAGATGAATGAAGGTCTTACGGGTTTGGAATGTCATGAGGGTGAGAAATTAATGACAGAATTTAAATTTTGGGGTGAACTAACCCTTTAATGCCAAGCCAGATTTCGAGATGGGGAAAAAAGTTTAAATACAATAAAGTGTATAGTGATTGTATAGTGATATATAAAAAAAAAAAAACTATGAGGTTTCTATAAGTGAACTAAATTCTCAAACCAAGAATCAGACTTGGCTTAGTTGAATAAATATTTTAAATTCAAATCTGGGCTGCGTTTCTCAAAAGCATATTATGCCTAAGTTGATCATAGACACCATTGGTGGCAATGGTTATCTAGGTAAGATAAATCTAGGCTTATGATGCTTTTGAGAAACGCAGCCCAGCCCAGTGCAATAAAACATTCAAAGACAGTGGATTCTAGTATAAGGCACATAAATGTAGATCTTCTAATAGTAAAACTTGTGTGAGCCTTGTTTTAGTAAAATAAATTTCAGACATGTCTAATATGATATACTTACCAAGTAGGATCAAACGAGGAGTCACAGGCAGGTTACCAGTCTTCTCGAGGTCAGCAGAAGTTGCAGACATCTATTGTCAAAGAGAACAATTTATGTAATTTATGTCAAGTTCAAGTTTGCTTGCATTGTATAGGCAATTAATTAATTAATTAATTAGTAATTAGACTATAACAAGAATTTTAAGTTTTTGTACTTAACTTACCATTTACAGACAAAAAGATTAGCACATGAAATTGGGTGTTTCATAAACTTCACT
Source organism: Acrossocheilus fasciatus (assembly GCA_036784905.1). Lineage (NCBI taxonomy): Eukaryota > Metazoa > Chordata > Actinopteri > Cypriniformes > Cyprinidae > Acrossocheilus > Acrossocheilus fasciatus. The sequence goes on from CM071938.1 coordinate 28,007,159, forward strand.
TGTATGATTGATGCATCGCCGACAAACAGTGTGTGTAGGCTATGTGCAAATCAGCTCACGACGCACGAACAAATGGATTCCTAGCGTAGCCTATACCCGTTCACTAACAGGCTTCTAATTAAAATTGCAAAGGCTTCACTTTAGCTTTATAATATTATTTTTAGAAGTACTTGATAAAAAGGTCAAATCGGACGTAGTGGCAAACAACACTGGCAGATACAAAATGACCGGCGCACGTAAAAAGTTATCACACAACAAAAAAACAATCGATTTTGTTCACTCCCACCGAGTCCCACTCATATTTTACGTGAAGTAAAATATCCATTTTGGATGAAAATGAGTGATTTACCTGATGTGATGTCAGTCTGACTATGAACTCCATCGATCGGTCGGTCGCTCAATCATCCCTCTACCTATAATAGAGTCGTCTGATTTAAATCACAGAAGTGTCATTGGATGTTTAAGATGTAATATTTTTAAGTAATAAGTAATTTAAAGAGAGGCAAATACAATCATAAATAGTTGCAATCTTACCTCATGCAGATAATCCAAAATGCCGTCTTGTTCACGTTGGAAAAAAATATGGTATAATTCTGTTAAATAACGGTGACATGCTGTCGTTGGTCGACCACGCAACCCGAAGTGAACAAGTCTTCCCATAATGCACTGTAAATAACAGCAACTTACTGCTATTACTTGAAAACATCATTTTACTGTTAAATTTCCATGTAAATTTACAGGAATTTTTTACAGTGCAGCTCTGTAAAACAAATGGCTAAAGGGACATTGCGTGCCTACAGTTTTTAGGGCGCTTTCCTTCAAATCTTCTACGTTTTCTGGTGTTTGCCTTCCAGTTGCCAATGACAACGACCTCTGTTAGAGAACTGAGAAAGGTCTTGAGGTCAAAGTACTTGCAGGACCCCCAGAAACACAGGCCACTTCCTAGTCAGGCAGAACGGTACATACACACACACGCACACAAAAAGTGGAACAATGAAGACAGATGTACAAAGACGCAACCACTACCCCCAACTGAGTCTACTTGACCCAGAACTGTGCAGAACAATGTGGACAATGGAAGTTCATAACAGAATTGCTGTCCACACTTCTGTCCACTTTTAAGTTATTTTTTAATTTTTTAAATTTTTTTGTTTGTAGGTAATAAATATTTTTTTATATATATGTTTTATATGACTTTCCTTGGTGAAAGATCATTTTGGTTCGATTTGGCAAGTGACTACATAATCACTTCTAAATGGTCAGCCACACCTCTTCCTGTATCAGCTGTCAATCATGCAGACAGCATGTCTGCTTCCAGAGCTCAGGTGCCTTGTGGACTGCTGTTGTCAAGCGCAAGCATCAGAGCACTCGGAAATGTGAGAGTCTCTGGCGGCCGACAGGAGGCCACTTTAGGAGATGCTATCTCGAGGACCCAAACACCCGACACACTCACTAACACACACACACACCTACCTTTATACAGACACTGACACATTTGCACCTATGCGCGCACACACAAATGCTCTTGGGTGTACCTGGATGATTCAGCTTAAGTTTTAAGGGTTTGAGGCATTAATTGCATACTCAAACATGAGACCAGAACTTGAAAATAGTATGTTAGCCTCTTTTTCTTTCAGATTGAGTCGTTTTAGAACACTGGTTACTGTAACATTTGTATATTGGCTTAAGAAAATAAATTTAAACCTTAATGTAATGGAGATTGTCCTGTGTTTTTAATATATATATATATATATATATATATATATATATATATATATATATATATATATATAAGTGTGTGTAATATATCTGTTTCACTTGAAAACGTCATGTGACTCGTGAAACTCAAAACCATCATTTATTCTACATTTAAAGGTGCCATCAATCAATACTGTAGTACAGAGACATCCATAACCCACTGTAGTCATTGATACCCTTAAACCTGTACATATGGCATGTTTGTGTTGTGGCTTCTTTGATCAGGCCTTGGTTTTAATGGATTTTTCTCCTCCTTTTGGCCATGGGACTAGAGAGGGCAGGGATATAAAGTGGAGGGGTGGAAGGTCATTTGAACCTTGTGGTTTTGGAGCAAAGTGCAGGACGACAGAAGGTGTTCTCCCTGTATTGAGACATCACTCTCTCACAGAGACAGGAAGTCTGCTCTCCCCCCCTCCCACTTACACATATACGCAGACTCTAGACCATTAACAGATCCCATGCGTTAATGGGCAGTATTGTAGCAATTGATGGATGGAGTTAGGTATCCAATACTGAAATCACAGTGATTAGCTTGCCACCTCAGAAGCAAATCGGAGTCAATCCCTGAAAAAAAAAATGGCTTGAGTGAAGTGGACAGCATCACTGTATTTCGGCACTTTGGCCCTAAAGGCCCCAAGTGTTTGGTTACTTCAGAACCTTATATGCAGAAATATTAATGTGTTTATGAGATTGACAGTGGTGGTCATAGAAGTTACTATTGGCCAGTGGTCAACCAGTATGACTTTTTCCATATAGTGCCGTATTCAAAACCACATTTGTATTATGTGGTTACATTATTGATACTAAGCATTCAACCCATTATATATCATGCTTGAGATATTAAGACCTTTATAAAGATTGAAGTATTAAGCATTTTTCCATGTGTGAAATGGTTGCATGCTGTAAAAGAAATACTATGTCACATTATCCAGCAAGTTGTCAAAAGCTTCCAAAGTTTTATTTTCTCCAAAAAATAGTTCAGATGGTAAAGTGTATTTAGCCTTCAGTAACTTTAATTTTCCACTTTAAAATCCATGACATATTACACAACATTCTATTTAATTGAAATCCACATTTACAGTAATGGGTTAAAGTATATAAAGTAGCATTTTAGTATTAACTTTAGGTTAGCTATTTTCCTTCTTTTAAATTTATAAAATTACTTCAATTAGCCTAGTTGTTTTTCAACTTTGCATTGCTTTTGTAAAAGTTCTGTTTCATACGGTTTGGAAGTGTTTTGTGAGAACTATCATTTCAGTGACAAAAAACATTAAAACTTTTTATTGATAGGGCCTAATAATCCCAAGATCTGTGCGAGTTTTTAAAATGCTCGTTTGCTGTTGTTTGAGAACCCAAATTGGGCGGTCTGGCTAAAAATAAAGCAACAGTCGAGATGTTATATTTGTTTCTTACATGTTTAATGTTAAAGTCAATTTGGATGTGTTGTTTATCTTTTAAAATGTTCTAGAATACATTTTTGAAGTGACATCTGTTTTCATATTATTATATGACTGAATTGTTTTGCTAAACGCTGCATTCGAGAGTAATGTAAACCGGAATCTGCAATGGTTTCTCCGTGTAAAAGGAGACTATCCTACAGCATTTTAGCTTGTTTACAAACAACTAATTTTGTTGTAATCTACGAGGCTGCTCTTAACTATCTTTGCTGTTATTTAATGTTTAAGAAAATTAAACAATTAACCTTAAGGTAGGCCTAGTCTCTTATCCTCGAGCAAATAGCGTCTGTGAACTCTATTCCTTTTCGGAAGACCAAGTAGCCTATCTAGCTTTGTAAAACTTTAATAATCACTTACCTTACTTATTTAATAACGTATAGTTATTATTACCAATGCGAGAGAGAAAAATAGCGAGACTGCCACGTTTTCAACTCAGCGGCTGAAAGAATTAAATTAGGTCAAGAATCTGTGAATCACAGAGCTGACGAGCAGGACCCAAATGACAACAGACACCTTCTTAAATTTCCTTCTTTCAGTGGAAACTGTACCTTGGCCTAACATGACCTCACTAGAAATAAGAATTTGTAGCCGTTGTAATGACAAAATTATTCTTTTCAGAATTTAGGCCTAACATCACTGTTTAAACTATTTACTACTCGCGTACACGCAAATTATTTAGAAAGTTTAGGCCACGAATTAAAGATTTGGAAAAATAAAAAGTATTGTTATTGGGCTCTCACAACCACGTAAATTAGCCTAATCTCAGCTATTCATTTTAAAATGTATTAATGAACACTGAGTAAAGTTTACTCCAAGATTATGGCACGAAACTTTATGCAGGCTGATTTATAATAAAGCACTATAAAAATGCATGTGAAATGCACGTTTGTAGAACTTTGTAATGCCTATATTTGCACGAAAGTTTATTGACACTTAAGTTCATTGTTAGGCAATACAAGTCCGGTTTTTATTTATTTATTTATTTATTTATTTATTTATTTATTTATTTATTTTTATTACTATTATTATTATTATTATTTTTAACAGAGTTAGAGGATATAGGCTATCCTCAGGTGGAATAAGCCGTCCGTTGGGGTCTTTAACCCTGAGACTTATTCCGAGTATAATAGGCTTGGTCATCGGAATTTACTTTGTTTTCCGGTAAGATTTTGTTGGCTTACCATAGATAATTCCTCAAGAACATGCGACTCTTAACACTGTTAATGAGACTCACGTGTTTAATAAACACCCGTGAGTCTGACCTAGTTTGCAATGATATTTACAGCTGATTCAGTTGCCTATCAAAACGTTCTTAAATGGATAAAACCCCAACAAGTTACTAATACAAAAAAGCCAGGACACAAAAGTTTTCTGTTGAAGCAAGTGTAAAACAGAATATTTAATGACACTCTGGTAGTATAGCCTACTTAATTGGCCAGGTTATGCTGAAAACGATAAAAAGGAATAAACATACAAACATGCGTTAAATGTAAAATAACCAATACATTCACTTAAATACGTTTTAATTGCTCATTTTGAAATTAGAGGGCCATTTAAAATACAAATGCATGCATCAATAATCGATCTTTGGCGGAGATGTAAAAATAATAATATTAATAATAATAATAATGTAAACAGTAAAACATTTGTGTTATAATGTCCTGCCATGCGAAGACAGGGTGATTGGCACCGGCATTTCTGCCAGTATGGCTGCTGAATCTGATGCACTGTAATCGGAGTATAATATGCTAGGTGTTATTATTTAGGCCTATATAAAATTTTGTACAGCATACAATAAATAAAATAGGCTTTTGCATAGAAATACAAGCCAGCTCCTTTACTGACCGATAGCTGAACAATGTTCTCAGCAAAACACACAAAAAGGCCGATAATGCTTGTTATCAAAATTTGAGTTGGGCCGTGTTGTCGGTTTTTTGTTTTTGTTTTAAGAGCTACTTTGTCCCCTGTGCGAGGGTCTTTTCTAAGTCATATATCTCCATCAAACAGGCTGAAATACTTGCTGGCGTTTGAGAAATAAAAGTAAGGCGCGCTACCTCCAGGATACACGACTGGTAGAGGCATTGGAAGCATGCACCTTCCGAGCAGATTATTCTCTTTAGTATATAAAGCTGGCAGCGGTACCGTCTTTCCAACATCACTGAAATCGCTAGTCGGTCCCTCCAGTTCAGTAGACAGTTGTCTTTTTAATTTATTCCGTCGATTCTGAAACCAGATTTTGACTTGAGTCTCGGTGAGCTGCAAAGAGTTCGCCAGGCACGCGCGCTCCGCGCTGCTCAGATAGCGTTTCATGTCAAACGTAGATTCCAGTTGGAAGATCTGTCTTTTTGAAAATATAGTGCGCGTTTTCTTTTTCGTCATTAGTTTATTCTTCTTGCCGTTGATCTTTTGTTGCCCGTCATCGCAGCTGTCCGCGCTCTCGCTGCGCGTGTCGACGGTTTTGAGCGCGTCCGCCACAGTCCCATCTCCCTCTCTGTTGACTTTATCTGAAAGCCAGTCACATGCTATTGATATGCGCTCAAAAATGACAGTGCAACTAATAATACTGCAGATTTGTGCTAAAGATAAAAGCAATATCTTACCAATGGTGTGCAATCTTGCATCTGACCCTTCTTTGCATGGACCCTCGCTCTCTCTGGGATGATGCAGACAGCCATCCCGACACACTACAAGCGATGTCTGTGAATGACAGCTGTCAAAGTTTCTGCTGCTCGACTTGGAGTTGAGGATGCTGTCAATGGTGAACTTCAAAGAAGCCGGTTGACATGACGCGTCCTCCTTGCTCATATTCTCCGTTAGATGCGGGGTCTTTGTTTTCCGTGTCTCCTTTTTGCCGTTTCATAAACTAACGTCTCGATTCTCCGAGCACCATCGCTCCACGACGTGCAGTGCTGCTGCGCTCGCCTAGACTGTTAGTCCACTGACCGGAAGAACACGATTCTCCATCGTTTATTGGTCACGAGAATCAGACAGCGCGGCGGCCAATGGCAGAGGAGGGAGGGAGCTAGAGCTCAGACCTATCCAGACATCTGGCACACATACTTCGATATGTGAACAGCACTGCTTACTATTTTTAATGAGAGCTCTTAAGAAAAGGAAAGAGATTTCAGCTTTTAGTAAGAGGTGTATTTTGCCTCTTTGGCCTTCTCCAGCTCCTTTGATGACGCTTGCGCGATGTCAATTCGAGAACAAAGGGAGGTCAATGTAGCTTAGGCTATGACTTTTTTTTTTCTTTCAGATGAACTTTCAGTTCCCAATTAAGTTAATTATAGCAACTTTGTCGTTAAAATTATGATTTTGCTTCTTGCATGTGTGCGAGATAATTCCGAGTGTTGAAAAATGTACACTATAGCCTAGGCTATTATGGTTATTTAGCTACTAAATTAGCTAGCATTTAGTATTTCAATAGTTGTTTTTATTTTGTGGCGGTGTTTGTGGCAGAAACAGCCTGTAGCTATTATTATTTTGAACTGTCTTGGCCGTGCAATGACTATTAACCTTTAAAAAACGAACGCTGACCTTTACTTTTTCCTTTAGTTATTTTCAAGTTAAGTCGTTATTTCTGGGGCATTTAATAATTTAGCTGCTAATTATTGAACACTGAAAGCATTCATGGACGATAATGTTGTAATAAATATTATTTTACTGAACCTTTAGTCCGTCATCACAATTAAGATTTCATTGTCTTTTAAGCATATTCTCATCCAGGACTTGCAAACGGACCCTGAAATACATCTGAAATCATTATAAACTGTAATGATATGATTTTGTATGTCTTAATGTAATACAATAATGTCCTAAAATGGCTAAATCATATTTTCATATCATTGTTCTTTCTGTTGCTAAATAGGCAAGTAAATATGCCTGGCATAGTTGCCGCGGCCTAGATGATTATAGCTTGAACCTGTATATGTAGCCTATACATTTGATGGACTATTTAAGATTTATTCGTTTAAATTGTTATTTTGTGTTAATCGTACATATCCAATTCAACAGAGTGTTTGAATTTAGTATAGCGTGTTCTGTTGTGTTCTGTGTGCTGATAAGAAGGCCTTTTTAAACCACACCTTTTTGTTTGTGAATAATAGTGCTGCACTAATTTACTGTGAAAATATAACATTTTACATCTAGTGTTTGATTTACATGTTATTTAAAAAAAAGGTTAACGTAATCGAGATAATCTTGACCCCTGTGGAAATAGTTTGCTTGATACACATGAATTAAACCTATGGTTTTCCGCTGTCCCGTATAAAGTCTTGACGTCTTATCATGTAGAACCCGTGTACAGGAAAACCATACTTGCTTTAAAGTGATTCGTTTATTTAAATTTATAATGTGAAAAAGTGACAATTTACAAATTGGTGGTTCTGAATAAAAATATAATTTCACAAAGCAAGTGTTGCCCTTATATTTACATACAGGTGAGGGCCCCCATGCACAGAAGACTATATAGGCCTATTATAGACAGGTAACAGTGACAATTAACACAAACTTGTCATTTCTCTTGTGATCTTGTGATAGGTGTTTTCTTTTCTTTGGATGCAGGAGACAGTACTGCAGTTTCCAGCAGGATATGTAGGCTGTATGAGTTATTGCACCTTCATTATAACTGTCATTGGACCACTTGTCAGCGTGAGACAATCAGACAAGCCCTGTCATTTGCGATGTCATTAAATTTACTGAATGAGCAAAAGATGATAACGGATAGTTCACTGAATTTGAGAAGCCCATGATTGGTGGCGAGACTTGAGACACGTTAAAACTGAGAGTCGACATGGGTGTCGTTTTATCATGGTACAAGATGGGCACCCGTACAATCCGTTGGGAGCTGTGGTTAAAATTAACAGCTTCTAAATCCGCGGCCAGTTGTCTTTTCCATTTGTTTCTGCGGTTCTGGAACCAGATTTTCACCTGTGTCTCGGTCAGGTGCAGAGAGGCCGCGAGGCCGGCGCGCTCAGAGCTGCTGAGGTATCTCTTCATGTCGAAAGTGGATTCTAGCTGGAAGACTTGGCTTCTACTGAACACAGTTCGGGTCTTTTTCTTCCGGGCCGAGCCTGGCTCCGAAGTGTCGGGACCAGAGCGCTCGTCGAAAAGCTGTCGAGCGTCCTCACCCTCATCACCCACACACTCGCTCGTTTTTCGCTCCACTGCCCCATCAAGAAGCTCAGAGGCCAAGGGGCTGTTCCTGTCGCTGCGGCAGTGTTCACTGGAATGGCGGGTTTCTTCTTTTGGACCTGATAAAATAATGATTAAACGAATGTGTAAATGTTTGAGAAATGCATGTTTATTATAGCCTAATTGATCAGACGGATGTCTGCCAAAGTGATATCAAAAATCTGCTCTAAATCTGGCACGTTCCCATATAGCCTATGCATAATAGCCTAGACTATTGTGTGTCTTCGCAGCCAGCTCTCTCCCTGTGACTTTCACAGCTTTACAGAGAATCAGACAAACCAATTGCACTCTTAAGCCTTTAACGAGTTTGGGAAGTCTTTCATTGCGACTCGGCTGCTCCGCACTTTCGAGTCGCTTTTGTTGGTTTTACTTAATGAGGCTTAAAACTAATGTGAACCTGCGAGCAGGAAAATTGATGCTGTATACACCAACACGGAAAATAATTATTCAGTTGGGAACTAATAACGCGCGAGTCAGCCTATTCCATCAAGAAGCAGCACAATCAATTGGAGCTTGTGTTCTCATTTAAATTAAATAGGTTATTTAATGTAGGCCTAGATTTCAGTTCAGACTAAGAAATCTCTATATTATTTTCATTTACGATTTTTAACATAATTATGAGTTTTATAGCCTACAATGTCTGTGTATCCCGCAACTTACTCTCTGAGGTTTCCCGTTCATACCACTCCAGGGGTGACTGTGTGCTCCGACACATGTCTGTATTGAAGCCTGCGCTGGATGCTTGACTGCACATTTCCTTGCGATGCGCTTTAGTGCCGCCTTTAAGAACCATCTCTCGCTCCATGCCATCGCTATCCTTTAAAGGACGGACGGACTTTTCTGTCCTACAAGAGCCAAGTAAATTCTCGATAAAAAACGACGAGCCCCTGGATGTGGTGGAAGTATGCTGTTGTTTGCTTTTGTCATGCATTTCTCGTACAAATAGGCTATACCAGTCACAGCAATAGCCGGGTGACTCGCGAATACTTCTAAGCAAAAAGTAACGAATCCTTCCTCTCCGGATATCCCAGCTCAACCATCGCTTCAGCAGGATGAAATCCTTCGTGCGTCCACGGCTCAGTCCAGAGAAAAGCGGGGCTGTAGTAAAGAAAAATCCAAGTCAAGTAAAATGCTTAACGAGTGGAGGGCATTCTGCTATTGGACGAGCACAATAGCAAATGGGATTACTCGTGAAAGGGTATTACCGGCTCCAATTCGACTTCGCTTTTGATCGTGCCTCAGGGTCGGTGGAACCCCTGTCACAGAGGGCTTTATTTGGGTCAATTAGGGAGCAAATCAAAATACAGATAGTGGTTCAGCGCATCGCGTCAGCCGGGGATCTCGTAGAATCGGATGCTGCTCCGTCTATTGGTCGGATCGGTCGCTACATCACAACGACGTTACAGCAAACGCCACTGTTTGGCATTGAGACAGCCTTCTTCGGGACATCCCAGGATATGTTGTGTTTGCTTAATGCATTTAAATATGTCAAATAATATGTTTAAACCATAGTTAAACATTGGGGATTTTTTGGAGCTCATCTGTAAAACACTGAACTTTATTAGATTTATTTACTGACCCATGAAATTCATTTAATTTTTTTTATTTTATTTGAATTTTTTATTTCGAGCGTTAACAATAGGCTAAATTGCAAAAAAAAAAAAAAAAAAAAAATCCTGGCCCTGACAACATACTAATTGGATAAATACATCGATGCATTTGGTTTTGTTTATGTCGATGATTTGAGAGCATAGTCTATATGGCATTTTAAAGCATTTGTAGTCATAAAAAATAGAAAAAGAGAACAGTCTGAAATAATTTAGACTTGATTATTAGCAATAAATATATTTTAGGATCTCAAGCTGGCATGAAACAGTAATATCGAGGTTTTTGGCCTGTTAAGCGCTGAAAGCATTAAAACATTATGTTAAGTCTAATTCTTTTTCTTTGAAATTGTAAATGGATAGCTGCTACTTGATTCTTACAAACGAGCCTATTTCAGTTGGTGTAATGTGATATTTGTCTTGTTTCAGTTATATTAAATAATATATTTATCTTAAACTTGGTTTTAAAAACCATGTGATTTAATCACATGACAGGTATTTTTAAGTTATTTTACTAAACATTTTACATCATCGGTTGTGGATACCAAAATTTAAAATGATTGCCTACTACATAAACATAAAATATAGACTAATTATGAAAAAATAATCTTTTTTTAATTTTGTATTTTAATTTTTCTTTTTACTTGTTCTATTTTACCTAAAATATCTCTGAGTTGACGTCTGTGATCGTTACCGTTTCTTTAGAGCAAATCTTTAAATAAATAACGTTCTGGCTTAAAACCCTAACATAAATTTATTGAAGTAATTATTTAGCGGGTATACACATCCTTATCCTCTTACCTTTTAATAGCGAGAAATTGAGAACTGTAAATCCTGTAATTTGAAATGTTAACACTAAGGAGAAGTATAAAACACATACAAATATGCTACACAAAATTCTATATATAGCCTACATATATTTAAATATATGTATTTTTCAATTCCAGTATTTTGAAAGTGAGGGCGATTTCTTGATGTCTATGACGTTTTTCCCCCCCCTGCTGTCTTATTCTGCGACCTGTTAAATTAATTTTATAATATTTGACATTATTATTGGGATAGGCTTCGTATAGTTTCATATTTATTTCAGGAGACTTTTTTTTGTCTTTGTTTGCTTTTGTTTTGTTTTTCTAGTTTTCCTTATAGTGCATACAGAAAGGTGAAATGTAGTAGTAGTAGTAGTAGTAGTAGTAGTAGTAATAATAATAATAATAATAATAATACCAAATACACTAAGCCCAAAAATAGGATAAAGGTGTCAGCTAATTGCCTATTATATTAGTTATAGTTTTAACTACAGTTTAATTATACATGACGCATAGTTTATTTCGTCTGATGACAAAAAATAAATAAACAAAAAAAAGTGCGAAAAAAAACTGTGTACACATGCATTTTAAGATTTTCGTTTACATGGACACGTAAAAAGCTTGACTTTATAGTTTTCAGCACCTTAAAACATAGGCTACAGAAGCGCTAAATCTTCCTTTTTACGTCACTACTATTCATTAATGGTTTTATTAAAAGATTTTCGAATTTGCTTTTTAAAGTGAAAGTTTTTATTTTCCTAAAATGGCTAAATTTAGAAGAATCTAACTTTATATACACTAGTTATAAACATTTTTTTGTCAACTGAGTAGCGTGTATTCCTGCTGCTCTTCTCTTTTACAAACGATAACATAAATACAAGTAGCTAGTTATTCGTTAACAGTTTGTAGTCGTGAAATATTAGTTTCAGCAAAAACTAGTCGAGTAAATAATAGTCTTTTTAGTTTTTAAATTATGGTATTTTTGTATAAATATTTTTCTTCTTCTTAATAATAATAATAATAATAATAATAATAATAATAATAATTATTATTATTATTATTATTTAAAAAACATACAGCCTGTTAAGCAACTATCTTGGAAGATAAATTTAGTCTAAGAGAAAGACCTATTGCATACACTGTGCTTGGAATGATATCCTGCAACAGGCAACAACAGCAAAGGCAATATAAAAGGCACTTACTGTAATGAAATGGGCTTCAAGTTTGAAAATCCACAGTGTGATACTTAATTGTAAAATGAAGTCTAATGTGTACTTTGTGGACAGTGATGCCTTTTTTATTTGCCTTTTAAACCATGGACAAAAACCTAACCGCTCACTGAGGTGTTGATGTATTGACTGTGGTTGACTTTTTACGTCTCTTCTTTCCCTTCTTTTTGCTTCTTCTTTAACTTGTGAGTGAGAGGCAGAGATTATTTAGCTCATATTACTGTGTGTACTTCGGCACTCTCTCTGATATGGCACCAAGTCCGACCCCCTGTATGTGAGGGCAGACAGCCCCTGGCCTCATGGGCATGTAACCCCACTGATCCTTATCCAGACTGGCATGGCCTTTTCACACTGGTGACCAGTATTGAGACCTTTAGTGCTCTCCTCTCCCTCTCTTTTTTTTCCTCTCGTTTACGTTTTCTCTCTTAATACACATTATCTTTCTTCCATTTATTTAACTACCCTTTGCCCTCGTTGTCATTCACTATATGTCACATTTCTTTCCCATCACATGAACTCATCCCTCCCCCATTTGTCCTCATGTTCACATGATGTCGGTATTCTCCTAATAAGCATGAAAAGATTTGTTTTACCACATGGTGTAACCATGTTTCCTGCCTACACTGTTAGACACTTCAAAGGGTTTTTACAGTAACTTACTGGCAACACAGTAGCAAACTGTATTTGTATGAATGCTTGTATGCAAAAATATGACACAAACACACCGACAAACGTACACACATTTTTACCTTGCTTACTGGTCTTATTCTGTCGTAAGGTGCATCGACACACATCGCAAATGTTCTCCTGAACTCTTCCACTCTTGCGGGTTCATCCCCGGAAAAACCCGCGGCGCTGCCCTGCTGCTTAAGTGTCTTCCTTGGACGCGAGTGGCATGGCGCGACTCGACTCAAAAAGACAATACAGAACACATTATACTATCTACAGTGGATACGGACAGTAAAGTGATGCCCCGGTATATTTCTGACAATTACTCCAAGTGCTTGCACTGTTTCTGACATGAAGGACAAACCGATTTTCCAATCATTACAAGCGATGTAACACGTCCAGTGTAGTCAGTCCCAAGCTGTTGCGGCGTTGTAGACAGGGTGCAGGGCAAATCGTGTCAATCCAAATGTAAGAAATGAGGAAAATAACAGAATGGCGCCAAAGAGCAAATACAGTACTACACAGCAATTTAAAAAAAAAAAAAAATGCAAAGGGTATTACAGTTATTTACTGTAAAGGGAATTTGGAGTATTATACTGGGTGACATATAGTAAATAACTGTAGAAATGACAGAAATGTCTAACAGTGTAGGATGGGACACAAACGGAAACCAGGCCAAAGAAATTGTAATCAAAGAAAAGGTATGGTTTTCCACTGTGCCTTCATCTCAGCCTCTGTTTAAGCTTCTTGTGTATTTTCCTCTGGGCATGTTATGATGGTTCAGTCTAAGCTCTCTTCAGGGCTGTACAGTACTTTATGAATCGAGAGTATTAAAAGGCTAAAAGACAGATTAGCATATGACCCACTTCATGTTGATTCTCCATTCAACCTGTCACTCAGTTATATCTTGAAACATAAACTAAAGGTGATTTAGCACTATATAATCTTTAGTCTCCTCTAGTAAACCAGTCTGAATATCACTATGACTATAACGCTTCCACAGCCAGGTCATTATAAGATTTATGTTCCACATGAAAAATACTGCGTATTTTACATCAAATGTTGCATAAATGCAACTTTAATGCAACATGGTTTGCACACATGCAGATATACCACAATTAACACATTCATAATGATTAATATGATTAGTATTCCCATGTCCCCAATCATGTTTCATTTTATATATATATATATATATATATATATATATATATATATATATACACATATATACATATATATATATATATATATATATATATATATATATATACATATATACATATATATATATACATATATATATATATATATATATATATATATATATATATATATATATATATATATATACATACATACATATAACCATATATATATATATATATATATATATATATATATATATATATATATATATACGTATGTATGTGTGTGTGTGTGTGTAAAAACATTAAAATGCTTGTTTATTTTTCTAAATAGATTTTACATATCTATTAAAATTATTTCTGAATGTCAATATTTTGCTACAGCATGTTGTTCTTTCATTTACTTAAAACATCCACTGTTGTACATTGAACTGTAAAATGTCATATAACAGGGTAGACATATTTTCTAAAATGTGAAATTATATGTCCCCCCTCTGACAACACTAAAAAAAAAAAAATATGTATATATATATATATATATATATATATATATATATATATATATATATATATATATATATATATATATATATATATATATATATGTATATATATTCAAATAAATCTGCTCACCGTAGGAATGACCTGGCCTCTTCTTTCTGCTCTGTCCACTAATGCAAGCATCAGTCTTGTAACAATGCTGCATTTCCGCAGGTCAATCTGAAAACTCTAGTATGTTTTACATCTGTCTTGGCTTTGAAGGGGTGGCCTATGGGGACACTACAAACCCCATCTGTTGGTGGGGTTACAGTAATGCAGGTAAAAGATGTGTAATTGTGGTTTATCTCACTCCTTTTCCAGGACATAGTCATGGGCGCATTAGCAGAAGAGTACATTAACATATGAATATGTTCTTTATGCAAAGTCTGCATTTCAGACATTCCTCATAAGCAGAAAATCAAAGAGAGGACAAGTATGCTAAAAGAATGCAGAACCATCCAGACATTTATGTTACTCTGCTTACTAGTGCGTAACACACCCTAGGCTGTTGAGTATCTTAGTTTGGCATGAGGTGTATGTGGGGGTTCACCAGCATTAAATAATAAAACCTCTGTATTTAGTGTTCCAACACAGACACTTCATTTTGGTTTCTTATTTTGGAAAACTTGTTTTATGCCAGTTTATTATTTTTAAGTTTATGATGTTTTAATTTTTAACATTTTGTGGGACATTTAACATCCCGAACCTTGTCATCCAATTATTTGCAATTTAAAAAGACATACAGACCTTACACAGTTATGTAGTACTGTAGTGGTTCTCTCTATTATATATTTTATTTATTTTACTAAATATCTATTATTTTATAAAATATAATTTTATGATATAACAATTTTATAAATAATGTTAATAAACAGTGTTTTTCTGCATACCTCTGCTTATTGTTTGCACTACATGTCTTTGAGCATACCACAAGTTTTTTTATTTTTTATTCTTTATTTATTTATTTATTTTATATCTATAAGCAGTGACACATTTTTGTTAAAACCTTTTTCTATGATATAATATTCCTATTTTCTGCATGAAAGCTAAAGTGAAGCTAAAGTTTGCTAAAACAATTTTTTTTTCTAAGAAATAATAATAAAAGGTTAAGCCATACTCCTTAAGATACAGTACTTCTTGTTTTCCTAATTAGGATATCAATGTACAGTATTACTATTTTGACTATTATGCCCTCTCAAAAAATATCAAATTAAATTTAGAAATTAGAAACATGTTTATCACAGAGGAGGTTTATTTAAATCGTTGTATATATGAAATGAACCTAATATAAAATTATAAAATAAAAAATAAACATCACGTCACTGACCCTTGTAACAAACAAAAAATGAATAGTTAATCAGAAGTTCTCAAATACATTTACAAAAAGTGCAGCAATAGCTATCTACAACTTATCTTTTGTAGAATAAATGTTAAACCTAAGAAATCTTGCAGCCATAAAAGACAAGTGATTCTGCAAGGGAGGGACTCTCTTCTATAAATCTGAAAATCAATTGCATTGTTTTTACAAAGATGGAAAGATTAGTTTTCATATAAGCCAAGTTGAGGACAGCTTCTGTGTTGTTGCAGTAATGTTGGTCTGTATGCTCGGCTGAACCGACGGATGGCATGCATGATGTTTGTGTGCAGACTGAAGTTCAGTCAGTCATGACTTTTGTATGATCGTTAAGGACTGTTTACTGTTTTCTATAAAAGACAGTAGCCGGGTTCAGGCTCACCCTGCTATGCCTCTGTTGTGGGGACCCTTTATTTGACCCATTAAACTCCACATTGACATCAGACACATTTAAGGTCCAGGCAGCTGCTGTCGCTCTTTAGTAGTGCGGTCAGCCCAAACGCCCTCGTGGTCTCTGCGGTCTGAACCTGGATTGAGTCGTCACCGTGAAATTGGACTTGATATATGGGCGGAGACACAGCTGAAGTTTTGTGCTGACTTGCCTCTGTGGTTAATACAGCATCAGTTTGCAATTGTCTGAAACAAAGGCTTAATGAAGGACCTGGTCAGAAAGCAGCATACATCAAAATCATATTTCAGAATTTGTATTAAAGGGAATGTATAGCACAATTTGATCACATGAATGGCATTTAACCATGCATAACTACAGTAATTTATTAATCTGTGATTTTTTTTTTTTTTGATGGTATAAGATAATATTTCTATAATCATCCGTACAGCATGTTTATCATGTTCATCATGTATTGAGGTCATGTATTAAGATTTATGTGTACAAGGCATGTTACTCATGATAAGTCATTATTCTGTATCTGAATATATCTAAAACAGTAAGATTTGTTCATTCTTCTCAGTTGAGTAATTTTGAAATGCGTGTTTGTGTGTAAGCTAATTTTAATGCAAATATATGGAGACATAGTAAGCATTGCACAAACACAAATTATCACACACACACACAAAATCTGTATACACTGAATTCACACATCCTCTAAAAAATGAGTTACTGATTTTTACAGTGATTGCTATTTTCTGTTGATTTTGTGTATTTGTTCAGTTGAACAAACTGTTTGTACCAGTTTACTACACCTTCTGCTACATAATTATTTTATAGAAGAGTAAAATAGAAGCAAAAAACATAGACAGTGCATGATTTTCATTATTATTTCAGCTTGGCCTAAACTGTCAGTTTATCTTCTTTATCAGCTGGAGGTTTTTAATGAAGAATGTCTGTTTGTTTAACCTCTTCATGCTACGTTGCCCCCTGTCAACCCCAGCTTGTCATGCTGCCACAAAGAGGTGAAAATGTGAGGTTTTTAAATGCAGTTCAGATCAAGCTAAAAAATTCCACTGCTTAAAGTCTCAGAAAGGTGAGTATAAAAATAAAAAAAAAATGTAAATGCATAAAATAGAAAAATATATTTATATTTATCTTTTATGCATTTACATTTTTAGATTTTTATACTCACCTTTCTGAGGTAAATATGATAAATATGATCTGTGTAGCAGCAGTTACTTTGTTTAAAGTATAACGTTTTTGACAAAGCTAGCAGTCAGAATTTATAGTTTAGTTTTGAAATTTTATATAACATCAGTGTAAGCACGGCTAGATTTACATTTTATTTCAGGAAAATGCTGCATGTTGACAAGTGTTGACAATAAGAAATGTAAGTGAATGCAAAAAAAAGTCATTTGTAAATAAATGAAAAAAGTATGGGTGTAAGCGATTTTGCAGCATTACAACTGAAATAATATGCTTATTTACAATTAGATCGTTTTAAAGGATTTGCTAGTTAATGCCATTTTGCATCACACTTTGCAATAAGAACTAAATTTAGACAAAAGAGAGAAAAAAAGCATAATGTTTAATACTTGGTTTTACCTCCAAGCATTGCCGTGTGTGTGTGTTCAGCTAAAGTCTTTTTTTTTCTTTTTTTTTTTTTCACATATGAAGCAGATCCACACATGAACACGAATACTCAAAAACCTAATTTTTTTTTTTTTTTTTTTTTTTTTGCAGGACATTTCATCTAAACAACATGTACAATCAATGCCTCTTGATGTTAAATATTAATATGGAGACCTCACATGGATTGTGCTTTAAGATTGACTTTGCGCATGTGTTGTCATTTTTCATGTCTGATTTATCATCTCAAGCCCAGGTTCAGATTTCTGAGTCCATCTCCTTGACTGAGTTTATTTAATCTGACAATTAACTGGTTGTTGCATGGGCAGATGCAGTGCACGCTTTACTGAACTGCTGGATCGCGTGAGAAAGAAAAAGAAGGAGAAAGAGGACACAGAGAATGTGCAATGTGAAGACGCAAGGTCATACCTGCAACTCATATGGTTAATTAGCTTATACCTCTTTACTTCTCAGTATGCCATTCTTGTGAGCACATGACACCATGTGACCTCAGACAATGGTTTTTCCAGAACAGGTTACCGTAAGTTATTTTAAACATTCCTATGAACGGTTGGATGGATTGGTCACATCACTGGCTTTGAAGTTTCCAAGACCAAGGCCATCTGTATTGACTAATATGTAACATCTTTTTTTGATGAGAAGAAAAGGGAGGCTCTTAGATGTCAGGAGGGATCCTCTTTCAGTCGCCAAGTCTAAAACTAATGGGCAACTTTATTCAAAAAGACAGAAGAAACGACATTACCTCACTGTATTAGGGAGCCTTATGGTGAATCAGTATAATATATAAAGAGCAACCAAGTCATTCCTCCATCTCTGCTTCTTGGGGATGGATTGCTCATGCCTGGCCAGCCTAACTGTGGTAATTGGTGAGCCTGTTTGGGGAGTGGTGATTAAAGATGGATGTGGGGAGTGGAGGCAGGACTGGGTTAACAGAAAGCGACAGAAAAGATGAAAGGCGGTGGTATTAATGCGTTGCCCAGAGGAGAGGAGCCCAGCCTGGAGACGCTTGTTTTTCACTCTGTTGTCACGCAAGTTTCCTGCCCCGCCCAGTTCGGTTGCTGATAGGCCACTCCCCTCTCGCTCTTTTTCTTTCTGTATCTCCTCACATAGTTTCTGCAGCTTTGCGTTATACTTCTTGCCCTGTTTCTTTTAGTTTTGCATGTCTGTTCTGTGCTCTGTCTACTTCTCTTGTCTTATATCTTGTCTTGTTTGTAGCTGTCTGTTTATCCATCCAACATCATATCTGTGTGTGAATCTTCTGCCTCCATCTTTCTCTTCTCCCTCTTTGCTGCTTGTTATTTGCCTCTTGTAAGGAGAAATGTGAATTATTATATATATATATATTTATTTATTTATTGTTAGCCATGTAGGTCAGGCAATGAAAACAACTCCTGGTTCAAAGGTGCTTTAAGTGGTTTTAATTAATTGATGAGATTGGAAATTCTTTAACATAACCTCCATCTTTGGCTCACCATTTTCTCTCTCTCAGTAGAATGTTACTAAAATAGCGTCGGTAGATGAGACTTGCCTTTTAAGGGCCTCTTGGGCAAAAAAAATAAAAAATGTGATGATCTAATCTTCGAACCTCTTTTGAGGTTTATGTATTTCACTGTCGAGGAAAACACTGATATAGAAACATCCTTTTGGAGCAGTTGAGTGCTAAGATATGGAGAATGGATACATTTTAAAATACAATAAAATGTTAAATATTGGAAACCAATTAAAAATAATATATTTAATATGTATATATATATATATATATATATATATATATATATATATATATATATATATATATATATATATATATATATATATATATATATATATAACTTATATAATAATAAACTTAGACTTCAAGCGTCCACAAACACTAATTGTCATATTAGTCTCAACAAGTATTTATTTATTTATTTATTTCTATTCAGAATAGCAGCAGTAAGTGATTTTTAGTTTTTAATAATCTTATTGAAATTGGACCTCTCCCCCCAACAAATCATTTGAAAGGACCACATTAAAAAAAAAAAATCTAAGTTTGCAAATATTACACCTTTATGGACAACACTAATAATAAATAATAATAAAACCTGTTTTAGGATAATATTTCTAGAAGTTGAAGCATTCTCGTTTGGTCAAGAGTATTTTTCGTCTCCTCAGATCTTCTTCAAGGTAATACTTTTTTTTAAAATCATTAAAATGCGCTATGTTACATCTATTACTTGTACATACAATGAATTATATTAGCCACAAAATAATTGTTAATTTTATAGAATACACTACTATTTATATGAAAAACTAGTTTTGTTTGTTTTTGTTTTAAGTGTATGTGTATACTGCACATATAGCAAAACAAAGTTTGGTAACACTTTATTTTAAGGTGTCCTTGTTACACGTTATACGTATTTACTATTATAATAACAATAAATGATGCATAATTACATGCAAGTAACCCTAAGACAAACCCTAATCCTAACCATATAGTAAGTACATGTTGTTAATTAATATTACTCGGAATTTAAATGTATAACACTGTAACAAGGACACCTTAAAATAAAGTGTAACCCAAAGTTTGATTACTTCTAATTACTATTTTAATTACAGTACACGTGTGATGAATACTGGATACTTTGTCATTCTCAAATTATATGTGTATTATTTATTTATTCATTTAGTTTGTTAGTTTCTTTTTTTCTTTCTTTTTGAATATGTTTATTGATTCATTGCAGGCTAATACACATTTTTTTTGGATACTTTTTAATACTCTGGAATAACATTTGATTTAACTGAAAGTGTAAATTAACTTTTGTTGCCAGATCTGAATTTCGGGTAGCTTCAGGACATAGTGGCATTAACTACCAGTATTAGGTTAGTATTTTTCATTGATTGCTAGCTGTAATCTCTAATCCATTATTTTTAAATTTGTTTAATCTCAAATGCTGGAATCATTTGTCTGATTAATGCCTGCTGTAATGACTTAAGTTTGTTTAGCCCCTGAAAAAAAAAAAAAAAAAAAAAAAACGGAAACATTTTTCTTTGTAAGATACAAATTATGTATGATCCCTTCATTGCCTTTACCTAGACTACTTTATAGATTATTAAATCATTTATATTAAATTGAAAATAATTTATAATGGTAAACTAAAATATATGTACCATGGGGGGAAAAAAATCATTCACCTCATCTTGGTGCTCCTTTTTAGCCGTCATTTAGTGAGGTGTAGATTCTGTGCAGCGATTTCCAATTCAGTTTTCTGAAGGAAAATTGTAGCCGTATAATATCAAAGTGTGGTAAGTGCTGTCATTAGTTAAACACGGCAGTGCCTCTGTTCTCTCTGATTTTGAGGCCGGCGTACAGAGGTCTCTATGAGGTATGGATGTTGTCAGCTTCTATTTCCTCAGAATGACCTTTGGTGCTTGTGTGGGGTCACTGAACACTTTTATTTCCCCTGCTCACATGCGGAGTGTCTGTCTCGAATAACAGAAGATATCAGGATAAATGGGAAATACAAATCATTCATTCTGAAGACGATCACTGCAGTGTCAGTATCAACTCATTCTAGGTGAATTCATTCCACTTTTCTGTTTTCTGTACTTTCTTTTATTTTTTTCCCCCTAAAAACCCTCTATTTTTTAACTATTTTTTTTTTAACTAATTAAGTTTTGTTTGCTTTATACCCTTTGGCAATTGAAAACTTTGACATTTGAAAAACCCATCAAACCCATGGCATTTGAAACTTTAGATATGAGCTCAAAGATCTGGAACAAGTATAACGATAGGTCAGTAATATTTATTTATTTATTTATTTAATTTTTATTTATTTATTTGTAGTTATTAGATTTTTGTTGTAGATGTGTTGTTTTTGTCAGTTTGGAAAATATTCAGCAAATGTAAATGATGAAATAGAAATAGAAACGTTTTTGTTATGCATTTTGAAAGTGTGTTAATGAGTTTAAGTACATTCTTTGATGGAAATTCTTTGTTTTGAGAATATTTATCTGAAATGCAGTGAGACGGGCAACTTATAGATTAATTATATTTATGAAAAAGAAATAGTTTAAAGATTTTAAAATATTCAACAAATCTAGAATGATTATACTCTCAACTTTGAGCAGTTTTTATATACTTATTTATTTATTTTCTATGGTTATTTACAGTATTTAGATGATATAGATATTTTTGTGACAGAACAGAAAATGTTTGCTTGTTACAATGTTACTACCTTATATCATTTTGGGTTTATGCAGTTTTTATGGGTATTGTGTATAGAAAAGTATTTACAGAACCATAGAAACCATTACCTTGTAGTGTTCTGTTAACTGCTGTCTATTTGATGTTTTAAAAAAATATATATATATTTGTAGCTTTTATTAACTGATGAATGTCTTTGTATATCATTATAAACATATAGAAATGCATATGATATACTTAGATTAATATTGAGCAAATGTTATATTTAAAAACATATTTTACATTAATCTTTCTGTGCTATTCATATTTGTTATATGTCCATGCGTCTAAAGGATCCACAAGAGTTTGGGATTTTAAAACAATACAACTATAACAATATACCAAAAAAATACAAATAAAAATAAATAAGAAAATAAAAAATACTTAGATGAAAAATACTTACATTGTGAATGTTATCTGCATTAATGCTATCTGCATTAATTAGCATTATAAAAAATAATATACAATATGTAACATCACACTAAATCACAATGTGTAATTAAATATTTCTTTGTTTGAGATCCAGGTTTTATTTGGCAAATGTTTAAAGTTTGACATCATATTTAACATAGCCCGTTCGCTATTGACTGCCAACCACTGATCTATATGCTGCCAACCCACTCTAAAAACCGATTTATAATATTGAACCGAATGTAGATTGTATTTGCATTGTGTTAAATCAAGCAGGAGAGGGCAGCAAAGTTCTTCAAAGCAAACGTCATTCATTCTCGTTCGTTAACATTGGCCAAGTTCTCTTTCTTATCTTACTCTAAACAGCTGTAGACAGGCAAAAAATGCTGACTGTAATAGCCACTGAATTGCTTCTGCTTCTGTATTTTCCGACTGAAAAAGAATATTATTAAACACAGTGCTGTGCCGTGAGCAAACAATTAATTAATTTCATTAAATCATTATTTAAAGCAGAAACTAATTAACTGTAATGCATCGATTCAGTCCTTTGACATTCGAGCTCTGCCTTCTGGTATCTTTGTTGCTTTAGTGCTCAAGAGAGGAACATAAGAAAAAAAAAAATGCTGGGTTGGGTAAAATATGGACAAACCCAGCAATTGGGTTCTTTTGACCCAGCTTGGGTTAAATGTTTAACCCAACCTTCTAGGTAGTAACCCAAAACAACCCACTCGCAGGGTTTGTCCATATTTTACCCAACACTGAATTGTATTTAACCCAGCATTTTTTTAGAGTGTGCACTTTCAAAATATTCTGCCTTTGTTTAGGCTATAATATCCAGCCTACAGAAATACAAAAACAGTAGGCTAAATTAAAGCTTTTGTGTAATCAAGGAATTAATAAGGTGTCTGACTTCTTGTGTCAGTTATTACGATAATTTCCGTAACATTGTCAAAATAAGGCTACAGCCTAAACTCTAAAAAATGCTGGGTTAAGAAAAGACAGCGGCTATTTGCACTGTGTAAATAGCGATATATTTAATCTAAGTCCAAATAGCATATATTTTTTAATGATATTCTATTTACACTAAGTGCAAATGATGCCACCTTATTGGGACAATAAACCTACACCGACCCTAACCCTACCCAATACTTTATTTTCAACTTTATGAAAATAAATGCCTTTCCGATGTGGTATGAGATTTGAAATTTGAGAAAAAAAAAGTTCGGCAAAAGGCGGATTCGAACTCATCTGGTCAAAAAGCAAGCGCCTTACCACTGCTGAAATTTATATTAAACAAGCTTCTTTTTTCAGTGTTGACTATTCCAATCACACGTTGGTGGGCGGAGTTAGTGTATATAGCCTTTGCCAACAAGGCGGGCTATTTGCACATAGTGTAAATAGACACTCCGTTAAATACAACCCAGTGCTGGGTAAATATTGGACAGAACACATGCTGTTAAACCCAACCTTCTGGGCAGTAACCCAACTGCTGGGTCTAAACAACCCAATAGCTGGGGTTGTCCATATTTTACCCAGCGCTGGGTTGTATTTAACCCAGCATTTTTTAGAGTGTACAATTGGGGAAAAAAAACAATATTTAAATGTGTGTAGCTAGGATACAAAAATGCAAAAATCAGTATATTGACATTATTAATCAACTTGTCAAGTTTGGAACTGCTATATGAAGATATGTTGACATGCTTTAATGTTCAGAAAACATTATTTTTCAAATACTGTACATTGTAATTCCTCTATGCCCCGCTTCTCTCAAACGCGTCGTTTTCTACAAAGCCCCTCCTTCCACAAGTGCAGTCTGCTCTGATTGGCCAGCCGATACAGTGCATTGTGATTGGCCGAACCCCACAAGCACGCATCGGAATTACCATAATTGCAAGTTTCAGCTTTCAAGTTATGCCGAGTTCACACTGCACGATTTTAGCCCGATTTTTCACTCGCCGACAGGTTTTGATAAATCGCCGACAAATGACCTATATCGGAGGCAAATCGGAGCTCGTTCACGCGAATGACAATCGCGCAGTGTGAAATATCACCGACGCGATATGAGGGTATCGCCGACACGTCGCCGACATCCGCGAAATATTTGGCATGCTAAATATCTGGAGCTGTCGGCGATTCACAATCCTGCTGTGTGCAATGATTTCTGGCTGAAAACTACATCGCGATGACCTTCAGCCAATGAGAGACAAAGATACAGGGCAGAGGGAACTTCAGTGAGGAGTTATAGACCATATCAGTATTTTAATATGTACAATTATATCATACAGAAACAAGCACAAACGCTTGACCAGCCGCAACATCAGCTTAACAGTTAACAGTTACTGCAAAATTATTATTTACCACTCTTTGCACAACACAGTTTTTCTTTTTGTAGCTGGAAATCAGCACACAGACAATTTGCTGGCTATATTTTTTAAATACTTCCAGTCTCGCTCAAGAACAACGGTCTGACGCACACAAAGTTCTCGCGTTATTTCCTTATCACTTCTCGCGTGGGTTTTGTTGTGAAACGTAGTTTGCGGATCAGACAGAGTTGTCGGTGATTCTTCCTATTGTGAAATCGTGCAATGTGAAAGCCCCTGTCGCTGATCCATCGTGCAATGTGAACACAGCAGCGACTGAATGCTACCCCAGATAGTCACGCAGTGTGAAAACAACAGCGATCCGACGAGTTTGAAAATCGTGCAGTGTGAACTCGGCATTAGAAAGTTCAAGTTCAAGCCTGAAAGGGGAGCAGAGTCTTGTGACAGACACAGTGATGATGCTCATATGTATTTGCAGTACACAAGCAGCAGTTAAGACGATTTCTGATGGGCTGTACACTCCGCTGTGTTGTGACCCTGTTCCCCTCACACACACACACACACATACACACAAAACGCCTTATGCTCAAAACTCCGCATTTGAACAGTCAATAGCAAATACTTGAACAAATAACGAACATACTTACAGTCGCTGATTCGAAGCCCAGATTGTCATAGCAAAGTTGGAACTGACTTTTTTTTTTTTTTTTTTTTAGAAATAGCCTTTGTGCACAGCCAGCCTTGTACTCTACTAGGTTCACGAAACTGTCGTCCATAAAATGCATTGCACAAATTCGAAAATTTGGGTTGTGCTGTTCTGTTGTAAACAAATCTTAACCAATGGTTCCTAACTGCATCTACTTTTGGAAGGCCAAAAAAGTGCTTTTGCTTTTGCACAGAAACACACAGCGCCTCCCGGACATGGCTGCATCAACACTAACAGCGGTTACTGAAACCACGCCTTCTTTCCTCGCGTGAACATTTGGGCGGCATTACCAAATATTTCCACACCATGACGTAGACATGTGGGTGCGTGTTTGAATGAGCTGTTTTAGGGGGGCGTAGCAGAGTCTTATCTTTTATAAAGAATATCTCTTTGGGTTTGAGACTTTAGTCTTTGCAACTTTAGGGATCTCATCTATGCACGAACAGCTTGTAACACTCCAAAGAGAAAGAAAAACTCGCATCATATGACCCCTTTAAGAGAGTCAAGAAGAAACACCCATCAAGGTCTAATACTGGATCAGTCTTTCCCTCAGATCCTATAAATGTCCTAAATCCTGAAATCCCTTCATATCATATGCATCCTAAGAGGGTGGCGCTGTTGTCTAAGAAATGCTTTGAAGTGACATTTCCTGGAAGACGGACAGAATTAATCACAGAGAGACATTTGTTAGATGTGGTATGTTTCGTGTTCTTTAGCTGAAAAGATGAAGCAGGGACTGTGCGAAAAAAAAATTCTTTGCTTTTGCCTTTGCTTTAGTGCCACACATTATTTAAATTTTGCATACTCTGTGATTATTTTATATACTGGGGCCATGGCAATGCCATGTATGTGTGTGTGTGTGTGTGTGTGTGTGTGTGTGTGGTTGCCTCATCTTACATCACCTATCAATCAAATATATTTCATAAAACCTGGAAACCTGCAAAGAATAAAGGAGATTCTGAGACGTTAAAAAGGATATTGCAATCATTGATCAAGATATCTCCAGCAGTTTTGTCAGTGAGACAAAGCATGGCTATTTGAATTCTGCTAATGACTTGCATAGTAAATGTTTAATCAATCAACTTACACTGAATAAATTATGAGGACAAAACATTTTTATTCCCACAAAAGAAACCAAGCTTATAATCATCAAAAACTCATATGTTTATATTGTAAAGCAGTAATTGTGTTATGTTACTGCAACCAACCATATATTTCCATGTTTGATGTGCTTATTCCATATCTCTCTCTCTCTCTCTCTTTCTCTGAGAATCATTTGTAGTCATGGGTGCTCCACACTCATCAGAACAGACACAGCAGAAGGAAAGAAGGAAATACTTCAATATCCCTAGGTGTTAGGTGAATTGGATGCACAAATGTTCAATTCTCACTGCATGTCTTTCTCCAGTCATTTATTTTTCCTCTAACCCACACGGAAGGGTATCAGTCATAGTTAGAAAGGGTTTCTGTCATGATTAGAAAGGGTATCACTCATTGTAAGTGCACATGGCAGGGCAGCAGAAGTGGTTAAGCCTTCTATCCAAAGAGACCCGATCAAATCTTTATTGCATTGGGACACTAAACGTGTAGAGTGCAGGAGTGTATGATTTACTTGCATGGCAGTGATAAACTGGTTTAAAATATCTTAGTACTAACAATATAATGGATTACCAAAAGACAGTTGCTATATTTACAATATAAACAGTGTAGAGCAGAACATTATTTGAAATTACAAGGCTCTTCATTGTAAATTTAAATAAATCGGGCCAAACAATAAGGCATAATTAAATGCTGTAATATGAAAACTTTGTAATATTGAAAAATAGTCTGACAATTCATATTGTGCCAACAGACAACAAAAGCCTTTTAACCAGACAGCCAATAAAAATGAACTGGTGTGCTCTGACATTTGACAAGGAACAGGAGGTTAATGAAGGTGTGGAACAAAGAGCATTTTTCCCCCAGACATATTTAATCACTGCAGTGAATCTTTCATGTGAATAGAACTGTTGCTTCATCAAAGATGCTGCTATAAAGATCTCTTTGTTTGAGAAAACCCTTCACGATAGTTGATTAATACAGCTGTGTTTGGCTCAATTAGAGTAGGAATGCGATATGAGATTAAAATTTATTATATGCAAGATTGCAAGTAACAAAAAGAAAGATCAATGAATGGAATTCATTTTACAAATCCTGGAAACTGAGTTCCTCAGCTTTAATACAATAATGCTATTTTTCAAGTGAACATGCACCTTTTAAAGCAAAGTGTCATCTCTACAAATCTGAAAATCAGCCCTTTTGGGAGGCACTTGTGGTAGTCGTTTTGTTGAGAATTAAACGTGGCAGCTTTTCTGAAGCCTGAAAGAGAACTTTAATGCTCAGCAGGCTCTCTCATGCCAAACGGGTTCTTTGCTGAAACTTCAACATGGAATAGAATTTCACCAATAAAGATAATATATTCTGCTGCTGGCTTGCAACAGCACTGCAAAATCATTTTGCTTTTTAAAGATGAACAGTACTGTAGATTCTCTCAGAAACTCCAAAGAGAAACTTACATAGGCAGGGAGACTTTTCACCTTCACATCTGTCAGTCGACAGGAATGATTTATTGACATTTCAGCGGATAAAAGAAAGGATGCAGGTGTGTGTGAAGTAACGAATTTGCTTGTCTCCATGGAGATGAACCTCCAAATATTTTGCAGGTATTATTTTCTTTTTTTTTTTTTTTGGTCAGTTAATATAAAAAATACCCAGTACTGTTCATTAACCAAAGTGGTGATATTGTTATCCTTAATAATCTGCTAACCATCCTTAAGGCACTGCAATATGCGTAGATTATCCGCAGTGATGCAAATGGATTTGGATTTGTTGGATTAATATCTTCTTATAGTACCCAGTAAGTGTGTGTGTCATTGGAATTAAATGCAATGACAGCTTCTTTAGACTAATTAGGCAGGAGTCTTATCTGCTGCCTGTTAATGAAAATGCCATTCAGGATGCTGTCAACTTTTTAGAGAGAATAATGACTGACTTTCTTTTTTAACAGACAGCAATACACTTGTCTTGAATATGTACTTGTCTGTTGGTGTGCTAGTCAAATCTAAATAGCCCACATTTAGTTATAGGATGTCAATTAAAATCACTGTCAAAGTTAGGTAAGTTTTACTGGCTGTAAAAGATTCAGAATCAGAATAGTTTACTAGTCTTACATCATAAGACTCAAGACATGACAGAAATAGTAAAAGTATTATGGTAGTGTGCTATTCCAAATTAAATCTGAGTTCACCTTTTAACAAGACAAATTACCAGAGCACACCTCTCAAGTTTTGACTAGAATTAGGAGAAAAAAAAAAAAAAAGGAAAAAAAAAATCCTCTATGAAATTTTATTTAGAATACTTGCGTTGCTCTAATAATTCCATGGCATGGCTAGTTTAGTAGTCAGGTCACTGATCAGGGAGTTGTTCATTTTAAGGGTTGTTTCAGTCACTTGAGATGGAAATCATTCTAGTGCACTAAAATGTTCACTCCCTAAAAAGTCCCACAATGCAATTCAGTGCCTGAATTTGTTTACATGATATTCTGATTCATAACCTATAGGGAACTAGAGGGCTGTTTACTGCTGACATGTTTCAAGCATCATTTCTTGTTTTAGTGTAGCCTCTCATTGTATTTTGTTGACTGGAGAACTGTTTAGAAGATGTTATCAGGGGAACAGTTTTGGGCTGTTTTTGTATCATTAGTTTACTTGTTTACTGCACCATAAAATCCAACCATATTTTTCACTTTCACATAAGAACAAAACTCTCTGGTGTTCTTGTTAATGTGTTCGGCTCTAGGAGCTCAAATCTTTAGTTTGTAAGATGTTGCTAATTCTTAAAACTCTGGAGTATGTACTGATTGTGAGAGATAAAAAGTTAACTGTGAACAAGCACCTCAATACAAATCCTGCTTCTCTAGAGCGTTACAGTTGAAGACTTTAAAAGTTTCCTTTTTTAAGG
Source organism: Acrossocheilus fasciatus (assembly GCA_036784905.1). Lineage (NCBI taxonomy): Eukaryota > Metazoa > Chordata > Actinopteri > Cypriniformes > Cyprinidae > Acrossocheilus > Acrossocheilus fasciatus. Next base: position 28,036,623 of record CM071938.1, read on the forward strand.
ACAACATGGACAGAATATAAATCACCCTCACTGGTCTCTCGCAATTCATCACAACAATTCTGGGACACTTCAGGTGGATACAACCAATGGATATAATCCATAGGTTTACTTTGAGCTTTCGCCAGCTCTGTAGTCAGCTACAGTGAGTTTTAAAAATGTGTTCACCATCTCCGCCAAAGCTACATGATGTATAAGTCTTGTACAGTTCCCATATGTACACCAAGCGGCGTTGATTTAACACCGGGAAATTTACTGTGTATTCTTTGGATAAATATCAAGGTAATACCATTCAGTACGGTGGCATCACTATAGTAAACAAAAATAATATATTTAAAATTTATTTCATACTAAGAATAGTTCAAATCTAACATACTGTATTTACTGACATATCACTCAAGACTTATTAATAATAAAATTATAAATTATCTGGGGTACTATTTGTGCACAATGCATATGTTTTATTATTAAGCCTAAAATGTGTTTTAATGTCACTACTGATGAGGATTGTGTGATATTTGATTAATTTCGGTCTTTAAATGCAAGATGTTTAACCTGAAGTATACTTGCAATAGTCCACTTTAGTACAATCATATATACTTCAGTATATCTTTAGTTGGACTTCAGCACTACTTCTGCACAATTAAAGTGAATTAACTACAAAATTAGTTGTTTCAGTTTAGCAGACTTTAAGTATACCAGTTTAATATATTAAAAGTACAATTGCAGGGTATTTTATTAAGTACATAAATATGTAAGTGTTTTTGTAGTATACTTAATATGAAATAAATGTATTTCAAATACATTTTAATATATTTTCACTAGGAATATATAAAAACCATAGTAAATTATTAGATTATGTCTATGTGCCATGGTAAAATAGTTACTGTAAATTATTACATTATTAGTAAAATGTATTACTTTGTAAAATAAATAAATAAATAAATAAATAAAGTATGCCTGCTGTCTGTAGCAGGAATTTGAAATTCAGAAATGCTCCTACACACGTTTTTCAGTTATTTAAATCTTATGATAAAAATAAAACAGAAAAGCTGTTATGTTTTTGCGGAACTGTGATGTTCCACAAAACCATTTCTGTGTCACTTCTATGCCAAGGAGCCCAATCTTAATACCCCTTGACCTTCAGAGAGTTTTAAGATGTGTCTGTGTATGTGTGTGTCTGTGTGTGTGTGTGTGTGTGTGTCTGTGTGTGTGTGTGTGTGTGTGTGTGTGTGTGTGTGTGTGTGTGTGTGTGTGTGTGTGTGTGTGTGTGTGTGTGTTCTTCTGCTGTGTGTGATGCTGTAACCCCCATAATGCAAGTTTTGGGTGAGTTCAGTGCCACGCTGCTGTGGTGGAGAATGAGAAGCTGAGTGATGTTTTCTGTTGCTTCATTGAATCCGTTTTATTAGCTTGTCAAACATTTCAGTTTTCACTTTATGTCTTCAAAGTGTTTTATGATCAAACCAGAGAACAGAAATACAGCTCTTTAATGTGATTTTTTTTTCTTTCTTTCTTTTTTTTTGGCCCAACAAAGAAACAGCTGCATAAGAAACAACTTTTTATTTTTTCATGTAACATTTCATGTTTTTTTTTTCTATCTTCTTATTTATGAAAGATGTAGAGAGGAAGAAAAAAGTCTAGTCCTTTTGTCTGTTTGTGAAAAATGATATTGTGCAGGAGAGATATTATTGGGGATATTATGTTCCCTAAAGTGCATCTGTGAACTGAGATACAGTATTTGCCATAAGGAGACGAAAATCAAGCCATTTTTATTTTTCACTGGCCATCTGGACCAACGAAAAAAGAAAAAGAAAAAAAAAAGACCCACAGTTGCTATGGTGACAGAATACTTTGACAAGCAGCCCCATGTGTAGATAGATCAGTGGTATATGTACATATAGCAGGGCTGATAAAGTCTTCATGCACATTCCTAAATCAATGCCTGTAGCTAAACAATGACTAGAGCCACCTGTACATCAGGGTTGTAGGTCTAGAGCTTTAGTTCACGATATTGGAAGGACTTCAATAGCATTTGGTGCACTGCCGAAATCCTACTCAGAATCCACCTACGGTGAATTGGCAACAGTTGGGCTTGTACCCTTAGTGGCCACTTTATTTATGTTCATTTTTTCTTAAATTAAGAGAGTTCCACTGAGGACTGTGGACCTCTTTTACTAACAAAGACTGAGTACAGGGTTGCTCTCAGAGGAAGACTAATAGAAAATGCCATAAAACCAGCTGCTTCCACTCATTAAAATTGTCCTGTACTGCTGTTCTGGCTTATGGCTGTGACTGTGGTCATGTTAATTTGTGCTGGAAGTACTGAACTGTTTTTATTTTTCCTACTAATATATATATATGTATATATATATATATATATATATACATATATATATATATGACCAAAAATAAATTACGTAGTCACCTCCCCAGCTTGTACACCATAAGAATTCCTGTGGTAGAATTATTGAATAGCTGAGCCCACAGAGATATCTGAGTTATGACAGGTTTTTTTTTTTCTTTTTTTTCTTTCTGTATTCAAGGGCACACCTCAAGGGGTCAGAACCAGTGACATTTTTGGTGAAATGGAGATATGAAAGCTCTTAATGAGCTCTTTCTACTGGCAAAAGTACTGTCATCCATGAGTGTACAATTTTTTTAATTATAAACAATTGAAATCAGCACACAAAGTCAGATCAAACTGGTAAAATTTTTGGCTCTCCTATAAAGTTGGTGAAATGTCACTCACGCCTTTCTGGTTCCCACCCCTCGCTTATTTTTGCAAACTTAGTCAAGATCAATGTCTGTGGTAATATTTTAGAAAATATTTAATTTTGCTTAAGGTAAAACAAGATACTGATGAAGCAGGGTGCTATTTTAAAGATTTAAACACTCTAATGTAATGTAGTGAACAATTGACAACTCATATGGATTTTTAACTTGTGTAAAAATCTTTTGGGGGAAAATAGAGCTCCCAAAAGGGTGCTCTATTTCAAATTTTCAACCAGTGTGTGTGTGTGTGTGTGTGTGTGTGAGAGAGAGAGTGAATTGTTTGCCCAGCAGGATCTATGGTTTTCTGTCCTTGGCATGTATAGGTGTGAAAGAAATAATGGAATTGTAGTGGTTGATTCACACTATAACTGTTCATGTTTGAGATATGGAAAAGAAAGGGAGTGAAAATTGAGAAAGAAAGTGTGAGAGGGAAAATGTTTGAGTGACCTGAAGCCAGGGGAGGTAGTGCCTTTCATTGAAAGTTCTCCGATAAGTTCTTTTGATCTCTCCCTCACTCCCCCCTTGCCATGGTGACCTTGCTGAGACGCTTTTAGCACTCAGTGGCTTTGATAATATTGTACATTATGTCCAAAAGCCATAACATCCATCAGATTAATAATGCGATGCTGACACATAATTATACCAAATTACAAAGTGCAGGAATAAGTGAGGTTTTAGTCCAGCTATCATTAGCATTCATACTGTTGTCATAATATACTACTTTTACATTTTCTTTTGCAAGCAGCTAGAATTAAGTCATTTATTCAGAAGTCATAATATTTAAATGACCTCCAGTTAATAAGAATAAGAACATTAAATGCTACACAGATGTTTTGTTTGTTTTATGCTGTATTCCTTTGAATGCACATTATAGCTTGTGCAACAACATAATATGCGGTTTTAATCAAATATATTTCATCATTTGCTCTTAAAACTCTCCCCTGAGTCCCCCATTATAGAATAAGCACTAAATGACAGCTCAAATTACCTTATAAAGCTAAATCAAGTTAAGCAAAAAGCTTATAAAGTATAATTAATGACCTTGCGTAAAATAAGCACTGAGAATTCTGGAGGCTTTGAATCATCTTACTCGCAGAATAAGCATGGTCTATTAAACATAGTCTATTTACACTGTATTGTTATTAAAGGGCAGCGACTAATCAAGTCTTTGAGTTCTTTTAACATGAAACATAATGCATCCCCTGATACGGCAGACAGGATGGGGGCACAAACAAGTTGTAAACATGCACACGCTCAAAGCACATACTCCTGCATGACCCAAATCTGTCAGATCACAGAGGTTCTCAACTTCTGTTTTAATTACACCTACAGGAATTAAAGCAGGAAAGAGTTCAACGTGAAATTCACACTACTTCAGGTTAAAAAAATCTTCAAAAAGATATTCAGAATCACACCGCAGCTGGAAACCTTATGAGAAATAGGCGAAATTATTCATGATTGCCTTGTAGCTCCATAATGGTTTATTGGTTATACGGTTCGTCTTTTTTTGTGGCATAACTTTATTGTTTTAATGGCTATTTACAAGGTTTCTAAGGGTACAGAAATGCTACTGCTATTACAGAATAACTGCATGACTTGACATTAAATACATAATTTAGTGCGTAGTATGGTGTCAATCAAATTTTTTTAGCCATACTCAGTATATATAATTCTTAAAAAGATTTTTTTCTTTAATTCGTTTTAATTAATTTATTTAATTTTTGGGTTTAATTACACTTGTCTCTGACATTTGGCAGTATAAACAGATAAAATAACAGCATGTTGAGTTGCAGGACACAGAAGTAAATAAATAAACAATGTTCCTGCATAATCCCACATTCAAGCTGTTTTTGTTGGACTATCCAGATATTTGAGAAAAGCATGAAATCATCAGAAACTCAGTCGTGATTCGCCGACAGGATAAGCTGCCCGAGTCCAGAGGGACATTTTAGCATGTCACAGTCAGTGTTGAAGTGGGTGAAATTGAATCAGCTCTCTGCTAGGCTGATGGCAGGTGGCCCCTGCCGCGCCATCGTGATTCCCTTATTTCCCGTCTCTGGTACCCAAGAGGCATTAAGCTTGTGGGCGAAAGGAGAAAAAAAAAAAAAAAAAACAGAGACGGAGACGGAATCCTTCTTCAAAGCAGCTGGCACAAACTACTGCCAGGAACATCTCACGAAGTACATGGGCACAGCAGCATGTGTGAGAGAAAACCCACTAATTCACTCACCAAACTCCATCCTTACAGAGCTGTTGACAAATAGGGCGAGATACTGCTGTATCTGACTGTGGCATGATGGTAAAGTTTATAAAATGAAGCATACACATACACATCTACACACTAAGGAGTGGCGGCTTTTGTTTATTGGATTTTTTTTTTTTTTTTTGGCATTGCTATTCCCTCTGCACTCATAGTGATTGCAAGAGTAATTTCATTGGCAAGAGTCTTTCTTTACTTAATGTCATTTATCAACACGTTTGTGTGTTTTGTGTGTGTACATGCTCATCGTCCAAGCTCACTTTCAATGGAAAGAATTCGAATAATCAATATTTACGTATAATGCCTGGAATGGCAATATGACACCATCATATAAGACTCAATAATTATGGCGCATAGATATACATTACAGTTCTAGTAATACAAGGTCGTTTCAATGGCTCTTTGTTTGTGTACAGCACAATAAGCACTTATTCAGTCAGTTCAACAAAAAAGGAAATATCATGCTAATTAAGTGTTTCAAATACATGTTTAAAAGAGAAAAGGAGAGCTAGAAGTCTGGATTTATTCAGAAGAGCTGTCTTTTCAAAGCAGCCCATTATTATTATAATTTGTGAATACTATCAATGTTGCTCTGGATTTCACAGATTGAATGAAATCCTTTTGTACATCACCTGATTTAGTCAATGAAAAAAAAATGGGAGCATTAATGTCTTATTCTTTAAATATAAACATTGTTTAATGACATATTATCATGTTATGTCTGAAATTCACTATAGACATTTCACTAGACTGCCTAGACTTTTCCCAAGTTAATGAAATGCATATCCTTCAGAGAAGAATGCAGCATTCTTTTGTAATGTACAGTGGTGTGAAAAAGTGTTGGCCCCCTTCCTGATTTTTTTTTTTTTTTTTTTTTGCATGTTTGTCACACTTTAATGTTTCAGATCATCAAACAAATTTAAATATTAATCAAAGGTAACACAAGTAAACACAACATGCAGTTTTTAAATGAAGTTTTTTATTATGAAGGGAAAACAAAATCCAAACCCACATGGCCCTGTGTGAAAAAGTGCTTGCCCCCTAAACCTAATAACTGGTTGTGCCATCCTTTGCAGCAACAACTACAATCAAGCATTTGCAATAACTGGCAATGAGTCTTTCACATCGCTGCGGAGGAATTTTGGCCCACTCTTCTTTGCAGAATTGTTTTAATTCAGCCACATAGGAGGGTTTTCGCGCATGAATGAACTGTTTAAGGTCATGCCACAGCATTTCAATTGGATTGAAGTCCAGACTTTGATTTGGCCACTCCAAAACCTTAATTTAGTTTTCTTGAGACATTCAGAGGTGGACTTGCTGCTGTGTTTGGAATCATTGTCCTGCTGCAGAATCCAAGTGCACTTGAGCTTGAGGTCACAAACTGATGGCCGGATGTTCTCCTTCAGGATTTTCTGATAGAGAGCAGAATTCATGGTTCCATCAGTTATGGTAAGTCATCCAGGTCCTGAAGCTGCAAAGCAGCCTCAGACCATCACACTACCACCAACATGTTTGACTGCTGGTATGATGTTCTTTTTATGATATGCTGTTTTGGTTTTACGCCAGATGTAACGGGACACACACCTTCCAAAAAGTTAAACTTTTGTCACATAGTCTTGGGCATAATCAAGATATTTTTTGGCAAATGTGAGACGAGCCTTTGTGTTCTTTTTGGTCAGCAATGAACTCTCCCATGGATGCTATTTTTGCCCAGTCTCTTTCTTATTGTTGAATCATGAACACTGACCTTAATTAAGGCAAGTGAGGCCTGCAGTTCTTTAGATGTTGTTCTGGGTTCTTTTATGACCTCCTGGATGAGTCGTCTTTGTGCTCTTGGAGTAATTTTGGTAGCCTGGCCACTCCTGGGAAGGTTCACCACTGTTCCAAGTTTTCTCCATTTGTGGATAATGGCTCTGACCATGGTTTCCTGGAGTCCCAAAGCCTTAGAAATGGCTTTATAACCCTTTCCAGACTGATACATGTCAACTATTTTGTTTCTCATCTGTTTATGAATTTCTTAAGATCGCGGAATGATGTGTTGCTCTTTAAACATGCTTCATTTTGTCAGACAGGTTCTATTTAAGTGATTTCTTGATTCAATAGGTCTGGCAGTAATCAGGCCTGTGTTTGGCTAGTGAAATTTAACTCAGCTTTCTTAAATAATGTGATTAATCACAGTTCTTTCATGATTTAACAGGAGGGGGCAATTAATTTTTCACGTAGGGCCAAGTAGGTTTAGTCAACTTTTTTCCCTTAATAATTGAAATCATCATTTAAAAACTGCATTTTGTATATACTTGCATTATCTTTGTGTAATATTAACATTTGTTTGATGATTTGAATCTTTTAAGTGTGACAAATATGCAAACAATTTAAAAATCAGGAAGGGGGCCAACACTTTTTCACAGCACTGTACATACAGATCTCTAAATTCTGTGTTATGTCTTGTTTTCTCTTGTGCATCAAAGGTTAGCGTGCTGCCCCCTGCTGCATGGGAATGTTGGCAATGGCTCTTTAAATTGAGCAGTTTTGAACCACTGAAAGATTCAAAATGAAAATGAAAAAAAAAAAAAAAAATACTGTGAGTCATTCTAAGGTGCTAAGACTTTCTTTGCCACATATCGGGAGCACTCAGCAGGAGTCAGACTGGCTATCATCACATCTCTGCTGAAAAAAAAAGCTTGAAGAAAATGGGTCTTTAATGTTATCATGCAAATGTCAGTACAATTTGTCAAAATTATGTTTTTCATACTTTATAGCCTTCAAATCAGTCCAGACATGTAACTATACTAAAGAAGACTGTGAGAAGATCATCATTAATAATAAAGTGCAAGACACACGCACACATTCACTGCCTTTTTCTTTTGATTTCGATATAAGCCTATTGCAAGTTTTATTCATAGGAGGCAGCATGCTCATATACATTTAATGTTTAGATTTTAAAGGTGATATTCTTTTACTGCTTCTTTCAACATGCTTTTTAAATGTATTTTCAAAAGTGGTTTTCTGTCTCTTAATGTCTGAAACCATAACTCCCTTGTAAGCAGTAATCTAATTATTCAAAATACAATCCTCTCGCTTTTTTACCGTTTTGTGATTATACAGTATTGCACTTGTAGAATCTGTGACACTGCTAATATTGCTGACTCTACATGATATATTGCTTGTGTTTGAATTTTTCATCATATCTAAGTCTGCCAAATGAATACCTGCAAATTTATTTAAACTGTTCTGTGCTCTTACTCCTTGTCAAAAAAGGGTTCATTGTCATTTTTCACATATTGCAGAGACATGAAAAGAAAATGTGGTTTCTATAAAAACACCAAGACATTTATAGCAACACGCTAAAGTGTAGACCTATACATGTTAATACATTTGAAAAAGGAAGTAATATTATTTAACACATACTGTATGGCTGACCTTATGTAATGCTGGTGCGGAAAGACATATCCTTTAATGGTTGAGGGAAAATAACGTCAACTTGTTTTCCAATAGACTTTGTGGAGGTGCATACTTATTATTGCTTACATAAAACAAGCCTTTGAAAAAGTTTATTGACAATAGTTAATAGTTTAAAGTTTCTGAGAGTTACGCCCATAATTTCTGCAAAGCGTAATGGGATGTAGGAATAAGGTGGTTTGAAAAACATTGTTTGGAGCAAGCTGATAAATTTGGAGCCATAACATTTGCAATCTCTTGCTGCTATATTCAACCACCCGTGGGCAAATCTTTGTGTACAGCTGAAAGCGTTCACTGAACACTCTCTCTGGCTTTGTTTTTACAAGGACAGTAATTTACCACCTCCCTTTCTAGGCTCTTGCCTCCTCAATACACTCACTCGCATACCTCCCTCTTCGCCATGCCCAACATCTTGTTCCAAGCTTCCCCTGATCTGACACTTCCTCCTCTTCAGTCATGGAATGATGTCTTTAAATAACCCTTCCACTCAGACTTGGCATATACATGTTCTCATATGTCTGCCTGTGTAAATGGAGCCTCCGCTAATGTTGTGTGTGCTTGCCGTAGGCACTGTGATTACAAATATGCAGCTTTGTTGTTTCTGTGATTATAGAAGATATAGGCTGAACTTGGCATCTGCTTTGTCTCATCTGGCTGCCTATGGAAGCAATTTTGGGCAGCCAACACATGTTTAAGATGGACTAAGTGAAGTATGCACACACATAAGTGTATGTTCCCACGATTTAACACCCTACGTTACTCACCTAGGCTTTTCTTGCTTACAACTTCTCACTCTCTCATACACCTGATATTCTGTTACTCAAAGGTGTTGCTTGACACGTTGTGGGATCTCTTTACAAAACACTTAACGTCATGCAGAAGATGTGTTTTCTTCCATAGATTATTCTTTGAAAAATCTGATTATATCGTCCTCAGTCTGTCTCAGATGACTTTGGTTTCTTGCGCAACAAGCTCTCAGATTTGATTAGAATGAATCTAATGCTGTCTTCTCAGATTTTCTTTCCACTGAACGGGCTCCTCATGGGACAGAAGGACTTCAATGCAGTGTCCTTTTGGTTGGACTGCTGATCTGTCCCCTGTATACCCAGCTCCTCTGGGCTTAGAGGAAGTCATTAGCCCACTTTATCTAAATACATGAAATTAAAGGGGAAGGATATCATGTTTTGGGGGCGTAATGTCAGATAGGAAATTAAATACGAGCATTTGTACAATCTACGTGATTGATATCTGCGACAATGAGCGCCGGTGACCGAAGTAATTGACGATCAGAGTATCTTTCCTCTGACTCAGACTTTACTTATGGCACAATGGTAAAAAAAGTCACTTTATTTATGACCATGTCTGCACACTGAAAGTGGCTAAGGCTGATTTAACACAGGAACCCAAAGAAAAGTGCTTGAGTAAATCAATTGTGCCCATTACTGCTGTACGGCGACCTTGTCATTTGAACTAAGGGATTATGGTTAGCCATTGTTTTATCTGGTTAGGCTACTGCAATGATTATGGCTACAGAGGGAATGTGCTGAGAGACCAGAAAAAATAAAATATTTCACCATCACACTGAGAAAGAGAGGCATGTGAAGAAACAGTGCAATTTTCTTACTTGTCAGAATCACCTCCTGGTACGATTTTGAAGCAATATGACAGGGATTCTGAATCTGTCAATGTTTCATACCATGTATCCTAATGAGGGAGACAGAATTTCAACCAGAGGAGCTATTTCCACACTGATAAAAAAAAAAAAAAAAAAATACAATCCCAGTAGTTGTTGTGTTAATGATTACACAAATTCATTGAGACCCCTCCCTCTTTTGATTATATTTTTTAAAAGCAGTGAGATGTACATAGGGACAGTTTTTGGAGGTTTTAAAAGCAGAAATGTGAAGCACTCACATAATTTCTGGGGTTAACATCACCATAGAGTGCCTTTCAATCCTCACAATACTCAAATTTTGGTTTTAATTTCCCATTCGCTTTATGTCATATCATAAATAGTAGACACTCAAGTACTAGAAACATTAGCTGAGCTCCCACACATTTCTTTTAGATAATTATGGGGCCATTATTCGAAGCATAAACCATAAGATATGTCCACCCTGTCATGGACATATTATTGTTAAATACGTTTTCATTGCAAAATTAAGATGCAAATGATATTTTCTGAAAGGTATGATGTCCCTTTCCTAAACAGGGTTATTTGTTTGCTTTCAAATCATAAATACATAAAGGATTTTATGTAAACCATGTGTTTTTAAAGAAAGTCATACAATTCTCACATGTATTTTTTTCTTATTTGGAGAAAACTGATATTTGGATGCAGTTTTTGTTTGCATGTTATTGCCCTCACACCTAGCTATTGAACACACTGGAGTACATAGATATGATTGAATTATTATTTAAAATATTATTGTAAAATATCAAGATGACAGGGTGGACCAGCACATGCAGAACACACAAATCATGACAAAATATGAAAATGAAACATTTATTCAACTTCAAAATAATAATAATAATAATAATAATAATAATAATATATATATATATATATATATATATATATATATATATATATATATATTATTATTATTATTATTATTATTATTATATATTATTATTATTATTATTATTTTGAAGTTGAATAAATGTTTCATTTTCATATTTTGTCATGATTTGTGTGTTCTGCATGTGCTGGTCCACCCTGTCATCTTGATATTTTACAATAATATTTTAAATAATAATTCAATCATATCTATGTACTCCAGTGTGTTCAATAGCTAGGTGTGAGGGCAATAACATGCAAACAAAAACTGCATTATATATATATGTATATATATATACATATATATATATATAACTGCATTATATATATATGTATATATATATATATATATATATATATATATATATATATATATATATATATATATATATATATACATATATATATAATTACATCCTCAATCACATATACCGCCCCCTCCCCATTCATTTTCATTCAGACCCTGTCATGCGTCTGTCCACTCTCGAGTCTAAGACAGGGTGGACATTTTGAGCTTCAATTAGCATATTATTTTACAACAAACTGTGAGCTAAATATTTGGTCTGGTTGTTGAGGAGAATTTGGTATATTTAAATTTACATATTTTGAAAATACTGTACTCTAATCACTTCTGGCATGTTTTATACCGACAGGGTGGACATGTTAAGCTTAGGAAAAGCAAGTAAGCAAACTCATACAAAGAAAATTTGTCAATTGAAAAGTCACCAACATATTCACCTCAGCTGTTGAAATTCCCGCCACTGAAGAGACAAAAAAGCTGTTGTCCTGGTGTCACTAAAAGGTAATGTTCCCTCTAAGCTGCGCGCGCGCGCGGCCGCGCAAAGAAATAATGTGCCGTGCACACGCAAAAATGAGTAGGGAAAGCCATTTGATTGTATTCTAGTAAAAACGAAAGACTTGCAATGCTCGGGTAAACCGATATAGAGTTAGAACCGGTGAATGCGGTTAACAGGTGTCATAGAAAGAGAACGATGTGCGCCAAATGAGTCGCTGTAGAAACCGAATACTTCAATGGTTGCGGACGACATAGCTCAAATCGAGAGCCAGTGCAGTGACATGTGAAATAAAACGTCCTCATGTATTAAAGAAGAGTGGCTTGATTAAGTGCTGGAAATAGCGGATGATGGGCACAGAACGGTAACAAAACTCTGAGACATTTACAGTCACACACAGCTGTACTGTGCAAACTGTGCTTCATAGGGATGTTTAGATAGCTATATAAGAATTCACATGTTCACGTTTTTTTTTTTTTTTTTTTTTTTGTTGTTTTTTTGTTTTGTTTTAGTATTTAACTTACAGATCTCAGTTTAAATGCTTCAGTTGGTTTTCTATTCTCTTCTATCAGTTTAAATGCTTCAGTTGTTTTGATATTATAGAAGGCTATATTATGTTAGGCCTAATATTATACACCTAATAAATAATTGACCTTGTTTTTTAATGGAGTCACTTATGCTCATCAAAGCTGTATTTATTTAATCAAAATACAGAAAGAAAGAAAAAAATAATACTGTGAACTCTTGGGCTATTGCAATTTCTAGTATTGGTTTTCTATTTTAATACATTTTAAAATATAGTGTATTCCTGTAAAGCAAAGCTGAATTTTCAGCATCATTTCTCCACTCTTCAGTGTCACATGATCCTTCAGAAATCATTCTAATATTCTGATTTATTATCAGTGTTGAAACTGTTATATTTTTTGGAACATTTTTTCTTTGATTCTTTGATTAGGCTAATAAAAAAGTTAAAAAGAATAGCATTAATTAAAAATCTAACAATCCTTGCTGAATAAAAGTATTAAAATAAATAAATAAGAAAGACCCCAAACTTTTGAATAGTAGTGTATATTGTAACACACAATTTCTATTTTGAATAAACACTGTTCTTTTGAACTTTTTATTTCTCAAAGAATCCTGAAAAATATCATAGTTCCCAAAAAAATATTAAGCAGCAAAACTTTTTCCAACACTGATTATAAATTAGCATATTAGAATGATTTCTGAAGGATCATGTGACACTAAAAATTCAGCTTTGCTTCACAGGAATAAATTGTATTTTAAAGTATATTAAAATAGAAAACTTTTTGTGAAATAATATTTAGAATTTTTTATCAAACTTCTTTAAAAAAATGCACTGATCCCAAACTTTTGAACAGCATGTATTGTACTGTAAAAATGTTTTCTCAGATAACCTAAAATGTGCATCATTTAGTTACATCAAGGGTCAAATCAAATATAAATAGCACATTAAATTTAAAAGTTACACTCTTTTTTGTGCGCGCGCTGTACAGGTCTGGTATAAAGAATGTTTTTATTGTTTCAAATGATCAATAAACTCAAATTGAGTTTAACAAAAAATTTACAAAATATTAATAGAGAATTTTTTCTTTTATTTTATAATTTGACTGTATTCTACTCTCATTCAAATTTAATGAGCATTGCATGGGACAAAGCAAAATAACATGCATCCTCTTACACAAAACTAAAAAAAAATCTAGAAAATGTATCTAAAGAGTTAAGTAATGCTTTTGTTATAAATGTAAAAAAAAGGGAAAAAAAATTAACCTAATATAACACACCCTTTCATAGTCATTTTTATGTTAGGTTATCATGGAAAATGAGTTCTTTATGTACAGGACACCAAAAGGCACCCTACAGTGATATTGACCCTTCTGTTAAACCTCATTCTATCAGTTATAGTTGTTTAAAATTGTCATTTTCATGTTACATTGCAAGGTTTACAACATTACAGTGTTATGCCATAAAAGTTGTTGTTAAATTGGATATGACTTTACACAAAAGGTTAAAATTTCTCTTTATCACACAGAAATCATGTTAACACAGATATATTTGGCTTAAAGCATTTTAACATTTACAAATAAGCCCTGTTTCACTTCCATTTTGCCTCACTGCAACCAGTTCAAAAAAGAAGCGTCAAATCAAAATGTATTTACTTAAGTAATAAAAATTATGCCACAAATGCTATTGATTGAGCTTATCCCATAATAAACCTGAAATATTATTTCAAAACAAAATAGCTGCAATACTCTACCAGTCCAAACAAGTAGTCACCCTTTGCCTGTACATTACCGTTAGAAGCATTAGAAAGAACAAAACTGTGACGGGCAAGCTTGTGCTATTGCTTGGATTGATAGTTCTGTATATTGAAAGTCATAAAATGTCTTTTACAATCTTTAAATTATGTTTCTTTTCTCTCTCTATTCCTCTAGGGGTTTGTTTTCTGTGATAAAACTTAGGCGAGAACAGTGGGAGCGTGGCTCAGAATCGGGCCAGATATGAAGGATGTCTTCTTTGCAGGATGTGTACGTGTGCACCTTCATGGATTTCTGCACTGATATGATCCCTGAGGCAAGACAGGAATAAAACTGAGGTTGTAAAACATTCCCTTTATTTTGTAGCCACCAGCTGTGCAATGTCACACTGTCTACCATGCATGCATATGAATCGTGACTAGCACAGATATAAAGGCAAGTAATTTCCCCACAAAATCTAACATTCTCGAGCTGCTTACCCTTAATTTAAAATCTTTAATGATAAGTCCTTCATCCAGAATAGGCTTTTTTGTTTCTTTCATCTGCTGTTCTTTGTATCATTGAGCATGCAGAGAGAGTTCTAGCAATTTAAAACTCAAGCAGCATGTGACGAAGCACTAGAAGTTAACACCCACTCTTACTTCTTACACAATCACCAACAGTGATTTTCTCTCCTGTAGTGTTCGTGAGGCAGTTCCGTGAGAGGTTCTGATCTACACGTCGACAAGTTACACAGATCAGAGAATCCCACAGCTTACTAATGAGGGGGAGAAATTAGCAGGAGAGGAGATTGGACTCTGTCAAATATGCTGAGAGAGAGAGAGAGAGAGAGAGAGAGAGAGAGAAGGGAGGACAGACTAAGCTTTTCTCAGTTACAAAGACTGCCTAAGCTCTCAGAAGATGTCAAGTGCTAGAAAGATTTTTTGTGCACGGGTTTGGGCGATATCCTCAGAAAGTAGATCCTTATTTATTTAGTTAGTTAGGTAGTTATTATTTCAGTGTCGCTCATGCGATTTCAGTGTCCATAACTTCACTCGTTCGTTTTGTTTTATTTGTATTTTTTCTTGTTTTAGTGGAAAATTTCACTTGATTTTCAGTCAGTTATGAAACACAACATATTTGTGAGCAGTGTTGGGAAGGTTACTTTGGAAATGTAATAGGTTACAGATCACAAGTTACCTATTTAAAACGTAATAAGTAGTGCAACTATTTCAATTACTTTATTAAAGTAATGTAACTGATTACATTTGATTATTTTTTATTAGGTTTTTTTTTTTTATTTCAAATGAATGTTTTCAACTGTTTCAAACATTTAAAGCAGGCAGGGTTACGATAATACTCAACACTGATTACTTTCATACTTTCAAAATACTTTATGGCTTGAATTAAGATTATAATAATTTAATTTAGAAGCATAGCCACCATAAAAGACCAGACTTTAGCACACTGTAAAAAGTGATAAGTTGACTTAACTAAAAAAAAATTGAGGAAACCCGTTGCCTTAAAATTATTAAGTAAATAATAATAATAACCTGAACCTGACAATTCACTTAACTTATTTTTTAAATTATCATTTACTTAAAAATTTTAAGGCAACAGGTTTCCTCAATTTTTTTAAGTTAAGTCAACTTATCACTTTTTACAGTGCACCTTCTGAGGTTAAATACAGATTTAAAATCATAGCAAGACATAGTTTAATTATGTTAATTAAATTAACAATAATTTTGAGATCAAATCTTTACATAGCTACGACAGGAATCACTGAATGCTTTGGAGAGAGAGAGGGGGGAAAAAAACAGTTAATCTTAAAAAATAAAGCATATACATAAACACAAACATGCAATAAAACAGTTATCGAATAAGCATGTGTTCTATTCTGTGTCCTAAATTCCTGAAACATTGGATTCTCGTATTTTAAAGACGTCAATACAATTTGGGAAAGAAATCAATTGAATTACAATTTAACAGAATCCCCTCTTGCAGAGTTTAATTCCAACTTAGCTAATCAAGTATTCATGTAGAATTGAAAATTCCATCAGGTGTTTTAAAACAGAGTTGAAGCTAAACTCAGGATGGCAGGTTTCTAGAATCATCTCCGATTTATATTTCTCACATTGCATATACACTTTCAAATATACTTGTGTACGCAGGGGGTATCAGTTCACACATACGATTCTAGAGCTCTGGGATCATAAATCTGTGCTGAGCTCTAGATACTGCCATGCCTTGGATCCTTTTACAAAGGTTTCTGCATTATTTTCTGTATTATGCTTTAGGAGAAAATACATTTGTGCACATGTGGTTAAAAAAAAAAATGTTTTAAGTAGTTATCAAGTCTGTCATTATGTCTGCTGAGCCTTTCAGGGCCACAGAGTATGAAAGGAAGAGTAACTGTTTCAGTGCTTTTTTCCCCTGCAATCTCTCATGCTCTGAGGTGTTCATGGTAATATTTGGACTGAAAATGGCTTTTTTAATGAATCTCACTCACGCACACCTGTGAAGCCCCTACTCAGAGGCACACACATGCAAGTTTTATGGTATGACTTGTATTTTAGGCTTGATAGGCTATTTTAGGCCATAAGAAAGCAAAATAAACCCTCTCCCATGTGGGCCAAACCACATTCTCCATTTTGTTAAAACATCCTTGATTAGATGCGAGTACAAGCTGAAAATTATTAACGAACTTAAAAATAGAGGGTTAAAAAACAAACACTACCATTCAAAAGTTTGAGGTCAGTAATATATATATATATAAATTAGCACTTTTATTCATCAAATATGCAAATTGAGCAAAAGTGACAGTAAATATAATACATTTATGTTACAAAAGGTTTTGTTTTTCAAATAAATGCTTCTCCTTTGAACTTGAGGAGCATATATATATATATATATATATATATATATATATATATATATATATATTGTTTTCAACATTGATTCAACATTGATAATAATAAATAAAATGTTACTTGTGCCCCAAATATTAGACAGCATATTAGACTGCTGAAAAAAGCTTTGCCATCACAGGAAAAAAAATAAATAAATAGAAACAAATAGAAACAACTAATAATAATATTTCACAATATCATTATACTGTTTTTGCTGTATTTGTCATCAAAAAATAAAAAAAGTACAGCCTTAGTGATCATAAGCGAGCGACTTCATTAAACAATCTTACTGAATCCAAACTTTTGAATGCCATTATACTGAAAATGCATCTGAGTCAGGAACCAGAATATTATATACAAGCACGTAACCACCTAGAAACTGAATAATACTAAGAACCACACAGAACACCTCTCAGAAAATGTAAAAATCAATTTTCTACAATCTGTTCTGCTCAATATTGAGAATAAACTGCTTCCTGAATCAACATATTTATGGTTTGTTGAAATTCAGAGCGTCAATTGTAAGTGGCTGTGTATGGGTTCTTAAAAGTCTGTAATGACGGCTCGTTTTAGAGAGACTAGTCTTTGGAAATCTCATGCCATGAGTCACGGGGTATTTAGGCTTGTGCTTTCTTTTTGAATCCCATGAATCAGTCAAGTTTGGTGACAATACAATTCATCACACTAGTCTCTATAGCAACAATCAGAGGTTCACGTGGCATGGTTTGATTCTTGAGTAATGTTCTGCAGCTGACATGATGTCATTACTGATTTGATTTTGAAATCTTAATGCTACATTTACATTTATGCATTTGGTGGACAATTTCATCCAAAGTGACTTACATATTGCATTCAAGCCATACGTTTTTGTCATGAATTCCCTGGGAATCAAATCCATGACCTTGGCGTTGCTACTGTTTGAAAGGCTCAGTGTTAATGCTAAATGTCTTGCTCTATGACAGTATATTTATTTGTTGTTGTGTTGACTGTGAAGTGCTAATTTCTAACTGTTTAACAAAACACCAACATAATAATATCACACTGTGATTACTTACATTTGTGAAAATTATTAAGTGTTTTTATTAGGATCACTACATCACTAAAGCATATTACTGGAAACAGTGAAGCGACAGTAGAAGAGAGCGGTCTGTTATTCAGCGAGGTCAAAGAACCGTTCAAGCTGAAAGGCCATAAATACTCAAGCATCCTTTACTTAACCTGGCATGAAGATGCGTATCTCTGAACTTGCAGCAAATTGAACCTTGCAAAATGAGCAGCAAAAAGACTGCAAGGATCAGCTAAGACTTAGATATGAATATAATGAATAGCAGAAATGGGAGGTTTATAATATAACCTAAATAATATACTGCAAATAATGCTATTTATGTTCAGTGTAAATAAAGGTAGCTTGACATCAAGTGCAAATAAATACAAATAGCACCTTGTTTGCACTAAGTGCAAATAGACAGATGAATTACTCAGACAGAAGCATCAGCTAGACAAAACCAACACAAGCTAGATTATTCAGTCTCAAATGAAGAAATGCAATACACCATCAGAGTAGTTTTATTGAATAATGAAAAAGGATGATTGAAGTCACTACAGAGCAAATAAGTCTATATAGAGTTAATCATTTTAGATTCTTTGACATATGGCAGTTCTAATTGGCAGGCAAGAAGGCAGAAATGCTTTGGGCTTCGTGTACTCATTCCCAGCACAGCCGACGGTAAAAGGAGAATCAAATCATTCACATTGGTCAAAGGCTTTCCCCTCTGATCCTCCTAGAGCTTGGACTGCACTAACAGTAACACAGCACCAAAGGCACAGCAATTATATATTAACCTTTCCATTTCTTTCCTTTCCTTTGATTTTGACCAAACAATCAGAGCTCATGCAGTAGAAATCAATAGATTATGCATAATGTTCAGAATAGCTTGAAGGTGTGTTGTTCTGAATGAATGTGTTAGTAATCTGTTTGTGGTGGAACAAACAGAGTTTTCCTTCTGACATAAAGAGTGTGAATCAATTACAAGTATTTTCATGAAAACTGATGGCGAAACAAATCACCCAGCATTGGTTTGGGATTCATTTTATCTCCTCCACTTTCAAAAAAAAAAATGAAACATTCACAGATTCGCAGCCCTACAATTACAAAATATACAACTTGACAGTTCTATCACCAAGACATCCTTCCAGTGGGGTGAATAATGAGTGAATGTATGACATTTTGATTTATGTAAGTATGTAAGTATGTCAAACTCAATTTATTTCCCACATAGCTCTGGTCCAAGTGCCAACCATCATCCAGCAGGATCGAAAAAATTTATCAGGAGACTGCTTCAATTGCACTACTTATGCTCTGACTGACAGTGAAGTTTCTCAGCCTTTATCTGTCTTGGACTTACTCCGGGGCGAACATCGGTGTTAAATATCTCATGGAGCTTCGGTGTGGGTGAAGACAAATCTCTTGTTCATTTCTCTTTTACAAGAACCTTTCTGAAGTTCTGAACCAGCTCTCTGAAAATCAGTGTTTTATTTTGCTTTAGAATCAGCTTTAGAATCACACTTTAGAATCACACTTTAGAATCGAATTGATTTGTTTATAATCTCAGAATATTGCTATTGTACTGAAAACACAAACATAATATTTGAAAACTTTCGAACATAAAGATAGGGATGTGGTACGTTATGGGATTAGAAAATAGTTTGAGTATAAACAATTCAAAAGTGCACCCAATGCCACTAAACAGTCACCATCCCTAAGGGCTTATGTAACCTAGTTTAAAACAATACTTACAAGCCAGACCCCTCTTTCTCTGTGATCACAGAAAGTCAGCAGCTGCTCCTGTTCTATTTGAATTTTACAAGCAGATGCTGTGAACTGAAAGCTGTGACCCCAAGAATATATTTATCATGTGTCTATTTGAAAACAAAAAAGAATATTTTCTGAATTCATCTGTATACAATATCTAAAATGATATTTTTCTCCATAATGGTTTCTGAATTACCCTATTATAGACATCCATTCTCTTGTTTAGGACCACAGATTGAAAGTGGTTATAAAATATTATGAATATTTGAGAGTACCTAAATGTTACATTTTCTTACATTTATATTTCTTATGATATCCTTAAAAATAAAAGTAAAATTTGTGGGGGGGGGGGGGGGGGGGTGCCTTTACCACTAAATTTTGCATAGTATTCAGTATTTATTTTTCCTCTGTTTAATGTGAACAGTAAATGTTGAACTAACAATACTGTGCAGCACTGCATTGTCATCTGAGTCACGTTGAAGCATCAGTGAGAACATCATTCCAACTGTTGTAAACAGTCTGGGACAATTAGATTCAATTAGTTCAGATTCTCCATTTATTGTTCTGTTCTGAGCTGAATGGAGTATTGTACCTGCAAAATGACAAAACCTCAAAACAATATTTAATCACAGTCATTTCTAATTATGATAAGCCCATTTAGAGACATGAAGAGTAAAATATAAAGCCTAGACTCTGCTCACAGTAAAAAGCGAATCCAAGAGAAGTACAATCCATTTATTTGTTCATTTTTGTTTGATCATCAGCTGTGCTTGTAGTGACCTGTCAGTCATTTTGGAGATATCACAAGTATATGGAATAGAAAAGGAGAGAAGCCCAACATCCATAAAGACAGATGTTTCATAATATACAAAAACAACCAAAAAAAGTTGTTTTGCTTTTAAAAATTTACAACAGCCTTATATATTATATTTGCATTATATCACTATGATATTTTGAACAAATGGGATACACTGTACAAGCATAGCCACAAAGCTTAAATAGTTTATAATCTGATAAATAAATCCTTTAAATAAATAAATGTATCATTATTTATCATCATCACCGCAAAACCACTTACAGTTTCTCTTAACTCTAGTCCAGTATATACCTCTTCTGTATACTTTTTATGGCATGTTAGAGAGCAGCAGTAAGGACAGTTAAGAACAGTTTGTAATAGAGCTCTGTCCAGTCAGGACTTTGCACCCTTAGGACGAACCATGCAATACCCAAGCACATCAGGGCAACACTCTTCGTCCATCTGTCATCCAGTGACAACCTTCTCATACTTCCTAACCAACAGTGTCCGTTTTGTATCTCTCAGCTAGAAAGAAACAGCACACTTTTTGGTAATTCACTTCTCTTGTTTGACTTTTTTTGTGACCATATAAAAGGAGACAGCCTTTCATGTTACATAGCTCTCTAGTCACAATGACACAAGCCATATGTGCAAACTCATCATAAAAATATCTCTTGATAACTTCAGAGTGCCTGCAGCCATAATAAAGATAAGCCTGTTTCCTCTAATGCAGTGCAGTGCTTCCCAATTCAGGTGGGGTTTTTTTAAACATCTTTAGCTTTTGATACCACCTATGTGACCAGCATCTGTTGTCCTCATAGACTCATGAAGATCGTTACACAACAAAGTAGGAAAAAAATATCAATGTCATTGTTGTGTACAGATTGTCAATGCAAAGAGAGAGAGGCAGTGGTGTTTTTGAAAACGTCTCTTCCTTGTCAACCACCTGTAAATGGCACTGGATGCTGCAAACTAGCTGCCAATGTTCTCTAAAAAGACCTCTTCCAGGACTTGCACAGGATCTTCTGAAAAGCTCGCCGGAAGTCCTGGTTGAAGATGGTGTAGATGACAGGATTGAGGGAGCTGTTGCAGTAACCGATCCAGAAGAAAAACTTGAAGAGGGTGTCATGGATGGCACAGGGCTCCCGACAGATCCCATACAGGCTGTAGCTGAAGAAGAACGGAAACCAGCAGACCACGAACACCCCCATGACCACAGCCAGCACAAAGGTGAACCGCTTCTCTCGTGCCTGGGAAATTTTTTTTCTCGAAATGGTGTTCCTCCTTTTTCTGCGGGAGGAAAACAAGTCCAGGGACTTGCTGCTGGCTCGAGACTTCCGGCTGGAATGCTTGGAGCTGGAGCTGTTCTTGCGGCTGGATCGGCGGTCTTTTCGTGAGGGCGCCGTCTCGTTTTGCGTCCGCTTGGCCTTCTCATCAGACGAGCTGCTGTCCTCCAGCTCGGCATCTGGGTCATCCTCGCCTGGTTTGCGTTCCCCTGGTGGCGGCGAGGCACAGTGCCCATTTTCCCGCCTAGAATCCTCACGGCTCAAGCCGTTCTCCAGCCGTGGTGTTCCTGATCCTCCATCCGGATCACGACGCTTTTCTGACATATTTCGGGTTCTTGTCTTAGCCACCTGGTAGATTCGGATGTAAACAAGGATCATGATAACACACGGGGCAAAGAACGACCCGATGCTGGAGTACAGGATGTACCACGTGTGGTCGTTCAGCTGGCATTGTGGTTCGCTGCTGTCACCCTCGTTATTCCGGTCCATGGAGATGAGCGGTGGGAAGGAGATTACAGCGGCAATCAACCATACCACCACAATCATGCCCTTTACCCTGCGAGGTGTCCGCTTCAAGTTATACTCGACCGCCTGTGTTACAGACCAGTACCTGTCCAGACTTATGGCACACAGGTGAACAATAGAAGATGTGCAGAAAAGAACATCTAGCGCCAGATAGATATCACACCAAACTTTCCCAAAAAACCAGTAGCCCATTAATTCATTGGCCAGAGAGAAAGGGATTATCAAGGTGGCCACCAGAATGTCCGCACTGGCCAGAGACACAAGAAAAAGGTTTTGTGGTGGCTTGAGCGCTCTGCTCGTTAAAACGGCGATAACGACCAACACATTCCCCACTATTGTAAACAAGATGAGGAAGCTCACCAGCCCCGCGAGCCCTATAATGGTTGCCGGAGAATAGCGACTTGTAGAATTCCCAGAGGATGTTAAACCAATGTCAATGTAAGTGTCCACTTCGCTTGCAAAGCTTAAGTTATGCATACTGATTTAGAAAAAGCTCTGTTCTCCAATAAATCGTCCACGCGCGTCTTCGCGAATATTCTCTCTCTATAAGTTATTTGCAGGTTCCTCTATGTTTCTTCTTACCTTGTGTTCTTATTTTAATCCCGTTCGCGTCTTTTTCTTTTCCGCGCAATTCCTTTTACGGCTCATTTGGTTGCGGCTTTGAAAAAGAGACCCATCCCGTGGTGAGTTTGAAGTAAGCATCACCGTCTCTTACATCCGTGCGACCTGCTCGTCCTCTCGCGGGCGTCTCTCTCAGCATCCACCCGAGCGAAGCACCGCCGGGACTCAACTATCCACGTGCTGACAGCATTAAACTGATGGAGCGCCGCCCCGCCCCTGGAGAGAATCAGACGGAGAGAACTACTGACTGCTGAAGTACCCTACCACCGTTTAGCGCCGTTCTCTATGTTACAGTGAACATTTTAGCCTACATCAGAGCATGGCGAGATTTTATGCATTTCAAACATTTCTTCTTTACGCGTCTCTGAACAGACAACAACAGCTAGACTATAACATGGACAAGCATGCGATGGGCATTGCATTTTATGTAGCTACTCTGAGAGGAAAATACATTTATTTTGTTTTATAGCACTAGGCGTTGTCAGGAATATCGTTGTTAACAACTGGAAAAGGACCGTGAACTGTGAAGGAACTATGGCTTTCGGCATCTTTGTTCGCTGGGTGTCACTGTTGTAACAATGCCATTGTGGCTTTAAATAATGTGAAAACCCGTCAAATTCAGTATAAGCATATTCTTCCCTCATCATCTTTCTCGAACTTTGCTTTGAAACATTTTTATTATTATTATTATTATTATTAGCTTTGAGTGTTGAATTTTCAAAACAGATAATCAATAATGTAGTTTTACCTCAGACATTTCAGCATGTTTTCAATAGACTCAATCACAAAGTAAATTTTTCCACCAAATGTCTATACATACCTTTCATTTAAACTAATTAATTAATCCTTCACAATTAAGTTGACACAAAATATTTAATTTACATATGTTCCTATTTTAATATAGTACAAATAATTTGGTATATTTGCAACTGGTAAATTTTGTAAATTACATGTTCAAAGCAGGATATGAAATTAGATTTTAGTAGCCAGTAGTATTGCCATTTTATCTCATATGGCAAGTTGGCTATATTGTTTACTGTACTATATACAGTACCTTCAGTGTGTGTGTGTGTGTGTGTGTGTGTGAGAGAGAGAGAGAGAGAGAGAGAGAGAGAGAGAGAGAGAGAGAGAGAGAGAGAGAGAGAGAGAGAGAAAGCATTTGCAATTTGTCAACATACTGCAGACAGAGCATGATAGACTGCAATGGAGAGAAACTAATCAATGATTTTGTGAGCGAGAGGTCAAAGAGGTGGCCATGGGTCCCGTTAAAGAGGTGGGCATCTAAAAGAGCGAGACAGAAGGCAGGAAACTTATCAATGATGTCCAGTGAAGTTCAAATAAAGTCCAGGTGCCATGTGGCAGAGGCTGCTAAATTACTGTAACTCACCTCGATCTGATGAGATTAATATAATCAGTCCAGTCATCCAGAGTGTAAAGGCATTTTGTCAAGAGAACCAGTACGTTGTTGCTATGGTAAATGGCGTAACTGTATACATTAAATGCAGGTACATACAGTAATTAGGCTATACTGTTTGAATAGGAATAAAACCTCATGACAGCTGTGTCATGTCTCCTTTAATCACTATAACACATTGGATTAAGGGACTTTATGTCAGCTTGGTTTGGTAATGTGTGATATGATGACTGTAAGGTACTGTCAAATTGTCTGTACACCAAATCAAATTTCAAACATTTAACTCATGTTTAAAGCTATCAAATTGAAAAAGATCATTCTGTTGTGTTTTGCTAATTAAATCAAATGTTCTCATTACATGTCACAATTAAATGTTTTGAAAGAGTGGTTGTGTGAAAGGTGAAATGTACTGTAAAGCCCTAATAAAAGCAGCTTGAGTACTAATACTTTAAAATTGGCACAGTGTACAGAAATATTGTTGGCTCTGTCAAATTGCTTGCGATGTGCCTCATTTGTAAATCTCTTTGGTTAAGAGCATCTGCTGAATGAATAAATAGAAATGATAGCACTTACATGAATGACATGTTGCCAGTTTTAACTTTTGTACCAATAGTATTCAATGTTTTTTTGTGAATATTCTAAATACTAAATCTAATATATATATATATATATATATATATATATATATATATATATATATATATATATATATATATATATATGTATATATATATATATGGTAAGTCAGTGGTCAAAGTGATTGATGCTCTTCTCTGACCTATCAGAGATCTCCATGTTTTTTATTATTATTTTTTTTTTTACTTAACAGTCATCACTACCAGATGGTAGTCAGTGAAACAAAGGGGCATTTCTTTATTTAACATTACAAAATGAAATATGCTAATGAGGTTAGCATGTGATATATTTGCTCAGCTTGAAGTGAAATTAGTCTACTCCTGAAAATTACAGCTGAAACTCATTCATGGCATATACTGATACTCCACTGATTGAGTGGTTGTCACATATCTGCAATATTAGGTTGGATAAGTTACTGGAGCTAAATAACAGACTTGTATTACAGAAACCAAATACGAGATTCCAAAAGTTAATTCTTTTGTAAACTTTGAAGACATTAAGTAATGCTTTTAATGCCAACTGAGTGAAAGCTGGTATTTAATACGTTTTGATAAATTGGAGGATTGGAAAATAAAAAAAACTATCTTCTGTTTTTACTGTATAATATATACTGTATAATGTGTTGAGGTTGATTTTGGGATTTGACCAATTAAAAAAAAAGTTTCTGGTTTTCCTGTCCCTCTTTATATGTTACAGATCCTGTTTCAAATAGATATATGTGTTTGTCTGTAATGCCTATAATATCTCCAAACTTAAAGACTTTTTGAGTTTCTTTACATTTCAAACAAGGCTTTGTCAATCCTTTTAGTTAAACGTTTATTGCAGGTATTTGGCATCCTTTATGCCAAGTTTAAATTAAATGAAAACTCAGGAATTAAACTGGAATCTAAATACATATTCTATTAAATTCTGAATGTCGCACCTTGATAAAAGATGAAAAATATCGATTGTTTTGAGTGCACAGCATGTATTCTCTTCAGCTGAACAATCTAATTTTATGAATTTTTGTTTATGGGCACTTGATGTGGACGTGCGTGGCTGTGTGTATCCATATCCATTCATGTTACTGAATATCTAGTGCCTTTGTGTGTGACACATTTGTGTTTGTTGAACGGATTAATGTGTATGAGTTTGTGAACAATCGATTTTGAAATACATACCTATCTGACTGCGTTGGCTTCCTCTTGCTCTGTTTCTGCTGTTAGTTGTTTGGGTGCGTAGGTGGGATGGCGGGTGGGCCTACAATTCAATGCTCTTAAGAGCAGCAGAAGTTGACCCTCAGGCTCTGCTCTTCTCAAAGCTGATTTGTATTGAGTCTTCCTGGCTTGTGATCATTAAAGGTTCCCCTTGGGCCACACTTGTGTCTGTTTAATTGAAGCGTGTGTGTGAGTGATCCACATCATTACCTTGAGTTGATCCGTCCTTTCTTTCCTCGCCCCGTGTTTCATTCACACTTGAGTAATGCAAATGTAAAATCATGTCAAGCAAACAAATGCACAAGTTTAGTACATGAACATTCTTGTAGGAATCTGAGATATCAGTTTAACACTGATATCATCTGTGGTTGCTGTTTTTTTACAACATTTTGCAGTAATAGAAAATATATGAGCATCAGATATAATTTTTTTGAAAGATATTTACACAAACTTTTGAATTTTCAGCATCATTACTCCAGTCTTCATTGTCGCATGATCCTTCAGAAACTATATTATATCATATCAGATCTAATCTACTGATTTGCTGCTCTATTATTATCAATGCTCAATTAATGGTTCTTATTATAATCAATGTCCAAAAATACTGTTACTTTTGATTAATTTAATGTGTCCTTGATGAATAGAAGGTTTCTTATTTATTGATTTACTTACTCACTCACTGACTTACTCTACCCTAAACTTTAGAATGGTTGTCTATCACAGTTTCCATGAGAATATTAAGCATTAACACTGATAATAATAAGAAATGTTTCTTGAGCAGCAAACAAGCCTAAGGTATTAGAATGAAGGATCTGAAGGATCACATGACACTGACAACTGGAGAAATTGCTAGTTGCTGCTAAAATTCACTTTCTTTCATCACAGGAATACATTTTAAAATATATTTAAATAGAAAAAGGCAATGACTGAAAATGAGGAAACGATTAAAAAAGGGGGGGAAAGTGAGAAAGGCAAGTAGAGACATGACCTGGGTTTTGAGTAAAGTGTAACACATATGAGGATTGATTGAAAGATCGTATACAATCATTCTAGCAACACTGTGATTGCATGTCACAGTAACTGATGACAGCTATAGCAGCCAGTGTACACGAGTGTGCGTGTGTGTGTGTGTGTGTGTGTGTGTGTGTGTGTGTGTGTGTGTGTGTGTGTGTGTGTGTGTGTGTGTGTGTGTGTGTGTGTGTGTTCCATTTACAGGCCCACACAGTCAAAAGCCACGAGACACTGTGGCAGGTTTGATTTTAATTCCCTAGTCAGTGGGTGCACAGTGTGAATTGTAATTGGCCTCAACAGCAGGATTTGCTACAATTGAATTTCATTACAGCAATCACAGTTATTAGACTGTTTTATACAATGTTTTATTGGGTAATATATTCAATGAATTAAGTATATTATGTAGTTTACACTTCATCCAAAGCAATTTACAGTAAATGAAGTCGCTCCTACAGGAATTAGTGAGGGAACAATGTGAGCTCAAGTATTGTTTCAGAAAATCTCTGGTTAGGGTGTATTGTGGCTCCCATGAAAATGCTGAAAAGGGCATATCTACTAACATTAATTGTCCTTTGTTGCTGCGGTTCACTGTTGGACAGATTTTGATTCAGGTGAGACTGGCTGTTAAAGTAAGCTAAATCAGCTTAAGACAGATGGCTGATGTGTGTTAGAGAGAAGGAGAGAGGGGAGGGAAAGGCAGTCATGTTACTGTCTTGGAGGATAACATGTCAGAATGTCCTCTTGATGTTCAGTGGCTGAAATGGCTCATTGTGCACCACGGTTCATGTGCGACTCTCACAAAACCTGTCAACATGTTCATCACAAAACAGCAAGAAAAAAAGAAGAAAGTGTTTTCCTTAAAGAATATTTTTCTTTCACTGTTACACGGTTTTCATTATTTTCAATCTAATTGTCTTTCAAGTGATGCAAAATAATGTTTAAATATTTATTATTTTATTTATTTTATTAATTTATATCATGTTATATCGCATTTCAGTTATACTTATTTTGCATATAAAAAAGTACAATAATATTCAATTTCAAAATTACATTAGTTAACAAACTATTCTAAATACTTCTACTTCTAAAGCATTTATTCATCTTATGTTAATATCAGGATTTACAAATGCATTATTAAAATTAAAAGCTGTATATGTTAATATTATTTAATATTATATAATGAACTAAAACAGCAGTTGTAATTTTATTAACTAACATTAACAAAACATAATAAATAATGTAACAAAATTATTGATTACTGTTCATTTATGTAATCCATTGACTAATGTTTCCTAAAGACCTTATTGTAAAGTGATACCAAAAAAAGTAATTTAATATTTAGAATAATGGGATTTATATTATTATTTATTATATGTTATTTTTACTATTATTTTTATTATTTTGGGGTGAATAATGAACTGAACATGAACTGAAATTAAATTCACCTTCTTAGTAACTTAAATATGAAACTACTCCTTTCGATCCCCAGCAATTTTACACAAAGGGACACCACAGGAAAGTTTTATTTACAGTATGCAATCAGTTTTTCTGTTTGCAAAACAAAGGATGTAGATTAGACAAAACCCAGATTATTAATTTGTTTGAAATATTCATGTTTGGGCATTTTAAAGTGGCACCATCAGGCAAGTTTTGTAATACTCTTTATCATAGAAGTTGTGTTTTGTGTGTGATATGCAATTTCCTTTGAACTGGACACAACTAATCATGTCTCTAACTGACCAATTCCAGTCTCTTTGCAGACCGCACTGACCGTTGCATTTTGGAAATAACCAACTGCTGTGTCATGCACCCAATTTTCCCCACCCTTGGCGAACGATCTCATTTCACATTAGGAGATGTTTGAGTTTTCAAATGCTTGAATTATGGATCCTGGTTCCCTTTACCTCTCCAGTCCATTTTACATTGGCAGTCACAGATGAAACTCTTCAGGATACACAGCTTGCCTTGAAGTTAATAGACATTCCCCTACTGAGACTGCTGTCCCTCATTGCTAGTCTGTTATATACTGCACAGAAACTCCCACCTGGATACTCACTAAGACTTCTCTGCTGTTGTTTTGAAGAACATGTTACTTTTCCAAAATCACAAATGTCATGCGAATGAGATGCATGCATATTGTTAGCCTGATGCACAATAAGGAGCAGTAAGAATGAGCAGAGATGAAAGCAGCAGGGTAGAAGTAGGGGTAGGTATGAATAACCAGTTCGTTAGAAAGCTCTGGAGGACTGACAAGGGCAATGTGTGAAAAAGAGAGGCCTTTTAATGATTGAGAGAGCAAGCATAGAATCAGACCCATGTGTGAGTTCGTCATATCTTTCCTTTTCTTGCAAGTTAATGGGTGATGACAGCATAGAGGATGAAAGAGAAGATGAGAGAGAGGAAGAGAGAAATAATGTCAAAGGGAACAATTTTGCATGTTCCCATAGGGACTGGTATCTTGGGTCTGAGAAATTCCTTAAAACTTCCAGCATTGAATTTTTGTTTTTATTGCACCTTTATGCCACATTATAAGGCAATAGAATTAATGTGTGTCAACATTTGACATTTTTGGTACATAAATTTGCTGTTTGAGTCTCTTGTCTCATTTTTGTCCAAAGTCATGCCTTTGTTTAATTGCATATCAAAAACGAGCAGTTAATTCACTGATATAATTAAGAATATAATTATAGGAAGCCACAGATGGGAATCAGAGGGACCTTGTCTGGTTATTTTAAGTCCTCACCATGTTAGCGACATGGAGTTGATTGGAAAGCACCAGACTCAGTGTGACTTTGCCTCAGGTTTGCTGGCTGATAATTTGAAGTGGTTGATTGCTGATCTTCTTGCAGCAAGAATATTTATTGGCATATTCATGAGGCTGGACTGTAAGGATCAGAATTCAGTTCAGAGTGCACTAACTGCAAAATATGTCAGACGTAATCAAGCCTTATGTAGGTATATTGCAATGCAATGACATTTGCCAAAGCAAATTTTTCTAAGGCCATATCACAATAACTCAATATCTGAAATGCATTTCGTTTATTGTAACAAATTGGAATAAATATTGGAATAAATCTGTTTCATTCTACCATAAATATTTCTGCACTGCCAACTGCATATTGAGGTCATGAGTAATGCATCAAATAAATTCTGCATCCACATCAGCCAAAGCCAAATCTAAAAAAAAAAAAAAAAAAAAAAAATCTAAAAGCCTGTTATACCTCTAATTGGTCAGTTTGTAAATACAGTTCTCTTTATCCCAGTGATTGTGTGAGCCGTTTGACTGATTTTGTGAACATAGGCAGAGCCTACATGTTATATGCATGAGCTGTTCTGTGGAGAAGTTAATCATGTCACTCACACTTCCTCTCCTTATCGTTCAGATCAATACACACAGTTCTTCATCACGCTCGGCTTATACTAACCCTTTTATAACTCTCCAACTTCTTTAATCACACAGACAGGAGTGCTGTTTATATTGCATGTGCTTGCTGCTGAAATTGCAGTGCTTTAACTCTGATGCTTAAGCACCTACTTGAATCTGCTTGATCTGAGTTGAGTGATTGTTATTGCTGCATGACAAATCACTTCTTGGAGTCTGTTGTTTTCTCTCTGAAAGGTTTAAGCATGTCACTGGAGTATATGTGTGGTGGTGCATTACACCCCAAAAGATCTTTGATTTCTAGATGGGGTGTCCATTTCTATTTGTTGTGCAAATACATGGCATGCAATGCCAGGCATGCAAATCTTAAAGGAATAGTTCACCCAAAAATAAAAATTTGCAGCCCCCAGGCATTCTAAGATGTAGAGTTTATTTGTTCATTGGAACAGATTTGGAGAAATTTAGCATTACATCTCTTGCTCACCATCATCATCAGAAGTGTATGGGTGCCGTCAGAATGACAGTCCAAACAGCTGATAAAAACATCGCAAATCTTCTGTTGTGTAAAGCTGTGTGATTCTAAGAAATAAATTAATATTTTAACTTCAAACTGTTGTTTTGATAAAATATGTATGCAGAGGAGAATGCAGATTTCTCCAAAACTGTTCCTATGAAGAAACAAGCATATCTACATCTTGGATGGCCTGAGGGTGAGTACATTTTCAGCAGATTTTCATTTTTGGGGTGAACTGTTCCTTTAAATACACAAAACAGACAGGTGGTGTGACTCAAACATGCATGTACACTCATGCTCTTTCAGTCTTACATCCCAGGTGGTGGGAGTGGAGAATGTAAAATATGGAAAAGAGGGTCAAGGATATGCCACTTTACTCTTTCCCTTGCTGTCACTGTTGTCAGAAGTAGCCACCCAGTCTGAGCATATGTTGTCCTCTGTGTGTGTGTCTGCATGCATATGTATTATGTGCGTACACTGTAAAACAAACCATTTCTACCTGATCCAGTCCTTAAATTTAGAATGATTCAGTGATGTTAAATATTATTCTGTGTTGAGTAGAATTAATTCATTTTGTTGTGGATACCACATGACGCATATTTTAAAATGGCTTGTCTGCAACTCACGATAGAATTTTATCTACATGTAAATTTTCCCTTTTGGATTTTTTCTTTGTTATAATTAACTGACATCACGTTGACAAGGTTACCTCCATGCTTCATGAATTTATATTAATCCGTATACAGCAAGTTCACATTGATTTACATGGTTGAGTCCTACATCTCTACAGTGAGTTCTAACATGACTGCTTGGTTTCTGGGATCACTCGAATGAGGGTAAGCATCTGAATGCTGCTGTCCTTGGTGCTGACATTCATTTGCGTGGCAGTTTTAGCTCAATGTGAAATTCTATTATGCTGTTTCTGCATTTTCAGCTGCAGGGAGCTGTTTGGCTTATTAAAATTAATGTATTCTCCAGCATGCATTCTGAAGTTTTAATAGTTGCAGGATGCAATTGGAAGGTTTACTATTGTAATTTCTTTACGTTCTCTTTAAGTATTTGAATGCTTTTTTAACATGGTTAATGAGTTTATTACAAAATATATCACCCTATGATGAATCGATCTATTCATTTCTCAGTACATTGAAGGCATATAAATACACTTGTGAAAAGACAGATTGCTGATAAGGAAATGGCTCAAAGAAATTTATGCAAAGCAATGGTACATCAGATGGAATTTAATCAGTAATCTAAATTCAGACCACCCTGCTTTACAGATTATTAGTGTCAGGAGGGGTGGACGGATGTCCTTTTATTAAATACCATTAAATGTTTGTCTCGTCTAATGCCTTTAGCTTTATCAGAAAGGATGCCGACTATTATATATAGATACAGGTGCTGGTCATATAATTAGAATATCATCAAAAAGTTGATTTATTTCACTAATTCCATTCAAAAAGTGAAACTTGTATATTATATTCATTCATTACACACAGACTGATATATTTCAAATGTTTATTTCTTTTAATTTTGATGATTATAACTGACAACTAAGGGAAATCCCAAATTCAGTATCTCAGTGTCACGGTTTGGTGCGGGAGAGATGACGACGATGAAGGAGGATAGTGATAAACAGTCTTTAATAATCCAAACACAAAGGAATGCACCACAAACATACATAGACGTGATCGGAACGTGAAAGACAGAACTGAATGAACTTATAAAGGGAACGTAATTAGGCTAATGAGGGGGACACACCTGAACATAATAACACAATCAGACAAGGGTGGAAATTAGGTCACACAGAGCACATAGGGAATGAAAACACGACAGAACAGTCCAGGGGTGTGACATTACCCCCCCCCCTCCCGGAAGGTGCGTCCTCGCACCGTGGAACAACAGAGGGGAGGGAAACGGGTGGGAACAAAAAGGCGGAGGCTTAGGAGGAGGACGGACCACCGGAAGGGGGCCGGCTGAACGAGACCAGGGAGGTGACGAAGGAGGGAGGAGCCAGGGAGGAGACAGGAGGGACCCGGAGCAGGAGGAGCCTGGCAGGACCCAGGCCACAGCCATGATGACGGCCCACGGTGGAGCCGACGGAGGGAGGAGCCATGGAGGAGGGATGGCCGCCGACTCCAGGGGGTCGACCGACGGCGGCGGAGCAGGTGGTGGAGGAGCCCGAGGTGGAGACGGAGAGCCGACGAGCCAGGGGGATGCCGAGGATCCGGGGGGCCAAGGTGGAGCTGAGTGCTCTGGTGACTGAGGCGGAGGTGGAGCTCCGGAGATCCGCGGCGAAGCCGGAGCGACTGAGGACCAAGGTGGAGCTGGCGGGAGGAAGGAGCCCAACTGAGCTGGTGGGACGGAGTGACGAGGTGCAGCCGGAGGAGCGGAGTCCTGAGGCGATGGCGGGTCGACGCCCGCCCAAGGTGGAGCCGGAGGGACGAGGGAGCCCGGTGGAGCTGGAGGATAGACGGGTGACGGTGGAGGCGAGGGAGCTAGGAGCCGAGGTGGAGCCACTGGGTCAACGGACCGAGGCTGAGTCCAGGCCGAGGAGGTTGGAGGCGGAGGTGAGGGATACTCCAGCCCCGGCAACGCTGGAGGATGGCAGTCCCGTGGGGCTCGCACCGCATTGATGGCGGGCTGAGGGCGAGCAAAGGGGCTGCCAGACGACAGCGGTGGAGGAGGCAGGAGCGGGTGGGAGGGCGGGCATTTGTGAGGGGCCGGCACTGGTCGGTGCTCTTGCAGCGCGGGCTCTGGTTTGCGCTCTTGCAGCGCGGATTCTGAGGGGCGCTCTTGCAGCGCCGAGACAGGGAGGTGCCTTCTTGGCGCAGGCACTGGGTGGCGCTCTTGTAGCGCGGGCTCTGGTTTGCGCTCTTGCAGCGCAGATTCTGAGGGGCGCTCTTGCAGCGCCGAGACAGGGAGGTGCCTTCTTGGCGCAGGCACTGGGCGGCGCTCTTGCAGCGCGGGTTCTGATGGGCGCTTTTGCAGCGCGGGCTCTAGGGGGCACTCGGGAGGCTCTGAGCTGGACGGGACCAGCGGAGGCAAAGGTGGGCTGGACGGGACCAGCGGTGGCAAAGGTGGGCTGGACGGGACCAGCGGAGGCAAAGGTGGGCTGGACGGGACCAGCGGAGGCAAAGGTGGGCTGGACGGGACCAGCGGAGGCAAAGGTGGGCTGGACGGGACCAGCGGAGGCAAAGGATCCGTTTCCCAGTTAATGAGATCCCCTTCAAAGTCCAGCAGCCCCAGATGAATAATCAACTCATCCTCAGCCGTGATACAGGGGGCGGAGCTCCACTCCGCGCTCACACCGTCCACGGCTGGCTCCCTCGCGATGGGCACTGTCGCCGGCTCTCGCACCTGATCTGACGTATTGGGCTCAACTTCCGGGGCGATCTTCCGCTCAGTCGCTCGGCTTCGCGCTGGCTCGCAGATCGCGGCAGGGAATGGCTCTCCGTCATCGGTGGGCTCGGGCTGATGCTCCGTACCGCTGGGAGTTGGTGGGCTGGGCTCTGGGTCTGGAGTGGATCTGGCGAGATCATCCTCGGGTGAGACGGTGAGGGGTGATCCGTTTCTCACCAGAATCCACTCCACGAAGGCGGCGAAATCCTCTCGAGGACCATCCGTGGACGACAGCGCTCTGCACGCGGTGTTCAAACTTGCGTCGTAGAATGAGCAGAGCGTGCCGTCCGGGTAGCTGGTGGCATTTGCTAACATCAGGAACAGTCTGGTGTGGTCCTCGAGAGATCTTTCCCCCTGCTCCAGCAGGAGGAGGAATTCGGGTCGCACAAGGGGGTCCATAGAACAAAAACAGAAAATAAAAACTGGTGAAAAATGGAAAATAAAACGAGGGGAAACACGCCGCTTACTTTCTTAGGGTCCGATCTTCTGTCACGGTTTGGTGCGGGAGAGATGACGACGATGAAGGAGGATAGTGAAAAACAGTCTTTAATAATCCAAACACAAAGGAATGCACCACAAACATACATAGACGTGATCGGACCGTGAAAGACAGAACTGAATGAACTTATAAAGGGAACGTAATTAGGCTAATGAGGGGGACACACCTGAACATAATAACACAATCAGACAAGGGTGGAAATTAGGTCACACAGAGCACATGGGGAATGAAAACACGACAGAACAGTCCAGGGGTATGACACTCAGAAAATTAGAATATTACTTAAGACCAATACAAAGAGAGGATTTTTAGAAATCTTGGCCAACTGAAAAGTATGAACATGAAAAGTATGAGCATGTACAGCACCCAATACTTAGTTGGGGCTCCTTTTGCCTGAATTACTGCAGCAATGTGGCGTGGCATGGAGTCGATCAGTCTGTGGCACTGCTCAGGTGTTATGAGAGCCCAGGTTGCTCTGATAGTGGTCTTCAGCTCTTCTGCATTGTTGGGTCTGGCATATTGCATCTTCCTCTTCACAATACCCCATAGATTTTCTCTGGGGTTCAGGTCAGGCGAGTTTGCTGGCCAATTAAGAACAGGGATACCATGGTCCTTAAACCAGATACTGGTTGCTTTGGCACTGTGTGCAGGTGCCAAGTCCTGTTGGAAAATTAAATCTGCATCTCCATAAAGTTGGTCAGCAGCAGGAAGCATGAAGTGCTTTAAAATTTCCTGGTAGATGGCTGCGTTGACTGTGGACATCAGAAAACACAGTGGACCAACACCAGCAGATGACATGGCACCCCAAATCATCACAGACTGTGGAAACTTCACACTGGACTTCAAGCAACATGGATTATGTGCCTCTCCACTCTTCCTTCAGACTCTGGGACCTTGATTTCCAAATGAAATGCTAAATTTACTTTCATCTGAAAAGAGGACTTTGGACCACTGAGGAACAGTCCAGTTCTTTTTCTCACCAGCCCAGGTAAGATGCTTCTGATGTTGTCTCTGGTTCAGAAGTGGCTTGGTAGCCCTTTTCCTGAAGACGTCTGAGCGTGGTGACTCTTGATGCACTGACTCCAGCTTCAGTCCACTCCTTGTGAAGCTCTCACAAGTGTTTGAATCGGCTTTGCTTGACAGTATTCTCAAGCTTGCAGTCATCCCTGTTGCTTGTGCACCTTTTCCTACCCAAATTCTTCCTTCCAGTCAACTTTGCATTTAATATGCTTTGATACAGCACTCTGTAAGCAGCCACACCTTTCAGTAATGACCCTCTGTGACTTACCCTCTTTGTGGAGGGCGTCAATGTTTGTTTTCTGGATCATTGCCAAGTCAGCAGTCTTCTCCATTAATGTGGTTTCAAAGAACAAGAGATACCCGGAATTTGTACTGTAGGGATGGTCATTTAATGAAACTCAAATATAAATATTCAAATTTTCTGAGATACTGAATTTGGGATTTTGCTTAGTTGTCAGTTATAATCATCAAAATTAAATGAAATAAACATTTGAAATATATCAGTCTGTGTGAAATGAATGAATATAATATACAAGTTTCACTTTTTGAATGAAATTAGTGAAATAAATCAACTTTTTGATGATATTCTAATTATATGACCAGCACCTGTATATATGTGTGTGTGTGTGTGTGTGTGTATATATATACATTGTTAACATTGTTAAACATTGTGTTTACACAGGGTTGTTGAAACCTGCTTCTGATCTGCTCCTAATTTGTTCCATAGTAGCATTGATAAAGTAGTCCAAGATTACCATGATAGATAATTGTTTTAAGACTGCATGGCACAGTTACTGCAAAATCTATTTTCCTATGTATAAAATTACACATAATTTGCATAATTTATAGTACATTATTCCAATCACTTTAAAATGTTTTGCCAAGAATGCCAAATGAATTGTTAAAAAAAGTAGAAGTAATTATATGAATAATTATTTCTTAGTTTGTTATATATAAAGTCACTGATATCTGGCTTTAAATGATGGCACCATAAGTGATGGCTGAAGTCTTCTAAATTCTTCCTCATCACTTCTAGTTCACAGTGTTACAGACAGTTCAGCTCTATTGAGCACAACGTACACCTCCAGTATACCTCTATAAAATAGATTCATTGCTGTGCCACTTCTTCATGAAATATGAAAGAATGTAAAAGGAGTAAAAAGTAAAAAAGAAATTGTGTTAAAGCCAATGTGAGCGTTCAAGTGAGGATGTGCAGTTTATTGAGCACACTTGCAGCTTATGATCTTTGACACGCAGCATAACATCTAAAGTGTAAGACCCATTTTCCAGTGGCAAGTGGCAAGCAAAGGTTAATTTGAGAGTAGTAGTAATATTATATACACCTACATGCTCTTTTCCAGCAAAATAATCCCATTACTTTCTCATGGCGAATCCAGAACTTGACAGGAAATGTCTTGTAATGAAAAATTTACTCACACAGGATAAAAGAAAAATGTGAAGAATAGCAAATTGTGGTGGTACCATGATACAGTGATGTATCAGATGGTAATGCCATAGTACTTTGATATATAAAATACAACCATATGGGATTTACCTGAGTACCTGAGTAGAATATCATGGTACAAAAGGTGTGATAATACCATGGAACCATGTCCAAAATCATAGTAATGCAATTGTATTTTCTATTCGTGGAAGAAAACAACTACCCAGCCAACCCAAAAACAATATAAATAGAAATGTTAATTCACACTCACAGCAAAAATGCAGTTATCAATTTTCATGACCTTTCAACAATTGTCAACACATCAAGCTACCCCGGAGTCTGTTTGTTTTCTGTCTCTGTCTGCTTCCCTTTTTCCATCATTAAGACTGATCTGAAAACACACATTGCTTTACCCCAGCAGGAGCTGCTATTGAACACTGCCTCTATGTAAATACTCATTATTATTTGCCTGAATGTTTGCCAGTTTTATCACACATATAGCTTTTGTGGTTTGTATCTCACATGCAATTGCTATGTGAAATTTAACCATATGCTCACATGCTTTGATATGAATTTCTCATCAGGTCAAACAGTGTCAGTAAATGCTGCCTGTAAGTGTGTCTGCACACATTCACTCTTCTTTGATGTTTTGGCAACAACTACATATCTCAAAAAAAAAAAGAAGCTGTACCAAGTTTGGGTAATTAGAAGGGGTTTATCATTGAGTTTCGGCAAACTTTAGTTTTGCATATGCAAATTGTTGCGTTTTCTTGCTGGATGTAATGGATGAATTGATATTTTGCCAGCCAGAGTGGAAAGATGATCAACAGACAGATAGGTAAAAATTTGCATAAGCTCATCATTTTTGCTGTTATTTAGACATGTTTTAATCTAAAACTCTCGTACTTTATGTAATTACAAATCCGTGCTCTGATTATGTTGCATAAATTCAGCATCACTCTGTTTGTAAGCAACTCATTGTTTGTTCGTTTTTATATTGTATGAGGTTTGCAATATTTTGACATTTTTTTGACAAAAAACATAAAGATACTGAAAGATTTACAACATCATGGAAAATGTTTGTGATTTTATGCAAGCTTGTCTTCTATAAAAACAAAAAGTCTGCCTAAACTTTGTGCTGAAAAGCCCACCCTTATCTTCAATTCACAACAAAACACTTCAGCAGTTTAACACTGACTTCAGACTTGATTTAATGGTACAATCTCATTTCAAGTTGGTACAGAGTTCCAGTCTGTTCAGTTGAGCGAGAAACCTCACACGGTACTCAACATTAAGTAACTACCTTTTCAGAGAGGAGAGAATTACAGAACAGATCAGATAAAACAGATAGAAAGGGAACTCCATAGTGGCTCTTCACATCTATTGATCTTGCAGAGAACTGCAGATCTCCAGCTAGCATCCAATCAATAATTATTAACCGGTTTCACCGCTTCTATCAATGAATGTCTGTCTGAGTTTGAATTTCCATCCTATGGGTTTATTTAGAAGTTTCAGTGTGGTATCACATTTCATCGTGTTTACTTTCTTAATGCACATTCTTGCGAATGATTCACTGGTGAACGTTATTCCAAAGAAAAAATAGCTTGTCTTCATAATCATAATTTAATGACTTCCTCTTCCACTGAAATGACATTCCATTT
This sequence comes from Acrossocheilus fasciatus, assembly GCA_036784905.1. Classification (NCBI taxonomy): domain Eukaryota; kingdom Metazoa; phylum Chordata; class Actinopteri; order Cypriniformes; family Cyprinidae; genus Acrossocheilus; species Acrossocheilus fasciatus. The sequence continues at coordinate 28,075,845 of CM071938.1, forward strand.
CCGCTGACATCACTTTCCCCTGAGTTCTAAAGTAACAGCAGCTGTTTTGCTTCAGTTCTGATCTGAAAGAAAAATGACAGTGGCATTAAAAATTTGCACAGCTCTATCAGTGTAATGGTGCTCTTTTCTGACCCGTTTGGCTATAGAATGACCAGGACAGGCAGATGGCAGCCTGATAAAAGGTAGATATCCTTCCGGGAATTCAGTCTCAAAGTTTCAGTCTCTGTGTAATAGGCTACATACAAAATTGGATTGCATCACTCACTCAGCAGGTCTGAAGTGGCACATAAGGGCCATTCAGTTGTTTGTTTCTACAGAGAATTCTGGAAAATGAAGCGGAAAATGACAGCAGCAGCTGGGACTAAAAAGGCAGATATATTTAAATCTGCATATCAGAATGGGCTAATGTTTTAGAGAAATATCCAAGCCAAGTTAGTGAAATTACAAGAGTATGAGTGGCCCTGTGTCTACCAGCATTTGTCTGTGTAATCTTGTATCTTGTATCTGTGGAATTCTGTGGAATGAATTTAAACATAGTAATAGAGAGCTGAGCGTAGCTGAAAGCAAAATAAAATGTGCTGAAATATTTCATAGATTCGGTGTAGGCTAATATAATTGCTGTCATGATGTCTAAAATGAACAATTGCCTTTAATATATATTTTACTCTATTTCTCTTTTTCTCTGCATAATAAAATGGCAGTCCATGTATTCCCTCACTCTCTAATAATTTGTCCTCTCATTTGCTTTCTGCAGAGATGTGATTCCCCTGCTGGAAATGAAATAAAAGACAGACATCTGGGCCACAGGCATGATGTGTTTTTACCTCTCTTTTTTTCCTTTCCTCGCTCTCTCTATTATTACCCCGGGTCCTCTTCTCACATCACCATCTCTTTACACTCTCAGACTCACCAGCACTCTCAGGGTTTCTCAATTTACCCATAATTCTCTTTTACTTACCTTTCTCTTTGCTCCGCGCTCTCCTTCTCCTCTTATCTTATGTGGTCTTTACAAAACTGATTGTGTGGAGAGGTTGGGGGAAATAAGATTGCATGCTGTATAGTGTGAAGGAGTGACTCTGTGGTTCATCCACTTATCAGTTCTGTCAGACAGAGATTATTGATAAGAGTCCTACTAACAGTTTTAATTTTAGTTTTTGTCTTTTGACTATAACATCTTATAGATATAGTCAACATTTCGTCATATTTATTCATTTTAGACTGAAGTGGCATCTAATTTGAATGCAAAATTATTACGAAATTAAGCAAAATGTTCCAATATTTTATACATGGGGCAACATTTAACAAAAATAAGCAAAAGCTGTATATCTGAGCCCCTAAAATAATATTATAATGAATAAGCTTACACTATTGCAATACAGTGTTATGAATTATTTATGCCTTAGTTTTTTTATTGCCTGTATGTGTCTTCTTGTTCCATACAAAACACAACCGGAGCCATCCAGCGTCTCAGTTATCGACTGTAGTGAAAATGACCTTGAAGGACTCCAATTTTAATATTATTGTAATATTTTTACAGTGTTCATCTTATTTGCTAAGCCAGTTGTTTTGAATTATGCAGTGGACTTTTTTTTTTTCAAGCCAGGCTCATTTTAAAAACATGCCTATAGCAGCATTTCTGCAAAATTATATAATGTTGCATCTTGCATGTTTTGCAACACTTTCAAAGTGAAATTTCTAGTTAATGGTGCTAAAAGCAAGATCAGTTTAACAGATAAATGTCAATCCGTTTTAATATACTGGATGTTGTATTGACATGGCAGTTCATTAGCGGCAGTAAAACAACAACTTTTATCCCAGTTCACATTATTTATGATTATAGGAACAGATTAATGTTTATGACCTCAAAACACTTTTCATATTATAGTGCATGATTTGTAAATAATACATTTTGATGTTTGCCTCACATAACCAGCTGCAAAAGTATGGCTTTCCTGATGTAGTATACTTGCTCGGTAGCTCACCTGGTACACTTATAATGTGGAGCACTTGGCTACCAGTCCCTTTATACAAATCATGGTAGAAGAGCTAAAACGCAATGATTGCTTCGGTAAATACATTTTTACCTCATGTTGTTGCTGTTAACATTATCAATTAGTTTTATAGTATGGGTCTAGTGTAGCGCCAGTCATTGGACATTTAATTTTTTTAACTGCAGCAATACAGGCAACAACCAGTTGGACTTTTAGGGCTATTCACTGGACATTTTACTTTGAAAGTGTTGTGACGTGCAAGAAGCAATTTAATACCGTTTTGGAGAAATGTTGCTTCAGGCACGTTTTACCAATGAGCATGAGTTGGGAAATAACACACAACCTAACCGACAGTGTTAAAAAAGCAAACATTAGATATGCAAACACATTTGCAGAAGCCATTTCAGCTTGCAGAAATGAGTGTTTATTAATTGATAATCTGCCCCCGGTAATTATGATTTGGATGAATCGTTGACAACATTAACACTGCTTTCTAGCATGTGTCACAGTCCAATGAAGCACATCTTTTCAAAGAATTCAAGCATTTTAAATCTACTCTTGCGATTGCTCAGTCTATACACCCTTAAGCAGATGTGACCCTAAAATGACATATCACACAGGGAGCTTTTAACTCACACATGGATGCACACACACCGGTTCTCACACACCATAAATCTTGCAGAATTACCTGCTCCAGTGGGCCAAAGCTACGTTTGGCAAAATTAAATTGGCAGAATACTCCAGACCTTCATCCGCAGCACTGGGAGGTCTTACTGTACAGCTGCAGATCAGAGCATGTCCTTCAATCTCACACACAGTGGTTTGATTGACAACCGGAGTACAGCACACCTGGATGTCTGTGAAGTGGGAATAAGCCTGCAGTTTCATCAACTCTTGCAGCTTTTACAGTGATGGATGGCGAGAGGGAGACAATTGAAGAGAGAGCAATGGATAAAACTGCAGAGAGAAGATGCAGGTGGACGTGTTTTTAGAAATAGGATGAAAAACTTTGTGAAAAAAGGAAAATGGGATGGATTACCAGGGATTGAGGGAGAAGATGATGATGCAAGGGAAAGGAAAAGAGGATGGAGATAGATTTATGTTTCTAAAAATGCTTTCGGACGTCAAAATTTGGGAAACAAACAGATATTACAGCTGTATATATGTCTGCTGAATTGCTTAAGTCATTGTGTGCGTTTTTGTCCTCCATGGTTGATTTGTTCAGGCTGCATTTGAATAACTGATAAAAACCAACACTGTTGTTGACCTTGCTTTAACAACTCTCTTTAGGCCACCCACGAGTGTGAACACTCTTCACGATTTTTCCAAATGGAGTTATTCATAGCCTCTCGGAGCAGTTTCGCCATCACTTATTGATGCATAGCTAATAAACACCTCTACTCTGTTATTTTTTCTTCTTCTGTGAAACCAAAGAGAGCATATGTACTTTATTCTCAGAGCTACAGTCTTCTGAGCAGGCACTGAAGATGATGAGCTAATGAGCCGAATGTCATGATGTTAAGTTCATGTCAGTCACCTCTGAAGAGACAAGTGGATGATAATTGCATAAACTTTGCCGTGCAGGGCTTCTAATTAGAGCAATTTCAAAACAAGTCAAAGAAATTATTTGTGTGAACTAGACACTTGTTAAAACTCTATGTGGCTCACTTAATACTGCTTCAGTACTAATAGGTATTAAGTATTTTCTTTCGTTAATTAAACAAAAATGCTTACTGTAATTATAGTGCATTATCTCTCAGTTTCTCCTACTTCCTTTTATCACTCATTCTTTTTATACTCCTTACTCCAAGCCAACCCAGTAGGCACAAACCAGGCACACAACGTCAAGTAAAATTCAATGTAAATTCAACGTCTAATGACAATGTTGTCAATTGATGTCCAATACCGTCATCAGCTGACGTTGAGATTTTGTTGTTTTTAGGTTGTGCAACCAAAATCCAACATTAAGTCAACGTCAAATTGACATCAAATATCATTTCAACCAAAATGCAACGTCTGTCTGACGTCATGTCCAACTTCAACTTGACGTTACTTAGACGTCTGGTGCCTGCTGGGAAAGCAAGGCTTTGAAATGCCTGCATTTCTTTTCTTCAGTCACAGTTCAGTCACAGTAAAGTGTTTTTTTCTAATGTTAGTCAAGGTTAACACATACACACACACACACACAAATCATTTAGTTTTACATTGCATATTTTAGTTTATTTATTTTTCACCCTCTCTCTTAGAATTAACCCGGCTATTTTACGCAATCTTCACATTTCCCAACCCTTCAATAATAGTCTTTTCAAAAAGCCTTCAGTTATACACAGGTTCACTAAATCAAAGTATTCTATTCAAACAATAAAATGACCAAGGACAATTTAAAATAATCTTCAGCCAGTTTGTTCTAAAGTTCCACAGTTCCACAACCACGAATAACATGTTTGGTAGACTTATTGTTAGTAATGGAATAATAGTGATCTTGTCTTCAAAATAGGGACTCTATCCTTATTTCACAGTCACTGTGTTGTGAGTGTTATAATGTGTAAATGTGCAGTTTTTATTCTTTTTTTTTTTTTTAATTATTATTACAATATCACAGATTTTTGACTGGGGAGGGAGTTTTGAGCTCTGTGAGTTGGGTTTACACATTATGCCTAATTATTTTACTTACAAATATCAAAGACAATTATTATTATTTTTTTCCCAGTGGCATAGCCCTCTAAAAATAATTCATTGTGATTGATGTGTTAATTTTTGCTTTTTGCTTTTCCAAAGTCTTTTGTTTTAAAGCATTCAGCACGAATGAGTGAACCTTAACGTGTTCAGACTAAAAAAAAACATCTGGGCTGACTTTGATGGATAAAGGGATTTGTGTTTACTGTCTTCACAAAATAACTCTCCTTTCAGAAAAACAACAAAGCAATGGGATACTGCGATGTACAAAAAACCTGCAGACTGATACCTGTCAAAATACCTGCAAGGAAACAAAAAACACTATATGATTTATGTTGTTTTTTTGTTTGTTTTGTTTTGTTTTTATCAGCACAATAGTATTTGAATAGCCATTAACCATGTTTATTAAGAAATGCTGTGGTTTAGTGGACCTAAATTATAAATGATAATTTAAAACATGAATGTGAATTATAAATATTCAAGTACACTAATTTACATGCATGTTATAGCACCTGCTGAGTGATCTTGCCATGGTGCCAGGACTCTCTTAAATGTAAGTGTGTGTGTGTGTGTGTGTGTGTGTGTGTGTGTGTGTGTGTGTGTGTGTGTGTGTGTCTGTGTGTGTGAGACAGAGTGACAAAGACAGAGAGTGAGAGTGGGCTGTAAGGAGAGACAATGATGAGAAGAATAGAGGCTGAATGTTGGAATTGCACTGCCTGTATATCTTCTCTCTCTCTTTCGTATTTCTTTTCAAGCCTTTTTTTTCTGATGCTGTGCCTCTGTTCATGCTGGCAGCTCCTCAGAACATGTCCTCCAGCTCCTACGCCCAGCCACACACACACACACACACACACACACACACACACACACACACACACACACACACACACACACAGACTAAGACCTCATTCTGTGCACCTCTGATGTGCTCTCATGCACACACTCTCCAGGTAACCTGTCAACACCACCTTTCTAACTGCCACACATGCACACATTCTTTCACACACACACACACACACACCCCCGCACAAAATGTGGCCTCCCTGTGCTAATTTGTTTATCGTGATAGTTTGAAAAACATCAACAAGGCCACTGTTTGAAATCTATACAACTGATACCTTGGCAGTGTGTGCTCTGATTAATTTGATTATGAGAAATAAAGGGATAGTTCCAAACCTGTAAGCCCTTCATTCATCTTCGGAACATAAATTAAGATATTTTTGATGAAATCTGAGAGCTGTCTGACCTGCATAGACAGCAATGCAACTACCACATTCAAGTAGCAGAAATGTATTAAAATAGTCCATGTGACATGGTTCAACTGTAATTCTACTAGAATACCTTTTGTGCACAAAGAAAACAAAAATAATGACTTTATTCTACATTTTTTTCTCTTCCGTGTCATAAATAATTGAATAAAGTCATTATTTTTCTTTGTGCACAAAAAGTATTCTTGTAGCTTCATAACATTATGGTTGAACCACTGGTGTCACATGGACCATTTCAATGATGCCCTTACCTTTCTGGGCCTTGAACGTGTCAGTTGTGTTGCTGTCTATGGAGGGACAGAAAGCTCTCAGATTTCATCAAAAAAAATCTATGTTCCAAAGATGAAGTGAAGTGATGTGTGGCCAAATATGCGACCCATACTCGGAATTTGTGCTCTGCATTTAACCCAGCCAAGGGCACACACAAAGTAGTGAACACACACACACACACACACACACACACACACACACACACACACACACACACACACACACACACACACACACACACACACACCGTGAACATACACCCAGAGCAGTGGGCTGCCAGTGCTACGGCGCCCGGGGAGCAGTTAGGGTTTCAGTCCCTTGCTCAAGGATCTCACCTCAGTCGTGGTACTGAAGGTGGAGAGAGCGTTGGTTATTCACTCCGACAATTCCTGCCAGACCTGAGACTCAAACCCGTGACCTTCAGGTTACAAGTCTGACTCTCATACAAATACACATTCACCCCCAATCCAGAAGGGGGCGCCCGTAGTAATGCAGCGCTGTTTGATAACCGCCAGCAGAAGAACAGCGAATGCCATGAGCTGCGCACTTGAAAACAAAGCCCGACTATGTGCTGATTCTGAACGCGTCTCTCACGTTGGGAGTATACTTTAAAGGCTTGCGCACTCAACTGTTTGCGAAATGGAGCTTTGTGCTCGAGTATCCTAATGTTACCTCTCTCATTCGGCACAAATTCAAATATTGCATAATATTTCCATATTTGCGATGTAACGTATCTGAATGCTAAACTATAATTTATTATGTAAATGATAGGCTTTGTACTTCAGTCGCGTTCCAACTGTGACACAGAGGCGCGCGCGCTGATGTTTGGCTCAATGAATTTTATTTTGATAAAGTACCAACTGAGTTGTCAAGTTAGCAATGCTGGACACAATAATGCGTTGTTCACTTGCAGAACGCAAGCTTCTAGAGGGCACATAGGTCTGAAGTACTGAATTTAGGTAAAGGGGTGCAGATCCAGAGGTGGTTTTATAGGCAAACATTAATGCCTTGAATTTTTTTGTGAGCAGCTATTGGTAGCCAGTGCACACTGATGAACAGAGGTGTGATGTGTGTGTGTGTGTGTGTGTGTGTGTGTGTGTGTGTGTGTGTGTGTGTGTGTGTGTGTGTGTGTGTGTGCGCGCTCCGGCGCGATCACTTCAACTGTTTCCTTATACCGGCAGAATCAACTTTAAACACATATATAACATGTTATAATATTTAGTATTTTCACATCTAGATGGAAAAAAAGTGTAATTTGCACTACTGTCTGTTCAAAATAAATGAAAAGAAACTGAGCATAGTAGATCTCTCCCCCCCACCCCCGTTGTACCGAAATCGTACCGAACCCTGACCCCCGAAAAAATTATATATATATATATATGTGTGTGTGTGTGTGTGTGCGCGCACATATATATATATACACACACACACACACACACACACACACACACACACACACATCACACCTCTGTTCATCAGTGTGCACTGGCTACCAATAGCTGCTCACAAAAAAATTCAAGGCATTAATGTTTGCCTATAAAACCACCTCTGGATCTGCACCCCTTTACCTAAATTCAGTACTTCAGACCTATGTGCCCTCTAGAAGCTTGCGTTCTGCAAGTGAACAACGCATTATTGTGTCATCCCAAAGAGGCACAAAATCACTTTCACAGACTTTTTCCATTAACTGTTCCCACCTGGTGGAATGACCTGCCCAACTCAATCCGAGCAGCTGAATCCTTAGCCATCTTTAAGAATCGGCTAAAAACACATCTCTTCCATCTTTATTTGACCCTCTAACTCTAGCACTCTCTATTCTAATTCTATTTTATCTATCTGTCTTCATTTTTATATAAAAAAAACACACACACACATACACACATACTTGACCCTTTATGAATTGCATATTTATTCTCTAACTACCAGCTTTTCTTGAAAAACTAACACTAGCTTTCTTTTTTCTACTCTACTTGTTTTTAAAAAGAAAAAGAAAAAAAAACACTAGGTTTATTTTTTCTATATTCTATCTACTTATTTTCTTAAAAAAAAAAAAAAAAAAAAACTTGCTACGTGTACTGCGTTAGGCTAACCAAGACATGTCATAGCTCTTGCATGTTGTTGCTCTTTTGTTGGATTTGATTGCTTCTATTGTCCTCATTTTTAAGTCGCTTTGGATAAAAGTGTCTGCTAAATGACTAAATGTATATATGTATATATATATATATATATATATATATATATATATATATATATATATATATATATATATATATATATATATATTGTTATGAGTGTAGTCCGTCAAGGAGCACAAGGAAACGAAGGAGATGAAACTGAAATACTTTAATGAAGAACCAACGTTCAGGAATAACAGAAAAGATGATATATTACTTCACTTGACACAACATAACTTTACATAACTTTAAGACTCGACAAAGGGGAACACAAAACTGAAGGCTTATAAAGGAAACAGGAACAAAAGAGCAAACAACATGATCAAACACAGGTGGAGACAATCAAACGATAATAAACTAATGAGGACAGGAACTAAACCAAATAAGGAGAATGAGGGCTAGGACAGACAGACATGTAACAGTATCTCCCCCTCCCGGTAGGCGCGTCCCGCGCCATAATAGTTCCAACCGGGAGGGGGGGTGGGCATCCTGGATGCCGGAGCAGGACGGAGACACAGGGCACAGAGGAGGCATCCAGGGCGGATCAGGAGGTACCGGCGGCCATGGCGGGTCAGGGGACTCCGGCGGCCTAGGAGGATCAGGGGATTCTGGCGGCCTTGGAGGATCAGGGGATTCCGGCGACCTTGGAGGATCAGGGGATTCCGGCAGCCTTGGAGGATCCGCCTCCGATACCTCGCCCCCTGCCCCCGCCTCGGTCTCTACGGCCGGAGCCCTACTACCCCCCCCCCCTTGCAGCGCAGAGGCAGGGAGGCGTTCTTGCAGCGCGGATTCTGGGCGGCGCTCTTGCAGCGCGGAGACAGGGAGGTGCCTTCTTGGCGCAGGCACTGGGCGGCGCTCTTGCAGCGCAGAGACAGGGAGGTGCCTTCTTGGCGCAGGCACTGGGCGACGCTCTTGCAGCACGGATTCTGGGCGGCGCTCTTGCAGTGCGGAGACAGGGAGGTGCCTTCTTGGCGCAGGCACTGGGCGGCGCTCTTGCAGCGCGGAGCTGGATGGGACCAGCGGAGGCAAAGTTGAGCTGGATGAGACCAGCGGAGGCGAAGGTGAGCTGGACGGGACCAGCGGAGGCAAAGGTGAGTTTCTGCGAGGGGCTGGCATTGGTGGGTATGTCATCCCCTCATACTCCACCAGAATATCACAGGGGGCGTAAACTTCCGTCGGTGGGCTTGCCGTACTCCCTGGCGGCGGGTTGGCCGCACTCTCTCCCGGCTTACTTCTCGGCGGGAGCGCCATGTTTAGCGGCGTGCTTCGCGGCGGGATCGCCGTGCTTCGCGGCGTGCTTAGGAGAGCCGCCCATGGCTGTAGAGTCTCCGTCGCCATGGGCGGCAGGCTTGGCAGCCGAACCAGCCCGAAGTTCCTCTATCGGGCCGGGACCAGTCGCAGACGGCGGCGGCCCGGAATTAGCGGCGGCAGGCTGGTGCGGGCGGCGAGCTCCATCTTCGGTATAGGTCGAGTCTTCTGTTATGAGTGTAGTCCGTCAAGGAGCACGAGGAAACGAAGGAGATGAAACTGAAATTCTTTAATGAAGAACCAACGTTCAGGAATAACAGAAAAGACGATATATTACTTCACTTGACACAACATAACTTTACATAACTTTAAGACTCGACAAAGGGGAACACAAAACTGAAGGCTTATAAAGGAAACAGGAACAAAAGAGCAAACAACATGATCAAACACAGGTGGAGACAATCAAACGATAATAAACTAATGAGGACAGGAACTAAACCAAATAAGGAGAATGAGGGCTAGGACAGACAGACATGTAACATATATATATATATATATATATATATATATATATATATATATTTACATTTAGTCATTTAGCAGACAGGGCAAACAGAGTCCAAACGGCAAGACTATAGAGCAATCCGAAATACACAGGCAAGGATCTTCACACAGGAAAACAGGCAAGGCAAGGCAAGGCAAGACTAGACTAAACTAGGAACTATGAACTAGAAACACGGAACGGCTCCGTAGAGTTGCTATCGCTGATACAGTGATATGCGCAGACAATACTCAGCAGTGAGAGAGAGGAAGTACATGGCTTATGTAGGGTGTGTGTGATTGGTAACACATCAGTTCCAGCATTGCTTACTTGACAGCACAGTTGGTACTTTATCAACATAAAATACAGTGAACCAAACATCAGCGCGCCCTCCTCTGTGTCACTGTTGGAACGCGACTGAAGTACAAAGCCTATCATTTACATAATAAATAATAGTTTAGCATTCAGATACGTTACATTGCAAATATGGAAATATTATGGAATATTTGGATTTGTGCCGAATGAGGTAGGATACACGAACACAAAGCTCCATTTTGCAAACAGTTGAGTGTGCAAGCCTTTAAACTATACTCCTTTGTCAGTCTATGTGAGAGATGCATTCAGATCACATAATAGTCACTGTCTGGGGGCTTTGTTTGCAAGTGCCCAACTCATGCCATTCGCTGTTCTTCTGCTGGCGGTTATCAAACAGCGTTGCATTAGTGCAGGCACCTCCTTCTGGTTTGGGGGTGAATTGCCTGTATTCGTTGTAAGTAAGGCCTTCTGCACCGAACCGAGATGTCTGTACCATGACGGTTCGGTACGAATACATGTATCGTTCCACCCCTAACATGTATATATGAGTATATATGTATCTGTATAATACAGCCTTGTAAGGATGAAAGAACCTGAGATACTTTGATCTCCTGAGAAACAGACAATACAAACATGCACAGGCATCTTCGAGACACCCCACAGAGTGGAGGTGCAGGAAACTTGCATTTGTTTCTTCTTAAATCCGTTCACCCATCCTTCCTTCTACTCAGTCTGCTCAAAATGCTCAATAGTAGATTGTAATGTTCTACATGAATGCAAGTGATATTTACAGTCATGTTTGGTATCATTTGAATTGTCTCAGGGCGACTGGTACAATGGTATCATTATTATAAGAAGTAAACTAAAAGGTAATACAGATCCTAAGAGTTTAGAGATATTTTGCACATTGGTCTCTTTAGTCTTTGTGACTGAGAATTTGATGTCAGGCTTTGGCGCTGCTCTAGTTGCGACTGGCAGAAGGTGGTTTGTTGCACGTGCCGTTCCATGCATACTAGATAAAGTTATTTTTGGGGAGAGTTGATCTTTGGACATGTGCCGTCCGGTTTTTATGCGGATATGGATGTATTTTATTTGATTATTTGGCTGAGTATTATCAGCGGAGTGATGTGTCACCTTCCTGACATATCAAACAGACTTCGGTATTCCCGGGAGTTCTTACTCGGGTTTAGATGGACGTATCGTGACTTGGATAAGCAGGTGGACAACAGTTTGGATTGTATTCTGGGTCTGGCTCGTTCCGATTCGGATATAAAGTTTCGGAGTCAGGCGAATGGCCTTGTCGAGGAGAGGCCTTCGAAGGAGCCACGGATCAGGAAATGGGGAAAGAAAGGAGGAGTTTGAGTGTGAGTTAAAAATCTACTTAAAAAAAACGCATCCCACTACCAACTATACTTCTGGCGAATGTCCAATCTTTGAAGAATAAGGTTGATGAACTACAGATTAATATTCGTCATCTTTGAGAGTATAAAAATGCTTGCATCCTGGCATTAACTGAGACATGGCTTACTCCCCAGGACATGGATTCCTCACTGGCGCTAGATGGGTTTGATTCACCTGCTCGCCTGGATCGGGACAGTGAGGTAACGGGGAAAAACCAGGGTGGAGGTGTTTTTCTGTACATCAATCGAAGGTGGTGTACAAACATAACTGTGAGAGAAAGAATATGCTCTCCTAACATCGAACTGTTGTCTGTGTCACTAAGACCCTTCTATTTACCAAGGGAATTTCCACAGATTTTTATTACTGTTGTTTACATCCATCCGAAAGCGAACAGTAAATCTGCTGCTGAAACTGTTAGTAAAGTTTTATCAAATTTGAAACTAATTTCACCGGATGCTCCGAATCCTATGTGATTTTTATCAGTATGTAAATTGCCACACGAGATATGACAAGACTTTGGACCTTTGTTATGGATCGATAAAGGGGGCAATGAAAGCTGTAGCAGGCCCTCCAATTGGTTTCTCAGACCACAACGTGGTACATCTCCTTCCAGTTTATAAATCTGTGTTACGGCGGGAGAAGACGTTGGAAAGGAAGGTGCAGGTGTGGTCAGAGGATAGCTCTCTGGCCTTACAGAGTTGTTTAGACTGTACAGATTGTTCTGTTTTTCAAGATGTATCAGAAAGTATCGATGAACTTACAGAAGTGGTGTGTGACTGTGTGTCTTTTTGTACAGATATGATCATTCCTAACAAAATTGTTATGGATTTCCCAAACAACAAACCATGGTTGTCTAGTCACACAAAAGTCCTTCTGCACAGTAAACAAATAGCCTTTAAACAGGGTGATATGAATACTGTTAAGGAGTTAAAAAAGGCTGTGAGAGTCCAAATAAATAAGGATAAAATTAGATATAAGGATAAAATTGAAAACAGTTAAGTGGCAGTAACTTAAGAATAGCCTGGCAAGGCATGAAGGCAATGGTGGGGTGTAAAGAAGATAGAGATAGGGGATAGAGATATTAAATTGAAGGGATTCAGTTCTGCAAAACAGTTTGCTGAGGAACTTAACACATTTTATTTAAGGTTTGATGATAATGATTCTAAATCAGAAATTGACTTTTTAAAACGAGATCTAGCATGTAGCCCATTTTTTAATATTAGTATGATTCAGGTTAGAGGTCTTTTCCAGAGAGTTAATACAAAAAAAGGTCCCAGTGCTGATAACATCGGAGGTAGGGTGTTACGTACATGCGCTGAACAGCTGTGTGAAATATTTCAATATATTTTTCCCAGTCTCTTATGTTACAAAGAGTTCCTGAAATTTGGAAAAAAATCTATTATAGTCCCTGTAGCTAAGACAAGGTCTCCACAGGAGCTAAATGATTTCAGGCCAGTAGCTCTTACTTCATTAGTTATAAAGTGTATTGAGAAAGTAATTAAAGATGAAATTTTACAGAAATCAAAAGATAGACTTGATCCACTGCAGTTTGCATTTAGACAGGGCAGGGGAGTCGAGGATGCTAATCTTACATTGTTGAATTATCTGTCTAGTCACTTGGAAGGGTCTAAGACACATGCTAGATGTTGTTTATTGATTTCTCTTCTGCTTTTAACACTATGAAGCCACATTTGTTGGTAGAGAAATTAATTTCTAATTTTAATTTGGATCTTAATATTTCTGGATGGATTTTGGATTTTTTAGTAGGATGTCTTCAGTGTGTTAGAGTCAATGGTGTTCTTTCTGACGTTCAGTACTGTTCTGCTGGGTCCCCTCAAGGCTGTTGTCTTTCACCTCTCTTGTGTATTATGTATGTACAAATGATTGTTGGAGCATGCATTAGAATATCTATATCATAAAATACGCTGATGATTCAGTGATTGTCTTCGTCACAAACAGATTTGGGGCATGGTCCAGTCGTGAAGGACTTCATTTCGTGGTGTGATCGATTTTCTCTTCGGTTGAATGTTAATAAAACAAAGGATATGGTGATTGATTACAGGAGGTTTTCTCCTAGCCCTTGCATGACAACAATTAAAGGTTTGGACATTGAAATTGTTGATACACACAAATATTTGGGGGTAGTTATAGATAATAAGTTGACTTTTCAACCCAACTCCTTGGCTGTCGGTAAAAAGGTTCAACAAAGATGTTTTTTTCTGAGGAAATTAAAATCTTTTAGTGTTTGCTCTTCTATGATGTCACTGTTTTACAAACAATTTATTGAATCTGTCCTTTCCTTTTGCATTGTAGCATGGTATGGTAACTTGAGTCTGTCAAATAAGAATAGGTTGACAAACCAGGACTGGTTTGACTGTAACTCTGCCGAGATACAGTCACTCCTGAAAGCCAAGAATGAAGCCCATAAAGCTTTCCTATTCTGCCCTGGATCTTACACTCTTATAACCTCCTTCGCTGCTGCAAGCCAAACTGAGCCATGGTTTTTGTCCTAAGGCAGCTGCTGGAAAAGAGCCGAGAACAGCACAAAGACCTTTTATGTAGCCTTTATCAACCTCAGCAAAGCTTTTGACACCTTCAACCAGGAGCTGCTCTGGAAAAACCTCTCTAAACTGGGGGTACCACCCAAGTTTCTCAGCATCTTACAGCAGCTGCATGATGGGATGCAAGCCAGAGTGCTCACGGGAGAACTCCAGTCTGAGTCTTTCGAGGTAAACGTTGGGGTGAAGCAAGGCTGTGTCTTGGCTCCGGTGGTCTATAATATCTTCCTCTCTGCCTCTTTCATCGTGTCATGGGGCATGATGACGGTGTCCATGTGGAATACCGACTTGACGGTAGCCTCTTTAACATTCTTCAACTCCAGGCCCGCACAAAGACCCGCCAAATTTGTGAGCTTCAGTATGCTGATGACTGTGCCGTCTTAGCTCACAGCCCGGACTCTATGCAGCACACCCTCAACACAATATCCAGTCTGTACCAATCTTTTGGCCTACAGGTTAACACTCAAAAAACAGAGGTCATGTTCCATCTCTCCACCCCCTCTCCATACCCCTCAGATTTTACATAAACAGTGTTCCACTTAAAACAGTGGACCACTTCACCTACCTCGGCTCCACTTTGTCCTCATGTTGTTCCCTTGACACTGAAATACACACCCGGATAAATAAAGCCTCATCATCTTTTGGTCGCCTACGTAGCAGGGTTTTTGAAAACCGTAATCTGAAGGTAAGTACTAAGGTTGCTGTTTACAACTCAGTATGCCTCTCTACCCTGCTTTATGGGGCAGAGTCATGGACTCCATACCGCCAGCATATCACCAACCTAGAGGCCTTTCATATCCGCTGCCTACAGATGATCCTTAATTTATCCTGGGAAGATCGAATCCCTCACACAGTCATCCTCAGCAATACTGACTCAATCTGCATGGAAGCAGCAGTGGCCAAAAAACATCTGCGTTGGCTAGGGCACACCATACGCATGCCTGAACACCGCCTGCCCCGCCAAGTCCTCTAAAGTCAACTAATGGGCGCAACGCGCTCTTGCTGGAGGGCAAAAGCGGTGTTTTAAGGACTATACCAGGGACCGCCTAAAGTGAGCGAACATTCCCCTTACGCAGCTCGAATCTCTGGCACTCAACAGGTCAGCTTGGCAGGTCGTCTGTGCCAATGCAGTTTCTCAAATACACCAAATCAACCAAGACCGACGATCCGAAAGACGCATCAAGAGACACCAGTGGGTGGATGGTACCCCCCTGGTATCTGGTTTCCTTTGCTCCATCTCTGGAAGAGTGTGCGGCTCAAGGATTGGACTCGATGCCCACGTGAAGTGGCATCAGCGACAATGTCGCTGAACCCTACCCCCTCCCCCCCATCTCTGGAGCAAGCGTCATCATCGAACACGATGGACAGCTAAGAGAGTGTATAATACAGTGTAATAATACAGTAATACAGTATATAGAACAGATATAGTACAGTGCAGTTTTTCACATCCCTTTCTTCCAAGGATAATTTATGTAATTTATGATTGTTGTGGGTGCATGTGAATGTGTGTGTTTAGAGCTAAAGGACAGTGTATGTGTGGAGAATCTAAAGTGGTGTCTGAGCTTGGAAGTAATTGGTCCCAGGGGAGGCAGGCACCTTTTTCTTTTGTGTATGTCCTCTACCATTATTTGTCCTCCAATGTAGTGATTTAACACTGCCTATTTAAGCAGATGCATATCTTAGTCGTCTTTGGGATGTCTGCATATGTATACACACTTATCTATGCAGATATTTGTGCCTAACTATGTGTGTGAGAAAAGTACAACAGACTATTTTCTATGCTGTTTGTCATTCATAACCTTGTCCTTTATAGAAGACTATCCCAATCCCGTGTGTATGTGTGTGTTTTAAGAATATGCTGATAAAACTGCAACTGAGTTGGACAGTGGAGACCCTTTGAGTCATCTAGTCTTTCTGTGGCCACTTGTCACTGTGGAAATAAAAAGTATACTTCCGTTTGCTGAGAGCAGCTGTTGTTTTTTAATTGTATTTGTTTCCTGATGCATGAAGGATTCCCTGTCCATTCAGTGACTACATGCTATTTGTAAGCTGGATTTCATTAACTGTTTATTTTATTCAATTGCTCTCTTATTATTTGTTTGTTTATATTTGGAGTTAATTATTGGCTCTTGCAGACACTTTTCTGTTTAAAAATGTCACAATTAAAATGATCCCCTAAATGTCAAGGGGCTAAATCATGGGATTTTATTAGGAATATGCCAGCACATTGATGCTGCTGTCCAAATAAATTTGCAGCAGACTGAGTGAACAGTTAACCATTCATGGCACAGCAACTCTCGAAATCTTAAATCATTTCTTGCTATTTTTTATATTGTTAAAAACATATGCACTTTTTGGAGAAAACAATGGCGTAAAGTTTTATTTAGTAGTTTGTTTCCAGAACAGTTTTAATTTCATTGTCACATCACCCAATTATCTGCTGCAGTACTTTATCAATGAGATATCGCCTTCAACTATTCTTTACCTAGTACATTCTCACTGCTTTAAACACCAAACCTAGAGGCAATTGAGTATGTGTGTGCTGCAGTCACTTTGATAGGTGTTATATCAGGTTAGAAAATCTCTGTTGTCTTTCTCTTGCTCGCCGGGAGCTGTTTGTACTTCCCTAGGGTAATAACAGATAAACGTCTCCTTCATAAACTTGTAGAGAGATCGAGACCTGGCCCCTACCCTGCAAGTTCCCCAATAAACCTTGATCAAATTCATGCTTGTTTTTTGGCAATCAAATCGCCAGCCAGGCTTGTGTTAATCGTATTGACCTTTGGATAATGTCATTGCTATTGAACACTATGAAAAGGTCCCCAAATCAAATCTCAGAAGAGCTGAGCAAATAGGAATGAGAGGAAAAAGATCCAAAGGGGCTTTTCAGTCCACTGTGCTTTTACTGGCATTGTAAATGCCTAGTATATTGTGTTCAATATACTATATGAGAAATATTATTTCTAAACTTTAATATAGCAGAACCCTATATACCACAGAAATGCCTGTTGGGATTTCACTAGGTTTCTCCTACATGTCTGACATGTCTAAACTGAGAGTGAGTGAGTGACTAAAACTAAAACATTTTTGTTACATTCAATAGGCTGTTGAGTATATGTCAAGAGTTTTCAGTGTAGAGAGCTTTGTTGATTATAAGGATGTTCAAGTTTTGTCCTTGCAGTGTAGACATCTTGTTAAAGTTTGTTTATACAAGAGTAAGTATTCACAACAAATAAGTCTTTACATAAATGCATCATTGCATCTCATTTCATTAAATGTTGTCAAACCACAGAACAATGTGTAGGTTGAGATGTACAGATGTAGCAGATGTACACTGTTCCATTCGGAAGGGGCTCATCCTTCTGTTCTTAATACCTTGCACTCTGAGTGAGAGCTACGAAGGGATGAGGGGACCAAAAAACTGTTCTTTGGAATGCATTTCAGAATCATTTTGAAGAGCCAATTAAGGAGGTGCTAACATCTAAACCTGTGCAAAGAATCATGGGAGCGAAGTGTACAACAGTTACCCTTCAAAATCCTCTATTCCAAAGGGCCCTTTGAAGTGTCCAGTTTTGAGCACCATGGTTAGGAATGACCCTTCAGTATGGTGGCCATAATTGTTTTCACCCTGGAGTGCCCTTCGAAGGCAGATTTATCCAACCGGATCTCACGGAAATTTGTACATATTTTACGAGGTGGCTAATTCGTATGAATTCATACAACCTCAAGACAAAGTAATTTTTGCTAAATCGTATGTATTTTACGAGTTGCACAATTCGTATGAATTTGTGTGAATGACCTACACCTAACCCCGCCCCTAAACCTATGCGTCACTGGGGTGTAGACAATTCGTACAAAATCGCACAAGTGAGGTCACCTCGTAAAATATGTACGAATTGGTCGTGAGATAGCTTTGGATTTATCCTATTTGAAACATAGCTGTAATCTTTCAAGTCATGTGTCTTTAACCACAGTTCCAAACTCCAGAACAAGAGGTGACACTAACACACTGAAAACTATTGTTCCATTTACATAAAAAGCAAAATCAGAAATTATTTATATTGCAGCAATGAGGCAGTCGTCTTAGATTTATGCAGACACAAAGTGGCATGGATGAAACATGTAAAAGCTTTCAGTTTCCAATTAGTGATGTGGGTTTTGATTCAGTTTAATTATGTAAAACCTTAGAGCTGTTTACCCAAAAGATACATTCACTGTTTTGGCCCTTTTTCAGGTTGCAATATTATTCACTCAACTCATTAGCCGAAAAACCTGATTCGTCGCCACCTGATTCATAGTCTTGTTTTTTTTTAATTATTTACCTTATTAATGTGAGTCTGCAAATCTACTCCAGAAAGAATGTGTGGGCATGAATGACAGGAAAACACATATCATGTTGCTGTGATTGACAGTCGTCAAGCTGTAAAAATAACAATAGCCTAATAAATTAAGTAAACTCTGTGTAAAAAAAAGACCATATATAGGCTACTTATATGACTGGATTTTTCATCTCATGTGAATGTAGACCATGTTAAACATATTTTCCAAAATAAGGTTGTTGTTTTTTTTCTCAGTATAAAAAGAGAGGAGGGAACCCATGGGTAAACTGCACTCTTACTGTATGGAAGTCTATTATAACAGAATATAAACTAAAAGAACAAATTGTGCCTCTTAAATGTTGAGCATACGACTCCAAGTTTTCACTAAACAGATTAGATAATCGATTTAAGGATTGGATAGATAAGGGGAGAACAGTTTTATGTAATTTAATAGAAGATAATCTACTAGCCAGCTTTGAAGTACTGAAAGAGGAACATTCATTAGAAACACAAGACTTTTATAGATACATTTTGTTAATATAAAGATGAAGAATGTGGCTAAGACAAGGACAGGCTTAATAGAATTGTTTAGAAAAGCATATAAATCAGATTTTCATAGTAGAATTTTTTCTTGCATATGCAAATGTTTGTTAAACCTTAAAACACGTTCGACTTTTTATATTAAAACAAAATGTGAGAAGGTAGGAGGGATAGTTATAACAGAGGAGGAATGGATAATAATATGGAGGTATCAATGGAAATGTTCTAAGGCACAGAAATGGAGGGAGTTTGGTTGGAAAAGCTTGATAAGATATATTAAAAATATACTGAATCGCATTTTAATATATTTCTAAAAAGAATACATGAAGTACATTTGTATTAAATATATGCTTAGTTATACTTCTAAGAAATATGCTAAACACAAGCATGCTTATAACGTACGTCTAAAAAGTATACTAGAAACACTTTGGCAATAAATATATGCTTAGTTACACTTTTAATGAATATGCTAACCACAAGCATACTTTTAATATACACCTAAGAAGTAGAAATAGTAGAAATACTATGTTAATAAATATATTCTTAGTTTCACTTTTAAGGAATATACTAAACTTAAGCATACGTTTAATGACGTTTTAGTGTATTTACAGAAAACACACTTATGTTACTCTTACTTAAAGTATATTTTATGTCTACTTTGTGTAAGAACATGACAAAATTATTACACTTTTAGTGGGTTTTTTAATATACTTTATAACCATGTGTAGGCCTACTGCAATATATGTAAAATATGTATGTATTTATAAATAAAATATATGGAAAAGTACGATATTTGAAAAAAAAAAACATTTATAATGTACAAAAGTTTATCAACTATTATTAAGCATTGCAATACTTAAAATATGTTGTTTAATATGTTGTTCAGTTTTACTTAAAACGTTACACTTTGGTTGATTAGGCTGTTGTGCATTACATGATACATTAATTGTAATAAGCTACTACTGAAATTCCCACAAGGATTTCAACATCATATCTGAAATGCTTTAAAGGAACACTCCACTTTTTTTGGAAATAGGCTCATTCTCCAACTCCCCCAGAGTGAATAAGCTGAGTTTTACCGTTTTTGAATCCATTCAGCCGATCTCCGGGTCTGGCGATAGCACTTTTAGCATAGCTTAGCATAGATCATTGAATCCGATTAGACCAGTAGCATCGCGTTCAAAAATGACCAAAGAGTTTCGATAGTTTTCCTATTTAAAACTTGACTCTTCTGTAGTTATATCGTGTACTAAGACTGGCGGAAAACGAAAAGCTGCGATTTTCTAGTCCGATTTTGCTAGGAACTATACTCTCATTCCGGCGTAATAATCAAGGAACTTTGCTGCGGCAGCAGGCGCAGTGATATTACGCAGCGCCTGAAAGTAGTCCCCAGCTAGGTAACTAGTTATAATATAGCTGGGGACTACTTTCAGGCGCTGCGTAATATCACTGCGCCTGCTGCAGCCATGTTACGGCAGCAAAGTTCCTTGATTATTACGCCGGAATGAGAGTATAGTTTCTTATCATATCAGCCTAGAAAATCGCAACTTTTCATTTTCTGCCGGTCTTATACACGATATAACTACAGAAGAGTCAAATTTTAAATAGGAAAACTATCGAAACTCTTTGGTCATTTTTGAACGCGATGCTACTGGTCTAATCAGATTCAATGATCTATGCTAAGCTATGCTAAAAGTGCTCTCGCCAGACCCGGAGATCGGCTGAATGGATTCAAAAACAGTAAAACTCAACTTATTAACTCTGAGGGAGTTGGAGAATGAGCCTATTTCCAAAAAAAGTGGAGTGTTCATTTATCTTGTGTTTAAATTCAAACAACACACTGACTAAACCTGATTGGAGCCATTGAACGGCTCTGATTGGTTCGTATGATAATGAGCTCGCAAAGGCAAGCTTCATATATCAAATATGATGTGCGTGCGTGCAAATGTCTCTTGAATGTGAATATAAGTATAAATTTAAACAGTTATATTATATAGAGCAATCGTGTCTCTTTAGAGCACTTGGAGGAAACCACACAATTCATATGGATTATTTTGGCGATGTTATTGTCATGACTTCGATCTGATCAGCAAGTTGTGTGTGTCTTTTGTACGCGTTTATTGTTGATCACGTGGGTTTTGTTTTGACAGTTTGCCATGTGCTCGTTGTCTTCGTGGTTCCCCTCCCCATCGTTATCTCATTTACTACTTTAGCTGCCATCACACCTGTGACTAGTTATCCATTTATTCTCCCTCTATTTAAGCTCCCCTTGTCTGTAGTCTTGTGTCTGATCGTTGTGGTGTGAACACGCTACACCTAGCTCGTGACCTACTTTCTATTTAGTCGTGTTTTGTCCTGCCGTGTCTTCCTAGGCTCCAAGTTCAGTTTAGTGCTTAAAGTTTGATTTCTCGTCTGTCCCCTCTCTGCCTCTCGTTTCTGTCCTGGCGTTCCCGGAGCTGTGTTCTGTGGCTATCTCCCTCGTGGCACGCTCAACGGGGAACTCTCCACTCTGACGTTGCGTCAGCACTGACGCTGGGACTGTGGGCGCTGATCTCCCTACACATTATCCTCTCTGCCTTGTGGAGTGACTGGAGGCTTGATTGGACTGATCCCTTCTTCCTGTCCCCATTCTCTGGCCTGAATTATGGCTCCCAGACTTCTGCCCCGGCCGAGTTTTGTGTTTTGAGATATTTTGAGTTGAACCTGCAAGTGAATCCGTGTTTTTCCCTGACAGTTATTTCTTTTGCGATGAAGTTTTTGAAACGTGAACTTCTTTAGTGAATTGTCTTTCATCGGAGGGACATACGTAAAGATTTCATTAAAATATCTCAGCTTTTCTTTAGAAGATGAATGAAAGAAAAAAAAGGAAAAAAAAGTCTTTATAACATGTACAACATTAACATTTTTATTTGCAAAATGAAGTTGTGTATTTATTTCTGATATACTGAACAATTTGGCTTCATTGTAATGAGGTTAAAGATCTTTGAAAAACCATGATTATGAACATACGATTACTTTGTCTTGAGCTGATCACCCAACTGTGGTAGTGTTCGTTGATAGGTGTTTATTTTTGTTCAAGCTTGACAATCTTATCGCCATTATTTTCTAATATATATTTCTCATTACAGATAAGAATAAAGATCAAATTATTAGAAGGGTGGCTTATAAGAGAGCATACACATCTGAAACTGCTGAGGCTGGGAAGGTTTTTGACTATATTACTGACCATGTACATTGTACTCAGCGTACTGTCGTTCTTAAAAAGAAAACAAGTCATGAATCATCTTTTGTTTTTTTTTTGTTTGTGTGTGTGTGTGTGTGTGTGTATGGAATATTTGTTGTTTTTCTGATCAGCTGCTATAGAAGACAAACTGAAATCTGAGTGCAGAGATGGGAATAGTAAGTATATTTTAATGTATCCTCTGTTATAGAGATTTTTGAATCAGGCCTAATGGAGGGTGATTCAGTCAATCTTGGAAGAAAAACGTTAGCAATGTGTCCATTCCAGCTGGCTAATTTGGGCTTCCTTTCAGTCATTCATTCTGGGTTTTTTTTTTTTTTTTTTTTTTTGATGACTAACTTATAATTTTATTTTATTTTTTAATTGTGGCAACAGAGGTGAAGAGAGTGTATGTTAGCATTACCACAGCAGACATATTCATGTGAAATACCCTAGAATACAATAAACCACAATTATCAACATACCCTGTAATACTCACAGGTTGCTTTATTGAAATAATTTGTTATCAAATAATGTCAGTGAGTTTGTACTTGATCTCTGCTCACTATAAGTGCTGTTGTTGGGCTTCTAATCATATGTTCAATGTAATTCATAGTGCTGTACAGTGACGACAGACAAGAGGATAAGAATGGACGCTTATATGTCAAGCTTGATGGGGATATTGTCAAAAGGTAAACTAAATTCTAATGAATATCAATGCAAATTATAATACATCATGGATGCAAAACTGTTATTGGCTAATTTTATATCAATTCTTTTTCCTTTTCACAGATCCTGTGATGAAGCAGTCTTCAAATACTACAGTGTCTGAATTGCAAGCCCTTAGTTGCAGAAAATGCCAGTCGTACTCAAAGAAGTGACCTCATCTCACCGGCTCCCCCTTGGTCAGTCGTCACTCTACTTCTGCCACAGACTTGCAGGCCGCCTGCTGCGCTCCAATCCTCTTCCTCTTTGGCTGTAGTGGGTTTTTCCTGTCAGGTACACCATGGTCCTCGGTCACACTGGCATCACTCCAGTCCTCGGGTACTTTGGCTCCACCAATGATGCTCGTCGCTGCGGCTGTGCCCAGGTCTCCAGGACCTGCGACGACGCTCAGCTCCATCGGCCCTCCATCTGTGCCTTCGGGTCCACCAGCTGCCTCCATCGGTCGGCCCCCAGATGTCGGCAGCCACACCTGTTGTCAGCACCGGGATGCTCTGGGTCTGTGCCATGTGCCAAGCATCTAAACCACCAGGGAATCATCGTCATCCTCCCATCACCATCCCTTCACCACATCCTGCCATCATCCTGCACTTTTGCCTCTCACCATCCCTACGCCATCTCCTCATCCACCTCCAAAACCCCCTCCATCCCTCTCTATTCTGTTGCTTGAACTTTATCATCTTCATCTTCAGTCTTTGCACACACACAGCTATTCACTTCCGCACTTTGTTTTTCAGTAAATTTTTATTTATTTTTTCTTTAGAAAATTGCATTGTAATTTTTATTTTTTAACTGATGTAAAATTCTGTACTTTTCAGTAATACAGGTATAACTGAAATGTTCTACAAATTGATAAGATAGCTCTGCCATAGCATTTTAGTCTTGTTTCATTTATGTTTTTTGTATAATTTTGTTTAAATGTACCTGAGTGTAGTAATACAAATCTACTATAAACATACTTGTATTTCAAGTGCATTTTTAAGCATGTTTTTTTTTCACCAAGGTATATATGCTGTTGTACCTTTTTTTTAATGTACTTTATGAATATTTGTAATGTACAAAACAATATATAATACATTAAAGTTTTCTAGATATCAAAGTGTGTACATGTGTATCTACTGAAAAAAAGCAGCTTTATAATATACTAGTAGTGTAATGCTAATGCATTTCTAATGAGCTGAAATACAATTAAAATCTACTTGAAGTACATTAAAACGATGCTTCAAATATACTCTAACTGTAGTTCATGAAGTATTAAAAGTCCATTTTAAATGTATTTTAAGAAATACACTTAAATTGCACTAAATATACTTAAAGTAGTTCCATTTTAACACAATTTCAATATATTAAATATATTGCAAATAGATTAAAATCGAACTTAAACATCTTGAAATACACTTAATATACTTGAAGTTGTTTCAAAATAATACATTTAATATGCACTTAATATGGTATAGTTTAAATAAATTAAGTGTGTCTGAAAGAGCACAATTTAAATATATTTCTTTTTCACCCGGAACCCTTTAACTGTAAAATCTTATTTTTTGGATACATACCCCTGGAAATATGCAACTCATAGACCTGATTTTATTTATTCCAATGTAAAGAAAGATCACTCCCTATATGTCCATAATTTTCTTTCTGCATATGTAATGGGTGCATGTATATATGGGCACATTTAGATACATACATGTGAATGTGAGTGTAGATATATTTGTGCTTATGTATGAGTGTATTCAGATGTATAATGTGACTGCATCCACCTTTTGACTACAAGAGTCAGGAATCAGCATGGAAATGGAGCTGCTGCTGTTTTTGCTTTCTGACTTATCCTTCTTTTGCTTTTTGTTTTGGGTTACAGTGTGTTTGACTTTCTTATTCATCTCTGTAGTTTTATGGTGGGTGGCAGTTTGAATAGTTTGGTGTTTTGAGATTCCATTCCGTTCCGTTTTGAATAGGCCTTTAGTCTGATGCACAGTTTTTACAATGGTTCTGTTTTGTTCCTACACAGCAGCAGAGAGGAAGTTATATCGGTGCAGTTGTTAATTAATTCTTGTGTGATTAAGCTGCTCAGCGGAAGATTAATGGATGGATGATCGCTTGTCCTCAGAGGGCGCATAAGCTATCAGCGTTCTTGTACAGAACAATAGCACGTAAAAGAAACCAAACAATCTGCAAACTCAGATAAGTTAAATACCTCAGTAACTATACAGTTCAATACAGTATATATTCACATTTCTCTCTCGCCTCTCTCTCTTGTATATTCTAATATTCATCTGGTATTCATCTCTTGCTCTGTTTTGCTTCCTCCTCCACTTATTTTCCTCCTACATTTCCCCTTTCCTCATCATTCTTTGTCCACACCACTCCACCTTTTCTTTTCTTTTTTTATTTGTTTCCTCTCCCACTTCCTGTCTCTCTCTTTAGTTTTGAGAGCATAGTGAAGTTAAATTAAGAAGTCAATTATAGCTCTTTGCCATGTGGCGGTCAGAAAAAAATGAGCAGTTAATTATGATTAATTATGTGTAATACAAAGCATAATGTAGTCAGATACATTGTAGGCGAAAGAGAATAAAAGAACAGAGAAGGACTGACGCAAAAGGGACATTTTTCTGTTTCTGACAGTAACGGTGAAGATGGTACTTTTCTCCATCTCCCGCTGATTTAATGGGCTTTAATTCTTCTCTCATACAGTTTTTTGAAGAGATGACAGCGTTGATGGAGTGATATGATGCTGTGAAAAGAAAATAGTATGTTCTTTCTGTGAATGATAGAGATTTAAAGGTGCACATTTGTTAAAAATATTAAACCCCCAAAGAAATGAATAGTTCTTTTAAACAGACGGTTAAATTGCATACACTTATCTGAGAAGAAGAGAGAAAACATTACTCAGTGCACCCTATAGGACGGGGGGTGTCCAATCCTGTTCCTGGAGGGCTGCTGTCCTGCAAAGTTTAGATGAAGCCCCAATTAAACACACCTGAACCAGCTAATCAAGGTCTTCCTAGCCAAACTGGAAACTTCAGGAAGGTGTGTTGAGGCAAGCTGGAGTTAAACTCTGCAGGACACTGGCCCTCCAGGGCTGAGTTTGGACACCCCAAGTGAAAGTTATAGAGAAAAATGAGGTGCAATGATGAAAACTGTGAGATGAATTTGAGATAGAAAGGAAAAGGGCTACAGAAAGCGAAATAATAGGGAGAAGATCATGAAGGCAGAAGAACTGATAATATTCAGATGACAAAATGGAAAAGAGTTCATTGTGAAAGGGAGAGTTGAGCACAAAAGTGAGCTGCATATGAATTATTTAAATGTGACTGTGTCTGTGTGCAATATAAATATGCCCCATATACAATATATGGGGTTTACATAAAATGTTTAGTTACTGTAAGAGAGATAGTATTTACACTCAAGAGCTGTGTGTACAGGAACTGTATGTGTGTGCTTAAATGCGTCCATGCAATTTTGCTTATACTGTAGCTCTGTACAGTTCTGTTCATACCCCTTACTGAATATTCAAGATATTTACATTTTTTAATAATTAAAAGTTTTAGAATTTTAAAATATTTTTAAAATATTTATATTTATGTAGTACTGCCCTGATAAAGCTATTTGGTGCAACTGATGTTTACATAATTCAGCAGACAAATCAAATATCTGTTATTTATTTAACTATTCATTTATTTAATTTAAATACTATAGATTTTGTAATAACAGAATGCTTCTATGTAAACTTATGAGCAGAATTTTGGTCATTACAACAGTTCTCATGGAAGGCAGCCTAATTGTCATTCCTTTGCAGCTTATGTTCCAGCATAATGGGATTGTGTCTGCATTTACATCTCATATATTGCTGGTCGCATGCGTTGTCTACATTTATAATTCTCTCTGCATGGGTTCTATATGGCTTTCACTTGACAATCATTAATGATTAATTCTACTCATAGACACCTGCAGATGCACTGCATATAATTTAATTTTTCCTGACAAATTTTCAGTGCAGGATGCAGAGTATGAGAAGACAGGCTAGTGGGGAGAGGATGACGTGACCCTTTGGCAGTAATGCACGCATAGTCCTTCGCTCTGCTCACTTTGTCAGAAATTGTATACAGTATATCCTGTCAATAAATCTTGAAACACTCTTTATTTAGCTCACTATGAGAAACCCAGCAGTCAAGGACAGCCGGAAAAGAGAGAGTGAACAATAGCCAATAAAGAAAAAATTCAAAGATTCCACCATCTCCAGAGAGGATCTCAACGCTGCTATAGTACTCTCGATTAATGGATGGATTTAGTGGCTTCGACTGTGAGAGAAGCAATAGACTCTGCACTGACCCCAGCACTCCGTGATCTACATTTGGATATACAAATGACCAACGGTTCTGTAAAAGAGCTAAAAGCAGAAGTTGAAAAGCTAGCCATCGCGGCACCTGGGTCGATTCCGTTCAAGCAGCTGCATGTGAGGATAGGAGGACAGTCACAAACTTAAGAAATCAGCTGGAGTAACTCACTGAAAAAATGTTGGACGTTGAAGATAGGAGCAGGAGAAATATAGTACGACTGGTGGGGTTGCCGGAGGGGGCAGAAGGCTCCGATGCAGCTGGCTTCCTCAGAGCTAATCTTTCTAAGTGGATCCCTTCCCTGAAAGGCCGTGATATTGAGATTGATCGGCCCATCGCGTGTATGACGGAAGGAAAAACTCAGATCAGCTGCGTACTCTCATCTTCCGTGTACTATGATGGCATGGCAGATCGGCGATCCTGAAGGGTGCTCGGCAGACATATCTGGTGAAATACACGCAGGACAATGTCACACTACTATTTTTTCCCGACTTTAGTCCAGCCACAACTACCAAGAGAAAGAGCTTTAATCCAGTCTTGAGGGAAGATGACACTTGGTCTCCAGCCCTTCCTCACCTATCCGGCGGTTATTAAACTACGGCACAAACATGAGCAGATGATGTTCGACTCTCCTCAAAAGGCTGAGGATTTTGTTACTTCACTGTCACTGAAGGCATATTCTGCAGCGCTACAAAGTAGCGGGAAGGCAACGGCTACCGTCTCCATCTTCTCAGCTAAACGAGAGAAAATGAACGAGGAGGTCTGGTCTGTGGTGATCCTAACTGCCCTGAAGAGGACAATAACAAGGTGGCCATGGACACTTGTTAATTTCCTTTTGGAATCTTGCCCCTGTCAGCTCATCTGCTGACTGGTAAATAATAATGATTTATTTTCTTTATTATTATAATTATTTTTCGGACTGATGGAGAGCAGGTTCAATCACTATGCTTTTGGCTCAGTAGCAATGCATGTTCTGGATATTTTATCATTGAATGTGAATGGCCAAATTTTGCACCATAAATCGATTTCCTGTTCAAGAGTCTCATTTAAAACAATGTGATGTGGCACGTTTTCAAAACAAGTATTACAAACTGGCATCCTTCTCTTGTGCTCATAATAAAACTAAGGGGGTGCTTATCTCAGTCGATAGGAAGTTACATTTAACTATTGAACATCCCGAGAATGATGATGAAGGTAGATTTGTTTTTATACGCTGTAAAATACATAATGACAGATTAGCACTGGTCTCCATTTACTGCCCAAATGAGGTAGACAATGCATTTTTCATAAATATTTCCAATATATTACTTGAGCAGATTGATTGTCCTTTAGTGATGGGTGGTGATTTTAATGCTGTTTTAAATCCTGCATTGGATAAGTCTCACCCTGATATTACAGCTCAAGTTATTGAACAAATTTATCGCTGAACATAATGTAATCAATCTTTGGAGAATCCAAAATACTACATCTAAGGACTTCACTTTTTTTTTCTAATAGACATAAGACTTTCTCTAGGATAGATTATATATTTCTCAGCCCATCTCTAATTTCATCTAACTCCTTCCTCTCTATATTTTATTGTCTGATCACTCTGCAACATTAAGACCAAGGCCCCTAGATGGCATCTTAACACATCATTACTAAATAATCAGACATTCATTAATTCGCTAAAAGATCATATAAAGGAGTTTCTCGAAATGAATATATCTTGTGATGTTGACCCTCAAATATTGTGGGAAATGACGAAGTGTGCAATACGAGGATTCTGTATATCTATTTCTTCTGCTCTTCCTAAAGCAAAAACCCACCAATTTACACAATTAGAAAATAAGATCCAATTATTACAAAACTTACAAAAATAAAAATTTCCTGATCAACAAGCTACACGATTGTCCTCCCTGAAAGAGGAATAGGACTTACTTTCACAATCAAAGGCAGAGTTTATTTTACATTGGACGAGGCAAAAATATTATTTTGAATCGGAGAGACCTAGCACGTATTGGCCCTCAGGCTTAGGGAATGAGAGTCTAAGGTGTACATCAGTACAATAAAATCTTCGGATGACCAGGTAACCACAAATCCTATGATAATTAACAACATATTTAAAGGGTTTTCCACAAATCTGTACAAAACCGAAACCGATTTTGATGAGTCAGTTTGTAAAGAGTACTCGGATCACACAGATGGATAAAGACTCTTTGGAGGCCCCGTTAAGTTTGGAGGAGCTCCATGAAGCACTAAAAAGCCTTCAGAAGGGCAAGTCACCAGGCCTAGATGGCCTCCCTACTGAATTATATTTAGAAATATGGAATGTGGTAGGGACTCTCATGCTTGATTCATTTAATTTTGCGATTGAGAATGGTACATTTCATAGAGACCAAAAAACATCTTTGATATCACTGATTCTTAAAAAGGGTAAAGATTCGTTAGATTTCTCCAATTACAGACCAGTAACACTCACCCATGCGATCTAAATATTTATGTTAAAACTCTTGCATCATTTTGATACATCAATAACCAGTATAATTAAGGAATTTGATCACTTTAGTGGACAAAACTGGACAAAATCTGCTTTAATGCCAATCAACAATGTTAAAGTTAACTCTCCTATCCCCTCATTCATTCCTATTAAAGATTATTTCATCTATTTGGGTATTACCATATATAAAGACATTCATACAATTGCATAACATTTTAGTCAAGATCAAAAGTGATACTCAAAGATGGATTAATCTTCAAGTCACTCTTCAAGGCAAAATCTCCACCGTCAAAATGAATTTGTTACCTCGGCTTAATTTTTTCTATGCTGCCGCTTTCCCCTCCTCCAGGTTACTTTAAGGAGATCAATTCCATACTTTCCCAGTTTATCTGGAATGGTGAACGACCCAGAATAAAACTTGTCACATTGCAGCGTCCTATACTTCCAGGAGGATTGGCTGTGCCAAATTTTGAATTATATTATTGATCGTTCCAACTTAAGGCTCTTCATATTTGGGTTGATCCTCAATCTAAAGTTTCATGGAGAGTAATCGAAGCTGACAGGGTCAAACCACATAGGCTCCAAGATATTTTATTTGCTGGCATAGGAAATAAAAATGATAAATATAAATTTGGCCCGGTTGTGGCCAATTCTATTAGGATCTGGAAAAGGGTGGAACGTCTGATGGGAGGACCTTTCAAATTTTGTAACAACACACCCTTATGGCACAACTTTAATTTTTATGTGGAAATCGGCCATTTGTCCAGCCCTCTAAACACATGTGGTGACTTATATGATAACCAGGGACTCTGCTCACTTCAAGAACTAAGAACTAAGTTTTTTTTTTACAAGTGTAAGGATGAAAGAACCTCAGATACTTTGATCTCCTGAGAAACAGACAGTACAAACATGCACAGGCATCTTCGAGACACCCCACAGAGTGGAAGTGCAGGAAACTTCCATTTGTTTCTTCTTAAATCCCTTCACCCATCCTCCCTTCTACTCAGTCTGCTCAAAATGCTCAATAGTAGATTGTAATTTTCTAATGCAAGTGATATTTACAGTCATGTTTGGTATCATTTGAATTGTCTCAGGGCGACTGGTACAATGGTCTCATTCTTATAAGAAGTAAACTAAAAGGTAATACAGATCCTAAGAGTTAAGAGATATTTTGCACACTGTAGAGGTGTAGTCAGTTCCCAGTGTCTTTCATGCAAATTGCCTTCTGTCCCAAAAGATGTTAACTCGGTCAATGCAAATTCCAATTCTTAGTTCTTGTCTTCATCTCAGGGGTGTTGGTCTTGGTCTGAGGTACTTAAGGAAATGTTGCAAAAGAATCAGGGCCTTCTGTATCCGGAATGAGCCCGTAGGATAAAGTGTTCCCACACTTCATAATACCCAGACAACAACATAGTTTTGGCCCAGATCCAGCCCACATCTGGCCTGTGTGAAATCCATGCGGGTCAGATGTGGGCCGGATCTGGGCCGACACTGCTTGCTGTCTGTATTTTTCTCAAGTCAGTTACTCTTAGATTCATCTTTGAGATTTTGATGTTTTGTATTGATTTGATATCTTTGAATTGGCTGTATAATTAGCATAATACATATTTACCTGATATACTGATAATAAATTGTTACATTTGAATTTATTCTGACTTACTCTGAAATTATTTTCTCAAGTAGATTAAGTGAAGGTATATTTCGGGGTATAAGTACGTCGGCCGGCGTGATATACCCTGGGTGATATAGATTCCTAATGAACGAGTAAATATAAAGTAAAGAATTAACTAGAATAATCACATGTCAGAAGAATAATATGAATAATTAGGGACAGACAAACGACCAATTTGTTTTTCAACCTAAATTCGAGGTCATAATAAAATGGAGTCAGATTAGATACTAAAATGGAGTCAGATTTGAAGTTAACCTAAATTTAATAACTTTGCGCACTGAAAAGACCGAGCATGCAGGAAACCTTCATACACGATTGGATACCGTCCTTGGACCAAATTCGTGAACCTTACACAAACATCATCATATTTTGTCTTTTTTCAGTTACATTCTGCTCTCAAGGCCTATGGAGTTCCCTGGGCATCCCCTATTTCCTCTCATCCTATGTGGGATTGGATCACACCACCCTCTGGTCAGCCATCTGTTTCTTTAATATATAGTAAATTAATGATCATACTGCAAAGTCTCTTTCTATTAAATCTATTTGGAATCGTGAATTACCAGATTTTGATTTATCGGTCGACTGGGAGAGGGTGTAGTCTAATCTAATCTTAACTTCTAAAAACTTGGCTCATCGTCTTATCCATTTCAAAGTCATCCGTAGAGCATACATAACTCCATACAAGAGGTTTAAAATGAAACTGCAATCGACCTATAACTGTCATATCAGTAAAACTGTATCAGCAGGTACTTTTCTCCGCGTTTTGGGAATTTCCAATTGTTGTGAATCTATGGATTCATGTGAATTCTGTTTTGTCCTTTTTACTACAGATTGATTATGTGTCTAATCCAGGTGTATGTCTTCTCAATGACGATTCTAACTTCTGTATAAGTTCATTAAAGAAGAGAATGTTGTTTGCTGGTTTTACAGCTGCAAAGAAGGCAATAATACAAAACTGATTTACTCCATACATTTGTGCAAAAATATTTTGGATTCATAGCCTCCTTAAAATAGTGACTTGTGAATGTACAAAAGCACGAATTAACAAGGCTAAACCTAGCACCATTGATGCATGGCAATGTTTTTCTTCCAACATTTTGGACTATATAAAGGAATGACCATATAAAGTTTTTTTTTATTTGTTTTTTGTTTCCTTCCCTTTTTTCTTTCAGATTGTGAAATTGTTGATGATGTGTCTGTTGCCCCCCCCCCCCCCCCCCTCCCTGTTATTTGTTTGAATGATGTTGTTTTGTTGATTTAAAGTAAATAAAAAGTTGATCACAAAAAAAGAAGACAGGCTAGTGAAAATTTGGGAGGGCAAGAAATTCAGATTGGTTTAGTACACAGCCATACCACAACATAACAGGTTCCCTCCGAGCACACACACACACACTTCATTATGACAGACATATGCATATGCTGAAACACAAACACACACACACACTGGCCGTAATAGAGACAGAGATAAGAGTTTATTTGACTGACTCAGGGGGGAAATCACATAGAGCAGAATGTATCAACTGTGTAATTGATCTATTGCTTGCTTCCACACACTCTCTCTACTTTCTCTCTTTAGATATGTGTACATGCCTGCAATCCCACAGATGATACTCTATGTGTCTTTTATACATATTTCATTTTATAAGTGCGCTTATGAAAGATTCATTAAAGCCAAAAAGAATATATTTTTCAGCAGCACAGTAAAGAGCATATACTTTCTGTTTTGTTTTTTTTGTTTTTTTTTTGTTGTTGTTGTTGTTGTTTGCTTGTTTTTTCAGAGAAAGTGAGAAGTGTTGGTACGGTGATGAATTATGCACAGTGCGTTTGCAACCACTTCTCTGATTGACTTCACAGAAAGAATCATGGAAATCCTTTATTAAAACTAATTATGGTTTCATAATTACATGATCATAAAATGGATAATAGATAATCAAGCCTTCCTTGAAAAATGGCAAATTTGGTCTTCAGCTATTTGGCTTTTCATTTGGCATAATAGAGATGCACAGTTACAGCCATTAATACAAACCCTTATATATCTAATTACATAAAACTATACATCAGTAATCTATAGGGTAATGAGAAATATATATTAGAAAATAAAGGCGATAATCAACGAACACTACCACAGTTGGCAAATCAGCTCAAGACAAAGTAATTGTATGTTCATAATCATGGTTTTTCAAAGATCATTAACCTTATGACAATGAAGCCAAATTGTTCAGGAAATCAGAAATAAATACACTTCATTTTGCAAATAAAAGATTGTTAATGTTGTACATGTTATAATAACTAATTTTATTTCATTTATATTTTTCTGCCAATGCATGTGTCAAAAACACACGACTGGTACAGACAAATAACGTTAATTAAATACAAATCTTACCTGAAGTCACAGCGAGGTTTCAAAGCCAGACGCCATACACGCTTGCAGAAGCTGGTAAAAATAAGAACATCCTGCTAGTTCCACCAAAACAATTTGAATCACTCACCCAAGACGCGCCAAACCATCTAAGATTTTCGTTCATCTTCGAAAGAAAAGCTGGGATATTTTAAAGAAATCTGAGAGATTTATGTCCCTCGGATGAAAGAAGATTCACCAAAGATTTTCACATTTCAAAAAATTTAAAAGGCAAAAAAAAGATTGCCAAAGTAATCTATATGAATTGCGTGGTTTCCTCCAAGCGCCCTAAAGAAACACGATTGCTCTATATAATACTGTTTAAATTTAGACTTATATTATATGCATGCACATCATATTTTATATACAAAGCTCTCTGGTGCGAGCTCATTATCATACAAACCAATCAGAGCCGTTCAGTGGCTCTGGAACCAGTCAGGTTTAGTCAGTGTGTTGTTTGAATTTAGACACAAGTAAACGCAAGTTTGTTTTTTGTTTTTGTGTTTTCAGATATGATTTTGAAATCCTTGTGGGAATTTCTGAAATATATATTAGAAAATAAAGGCGTCAAGCTTGAGCAAATTTATAAACACCTAGCTTATTACAATTAATGTATCATGTAATGAACAACAGCCTAATTAACCAAAGTAGCATAACCGTTTAAGTAAAACTGAACAACATATTAAACAACATATTTTAAATATTGCAATGCTTAATAATAGTTGACAAATGTTTGTACATTGTAAATTATAAAAATGTTTTTCAAAATATTATACTTTTCCAAATATTAAAATTATAATTACATAAATATTTAAAATATAACCATGTGTAGGGCTACTGCAATATAAAGTACATTAAAAACCCACTAAAAGTGTAATCATTTTGTTATGTTCTTACACAAAGTACACATAAAATATACTTTAAGTAAGGGTAACATAAGTATGTTTTCTGTAAATACACTAAAACGTCACTAATAGTGTGCTTGTATTTAGCACATTCCTTAAAAGTGTAACTAAGCATATATTTATTACCAAAGTATTTCTAGTATACTTTTTATAAATACATTAAAAGCATGCTTGTGTTTAGCATATTTCTTAGAAGTATAACTAAGCATATATTTAATACAAAAGTACTTCTGGTATACTTTTTAGAAATATATTAAAATGCAATTCAATATATTTTAAATACACTTCAAATAAGCATGTTGGGAATACAAATGTATTATAAACATACTACTTGAGTTACAAGTATATTTTTAATACATTTAATACTACGTCTTTTTCAACTGGGATCTACTCTATTCATCTCGTCTTCTATACAGTATTCATCACATCATATTAGACACAATACATTTCATCTTATCTACCTTTTACATTTCATCATATATTCATATCACATCATATATATATATATAATCTACCCGATACATCTCATTATATATACACTACACATAACTTCATGCCTACCCAATATATCTTATCATATATATATATATATATATATATATATATATATATATATATATATATATACTATACATCACTTCATATCTGCCTTATACATGTCATTATAAATAAACTATGAAAAATGTCCATCTCATTATGTCTACACTTCTGCCTCTCATTTCACTTTCGCTCTAATTCTGTACTTCTCCCCATTCTACACTCTAAATAATCAAATCATATACGGATGAATAATTAAAAGCACACTCAATTATTGAAACGGTGCAGCCAGCATTTTTTTTTGTAAAGCACCTATTGACCTGTAATATTAAATTTTGCTATGTGTTTTCATGAAGTGCTCCCTGCTGCACAATACAAAGAGAAGAAAGGTCTCACACACAAAAAAAGAAAGAAAGAAAGAAAGAAAGAAAGAAAGAAAGAAAGAAAGAAAGAAAGAAAGAAAGAAAGAAAGAAAGAAAGAAAGAAAGAGAGAAAGAAAGAAGATCTTTCCTTTTTTTATTGTAAGCTGTGCTGAATCATTATCTAATGTTATGTGCCATTGCCATTTATTCGGATTAGTTGGATTATTTACAATTTTGCCTATAAAAATCTTCTGCAAACAAAATATCTGTCTTTTTGTTGTTGTTGTTGTTGTTGTTGTTGTTGTTGTTGCTGACATTGTGTTAACATGAGTGAACAGTAAAGACCAATATTATTGCATAAGATGCATGTTGTCTCCTGGATTTGAAATATGTCTGAGAAAAAAAAACAGTATGGCCTCT
Source organism: Acrossocheilus fasciatus (assembly GCA_036784905.1). NCBI lineage: Eukaryota > Metazoa > Chordata > Actinopteri > Cypriniformes > Cyprinidae > Acrossocheilus > Acrossocheilus fasciatus. The sequence continues at coordinate 28,112,199 of CM071938.1, forward strand.
TAATCAAGATTAAGAGTGTTTATAGAAGTGTAAAGGCCTCTCTTCTTGACCCCAATAAGAACACAGTGCTGTAATCAGGACACTGTAAATTATACACCGGAGACAGGTGTGATTACATAAAGCTTATAACTCTTTCTTTCTCTCCATTTCTTTATCTGCATTTTGTCCTTCTAGTTTAATTTTAGCTAACGTTGTCTGGCTTAAAGTCTCAATCAAACTAAATATTTGTGTGACATTTAGCATATATTAATCACTCGAATATGTCTCTTCATTACTCTTATAGAGACTTGTCTTTCTGCTTAGTCTAAAAATAGAGACTTTTTTTTTCTCTGCCTGTGAACATAAAAGGCCAAAAAAAAAAAAGTTCTATAGATAAAATATGCAAAGGAAGATAAATTCCCATGTGTACTGATTAAAATGATGGTCGTCTCATTCTAGGATATTTTATATAGCTTGTGTACTTGCATTTATGCTAATTTTTTTGTACCTACAAGTAATATAGAATGAAAGACTTCTGAAAATGTGATGTTTTTTAAATTTGAGCATTTACCTGTTATGTGTATGACGGGCTTAAATAATTTAAGACGCTATGCAGATCAACATGAGACTGAACACCCATGAACCAGTCTTTAATTTTCTGTCGTTCAAAGGACATCTGACATGTTTGTCAAACATTGTTTCAATGAATATTTCACACAAGAATCGTGACTGACTCATTGTCCTGACTGTGAGGTTATATTCATGGCATTTGTCTTCACATTGTGAATCATAGTGTGTGAGAACAGTATAGGGATGCACTGCCAGGAAGTTCACTAATTATTACTTGATTATCATAGAACAATGAAAAGATCCTAGCATGGATGTAACATGTCCTGCACACATGCAAAAATACCTGTGCATATAAGAGCCATTTTGTCCAAGAAGTCAGAGATTTGTTTACTTTGTTTTAATAAACTGTATGTTAAAATAAATCATAGGCAACACTTCATTTTGATAGTCAGCTTTAGACATTCTCTGCAAATATATGACAAATGATACTACTAACCCTAACTCTAACCTAACAGTCTACTAATATTCTAATGAGAGTTAGTTGACATGCAGTTGCAAATTAATGAAAGTTAGTTGACCCACATTTAGAGAGGAGAATTTTCCACTTCATTTCAGTCCACCACACATACACTACCAGGAATACATTACATTTTAAAAAACATTCAAATAGAAAGTAGTTAGGTTACACTTTATTTCGATAGTCCACTTTAGACATTCTACTAACTATAAGTAACTTTGGAACTACAAGTCAACTAATTCTCATTAATTTGCAGCTACATGTCGACTAACTCTCAGGTTTAGGGTTAGTAGAATAAATTGACATATATTTGTGTCAATTATAAGTGTCTCATACTCAGTATGTTATATGTTGAGGACCCATCAAAATAAAGCGTTAGGAGATATTAAGCAGACAGTCTACTAATACTTTAATGAATGCTAGTTGACATGTAGTTGCAAAGCTACTTACTGTTAGTAGAAAGTCTAAAGTGGATTATCGAAATAAAGTGTTACCAGTAGTTATTTTTAAATAGTAAAAATATTTCAAAATTGCACTGTTTTTGCTGTACTTTGGATCAAATAAATGCAAGCTTAGTGAGCAGAAGAGACTTCTTTAAAAAAAAAAAAACATTAAAAATCTTACTGTTCAAAAGCCTTTGACTGGTAGTGTATTTATAAATACATATTCCTGAATTTATATATAACATAGAAGCACATCCTTTCGCTTGCTGACAGACTCTAAAATGATTGCGACATTTGAAAATGTCACCCACAATGACTCTCACAAAGGTAAGCCACTATATCCGCAGACATCAAAAGGGGACGGGACTTATTTTATCTTAAATGGGGAGAAACGGGTAAATTGAGCTACTTTGACAAAAATGGCCCAATTTGCCTGAATCCACCTTATTCATGCATAGAATAAAGGCAGTCCTGGTCCTCACTGAGTTAGTGTGGAGACGCGCACACACAAACTCATATAACAAGAAACAGCAATTTTTTATTTTTTTTTGAGGGCAATGCAATGATCAGGTGTGGGTGTTTAACTCCTAGAGGAATTAAACTGATATGGCCAACCCACAGAATGGCAGCTAACACACGCACAAGAGGCTTACATTTTAATTTACTGATAAAATTGAAAATGAGTGTCTCACCTTTCCATGACTGTGACAAGATTTTTTTTTCTCGTTTATTATGATGCCAGTCTTCTACTCGGCTCTGTACAGGGACTTCATTAATTCTGCATATGCCTGTTTTTTGTTAGAGTGTTTTTGTCAGTTTCCCACCTTTTCTGAGTCAGTTAGGTTTGGTAACTAAGCACTTGTGGGAGATCAAAGGGGCCAACTGGTACTAATTATTTCGCTTCAGAAATGTACTAAGACTTATCCCACTCTCGCTCAATTTTTCTTCTGCACAGGGCAAATTATGAATGATTTAAGCTCTCATCTGTCATGTGGAGACCTGTGTCACGCCACTTGGGGATGGATTGTCGGCTTGAATTCTGCAAGGGGAATTAACACAGTTGGTTGTCTCTGGGGTCAGTCTCGACTGCCCCTTCTCAAACCTTTCTCAAGGACCCTACGTGCTTTTCTTGTGCTTATACATAATAGTATTAGGCTTGACTTTTACTCAACAGTATTGGGTTTTTTTTCTCCATGTGAGCAAATTCAGACCAACTGATTTTCAATCTAGAAATGGATTTTAAAGGGGCTGTCACAGCACAAGACATGGAATAGGTATATAAGATCACTTTTAATCTGTGATTTTAATGTTGAATCGGTAACACTTTACAATACGGTGACACTAATATGCATTAATTCATGCTTAACAAATGCACAGATAATCATGAGTTAATGTGTAACTCATGAAGAACTAAACCATTTATTAACAACTACTGCATCAGCAACGAATGAACATTCTAAATGATTAAGTAATCAATAAACTGTTATCAGTTAAATGCGTCATAATATATTAACTACCTAATAACTTATTTTATTAACTAATGAAGTAAATTCATATGTTAATTACCACATTGGGTCGAAGCCATGCCTTTAAACTTCCAGCTGTTTGCTTTAATTAATCATTAGCTAATGATTTGCATGGGTATCACTATGTTATGACTTTACTTGTTGAGGCATTCGACTAACTAACTAATTCAAAATCTATAACCACAATGACGTATTACTTAACAATTAGTTAATAGTCATGTATTATAAATAATGCATTAGTTAAGCATTATTTAATGTATATTTGTGCACCCATAGCAGAACTTGGCATTTATGTGTGGCAAATTCAAACTATTAAAAACATACACATTTATATTGTATTAATTAATTTAATTTTGATTTTGTGTAACTTTGGAAATATTATATGGCTGTGGAGAGCTGAACCTCTGTAAGACTCTTGTCATCATTTACTCAAACAAAACTCTTGCGTTGCTTCATAAAATTTAGGTTAAACTACTGGACTCACACTGAATAGTTTAATGATGTCTTTCCTGCTGTTCTGGAACTTGAATATGTAAGTTGCATAGTTTACTATGGAGGGTCAGAGAGCTTATCTCAAAAATATCTTAATATGTGTTCTGAAGATGACTGAAGGTCTTACGGGTTTGGGTACGACATGAGGGTGAGTAATTAATGACAATTTCCATTTTTAGTGAACTAAACTTTTACTGTAAATCCTTGTTGTACTCCATGTTGAGTGCATACAGTAAATACATTTACAAAGTCTCCTAAGTTGTCAAGCATCACCTCCTCTTCCAGGACAACGGAGACATTTAACACACTTGGGAGGGATCTTGAAGTGCACACTGCTGCTGCTTACTATTCCAATTTTCATTGCAGTTGTGTGGTTCTCCAATGGCTCTGTAAAAAAAAACATAAAATAGCAATGTCAATATAAGTCTACATATAATTTCAATAACTTTTGCAGCCTGCATTACAACAATGTTTTTTTCTCAGGTGCATGCGTACACGCGTTTTTTGGTGCAAGGCTTCTTCGGCCAACACAGATTTTTCACTTCTGCTTGATAGATTGGCTGAGTACAATTTAAAATGTTCGTTGAGTGTACATTTTTAATTTTAACTTCAGACCTTCAGCTAAAATTAGTACAATGTATTTTTTTGTTTGGGGGTAATTTTTGGGAAGCAATTTGTTGAGTCAATGTTTATTTGTCAGTTTCCACAATTTTTCAAAATGTAAATTTTTTTACAGTGTACTCAAATCTTTAGATTATAAACCATACAAGCACTGGACAGCCTCCTCCTGCCCAACATCTTTACAGAACAAGTTTCCAGTTTAGCTGTGAACCTGCAAAATGAACTTCTGAACCATGTATATGCATGACACATCCAAAGACCGCTTTGTAAGCTGTTATTCTGTAACTATTAGTGAAGTTGCACTAATAACTACACAAATAAACAGCTTACAAAGCTTTTTCTTTTTTTTCCTAACAACAGGGGAATTTCCCTTTACAGTTTTGCTTATCTGGATCTTTAGCCATATTTGTGCTGTGAGGGATTTCCAAACAAATGCATTCAGAATAAATGCATTTTCTGCTTGGTTTATTGTCATAGGCATTATTCTTCTTGTCACACACAGCCAGGAATATTGCATTGCTTTAATGACTCTTGCAAGTATTTTCAACATAATTATGCATTTGTTGTTGACAAAGATTGGCTTGCCCTTATCACCTCATTTGTGAAACGAATCTACTAAACAACAATTTATCTAAAAACACCCTCCATGTCTCACTATCACATGGCATAAACACAGAAAAGCAACCTGCCGAAAGATGCAAGACTTTGCTGAAAGCCTCTAGCCAGAGCCAGCTGACGCATCCACATAAAACACACAAATGTGATAATCAGCCAGTACCAACAGCCTGCTGCTCAGATAGATCCATACAGCACTCAGTGAAAGTGTTCAGCTTTTAAAACGCTGATTTAAAAAAAAATGAAAAAAACATTAAAATAATGCTATGCACATTCCACATAATAACTTTGCAGCAGCAGTGTAATGTTGCAAAGTAATTAGGTTTGTCTGTGCTGCAAAATTAGGCGTCCCGCATGTGCGGTTTCGTCCTGATGTCTGACTCATAAGATTCATAAACCCAAGAGTGATTTAATTGTAATTCAGTTATTCAAATTGACAACAGATGTACAAGACATGACACATCATTCTGGCTTCTGTTTTTTCTTTTTTTCTTTCGTTCTTTCTTTTACTTTCTTTCTTTCTTGCTAATTTCGTGCCTGGATGCTGATTGATTGGTCAGTAGCTGTGTTTTATTGTCTACTTCACATCATGAATTCACAACTGTATTCATAATATAGCACAGCCTCTCATACCTTATTTCTTATTATAATTTATAGCTTTTGTTTAGCTGTTTTGCTCTGCAGGTCTTTTACAATTTTACACTGAAGGTCAATGTGTCATTTAAAGCTGTTGCAAGGAGTATTACAACTATATATTGTGCTTTGAACATGAAAGTCTTGTTGTCACTTGTTGAAATGCTTTGAAATGTCATTATTAATTCTTTTTCAGAATTAATTGTTGTTTCTTTTGGGTTACATCATGTTTAGTTGCAGTACTATAGCACCACCTCATTTCTTACTTTCTTTATACTCGTTCTCTCCCTTCTCCCTCAATTATTTTATATTTTCAGATTCCACTAGAGTAAACTCAAAAGTATAGGCAATGTGTTTTTCCTTTGAGTCATAGCTGCTCTGAGAGATGAGAAAAGGCGAGTGAAAGGAAGGGCAGTAGGACAGTTGGGACAAACAGGCCCTGATTACACCTGGTATTACAGTAATAACTGTCTCTGGATCATGAGAGGGGTGTTATAACCCATATGAGCTGCACATCATCCTGGGGGGTTTGGTGGATAACAGTTAATGAGGTTTGTTTTGTTCTGTTTTCTACTGAGTTTTTATTTTTAGTGTTTCGAGTACCTCAGTGGGTGTAAAAATGGCACAGGTTTTTGCATTACTCATATGTTAAGCTATTCTTTTTGGTTCCAGTTTCAACATGTTTTCGCTTTGCCATTTATGTAGAATTAAAGTTCCTAGACAATTGTTCTGGATGATTATCTACATAAGAGCTTTTGACATTTCCATGTTTACTTTGCATCGCAATGTAAATTTGGCCAAATGCTCTGATAAATCAGCATTGCTCGTAATTTAGCACTGAAATGTCTGAAAACTGAATTGTAATGGATTATGTGACCGACTGACTTGCCAGTTCATGCTTGGCTGACTGTTTTATCCTGATAAAGATTTGTAGCAACCAACTGATGTAATCCACCATTTCACACTCCATTCCAAAACCCATAAATTGAACACATAAATTTAGCCCCAGAATCAGTCTGGGTTACACTAAAAGAATAATCAATTAAATTTGGCACTGACATTTTACAAGAGAGCAGCAGTTCAGCGTAAAGTCACATTTTATCTTTCGCACAGGATCACATTGAGTTCTTAAACACAATTGTGCAACAGAAGTATTGTTCAGTTGTAGCTATGAAATATTCAGATTTACCAAATTTGTGTGAACAGAATTCACCAGCTATGAACAGGCCATACTGTAAATCCCAAAGATCCAGCAAGCAGAAGTTACGTTTCATGTGATGAAAATCAATGCTGAAGTTTGCCATCACAATCCATCAATATCCTGTGCTAGTAAATCTTCTTCTTTCCCGTTTATACCCCTTCTGAGATTTAGTACAGTCCATTTTGATTTTTTTTTTTTTTTTTTAGTAGAGAAAAATGCATTATGGCGATCTGGCGCCCATTAAATCTTCCGGGTGATGCCTTGTCTAACCAAAGACTGTGAGAGAGATATGAATCTGGTGTTTGACATCAGCCCAGAACTCTTTTTCTCTTCAATTCCCTCAAGCTTAATTAATATACTCAATTAATTTCTAATGGGTTTTCTCAATCTGTAAATGTAGGTTAAAATGGGGTTGAGATAACTGATGCAGAGCAAAATGGTGCAAAGGCAAAGTAGATGTACAGTTTGGAGGCATAAAATATGAAATGCAAGGAAAAAATACTGTAAATATGAAGTTCTTAATAAGATAATCAGAGTGTTAATCATCTGATTTATTTTTCATTTATGTGTGGGTTGATAAATTTTTATTTTTTATTTATTTATTTATTTTAATCAAAAGGTCAAAATTTATGAAACGCTGTTTCCACCACTGCATAAATAAAAATTTAAAAAAGTAATTACGACTTTGTATCTCACAATTCTGACTTGCGAGGAAAACATATTTAACATATTTAAACGAGCAGTTCTGTCTTTTTTTCTCAGAATTGCGTGATACAAACTCGCAGTTATGAGTTATAGTCAGTAGGTTATTGCGTGATATAAACTTGCAGTTGCAAGAAAAGAAGTCAGAATTGCGACGAAAAAAGTCTAAAACATCAGTTTTTATTTCACAAGTCTGACTTTATTTCTCGCAATTGCAAGTTTATATCTCAATTTATAAATTAGAATTGTGAGTTGTAAACTCGCAATTGCAAGGAAAAAAAAAGTCTGAATTGTGAGATAAAAACATGCAATTACCTTTTTTTAATTTTTTTATTCAGTGGCAGAAACAGGCTTCCATACAAAATAGCTCTTCTTTCAGAGTGAACCATGTTTAAGTAATGATATTTTAAAATGGGTGCATTGCTGATTCTATCATCATTTAATTGTGTAGTTATGAAGTCTCAGAAGTAGTAAGGTATGCATGGCCATCAATATTTAATCTAGTTCCTCATTTCAGATTCAGTGAATGTCCTTGTTTAGGGTCACTTTAATATTGACACCTGAAAGATATTTATCAGACCAGAAATTACAAATTCCTGCCAAGTAAGGACTTTCCTATATAGGCTCAATCTGCAATGCTTTTATTTCAGCAACTGCTACTTAAAAATTTGGCATGGGGCAGCTGCACGGCTTTGGGTTTTTGGGTACCAGCATGCTTGAAATGAAAGATGTTATGGACCATGTGGAGTCATGTCTGCTAAAGCAGCATATCGGCATGGTGCAATTGCGCTCTCTCACTTCCCAGCCCCACACATTAATCACAAAGTCCCCTGTGAATTTTAACAAGGCCAGAAAGCTTTTTTTCACCATTTAGTGTTTAACAACCCCTTAAAGCACAAACTCATAGCTCTTCTTTGAAGGACAGTGTGGCTATGCTACATGAATACATTCATGTATCACTGTCTTTGTTGTCATAAGCAATTGTTACATGACATTTGTGCTTTTGAAATGTTGCAGAAGTTTGCCTAAGCACTGAGTCCTGTAGGCTACAAAAGCCATTTATTGTTTCTATTTGACTGATGACTACTTAGGGCCTGAGGTCAAACATATATGGGAGAGAGAATGAAGCAGAAAAACAAACAATTTGTTGATGAAACAACAGCCTAAATGAATGAAATGGAATAATAATTGAAGTTGGACAGCATCTGGTCTGAAAAAGGAGAGCGTATCTGTACGCTAAAGTCTATAGGCTTGAGCGTATCAAGTAGGCTTCCTCTATAGGCTTGAGCGTATCAAGCCTATAGAGGAAAGTTCAAAAGTTCTCATCGGATAAAAAGAGACAAAGCAAGTGTATGGATTTAAACCTCTGGTTGTTGGAGTATGGACATTTGTAAGGTCTAATGGGACCTCTGATGATCCACTACGGTGAACAAATCTGTAAACGTCATTTTATCCATTAAGAGTGTGATGATACATTCAACCACCATGGTGATGGGTGATTACCCTTGACAATTAGGCATAATTCTTTATGACTGTCCTCTTTATTTGTCATAGTGAATTTTATTTATGACAGCATAAATTCCTACCACACCAAGTACCTCTAGGGTATTTACTACTATCTTTTATTACACAGACATCTCAGAAACTATATCAAATACTGTATATCATTATTATAAAGGTCATAATTGCTCCTTCTTGCAAAAAAAAATATCTCTATGATGAATTTCAATTGCAAATTGCTAATTAAAATTACAAATGACTTGCTTCTTGCGTCAGACCAAGGCTGCATCTCATTGCTAGTTTTACTTGATCTTAGTGCTGCGTTCGACACTATAGATCATGATATACTCATAGATTAATTAGAAAACTATACGGGTATTCAAGGGCAGGCTTTAAGACGGTTTAGATCCTACCTGTCTGATCGCTACCACTTTGTTTATTTAAAAGGGGAGTCATCTAAATTATCACCAGTAAAGTATGGAGTGCCACAAGGATCTGTCCTAGGTCCTCTGCTATTTTCAATATACATGTTGCCCCTTGGTAATATTATTAGAAAATACGGGATTAGTTTTCATTGTTATGCTGATGATACTCAACTTTTTTTCTCAACAAGACCAGATGAAACTTCTAAATTTCCTAAGCTGGCTACCAATTACGTTCCGGATCAGTTACAAAATATTATTACTTACATATAAGGCCAATGGTTTAGCTCCTGCGTACCTAATTTGTCTTCTAGCTCGCTACAATCCATCACTTTTGGTAGTACCTAGGATAGCAAAATCCACTAAAAGAGGTAGTTATTTTTCGCATTTGGCTCCCAAACTCTGGAATAGCCTCCCTGATAACATTCGGGATTCAGACACACTCTCTCTGTTTAAATCTATATTGAAGACACATCTCTTTAGCCAAGCATTCACATAATGCATCTCATAATCTTGTGCTGCAGTTATATCTGATTAAATGCACATTATTATTCTTTAGCTTGGGTTGAACAAATCATTTTTACTTGGTTGGAACAGCAGCTATGCTAATTATGTCTTTATTTGTTTCTCTGTTTCTGCCAAGGGATTGACATCCCGTGGTAACTAGGAATTACACAAGCTTCAGTCTGGATCTAACCCTTAAAAGATCTGAGATGACCGAACACCTGAGAAGAGATGATGCCAACCCCTCAGAGGACCGCAGATGATGCCAACCCTGAAACAACACATAGAAATACCTAATTTTGCTATAAGTTTAATTGCAACAAATAATCATTTCTGTTAATAGTGTTCATCATCTGTTTGATTACGTCATTAACTGATTTTTACTGTACATTTCTGCCATATGTACATCAACTTGACATAGTCACCACTGATAAGCTACTATTAAGTATATTGTAGATACTTAATTTCCTGTAAAGCTGCTTTGCAACGATTTGTATCGAGAAAAGCGCTATACAAATAAACTTGAATTGAATTGAATTGAATTGAATAATTACATTTCAAGATCACAACAATAAAAACTCTTCCCAGCAATGACCAATGAATATGTTGAATAAGTTGTGCAGAATCACCCATGCTCTGATAACATAACTGTTGTCATAAGCAAAGGAAATGCAAATATATATATATATATATATATATATATATATATATATATATATATATATATATATATATATATATATATATATATATATATATATATATATATATATATATATATTATTATTATTATTATTATTATTATTATTGGATTTTAAAGATAAAAACAGGTTAGAATCAATATTTAAATCATTACTGATTACAGTCATTTTTTTTTTCTCTATCTTTAATAGCCAGTTTATATTGACAAAGTTCTGAGCCTGTTCACCATCTGCTAACTTTCCGAAGTTCACTCTGATCTTCCGAGCACCTTATGTGCCTGAGTTCATGACTGCAGGGACTGTAGACAGAGCAGACGCCCCATTACTGAATGTGCAATGCTCCATCCAAGAGACATTATGACACATCTCATACTCTGAAATATTCAATGCCAGCAGTGAGGAAGATTCTTTTGCTGTATCCAGTCCAGCTAATGAAAATGTGCATGTGTGTGTGTGTGTGTGTCAGTGTATCTGTGCATCTCTGTATGTGTGTCTGTTGAAGTAATCGGTGCATTTGAACTTTCCAAATAACATTTTGAGAGGAAACCAAAATCTCTGAGGTATCTAAATGCAACTCAGTCTCTATCAGCTTAGAGACTCGCTCTCAGAAATTCATCACAGCCTCTTCTTTTCTCTCATATTCTCTCATATTCTCTCTGATCAGCAAAATCAGAGGCTGACAGTAATACTTTCAGACTTCTTTAAGCATGTTGTCTTTCTAATCATCCATCAAATTGAACAAATGAGCTTTAACAATAAAAAATCATGTTTCATCTTGTTGATGTCAATCATTTTTGTCAGCCATATTTCTTAAATCACAGACACACCAGGGCACCATACAATTTGGAGACACCTGTCTGCATGCTCATTCATGACCTCAATACAACGTTTTTGCGTTCCAGTGAAAGCAAGCAAGTTAATGAATTGCGCAAGCTGGTAGCGAAGAGGACATGTCATGAAGGTACTTTGAGAAAGCAAATTTGCCAGTTATGATCATGTGATCTTAATAAAAGCTGGAGGTGATTTTTAAAATAGTGATACTTACTTTGAATAGATTTCATTCTATATGTTCCCTAGCTTGTTTGATAGGGTAGGGAAGAAGAAATCAATCTTTAATCAATTAAGCAATGGGACTAAAATGTGTTTTAAAGCACTGTTCCAAAATTAACGGGGCACCAGAGCACAACTCTTTAAATCACACATTGGACAACTAAACTAATTAAAAACTCATCCTATAGTTCAGTGAGCTGTCACGTAAATCTTTTCCACTGAAAAAGAAGGAAAAAAATCACATCAAGACTAAAGCACCAGCTTAAGTCCCATTTACCATAGCTTTAGTTTGCTCAGTTTCCCTAGGGCTGTAGACTCATGGAGCAGTGATGCATGTGGAATACTAAGATGGAAGTAGTACGAAAGCATTGGACTTCCAGCTGTCCTCTTGGATCAATGTATCCGCGCCCTTCGGGTTTTTGAAGTAGATTTTAAATGCATAAAAATGCAAATATTTTGTATATAAAAGGGCAACTGATCTTGACAGGTATTGATCAGTAATAATTTGTGTGTAAAAAAGCACATAGCATATTCCATATCTAAATGGCTGTGAAAATCACACAGTCCATCTGAGTTCACTCACTTTATTATAGCCATCCTTATAGCATTTGAAACATGTTATTTTTTCTTCTTCTTTTTTTTTCTTATGGTATATGATATCACCCATGACCAAGAGGACAAAGCGGTTTGGAGAATGAATGGATGGATAGATGGAATATGATATCAAAGCGGCTCTTTTTTATAAACAAAAATGCTTACTAATCACTGCCTGTCAAGATCAGTTGCAGTTTATATATATAGTATATCAAAGATATGTGTATTTGAATCTCTATGTACATTTGTGTGTGTGCTGTGTCTGAATAAATAGCTCATGTGCGCAAGCAAATACACCCCACACATTTCATAGAGTTGTTCAAGGGCAAACCCACTTTTTTTTGTTGTTTTTTTTCAGAATCTGGCCTTACTGGCAAAACTGCAGTGTCAGTGCTCAAAACCTGACGCTGTAACACTCAATACAAAACACACACAAGCACACATACTGTAGGACTTTCTTTCACTCTCACATGAGCGCAGTCACAAAAAAGCACACATACTAACACACACACACACGCACACACAAAGTTCCCATCTGTGCCGTCTGTTCGTGCCGTAGTCATGTCAGTGCATCACAGCAGGTAGCAGTGATAGCCGAGTGAGGTGTCAATGTGAGCTATGAAGATATGACAGGTTTTATAAGTTCACTGCCAGACCGCAGACTCATAGGTACCGTCTTGTTTTACTGCCTCACCACTGAGCTCACCAAAACTTAACCACGGCATGGCTTTAAACCTGTACATTGACATTTATTGTAGTAGTTAATGACGTGGAAGCTGCCACATTGGAATATTTTCTTTTTTATTATCTCGAAGAAATCCAGTAGTTGTCATGGTGATACGTAGTTTCTCAGGGTGAGCTCACGCAGCATTTTTCACTATGTTATGCTGACCCGCTCACTCTATGTGACACTGACTTACCTTAGAGCCAGCAGAGTGAGTACCTTGACAAAATGCCAAGCACACACACAGACTTTTTCTCTCTATATAGCTGACACTGCTACGCCTCAGGCCAACAGAACTGAAACACAGGAAGTCATTCTGTCCAAATGATGCTCGGTTCTTCAGTCAGGAGCACAAAATGCATCTAGTCGTACATGTATCTTCTCAGTGTTGCCTTCGAGAGGACAAAAACAAATTTGAACCATCATTCATGGCTTCCAGAATATCTAACCTTTTTTAGGGAATCTTATTTTCATTTGCATATCACTTTGCACAATACATATTGTTCCAAAGCAATTATCTGACTTTGTTTGGTTATTACAATTCTCATGAGACAACAGAAATCATATAGATTTTGAAAGGGAGGACATAGTGTTTCAAAATGGGCCACAATTACCAGTGTAATCAAACATGTTGCCATGAATTTCTATTTTTCATTTACCTGCAGCGTGTATCACAATCATGGCTTTGTTTTCCATTTAAATTCCCTGTTGTCGTTAACGACGTGTTGACTTGTATGAGGATTCCCATTGTAAGGACTCCCACTTCTAGTCAGTAACTGCCTTCTTGTTATTTTGGCATCTTAATACTTTCCATCTGCTGTAATTGCCTGCACAAGCCAGTGGATTGAAATTCTGTTGGTATTGTGTGTTGACTATAAACAGTATGCACTGATATTGTGGGATATGTTATCATGCCCTGCCACAATTTGTGCTCCTGCAGAATATAAAATGTTAAATTGAAATGGTAATGATTAAACGGTTCCCATAACACTGAAACCATGCATGTCTTATCATAAGGATTGGATGCAAAAAATGGTGTTCCATTAGTACATATCATTCTCTGTCTTCCCTTAAATAAGTCTTCAGGGGTTAAGATCAGATTTCAATGTTGAGGCTATTCGTGCAAAACTCAGACAATTGTAAGGGCTCAGACAATGTTGTCATTTAGTCTCCTATCTTGTAAATGTCAGGACATCACAACAAACATTATTTCACAATATATCTGAAAGCGACCTGAAGTTCTGTTTTCAGTGAGGCTGTCTGTGAGGACAAAGAAAAACAGACAGATCATCAGCGTGGAGAAGGATTAGCATGTTGCAGAACGTGATAAGGCTTATCTCTACTGCCAACTGCAAAAGTCATAGAAAACTATCTGTCACAGCTGATAAACAATCAGCTGTGTTCAACCAAATCACTTTAAGTAGATATCCTGACGTGGTATTCTATATTTATTTTAAATTTTGGGAGGTTTGGTTTTGTTGGTTAGCTGGTGAGCAGGTGAGGAAATCATAGTTTGTTTGTTTTTTGAAAATGACAAAACACTATATTTTTTATCGCTTGCTTTTACTATTCTCAGTGAGATTTTGAATTGCAGGAATATGGGGCACCTGACTCTTTTTGTGGACTGATTCAATTACGTTATACGTTATATTGCGTATTTATTGCATCATTTTGTGACAAAAAAAGAGATATGCTTTATTACATTTAATATACAGAAAGGTGAAAAGCGAGTTGCATTTCATCATCAGAAATGTAAAGTCAGCTCTATAGATTGTGCACAAATGCACATGCTGAAAGGATGAATGTTCTATTCATATTGTGAATAACAGAAAGCTTTCTGCCATGGTGTATCTCACTTTTAATGAAAATACATTTTGTACACAAAATGCTGATTTTGAATGAGACATGTATTTTGTCCACACAAGTGCATTTTGTATAAAAAGTTTCTGTGCATTGAGCATGATTGAGCATGAAAATTAATACATTTTGTGGAGAAAAAAAGGTATTTCACAATTTTTGTATTTTGAAATACCCTGACATTAAAGGGTTAGTTCACCCAAAATGAAAGTTCTGTCATTAATTACTCGCACTCTTGTTGTTCCAAACCCGTAAAACCTTTGTTCATCTTTAGAATACAAATTAAGATATTTATGATCAAATCTGAGAGCTCTCTGAGCCTCCCATAGACAGCAAGGGTCCCAACACAATCAAGGTCCAGAAACGTAGCAAGGACATCGTTAAAATAGTCCATGTGACACCAGTGGTTCAACTGTAATTTAGCTAAGAGAATACTTTTTGTGACAAAAGAAAACAAAAATAATGACTTAATTCAACAATTCTTCTCCTCCTCATCCGTATGCTGTGACATGCCGCCATTGTTGAGAGAGTATCACGACGTGTTGACGCATGTGCGTGTTAATGTAAGCAGCAGCACCATGCATATGCGTTGTTTACATGATGCGGAAGCAGACGCGTGCACCATGGTACTCTCTCCACAATGGCAGCAAAATCTCCAAAATTACAGTTGAACCCCTGATTTCACATGGACTATGTCCTTGCAACGTTTCTGGACCTTGATCATGTTAGGACCCTTGCTGTCAATGGGAAGGTCCAACGCTATCTCACGACCAATTCGTATGTATTTTACGAGGTGGCTAATTTGTGACCTCATTCGTTTGATTTTGTATGATTTGTCTAGACCTCAGTGATGGGTAGGTTTAGGGGCGAGGTTAGGTGTAGGTCATTCGTACAAATATATACGAATTGAGCAAATTGTAAAATATGTACGATTTAGCAAAAATCGTACAGATTATATCCACCTCGTAAAATATGTACGAAAATGTTTTACAGTGATATGGGATTTGAAAAACATGAGTAGCCTAAATACTGTTTACAATATTTGGATGAACTATTCTTGTAAATAGGAAAGCCACACAAGATAGTTCTCTTTTTTTAAAGATTTTATTTTATCTGTTTGATTGGTCTGATTGTTGGTTTTAATGAGCTTAACCAATAAACTTCTGCCAGATTATGAATAAAATTCATCTGGCTTGAGATTTTGAATAGGCTACTGCTTTTGAGCTACTGAACTATTCATGCTCAAACAACATTTCACCTTCTCTCGGTCTTTCTCACTCTCGCTTTTTCTCAATTCTCCACTTCACTCTCTCCTACACCTTGGTGACAGTGGACTACAGATGAGGCTGGTGGGACACGTGTGTGTGTGTGTGTGTGTGTGTGTGTGTAGTGTGTGAGAGAGAGAGATGAATAAAGAGAGATCACATGCAATATTGAGTCTCAAAGCCACTAGAGTCAGACATTTAAATAGAGCCTCTGCCTCTTTCGACTCAACTCATACTGCATGCTGGTAATTTTATCAGATGTATTCATATATGCATACATTGTCTTTTTCTTGTTTACGGATACATAAAAAATAATGCAGTAATATAAAATAACATTTTAAAATGTATAGTCATTTAAATATTCCTTGGTTAAAAATAAAACCTCTTAGGACTTCAAGAAAGTGTGATGTTCAAGCTCATGAATCATGCCTACTGGCTATTTACAGACAGGCAGTATGATCTAATATCTTTCATATGTAAAGATGAATGATGTGCTCTGGGAATAATCTTTATTTATATCCACATATAAGACCTAAAAACTACACTAAGAAAATTATTGGATTACATTTATATGTAAATATCAGGATGAATGATGTGGGCAGAAGTCTTTCACTTTTTTGTATTCACACAACATATATGTAAGAATAGATGTCAACTTTCGATTTGAACGCTGCACCGTGGAGAGTTATTGGGTTACTTTTCTCTAAGAACTCTCTGTTCTGTTCTTAAACGGCTCTCCTGTACTTTCTTTCCTCTTTTATTCTCTCACTTCTGAGGTACTTAAGCCGTCTCCAGGGCCAGAGCCCTTAGCCTGTCGTTTATTGATTCCTCCAACAACCCTCCTGTTCCTGTTGGGCTGAAATTGAGCAATTATACATCTTCCCTGTTTTACTCTGCCCTTGCAATCAGCACCTAGTCAAGCAGAAAGTATCAAGCCTGGCGGTAGTGATTAAGGAAGAGGACATGATGATGAAGATTATTGCAACACCTGGAAAATTCTCCTGTCGTTGTCGTAATGCTCATCACCAAGGGATCTTCTGGGATGAGGGCTGTCTTGTTAAAATGTTTCCAATGTGAATTTAAGTGCTCAGTGAGCCGTAGTCGAGTGTCCTTTCATTTGCGTAGCCCTTTAAAAGATCACTGCATCAGAACTTTGAGAGAGCGCCCTGGAGATTCAGCTTTGGTGAACTGGCTTCAGGTTCCACATAAACAATGGATGAGAGAAAGGAAGAGGAAGATGATAGAGACCAAATAGCGGCTTTATGCTAAAGAATTGAACTCTGGACTCGTGCTCAATTTCCTACATGTATGCATAGAGGTTTTGTTGTTTTTGTTGTTGTTAAGAAATAAACTACTTTTCTATATATTGCTGGGTCTGTTTAAACACATATAGCTGTTATCTGTGTTTTCAGATACTATCTTCTTTTCCAAGTAAAGAGGTTTAAATTATGAAATGGTGCTGAATGAACTATGGGATCACTGTCTGTGTGCTAAAGTGCACTGTTGCTGATATTTGTGTTTTAAGCCGAGTGTGTTGTCTTTTTTTATTTAAACTCATCGTCTGTGTGAGACTGAGACAGTCTGTTAGCCGGCATGATGCAATGAATAAAAGATGAACTGTTTCTCTCTTTCTCTGTCTCTTTGCTTAAGGTGTTATTGCCTGTTCTCTGTTCAGAGAGGATAGTTTACATAATTACAGCCATCAGACTGCCAATCCATCCATACAGTTGAAGTGATCTGTGTGGCTTTACACAGTTTTACTGTAATAGCCTAATTGGTGCAAATATCATAAGTAGCATTTTTCCTTTTCCTTGAATAGGTTAGATAAAATAAAAAAATGTACAAATGTAGTTAAGAAAGTTCAGGAGGATGCAGCATAGATGCCTTTACATGAGAATCACAACAGTAGAAAAAATCTGAAATAGAAAGGAAGAAAGAAATAAATAAAGAAAAAGATTTCATATTGTTTTTGCAATTATTGCTCATTGAAATTACCAAGGCTGCAGGTGCCAATAGATTTATATGCAATTATGCAGAAATCTTTCTAATCGTTGAATACCATGACTTTTGCCTTTGGAGTTACCGTTTGAGACAATTCAGTCATTAGAAATGCATTCACTCATTTAAATTGGACAGAAGTTCAATATTGTTCATTAATTCTGCTAGCATTGGTCATAGATGTGATTATTACCAGTTAATTTACATATTGCTCTTTAAAAAAAAATTGAAGTAGCTTATAGTGAATTGTGAATTAACCAAGATGGCAGTAAGTCAAGGGTAAAAGATTACCTTGGTTTGCTTGGAAAAAATGACCATGTGTACTAATTCCTCTTCAGTGAAAACTAAATAATAGACTGAATAACTTTTATCAAGGCTATATAAGCTGATTCTGCAAGCCGCCCACTGTCCACTAAGGTGTAACAGGCTCTTTGCATTAACAAATGCGGTTCATTGTCAAGTAGTACTTTTGTATGAAGACTGAATAGAAAGGATGAATCAGGATCATGGGCCTGTACTTTATTTTCAAAAACATTTTAAAAGCACCAGCAAATAGTCTGGGTTTTGGATCCGAATTTACTTGAACAAGTGCTCATATTCCATGCTTTATTTCTGCAGGGTGCAACTCCACAGACGTCCTGTTTTCGTCATTCCTCTGCCCAATTGGCTGTGACGGACCACCACCATGAACCAATCAATACTATCAATGCACAGGGAAAGCAGCAGCAATGTGCCTCTGCTTGCCTCCCTTATCTTAATAAACAAGGAAAACTTTGTATAGACCGTGAGATCAGGTGTACTTATCTATTCAACGCAGGGCCTTAAATGCACGACAGTTGGTGTGTGTTAAATGTTTTTGTCAGTGGAAATATTCTTACATATCACCTTGAAATGTTTCCTATGGTGAAAAATACACAAGGACAATTCCATAATCTAGTTTCTACTGGGGAAAAAATAAAAATAAAATAAATAAATATATATACTTGTTAGATCATGCAACAAGCTCTCATGAAAGAAACGTGTGTTAGTTTGAAGGTTAATACAGGTATTACATTGTAGAGTTGTGTGTATAGTTGTGTCTTTCAATTACTGCCGGCTTGGAGAACTGAAATTCATTGTCTGTGAATATTTATTTAGTCGTCCAGCTCCCTGCTGTGCTTAAACCCTCTTTCTTTCTCATTCTGTTGCATTTACTCTTTTGCGTCAGTTTCCCTTTTTTGTTCACTTCACAGAACAATGAGCAGTCACTTCAATATTTTGAGACTACAGGATAAAGGTTTCAGTTCCATCTATTGAATTTTCATCACCCATAAGACAGAAAAAAGTTAACAAAAAAAGTTAACAGCCTCCAGTTTTGACAAAATAAACAATAATTATTGCAAATTACGCATATTACACAAATATCAGACAGTGTTGACAAAATGTGGCAAGATTTGTGTAACCTTATTGAAGGTATATTAGCAATAGTATTTGAGTATATATATATATATATATATATATATATATATATATACGATCTATGATCTCATTATTTGTTTGATACATATTTGTGAGTGATAATGTAATGTCATAAATGGAACTAAAATACATGGAATAGAATAAATGGATAAAATAAATAGAGAAACAATTTTTTTCAAGAATTTCCCGGCAATTTTCAAGTGGAAAAGTTGCTATTTTAAAAACTACTGAAAAGCTACTTGTGGGTCATGTTTTGTTCTTTGAATCAGTGTTAATTTCTTCAAAACAAGGCTATATTTTAAAAAGTAGGTATATTATTACAGTTGGAGATATATTGTTCCCCTTCGCCATACACTGCCACCGCAGGAAAGAAAAGAGCAATAAAGGTTGAACAAGACTGTGCCTGAGGCATACGAGAAAAACATTGTTTGGTGAAAATTACCTGCTATCATTGAATCAAACAGCATATCATGGTGAGGACAGGAGTGCAGCATAAAGGTCACTGGAGAAGGAGACTGTCAAATGATTATTGAATAAAGGATAGACATTTAAAACACCCTTTAGGATAGCCTACTGACAGCATTTTTTACTGCTTTTTTATTTAAAAAGATTTGGATCCATGTGTAAATATGCAGTTTGCAATACAATATTATGTGTCAGTGGAATCAAGTACTGTAAACTGGAAGGATTCGTATTGATGGAGCTACTGTAGAACTTTCTGGGCAGCAATTTATTGGAGTCTCTGATGTGAAATGCTGATTTGGCTATAGTTTGTGTGTGTGTGTGTGCGCGTGTGCGTGCACGTGTGTGTGCATCTGGCTGTCAAGGCCAGACACCTGTAAACAACATTAACACTCCTAGACAAGAGCGTGCGGAGTCTTCTTGTAGATGACTTATGTGTTTTGTCTTTCACTTTCTCTCTTCTTCTTTCTCGCTCTCTCTCTCTTGATTGAAAGAAAACTTCAGCACCATCTACAGGTGATGAATATTAGACCAAGTTCAGAGATGTTAAGAATAGTGACAGCTCTTCATTTTGCTATAAACCAAGGGCACAAATGGGTAGGGCTACATAACATCTTTCCAAACTCATGTAGGCAGGGTTATCAGACAGCATGACAGACTTTCTTAAGTAATAGGAGGTTCTACCCTGCTGAGATGACCAATTTAGACCAGCATAAAATTCATGTTATGTTCTTAAAAATAAAGTTTCCAATAATAAAGGTGGTGGTTTTCATAGCAGTGCCATAGAAAAACCATTTTGGGTTCTCCAAAGAAGGTTTCAATGATCACTTCTTATTTTTTTTTTTCTTAGTGTGAAGAACTCTTTATAATCTGAAGAACTTTCTCTGGTTCACTTTTAAGAAATATTGGTATTTATGATTCCATGAAGAACCTTTAACATCCATGGAAACTTTTCATTGCACAAAAAGTTATTTTATTGTAGATGGTTCTTTAGATTATTCAAATGCATTTCACACTAAGAAAGAAAATTGTTTTCTTAAAGGGATAGTGCACCCTAAATGAAAATTCTGTCATAAATTAGTTACCCTCATGTCGTTCCAAAACCAAAAGCCCTTTGTTCATCTTCGTAACACAAATTAAGATATTGTTGATGAAATCTTAGAGCTTTCTGACCCTGCATATACAGCAATCCAACACGTTATGTAACATTACGGTTGCATTACGGTTATAGCATTATGGTTGAACCACTGATGTCACATGGACTATTTTAACGATGTTCTTACTACCTTTCTGGGCCTTGAACATGTCAGTTGCATTGTCTATGGAGGGTCAGAAAGCTCTCGGATTTCATCAAAAATATCTTAATTTGTATTCTGAAGATGAAAAAAGATCTCATGTGTTTGGAACGGGGGGGGGGGGGATTCACACTTTTGGATTCTTTATTTTCATGAGCGTTGTGCAAAGGAAAGGTTCCATGGATGTTAAAGGTTCTTCATGAAACCATCAATGTCAATAAAGAACCTTTATTTTTAAGAGTGCATGTAAGCTGGTTTGTTCCGGTTTGGTGTTGGTCTAGCTGGTGGCACAGCATAAACATGTCTAGACTTTCTGATAAAGCTGGTTAAGGTAGCCTGGTAAGGATGCCAGCTTCGAAAACACTGCATAGTGCTTCATTAAATCTCCAGAAGAAAACATTAAAGATCTTGTTTCTGCCTTGTGGTTTGGATCCTCAGGGTTGCACTGGAAGATTTATGGCTTGATGTCTTAATAACCCTGTGTGAATACTCTGCCTGAAAGATATGGAGAATAAAACTGAGAAGCTGTTAAAAAGCAGTAGTCATTAGTGTGTGCTGTATTCTGATAGCTATGTGAACGAGTGAGCGGCTGATCCCCCCATCACCTCTTACAGCTGTATAATGTCATAATGTTCAAAAAAGAAGTGGACAACTTGTCCGAAGAATCCTCCTTGACCTGTTTAAATGAAGACGAATGGATGGAGCAAAACGTCCTTAAATGTAATGTTTGCTCGCTTAATGACAGTGTTTGTTCCCGTTGTCTGTGATTGAGTGTATTCATTAGGCTTGATGCGCCCACAGACGTCTCTGGCAGCGAAACACAAAGGCCTTTGACCATCTCTGTTGCACGTTAATGGAATCTGAACTACATTAAAGGTCGAGAAACCGAGAACAGCATCAAACTTTATGTAATGGAATCGCTTTAGGCTCCGGTTTCCTTGCTCAGTGCCCTTTGCTTGTATTCATTAATAATACTATACATGAAAAAATACGACATTAGGAGAGAGAAGTGTTCAATTTAGAGCAACATGAAAGATTATGAAGAATTATCTGAGCAACCGCACCATTGCGAGCCATGGATTACATGGATTTATTTTTATTTTTCATTCAACCAAATGAGCTTACATAATCAGCTATATTTCCCCAGCATTGCTGAGCAGCAATATACTCTGTATACAAATTAACTAAATGGTAAAATGCAAACCACAGCATCACTGCAACGGTCTGAATGTAGAAACAGAGTTCCATGGTTACGAACATAAAGGGACAATAAATACAGACAAATCAAGAAATGCTTGATATATCTCTATTTATTATACTTTTATGTTTTGATGATGTTTTTTGACTCTGATGATGATGATGATGATGATAGTGTTTACCTTCACATCTCAGTATATTATAACAATCATGAAAAGTCAGAATTTTGGTTTTGGATAAATTGGCTTGTCAAATCAAGGTTTTCTCAACAAAGGCCAGTATTTAAGGATTTTTCAATGCTGCAGCTGAAATTTGCTATTGTATAACCCGAATTCTGAAAATGTTGGGAAGTTTTTTAAATTTGAATAAAATGAAAACTAAAAGACTTTCAAACCACATAAGCCAATATTTTAAACATAGAGAACATAACAAATGTTTAAACTGAGAAATTTTACACTTTTATCCACTAAATGAGCTCATTTAAAATTTGGTGCCTGCTACAGGTCTCAAAAAAGTTGGCACGGGGACAAGCAAGGGCTGAAAAAGCAAGACATTATGAAAAGATTCAGCTGGGAGAACATCTAGCAACTAACTAAGTTAATTGACATCAGGTCTGTAACATGATTAGCTATAAAAGGGATGTCTTAGAGAGGCAGAGTCTCTCAGAAGTAAAGATGGGCAGAGGCTCTCCAATCTGTGAAAGAGTGCGTAAAAAGATTGTGGAATACATTAAAAACAACGTTCCTCAACGTCAAATTGCAAAGGCTTTGCAAATCTCATCATCTACAGTGCATAACATCATCAAAAGATTTAGAGAAACTGCAGAAATCTCTGTGTGTAAGGGACAAGGCTGAAGACCTTTGTTGAATGCTCGTGGTCTTCAGGCCCTCAGACGACACTGCATCACTCATCGGCATGATTCTGTCATTGACATTACTAAATGGGCCCAGGAATACTTCCAGAAACCACTGTCGGTAAACACAATCTGCCGTGCCATCTGCAGTTGCCAACTAAAGCTCTATCATGCAAAAAGGAAGCCATATGTGAACATGGTCCAGAAGCGCCGTTGTGTCCTGTGGGCCAAGGCTCATTTAAAATGGACTTTTTCAAAGTGTTCTATGGTCAGACGAGTCCAAATTTGACATTCTTGTTGGAAATCACAGACGCCGTGTCCTCCGGGCTAAAGAGGAGGGAGACCTTCTGGAAACCTATATCAGACAAGAATGAGACCAAATTCCAACACCAAAACTCCAGAAACTCATAACCTTGATGCCCAAGCGTCTTCAAACTGTTTTGAAAAGAAGAGGAGATGCTGCACCATGGTAAACATGCCCCGTCCCAACTATTTTGAGACCTGTAGCAGGCATTAAATTTGAAATGAGTTCATTTTGTGCATAAAATTGTAATATTTCTCAGTTTAATCATTTGTTATGTTATCTATGTTCTATTGTGAATAAAATATTGGCTCATGTGATTTTAAATTCTTTTAGTTTTCATTTTATACAAATTTAAAAAACATCCCAAAATTTCCAGAATTCGGGTTGTAATACAAAATCCAAGGATGTCTTCGGCAAACATGGAAAATATACTTTATATATGACTTGATAGTCAAAAAGATATAATGGAACCAAATACAACCAAAAGGGCATTATCTTGATTTCTGATCAATTTTGCTGTACCATGCTGGAATTGTTTGTTTTATTAATTATTAAAAAAATAGAACCAATGTCATATCATCAAGAGGACAATAATGGACAGTCACAACAGCAATTTAAGTGTTATTTTTAAGTGGGTGGAAAACAAGCAGATGTTCTATGTTAACATATGAAGTGTTTTCACTGGCACAGCTTGTGTACTTTTTATAGGGACATTTTTGCACTACTTTGCTCCTCTAAAAGGTCTTTTGAGTAGAATCAAAGGTCAATGACTACACTCGTGACAGTGAGCAAAGATGATACAACCTTAATCACTTAACTGCCTTTACATACCGTACCTTGAAAAGCATTAAAAAATCCACTTCATATATTTTTAGCAATTTTATAAACACGTAAATGTCCTTAGTAGGCTACATTTTTAATCACTTAGGAATTGTTAGTAAGTGTTTTTCAAGTGGTTTGATGTCTAAATTTGTCAAATATAATAAATTTTCAGTAGGATTTATCTCATATAATTACCTCAGTTGTTTTCTGTATCATATATGTGCTGTGCGTGTGTGCGTGCACTGGTTTGGGGGGTTTACGAGGACACAAATTTGTATAACATGGGTATGACAGAGGTATTACAGTGAAAAGGTGGTTTATGAGGACACTGCCTATGTCCCCGTAATACAAAATGCTTAAAAAACATACTAAATTGTGTTTTTTGAAAATCTAAAAATGCACAAAGTTTGCTGTGAGGTTTTAGGAGTAGGGTGAGAGAAAATACAGCTTGTACAGTATAAAAACCATTACGCCTATGGAGAGTCCCCATAAACTACCAATACCAACATGTGTGTGTGTGTGGTCCTGGTATTCCTTATGTTGTGGGGACCAAATGTCCCCATGTAGCAAAATCAGTACATTTTGACCTTGTGGAGGACTTTTTTTTTTTTTTTTCCTTTTTAGTCCCCAAAAGTAAATAAGCTTATAAATCATACAGAATTAAGTTTTTTGAAAATCTAAAAATATAGAAAGTTTTATGTGAGTGTTTAGGGGTAGAAAAAAAAGGAATAGGCCTGCATTTTGTACAGTATAAAAACTACACTACACTACACCTGTCCCCATAAAACATACGTACGTGTGTGTGTGTGTGTGTGTGTGTGTGTGTGTGTGTGTGTGTGTGTGTGTGTGTGTGTGTGTGTGTGTGTGTGTGTGTGTGTGTGTGTGTGTGTGTGTGTGTGTGTGTGTGTGTGTGTGTGTGTGTGTGTGTGTGTGCAAGCAAGCTTTTCCAATATGTCAACACAGAACAGGATAGACTATAAAAGAGAGAGGAGTCCATCAATATGAATTTGTGTACAAAAGGTCCCTCAGAGAGCTGGTGTTATAAAGGTGATGACACCTTGGATAGACATTACAGGCGTTATGGATTTTATGTCAATTTGGTAAGATAATGTAAGCATATTTCCTAATGTGATGGGATAACAAGAATGATCAACTAGCTCTGATACAAGTAGGCCTATGCTGTAAAAGTACAAAGTTTTGAAAAAAGTCCAAAGCTCTCTCTCAGTAACACTTGAAGTTGCTGTTCAATAAATGTATAGCAATTTGTGTTTCATAAATGTATCCAGTTATTTTATGATCAAAGTAAATGGATTAACCTAGCCATATGAGGATTGTGTGGTGTTCTTTGTTAGTAAGATAAAGTCATTAAATATCCCGTAACCTATTGGGTTTCATTTTTGAGGTCTATAGCATTGGTAGCACAATTTGATACAAACATGTAGTGTCCTGATAATTCAGTGATTTTATAGTAGCCTTTATGAGGAATCTCACTTGGTCTCATCTTGTTTACTATATCAATCATTGTATTATCTCCAGTGTTGGAAGCAGTTAGTACTAGTACTAGCATTCAAACTGGGAAAATTGGCAGAGACAAATTACAATATAGGTAGCAGGCTTGACCAAAACAAATTGCAAAAGTGTTCACACCTCTGATAACCCTGTTAGAGCTGACAATAATGGGTGAATTTTGCTTCCCAGGCATTGGATTTTATTTATTTTATTTGAAATCCAACAGATGGGCTAACACTCAGGAATTAAAAATGAGTATTAGACTTTTGGGATGTCTGTGCTCATGATCTAATGAGATTTAAAATCTAATCTTGTGTGGGCAGTTTCAATAAACAGATTGCTGCAAGTGGGCTTCCCTTCATTTCCAGTGCGTGGATTGATCTCATTTGCTCGAAGCCCCTTTACGCGTTGTTACTAGGTAACGAGCAAGCAGCGCTGTGTGGGACTTGAAGTCTTTAAACGTCCAGTCACTTGCCCCTAAGCGCGAATGTCTAAGAAATTTAAAACTACATGACCCATGATGCAATGCGCAGCTGGACGTTCAGGCATGAGAACACATGATTCTCGTAGCGCTTCCTGAATAACGCTGCAGATGCCCTAGACAACATTACACACTTTCATACGTTTTGTAACTAATTCGCTTCTTGTGTGTCAAAATGAAAATGCAGATTCTAATTTTGGTTTCTTTGTTTGTTGTCGGAGCAATGGCGGGGAAGTACACAAAAGAAATGAATGAACAAAAAGCATCCGATAAAAACAACAATCAGGTGGAATTCAGGATTGCCAAACTAAATCAGGTTTGGGAAAAGGCGATAAGAGTAAGTAATGTGACAGATTAAATGTATTCAATATATTATAAATATACAATAATTCATTTTTGACCAGTGTTATGAGATATTCTGCTTGTCCTTTTATCGTTGTGTTTAAATCTCTATACTATAGTATTTCATGACTGCTCAGATTTAATAACATGGTTGCTTTTGAACATATAATGTGTATAACTGTCCATCACCATCTCTGCTTCAGATGCAGCTTGCACCGGTGCGACTCTCAGAACTGCACAGTGACTTGAAGATCCAAGAGAAAGATGAACTTCAGTGGAAAAAACTGAAAGCAGAAGGGATGGATGAGGATGGAGAGAGAGAAGCCAAGCTCAGACGCAATTTTAATAGTAGGATTTGACTGTTTTTGTGGGATATGACATTCAAAGAACTCGTGAAAAAGCTTGACAAACAGTTCTCTTTCATTTGTTGACATATTTCCTATTGTTACTGGAAGCTGGGACAGGACATATTAAAGAGAAAATGCTATTGTGTTTATGATATGAAGCAAACTGGAAACTAAAATGACTGTATCTTTCATATAATACACCTTTGTTTGTTTGCTCAGTTATTTTAGCTAAGTATGGAATGGATGGGAAAAAAGACACCCGGACACTGGACAGCAACAGACTGAAAGATCATGATGTTAAAGAGGGAGACACATTTGATGACCCAAGGCTGGACAAGCTGTGGAACAAGGTAACTGATGGGACGAAGAGTGTGCTACTAGAGTGTGAATGTGTAACTCATTTGCAGGTTTACAGGCTTGTTCACTCATTTACCAACTTTGTTTAAATGTTCTCTTCGACCTTTAATCCTCAGGCCAAGACTTCTGGAAAGTTCTCTGACGAGGAGCTCCAGACCTTGCAGAGAGAATTCCTGCACCACAAAGACAGAATCAATGAGTACAACATTGTCATGGACACTGTCAGCCGGACCGAAGGTTAGAGTTTGATCGTGTTTAGTGCCAGGATGTCATGTAGGATCTGTAATAGAGTTCCAAGAATATAAAAAAAATCCCTGAAAGGCTATATGAGGCAAGACTATTTCTAATACATTTTTTTTTTGGCCAGTGTTGATGAACACAATGAGAATTTCCAAGGTTTTCAGGTTAATTATGTTTTATTGGAACTAATCATGAAAACATAGTAGCATGGTCAAACCTCTGTTGTTTAAATCACGTTGGTTTAACAATAAAGAACTCGCATTAATGATGTCAAAATGCAAGTGGTGAAGTAATAACTGCTAATTAATTGATTTGAGAACATAATTAACATCAAGTTTTTGTTGTTTCTGAGATGTGTCCTGTAACGAACATGGCATCTAAGGACTAATTCAGTGTTTTTATTCCTTGTCATTTTGCTTCCAAGTTTAATTCATTGCGGGTTCCTTTCTCACGCCTATGTTGGTAATAATGGAACTTGCGACCATAGTTGGCTAACGATGCTTTTAGGAAGTTTAATAATGGGGCTGTATAAATTCTAACCTCCTGAGCAGATTCTAACTAATCTTTTTCTTAAAATTTCAGAAGCTGCTGAATAAATGTCTCTTGCACTGTTCTTTCCATCAGAGATCCATAAGAACGTAATCAGTCCTCTGGAGGGTGACACGAAGGAACATGTTCTTCATCAGAAACACTCAGATCTGAAGCAGAGGATGAGGGACCTGAACCAAGGCTTTGAAAGACTCCGCAAGATCACCCATGAGGGTTACAGTGCGGACAGTGGTGGGGACCTTTGCTAAGGTTGAATTCGTGTTTCATAAATGACTCATTACTTTCTAATGCTCTCGTTGTCTGCGGCAGAATTTAAGGAGCCACGAGTCATAGAACTTTGGGAGATGGCAAAAAGATCTAATCTCAGTGAAGACGAACTTGACTCTCTTAAAGTAAGCTTTGCTTATCTCGTAACATGAATATCATTCAGATTATTACTGCACAGCTAAGGTTACTGCTAAATATTGCATTTCAGTTTCATTTTAATATTCATAGGCTTTAGGCTTTACATTGTATAAGGATTAGTGTCTTTTTTTCTGCTCTCATTTAGGAGGAACTTGGACACTTTGAAACAAAGGTGGAGAAGCACCAGCACTATCAGGAGCAGCTGGAACTGTCTCATCAGAAACTGAAGCATGTGGAGGCCCTGGGAGACAAAGATCACATAATGAGAAACAAAGAGAAATACAACACTCTTGCTGAGAAAGCACGAGAAATGGGATACAAGGTAGGATTTAGAATAACTTTTTTGGTTATTGTACTTTGTGGATTTTCTGGTTATTGTACTTGGTGTATTTTTAATAACCCTATCACACTTTTTTTTTTCTTTAGATGAAGAAACACTTGCAGGACTTGACGAATAAGATTTCCCGAAATGGATTGCAACACAATGAACTCTGAACACCATTTTTGTCATGATGACTGCACTACAGTTAGCTATAATTGTTCAGAGGTCACATATGATGTATTCCAAAATGTTATCCAACACAGATGGGCCAGGGTTATAAAGGTAGGGCATATTGTACATGAATTTAACATTTCCATTGGGAAGCCAGACTACATGATCATTTTTTTAAACTGTACTGAGCAGGGATCAGTTCTGCTTTTGTTGGTTATTTCCCATTTTATGTTTGTGTAGCAAATGGCTACAAGCTGATTTAGCCAAAACGCTGATGCATGTTGTTCACGTACTATAAATTTTGGCCACATTTCTTTGTGGCTCCATTATTTAATAATAGTTGCTAAACAACAAATGCACAATGAAATATGTGTAGCATTCCCACAAACGTGGGTGCAAAAGAATTCAACATTCCTCCACAAGACGAGCACAGAGAATAACCTTACACATGAAAAGAAAGCTCTCTAGCGTTTCAGTATAAGCTTCCATTTCAGTAATTCTCCTGGTTTTTTTCTACCTTTCTTAAACCTAAGTCCTGATCATCCTAAGATTTAAACTGAAAAATACCCATTCGTGAACAACAGGCATGATTTATATTAGGATAATAGCACAACCTGACAGATTCAGGAAAATTGTGTGCTTCAGTTAAAAAGGCTAGAGTGTAATAGAGAAAGCCAAAAAAGAAAAAGAAAAAAGCCTAGCTCAGGCACTTAAATCACCAGATTTGGCAAGGCAGACCTTGAGTCAACCATGATATTGACTGAAGCTCTAAATAGCATTGGATACAAAACCCATCACCATGATTGACAGTGTTGTCCCAACATAGAATCAACATCCTAACTGTTTAAACTGTTCCATCGGTTAGACGTTTGAGATTTTGTCATAAAATTCTAATATAAACTGTGCACTAATTATTTTTTAATTCTACTGTTATTACTAACTAGTTTGTGATTTAAAATCCTCATATTCATAAAAATATGGTAATAATGAATTATCTTGAATGTGATTTCCATAAATTATAGGATCGCTTTTGTACAAGTCCACATTCTGCTCAGTTCATGTTACACGTTTCATAATAAAACAAACTTCCAAAGCCTTGTGTTTTCTATGATGTCAAATGGTCGCTGTGCTGAGCTGTAAACAACTGCATCAAGCATTTAAGGACGAGCAACGCTAGTCACTGATTTATCATTTTTATTACTACTGCTATAGTCAACATAGAAATTTCAGAAAATATTTGAAAAAAAAAAAAAAAGTTATGAAATATTTCAATGTGTAAATGTACAGAACAAAATTGGTCACCAATTAAAGTATATATTTACAGTCAACAGTTATTGCATTTGGGATCTGCTTTCAGATTTAATAACCTAATTTTAATTCCACATGAATTTTAACCATGGAAAATAATACATTCATACACAGAGTTGTACATAATATACAATGCAGCAATACACAAAGGCATAGTTCACCCAAAAATTAAAATTTCCTTGTTATTTACTCACCCTCAAGCCTTGTTAATAAAGTTTTAAATATGGATATTCTTCTTAAACAAATGCATCGATTCGCTTCAGGGGGCCTTTATTAACACCCCCCCACCCCCACCCCCGAAGCTGTGTGGAGCATATTTTATAATAGATGGATGCACTTTTTTGGGCTTTAAAATCTGGACCCCCTCCATTCACTGCCATTATAAAGTTTGGAAGACCCAGGACATTTTTTTAACATAACTGATTGTATTTGGCTGAAAGAAGAAAGTAATTTTTGGTTGAACTGTCCTTTTAACATACACTGTGAAGCAGCAGTTCTCAACTGAAAGCCCAACTAAGAAGTCCAACCCAATTTTCAAAGGCCCTCCAATATTTTTTCAGTTTATATCTTGGTTGTATGTATTATTTTCCTATTTTAATTTAGAGTTAGATCTTTCTATTATATTATATTAACTAAAAGTCATACTGAGGCCCCCATAGTGGACCTTGGACCCTATGTTGAGAACCACTGATATACAGTGGAGTCTTAACGTCTGAGAGATCACTACCTAAAATTATTCTAATAAGCATTTCTCTAACAAACATTTTTTCAGCATAACAATTTGAGTTAAAAGTTAAATTGAAAAAAAAAAAGGTATATGAATTGAAGAATCTTAACATTTGCTGTATCTCTTTGTTGCTTTAACAATGACAAATGGTATTTGAGCCGCGTGAACTCCAAGCGTTTGTGTAAAACCTGATGATGCACGTTTTGTGCTTCAGTGAATGCAAGAAAATTATTAAACGTTGTTTTCAGAAATGTGACCCTGGACGACAAAACCAGTCTTAAGTGTCAATTTTTCGAAATTGAGATTTATACATCATCTGAAAGCTTTCCACTGATGTATGGTTTGCTAGGATCGGACAATATTTGGCCGGGATACAACTATTTGAAAATCTGGAATCTGAGGATGAAAAAAAAACAAAATATTGAGAAAATCGCCTTTAAAGTTGTCCAAATTAAGTTCTTAGCAATGCATATTACTAATCAAAAATTAAGTTTTGATACATTTACGATAAGAAATTTACAAAATATCTTCATGGAACATGATCTTTACTTAATATCCTAATGATTTTTGGCATAAAAGAAAAATCTATAATTTTGACCCATACAGTGTATTTTTGGCTATTGCTACAAACATACCCCAGCGACTTAAGACTGGTTTTGTGGTCCAGGGTCACAAATGTGCTCACAATTCTCAGACATATATGACACCATCTTAAAATGTTATATTAAATATATAAACAAACATTTTCATCTAACATTTTTAAAATGCACAAACCCTGTTTAAAAGGGGAAAAAAATCTATATTTTTAATGTGGTCTCAGACGTTTTGACTCCACTACATTATATTTTCAGGTTCCTCTCCTCTTCTGTTCTAGCTCCTGTAGTCTCTCCTCTCGGCCCTGTGCATGCTGGGCTCCCACCCTCTGTGCTGTCTCAGTCGCAGTGATGTCAATGTGGGCGTATTTAGTGCTGGAGCCGGCCGCTGCTCATAAACACACACACAAACCGATATATTTAAAAACTTGATTTATTTTATGTGCAATACCCTTGTGATATTTTAGAATAATCTCTACACAGCTGGATAGTCATTTGTTTTCAAACCCAAAATAGACAAAACCATAGATACTAATAGTTTAAATTACTGTTCAAATTAATTGTATTGTATTCAAAAGGATGCATACATTACAGTTAAGACTTAGGCTATACATTGTTGCCAAATATATATATATATCAAATAATTGCTGTTTTTATGCATTAAAAATATTTGGGGAGAAAAAAAAGGTATCAATTTTCACAAAAAAATAAAATAAAATAATATTAAGCAGCACAACTGTTTTTGACTTTGATAATTACTTGAACAGCAAATCAGCATATTAGAATGATTTCTGAAGGATCATTGTTACATTGAGGACTGGAGTAATGATGCTGAAAATTCAGCTTTGCCATCACAGGAATAAATGACATATTTTCCATTTTATTAAAATAGAAAAGTTACTTTTAATTGTAATAATATTTCACAATATCACTGCTTTTACTCCATTTTTGATCAGACAAAGGCTGTATTGGTGCACACACGTGGCGTTTTTTTAAGATTGGAGCCATGATCAAATATGTGTAGTATATATGAGAGGAACACAGTGTACCTCTGATAGTGTGGCTTGACTCTGGACGGTCCTGCAGATCTAACTCCATATAGTGCAGCTGGCGTTTAGATGTGGGACTGATGGGGATATTCACATAGTTAACAGAATCACCTTGAAGTTTGTCAATAACTGTCAGTCCTGCCTCTCCTGCAAAACCCAATTCATGCAGAGTTATGAAACCAAGTGAAAGAAATGCAGTGATCAGATGGCGATATACTGTATAAGAGGGGCATCTCAATTACCATATTCTCCAGCTCTGAACTGTGGCCACCTGGACGCATCAGTCATAAATGCCATATGCTCATAATTGCCTTTTGGATCAGCTGAGGAGGACAAAAAAAAACAAGAATGAATCACAAGTAAGCCATTCATTTAGAATCAAAATACACTGGGCTTCATTTATGCTCAGAAATCATTAAATTGTTAATCAGCAGAAAACAATCTGACTTAGCATATTGCACACACAAACATAAGATATCCAGTGACAACAAAGCATCACAATTTCTCCTCAAGGTTACTATGTTTAGCTATGACATGTCGATGCTGAGACTAGAATCACTTTATCAGTCGATACAGACACGGAGGCCTGGTTGAAAGCTTTATGCACTTAGGGATGAGAAAGGCATGATGCACTTCCTGTTGAAATAACATACAAGTATCGTTACCTGACTGAAGGACAGTGTCCTCAGAGGCCTTCACCATCATTATCATTTCAAAACCAGAGGCCTCGTTTAGAAAATGTTGTGCAGAAACCATCCTAAATTTGATCTTTCGTTCATTTCTCAAATATGCGTATGTGTGATTCATAGAATGAATGTACACCTCTCTCTTTTAGACGTGACAACCAAAGACTATAGAATTACCCTCTTAAAAGGACTTTGGAGCAACGGAATGGTTTCAGGTCTCTGCCTTGTAAACGACTCCCAATTAATGTCATTAACATATAAAAGATCACCAGTCATCGTCCAAATCCTTTCATTTAGAACAGCAAGCAGCAAGAACAGCTTACATTTCCAAAAACCTGCAGTACTCCGACAAGAACAAGTGTGTACATCTGCTCAGACCTGACGTGACGCTAAGCACTTTTCCAGTCAAAGGCCGTTTTTTTTTTTGTTTGTTTGTTTGTTTGTTTGTTTTTACCAATATCCTCCTCACTACCAGGAAAAAAGTTTTGTGAATTTAATATTTTTTCATGTCATTACATCACAAATTTTTGAAAATGATATTTTATTCATGTTATGCCATGTCCTCTGTAGAGGACATCAGGACTTTAAAAAGTCCTGTTTTTTTTTTTTTTTTTTAAATAAATAAAAAGACATGAATGAACAGGAAAAGGCAAAAACAGTGGGATTTTTTCTTTTAAAATTCTATTTTTATTTTTTATAAAAAACTTTATATAAAGATGATTCTCAACCATGTTATGAAAGATATTTTTTAAAACCATTTTTCTTTATGCAAAATGTGTGTAAAATGGCCATAAATGGGTTTTCAAATTATATACAATGCATCTATAAACTGTATCTAATTTGCATATTGATGTGTTTTTGGGGCAACATAAGTGCAATAATGGGAGTAATAATTGGCAAGATTTTCATATTAATATCTAATATTTCATAGAAATATTGTTATATCATTTTGCCCTATTCATTTGTTGTGTCTCCCAAAATGTGTAATAAACATGCTTTAAGTCCTGGTGTCCTCTACAGTGGACATGTATGAAATCGACATCCTGTTTCATAACAGAAGGTCATATTTTGATTCGAAACCCCATAACATTTCCCTGAGATGTTTATTTATGACAAACAAATTGATAATTAGTCAGATTTAAATGATCATTACAAAATGTTATCATATTTCCATAAGAGTGTTAAATTTGATCACTAAATTAATGTCACTCATTTTTAAATACCAAGGAGAGGAAGTGGTCATTTGGTATCTCTGAAAAGCCCTGAATGTGCTCTGTACAGGACATCTGGACAAAACTGTGACATGTAAGGTCTAAGAGAAATCGCTAAAAAATAATGTCCTCTACAGAGGACAAAACTCCATAGTCAGGACGATATGAGCGTTGGCGTAGATTTAAGCGCACACACACACACTCAAAGATCAAATCTGAGCGTACGCACACTTTACAAATGAGGCCCTTTAAAACTGTACGATGCTCACCATCAGACTTTTGCTCCTCAGAACTGCTTCTCATCTCACACCTGCTCCTCTCCTCCACCTACAAGAAACACAGAAGGGATTCAGAAATCCCGAAGCAGCAGCAGACTTGTTTAGTGATATATTTGTTTTCTTTAATTGACTAAACCAGCTATTTCTGCTCTTTCTGTTGTACATCACCAAAATATTTCAAAATCACTGTTGAATTAAACAATTGTGGAAATATATTATCGGACCATATTTCTTACCGCTTCTGCTGTTGCATTGACTGACTACACCAACACCTAGTACAAGCCTGAAGATGTGCTTCTGGCCACAATAAGCAACTGAAATTTTACCACTATTGTACAAAAACGTATTGAATGCTTTAAGGCACAGTGATGAGAGTGAAATGTTTTTCATTGTGAAATATTGATTGCCCTGAATCAAAAAAACGTTAGGATGTTCGGTCAAAAGCAAGTTGTTTTAATAGCTCTTTATTGCATTCTCAGATCAACTTGGAGCATGTGGTGAGATGACAAACACATTTAAATTCATTCGGCATACTGGTTGTGCCTCCCCACTGATGCATCAACGTGATGGCTGAGCATGATCCAGAGACACAGACGGCTGGAACAGTCTTTGGATTTGTGTTGGAACGCTGGATTCTGTGATTTGAGGAGTGCATAACGGAAAACTGATGCTCAATCAACATTGCCCTGATCTGTTGCAGAAGTCTGATTTTGTTGGTAAAGTTTTAGTCCAAATCTAGAGAACAGTTTGTCCACATACTTCGACAAAAGATGCATTTAGACTCAGAAATAGCTGAGCAGTTATCTGATTTAATCAAAGCACATTTCTTTGGAAGTTATAAGCTTCACCGATTTGCACTGTTTGCGGTGTCATTTCTTAACATCCAAGTTCACTGGGTTTCCATAGGCATATGGAGGCTAGCAGGATTTTTATGAAGACCATTTAGAGCAGGGGTGCTCAATCCTGCAAAGTTCAGCTCCAACTCTGATCAAACACACCTGAAGCAACTGATTAAGGTCTTCAAGATCGCTTGAAAATTAAAGGCAGGTGTGTTTGATTAGAGTTGAAGCTGAACTTTGCAGGACAGTCGATCGCCAGGAGCAGGATTGGGCATCCCTGATTTAGAGTATTCCAGTAAAGAATTTAACCTTTCTGGTTCTGTATGGTTCCATTAATGATACTTTTAGTAGTGTTAAAGAATAAAAGGACAAAAGAAATGCCATTGTATTTGTGCAAAAGGTGTGTTTACGCAGTCCTTTAAGAAGTGACATTAATGCAATCCTTTATATATGAAATTAAACAAAATGTGGTAACATACACTGTTGTTCAAATGTCTCGTGCCAGTAATTTTTATTCAGCAAGGAGGCATGAAATTGCTAAAAAAGTTGCATTTATAAATATTACAAAGGCCTTCTATTTCAAATAAATGCTTTTCTTCTGAACTTTCTAATCATCAAAGAATCCTGAAATAAATGTATCACGGTATCCACAAAAATATTAAATAGTCAGCACAACTGTTTTTAACATTGATAATAATAAGAAATGGGTCTTGAGCGCTAAATTAGCATATTGGAATGATTTCTTAAGGATCATGTGACACTAAAGACTGGAGTAACAATTGCTGAAAAGTCAGCTTTTCCAACACAGAAATAAATTACATATGAAAAATTTATAAAATAAAAATTTCACAATGTTATTATATCATATGGTATGTTACTTATGATACAACGGTATTATACTTATGATTAAATAAGCACTGCAGCATTGGTGGGCGTATCTTTCAAAAACATTAAAAAAAACTGACTAAATGTGTCTGTTGTCATTTTAAGAACCAGTCAGTAACTACTCTGATTTAAACTTGATTAACTAAAAAAAAAAAAAAAAAGCTGACTTTTTAGAGTCATTCATTCTGGCATCAACCTGCGCTGTATGTTTTCTGATTCAGTAAAAATAATCGGTTCATATGAGTGATTCTTTCTGAAATTGGACTACGCTGTTCTGGTCCATGCAGTTGATTCTGTGGTGGTTTACTTAAGTAATACAGAAACTCTTAAAAGAAAAGTTTAGTATGGTGTTCCATCGAAATCAGCTGAAAAATGTGGAACCGCTCATTAAAATAAAAAAACAAAAAATCAACAAGAAAACACATCTTGTTACCTTTCCTCCCCCACAGTCAGGACAGATGGCGGGCTGTAATTGCAGTGTAGTGGAACCTTCAGGGGGCGCTGCTCCTTCACCCCCGCAGCTGGATCTCTGTGGGACAGTTTGTTTGGGGGTGGCATCTGCAGGGATGCCCTCAGGTCCCAGAGCTCCACATTCAGGCCTCTGTCCCTGGCTTGCATCAGTTAAAAACTGCTCCTGATGTTGTAGGAGCCTGCGGGGGATGTCGTAATGCTGCAGAGGCGGAGTGGGAACCTGGTACATTTGAGCAGCCTCTCTGAGTGGACACACACACGGTTTGTGCTCTGGAATTAGTGGAATCGTCCGTACTGGAGTGTTGATAAGGGAGATAGAGTTTGAATTGGGGTTTTGAGGGAGGCTTGTCAAGGATCCAAACTCATCAGTCTCTCCATGCCCAATATCCATACTACCAGTGTAGGAGGAGAAGCTTCCAGAATATGAAGAGTGGCTTCCGGTGGCAATACCACTGTCTGTTGAGCTCTGGCGTCCCGCCTCTTGAAGGCCTCTGGAGTGAGGAGGCTTGGACGGGGGACGGAGCCCTGCCATCATTGCTCCATAAAGACGCTCGTCACTGGATGTGCTGACAGAACAGCCTGTACTCTTAGATCCCGCAACCCCTAACAGGGATGATGATGATGGTGGTGGTTCGACGGGGGTGGGGTGTCTGACCGGCTCAGGCCATATCGCCAGGCGGCTGCCCAGGCTGTTATCAGAATGGCTGGCCTCGGAGGAGGAGCTGGAGATGCTCCGATCGTCTCCTGCCAAGGAGGTGCCATAACTGAAGGTGGAGGCTGACCAATTATAACAAAGAGAGGATGGCATTAACAAATGATTGCCTGGAAACTGGCTTCTTGTTAGCATTGTACATGAATTTCAATAAGGTTTTGACACAAAAAACAATTACGATTTGATTTATACAATGATGCTTGTTTGGTGGAACACAAAGGAGAACTTTTTGAAGAATCTTTGCACCGCATTTTAGAATGTCCGTAAAGTCTTTTAAAGCCATATGATCTGCGAGACAGACTAAACTTGAAATCTATTACTACATGTTTTTCTGGAAAACTTAATTCTGATTGGCCAATCGCTGCATTCTGAAAATCAAATTGCACATGCCTATTATTAACATATTAGGCGTTTATTGGTACTTATAAAGCATGATTATATTCTGCATGAGCATATTCTACATCCCTAATCCTACACAATACCTAAACTTAACAACCTTACTAACTATTAATAAGCAGCAAATTAGTTGCTAATGGCGAGAATTGGACCTTAAAATAAAGTGTGACCTAAAATAATTCAATATTTCTTGTATGCTTATTTACTTATCTGTTAAACAGATTCTAAATAAGCGGTAGTATATAGTCAGTCGGTCATCAAATAAATCTCTTCAGAATGAGGTTTTAGGCTTTAGTTTGACTACAATCTCCCTTAAAAAACCTTACCCTTTGACATATAGCGAATAACGACTTCAATTTTCTTTTTTTCTCTTTTTATGATTCTTTTTTGTTGCTTTTATGGTCCTTTTGGAGCTTGGCAGACATTATGTACTGTTGCTGTATGGAATGTGTAAAGATTCTTCAAAAATTACTATTTTGTGATCCACTAAAACTAGAATGGCATGAAGAGGAGTAAATTATGACAGATATTCATTTCTGGATGAATTATTATTTTTACGAAAACCTTTTATTTGAAATAGAACAGCCTCCTCTGTGTGTAAATTTCATGTATGGCTCCTTGTATCACCTGCACTGCTGTGGTGACTACAAATGGACAGCATGCTGAGTCGTTTCTCTAGCTCACTGGCCTCCTGGCTAATCCTGTCTTCTATAGATGATGGGTTAGCACTGGGGTCTATGGAAACAGAATCTCATTAAATTTTAATTAAACTAATACAGTGAACATTCATCATTCATACACACATGCACCAACACACAGTATATCCTTATGATCACACAAACATGCACCAGACAGCACTGATTTGTCTCTGAGCATTAAGTCATATATAATCCATCACTGTTGTATCACTGTCTCTGCTGGCAGAATCACTGGAGCCAGTGGCTGCATTTATCAATTTCTACTGGTACATCACAGACAAAGCCTCACAGCAATAATATTTCACACAAGCACCCCCCCCCCCCCACACACACACACACGGGATGCTTTGAGACCTCCTTTTGAATATGGCAGAAGGTTGGTAATCATTCTCCCTCACAATGGAATAAATCAGGACACTGAACTCAAAGTGCTCAAATGAGACAATAAATCAGTCAGGGGAGAACAAATAAATAAAGGGTCTCGAAAAAAGACACAACTGGAACAAAACAAGAGGAAAGGAACCAGTGAATATAGCATAGAAAAGTTGATGTGGAGGCACAGTTCAGTGGTAGATATTTTTGGAAATCTTATTAGCATGAAAAGTCAATTTCAAGCTGGTCTAACATGGTACAACAAGCATTCAAGCAATGCTACAGGCAACAAATAGACTGAAAAATCAATATTTCACAAGCAAAAACAAAATTGCAAGTTGCTTCTATACAGCAGTTTTGCAGAATGTGTGTGTGTTAAGATACTTCTTATACAGTTTAAATAAGCTGCTCGTTTGTGCATGTGCAGCTGAAGAACAGTACTGAGAATGTGAAGATAAAAAGCTAAAAGAGCGTTTGCTTTTTGCATATTTAAAGAGGTTTGTCATTGTACAATTTATCTGCTCTGTGAAATTCCTCCGCAGAATACAGAATAAAGTGAGAAGCTGACACAGAAGAGTGACTTGGCTATCAATAACCTGTACACCTTATTTATCACTGGCAAACTCTTGCACAACCTTCATTGAATGTCAAAGGTTAAAATGCATCAAGTGCACTTAATTAATGACACTTAATGACAGCAAGAACAACTGCCCTGGCATCTCAGAATGATGGACGACAGATGAGAACTTAATGTAATGTGGCATTACATTAATCTGAGAATGCAAAGAATGTGTTGTCATAAACATCGACGTAAACAAACTTTAAGGCTTTTGATTTATATATTTATATTTCCCTAAAGCAATCATTGAGGGAAAGAAACACTGGAAAAGTTTTCAACATGATTACAAAGCAAGCTATTATCATCATCATCATCAAAACTGCTGAAAATGATTGTGTTGTCTTCGTTGTTGGTCCACAGAGAAATACAAAAATATCTTTACCAATTTTGAATAATCATATTTTTAAGGCAGTGGTACACAACATCAATGTAATGAAGGGGGGGAAAATAACACCTGTCAAAACATAAGTCCACACAGTATAGATCACCTCTGTAAATGGGTTTATGTAAATGAGGAGTCATTTAGCACACACTTTTTCCCAGAGCAACAGTACATTACGAGGAACAGCCCAGGAACACCCTTCGCGGATCAATCTTTGTAGGGTTTGAACTATCCTACATGCTCTCTGACTATGTAGAAAGACATTTTAACTATGGCTGTGCTAATTTTAGCTATGAACCACAGAAAAGCTTTCCACTTCATATCCATATCCTTCTTACATGTTACTGACTGTGTGTCAGCTCTCCATAGGTTTCTGTTCGCACAAATCATGGCAGCACACAACCTTTCTGCTAGACTGTACCATTTTAACTCAATATCTGTGTTCCAGTGTGGGGGGGTTGATCTATAAAATGATATATCAAACTCATTAAGGTTTAATATACTATTATGCTTACGTGGTAAATCTATCTAGAATCGATCAATAAACTAAATGTAAATCTTACATTGATTTTCAGGACAATAATTCAGTATTCTGAAAGTCATGTTAGGTTCCATTAAAAAGATATGCACCACATAGATATTATTATCCTCCGTCAAGATGGAGCCATTCAAAAAGCTACTGCCATTACAAAGTAAGACTCTTTGAAGTTCATTAAACTATGGCATCCTGCTACAGCTAC
Organism: Acrossocheilus fasciatus; assembly: GCA_036784905.1. NCBI lineage: Eukaryota > Metazoa > Chordata > Actinopteri > Cypriniformes > Cyprinidae > Acrossocheilus > Acrossocheilus fasciatus. The sequence goes on from CM071938.1 coordinate 28,153,193, forward strand.
ATGTAAAAATCTGCCAGTGTCTTTTCAGTAATAAAAATATTACTTTATAACTATTGAATAAAAATAATTGGACAAATGTAAGTTTGTTTAAAGTGTTATACAAGTATATTTGACTAATTTGAGCGAGTAAGTGTACTACGCTTCATAATTCATCATGAATGCTGAAACTAGGGATATAAATTCATTATACAGTTTTGGAATAATTTATTACCTCTCATGTTCTGTTTGGGGTCTCAGAGACTCAGGAATATTTTAACAACTCAAAAACATTTAACATCAAATTGACTTTTAAATATGAGAGCTGATTATGAACAATTTCAATTTGATAACATGTTTCAAATGCCTTGTCACATTAAAAATTTTACATTACTTACAGTATGATCTCAGGGAATCCAATTTAAAACATTAAATAATGCAATGCTGTTTACATAATAAAGTTCTGAATCAGTACACTTCAGTTAATTTTGTTATTGTTTATTTTAAATTTCTGAGAAGAGCATGCCTACTGTTTGGCAGATATTCAGTAATATATAATATACTGGGTTTTGATTAGATCAAATAAGTATCTAAATTAAAATGAAAGGAAAATAAAAGGCTAATTTAAAAAAATTATTATTATTATTATTGCATATACATAATTGGAGTCTCTGGGACTCCAAACACTGAGCAAGTAGCCAATCTGAGCATAAAACCAGTCCAGTCGATCTGAGCAAAACATGAGTGTTCTGGGAGAGATAACGAGAGAGAGGGAAACTTGACACCACATATCAATCACACATAGAGCTTAGACACAGATATGCGCACACAGCTGACAGCTCACGCACATCAAGCTAATGATGCCAGCAGTGGCAACATGGCAACTTTGAAATTTTTGAACTGAGATCTTACATCACACACCTCCACAAATATGAACTCACCTGGCAGGACTGGACGCAATCCAAACGGCCCCCTGCTTGGCGATATGCCACGAACGATGCAATCGAACAAAAAACTGATCTGTTCTCCTTCTGCACATGCAAGGAAGAAAACACCAGCCCCTATAGAGACAGAGAGAAGAGAAATAGCTCCTTAATGTCTTGAGCCTGTTTTATTCAAAAGACATAATGCACCGAATTCAGATTGATATTAATTGTCCATAGCACTGAATCGAAGATTAGTTCATTCAGTAATGACCACAAGATTATAACAAATGGGGAACATCAAGCTATTCCTCTGAGCAGATGAGAACATTCACATTTCACTGATTCAGAATAAATGAATTACATAGACTAATTCAAGACAATGGAACCAAGAAAAACTCATACAGTTCATAGATCATAAATGCATCAGACATTCAACGTTTATTGTAAAGGGTAATTGAAGCGATGTTTTATCACTAAAGAAGACTGATCATTTTTGTTTATACGTGCTGTGGAACTAATGGAAGTACTCTCTTTGAGATAAGAAAAAAATTTGCACTTTTAATTGAGCATAATTTATTATTTATAAAATAGGAGCAGTATAGCGTACCAAGAAAATCTGCTTTGGTGCCCACACCTCCTCCATACAAACGTCAATAACATCTACAAAGCCTGCAACACCTTTCAAACTAAAATAAGTGCTGGCAAAAGCATGGCTGAATGCTACCGAAAAACATAAGCTATTAAAGAGCCTTGAGGCTTCAAGTACAATGTGGGGTAACAAAGGCCTTACTTGCTGTAAGATGCATTAATGATTCATCCACAGTCAGATTATGACTGTTTTTCTTTGTAGGACCTGATGAGGAAAGAGACTTAGGCAGTCTTTCATGGAGGTAAATATAGTCCTGTCAAATCCCTCAGCGTCACTGTGGAGACGGTGGGCAGTATAGGAGTGACAGCCCTTTATAAAAATAACCATAACACCCTTAGCTCTTGGTTTCATAATTCATAAACACACTGGCAGGCCATTAAAATTGTGGCCACTGGCCATGTCTGTGGCTATTTACCAATTTTAAGAAAATAAAAAGGCCTACATCTGCTTTAAGCTACAGTGATTTTCACCACCACCACTCATAAAAAATTGGAAAAAAATCTTGCAAAATACTGTCCCGCAATGCAAAGCAGCTCAACTTTCATTTCCATCATTACAAATTAATTAAGCAGCAGCTTTCTTTTTTTAAATATATATTTTCTTGACTTTTTAATGTGCCAGATGTTTTACACAGACTTTATGCAACTTCTGTTTGAAATATTTATCATTGCATAATGCATTGTTTCACATAATATTTTTTAAATAGTAAGACATAAATTACGCAGTATTCCAAAAAAGAAGCCAGTATTACAGTCTAAACATGTATTTTCTAATACACTGTTTAATGCAATATGTAATGTTGTGTAACTAAATGTATGGCTCACATACAACAACTCTAATCAGGTTAAGCTCAAACACTTTCAGAATCTTGTAATTAGAATTGCATTGTCAGTTTCAACTTGTTTTAGATCTCATGACATGTTTTTTCATTGTTGATGCCAGCCAAATTGTTACACGAATGCCCTACCTGACAGCAGGGAAAACAGTGATCTACAATCTGTCCAAGTCTGTTGACAAACTAAGCCAGTGAACATACTCACACACGTTCACTCGCTGAAATCAAATGAGACAGCTGACACACTCACTAATTGCACTGCCAATATGTGTTTTGTCACCGCATGTGGCCTGTGACACTGAATCACGCTAGAAACAGCAACAAGGCCATATTTTCAATTTAATTGACTCTGTCCCAGAGCAACCAACTGCTGAATTACACTAATGGCAGTGGGAGGGACATGACCTCTGTGTGGCTGTGTGTGGTTGCCAAACTGTAATGAGGTGAAGCACTGGCTAACAGATACATGCTCCAGACAAAGTAATTATTTCACTGTGTGTATCTAAATGTGAACTTGGCTGTCTCTGTTTTTATGGATGTCCATACATTTTCAGAATGTATAAGGGGTTAGTAGTGGTTTTAATCTGCATATCTTTTGCTTTGGATTTTCTGCACTGGTTTTGAAGGAACATTTTTAAATTTAAATTACACAGAGGCTAATTGGTATGGTATCTGCAAACATCAAATAAAAAATAAAAAATAAATAAATAAATATTTCATGAGTGATTTCATACAGCAGTTAAGTAAATAAGAAGTTGATATTGTGTTATATTTTGAACAAAATAGTGTCTGTTTTTGCTCAGTTTGCCGACGCAAATATTACCAATTAAAACCACATCACAAGAATTGTGCATTTCCAAGCACACAAAAACACAATTTCTGAATGAATCCATGTTTTGAAGAATGGGGCGAACCAATGATTTAATTACCCATTCATAAAAATTTTACTTCATTTCTGAATGAATCAGCTGTTTGAACAAATCCAATTAATTAATAAATGACTCGATTTATTCATCAAGACATTTTACTGCCACCTACTGGCAGTTTTAGGGGTTTTTTAATAGTGTAATTTCATCTAAAAATATATATATTTATGTATTATTAAAAATCTATATTAATAAAAAACTAATTAAAGGGATCGGTCACTCAAAAATAAAAACTGAAATGAAAAAAATAAATAAAAAAAATTTAAAATATCGATTTCATGGTTTTCTCATATATTATGTTAAGCTAAATGAGACTTGTTATAGCACTTATGTATAACTGTATAACTTTTGTTGATTTTGATTGCGTCCATTGTCCTCATTTGTAAGTCGCTTTGGATAAAAGCGTCTGCTAAATGACAATGTAAATGCAATATAATATTTAAATATTGTTAGATTTTCTACATATAACATTATATGTAACATTATTTTAATATTATATTTATATATATATATATATATATATATATATATATATATATATATATATATATATATATATATATATATATATGTTTGTGTGTGTGTGTGTGTGTGTGTGTGTGTGTGTGTGTGTGTGTGTGTGTGTATTATATATATATATATATATATATATATATATATATCAAAATATTCAGGTTTATTTAATTAAACATTAAACATTATTTAATTTCAATATTAATATTTAAATAATAGAAATATTAGTATGAAAATGCATGTAATGTGCAACTTTCTAAAAGATTTTTTTTATGATTTACAGTTTTTTGTGAAGTTCTGCAGGTGTGGTTTTTGTGCAGAACTAGACGTGATCTTATGTTGGACTAATGTACTACTACAGCTATGAGAGGTACGTTTGGAGTCTGGTGTCCGATTTGAACACCCCTGCCCCCTCAAGGTCCTCCACTTGGCAGGAGACCTTTCACATGCTGCCTTACCATCTAAACACATAAAACTGCCCAGAGTTCTCTGCATAGCGCATCCAAACAGCATCTAACAAACACCCTGAATACCATTAGAAGTGACAGTTTAATTACCCTGATTATAACTGCGATAAAACACACTTTTTCTGTTGAGACATGGCTGTCATTGTAAGGAAGTTTCATATAAGATGGAGCATTAAAGCTGCTGAAGCTACAGAACAGCTGCAGATGAATTTGCCAGAGAGGCAGCTGGTGGGTTTCACTGGTGCTAACGCAACATCTTATACTGAAGCACATCACACATTACCACAATCTGTGTGTGGGTGCACAAAAGTAATGTGTACTGATTCTGTAAGTATGGGGGAGCGAGAAAATGAGAGAGGGGGGAGGGGAGAGAAAGACTGAGTGTGAGGTTATCTGATTTTCACATTTACTATTGGCAAACACCTCTGTGCTACTTCCACCGCAGGGAATTTCACAAAGACTAAGTGAAAAAGAGGCAAGAACAAGAACAAGCTACACATTCAACGCAATCATCAAGGGATTCTTCTCAATGAATAAAAAGCAGTAATCTGCCAAAATAAAATAAGAGAGATGTCCAAGAATCTCTTCGCATCTCACAAAGATCAAGTGACAAATGATAAATTCAGTGAAGAACAAAAAAGAACAGCACTGAAGGAACAAAATAACAATAACATGAACTTACAGTACCCACATCGTGTCCCTCCCTCAAAGACAAATCCATTAGGAACGGCACCATAACGTCTTAAGTCTGACAGTTTCCATTGGCCGATGACAGTTGGAGGGAGGTCTCTGGCGATGACAAGCAAGTTGTTGCACAAATGCAGTGAGGCAGGGCCACTTTCTAGTTTGGTGCCAGGCTGGACGTTGACATTGAACCTGTGGACTGAAAGAGAGACAAATTTAAGAGGAGCTTATTATCTTTCAAATTAGAGCATGTCGACTGCTATTAAAGCAGTTGTTCTCAAGACATTCTGGAAAGGCCTAATTTCATCCCGTCAGCTAGAAGGACACAGTACACTGTATTTTAAAAAAATATATATTTTTTATCTATATATTTCTACAGTTTTAGTAAATTTATTAATTCATGTTTTAAATAAATGTAGTAGATGAATGAACTTTTTAAACAAGCATATTTTGCAATTTGGTAATATGACCCATAATCCGATATTCTTCTGATCACATTTTCTTTGTACCAAGAGGTAACAACATCATAAATTGGGAACTATCAAAAATACATTTAAACTACAGCATGATTAATGAACAGGGTTCCCAGATCATTTGACCAATTAAAGTTTTTCTATTTTTTTTTATGAACACTATAGAAAATATTGTTAAAATAAGTTTGATTCAGGTTTAATCTGCCAATGAATCATTAAGATAAAATTATTTCAAATAACTGGCTCAATTGGGCAAGTCATAACCAAATCGAACTACATTATGAATTTTGTAAAAGTAAAACTTTTTTAAATTTATTATCTTGTTGATAATACATTTGAAAGATTGTAAGATGAATTGAAATCAATCAAAAACACAATTTCCCTGATATTTCCAGACAGTCTGTGGAAGTCCTAAATAGATCATCAGTGCATTTTTATAGGCTGGATACTTATTTGTCTTTTTTGGCTCCCACAACTTTGTAAATTTATTTCAAGTTCAATACATAATTTATGGGTGTGATTAACCAACACAAGTGTGAATACAGACTCCAAATCATTAGGAAAAATACCACAATTTATCATAATAGAGACAAGCAATCAATACAATCCTAGCAAGCATAATTATGCATATGTGTGCGTGTCTTGCATCAGCAATGGGATTAATGTAATTTTTACCTCATAAATCCTATTCCATTGCATACCTTGTCACGCGTTATACACACAATCATAATATGATATATTTTAGGCCTAAATTATGGGATTTATCAACTCACATTTTTATTGACAGTCAACCAAAGCTAGGCACTGATGCATCAGTCATGAGCAACTTGCTACAGAACAGTATGTTAAGGTAGTGTAGAAAGAAACTAATAAGAGCAACAGAGCGGAATGAAACATAAGCACCATCTATCAGCATTCTGATTGCCTTAAAGCAAAACAAATAAACAATCAAACATGGGACCTGAAAATCAAGGAGGCATCAGAGCGAGCACAACACATGCATTCAGAATTGTCAGCATAACAGCTGCCAAACAAGAGCTGAAAACTGTTTTTTTTTTTTAAAAGCAAAGGTGAGAAACATCAGTCATAAACAAGATTATTTCATTGTCATTCAACATTTTAGATGCATAAATGGAAATTAAAACTTTCATTTGAAATTACCTCAAGTCATCTGAACTGAGTTCAGAAAACCATATTTTATGTTTTTTAGTATGTGTTACTCTGTCAAGCGCATGTTCGAGAAAAACCCAAGCGATCTTATAGAGTATCACACATCACAGGATCCCAATTATAACTTCGCTGCTTTCTCAAAGGGCACGACTTGAGAGTGTATGTGTACTTGTGAGAGCAAAAGAGTCAGCCGTCTGGGGGTAGGTGTATGTCTGTACGTGTTTTTCAAGGGTGTCTGGGATTAACAGAGCCAACAGTGATCTTGACTCATAGTGCCCTAGGCGAGATCAAACGTTAGCTCCCATGGCCCACCACCTACCCACAATTATTTATGTAGGTCTACTGATTAGATACGTTTGCTAGAAAACACAATAAAACAAAATTACAAACTGGAGAGTATTAAAAGATTAAGGATTTAATAGTCCTGTCAAATCCTGAAGAGGATTAAAGACATAGGATTTACATTATAAAACTATAAAAATTCATATACATTTTTATATTGATTGATCGAAAAAATATTTTCATATTATTCATTTCACCTGTACTGGTGAAAAGTGTGAAAGTAGGCTGAGAATTATTGAACAGGGATATGCTCAAAAAAAGTTTCCTGCTAAATCACAGTGTGAGACTGAGGGGGCATACATTCAAAAAAGTGCTGTAGAAATACAGTATGTAAGAAGTAAGAATTATGTAAAAATATGTAAGAAATAAGAATTAAAGAGAGAAGACATACATAATAAAATTATAAATATTAATGTTGATATTGAGGTGCTAAAAATTGTCTGATGAATAAATAAGTGTGTGTGTGTGTGTGTGTGTGTTCTTGTTTATGCTACATTGAGGGGACCAAATGTCCCCACAAGGATAGTAAAACCAGTAAATGTTGACCTTATGGGGACATTTTTTAGGTCCCCATGAGGAAACAAGCTTAAAAATCATACAGAGTGAGTTTTTTTTGAGAAAGTAAAAATGCAGAAAGTGTCCTGTAAGGGGTAGGTTTAGGTGTAGGGTTGGTGTAGGACAATAGCACATACAGTAAGTACAGTATAAAAACCATTGCGCCTATGGAGAGTCCCCACAAGGATAGCAAAACAAACCTGTATGTGTGTGTTTGTGTGTGTGTGTGTGTGTGTGTGTGTGTGTGTGTGTGTGTGTGTGTGTGTGTGTGTGTGTGTGTGTGTGTGTGTGTGTCTGTGTGTGTCTGTGTGTGTCTGTGTGTGTCTGTGTGTGTCTGTTTTGATGTTATTTTTGTCCTTTTGGGAGCTTGACAGCCCTCAGTCACTTTGAACATTGTTATTGGATGGCTATGATGTGATTTTTCCAAAAAAAAAAAAAACTAATTTTGAAATCCACATAAAAGTAACAGCATGCCGGTTTGGAATGACATACGGATGAGTAAATAATGACAATTTTAACTAATGGCCATTTCCATCTGATCAGTGTTCACACACACACACACAGACACGCTCTTCTCTTACCCTCTCCAAGGCTGTAGCGGATACGAGCATCCCAGGCCAGAAGAGACACTTTATTGTCGAAGCCCAGCATGACAGACTGGCTCAGGCAGAGCAGACCGAGTGCGTAATTCACTCCATCAAACCCCTGAAGTGCCTCCAGTCCACAGATATCCCTCAGCGTGGCCTGATTCCTCTCCCGCTGTCCTTTACTCTTCTCTCCACGCTCCTTATACACCAGCAAGGTCAGGCAGTCTGAGACAGAGTCAAGATTACAGATTCATAAAGCATCAGAAATGCATCTTAGACTAACAAAAATTACAGCGGTAATACCAATACCATGATTTTTAGATGTTTACTGTGACCATATCAAAGCACTTTAGAGTTCCATAAAAATATCACTGTACATTATTCACTGCCATGGTGTAAGTATCATCTAATACCATTAATGTACCATGGTACCATGTCACATAAAATCATTCAGATGCTATTTTCGTTTTCATTTCACTACTATGTTGCAATACAACTGTAGCAGTTGATATCATAATTTGCATAATCATCAGGAATTACAATTGACAAAATAACAGATGCATGGGACGCAATTACCGAGCCATGAAATATAAACTGTCTCTTTCCATAAACTAGCGTTGCATGTGTGACAGCATCAAGCTATAGTCTCTAAAACGCCTCCACTTTTTGGTTGTTTTGAAAACGTGGTGATGTTTTGTTTTTACACTTCTGTACAAGAGAACAAACCTCTACATCACCAGACTTCTAAAACAGTATGCGTGGAGTCAAGCAGCTGTCATAACACACATCAAAAGACACAGTGATCCATGAAAGCAACTGGAGACTAACCTATTAAACAATGACAGCTTCAGGCGACAGGGATCCAAAAATGACCTATCCGCTAGCCAAGTTCACCTAAAAAAAGTTATGTAAGTGTATGACTTGTACTGTGAATGCTGATGCATTATCATAGAGGAGGCCAAAGATGGTTGTCATGTTTTCAACTCCAGACTGTGAATATTTCTCAAGGGAAGTTTATTTTTAAAACGTACCTTTAAGTTCTATTTACCAAAATGCTTTTGAAAATTTCTACTATTATTACCCTGGAAAAATGTAACTGAACAACACGTTGGTTCCATTCTAACATCAAAACCTGTCACTACAATGCACTAAATTGAAAGCAAGTATAAAAAGCAAAACAATTATTTAAAAAAAATAATAATCATAAACTATGAATGAAAGAAAGAAACTGGAAAAAGTAAGTTGTTTTTATTGGGTAGCTTAAATGGAGTTATTGCTTTCCCTATACAAATGAAATTAATAAGTGTTAAAATGCATGGGTCAACATATGTTGTCAAAAATATTATGGTATTGGTTTGTTGGATTTTAGCTTAAAGGACAGAATTCACTAAAAGTTTGAAACCAACATATAAATCTACACTGAAAAAAAAAATTCATTGAATTTAATAGAACATTTTTTTTAAGGTAAGTGGTTGCAATCAATTTATTTTAGCTACATTTAAATAAATTTAGTTGACTAACTTTCAACATATATATTTTTTTTAATTAAATGTAGCTAAAATAAATTGTTTGCGATCACTTACCTTAAAAAAATGTTCTATTTGTTTAAACATTTGAGAAAGCGTCAGTGATAGCTCTTGTGACAACTAGCCACGGTCTCGAATATAAACTTAAAAAACTTTTTGTACTACACTTTTGAAGTTTACATTGTACCTGTTGGTCCTAAAAACAGCTCGAGCCAGAGTGACTTGCGACATCGTGACACGTGCATCGAGAGTGTCGCTCATAACGACCATACCAATACCTCACATACCGTCACGGGGAAAAAACAACCGTGACAGCGCTATGCCAGGTCTTTGATAAGCAGAAACTACGTTTATGGAACAAACAGCAATTTGGATTAACTTTTTATCATCTCAACACTGTTAAACAGCAGCGTAAAAAGTTTTCCGCGTATTTACCTGCAACCGGCGAAGGTTTCCGAAGAATCACCCATCTGTTTTTCCACTGTAAACGCGAAGAAACAAATCAACAAACAAAAATACTGTTCGTACATGCAAACAAAGAAAAATATAAGTTTTTGAATAACATTGAAATATACAGTAAAAGTAGTTTGCGTTGCTTTTAACCACCTTTTTCCCCTCTCGAAGTCTGACTTGTCCCTCTACGACAACCGTATCCGTCATCTTGTGTCATGGTTCCCGACAGCTGTGAGCGGTCCGCGGCAGTGAGGGGGTCACTTTCAAAATAACCTCCAGAACTGTCTGCATTGCTGCAACACGCACAAACTCTCTCTCACCCACATAACTCACACATGCATTGGCCCACCCTCTGAACATAGACTTACACTACAAGGCAAAGGTTTTTACAGTTGTTTAGTGGGTCAAGGTGGCAAGTTAAATGGTGCCAAATTAATTTACAACACCGGGACAAGCGATGCAAGCATTCCTGCAAGGTTCAGATAGTCAAGCGGGGCATGTGTTTTAAGAGACATGTAAACAAACATGGCATTATGTGAACTGCTAAAATAATAGTGGATAATCTCTATATGATGTATGATAAAACCGTTTAACCAACTGGTGATAATAATACCACCTTTTTCTTCAAAGTGGAAGTAAGCATATGGGCAAGACTTCCTGTTCATTAGCCGCTATGACGAGAAAAATAACAACGTTCGGTAAATGGTAAAACTGTGTGAACCATAAACCAGTGTGTTCATAATAAAATAATATGCTAAGACACACCCATTTTCAATTTCAAGCAGCAAAACTATTTTTTTTATTTTTTTGGACCGTTAAAAATAGCTGGACGCAGATGAGGCGGAAACCAGACCCATAGAATTTACAAATTTACATTTTTAAGGGAAGAAAGGTTGGATGGGAAACCTTCTAAAGGATGTAGCGATCAAAGGGGTCTCATACTGTATGCCAACTGGATTAACAGTGGGGGAGTAACTGGGGAGTACAGTTAACACTTAACGCAAGTGCAATGGGACAGCACCATGAAGCATTTTGAATCTCAATTAAGCGTCTAGCCTGAAGGCACAACACCACTTTTTCTTACTGGAGGAATCAGTTCATGTCCCTGGTGTCTGATTCCATTCGGATTCCCGCAAAGAGCATTTTGTCTTCAGCAATATAATATTCCTGCAAATAACATGACTGTGTAGAGGCTTTCCGTATGCCTGTGTCATTTAAAATGCATTTACTTGAAATAACCTGATAGCAAAACACAAAATTCATGAAATTACATTTATATTATGTATGTCCATGTATCATGTAAATTACCGAAACAAGCAGCTAAAAGCTGCAGCATTTGAGCAGCATTTTAGGGCCTTAATCAAATAAGCAAATGTGTGACAACGACTATGTTAGTGCATATGGTATGTCGTTATTTTAATGACAAATGTCGAGAGCGCATTAATGCAGCGCAAAAGCACATTAATATAATGCGCAAGCGCAAATCTCTCCGCTCGCACGCGGATTTCCTTTGGTCTTGCACAAAACCGGACGCGCGCGCTCAGATACACGCTGCTCTTGCTCTAGCCCAGAGAAAGTGCGCGCACTTAAAGCATGTCAACATGTCTCTCCTCAGTGCACAGGACAGTTTGAGCGCCCACACGCACGCTTTGAGTGAGAGGAAAGACATGTTTTAAGTGCGCGCCCTCTCTCTCTGGGCGAGAGCAGCTTGTATCTGAGCGCGCGCGCGTCCGGTTTTGTAGGAAATCCGCGTGCGGAGAGATTTGCGCTTGCGCATTACATTAATGTGCTTTTGCGCTACAATAATGCGCTCTCGACATTGGTCATTAAAATAACGACATGCATATTTGTACAAAATCTCCAATGTTTCTGCTTCCATTGAAGCGCAAGATACTCTTTGGAGCATTTTCGTTATGCTGGATAACGTGGATCATGAGGTTTTACTCCTTTGAACTTGATTGAAAAGGTTGTGTTAAACTAGAAAAATGCTAAATAGAAGCATTTCCAGGGGGTTGGGAGTTTCAGACCTCACTATATTTCAATATTTTTGGATTTATGAAAAGTGAATGTGGATGGAGGAGAAGATAACTTTAAAAGCTATGTTTCTTTGTGGCTTTTTATTGAAAAATCAGCTGTTTTGACAGGTTGTTTTATTTAGTTTCACCAATGCAGAGATCAACAAATGGAGAAATGTCTGCACCTAGACAAGCAGTAACCTTTCATATGGAGAGATGAGGGAGCTGAGCGAGCACAACTGCCTGAAAGAAATGGCTACGCTGGGGTGAAGTTTAGATGAAGGATTGAAGGTAGTGGGCGTCAGGACATTGGCAGTAGTATAAAAGTCAGAAACGGCATCATATTGGCAGGCAACAGAGGCGTAACATGAGAGAATTCCAGAGGTTAAAGACAAGTTAAGCTGAAGCATTTTGAATACACTCCAGAGGACAAATAGCAGATGCTGGTAGAGGGAGCGAAGGTAGTTGTAAAATGAGTACAGCCAATGTAAGGAGCTCAGAAGGCTAGTGGTTGATAAAGTGTTTCATTGTCTTTTGTGAAGCGTGAAGCACCCAGGATAAAATTGTGCAACACTCCTAAATGCATTTTGTGTATGGGTAACACTTTACAACAAGGTTCCGTTCATTCATATTAGTTAATGCATTAGGCATCATTAAGAAATAATGAACGAGAATATACAGCATTTATTAATCTAGGTAAATGTTGGATTTACAACCAACATTTGTAAATCATGGGATTTCAAAGTGTCTGAAAGTAGTAGATCATCCTGGTAGTTTTCACCTACTGTTTTCTGAATACTTTATCACATAGTGTTTTAAGTTTCTATAGTAAAGTAGGCATATTTGGACACAGAAACTGTCTTGAATGAGTCATTGAATTATTCACTCATCTGATTTGTTCAAGCACACAGGACATTTGGGAATGTAACTATACCGTCTATTGCTCTGAGAGAGACAGCAACAGTTCAATACACAAAAACACTATTGGTTAATACAATAAGTTACTCAATTACCAAGCAGATCTCATGAGAAAATCTAACTATTTATCAAGATGGTGATTTCATATGAATATGTACAATATGATTCATACAGAAATGAATTTTTTTTAGAAGAAGAAAGCCTAAACAAGGTCCACCCTTAACCCTAACCATCAGTGGGGTGCAAGCAGATTGAACAAAAATTTATAAATGAGATTGTACTACAAATTAGCTGCAAATTTGCCAGAATAAAAGTAGTTACAAATCGCTATTAAAGTATGATGCATGTTGTATAAAAGCAATGTCACAAAGAGAGTTATTCTAATTCCTAAAAAAAGCCCTGGAAGTAGGGGGTGGGAGTTAATGACAGAAGTGCAATGTTTAGCATCCCTCGGGCAACTTGGGTTTCATCGGGTTTTGCTCAAGGACACAGTGGCCACAAACAAAGGAAAACCAATGCCAGTCAGACGTTGCCACTCAGCAGCCAAGATCTTCCTTTATGAATGAAATTTAAATTCCTCAATGCACACTGATACAAATGCAATCAACAAAAGAGATTCAAATCGCTGACCAGGGATTCATATTTATTCAAGACAGTTGCTGTGTCGGAGTGCAGGAATCATCAATGCATTAGCTTGTGGTTTAGCAAATGAAAACATTGCATGTCCTTAGAATACCTGCGGCATTTTGTATTGATCTTTTCCTTCCATCGGTCTTTCCCTTTCAGTATCTCCTTCCTCTTTGCAATTATCCCTGAAATCCGTCTTGGCAGAAAGCAGTGCCTTCATATCCTGAGGTCAATGAGCCGTTTTCAACGCTGAATGGTAGCCATTAAAATTACGTGTGAACTTTAGAGACGCAAGAAAGCATTACCTTGTCCAACGAGACAGCAGCATAGAAGACTTCACTAGCAGTAGAACAAGGAGGAAACATTAAGCAGGAGACAAGAATTAGTAGTATGACACCTTATAATGCTTTATTATGAGTGCTGTTACATTGAACCTGACATTAATGTCCAGAAGTAAAATAGATGAAGTCCTACAGCAATCCACAGTGTGCCAGTCCAGCTCAGGCCCAAACAGCTCCTCACAGGTCATATTTATAGAGGTTAATGTGCTGTATAAGCACATTATAGCAGCCCAGTAACTGACAGCAAAAACAAACTTGAAAATCCACTACAAGCTCCATGTTAGAAGTTATTTAAATTGTTGCAAGGTTTTCTTCTGCACTGGAAAAAGCTATCAAGGTAGTAGATTGTTAATTGTCACCAAGCTCAGCCTCTTTATTGTCTGATCAGACAAAAGTGGCATTGTTCTTGCTGTGGTTATTCTTCTTGCTTGAAGTTTTAACTGAAGGTTTAATTGCCGTTTTTGCAGTTGGATCAATACGCTTTTTCACAGGCAGCAGTTCTGTTTGGTCTGAGGTCTGGTAAACTCCTGTTCTCATTCTTCCTTTGCTGGTTTTCAGATCGCCAACCACCCTCTCCAAGTTTCCAAGTTCTCCATTCCGACCACCAAGGTCATCACATCGGATCCCGTCCACATCAAGAGCACCTCGCACACGGAGAGGAGCCCGCTTGCTGCCCCCTCTGACCCTGCGTGGGGGAGGTGGAGGAGCAGGAGCAGGAGCAGGAGGTGGGGCGGAGGGTGCCCTCCTGTGGGAATATTTGGAAACACTGCTCCTCTCTCTCTGACGTCTTTCATTTTTCACTAAGGAGAGATAGTCAAAAGGGGAGAAGAGGAAATATTAAGATATTAATTGACAGAGCACGGTTTTTCCAGAAATGCAACGGCATGTTCAATATAGACTTGACTTATTTAGCACAAATAATCTGATGCGGCAGATCTGACATCAATAGATGTCAAATGCCGGCTCTTCCATGTCTTGTGACCAGACAGACAGTATTACTGATGTGTCTTTTGCAATGACATTTTATAGCCATGGCAGACAGTGTGATTTTATTGAATAACACATTTTGCCCTGTATGCTCGACAAAAATTGGAATATAATGCCATGTGGAGTCATATGGGCTAGTTTTATGGTGTTTTCTTTGTCATTTCTGCTTAAATGAATATGACTTTACACCCACATCCACGTGTTGCATTATTCAAAGTCATAACAATATTTAAAGGTTGCTGAGACATTGAAAGAATCATCTAAACTGAAAGGGCAACATGTGAGAGTGCTGAGGTTTTTAGTTCATCATACAAAAATTTCAGATTTCATCTGATTTATGCATAACTTGGTAAGATTTTTTTTAAATGAAACAAGTCTATATGCTCACTAAGGGTGTATTTATTTGATTAGAAATACTATAAAACAGTAATATTATAAGGTACAAATACAATTTAAAAATTATTTTCTATTTTAATGTATTTTAAAATGTCATTTATTCCCGTGATGCAAAGCTGAATTTCCAGCAGTCATTAGTCTTCAGTGTCACACGAGTCTTCAGAAAAGAATCATTTCTTATTACTATCAGTGCTCAAAACAGTTGTGCATCTTATTATGTTTTTGGAAACAGTAACCATTTTTCATGATTCTTTGAGGAGTAGAAAGTTAAGAAAGAACAGATTTTATATGAAACAGAAACATTGTAACATTCTAAACATCTTTACTTTCACTTTTGATCACATTTAATGCATTCTTGCACATGAAAAGTATCAATTTCTTACTGAATGGTATTGTACTGTAAAGTGTACACTATGTGATACACTTACAAAGAATGCAGTTCATAAGACACTTGAAGGTTTTTTTATGAAAGTGAGCTTTTCCACACACCATTTCACAAAATAGACATGCTAGCGTAATCCATCTTTATACTCAAGCACATCCAACTCTAGACTTGATTAATAAGAGCAGCAGTCGTGTTTTAGACATTCCTGTCTAACAAAATTAAGACAGAACAATGTCTTCTACTGACAAATAGAGCTACCGAGCTATACAGGTTGTAATAAAACTCGAATTTCCGTCAATTAAAAAAAAAAAAAAAAAAAAAATTCATTTAAACCTTTAATTTAAATTTTACGTGTCAAACATTATTTGCGTTCATCTAAATTAATTTGACATGCTCATGCACAAAATCAGGCTTGTTTTTTATAGGTCAATACAGCTGATAGCTTTTATGAGATTTAAAAGCAACCCTTAATTGTTCCCTGCTCTGCTGATTGTCCTAATCACAATTTATGAGCTACTTATCTTGTGTGTTTCACCAATTAAAACTGGTTCAAGACTGAGATGTTGGCTTCTGCTCTTCTGCACACATTAACCAGCCTCCCAGGCTAACCAGTTTAAAACGGTCTAAAACCCTTAAACCCTTTTTTTCAGCAGGATAGATACAAAACACATTTAGCTCATCATCGGGTTCCTTAGAGACATGCATTCGAATTTGGACTAAGACGTTGCAGCACATGAGATGAGTGGCTATTGTCAGACTGATTTTAAGCTGGTAATGTCCTCTAAAAAGATACTCCTTCTGGCCAAATGCAAACTCATTTCCATGCTAGTAATCATCCTCTCAAGTGTGTCCACTGGTTTTCATTAGTCGCTCTCTGATACAGGTAAATTGGAAAGTCTATTGTTGCCAATACACACTGCTAAGTGTTATCGATATGTGCAAGAGGAAAACGTTAGAGGAAAAAGTGAGGCTGATGAAGACAGAACTGAGTTTGGCTGTGCACATCATGGTGTATTGAATTTGAGCTGCTTTGTGTTGTTGAGTGATTAGATTTACAGACACACTGCCCTCTTGTGGCACCAGATAAAACTACTTGCCTGAACAGAAGCGGATTTCGTTTGTAAACCCTGTATCTAGTCTCCACATAGAGGTATGAGGTATTGATCATGTCTTCAAGAAAGTCTTCATGTTATAATTAAACTGATTATCAAACATATGCACTTCTCTTTAGTAATCTAACTATCCCAGGTCTAATCTCTAATGACAAAAAGCTGTTGGCACATAACTGGCAAGCTTTTCAAATGCAATAATTGGATAATCGCTTATCTGCCATCATGGCCACTAGATGGAGCACCATCTCTTTTAAGAATCTCACTTATTCAGACTCAAGTTGCCCTCTTAACGTCGTGATGAATGCCTGATAAATTGTCTTGGCCGTTTACATATTTGCAGTTTACAAGCCTCCTAAGACTTGCTTTCTCACATATCAAACATTGTAATGCATGCTCATCACTACGAGTTAGAAAACAAGCTGTAACGGTTAGTATTTCTGAGGAACAATAGATGGAGTTTTGCGTCAGCAGTGACTTGGGGGATTCACTTTCTAAATCGTCTTCATGGGAAAAAAACATAGTCTTCCTGTTATTGAAGTTCAAGCAGATGTTTAAAACTCGTCGGGTGCAAAAGTCTTACCACAAACACTTGAACATGACCTGTGGATTTATTGGGTCCTTCACATGTTTCAGGACTTTGTGAGTGTTTGGTGGACATGAGCACCCAGATGGGATTCTTGGCCAACAAAAAACAGTAAATGTATCCTTGCAGTGAAAATTTACCAAGTTCAAATGGATGGTTTAATGTTTAATCTCCCTAAAACGTCTTCGAAATGAAACACTAGTCATTTGATCCTGAAATGCAGTCAGTCATCTTATTCCAAAGCACCGGCTTTTCCAAGCATTTCTAATTTTAAAAAGGAATTAGTTGATAAATATATAATTAAAAGTAGCGACGCTAATAATATTTTTCGGTATTTAAAACAGTAGCTCTTCCGGTAAGAAGCTAGAGCGAATGCTTCATGGCTGTTTTTTAATGTCTCAGCTCAGCTGAGGGAATAATCACTTTATTGCTCTCTCTCTCATCTTCAGCGCAGGAAAGTCGATTGGTTCTAGTGAACTGATTCTCTCTAAACGCTCTCTCTGCCTGCGTCCCAATGTGCATAATATCCATCATGAATTCTGTATGATATTAGTCATTTTCAATACTATTTAGGGCAGATAGGCTGGACAATATGCACATTGGGACGCAGGGAATCTCTCAAAGCGTTGAAAAGTCTGATTGAATCTCTCGGACGATTCATTTAATAAACGAACAATTCACAAAAATGATTCACCCATTCAAGTCCCGGCCTGTACTATGCTGACTATTGTGTTTTCAGCTCATTTATGTATTAGTGAGATTACTGCGAGACTGTTTTTGAGTGAGCAAAAAAATACACCGGATTAAATCTGCTAAACAATTATACATTTTAAGACTGAATATCTATATTTTTAATAACTAAAACCATTCCCCTTTGACTGTGGATTAACTAGGCTAGAAAATAAATTCCTTTTGTGCTCTTTTTAAAACACGGGGATTTTGGAAGCAATACATGTGGCTTCATAAAATGGGAAGACGTGTTCTTACAATGATGAATGTCTTACTCATAATTATCTCTAAATGCCTTATGTCGCATACATCACAAACCTCAATTCATTTTTATTGGTCTATAAATAGCTCCTTTTATATTCAGTCTGTCTGGCAAAAAAATTAGTCATCAGGACCTGTGAATACATTGCCAGGGCAAAACAGATTTCTTCTGTCACTCAGAGCATGTGTATTTCTTCTTTTAAACACATTAAACTCCATTTATTTAAGTCCAGAGTTGAAAATTTGCCCGACAGAACAGAAAAAAACAGTCCTTGCTGACAGTAATGCAATAACAACAAACGGTGTAAAGCAGCGGTCATGTGATAAAATGTGTAAAGATATTGAAATGCATAGAACAAGAGCATCAGGAGGAGTAATCGTGCAACAATTTGGCTTCATGGTCAAATTACGACAGCATTTTGATTTCTGTGTATGGAGGGTCTCCCTTCTTTTGGAGCGTGAAAAAGTACCGAGGGAGACAATGCAGAATTAGGACACTTCCTCCGGTGGAGGATGCAAGAGGGAGCACTGAAGGGAAACAGAGGCTGGTTTTGTCCGAGCCCAGTACCGGCATCCAAACAACACAAAGCCTGCCTAACCAGCCATTCACTTTAACTAGGCCTCTGTGCATAGCTAATGCACTGAGAACAGCCTCCCACAAATGGCACACAACAGACGATGGGGGAAGTGGGGTGAGGGGAATGTGAAGGAGTTATTAAAAACGCTTCTGAGAGCAGAAAGTTTCATCATGTGATCAGCTGTGCCGTTCATGCTTCATGTCTACCTTGTATTCTTTATTTAATAACAGGAAAAGGAAGCGATAAACTGTCTTATCTGAGAACTATTTGGGCTTCTGTCTTTCCTTGAACTCTGAAGGACGTGGTACAGTTTTTAGTCGTATTATACTAAACACTGCTGTTTTAAATGTGTGGGGTTGAGAAGATATTTTTAATGCTTTTGAAAGAAGTTTCTTAGGCTTAACAAAATGGCATGGCATTTCAATCAGCTTAATCTAATCAACATTAGAAACATTAATATTGTGAAATTACACACACACACATTTATATATATATATATATATATATATATATATATATATATATATATATATATATATATATATATATATATATATATATATATATATATATATATATATATATATATATATATATATATTCATTCACTCTTACACTGATCTATAATAGATAATCATTAATAATCATTAATAATAAAAGAGTCATTATTTATAGATCAGTGCAATATTACCGTTTCTACTGTTGATATAAATTCTATATATACACATACACACACATACATATATATATACACATATATATACACACACACACACACACACACACAGCATGATCCTTTGGAAAAAAATCTAATATGCTGATTTGCTTGTGCTGATAAATATTTTTGTGGCAAACTGTAATACATTTTTAAAAAAGACTCTTTGATGTATAGTTCAGAAGAACTAAAATAGTTCAGAAAAAAAATCTTTTGTAATATAAATGCCTTAGCTGTCCATTTTGACAAATTAATGTGTCTTTGATGAATAAAAGTATGAATTTAATTAAGAAAAAAAATCTTACTGATCATTTTGGTTTGTCAAGATGACTTTTTCAAGAGAAAGTGATGAACTTGGTTTGCTTGCTTAGAGTTAAAGGAACACTCCACTTTTTTTGGAAATAGGCTCATTCTCCAACTCCCACAGAGTTAATAAGTTGAGTTTTACCATTTTTCGCAGTGATATTACGCAGCGCCTGAAAGTAGTCCCCAGCTAGGTAACTAGTTATAATATAGCTGGGGATTACTTTCAGGCGCTACGTAATATCACTGCGCCTGCTGCGGCCATGTTACGGCAGCAAAGTTCCTTGATTATTACACCGGAATGAGAGTATAGCTCCTAGCCAAATAGGACTAGAAAATCACAACTTTTCATTTTCCGCCGGTCTTAGTACACGATATAACTGCAGAAGAGTCAAGTTTTAAATAGGAAAACTATTGAAACTCTTTGATCGTTTTTGAACGCGATGCTACTGGTCTAATAGGATTCAATGATCTATGCTAAGCTATGCTAAAAGTGCTATCGCCAGACCCGGAGATCGGCTGAATGGATTCAAAAACGGTAAAACTCAACTTATTAACTCTGGGGGAGTTGGAGAATGAGCCTATTTCCAAAAAAAGTGGAGTGTTCCTTTAAGATGAAATTCCATAGAAATATAACAACACCGTAACATGCCAGAAAGTGTTATGCACTAATTTCACAAGTGCATGTGTGACATTGTGATAACCCTAAGGCCAGAAACATGCTCTCACAGTACTCAAACAATGTGGTCATCACATTCCAATTGCAGAGTTCCCTTTACTGTACATCTGTACAGTAAATTACCATAGTTTACAATTTGTTGGCATTATACATGTTTATGATCAAACTTGTTCAGCAAGATTCTCTTTAAACGGTTGGTTCACCATAACAGTAGTAGACTTAAAAGAGAAAACCGACTGTAGAAGCAGACAACGGATACCCTTTATAGCACCCCTAGTGGTAAGACTGAGAACGCAATATACACTTGTGCTGCATATGATAGTACAACAATCAATGAAATCAAACTTGCGTAGTTGGAATTCTGTGTGTTTACGTACTTAGAGTATGTTTCAGGCCTAAGAAATAGTAGAAATTGAGCAACAGGTATTGGAACGAGATCGTAACAAGACACAAACAATGAGAGGAAGGGAGAAAGATCTCACCCAAACATTTATTTAACTATTTACAGGTTTGCAGAAATATCAGTCCGAGTAGAGATATTGGTCGTCTACAAAAAAGACTGCTACAGAAAACTGAAAATGATTTCAATGTCAGAAGGAACTGAATGGAGAACAATTCAACAATGTTGGCAACTCAACATAGCAATAAATCACACAGCTGTAACAGAAACTATGTACACATTTAGTATTTTATCATTCAAGAAGATATACTGACTTTTCATAAGGGATAAATTAATCCTTTCTTAGGATTATATTACACAATTACACATGTAACATATGATACCGTAGCTTAAAAAACATGGAAGTGATGTCATGGTGATAAACAGGAAGTGATCTGCGTAGCTACACATTGTTGAATTGCATTTTCGTAAGAATACGATGAAAAAATGAAAAAGAAAATAAGCTCTGAGGTCTCAATTTAAGATTGTAATATAGAAATGTGAGGTCATGAGGAGTTACTGAGGACTCTTTGTCAATATTTAGGTTTCATGGACAGGCTCATGGAAGGCACGCTACTGGTAACCAAAGAGAGGTAAGGCCAGGCCTCTGTCGTACTAAAACGGATTGTGCTTGTTTATGTTTTAATCCATTTGTGTATTCACATCATTTGAACAACTTTTTGAACAGACAAATATATTCATGTGTAAACGAGGGTGCTTGTCTCCTCAAACACTCCACGTTTGCAATGTAGTTTATATTTAGTGTCAAAGGATTATCACATGTTTAGTTCAGTCAGTTGCGGCTCCTGTTAAGGCCATCATGTGATCAGCTAGAGGGCAGAGATATGCAGAAGACGAGCAAGATCACTTCAGTTCACTACTGACCTCAAATCAGTCCGACTGGCTACAATAACTCTATTGTTTCTCTCAGTGGAAAAAAAAAAAGCTGTGAAGGTTAATGATTGTCAAGATTGTGTGTGGCTAGTCATTTTAAAATACTTTCAGGGGAACTGTCAAATTCATTGTAGGTAGAAGTCTCTTTTTCGATTCTTCATTAAAGTGCTTAAAGGGTGTCAAATGTACATGGGAAGGAGGTGGTTTTGCCAGGGTTTGGCACAGGGCTAAAGATGAGGAACACAGCAAATCCACAGCACTCAGAAATCACACACATCTTCAGGAGGGACCAGAGAGAGGTGAGGATAACACATGCGAGCGAAGTTTGTTCACACAGGAGAGGTACCTGATCGAGCCCAGTTGTCCTGGTAAGTGTCCTCCCTTAGGAGGTACGGTCGGGCTGGGGAGGGAGGGAGAGGCACGGGGGGCTGGTGAAGGAGAGAGCTGTTGGGGCTTGTGATGTCGCCTTCAGCAACATATGTCAGGTCCGTGCCGCTCTCCTCTTCCTCCAGTGCCTGCACCCCTCCGTCGCTCCTCCAGTCTGTGATCCCGGACGAGCCCCCTTTTTGCGAGTGTGGGATTGGGGATAGTGAGGAACTAAACGGCGGTGGATTTCGGCTTGCTGCGTTTCTGAGAGCGCTATTGGGAGGCATCAGGGCACGTCTAGGCGCTGTGCGTTCCACCGCTGAATCTAAGCTCTGCGATTGGTGGCTGGCACTGAGCGCGGAGCCGTTCTCCTTGGATCGGGGCCGGGTCTTGTGGGAGACAGGGGTGGAGCTGAGGTTGTTGCCATCTGCTTCCGTGTCGAGGCGCAGGAAGTCAGGAAGGACGAGGTCGGATTTGTTCAGCAAACCCCGCTGGTCGTCAGCTCTGTTGCTCTGTGCTTTGGATATGAGCTCGAAGAATTCTGGTTGAACAACAGACACAATTTTAAACTGTCTTATTTGTTGGAATGTAAAAAGCACATTTGACATGTTAGATAGGAAACATTCTCGCAAGACATCAGCAACAGATTAACTGCAGCTGCCAGTTCAAAGTGTGCTTGTGTTAGCATTAGCTACGTCAGCCAGTGTTACTACAGAGACTGTTAGCATAAGATATAGCCAAGAACAACTAGCACTTAACTAGGAGAGAGAAAGAAAGAGAGATTATTCAAGAAAGTGAAAGGGGAATTTTTTTTATTTATTTTTTTACCTTCAGCTTCATCTATATTAAGTTTTTTCTGTTTGCACTTTTCCACTTGGGCCCTGGTTTTCACAGCCGAAGCCTTCCCTGCCGCTTTGTCCTCCCCCTGGGTAGCGACAATGAGAATGGGGCACATTAAGGGTGCGTGGATGAGAAGCGCCTCTTCTTCAAGGCTTTCTCTGGGGCGCAGGGCTACAACTACAGGGGCCTCATGGGGCACTGGGTGGGCCTCTAGTCACTATCACTAAAACTAGTGTACATACTCATTGTACTTGTGCAGTCAATCTCCATTTAGCACAGCATGTCACTGCAGAAAAACCACCACCAGCACAGCATGCAACCACAACACCCAACATCAATGAACATCCACGCTCCACTTTCTTGTTTTTCCACAATTTCTCTCAACATATCACACAGCTATCAGTAACTATTAAGACGAGAGAATCTGTACAAGGGATGAACCCAAGGAACTCGGATAGAGTCTGCTATCCCCTCACAACGTTGTGGTGTGTTGAAGGAAAAGAAGTTGTAAAGAGTTGGGGTTGCTGTGATCCGAGAAGTAGGGTTAGATCATCCACAGGCCCAGAAATGATACACACAGCCTTCAGACCGGAGAAAAGAATAGGGGAGCCAGCCATGCACAGACACCCCACACACAGGCCAAAAAACACAAAGAAAGAAAGAGAGAGAAGGAGATGAAAATGTACGATCTTTGAGATCGAGGTCTTACTGTGGCAGACTGGCTTCGCGTAGACAGAGGTGGACCATGACTTTTAGTTGAGACCAGCTTTTGTTTGTCTGTTTAGAGAGGGAGAGTGTTAACTCATTCTGTTCAAGTTTAAGAGTGAGTAACTATGTAAAAGACAAGGCATTCATAACCCATTTTACTTTCAGAATACAAAGTGTACTTTGATGTGTAAGCTAACATACTAAAGTATATGAACTTCATTTTTAATTTCTACTATAGTGTGTGATTCGAGATTACATTTAAAATCAATACATTTTAACAAAATCAATACATTTTAAATGTACGCAATTGCACCTTCATCATCACAAATGTGTAATTACATATATACAAATACAAGATTTAAGTATTAATGTTTTAGTTTACCATAAATGCACTTTTAACCATATTTCAAAAACAATAGAAGTGTATAATAAATTTAAACTATAATCCATTTTAATGTAATTGCAGTTAACATGCATTTAAGTGCCTAAAACACTGCTCTTGGCCTCTATGCTATTATTTCAGTGCATGAAATCAAAGAATCAGATTGGATGATGTGAATGATGTCTGTCCTGTATGTGTGTGTGTGTGTGCATCTTGCCTTTTCCTGGAACGTGGTCTCCTGCTTCCAGAACCACCCTTAGCCCATCTAGATTAGATATAGGAAGCCCAAGATCCAGCGGCTCTTTCTCTCCACTCTACCCACACAAAAACAACATATCTAATTAATAACCATTTCATATAATCACAAAATGCATATATTTTATGGTACAATAGCTCATATTCCTCCATCTCTATATAGCAATGTGCAACAAAATCAAACCAGCTAAACAGGCAAGATGATGGAAACATACTTTATGTGAAATCTGATAACCCAACATGGTTCATTACCCACAAACACATCGTCATCATATTTTTTGTGAGAATTACTAAAAACAATAATGTGCATAAAACATTTTCTAAGATACATGCCATTACATCCAGTGAACTAGATACATCCAAGATATTAGATACTACATTATCCGTACGCAAACCCTCTCTCTTTTTAAAAAAAATAAGCATGCTTGACTCACTATCCTGGCCACCAGGTCTCCTAAGTTCAGGCCATATTTGGCCACCACTGGCCTCAGCACTTCTGTAACTGGCTTAGTGGGTTTTGCTTTAAGCCCAACAGAACGGTTTATGGGCACCAGATCCAGTCTATGAGGGAGAGACGAAGAAAGAAGTTAGGGAAAATAAACTTTACAAAACAGAATCCTGATAACTTTAATAATGAATAACTTCAGTTAGGTTTAAAAAATTTTAAAGAAAAAAATGAATACATAAAGACTGACAAAAATGATAGATGAACGTATGGATAGACAGAGATAAAAACAGATAAGTTGGTGTGTACCGGAATAGCGTACGTTTCTCCAGCCGAAGATCTCTGGAGCACAGTGTCATGCAGTCCTGGTCCAACACTAAAGGCTTTACACAAGGACAGTACATGCTATTATAGTCCATTACAACACTGCAGTATCAAATGATGCAGATGCGCACACATGCACACACACACAACACACGCAAATGCAGCACTCCGCACAAACACACACATACTGAAACCGCTTTGTAACCTTTCGAGGTGGACAAGACGAAATTAAAAGCAAAAGTGAAGGTACCTTCATTGCTGGTTATTATTATAGTATACAGTATCTTATCTGCACTATGATAGGCAGGTTACCTTTTCTCCTCCTACTAGGAACAAATCCACAGCAGCCAGATTAATTCCGAGCTTCTCACACAAGCCTAAGAGCACCTCTCTGATGGAGATGCCAGGCCTGATGGGTACTGAGATGCATGAGCCATCTGGAAGGTTAATGTTACAGTGACGCACGGCACGCTCCGACAATGCCATGGAGTTCCGTGATGTCTCACCCTGTAAGACAGAGGATTATAAAAGAATTAACAATGCAAATAAATTAAATAATCACAAAAAAATGTAACAGTTATATTAAATTGGAGATAAATTTCTTAAAAATGTCAAAAATACATAAAATAAATAATAATAATAACTACATGGACCAATTCTCACTATTAAGTAGTTACTTATTAGCATGCCTATTATTAACATATTGGCTGTTTATCAGTACGTACAAAGCACATTTTCTGCATGACCATATTCTACATCCCTAATCCAACCCAATATCTAAACTTAACAACTCCCTTACTAAATATTAATAAGCAGAAAACTAGGAGTTTATTGAGGCAAAAGTCGTAGTTAATGGTTTGTTAATAGCGAGAATTGGACCTTAAAATAAAGTGTGACCTATACGATACATAATATTTGGTATGACAAAATTCGAATAGTCCTAGACAGATCGACATCAGGCTTGAGTCAGATGGTCTTGACCTACCTCATTTTTTCCAGAACCAGAGGTGGCAAGTTCCAAGCTTGCACCAGACGACAAAGAGCCCTGTGATTCTCTCCGTCCATTACTACCTGTAAAGCCAGTGGTGAAAGACAAACACCATTTGTAACTGAAAAATTGGAAAATGCAGGGAATTGGAGAAACTGGAGGAAATATTCAAGGAGTTGAGAAGCACAGAAACAAAAATGCAGACATGAAAAGTATGAAAAGAGTTCATGAGCATCATAAGTGCACAATCAAAGTAAAAAAAAGAAAAAAAAAAGTCAGTATCAGTACAGAATCAGCACTGATGTTCCCCACTCACTGTACTCTCCAAGTTCCTTCTTCTTTGATCCTTTTCCAAAACTTCTATTTCTGGACCAGGAGAAGAAAATGCTCTTCTTTTTATCGCCATGTTCATCTCTACTGTCTTCATTCAGTGATCTTCCCGATTTACTCTTCTTGTCATCCTGGACCTTCAAAAAATCTTAGATTATTTTCCATACTCAAAAACAAAGGCATTACACAAAGATCCAAGGCAGAGACAATTATAAACTCTCTCTAGTGGAGCCATTGATATGCAGAGTAAAAATGAGACGCATAGCTGGTCAGGAATGTACTGCGTTTAATTAGATCTGACTGGAAGGCATGGTGGGATGTCTGTCTTCCTTTGAAAGCTTGTGTGATAACTAGGCTAACACTTGACTATGTAAACGAGAATAGAATGCTGACAATAGCTCAACTTCACACCTCAAAAGCAACAAGATAATCGCATTTAAATACTTTTAAGTGTGAAATTATTCCCAAATACCTTTAAAGGACAGTGGAAGTGAGACATTTCAGCCAAATGATTTGAAATCTTTGGTACAACTTCCAAATAAATTTAATAAATACCATCTACAAACATTATTATATTCTGCAATGCTGAATAGGTAATCAATTCATAAATGTTCATACATAATCACAAATAAATGTACATAAAGTACTGAAGGTGTTAGTAAACCTTCCACTGAGAGATAATTAGGGATGTCGTCCTTTGAAGTGCTTCACAGATTATTTGATTTTGTGAATACGTTTCAAAGGAAGTCAATGTGTCAACGGCAAATAGACCGTCATTTTCTGATGTGTGTTACCTTTTTAGGTGTAGAGAGGTTGGAGCGGTCAGAGCTTGTACTATGTTTGGATGTGGGGCTACTAGGGACCTGGTAGGGGTCTGGAAGAGGACGTCCCTCCACCTCTGCAAGCATACATTCTTGATACAGGTAGGACTTTAGGAAGCGTGTGTAACTGTCAAACTTCATCAGGTTAAAGATCTATTGAGGGAATAAAGAAGAGTGCCTCTGTTAAACCAGCTGCTCACAAGACTGGCATAAATCTTGATACTGGTCCAGCGTAGCCGTATTTTTGTGTTTGTCAACTAGCATAGCTTTTTTAGTCTTGCTGGTAAAGCAGCTTATGCAAAACCGCTGGGGGCACCAGCATTTCACGCTGGGACCAGCATCCTTAACAACAACATATGCTGATGACCACCAATGTGGGTCTTATCAGCTGGGATAACAAACACTTCCGTTCAAGTTGAAAGGAGGTCAGTCTTTTTTTCTTTTCTTTTGTGAAAGAAACAAATACTTTTATTCAGGAAGGGAGTATTAAGTAATCTAAAGTTACGGTAAAAAACATATACAGTGTTATAAAAGATTTCTTTTAAACTTTCCATTCATTAAAAAAAGTTCTCAACTAACTTCTGTTTTGAACATTAATAATAAATGTTACTTAAGCACTGAATCAGCAATATTAGAATGATTTCTGAAGGATCATGTGACTGGAGTAATGGCTACTGAAAATTAAACTTTGCCATCACAGGAATAAATTACATTTACGATATATTAAAATAGAAAACAGTAATAGTATTTCACAATATTACTGATTTTACTATATTATTGATCAAACAAATGCAGCCTAGTTCATCATAAGAGACATTTCAAAAACATTAAAACATCTTTCTGAACAAAATGTGAACTGTAATCTGCACTGTTTTTATGGCACCAGATTCACAGTTTTTAAATGACAGAAATCCAGAAAGATGGGGTTAGGGGAAAAATGACAGATTTTCATTACACCACTGAACAGCTACAGTGTCTGTCATTGTAAAATGTGGCCAACATAATGTTTATGCGAGTTTGTGATTTACAGAGATCCTGGATAAGGAGGTGACAGCCAGACAGGAGCCTCTAAATGCGGCAACGTGATTCTCCGCCTTAAAAGACACTTTATAAAAGCACATTCTCTGCTGCTACATGCACAAAGGTTGCCCGCAGGTTTCCTCACGGTTATCATGGGGTTGGAGTCTACAGGATGCTACATTCATGATCTTATGACCTCACAGAGCTGAATTCAAAATACTTTATTATTTCACGTCTTGCCTACAGCCCTCAAAGACGGTGTTGTGATGGTAAAGCCTTACAGACATGCAGTAGAGGGCACACAGTCATTTTAAAAACAGCAATTATTTAGGAGTACACAGATCAGTTTTTATATTTTATGTTGTCATAAAAAATACAATAACTGAAACCATTTGATTATTATATATTAATTGGTCTAGGAAAGTAGAACCACATAAAAAGACATGTTAAGGCATGTAAAGAAACTTTCCAACATTTCAAAATCTCTAGGATGGGCCTTACACCGATGCAGCCTGAGGTGCATTTAGAAATTTTTAGGCTCTGTTAATTCTGTGCTAAAGTTTTTTTATTCAGAAATACAGTGCTTTAGCCCCACTTCCTGTCTTACCTGTAGCTGTTGCTCTTTAAACATGTCTGGCCTTGGAGCGTTGAGGATGTCGTCAGCCAGCTGAGCCTGACTATCAATGTTGACGGGTGTGGTGGCCTTACTCGACAGGAAGCTGTTGTAGATCTCTCTGGCCCTCTGGGACAGCTGGAGGCCAAAAGTTATGACAAAGTCACAATCAAATGGCAAATGAAAAACATTGTTTATTTCATCCTGTCCACGCAAAGGGTGTATTTACTACACTAAATGGACTGCTATGGACAAAAAAAAAAAAAAAATCTAATAAACAGCCTATAAAAATTCACAGCATTTGTTTTGTAATCAAGAAATGTAATTAATTAATAAATTAAACTTTACAAATACAACTGGTAAATATGTAGACTTCATACCTGTTTCTTGTCTGTTTCAGGAACATGACTGAAATATTCACATGCTTGCCAAAATAAAATATTCTCCTCACTGAACTCCTTCTTCAGAAACTCCTGCAGGATGAAGAGAAAAAGAAATAAATTAAACATTATCAATTATTCTATTGATAATTCCTTTACACACGTGTTATTTTTCACCTTTCAACTAGAAAATTAAACTACTCACTCACTGGCTGAACTAAATTCTCTAATCATTCTTTGCTTTACAGAAATTTCCTGGTGGTTTTGTTTGAGACCTTGAATTCGTTGAGTTCCTCATGCAACCTTGCTGAGAAAGCCTTTACAACTTATGCAAGTTCTGATATAAAAGTATCTGAGTTCTTCACATTTTCAATTCAAATGCACAAAGCTTGACTTGTACTCTCAGCCAATATCGATCAAGTATTCTGTAACAGTGCGGCTACTGTGCAAAAGGATGACTTGGACCGATCCAACGTACCGAGAAATATCGGACACCGACAGGATCCTGCAGCAGCCGCTCGAAGCAGACGGCCCATGATGCAACGCGCCGTTCAGTGTGGCGTCTATGGCATTGCACACTAGGTAGGCTGGCATTGCTGTTCAGACTGTTATCACTACCACAGCCTTTCAGGTCCACGCTGTTCAGCTCTAAACACACAAAATGAGATAACAAGGTTACGATTATTCACACCAAACAGAGTGTCACAATTATTTTTGTTAAAGTAGACATTTATAGTAACATGAAGATTTTTATTGATTCCCTTTCAAGTTGCATGTGACAAACTTACACAATAATCCCCCCAAAACATCAACTCTTTCAAATCACGAAATGCTCAACGGGATCTGAATTATGTAATTCTGATGCATTTGAAAATAAAGAACTAAAATGTCAGAGGTAGAGCAACAGAAGATACTCAGATTCATTGGCAAATTCAAGATGTTTCGCTACTTATTAAAATGCCGTTATAAGTCCTTAACCTGATTTCTTAATCTATCTGATACTTGTTAGATGCTCTGTTTAGTTTCTGGGTGATTCTGATTGGTTAGTGAGTTCTTGTAATCAAATACTATCGATTAAAGTTACAAAGCAAATCCTTCTTTAAAGGCACAGTTCACCCAAAAATAAAACTAGTCATTATTTACTCGCCCACATATTGTTCCAAATTCACATTTCACATTGTTATTTTATCTGTGGAATACAAGAGAATTTGAAAAAAATCAAACTGTTCATAGTAAACAGGAGCCGTCAAGCTGCATAAAAGTAAATAAAAGAGGTTCATATGACTATATTCCATGTTACAATGAACTGTTGTAATTAAGGCAAAAGCAACATAACAAAATTCCTTAACGAAATTCTCAAAACCCTGAAAGGCTATGCAAGACATAAACAGCTTTAGCATAGCTGAATATAAAACGAAAGCACTCAGAAAGCACCTCTGAAAGAACCTCGGCAGACCGTGGCTCACTATCAGCACAAGCTCTTACCTGGGTAAAGCTGGTACGAGCCTGTGTGATGCCACTTCACCAGGTATTTCATGCCAATTGGACGCCAGGCTTTGACATCCATCACCCCACATTACAAACACACACTGCCACGGAGCAGAGGGTGAACCGCCATCAGACTGTCTATAGAGCTAACGTACATGCTGGCCTCAATCACCATAAGCAGCTAGAAACTAACTAAAAACACAGAGACAGCGATGAGACTACATGCATGCATAGAGGTAAACAGATAGAGTGGCCTGTGCACAAAGCTCTGAACGGGTAGATGATAAATTATTGAAAGTAGAGAGGGGAGGGAAACTTAGACGGTAGAGGTAACAAGAACCTGCAATATTAATGCTGGACCAGCACAGACACCCAGAAGCACCATAACCCAAGACAAACTGCACACACAAACAGATGGGATGATTTCATTTTGACTGCGCTGCATAAAATGCACACTGGTCCTCTTGTAATAGGGGTAATATGACAAAATAAGAGTATCCATGATGAAAATGCAGAAAGTGTGTCTGTGTGCTTGTGTATATGTATGTATAGACCATCTAACACATGCACTCTATATTCTATTTCTATTCTATCTACTTGTTTTTCGTTTTTAACTAAAAAAACACTAGTGTTCTCTTTTCTTTTTCTGTTCTTTCGACATGTTTTCTTTTTATATTTATTATAAAATTAATAATAATAATAAAAATACAATTTATTTTTGGGGAGTCACACCACATTACATTTCACAACATGGCCTACCCTTGTCTTGTGATAAAAAGGTCAAATTATGTGATAATTTAAGAGACTGACCTTGACACATAATCATGAGAGTCTGAATAGGTCCTCTGATATAATTTCCTGTTTCATGATTTTTTTCCCCCTGCATGATTGTTGACCACACCATATGATTTTGATCAGACAAACTTTTTTTTTTTTTTTTTTCCAAATATTAATGTATGCAGTAATGGAGTTTTTCTCTAATATTAAGATTACTTGATATTTGCTTGATATTTACTTAATATATGCCTTACTTAATGTAAGATAACTTAATGCTTAATTTTTACTTAATATTTGCCATAACTAAGGTTTTCTTTTCAAGAATTTCATATTTAATCCATTTTGATATCAACCACCCTGATATTGTTTACTTTCAAAATTACCCCCCCATGCATTATGTCACTGATCCCTAGATGCAGACGTACTGTAAACGAATTAGTCTTACACAAGGAGAGGTCCAGGCTATAAAACTCACACCAAGACGTCTACAAGAACACAGCTCAAGTCTAAAGCCAGCAGAATAATTAAGAAAATGAAAGGTTGCTGAGATTTGCACTTTGATCTATGGGTGTTACTGATGTTACAAGTGGTCCCTAACTCACTCTCTCTGCTTTCACAGGCAGATTTACGACATCCTGCCATGCCGTTAATTGATCCTGGAACAGTTTCTAGGGGATAAAACTGGCCCCGGCATCTGAACACTGATCCAGCTGGGCTGATCTCAATTCAGATCCTCTCATGGTCGTTGTGTCTGAAGGGCAACTTGATGAGGCCACAAACTATCATGTGCCCATTCGCAGTCACACACATTAAAAACAATACAACAGGATGGTAAAAGAAACAGCCCGCTGAATAAGTTGGTAACACTTTATTCCGATAGTCCACCTTAAACATCCTACTAACAACAAGCATCTACATGTCAAATACCAGTCATTAGAGAATTAGTGGAAGTATCTGCCTACACTTAATTTTGATGGTCCCTCAACAGACATTTTACTGACTTTAACTGTGCAAATACGTCAAATGATTCTACTAACCCTAACCATAACCTAACAGCCTACTAATACTCTAATGAGAGTTAGTTGACATGTAGCTGCAAATGAATGATAGTTAGTTGACATGTAGTTGCAAAGTTACTTATAGATAGCAAGAATGTCCAAAGTGGACTATCGAAATAAGGTGTAAGCATAGGCTCCTCACAGTTTTGCATGCATACATTTGTCCCGCCGTGCCTTTTGTTATGCATAAGGCTAAACGATCTATGGCTCTGACTGGCAACGTTAAGCAAACATTCACAGAAACCCTGACACATTCACACGTTAATTGAGGCATTGAGGGGGAGAGGGGAGGTAGTTAGGGCTTGTCCACTCCTAGTGCAGTTGGATTTGAAATCCAGAGATTTAGGTCAAAACAGTAACTCACTCTGCCCTGATGAATCAGACAACATATTACTTTCTGTACAATCACTAGTGCTGTTCCTCGTGAATAGTTTTGTATAAAAAGAGGAAGTTGGGCTGAATGTTTAAAGAGGTACGTAATGAAACCAGAATTTGTTTTGTCACATCATAACATTATGCAAGAGCAAATTTGTGATTTCAGAGGAAAACTGATCACAAATAATGTTCCAACTGACCTCAAAAAGAACCAAATTACATTGTTTACTCCCACAAAATGAGCTGGAGACTTTAAAATGCTAGTCTATATTCTTCCAACAAGCACTTATAGAGCAAAAACTGCTATGTAAGAGCTGGATTTGGGGGGGTGGATAGATGGACGTAGAGGGAACAGAAAGCCTATCTTATCAAGAGATCAGGCAAATAAAAGACAGCCAAAACGGTGTTTGCTTTCTACTTAAATTAGGCAGAGCTCTATCCATTTCAGATCTACATATATAAACTACATTAACATTGAAAACACAGCATAGAAAACAACAACGAGCCTGATACAAGATATCAGAAATGAGACTGGAGTGAAAATGGAGAAGAATAGGAAAAGAAGATGAAAGTAATGTATACGCAAGGAATGTAGAAGTAATTAGATCACAAAGACATGGAGTACAACAGAAATAAAAATAAAGAATGAAACTGTGAACAGTGGAACAGAAATACGACAAAAAAACAGACATTTCAACAAGAGGTATCACAGGATGTGATTTGAGGATTTAATAACGAAACATTGATTAATTACTCACCGCCATCGGAGACAGCCGCAGACTGCAAGAGAACACAGAAAGACATGTGTGAGTGACTCTCTTCAACACAAACACACACTGAAGTCTGCAGTATAGCAGGGTACTCTGGTGGCATGATACACACACCAGCTCTTCCTGTTTTACTGGTACAGTCTTTCACACACACGCCTCACTCACTCACTCACTCACAGATAATGAGATGCATCAGGTACATTCCAGCAATCTTGATATTACTGACCCCGCCCACTGTGACACATTAGTCCCGCCCAGTTTTTGATTTGCCTGAGCATGTCATTCAGTGGTTTAGTAAGGGATTAAGAA
This sequence comes from Acrossocheilus fasciatus, assembly GCA_036784905.1. NCBI lineage: Eukaryota > Metazoa > Chordata > Actinopteri > Cypriniformes > Cyprinidae > Acrossocheilus > Acrossocheilus fasciatus. The sequence goes on from CM071938.1 coordinate 28,187,486, forward strand.
AGAGACTGAAAACTTTTTATCCCAAATGACAAATATTGAGTCATAGAAATTGTACAAAATGAAAAAAAACAAAAAGATAGTCTTGACTGCATAACATTTTCATTTCAATTGCATCTGTGATTTATTCAGAGTGATGATCCATTTATTGCAGGGTCAAATGATGCATGCTACAATCATAACAGTGGAATTCAGGTGAGTGGATGTGTAAAGTGTTTGTATGGGATGGAAGCCAAATGAGTGATTTCCTTTAAATGTAGACTCAAAGGTCAGTAAGTGATGAAATTCCCAGGGTGTGAGCTTACATAGCGTAGTTTTTCTACAAATAGCACTTTTACCACAGAAAAGGCTGAGAACAAATAGAACTTCTTTTTAGTATACACCACCGTCCAAAAAGTTTGGGTCAAGAAATTCATATTTTTATTCAGAAAGGATGCATTATAATTAATCAAAAGTGACGGTGAAGACATTTCGAATGTTTCAAAAGATTTCTATTTTTAAAATGAGAGACTCTCTTCAAAAACAACCTCAAGCTTGTGTATGCTAGTGCGTATATATTTAAATAAATTCTTTATTAATATAGAAAAATATATTGTACCCAATGTATTGAACTCTCTTAGAGGGAATCCATTTAAGAACAATAAAAAAATTCATTACAATGAATCAGTGAACGTTTTTTGCACATTTTCTATGAAAATGATGAGAATTATGATAAATTGATGTAAATAATGCTATGAGAGTACTAGTATCAATAGCTGAAAACATAAAATTGACCATAAATATTCCAAATATACCATTTATTCAAACAATATTGATTTAAACACTGGGCCTTAACAAATAAAAACACAATTGGCTGGGAATTCAGATTATATTAAAATGATCACCTCAAATGAACTTATCTCCAAAGAACCGAGTCTCACATTGTTTACTGGCACAAAAATGACCTTAGCCTTCTCCAAATGAAATGCTCTATTCTTGCAACAAGAATTTTGATTCAATACAGGCCTAGAAATTATTATTACAAGCAATTAAAAAACAGTTAAAGGGGGAGTCTGATCATTCACAATCCAGAAACAGTCATGGGGGAAAGAAATAAAAAATAACCACATGTCTGGCAGCTGGTACCAGCATGGATAAACAGAAAGACGGATGGAGTTTCCATTGAACAGTCTATACAAAAACAAACATGCTGGAACTACAGCAATTTCTTTCCCGACGTGACCTTGTATTTAAGCCCTAACGGACCCTGATGTTATTCAATACTGCATTTGAAAAACTGAAAAAGCTCCCAGAGAATGTGGAGAATGTGGAGTACTCTGTATAATAATAATTTGGCTCAGACTCTGTCCTTGGTCAACATGTTTGAGATGACATCAGCCTATTACTTCATTACATCGGTCCAGTGACATCAGGGACACACTCTACACTGTCCTACATCAACTATATTACCAATCACCGATGACTGTGGGGTGTAAATCATTGACTGCCGAGGCTTGCTGAAGGTTAGATACCTTTACTATGCAAGTAAAAAGTTAGTATAGTTTCACACTATACAGTTTATCACCTAACCTTCTTTTACTTTTATGTCAGTCCATGATCCATCTCTCACATTAAGGTCCTATATACCTCATTCAGTTATGCATTTGAATTCATTGTAAAACTAAGAGCCTGTTAATGGTTGAAATATTTTTTTGAACCATTTACATGTGCACAAGTCAAATTTTTAACACAATTTTAAAAGTAATAAAAGTAAAAACCCATTTTTTATACAAGTTTAAATAACCCAAAGCAACTGTCCAAAAAGTTCATTTATATGTGGTAAATTTGATGAAAATCATTAAAATGATCAGGATTACTAACTTACAAACAGTCATATTTTCCTCCTAATAAAAAAGTTTTGTAACTAGGACCAATGGTGGTATTTCTGATTTTGTTATACCTTCCTTCAACTTGGAAATCTGTCAGTGATGTTACTGTCAGTGGTTATTCTGGTTCCCATTATCTCTAAATAGGAGAAACACCACTGACAAATTTAGTTTGACCTTGAGTGAAATGAGAGAGAAGAATAAAGAATAAATCAAACAGTCAGTTTCATTCTGAACTGAAATATTTAATTTTTGAAAAATTGCAGATTAGAAAGATATAGATTAAGCAACTTTGGGAAAGAGCTACTTCTATTCTAACCTGTTAAGACCATGAACTAATTCATTATCTGGAAACACCATATGACCAAACCAAAAAGTAGGCTATAAGTCCAGCACTTAGAAGACTATAAGTGCAGATGGAGTCAGGGTGATGCTGAACATCCAAGATATTGATCATTCTTCAAAACCCTTCTGAATGAAATGTCTTGAAGTCATTATATGACTCACAGAGAAAGCAAAGCGCTTAGACATACTCTTCTCTCATCGTCTTGCCCCCTCTAACCCCTTCTGTTTCCCTCCTTCCTCTTCTCATTCCAGTGGGTTCCCTGCATTTTTTGGCAGTGGAGCTGCTTGTAACCACATATTGAAATATAAGTGGCCTTTTCCAAGCCCCCATATTCCAACCTCTCCACCCCTCACATTCCTGACTCTTTCTACCCCAAATCCCTTTCTGTCGTCTTAATGTAACATAGAAGACTATGGCACTCAGAAGCTGCTTTATAGGTAACAGGGTCGATGGTGCTCTTTGTGTACCATTGATGAGGTTGATCTGAAACAAAATCTGTTTTTGTAAGATTAAAATGTATTTATCACCCGGCGCTGATGTAGTTTTTTTCTGACTTTCTCATGATGTCAGCATAGAACACAACTACATTAAGAAAGCCGAAAAGCACCTAAGGCTAAAATGACAACCAATCTACAACTGAATTCTTTCCCATGTGGTGACAAATGCATTTACAGAAATTATTGCAGCATTTATGGAATCGAACTGAACAAATAGGTGTTAATGAAGTATTTAAAAGTGTTTCAGAGTTGTGTCTCTCTTTTACATTTATGGGGCAAGAAATCACAGGGAGCGAAGTGTGTTTTGACTCATCAGTGTTGCCAGATCTAAAAAACAACAAGCAAATAAAAACAAGCCCACTTAAATTTAAACTTAAATCCAAACACTTAATCTTGGAAATAAGCCACATATCAAAATATTGAGACCAGCACCTGCCTACTTTATTAACACCATTTACTGAAATTTTCCTTTCATACCGGCTTTAATATTTGCAAGGCTTGAAAATATTGATAAATAATTCATGTTAGGTCACCACTTGATGTCCATTGCCAAATCTGGGTCCTGAGGCAAAGAACCACTGCAGCTATGCACACCACAGACTAACAGCTTAGCTAAAGATAGATTAGATAAATGATTTTTATTTATTTTTTTTAGATACGTTATCAAAGCATCAGGAACATGCAAGTTCCATCACGTCTTGCTTTCATCTCAGCATCTCTTCCAGTCTGATGACCCTGGTATGACTTAATGTGTTTTCCTTCTCTTCCCCTCCGCTGTGCATTCTCTAACAGAGCACAGACTGTGGAGAGATCCATACATACCTCAGGGTTTACATATACTTGCAGCTGGATGGCCTGTGATCTCACATGCATACAACCAGATGTGTGGGTGTATGAGTTTTGTGCTGTTTGAGGCACATTGCTGATGTTACTGCTGAACTGCAGCAGAAAACATTATCAAATCATTTTTTGCTGAACTACTCCTTTAAAGACACAGGCCACAAGGTGCAGAACTAAATACACACATACAGAACATGCATTGTTGTTTGTCCAAGTGTGTTTGTTTACACAATGCTATGGACATCACACAAACAATACCTCTGTGCTATGTTTGCAAGGGTGAAATATTCAAATGTGCATTAGCGGACACAGGGACAGAGTGTGAAAGCACAGCATATAACCTCACAGGCCTGTATTAAAGGGATAGTTGACCCAAAAGTTAAAATTACCCCATTCATACCCCATTACCACTTCTTTCAGATGAATACAATCTTAGACATATTAAAAAATGTCCTGGTTCTTCCAAGGTTTATAATGTCAGTGAATGGTGGTCGAGATTTTGAAACCCCAAAAAGCGCACAAATCCCTCATAAAACTCCAAATTGGCTCCAGAGTTAATAAAGGCCTCCTGAAGCAAATCGATGTATAAGAATAATATCAATATTGAATCAAAACTTGGTTCTCGTGAGACTAGCATATTCTCACCAGAGCTTACGCTACGCCTATGTCCTGCATACTTTTATGATGGATGGACATTTTTTTGGGCTTAAAAACCCCAACCCCCCATTCACTGCCATTATAAAGAAAGTCATATACAACTAGGATGAGTTAAGGGTGATTATGCCATGGTCTGTCTGAATACTCGATTCTGATTGGCTGGAAGGTGTTGATTACATTCGTTTAACTGCACAGGTAGTTCCAGGTCAGTTTAATCACGTTCTATATTAATAATGCGCTTCCTATAAACATTGGTAACCATAGTAACAAACAGTTACAGTTGAATAGTAATACAGACGAAAATAACCGTCATTTTTATCGTTCCGGTCAAATATTGCAGCGCAAATATTATTAACATCTTTAATATGTGAATGCCGGCAAATGACCATGGCATAAACGGGATAATCAGCGGCTAGCTGTGCATCGTGTCGGGTGGTTCTTCGCCTCCACGTCGTGCAATCAAAGAGTTTAATGCATAGCTAGCCGTTGATTATCCCTTACGTAAATCATGGGGTATTTTCATTTTTGGGAGAACTATCCCTTTAAATAAGTATGGGATATTTGTAGAATATTATCAGCTGAATATTAAAATCAACATGAAACAGTCATCATAATAGATTTTAGAGTATTTACGTAATGTGATGTATTTCTGAATGAATCAAGATATTCAGAGGGAGTGCAAATTGAAGTACAACTCATGCAACAATTATATTACCTGGAGCATTCACTGTTCAAACGTTTGGGGTTTATTAATATTTATTCACATAAAAGCTGTTCTTTTTAACTTTCTATTAATCCAATAATACAGGCAGTACAAAAATATTAGACAGCACAACTATATTCAAAATTGATGATAATAATATAAATATTTTCTTGAGCACCAAATCAGCATATTAGAATGATTTCTGAAGGATCATGTGACACTGGAGACTGGAGTAATAGCTGCTGAAAATTCAGCTTTGCATCACAGGTATAAATTCTATTTTAAAATGTATGAAAATAAATGTATAAAAAACTAGATATTAAGAAAACAGTTTATAATAGTTTTAAAAGTGTTGTCATCTCTGTTTCAGTCCAAATTATAAAATAAAAGAGAGGGCAGAAATATAACTGGAAAAAAAGTGACTGAACAGGATAAAAAAAAAATAATAATAAAATTAAAAAATAAGTATGTGTTCACGGAAAGAGAAGAAAACTGAAGGGAAATGAGGGATGTCCGTTCTCTGTAATGTTGGTCAAAAAACATATTTGACGACTGCTCTCCCTCCCACATACACACATTCCAGTTAGGTGTTTGAGAAGTAACAGACAAGGTTTTTCCAAACCTAACACACTGTGGTTTGAGAAGAAGCAGGAAACTGTGGGACTAACAGCTAACGGACAAACAGATCCCGGTGTTTATATTTGAATCTGAAATAAATAGTCCCTCGCATTGAGTGCTAAATTCCCTAGCATAGAAAGAGTAAGTTGTGTGTCTTCAAACTGTGAAGTGCTTTGAATTCATATCCAATTCTCGCCTATTTGCTTTGGCTTAACAAATGCTCAAGCTAGCTTACAGCACAAACTCTTTAGGACAGACAGACGAGCTGTTCTGACAAAACACCCATGTCTAATCAATCAGCACACACATTTGTCATGAAGACATAGTTTTAGTGGAACAAACAGTGCTAGTAGTCCAGGTGTGCTCAGTCTCTCCCCTCTTTCAGAGACCGTCTCTCCCCCCTTTCAGGATGTTTACAGAGCTATTGAAGGGGGAACTAACAAAAGAGACGTCTCACAACGACTCATGGAGAGACAACGCACAGTCTAGACACATAAGAGACAGTAGCCAGAAGAGAAAAACTTTATCACTCATAGATTCAACTCACCGTATGAAAGTAGCAAACCCTTTTAAACGACAGTCTCTTTTTGAGACTCATGGTCTTTTTCGGATGTGTGTCCATTGATACAGCGCAGCTCCTAACATGTAGAGACCCAGTGCTTTGACTGGCGAATCCATCCCGCTCTTACGCCTAGACTGTGCTCACTTCATTCCTCCACAGCAAGAGCTGACATGCTCTCCGAGCGCGAGACAGACACTCAGTCTTACTGACGAGGAAGTTCCCTTCTGATTCTGTGCTGTTACTACAGCAACCTCGACTCTCAGCAGAAAGCGCCTTTGGTTGCGAGCGAGAAATTCAGATGGAGAAGAAAACGATGGGATTCTCCTGTTCCTTGACCTGTGTAGTAACTATAAAAACAGATGTCAGACTTTTCTCTTGGTGATCTTTTTCAACACCGACTAGCGCCTCTCACTTAGAGGAATCAAGAAATGCTTACTGAACCGCTTCACCATCCCTGGCTCTGCCACAACTCAAATAAATCCTCCATTCAAGACAAAAGAAAGCACTCACTCCGGGCCTCCAACGGCATAGCCCTGCGCTGCCACTTCAAATAAGCATCTGTCTTAATTTCCCAACGTCTAAAAACACAGCCAGGGAACTCAGCAGCAAAGCTGTAAAAATCCAAGAGGATGGACAGGCCTCTGGATCGTCCGGCTGAAAGGCGTGTTTTTGGAGGAAAGTGAGGCGGTTGGAGGAATGACGTAAGGTGAGTGACCATGCCGTGAGAGTGGACATTAATGAAAGGCAGGTTCTGGAGCAGGTCATATCAGCACAGAGAGAGAAAGCAATAAAAATATCCCAGAGCTGGAGGTACAAAGGCAGTGTTTGATACAAACCTCATGAGCTCGGTTCAAAAATATGAGCGTCGCAATTGGCAATTTCCTGAGTAGATGGGTGAAAAAGAAAGATCTTAAAAATACTTGGCAGACATACTTCAGAGAACAAAAATATTAGAGGACCATTAAAATTATGATTTTTGGCTGGTGGTGAAAGATCTTTAAGGGAGGTTTGGGAGCTTTATTTTTAGTATCTTATGTGGGCAGTTTTTCTGTCTTTTTTTTTTCTTTCTTTTTTAATCACCCATCACAACGATCTCATTTTTAAATGACAATGATTCACCCGTGTCTATTAAACCTTTGAAAAATCAACCCGGAACATTCAAATCTGTGTTTGCGCTGCCGCTAAAACAGAGCGGACAGACAGTTACCATGTTTAGGTAAGAAACAGCTTCACAAACAGTCTTTTCAACTAGCTACACAGTATTATTTTTGTCTTACAGTACTTCATATTAATCACAGGTATGAAAGTTTTCAGATATGAAGTTCAGATTTAAACACTGAAGTTGTATTGTAGCGATCAAATAGCAAATCCCCTTTTGAAAGTAACTAGCATTTCAAATAACGTTTGTGTCGACTGCATTGTTTTGCCACTTGGTGAAAAGTGACTGTTAAAAAATGTATTTGTCATTGAATCATTCATTCATTTGTTCATTTAAAAAAACACAGATTCATCCAGTAATGAAACAAGTGAAGTATTTATGAGTGAATCACTGAATCATTAATTCAAACCACTTTTTCATCATTTTAATGTTAAAAATTGGTTTATTAAATATATTTTAAATACATGCATATATTTAAATGGTTAATTATTCATTCAAATTCATTAAACGCTTTTAAATAGACTGCAGTAATAATATTTTTTCACACATTATTTTGTTTAGTTCAGAATCGTGGGAGAATCATGAAAATCGTAGGAGAAAAAAAAAATTGCAATTCTTAATTATCCAGAATTGTGCAGCACTAGTATATGGCCCTTTGAAATCTAAAAAAGAAAAAGAATTAATAATAATTAATAAACTAAACAAAAAAAAAAAAAAACAGGTATCAGTCATTTATATACGTCAATTCCAACAAATTAATTTAACGTATTGTAAAAAACAAAAAACTACTGCTGATTGCTTTGAACAAGTTGTCAATCAGCTCATTTCACATTTGTGAAAGATAAAGTTCTGAGAATTTGAGCAGAGAACAGAAATATGACAGTGTTTCAGATCACCTCTGACAGCTCTGCAAGTTCATATTCAAATGCATGGCTCGGCCCAGATCTCCACTCCAGGGCTGTGGCACACATTTCAGACGGGGATTAACTCTCTGAATCAGGGGAAGTCCTGGTGCTCTCAAGAGAAAACCAAATCTCAAGTCATTTGAATGCAGATCCACATTCCTGTTGGTTCTCATGACTGTCCTCTCTGCCTGTTCCCAGTGGGCATGAAGGCATTAACACTAACAGTGGTTCTCTCTTCACTCTCGAACCAAGAGCAATGGAGCTTATGCGAGTAAGCGAGCTGGCAAACAGATGCAACTCTATACAGAAAGACATCTCATCTCGGAATGTTAATGCACATACATACATATATATACATATATATATATACATATATATATATATATATATATATATATATATATATATATATATATATATATATATATATATATATATATATACACACACAATACACATATATAATGTCAAATTGATCTAGTACTCTGAAACCAGTGCAAGACAACTACAATAAAGTCTGTCAGCACAGTATATAATGTATGACAAGACTGATTAACACTGCAACACATAAAAAGAGAGATACATAGAAGAGTGATAAGTAGAATAAACAATAGCATGGATGATGGTGACACCATTGAACAATACATTATGTAAATATACATCTTATTTACATAATGTAAAGTATACAGAGAGAAGGAAAGAGCATAGGATGTCAGTCCTAGCTGATTTCTTTAATAAAAGACCAACTTGTCTCCATACTGCCATCTGCTGTATCTTCCAACACAGGCACAAACACACTCACTCACTCACAAAATGTTAATCTTATGAATTAAAAATAAACACATATATAAATAAAAACCCTTTAAAATAATATATTATATAATGTTTGCGTATTCATTAAAAGGATTCCAAGATACATCTGAATGATATTTAGCGTAATATAGAACTTAATTTTTCTTGGAAATAGTAAAGAGGAAAAAAAAAAAAAAAAAAATCTAATTTCTATTCTAATTTTCAGGCAAAATGCTTTTCTCCCCCAAAAAAAGGGGTGGAATACAGAATTACTAATCAGCATGACCATAAATTAGTACATGCATACATTTCAATCCCAAATGTATTGTTTCACATCGTTTCACTTTAACTTTTCGATTTGTGTTCTTCTATCCTAAAGGGAAGTGCAGCTTTACTTCATATGAAATGTTTGTTGTCTAAATCCTGCACAATTTCAAGAATAAAAATGATAACACACTCATGCAAGTCACGAGACATGTGAGATGGAAGACGAAGTTGCTTTAAATTCATAGCGAATCACAAAAAAACCTCCAATGATGCTCAAAGAAAATTCCAAAAAAAGAATGACAGATACAGAAATCTTTCATCAGGAGCTCATAAAAATTCAATAACACCTGATTGGACAAATCAGGTCACATGATTAGGATATGCAAGATGATTCGTGATCAAACCATAAAAGGTAAATTACATAATTACATATATAAATATCTTTCCTCTTGCTAATTTTGGCATAAAATTAGATAATTCAAAAATATATTTAAAGCATAAAACATGAAAATTAATGGCATCCAATGAGTATCTAAGATGCAAATTCACTTGATAACCCGTCCATCAGCACAGTTTTTAAACTAATTTGAGGTTTCTACAGACATGGACCTGCATTCCAAAGCAAGATCACACAAGTACTTGTACAAGCGGTGTTAAAATCCAAACAGCGCTTTGTGATCACAACCACACTCTTAAATATTAACACACAGACACAGACTCCAGCGCTAGAAAACTGTCGGTGTGCATCCACGACCCCCACCTCAACTAAAACACTCTGCCTCTAAACACAACACGACTTGACAGATCAAACAAACACACTAGCCCGTTCAAATGTACATGTACATGTACTCACTCCATCAGTACTGACGCTCAAAGTTGGCTCCATGTATGGCAGTGTTAGGCTCCACAGTCGGCCGTTAAATGACTCCACGCTCTGTAAACACATCTATCCACTGGCTGCGTCCAATACAGCGTGTGTGAGTCCGTATTCACAGTCTGTCCCTGTCACTATCTCTGCGTCTTGTGTTGTTTGATTCTCTCTCTCTCTCTCTCTCTCTGTCTTTCCACCCACTCCGCTGTAATTCCTATTCCGCCCACAGAGCCCAGGGCTCACAGACAGAGATGCAGAGACACGCTCGCAAGTGGGAGTGAGTGAGTGTGTGAGTGTGTGTGCTTGTGTGTTCACACTCATATACTTCAAAGAGGCGTGAGAAACAGTCACACACACACACACGCACTGAAATGTAAGTGCTTCACAGTGGGATTCTTCATGTTATTTACACAATGCCTTGTGTCACCTACTTAGTATGCCTGGAGCACAGCATCTGCTTAAAGAAGGGAGCGTGAAAGAATCAGAATGAGTGAGTGAGTGTGTGTGTGTGTGTGTGTGTGTGTGTGTGTGTGTGTGTGTGTGTGTGTTTGAACAATTAAGGGGATTCAGCTTCCTGGCATGCGTTTATTTCATGTGTGTATAATTGCAGTCAATGTGTACCATAAAAAGTATCAGGAACATTGAATTGTCCTTCTCATTGTGTTTGTGAGTGGACTTGTCTTGTTTGACAGCCACTATTAAACTTAAATGTGGTATGAAAGGCTACATTCTTCAACAAGTCCCAACTCTGTTCTCTCCATAAGCAGTGTTTAAGAATCCATGGGGTCTGTTTTTTGAACCCGGGAGCGAAGTAGAATCTTCACTATAATAAATCACTCAGAATTTGTAACTGAAGTGAACGCATGTGGCTTCTACTTGGACACATAGATAATAGACAGACATTGTAACGCATGTATATAGAAATACAACCAGAAACAAACATGTGATTCTGAGAAACTATTCAAAATAAAGCAGTCACAAGAATGAGAGCTGAGACATATTTCTTCTGGGTTGCGCAATGATTAGGATTCCTCGTTTTCTAATCAAACTTTTCAACTACAGGAAGTTATTTTCCAGTGCTGTATCATTAATATTTATTTAGCCTTGCGGTGCACAACACACACAGTATTTAGGTTCTAATTTTAGGAATTATTATTTTTTGCTCTATGATTCTAATTTAAAGGATTCAAATAATTACTAAACAGCATCTGCTCTTATGATGATAACCGTCAAGTTGTTTTCATACATACTTGACTTCATGTATGCTGCAATCGTCTCAAGACTCTCAAAGTGATTCAGAAGAAATAAACGGTTTTTGCAATCATTCAGCGCATTGCCTTGAACACACAGCGCAGATCCAATTACTCATACATGATCAAGTCCACAAATATGAACCGACTTATCCGACACTAAGCAAAGCCTGCATACAACATATACTATTATGCCAATTTTATTGCAAACATGCAACCTAAAAACATTACTTAGATGATCATGATTGTTCAACCCTTGTTACTTATGCAACCCTTGGGTTATTAATTTTTTGTGAAAATGGGGTGTAGCCTATTTTTAAAAGTGTGATTTCTAGATCTGAAAAAATCATGCTTATATATATATATTCTTTCTGGTCCTCAAATCTGATTGGCTGAGAGGAGTGCGATATTATAGTGACAACAGAACTCCAACCGTTTCACCATTTGTATCACTCCGCTTGCGGTATTTCATGGGGGACACCCAAATCCACTATAATTTTTGTGTCACACAGGTCAAGAGGTTTTTAGGCGAGTATGTACTTGTTTAGACTTCAAATAAGTGGTTTGTTCATAAAGATAATGATACATTTGAATAAAGATACTTTTTTTGTAAGTAAATTTGCTTTGACATTTTCGGAGATGTGAGCGCAAGGGTGTCGGCGGCCATTGTTTCTTATATATTTACACAGATGTATGCATGTATTCTCATGTCAATCTTCAAAATATTGTATTAGGTTTTTAAAACATATTTAATCTATTTCTTATCCGGGAAATCCCAAAGTACTGGAAAAGCCATATAAATCAATTGCTTAAAAAAAGTGGCCACCTTGAAAAAATCTTTTCTTAAAATCTAATGAAAGTTAATTTACAGAAACTAGGAGTGTCTGGCCTTCGAATATTGCTGGCCTTGGAGTAAAAAAATAATAATAATAAAATAAAAATGTCCCTGCTCTAAATAGCTTTAAAAAAAAAAGGTTTGATGACACACTGAAGCAAAAATATTTGTCTCTGATGTAAGATTATGAAGATCAAAATTCATTTATTTTCTAATAATTCACCATAAGGCAAAGCAAGGCAAGGCAAGTTTATTTATATAGCACATTCCATACACAATGGTCATTCAAAGTGCTTTACATAAAAAGGAAGTAAAATAATCATTAAAAAAATAATCATCACAACAATTAAAACAAGGAATTTTAAAAATAAGACCAAATATGTGTATTTCAAGTTTGCTTCAGCAGTCTGTGTTTATGAGGAAGTCAGTCTCCGGAGTGCCATTCAGCTTAAATTATCCATGTAAAAAGAGTTTGTATTTAAAAATAAATTGTATTCGTGACTTTCAACGATGGTCACGATCAGTTTTGAACGGGGGCTGGAATCTGTTGGCTCAGTGAGCAAACTGAAAGCTGGAAAGGCTGGCGTGATGTCACACAGTGTCTGTGGGCATGAAGAGAAATGACATCTCGCCGGGTAAACACACGCTGACAAAATAACTGCATAGCTCGCTTTCTCCTACATGATAGGCCAGCCAGAGGAAATATGTGTGTGCCTTTCCTGATGTTGTTTGTGTATGTTCATCTCAGAGCTTGAGAGTGTGTGTCAAAGCATTTAAGGACAGTATTCAATTAGCATGTAATTTAAGAGTGCGTATGCACGTTCATGCCTCACTGCAGAGAGTGTGTGAGTTCGTAGCAGAATCCCTGCTAACGAGAAGAATGCTGCTCAATGCTCATTAGCACACACACACACACACACACACTCTCACACTAATTACTGTGCTGCTTCACAAAGCCAGCTCTGTTCACACACAAGTGCCGCCACCCTGCATATGTGCAGCTCTGAGAAAAGAGACGAAGCTACCGGAAGACGAGGTAAAGAGATGAGAGGAAACCAAAGAGAGAGAGACTACAAGAAAATAAATGGAAGCATGAGAAAAAAAAAAATAAAACAGTTGCATTTAACCTTCTTTTTAATCTATAGCATTATCACAGTTTCTGTATTAACTATCAAGGCTTTTCTTAGCATTTGTAGAGTGCAGATGATAAACATCCTGCTTTTAAGAGCTTAAGACAGTTGTTTTCTCTCTTCTTCACTCAATACAACCCGCTTTATGCAATCAGGCGAGTGTTTGTTCCAGCCACTAACTGGAGGAAGTGTTTCATTCTTTTATCTTATCATGCCTGATCAACAGTGTGACTGTCCCGTCAGAGTGGCACGGAGACTCATTTTCATGTTATGTGACTCAGCTGGTAAAGCTGAATTTGATCATGAAATGAACGCTTAAACAAGTCCAAAAGAGTAACAGTTTTCTGGGATCAGTTACTTATTATTGACTGATCATCTATAATAGGTGGACAAAGGTATAGGAGTGGGAGGGGCCACATTAACCCTAGTCTTTGAGAAGAACTGATTACACTCAGAAGCCAGAGTAGATTTTTTGTTGTTGTTGTTGTTGTTAAAGATAATTATTTAATTAGAAATTAATGTATATTATTTTATACAAGTTCAGGGTCAGTATTTATAATAATAATATTATTATATGTTCCTTTGGACATTCTATTCTTCGAAAAAAAAAAAAAAAAATCCTAAAAGAAATAATGAGAAATGCATTTTGAAAAATAATAATTAGAAAAAATGTTTACTGAGCAGCAAATCAGCATATTAGAATGATTTCTGAAGGATCATTATTTGAAGGATAATGATGCTAAAAATTCTACTTTGCATAAGAGACTTTTTTCAAATACGAACTGTATTATAAATTGTTACAGTTTTAACTAGATTTTTGCATATGCATATGGAAGAGGTTTTACCAAAGCTACCTATAATACATTTACATAGCACTGACAATGACAAATTCATGGGTTTAATTCCCAGGGAATACATAAACTAATTATAAAATATCTTGAATGCAATGTCAGTGGTTTTTCACAAAAGCATCTGGCAATTGCATAAATGTAAATGTGTCTTTTCTGAACCCAAGATTTTGGCGATGATATAGCTATGGCCCCTTATTAAGTGTTTAAGTCAATGTGATTTGTTTTGGCTGTTTTATTGCTGGTCACGTCTACCTATCAGCCTCCATGATTTAGGAGTGGAGCGGAATAAGTTAAATACTTAGGGGTTAAATTCATGGGTCCAGAACAAAGATTTTCTGGGTAGACATCCATTCCTTGAACTCAGTATATACCAAGGAGGACTTTAGTTTGATATTGGATGACTTTGTGAATGTTAAGCACAGACTGATGTTCCTTTAAAATGAGTTCAAATGAAAGGGTGTAATTTCTGCACCACTAACCTTTTCAAAATAATGATTTTTCAGACAGGTTGCCAAATCACTACTATTTGTCAAGCAAATAGTAAAACAATTCATGCACACTTCAGCTTTAATGTTCCAAATTAAGCCTCTAATTACTCACACAAAAAAAATAGATAAAACTATAATAACCGCTGGCATGCTGGCTATCAAGACAGACTGAGATGTGATGTCAGTTTTTTTTGTGCCCCCAAGCTCTTCCATCTGAAAATTACACCATCCATATTTCACCATCTCCTCCGTTGCCATGGCAATCTGCCGTCACCACACTTGTGCGAGCATCACACGACACGTGGATGTACTCTATCTCTTTGACTGCTGGGTCTAAAATTAACTCATGTGTGTGAGTGTGACCACAGTCATTAATACACTAGAATATCCTCACTGCGGTGTCAGATCTGCTCTACAGGCACACAGCTGTTGTTTCGTGAATAAGGGCCCTAGAGTTCATGCACTCCAGAGGGTTGTTTGCTTCAGTGAGCATGCATGTCTCTGAATTACTGCGTAGATTCCACATTCCTTATATAATGATTCCCAACCCTCCGAGTGATAGGATCGGAATGCTGAGAAGTGAGAATGTGAGAGAGACAGAGACTAAAATGTAGGGACACCTTCCTGAGGAGAAAAAGAAGAGCATTCGGGGAACCTTACCTCAAGGTCATCAAGTGAGCGAGCCATACTGAGACGCTTGGAACGTCCAAAAGATCGTCTGCCGGAGGAACGCTGAGGAAAGCCCATAGTAATGCCTTTAAATCTTCCACCCTGTGAGAAACAGAGAGAAAGACATTGGTAAGTAACATAGACAAGACCAAAATTTTACAATGCAGAAGTCCTTATGATACAATGTTGTATTGCGACTCATTAAACGTTCCATCGTCCTCGCACTGGCAAACCACGTGTAACCATTTCCCCCCAGAAATGTCTGGTAATTAGTAGAAGAGTTTTTTGCTGAGTATAGCCAGCAAATAGTTTGGAATAATTCAGATTTTATTACAGCAAAAACAGTAGTATTGTAAAATATTATTACAGTTTAAAATAACTCTTTTCTATTTGAATATATTTTAAAAAGTAATTTATTTGATGGCAACACAGTCTTCAGTGTCACATGATCCTTCAAAAATATTTTATGCTGCTTTGGTGCTTAATTATTAATAATGGTTCAATGTTGAAAAAGCTTTTACTGCTTAATATATTTGCAAAAACAGAGATACATTTTATTTCAGGATTCTTTGATAAATAGACTAAGATTAGTGTTGTAGCCAAGACCACCTAAACCAAGATCAAGTCAAGACCAGAGTGTGTTGAGACCAAAACATGACCAAGACCAAGGCAAGGAGAGATTGAGTCAAGACCAAGATGAAGACAGCACTATTCAAAATCATCTGGCTACTACTGACTGAGAAATGTCTTGATAAAATAATAAAAACTCAAATGACACTATAATTACAATTGCATAAATGTCATTAGATTAAAGTTTTAAACATAAAACTTTTGTATATAGAAATGTGAAAAATAAAGCAATACTTTTAAATATTAAATACCAGCATATTAGCAAATCAGTATATTGGAATGATTTCTGAAAGATCCTGTGACTGAAGAGTAATGGCTGCTGAAAATTCAACTTTGCCATCATAAATAAATGACATCGTAAAACATACGCAAATGTTATTTTGAATTATTTACGATTAAAGTTTATTTTAAATCACTTTTATGTATAATGCTTTAAGTTCACTCATGATCATTTGCATTCATCCTTAGTTCTGCACACAAAACACAAGAGAGTCTGGTGGACAGTCTCAATCATATCACAGTGTCCATCTACCAAAACTGTCTCCTGAGAAATAGAAGTGATAAGCCCTTTGTCTCCCTCTCCCTATTTTTGAAAAGGACAACAACATTTCCCCTCCACTCCATGTGTGAAAAACACAGAGGACCTAGTAAACAACTCTCCTCTCGCCGTTTGATTTCATTACGAGAGGAACATTTGGCAATGAACATGAACAGACACATGGGGAAATATGTGCTTGTGAGTGTAAACATGAACCGCATATAGGATACTTGTGTCACTAAAGTGGTTTTTAAAGTGGATTTTCTAACAACACAAGGTTTTTAAGCTAAATATGACATTTGTGCCACTAGTATAGCACTGCACAGTATTGCCAAAATAACAAGACAGGTGCTGTGGGTGGTTGCTAGGGTGTTTCTAGGTTGGCTCTAAGTCTCTATAATATTCTGGTTCCTAGAAATGACTTGTGTTCTTTTTTCAGTGTAAAGGTACTGTCACATTAGCAAATTTAAGCAAAATGTCATATGCAAAATAGGTCAACTGTCAATAGTGCATCGAAGTATAAAGCATAGCTCACACAGAATACAGCAAATTTGTATGACCAACTTGAACCTATAATATACATTGGGAAATCTTTTACATTCACATGAATTTCCAGACGACAGATGAAATGACTGGATTTTACCCATAAAAGGGCAACTTAAAGTGAAAACCCAAAAGTGAAAATCATTTATTAACCTTCATGCCAACCCAGATGTCATGAAATTCATACTTTCTTTAGATGAATACAAATATTTTTAGATCTCTGTCCATACGATGAAAGCAGACACAACCCACGTAAAATGCTTCAAAAACCACATAAATGACCCCAGTTGATGAATCAATGTTTACTGAAGTGAATTATGTTTGTGTAAGAAAAGTATAAATATAAAAAAAAAAAAAATTAAGATAAACACTTTTAACATAAACAATTGCTTCCAACAAACAAGCCAGAATACATTGATTCATCAAATTAGGTCGAATGGATTAATGTCATGTTCACTTTGCAAAGCGTCAACTCTGGGAATCCTCTTGCAAAGTCTTGTATATCTGGGATGGCATGAAGGCAAGTAAATGATGAGAGAATTTTCATTTACAAGTGGAGTATCACTTCAAAGAGATTTTTTTGCCCATTCTCTAGTGTACCAGGTGCAAGTAGTATGTCTGATTGCTATTAAACCGTAAGCACTCAAACAAGGCCTCATAGCAACAATATGTACACACTCTACACATTTAACTGGTATAAAAGAAAGTCTTGCAACAGAAAAAAATACATCAGCATTAACCCTGATGCAGTCAGAAAGATCATCAGTGACGCTGGACAGAGAAACAGAAGGACGAATTTAGAAAGATGGGAGAACCAGCAGTCAAGCGGTCAGACAGACAGGCTGATTAGAGGGATCATTTTCATAAGCTAAAGTTTAGAGGCTGATTGTGCAGATGACAAGAGCAGTGTAATCAAATGGCCCCCTGTGTTGCCTAGAAACGCAGCGAACTCTGTGTCTTCAGCCTCATCATTATGACACATCAAGTGATAACAAACATATGCACACACAAACAAATATGCCAACACAAGTGACTACATGCACATGAGAGTCAGGGCAGTACATACTTCAGCTATGCACATATGTGTCTGCATTTAAAAGGATAGTTAAATCAAAAATTATGATTCTGTCATCATTAGCTCACACTCATGTCATCCCAAACCTGTTTGATGTTCTTTCTTCTGCAAACACAAAACAACACATTTGAAAAATGTTGGTAAATCACACAGTTTTGGTGACCACTGACTTTCAATATAGGAAATTTCAAAGATTTCTCAAAATATTTTCTTTGTAAAGTTCCTTTACAGAAAAAGCACATGAACTTCACATGCGCAAGCACGTTAAAATCACATGTCAAACACACATGAAACGTGGTTTTGAAATATTTTCATGGTCTAAATGTGTGAAACACATGTGAACACATGAACAAATATGGACAATGTGTGATCACACGGGTTTCACACATTTAGACCATGAAAATGTTCCAAAACCACATGTATCATGTGTCTTTCACATATTTCACATGTGATTTTTAACGTGATCACACATGCAGTTCATGTGCTTTTTCTGTATAGAACAACAGTGAGCGGGCCTACACAATGACAGAATATTTCTTTAAGGCTAACAAGACAGGACATTTACATAATATCTCTCTCAATCACACACACTCACAATGTGAATTTCAAGGTAAGCATGCAAAGACACGATCTCTCTCGCACACACACACACACACACACACACACACACACACACACACACACACACACACCATAAAAAGAAAGCTCATAGAATCAGGAGAGAACAAAAAATGTGTGCTATGAAAACAGATGAACACAGGTTCCTTAAAGAAAAGATATGAACTTAAGAACTGCAATGAAATAAAAAAATAATAATAAAAAAATGAAAAAGAAAAAACAAAAATTCAAAAGAACACACAGGTTTGCTCTTGAAGTGCAGCGAATGATCGTAAACTCTGCATTCATTCCTGGTGTCTGGATAGTAGACCCATATTGGGTTTCATTAAAAACACTATCGGTCATGTAACAGAGGAACGGGTTAGTGTTCATGAGTGACCGCCTCTTGATCACCCCAGTGGTTTCCATGGCAATTGAGCACCACAGCGTTGTGAATTAATCTAAAGAAATATCATGGACTGAACTACGTTCCTTGGGTGAATCTTGCGGGTGGTTGCTGAAAAGCAGCATAGAGCTGTCAACCTTGGTTTTGGAGAACAACACTAAATGTTCCAGATGTTAGAGGGAGCTGCTCTGTTTTGTGTGCAGCACTTGAATCCTAGGAGGAAAAAAATGTTTTATTTATATACTTCAAAAGACTAATGATGAAGGGAAAGGCGTAGAAACATGAGGCTCATATGACTATGCTTACATCAGCACAGTCTAAAGCTTTTTTTAGGCTGCCAAAGAGCGAATGGTACGTACATACATGCTGAAAGGTCTCAAAGTACATTCTGTCCTCTTTTTTATATCATTTCGTATGACAGTTTCACCTATTGATTTATTCACTCCATAACTACTATTTACACTTTCCTTCACTGGCTCTCTCTCCCCTCTTAGAGTGCAGTTGGGTCAGTCTTGGGGCTGAGATAACATCATGGATTCCTGTGGGGAG
Source organism: Acrossocheilus fasciatus (assembly GCA_036784905.1). Taxonomy (NCBI): domain Eukaryota; kingdom Metazoa; phylum Chordata; class Actinopteri; order Cypriniformes; family Cyprinidae; genus Acrossocheilus; species Acrossocheilus fasciatus. Next base: position 28,207,126 of record CM071938.1, read on the forward strand.
CAGGGACGTAATGTGCACTGCATAGACCTCTTAGACTTATCAGGGAGGAGCTATCTTTGAGGAGCTCTGAGGAGCTTTCTTTCCTGTTTACTTCATCCATGTCGGAATGACAAACCATACAAAGAAATGTCACTATAAAAACATCTATCTGTTTCATACCCATCGCAAAACTGTCTTGTTCTCTGTAGGACCGTGAAGCAGATCTGCAAATATCTATTATAGAATAATCCATCTCACTATAAGATTATAACACAGCCACTGCAAAAATGTATTCATATAACCAACTGTTACAACCGTAAACATCTCAATACTCAAAACAATAACCAGTATGGATAATAACTGATATGACGACTGTTCTATACTGCTTTCCTTAAGTCTTTGCATGTCTTGTTCTAGCACATGATCAAGAGTCATTGTAGGTAAGCACTTTGCAAATAATATGAACATTAAATATTGAGTTTTTCTTGCATACAGTACATACAGAGGGACAATGTTTCCAATTGCTTTTAGCCAACTAGGTGATTTTTTGTGGATGTATGAAGTTAGCTGCATTTTAGCTACATTAACTATGGATGACAACAAGAAAGTGTCTAAACACTTTTCATCTTTACATTGAACAATACATCTATTGTATAATCACTTGAAACAAAAAGTGCAATAAATGTAAATAAGTTAAATAAAATAAAATAAATGAAAAGATATGAAACATGTAAATAAAATAATAAAATGAAGATTTTCGTCTTTACTTCGAACAATATATCGATTGTATAATCATTTGAAGCAAAACATGTTTGTGCAATAGGTGTAAATATTAAGTGAAATAAAGTATATGAAAAAATATTAAAAATTTAAATTAAATAAAACCATAAAGTGAAGCCAACTGGTTAGACATTTTGGTAACACTTTAAGTTAGGGAACAAATATTCAACATTAGCCTACCTAGGGAAAGAAATACTATGGAAGTCAATGGGGACCATCAACTGTTTGATTAACAGCATTTTTCAAAATATCTTCTTTTATGTTCAACAAAGAAATTTCTCAAAATTTCAATTTTGTATTTTTTTGGTGAACTATTCCTTTAATGCCTTATTCTGCATGACCATATTCTAGATCCCTTACCCTTCACCTAAACATAACTACTACAAACATCTACCTTACTATCAATAAGCAGTAATTAGGAGGGGAAAACTCAATGCGTTCCTTACTATAAAATGTTAACAAAATTTTGCTTTATAATCTGAAGCCATTCATATCACCTTTAAATCTCTAGTGAAAAATCATCTGAATTGGAAAAGAATCATCATACTATACTGCAACAAGTATTTGACCTGTAACTGACGCACAGACAGAGGAACAGTGCCGCCTGTTGGTGAGTAAGAGATCAACTTGTGATCCCATGTGGACGCCAAGAAAATGTTAAGTTTTGTCTCTTTCATGATTTCACAGACAAGAAAGTTTAAACTAATATAATGAAAAGAACCCTATGCTTTGGGATTGTGCAGCTAATGCAGTAAAGAAAATTACAACTTCAAAACGCCTTCCTATCATTAATTAACATAATTTATCAGCCTTATTCAGGTTGACTGTACACTATTAAAACTCATGCTAGCATGAGACCTCACACCTCTTCATCAGTCATGGCTGCTGCCACCTGTGTGAGACAGATGTGGCATGGTCTCTATGTCAACAGCCCTCAACTAGAATGCTCCCATATCAATAACACCACCTGGAATCGCCTTAGCAACTACATGTATGCATGCAGTTTTTATAACCTCAAGAAATGAGAGACTACATGGAGTATTTGTATTTTTAAATATTCATTTGTCAAACTATTCAAATTAATTAGTGGAAAAGTCTTAAACAAATGCTACAGCATCCAAAAATACCACATTTCCTTATACAGACATTCAAACATAAAAGTGATGTTGATGTCCACATTATATAAGCAGTGCTAGAATGACAAAAGCAGAGAATGAACTGAAAAACAATTCCTTCAAGCAGTGAACACAGACCATTGATGTCTGATTTGCCTTACTGTTTTTAGCAGACCCTGAAGCTATTGTCACAGATGATGCAGATAAAGGCTACAAAACTATTCTGGGAAATCCAAATCAATGTTGTCTGTTTTGTTGCTTTGGGCATGTGGACATCTTTGGGCCTGTTGGCTCCTGTGGAGCAGTTCTGGGGATTTACTTTATCTGAGAAACTGTGTTTTTAGAGAGCTTAGTACTTCAAAAATAGTCCAGCCAATCTGCTGAAGAATATTGTAATTTCATCCTCATGTCAATTCAAACCTGTATGACTTTAATTTCATATGTAGAACACAAAGTATCATATGGCTTCTGAAAACTCGGAATACGTTTTGTGAGTCACCCGCAACACAAAAAAGATGGTTCTTTATAGGTTCTTTACGCATAGTAACAGTTTTATTTACAACCATATCATCCCAACGAACCTTTTTGAAATGGTTCTTTGTGTCAGAGTTTTGAAAATGCAAGTGCGACCATCTCTGTTCAGTTGAGGGTACTGCCCAAATTGTGAAGGGCTCACACTATTTTGGCTTCAGGAACTTAACTGCTTTTACTTAAAAAAATGAAAGAGACACATAATGGTGGACCAAAAGGTTTCTACTATTGTTACAGACCGTAGAACCCTAATCTGATATCCTTTAGAACCACATTTCTTGAGAGTGTAGTTTTAGGGCGATTTACTTTCATCATTATTGAATGTTTAACAGCCCCTGGTCCCTACTCTGCTTTCGTTTTATGGAAGAGAGTGCATCAACTTTCTACTAAACTTCTCCTTTGGTGTTTCACAGAGGAAAGAACATCATACGGGTTTGGAACAACATGTATTGATGACAGAATTTTCATATTTGGTGAACCATTTCTAAAATTATCCTGATCAGATTCATTTCAGTGGTTTGACATCTCCTGCTCAAAACTTGAGCTGCTGGAGGCCCATCAAAGGCAGTCAGATCAGAGCAGAAGCTCACAGCCATTTGAATAGAAAGTTTTCCACTGGGAGATTGATTTGAACCCAGCTTTGTATCTCAATCTTCTCATCTCAGGGTCAGTTTTAACATGTTCCCTCCGAGCGAGGAGCAGCAGCTGAAGCAGCAAATGGGAATGGGAGGTATTTTCAGCCTGGCTACGCATGGCACCTACCTGACAGAATTCTTTTTGACAGTGAAGTGTTTGTGCAGTTTTACTGAGTGACAATGGAAAACTATAAGAGCAACAGCACATTTTAAACATAAAATGAGTTTGAATATCAGTGAACTTTTTTTTTTGTTTGTTTTTTTTTGCAGAAACTCTGTGGTGGAAATTCCTAGTGCAATTGAAAACAGCAAAGTAAAGGATCATGCAGTGCCTGATAATAAGAACAAGGAAAAACTGATATCCATTCCAAGCACATTACTTTTTGCCTGCAAGGACTTTTTGCACAGACAACAGTTGTTTGAACAACACATTCCCCGGCTCATTAACCAGTGTACTGCACTTGTTTCAAATTTAAAATCATTACTTACTAATTATTCCTAGTCCTGAGGATTACTTACTGTTGTAATTCTGAATGCATTTCAATTTGTGGTCAACTCCTCTGGAATAAGGTAGCCTTACTGATTGTGAAGACTTGAAAACAGAATCTGAACCGGGGCCTTAAAAAAAAAATTCTCTTACCTTTTTCTCTGAATCTTTCATTCTTCTGCAATCGTTTGATTGCTGCTGATGCTCTCGTAGGCTCTTCTCTCCAAACAGCTTCTTAGCCCACTCGTCCTTCTGCGCATGGAGCCGGTGAGGCTGCGAGGCGATCTCGCCTGCAGCACGGTACCGGTCGGCTGGAATCTTACTCATGGGTGGTGGCAGGGTGCTACAGTTAGCACTGGACCATCCGTCTGTGGACTCTGCATAAGACTCCTGATCACTGCTGTGCCCCTGACGCCAGTCTCTCAGGACATGAACTGGCAGCCAACGCTGGCCTGATGCCCCCGTCACCTTCTTGCCATGGGCGGAATAGTGGGAGCGTGAAGGAAGGCCTGACACATCCAGCCGTGAGGAGGAGTTTATTTGCCTGCCAGAAAGCATAGGTGGGTCTCCGTGGGAATGTGGATGGGGCTGAGGGTGGTCTACAAACTGGTCAGGGCGGTAGCCATTACGATGCGAGATCGGCGGAGGCGGTGGTGGTGGAAGACCTCCAAGGACACTTTGGCTACGAGGTCCTGGTGGGTTTTCCCATAGTCCTGTAGGAACATGGCGACTAGGGTTTGCGCCTAAGTCAACCAAGAGGACTCGATTGTTTTTCTCTTCTGGCAAGAAGTTGCCGATGCCACTGTCACTGTTGCTGCTTGTGCTGTTGTTCTGCTGAGCATCTAGATCACCATCGAGGAAAGCTCGAGCTCGCATACCCTCTATAGATTCTCCCATATCACGGTAAAGCACTGACACGAACTGTAGAAGCGGCTGGGATGTCGGTGGGAACTCCAAGCAGCCACCGGTATCTGGGTCTGGAGTGCAGTCAAAGCCAAAGCGTCGGGCTACACCTTGGTGGACCTTATGATGACAGAGTTCAGGGTCCACAATAAAGACGTGACAAGACGTACGCAAGCCTTGCTCCTCCTCACCGTGCCGAATCATGGCGTGGTCATTTGTGGCTTGCATGGTGACAAGGCCAAAGAAGCGGCGGTCGTCTGGACACACGGCACTGAATGCTAACTTCTCTGCAGGGTAAGTGGCTAGAACAGCGCCTCGATCATTGCACAGCTGTACACAATCATGCATGACTTTGAGCAGGACCAAGGAGTGTACTTTTTGTTCTGCGCGCAGACGTCGCATACAGCCACGAATCGCCTGCAGGCTGTCACTTTCCAAATTGGCACTTGTTGAAGCTAATTCAATAGATCCCAAGTATCCCACAACCATCCCAACGTTGAGTATACCCGCAGAGTCTGCATTTTGCAACAGGACAAATTCATCTTGCTGTTCAAACATATCAACGAACACAGAGTCATCATTGAGCACTTTGCCCATCTCCTCTTCAGTGAGCAAGTTGGGATTGCTCCGTCGGGTGCCGGCGTTACCATACGAGAAGTCTGGCTCTGAGAGAGCCCTGGTTTTAGAAGCAGAGGCACAAGCTACTGCCTTCTCCGAGCTGCTGGATGAGTGGCTGGAATTTTCAAAGATCATGTTAAAGATTCCACCAGACTGCATTTCTGCTACTACACGTTCTGCACGGTTTATGCCAAGTGTCTTTGAGTCTATCTTTGGCCGCAGCCAGTGGCTCTTGTGGTCATGGAACCCCAATTCTTCATCGCTTGAACATGAATCTAGATTGTTATGACTGCCTTCAGCGATGACCAAGTGTAGGACACCTGTGCAGCGGCCAATCAGCTTGACAACGTCCTCGTGAGATGCTTTGGACACATTGATGTCGTTCACGCTTAGTATCTGATCTCCAGAGCGAAGGCCCATGTAGTCAGCCGGACTACCCTTCAGGATGCAATTCAGCACACATGGAGACTGACCAGATAGCGTGAAGCCATAGCCTGTTCTTCCCCTCGCAACCTCCACCCCTCTTATGCGCGCAGATGGCTGGGCATTCACACGCCTCCTGCCTTGCTCTGATTGTCTGAACATCCTTCTTTCAGTCCCTGTTTTACTCTCTTCTGACGAGGGCTCACAAAAGCAGAGATGGCGAGTTTACTGATATCATCCTTCCAGCTCCAGAGCCCAAGTCTAAGGCACTAACGTGGTGCATGACTGAATATTCATACAATACCTTCACAAAGGAGAGAGGGAAAAAGTTCATTAATACAATGACAAATTTTCCTCACATTAAGAGAAAATTATATGGAAATGGTGAGCAGGTAATTTCAGTTATTAAAATATGCATTTCAAGTTGATTAAATTATTAGGGATTCATTAAAACATTGAGAATTGCAGTAACTGTTACTGCTTAGTCATGATTATTGCTTTTAGAATAGGCTTCTTTTTTTTCATCCAGATCTATTTAAAAATACCAAAATTTTGATTTTACATTTTCCATAATCAACATGTTTTCAAATGTTTCTATTTTTTATTTTTATTTTTTAGTGTGGATTCAAAACTGAAATGTCCAGGTGGTGGACTGATAAACAAATAAATATATATGGACTAAAAGGATTACATTTATAAGAACTAGGAACATGTGTTTTCAAAATATCTTTTTGTCATGCCGTCATTTGGCACTGACCCACATAACTTAATGTTATATGTATGTAAAATATAACGATATATAACTTAAAATATGATAACCAAATAAAAAATACAAGCCTTACTGGACATTTATAAGCAAGCGTATATGAAATATGCATTTTAAAGGCGGGGACAGTGTTTTTGAAAAGTGGCGTGGAGTTAGCATTTTATAATATTAAACATGAAACTGATAGGATAGAAAACTGACAGGATACACAAACTCACAAATGTAATAGTGTTTGTCATCGATATCTTTTCCTTAGTTTCCTAAAAGACTCTCTTAAAGTTACAGATGCGAAGAAGACTCATCCACTCTTGCTATCGGTGCCGCCTTCTTTTTCCCATTGTTGGAATGCCCACGCGTCAACATGTGTAACCATGACAATGGAACTGTCTCTAGACGTTTCTCATCGCTCATTGGTTTCCACGGCTGTCAATCATCTCCACAACGACCCGAACCTAGTTTGACGGAGACTTGCCAACTGACCACAAAAGTTATGCTACAGGTGTCCTTCCATCTCAACACGAGCGAAAAACGACTAAAAGTAAAACACCACCGTACACATCTTAATACTTACTACTTTCCAGATGAATTTAATATTTAATATCGATAGAGAGCCGAGCTGCCTCGGTGTTGGTTTTCGCGAGGAACAGCTGGGCAGTGAGTAACATCTAACGGTATTGAATTATCGGCATCAGTAGCCAGATACTGACTAGAATAACATATATTTGATGCACAACTCGTAAACAGCTATAAAAAGATAATATTATATAGATCCGCATGCAGTTAAATAACAGTATATTGTGCCTACAAAAGTTTTAATATCCGCAGAAAGTACAAGAAATTCCCATGGCTACATTGCTAACATTAGCCGCACTTCCCAAAAACTTTCCTGTGGGGAAGAAATAAAGAAATCGTTGCATTACAGTACAGATAATACTGAGTTATAGATCATAGTTATATATTAGGCAATTAAGTGTTCTTACTTGTGACGGATGTGTCCCAACCTGATGTGAAGTTTAATGACATGGTAACCTTAGTGCTGCATAAGGAGTAAACAAAAGGAGAGGGCAGCTGGTGTGTGGACAGCAGAAGCAGGAGGAGGAGGAAACTACATCTCAGTTTTTTTTTCTTTTCTTCTTCAAGGACAGCACCGGTAAAGGGGTTTTCCTTTACGTGACATTGGATTTAGGGCTATAATTCAGTTTATCCACAGTGTTATGTAGACGTGGTTTAAGAATTATTTGAATGGCATTAAGAAATATACCTTACCCTGCCAAGTTCACACTATTACCATTTAAAGTAATTTAACAATTGTTCTTGTTCTTTAAATAACTCTGTAGAAAGTGACAGATTTTTCCACCTGAGGTGTTTCCATTACACATAAAAGATGGGATTATCAAGAGAGATATGGTTTATTTTTAAGATTTTTAGTAACAAATAATTTAGTTAATAATTAACAGCTGCTGCTGTTGAACTGACATAAATATAGATGTAAAATTCAATTTCACACACAAACACACTCACAAGCCTTGGGCTTGGAATCCCCCATTTGTTCTGCTCAGAAAGTTAATAACCTGCACTTTTCAGAGGATTACCAGCATAAACTCAAAAACATCCAAATCTTTTATCAAGCACATCATAAATCACCCTCCCTTGGAGTAGAAAATGTTCAAAGCATATGGGTAAATGTAAAAAAAACAAAAAAAATGGTAATAATGATTAAAAAAATAAAAAATACGGAAATCACAATATTTCAGGGCTCTTCAACTACTTTTAAGGGCTATATTCTCTGAAGGACTTATTCTAAATCTAACGTGCATATCAAATACCCAACTGTCACATTACAAAAATTATAATAATAAAAAAGATTATCTTCTCCCCCTTAAAACTCCCATTCTGTGTAAAATAAAGCTGAAAATAATTGACTGGATGGATTTAAATTGAGTCACTAGTTGACAAGCCCCACAATGTGTGATGAATGAAAAATGCAATTAAACAAACTGAACATTTTACATCTTTTATCCATTTCTAAACATTAAAATAAATACATTATTTTTTTGTCCTTTTTACCAGCAATAGTCCGCATAAATTAGCTAATTAAATAGCTAACAAAGTAAAAAGGTTCCTTTTATTAAAAAAAAAAAAAAAAAAAAGCTCCAGTGCTTGACCATCATGGCACCTTACTGTGATATTTATAGGACATGCTGCTGCTCTAGCTAAAAAAAAAAAAAAAAAAAGTCATGTTCTGCATCTCAGATAAAACAAGCTGAAGTAAACACTGATTTGAGATTTAACAGGATCACTACTAGGTTCAACAGGGGGGGTATAAAGAATAATCTAAATTTGATTGAAAAGAACAATATAATTCAAGGGGAGTGGCTTAAAAATCATTCCCATCTGAGACGCATTAACCAGTCAGGATTCTTCCCTCTCTTTCCCAAATGAAGCTTCCAAGCACAAACTATAGAGGATAAAAGATATTTACCATCTGATATTTATAAAATTGTGATAGATGCAGAAGTAACATTAATTCTGCTGTATTTCACATTTGGTCCAACCATATTGGTGGTCTTTATAAAAGGCATTCAAGTTATTCCAGCTGTACATGACCCCTAACACTACTGTCTTACTTAGCCCAACAAAACTGGGATTTAAAAATCTTCAAAAGCTGCTAAAGATGTGTTTCAAAGGACACAGAATTTAGATTTGCCTATTATGTAAATCCATTATTTTGAATGGTTCTATAAACTGTAGATTTGCAAGAAATCCTGAAGGTATGGGGAGATATTTACGATTAATTTAAGATGAATCTGACAATACATTTCAGAGAAGTAAAGGCTTTTCACTGAGCAGTGAAAATATCAAGTATTAATTTCTATGTATATGTTCTGCTTCACTAAGACAAAGCAAACATTTCATCGAATCATAAACATACAGGTGCATCTCAATAAATTGTCAAGGAATTTGGCTACAGTTGTCGTATCCCTCTTGTTAAGCCACTCCTGAACCACAGACAGGAGGCGTCTTACCTGGGCTAAGAAGAAGAACTGGACTGTTGCCCAGTGGTCCAAAGTCCACTTTTCAGATGAGAGCAAGTTTTGTATTTCATTTGGAAACCAAGGTCCTAGAGTCTGGAGGAAGAGTGGAGAAGCTGCTTGAAGTCCAGTGTTAAGTTTCCACAGTCTGTGATGATTTGGGGTGCAATGTCATCTGCTGGTGTTGGGCCATTGTGTTTTTTGAAAACCAAAGTCACTGCACCCGTTAACCAAGAAATTTTGGAGCACTTCATGCTTCCTTTTGCTGACCAGCTTTTTAAAGATGCTGATTTCATTTTTCAGCAGGATTTGGCACCTGCCCACACTGCCAAAAGCACCAAAAGTTGGTTAAATGACCATGGAGTTTGTGTGCTTGACTGGCCAGCAAACTCACCAGACCTGAACCCCATAGAGAATCTATGGGGTATTGTCAAGAGCAAAATGAGAAACGAGACCAAAAAATGCAGATGAGCTGAAGGCCACTGTCAAAGAAACCTGGGCTTCCATACCACCTCAGCAGTGCCACAAACTGATCACCTCCATGCCACGCCGAACTGAGGCAGTAATTAAAGCAAAAGGAGCCCCTACCATGTATTGAGTACATATACAGTAAATTAACATACTTTCCAGAAGGCCAACAATTCACTAAAAATGTTTTTAACTTATGAAGTATTCTAATTTGTTGAGATTGGTGGGTTTTTGTTAAAGGAACACTCCACTTTTTTTGGAAACAGGCTCATTCTCCAACTCCCCCAGAGTTAATAAGTTGAGTTTTATCGTTTTTGAATCCATTCAGCCGATCTCCGGGTCTGGCGATAGCACTTTTAGCATAGCTTAGCATAGATCATTGAATCCGATTAGATCAGTAGCATCGCGTTCAAAAATGACCAAAGATTTTCGATATTTGTCCTATTTAAAACTCGACTCTTCTGTAGTTATATCGTGTACTAAGACTGGCGGAAAACGAAAAGTTGCGATTTTCTAGGCTGATATGATTCACTGCGCCTGCTGCGGCCATGGTACGGCAGCAAATTTCCTTGATTATTACGCCGGAATGAGAGTATAGTTCTTAATCATATCAGCCTAGAAAATCGCAACTTTTCATTTTCCGCCGGTCTTAGTACACGATATAACTACAGAAGAGTCGAGTTTTAAATAGGAAAACTATTGAAACTCTTTGGTCATTTTTGAACGCGATGCTACTGGTCTAATCGGATTCAATGATCTATGCTAAGCTATGCTAAAAGTGCTATCGCCAGACCCGGAGATCGGCTGAATGGATTCAAAAACGGTAAAACTCTACTTATTAACTCTGAGGGAGTTGGAGAATGAGCCCATTTCCAAAAAAAGTGGATTGTTCCTTTAAAATGTGAGCCAAAATCATCACAATTAAAAGAACCAAAGACTTAAACTACTTCAGCCTGTGTGCACTGAATTTATTTAATACACGAGTTTCACAATTTGAGTTGAATTACTGAAAACGAACTTCCACGACATTCTAATTTATTGAGATGCACCTGTACATACTAGACATGACTAGCTAACTGTCTCCATGGAAACATGCCATGAATCATGTAATTTGCCAAATTTGTCTGTCAATGGTTGTCTGTTACTCATCTGTCATAGGTCAAATGTTGTTGTCATCACATAAAATTTTGACTCAATATTGAAAGCAGACTAAAGCATGCTTCAAGTTAATATACATCTCTTCTTCTCAAATAGACTTATATTTACAGTGAAGGTTTCTATGCCACCCGAGATGGATAAGTTATTGTTTTTTTTAGTCTCTGAAAAATGAAAGCTTGGGTTATTGCGCACATTCGGTTACAACAGCCTCTCTCTTTACACCATCTCGTTCACCAATAGGTGTTGTCATGCACCACAGTTTATTCATTTAATCACAAATAGCATTTCTTTTACACAAATTGTACATTGATGTAAACACTCTATAGATTAAAATACATACTTCCAGTTATTACACTAGATCAATAATCATATCTTTCGTCCTGAGCTTTTAAAATAAATTTAACAAAAAACTAAAGATGTGTTTCAAGGGACACAGTATGTAGATTTGAGCTGCAAATTTCATATGCATAAACCGTCATCTAAAAACTTCTCTACGCTAACTGCTATGGCTATTTCAAACCCCGTCCATACAAAAGGACTTAAGAGATTCACATTTGTGATCTGGTTTTTCTCCATCTTAAAAAAAAAGTATCAACTTAAAAACAACAAATATAGACAACCAAATTTTAAGAGGAAAAATAAACTTTGTTCCAGGCAATTTACCCCTCTTACTTAGTAAGTCAAACACATTTTACATTTAAATACACAAAAATCTTATCATACCAATAGTCGTACATAACCTCTTCCACATTAGAGGGGATATACAAATTCAATTTACAATCTATTTTCACTTCAAGTGCTAGCATACACAGAGCAAACCAATGCGTCGCCCATGCAAAAGGAATGATTTTAAACTGAATAAGTGGCGAGTGTATGAAAGCGAGTGTCTTTCGGAAAGTATGGACTTTTGGACCGGCATTGTATAAAATACCCAGATGTATCGATTTTAGCAAGTTGGACAATAAGTAACTTGAAGTAGCTGAACTCCAGGTCTGCGGACTAAAAGATCTGATCTTGGATCTGCTGAATTCCGGAAGTGCAAGAGATATTTTAATAGTGTTTGCATCATATTTAAGAACATTCACTACAATATGTTCTTTAGTCAGTTTGTTTATAGCTGAAAATTCTCTATATTAGAATATAACGTTACTAATGATGGAAACGCATCGTCAGTTTTGACCGATAACCTTTGTGACCAGCCTCACAGTTTTGCCACAGTAACATTCTTTGATACCAAATGAAGAGCATTTCTACATACAAAATATAGAGAAGACAAGCTTGCATCCATATAGACTTTTAAGACGTTAAGTGACATACCGTGAAACCAGTCAAATATTCTGATGGTAGCACTGCTTTTCTTTTTTTTTAATTACAGATTCTGGTGCGCAGTAGTTCTTGTGGCCACATACTTGAGTGGATGTGCAGCCTTTCTTGGATTGGTCCCACTGTCTCTAATAACTATGAACTACTTGGGACAATGTCCTCTGGTGTTTAACGTTATAGTAACTGCCACATACTGTATATCCAATCAGAGGTAACTGTTTCTTGTTGCCATGCATCCTGGTGTGTAATGTTCCGATAAGTGTGATGTCTTCTGCTCGGGTACTGTTACCATCTTTTTGATGCCTAATTTGCAATGGAGGTCCTAATGATGCATTATTGTTTTCTGTATTATAGTGACGTATCTTGGTGAATGCTCTGCAAACAGCAAAGTAACTGGTAATACGGACTACCAGGTGAAGCCACCATCTCAAAGACAGACTGAAAGGCCCTGCGGTCTAACTCCTCGTCGATCTGGTGTCGGTAGAAATCCATAGCTACCAGACAAAAGAGGCTAATGTCGACTGTGTCGGACTTCCCCATGCGACTGATGACATGCGGCAGGCTAAAGGGAAGTAAGGCATTAAGGAAAACAAGGGTGAAGAGAAAAAAGAAAAGAAAATATGGAATAGGAAGTGTGCTCTTACCAATACAAGGGTGCACTACCTGCACCAACTGAAAATCATATGCGTTTAAGGATACAGGGCGGAGATCCACTGGCTGGTTGAGGCACTGACAAAGAAACAAGACAGGCTCCACATTGCCATGGCGACAGGCGTCCTCTGTGTGAAGTTCGACAGCGAGAGTAGCACCCAATCACGAACCATGGAGGACTGCCCAGTTGCATGAAGTGTCTGAAATACCTGCATCAAGACATATATTCACTTACATGAATATATAGTGAAAGCCAATGGGGTCCAAAACAACACTGAACTGTACTGATTTCATTAGATGTACAAAGATGTTTCAATTTATTTTTACACAAAATATCATCCTTTATGTTCCACAGAAGAAAGAATGTCATACAGGTTTGGAGCAAAATGAGGGTGAGTAAATTATGACTTAATTCTAAGAATAAAGATGCGAACACATTTACTGATGTTCGGTGAATTTTCACAGGTGAAATCTCATCATTTCTTTGGGAATTTCACATTTAAGAATCAAAATATCACAGAGTACCCGAAGCATTATAGGGTTAGTTCAACAACAAAAAAAAAAAAATGTAAATTGTCGTTAATTACTCACCTTCATGACGTTCCAATTCATTTTTGAACACAAATTAAAGATATTTTTGTTGAAATTCGAAAGCTTTCTAACCCTGCATAGACAGCAAGGCAACTGACATGTTCAAGGCCCAGAAAGGTAGTAAGGACATTGTTAAAATAGGGTAAATGTACCTATTAAGCTCAACAAAATCTACATTGAGACATTTTTAGTGCACAAGATATTGGTTTCAGTACAAAAAGTTATGTTAAAATTAAATATTAATCTCTCACACAAAAATATTTTATTTTATTTTAAAATGGCAAAAGCATTATTACAACATTAAATTCAAAAAGCCTGGCTGTGCTTAATGGGTACATTTTTGTACCCTTTAAGCACACCCCTGTTCCCATTAAGCTCACATCATGTTTTATTAAAAATTCTTGTTTTAAAAGAATAATTGTAAAAAACAACAAAAAAAATTTTTTTTAAGGTACTGGTACAAAGTCAATGACAAAAAAAAACACCACTAAGATCAAGCAACAAGGTGTTCATTTGATCAGTTATATATTCATAATGAAGTGTCATTCTAAGCACATTGCAACATCTAGACTAGTTCACGTTCAGCTAAGTAACACATTCAAAAATCAAATAAAACATCTAATTCATGGGGATGAACACAGAAACTAGTCTCATTATGAAACCTATTTTTAAATGGATATCAACTTATCTATAGTCTCTTAAGGCTAGAATACACTACACAATTTTTGCCCCGATTTTTCCACAGATTTGCAGTCTGGAGAAGTTGATGCTATTTGCCAACGATCAGAGCCAGTCTGCAGATTTGAGTCAACAGAATCCATAGAAAAATCAATTAACTTAACTTAAAGTGACAACCATCAGTTAATATTTTAAGTCTGTTCATGAAGTTTTTCATAGACGTTCAATGTGGAAGAGCTTAAAGAGAGCACACTGATCTTAATTGGAGCAGCAACAATTTTTAATAAATTTCATGTAATATTTATTAAAATGACAGGATTTTTGCTAAATAAATAGTCTAGGTTGTGTATTAAGTTCATACATATTTTAATATGAACAACTATTATTAACAATAAAATATACTTTTTCTTACTGATGTCACACTGAAGCTGTGTGATTTTCATAGTAGTGCACCCTTTAAGCTCACCTTAAAATAATATGAAATCTTTAAAAATTACAGCACTGTAAAACGACAGACCAGCAACAAACTGTCAATTTATAATATTATGGATGTAAAAGTACAAGCCAGTAATACCTGTGAAGTAGGGCTGCACGATATAATCGCATGCGATATTTAATGCGCATCTTGTCAGTAAAGCCGGTTCTGTAATCAGCGGTCATTTCCATCACGTGCGTGATTTCACATGGAGCAGCATTTACTACACAGAGCCATTGTTCACTGACAAGCTGCGCAAATCCACATCATCAGTTTTTCCATTTTCGTTTTTCTATACTCTGTCCATTAATTAGACAGGCTTTTTGATTAATAAAATTTAATCTAACCATTAAAACAGTTTTATTTTTACTAAATTCTGTTTTCCATTTCCAATTTCTGTTTCCTGGATTCCATTTTAATGGTTCCATTAAATTTTAATAAACAAAAGCATCTCCAATTGATTGATTTTATTTAAAAAAATAAAAAATAAATAAAAAAAAATTATTTATTTCTTTTTTTTTCAGAAATACTGCACATTTACATTTTTCTCCTAAATAAATTCTGGTAAATACTCCTCTAAAAAGTTTTTTTTTTTTTTAATTATAATTTTTTATTAGTAGACTAGAACATGTGGATATGTTGTCATTTTTACACTATAATACTGAACTTTGATTTCAGTGATTTGGATTATGATATAGACACTTGCTTCTTGGACTCTTATTCTGCAATTTACTTTTGCTTTAAAAAAAGGATTTCATAGAAATTTGGTTTAATGAAATATAGTTTAATAAAATATTCTTAAGTAAAATTGTTTGTGGGAAATTAATCGTTTAGATTAATTGATAAATTAAGTTAGAAGCAGCCCTAATGGCAAGATTCGACAGAGAGGATGACTTGCAATTTTTTTTCCCAGCCTTACTTATTTGAACCAGAATATACTGATGATGAACTAAGAGAGACGGATGTTCTTTGTCAGAACGGCGGCTCTTGAGTCAGCAGCAGCAACACACATGCGTCATGGTACTCTTGTGAATGCATGTTGAAGTTTGACAGGGAAGAGAAGAAATTGTTGAATAAAGTCATTTTTGTTTTCTTTTCACAAAAGTAGTATTCATGTAGCTTCATAACATTATGGTTGAACCACTGATGTCACATTTTAACGATGTCCTTGCAACCTTTCTGGGCCTTGAACACATCAGTTCTGTTGCTGTCTATGGAGGGTCAGAAAGCCCTCGGATTTCATCAAAAATATCTTAATTTGTGTTCTGAAGATGAACGAAAGTCTTACGGGTTTGTAATGACATGAGGGTGAGTAATTTATTCATTGTTGGGTGAACTATCCCTTTATGTAAGACATCAAAAAAAGTCTACACCCCAAAAAAATGGCACTTGCCTTGTATACCACTGTAGCCATGAATTGTGGGTAAGGCTGCTGATTGGACAAGAACTCCCCAATGACTTTGTTCATGACGTCCTGCAGTGGGAAAAAGTCATCCAGGAACTGAGGAAGGATCCGGGCTACCACACGCGCCTCACTTGGAAAGCCTTTGCGAATCCTGCAGCAAGAATTTTCCACAGATGAATTAGTGGAATGCAAAAAATGGTTTTAGCTAGGGCAAGTTTCTTGAGAGAAACGTACCTGTCAAATAGAACGGATACACGCTCCATCGCGACAATGACCGATTCACTGTCAGGAGCTGTGAGGTCTGCATCAGCAGGGCACCCAGGACTTCCCTTCTCCTTCCCTGTTGGGTAAAATTATGGCCACCAGTAAGAGGAACAGCTCCATAATGAATCAACTCAGATAAAACATCTCCGGTTACTGTTGTAACCTCGGTTCCCTGAGAGACGGGAACGAGACATGGCGTAAACGCCTTGGGGACTCCCTTCCTTCCTAACTTACCTGAAATCTTATTGCACAATGCCAGTGAAGTTGCTCAGTGAAGTGAACTCTCACTTGCCAATGCCAGCTAATAGGGGCAGGGCTCCCGCCGCTAAGTAATGCGTTGTTTTGGCGGCATAAGCTCAGAATCTTCCAACTGAACCAACAGCACAGCAGACCTGAGCAACGAACATGGCGGCCTACGCTATGTCTCGTTCCCGTCTCTCAGGGAACCAAGGTTACGACAGTAACCGGAGACGTTCCCTCTCGAGAGCGGTCTCTCGACATGGCGTAAACGCCTTGGGGACTGTATAGAACAAGGCTATAAGAAGGCTCAGCCTCGGCGGAGCTAACATGAACAGTTCTTCGAACACTAATAATAATCATCATCAATCATATACGACCCTGTGACATATCTCGAGAGGATTGAATGTAGGTTCCCGCTTAGGGAACCAATCAGGTTAAACAGAATCCCTGCCTGAGGGCAAATCTCTTAATAAGAGAGCGATGCAGCGCCGTTACCTTACTAAAGCTAAAGCATTATAGTCAACAATGCATACATACAAGCATGTAATGTAACAGTGTAACCAAGCATGTGAACGGTAAGATCGGGCACAATACTATAACAATATATACACCTAGAAAACGGTCGCATCTGGGGCGCCACAGTCTTAATATGACGATGGCCGCGCCCCTGATCCCTCTAAACGACCTAGTCATTGCAGGTAGAACCACAGGACCTGTGGGGCTAATTACCACGTCCAAATTGTAAAATCTGTCGAAGGTATTCTGCGAAGACCATCCAGCCGCCATACAAATATCTTTGATCGAACTGCCCTTAGTCCATGCCCACGAGGAGGAAACCGCCCTCGTCGAATGGGCTTTGACACCAATAGGACACTCCACTCCCCGGTTCGAATATGCCAAGGCAATAGCTTCGACCACCCAATGTGATAGCCGTTGCTGGCATCCCGGAACGTGCGCCACTCGAATGGAGAGCAGATGGTGATCGGTCCACAGCAAAAGGCGTGCTGCCTGTTTGCAAAGGGCTCCTGAGTGTACCCCGCCCTGGTGGTTTATGTACGATACCACCGACATGTTGTCCGTGCGAATCAACACGTGATGCCCCCGGACTTGCGTGATGAAGCTCTGAAGAGCCAAGAAAACCGCCTTCAG
Organism: Acrossocheilus fasciatus; assembly: GCA_036784905.1. Taxonomy (NCBI): domain Eukaryota; kingdom Metazoa; phylum Chordata; class Actinopteri; order Cypriniformes; family Cyprinidae; genus Acrossocheilus; species Acrossocheilus fasciatus. Next base: position 28,224,797 of record CM071938.1, read on the forward strand.
CTCGAGGCGATTTATGTGCCACGTTCTCTCCGACTCTGTCCAGTAGCCCGAGGCCGGTATGCCATCGCAATGAGCTCCCCAGCCTCCCCATGATTGACTGGCTGGAGTGTAACACGCTTTTTTGTTTGTTCACACAGAGACCTAGGCTCTGTAGGTGAAGTAGTAGAGCATGTTTGTGGCTGTTGAGCACATCCTCCGAATGGGTCAACACCAGCCAATCATCCAGATAATTTAGTATGTGTACTCCACTCGTTCTTAGAGGAGAAAGCGCCGCAACCACACATTTTGTAAAAGTACATAGCGCCAGTGCTAGCCCGAATGGCATCACCGTGAATTGATACGCCGTGCCTTCGAATGCAAATCTCAGAAAGCGCCTGTGACGAGGGGCGATCTGGATATGAAAATACGCGTCCTTTAGGTCGAGATCGCTTCCCCCAAAGCGGAATACACTTCATCCGTGACGTGTGGTCAAGCGGCAGGGCTTTGATGGCAGCGTAGCACCTGCCTTCAGGGAGGTGGAGGAGGGGCAGAGGTGCGCGGCAATGGATTCCTCAACGGGCAGGATGCGCGTATATCCTCGGGCTTACGCTCCGTCGACTCTGGTGAAAAGCTCCGACCCACCAGCATGAGTACGAGCCAACTGGGGCGCGGCCCACGCCTTAAAGGAACACTCCACTTTTTTTGGAAATAGGCTCTTTCTCCAACTCCCTTAGAGTTAATAAGTAGAGTTTTACCGTTTTTGAATCCATTCAGCTGATCTCTGGATCTGGCGATAGCACTTTTAGCATAGCTTAGCATAGATCATTGAATCCGATTAGACCAGTAGCATCGCGTTCAAAAATGACCAAAGAGTTTCGATAGTTTTCCTATTTAAAACTCGACTCTTCTGTAGTTATATCGTGTACTAAGACCGGCGGAAAATGAAAAGTTGTGATTTTCTAGTCCTATTTGGCTAGGAACTATACTCCCAGTCCGGCGTAATAATCAAGGAACTTTGTTGCCGTAACATGACCGCAGCAGGCGCAGTGATATTACGTAGCGCCTGAAAGTAGTCCCCAGCTATATTATAACTAGTTACCTAGCTGGGACTACTTTCAGGCGCTGCGTAATATCACTGCGCCTGCTGCGGCCATGTTACGGCAGCAAAGTTTCTTGATTATTACGCCGGAATGAGAGTATAGTTCTTAATCATATCAGCCTAGAAAATCGCAACTTCTCATTTTCCGCCGGTCTTAGTACACGACATAACTACAGAAGAGTCGAGTTTTAAATAGGACAAATATCGAAACTCTTTGGTCATTTTTGATCGCGATGCTACTGGTCTAATTGGATTCAATTATCTATGCTAAGCTATGCTAAAAGTGCTATCGCCAGACCCGGAGATCGGCTGAATGGATTCAAAAACGGTAAAACTCTACTTATTAACTCTGAGGGAGTTGGAGAATGAGCCTATTTCCAAAAAAAGTGGAGTGTTCCTTTAACAACCTCGTCGTGCAGGTCGGGGAGGAACGGGGCTCGCTTCCTCGGAGCGGCAGCCCGAGTGAAGGAACCACGAATCTCATCGCTTGCTCTTAGCTGGTTCATCAGTGGACTCTCACTCTACACCGAAATCGCTCACGGCCTTAGTGAGTATCCTGACGAGCTCGTCCTGGAACGCGGCGTGTCCCTCTACTTCAGAGCACTCCTCTGGAGTGCGGGCCCAGTCTTTCTCGGACGCCGTTAGGGACATCGCCTCGTCCATATCTTCGTCGTCCTGCCGCACCGAACGAGACAATCTCCGAAGCGCCAGGGGCGAGTCGAAGACTTTCCTCCGTGAAGCACACCGGAGAGCAGGGTGGGGCGGGGGGTGAATTGCGCCTTTCTGCACGGTCACCCACCTGCGGCTGTCGTCCCACCAGCGGCTCATTGGCGGCGGTGGGACGTTGCCGAGAGAAATCACCGAGGGCGACGTTCCTTCAGGCCCCAAGCACCTGCACTGAGAACTCCTCGTAGTGCAGGCAGCTTGACCCGTTGAGTGCTGCCTCTGCACGGGCGAGACCCAGGCACAGGATGCAGAACTTGTGAGTGTCCGGCAGCTCGATGGGTCCCAAACACAGTGTGCAAACGTTGGACATGCTGGAACGCCGAAAGGGAAATCCGTCTTCTTGCGTCTTCTCCACAGCGGTCTTCAGTAGGATGTGTGAAAGAGGAAGATTCTGAGCTTATATCATTATATAGCGGCGGGAGCCCCGCCCCTATTAGCCGTCTTGGCTGGCATTGGCAAGTGAGAGTTGCAACCTCACTGGCATTGTGCAATAAGATTTCAGGTAGGTTAGGAAGAAAGGGAGTCTCCAAGGCGTTTACGCCATGTCGAGAGACTGCTCTCGAGAGGGAACTAGATTTCTATACAAAATCTCAGAGTTCAAACATTAATTTTAATGTTAATCTTCTTATCTAGTATTTTCACTTCGGTTTCACAGGAACAAAATTAAACAACCTGTCACATAAGAAACTTTTATGCTGAATTTATACTGAGGACTGGGCTACTATGTGCTCTGTTAGTAGGTGAGCATTTAAGGTGAGTCTGTTCTTATGGCTGTTGGTGTTAGTAGGGTGGGTAAGTATTAAAGATGAAGCTGAAATGTGTCCTGCCTTCCTCTCCAGCCACACCTGTGTACATGCAGGTGAGCATGAGACCCAGGGCAGCCATGGCACGGTGTGGACTGGGCATGTTCACACGTTCAACGCTCAGCTTGACTAGTGTCTCTGCGTCCATGCGTGACAACTGCTCAGACAAAAGCAACCGCTCCAGACCTCGCAGAATGCAGTGGTAGATGATGGACGGTGTAGCCTCCTCACTAGCAGACAGCATCATACAGCATATCTGGAAATGTAGAAAAGGTACAAGAGTAGAGAGAGGAGGATCAGTGACGTATCAGTGTCCATGAATAGGAAAAATCTTTTAACAATGTAGCACAAGTTCTTTCTCTTTATATTTGCGTTCGTTTTGAAAAACATTTTACCATACAACACCATTTCCAAGAAGAGTTTAAATTTAAAGGGATATTTCACCCAAAAATGAAACTTTCTAATGAAACCAAACGGTTGCTGGTAGCCATTGACTTCCACAGCAGTTTGTTTTCCCTATACTATCAAAGTCAATGGCTACCATACAGTTTGGTTACCAACATTACTCAAAGTAACTTTTTTTTGTGTTCAGCAGAAGAAAGATACTAACACAGGGTTGGAACAACTTGAGTAAATGATGACAGAATTTTCATTTTTGTGTGAACTATCCCTTTAATTAAACACTTGTGATATGTTATAACCATCAAATAAAATGTAAAAATATGTTTTACTTAAACTTTACTTTATATTTATTTATTTGACATGACTTTCCAAAAACTGAATTATATTTCTGAACTAATGAATTCTGATATTTGTAAAAATAAAAAATAATATTGTGTGTGTATTATATATATATATAATTTTACAAATATCAGAATTTAATAGATCAGAAATATTATTTAGTTTTTGGAAAGTCATGCCATATATATATATATATATATATATATATATATATGGCATGACTTTCCAAAAACTAAATAATATAATATTATTTAGTTTTTGGAAAGTCATGCCATATATATATATATATATATATGGCATGACTTTCCAAAAACTAAATAATATTTCTGATCTATTAAATTCTGATATCTGTAAAATAAAAAATAAATAAATAAATAAATAAATAAATAAATAATAATATTATTATTATTTATATTTATATATATATATATATATATATATATATATATATATATATATATATATATATATATATATATATATATATATATATATATATATATATATATATATATATATATATATATATATATATACACACACACACATACATACACACACAAAATATACCTTGCCCTGTTGCAGAAAGGTCAAATTATAATATAATATCTTGTTTTGTTGTTTCTGCATGCTTGTTCAACCACATGGCATTGTTGGTTGCACCAAATGACTTAATAAATATTTTTTTTCTCTAAATAAATGTTATGGCAAACTACAATAATTTTCTGAATGAATATATTTAGGAGGGGGGAAAAACAGCATAATGTCATTGACCCAGAAAGCGACCAGTTGAGTTTCAGAATTAGAGCAGTAAACACTTTCCCTGCCATTGACAGAATTTTCCAGCTTTCTGCGGCTTTTCTATGACAAAAACGCAATTTTCTCTCTCTTTTTTTCAAAATGTTCAAGATGTTGCTTTTTTTAATGAAATTTACTCATATTCAAATGTTGATAAAAACAGAATGCATGAAGCTAGCGGTGGCAACTGGCAACTTTTTTTTTTACAAAACACTGGCAGGGAAAGAGTTACTATATCAACAAATGTGGCCTCTACCCACCTGAATAATCCCGGCATTGAACTCGGACCCTACATCCAGGGGGTAGTTCTCCATCATGTAGAAGGCCACCGCACACATCACCAACACATGCTGCTGGTTGTGTAGATTCACACATCTGAGAGACACACACCAACAGTGTTAGGCATAAACACACTCATCTATTTTCAGTGAGGCTATCTGATGCTAATTCTAGCCCTGGTCTTTAATGAGGGATCTCAGATCTCAGTAAGACACCATACATTACAGCTAATGAGGAGCTGATGACCATGCAGCGTGCAGGCGTGTGTTGTGATTGCCAGTGTGAGCCTATTATTGAGTCTCCCAGCATGCCACAGAGACTTTGGCATTAGCTTTGACTGCATGGGGCATAACCTCTTAAGAGAGACGCTAACAGTATGAAGTCTTTCATCCAATGCAGGACGCAAGCCGTTAACCTCTCATCCCATATTCTCTTAAATAAAACAGCAAATATTAAGAGTTAGTGGAACACTAATGATTGGTGTGGAGTAGGGGTTAAAGCTCAAGGCTGGTAATAGGAAGACTGTTAATTCCATCCCAGCAAAGACAAAGCGTAAAGCTTGTGTATGTATTCAGGTTGTAGTGTTACTCACTGTGCTATAGCTCTAAGGTTAGAGAGCAGGTATTCACTGACGGTAGGTATAAGCTGGCGTGCCGTATCATCCAGTAGGTCGCACTCTAGCACGTACAGAACGCCGTGAAGAGCGCCAATCCGACTGGGCAGATGAGTGCTGCGCAAGGTGCTCTCCAACAGACGGCACACAGGCTCTGCGATGGCTTTATCCTGACACAAATACAATAGTCCAAACTGTTAAACAGCTGTAACTGAATTTATTTATTTAGCTGTTGCATCAGTGCATATATATGCTCACCATGCCAAGCACTGCGGCTGCTTTGCAGATAGCTGGCACAAGGTACTGGTTGAGAATCTCGTCTTCTGGTGGATGGACCTTCTGCAGCTCAGTCAGAGTGGAGAACATCATATCAAACTGATTCCTCTCAGTAAAGAGATCAGACACTGCCAGCAGCTTGAAGACACAGAGACAAAGAAAGGATACGTGTTAACTGCATAGGAAGAGCAGAGGTAAGTGTATAGAAGAAAATTTGAACGTGTATGATCTTAAAACACAATGTTCTAACTATCAAATGTTTATTTACTGTGCTGGGCAACAAATGTTGAAATATGTCTATTGAATCACTAAACAAATACACAGTATGACTAATATAGTCTGATTCATGAACAAATTACTCCTGTGACCCAGTTCTTGTAAAGAATCACAAAACAACTCGGGAGTTATTAGTCCGAATCGGTCTTAAATAAATGCTGTACTTGATGAAACAGCGGTTACTGAATTTACATCTGACTCATTTCAGTTATGTCTGATTTGAAATGAGGCAAGAACTGTTTTGTAAACTTTAGCTTTGTGAAACGCAAGAAATTATTACTGACTGGTTAGTTCATGACAACATGCAGCAAAATATTATTTCACTTAAACGATTTCTGTAAATTCTAGCTTAATTTAAATGATCATGAATTCAATGTTTAAAACATTAAACACAGTATGCAAGTTTCACCACTAGACGTCGCTTCAAAATATGTTATCAAAATAGCACTTTTTGTGTAAATTTCAAATTTCCTATTTCATTGATTTTAAATGTTCATTTTGTGTACATTTAGTAAAAAGCAGTGAGTGGCACTAAATCTAGATTTCTTTAACAAGTGTTAATTTTGGTTGGCGCCAATAGCTTCATGGGCAGCGCGCAACATATAGCGCTGTTGCACTTTGGGCGTCCCGAGTTCGAGTCCCGGCTCACAGACCTTTCCCAATCATGTCCTCACCCCCTCTCTCCCACCAATAAAAATAAAAGGCAAAAATGCCAAAAAATAAATCTATTAAAAAAAAGTGTTGATTTTGCAGTAAATTGGTAGGTATTTTGCAACAATAGCTGTTCTATCCAGATCATAGCTGTTTCATTGGGGCCAAAAAAAACACCATTTTACATTTTTTGTGAACAAATGAAAAAATATCAATATATATTGATTATCATCAAAATTTGAAAAATATTGAGATGTACATTTTTAGCTCTATCACCCAGACTTACTGTACAGCTTAAAGGCTGATGAATGGACTCACCGATCTGACCACCTCACTGAGGAGCACAACGGGAGTCTTCCTGCTACTGGGGCTGCCAGGGAGGATCCACTGACTGTAGAGCTCCAGAAGGAACTGAGAGCAGGAATGGATATCAACCCCAGCACGATGCTTCCTAGACAGGACAAGAAGAAAGACAATGCAGAGTGTGAAGTCTGAAAGGGTTGCTGATTTTAAGGAGCTATTCTGTAGTAACTTTGCAAGTCTGACCTGGAGTTGATTGGCGATAATGGTGGTGAGGACGGTGCTGGAGCATCTGCTTCATCTTCCTCATCCTCACCCCATTCTTCCTCCCTCAGAGGGGTAATGTTATTTCCTAACCAAACTGAGTGAATTGACACCTACAAAGTGTACAGGATTGATATTGTAAGTAATGATGTGCCTGAAGGCGAATACCATATTTGGAAAGGCAAAGATTATGGTCTTAAAATGAATAACAAAATCCATCCATAGAAAAAATATTTGTCATGCACTCCTTGTGTTTGCTGGATAAAAGGTAAGCTAAAGAAATAGCGCAATATTATGTATACATCAACCTCTAAAATTACTACGCAACAGTTTTTTTTAACAGATTTTATGTTAATAAAATCAAGATTTGTAGAGTAGTCCGTTTACTAACTTGACCCAGTTTGTAGTCCATGTTGCCAATCTCCCTCTCCGTGTTAATCTGCAGCAGGAGTTTCTCATGGCTAATGAGGGTGCCTGAATATTGCAGATATATACACACACACACACACACACACACAAAGGTCATGAATATAACAAGAGACACACTGCACATATAAAACAAAAGGATCTTTCGGCTGACCACTGACCTGCTGTTGAGGATGATAAGGATGGCACGGGGTCCCAGGCCTGATAGGGGAAGTATGTGGCAATGTTTTCTCTCTTTGACACCATGGCCTGAATCTCACGCTCAACCATGCCTCTAATCACACTCAGCTTACGACCAAACCTACAAAACACACACGTAAAATGTATGATCACATCTAAACCTAGAGGCCCAACACATGAATGAAAAATGTATACAAACCTTGTGTCCAGAGCTTTAAGGATTTTGTTCCGGGGTTGCTGTTCAGGGCAGCTGACGGCTGGATTCCCTGCTGTCGGCAGAGTCATGGCACTCAGCACCAGAGAGGTGATGGCCTGAACCGCCAGTACATTTATCTGAGTCCTCTCCATATCCTCATGTGACACAAACAGACACGTCTTATCTATCACTCACAGTATCCAAAACATGGACGAGTGTTCTGGCAGAAGTTAAATGATTTACCTCTTGCTGGGTTTCCTCTTCTTGGTCCATCGTGATAGGCTGAGTGACCAGCACTCCCAACAGAGTGGCCCACGTCTCCTCAAACTGTGTCCGACTGCTCCAGCCTGCAAAACCACATGAATGAATCAAATTGCTTAATAATCATGTATTATAAAAAGGACTACACATGTTTGCCTGACATCAACACAGTGACAGATTGTATAAAGCTATCGAAGTTTGACTAAATTCTTTGTCTACCAATTAATTTAAACATTTCACAATCCAAATGGTGCTAAAAATGTTGTTTCTCACTTGTGTAAAAATATGCAAAAATACTCTAAATAGGTATTTTATATAGGACAGATTGTTTTTCAGATGTGTTTATGTATTTTTTTAATGTTTGAAAGATGAAATGGATGCTCACCAAGATTACATTTCACTGATCAAAAATCCAGAAAGAGTAAGGTCGTGAAATTTTATTACAATTTAAAAGAACTGTTTTTTTATGTTTGTTTTTTTTAAATATTTTTTCTAAATTGAAATTTTTTTGGAAACCATGATACTTTTTTTCAGAATTCTTCGACCAACAGAAAGCATTTATTTGAGGAAAAAAAATGTAACAATATAAATGTCTCTACTGTCACCTGTGATCAATTTAATGCATCCTTGCTGAATAAAAATATCATTTTTTTTTTATACCGAAAAAAAATCTTACTGACTCCAAGCCTTTGAGCGGCTGTTTTCAATTGTTAACTGGACAGAACAGCTTACCTATTTAATGTATTGTATGCAAATGTATTTTAAATTATTTATCCAGAACCACTTTTAAAGAGACAGAGGACTCTGAAACTAGTCTCCCGTACCCAGAGTATTAATGCGGTAGAGGAACTCTCTGAAGACATCTTTCTCCTGCAGGAACTCTACAGGGATCTCAGGCAATGCTGTGCCAAATTCTCCACTCGGCCTGGGGGACCAGCCCAGCTTCCAGACCTATTAAATCAAGCACATCAATACTTTCATACACTTCTAAACACACATACACACAACGAATGCATAAACACTCAATGATACTCTCTCACCAGTGGTGGGATTCTGGTGTAGCTGTTCACAACGGGCAGCCTGGCCAGGCTGATGATGACATTCCGTAGAGTAGGTGTAAGGAATGCTGGGAAGTTCTTGTTTCTATGGTGACCCAGAGCCAGCACACTCTGCAGACCTTCAACCAGCTCGGCCATGATCTCACAACACCGCCATTCAAGTTGTTCTAAAAAAAAAAATAAATAAATAAATAAAAATACCAAACAGAGAAATTAACACTTGCTGCTGTGGTCATCATGGATCAGTGTGTAACATGTACGTGTCAACTTACTATCTGCAGAGTCCAACTCGTCTTCTGACTGCTCTGATGTTTTCCGCTCTGGCCTCAGAAGCTGGTCACCAGGACCAACAGCAACTACATAACACATCATAATCACAAAATGAAAATAAATTTTCAAATTGATAGCACTTTTATAAGGTTTCAGTAGGCTGTGTTTTATAGAGTTTTGTAACACACACCTGCGTGGATGAGGAGCTGTATACAGTGGATGATGGAGCAGGTGTGTGTAATGTAGGTTTGGGAGGCAAAGTGTGTCCACACCGCCGGCTGCTGGAGAGCCAGACACAGACACGACAGACTCATCTGCATGTCCACACTCAGAGGCAGCTGATCCTGCAGCAAACGCCAAACCACCACCTACAGAGATAGAAAGAGAAATATGAGCTGAGTGCCTTTTATTTATATAGAGCTCCGTGATTTCTGCAATGCGGAAAACAGAATCACAGAATCCAGTTATAGAACTTTAACGTATAAGATGGTATATCATGTAATTTGGGTAAGGCTGCACCCTTAAAGGGATAGTTCACCCAAACTACCCCATAATTACTCCCCCTCAAGCCACCCTAGGTGTATTTGACTTTCTTCTTTCAGACGAATACAATCAGAGTTATATTAAAAATGTCCTGGCTCTTCCCTTTATAATAGCAGGAACGGAAGTTGAGATTTTGAAGCCCAAAAAAGTGTGCCCATTCATCATAAAAAGTACTCCACATGGCTCTGGGTGCTTAATAAAGGCCTTACACAAAAGCTTACACAATGCCTACACTAAGTCACTCCCTCGTGAATGCGTGTACAACAGCTAGCCGAAGCTAGAGACCACTGTTTATAAAGTTTTAAATATGAATATTTTTCAAATACATCACTTCAGGAGGCCTTTATTAACCCCCTGGGCCATGTGGACTACTTTATGATGGATGGATATACTTTTTTGGGCTTACAAATGTTCAACCCCCATTCACTGCCATTATAAAGCTTGGAAGAGCCAGGATATTTTTTTATTATATAGCAGCCAGAGCTTCTAACAGCAGCTGCAGTGATGCCATGACTTTACCAATTGCCGAATGGCTCTTTTACTGAGAAGGCAGGACTATTACGCCAAATTGCATAATGCACTTTCTCCCATTCATAAGTAACAGGAGTGCACTGTCTTTGTATATATAGCTACTTTGTACTTTACTTACTGGCATCGCCCAGTAAGTATTGTGATATCATGTAGGCCTATATCTGTTTATATCAGCGATCGATCGTTCTACCTTCTAAGATGTCGGCATTAGCCATTAAACAATTCATATTTGTCAACCACTAGAACATTTCATATAAAAATCACCCTATTTGGAAAGGATGCATCAGACTTACCTCTATGGCGAGGGTGCTGAAGGTGGTAATGAGTGTCTCTCTGTCTTTGGGAATGTGCAGTGAGGATGGCAGTTTGGACAAAGACATCAGGTACTGACTCAACACGCCACACAGACTCAACACCGTCTGATAAAACCCAGGCTCACCTGCAACCACACACATAAACGCATGCAATGAGAGAGTGTGTTCATTACCACTTTATTATAATTTGCAGAATATGCCACAAAGGATAATTCCTATGTACTTACACCTACGAATGTTTAGACACACCTACTCATTTTTTATTATTACTATTTTCACCATATTGGAATAATAATAATAATAAAGTCATCAAAACAATGAGATACCACAAATGTAAGGAAGGGGATTTTGCAGTGACCACAGCAATGTTAAACAAACTTTGCCTTTGCCTTGATTACAGTATTGTACACATTTGTATGTTGATCAGCGCCACCTAATGTAGAGGAGCAGATTTGGTTGTCATTTAGCTAAGCTAATAATGAATTAAATTAAATGTAAAATTATTATATTTTATTCAATTAATATTATTATATTCAATTTGATTAGGTTCTTAAAACATCAATGTGAGCATTAACCAAAATCAGAAAACATATATATGAATGTATCATTGGATTGGATTATTGAAGTATTAACTTCAAGCAAAAAAAAAAAATTATAATAAAAAAAAAGTTATTATATTATATTATATTACATTATATATATATATATATATATATATATAAAAATAAATAAGCAAACTGGCAAAAAAGCCCTTGAGTTAGCAAAACGAATTAATTTTTTGTGCATGAGTAGGCATACTGTTTGGAGTAAATAAGCTTAATTCTGATTGCGACTCACTGTAGACTTGATTAAGCTTCTGCCAATAGTCGGCACACGTTTTGGAGGAGGGTAGGAGGGGCTGATGAGGGGAGGGGAGGAGCTCTACAACACCAGCCAATCGCTCGAAGGCCACCTGTTGAACTGTGTCAAATAAAACCGTCCCATGATCCTTACACACCCTCTGTACCCCAACACTCAGACATGATGCCAGCAGACACAAGTTAAAGTCCTGCAAATACAATAGCACAACTTCAGTGTCTGTTCGTGTTATATAAAGAGAGATATGAGGAGATTTCCCCCTTCCATGTAAAGCGCTTTGAGTACCCAGAAAAGCAGTGTATAAATGTAACAAATTATTATTATAACATGCATGTATTTGGTCTTTACCTTGCAGGTCATGATTGCGTTTAGGTCAGATTGAGGAAGTTTTGTCAGCAGCTCTGTAGTTTCATATAGAGCTCCTTCACCTCTCAAACAACACTGAGATTTCACCAGAGCAACATACCACTCCTGCAATACAAACATACACACAAAATAGTTGTTTTTGCCAAGAAGTTTTTTGGCAAAAGTCTAGGTGACTATTTTCACCTAGAAAGCATCATTGTAAGTCATACTTTATCGGGTTCCACATTTTCAGGGGGAGGGGGCGGGTCCCCATCCAGTGGGTGTGAGGTAATGGGGGCGGAAGGGCCCGTGGTATCTTCAGCAATGGTGGCTCTGAACCTGTCCAGCAGGGAGTAGAACCGCTGATGCCTGACATAAGAAAAAAAGGATATTTTAAAAATCAGAGTTCGGAGATCTTATCAACAGCGACATAAGAAGTAGACTGATGATGTGCCTTACCTTTGCGCAAGGCCACTGGTCTGCAAGTACTGCTGAATCCTGTCCAGCTCCTCCAATGGCAGCTGAGCGACACTATTCTACAGCAGGAGGAGAAAACATGACCCTCAATAATCATTTAGTGCAGTTGATCTCAAGCAGGGGTCCAGGGCCCACTAGGGGGCCTCAGCACACTTCCAAAGGGGCTGCAAGTTGGCTTAAGATATAAAATTGGCTAAAACACATTAGACGTAAAGCTGACATTTTATTTCTTATTTTAATTTGTTTTTCTCAACAACATTCATTTCTATTTAGGAGCCATGATTCTCACGGCCTTGGAAATCCTGGATATATGAGGGAGGTATAAAAGTGAGATTTCTACACCTCAATAGAACACTTTTGTACACCTTTCTGGAGTTTTATTTTAGGTTTTGATGTCCTTAAGAATATATATTTGCGGTATAAGTACCAAAAACCATCTCAATATATTTTTACAGCTCCTCTTTCAGGAGCTCTGCTAAGAACAGGTCGATTTTGACCTGTCTAATTAATATTCATGAGCCTCTCTTCTGATTGGCCTGTTGTTTTCTGAGTGACGCACAGCCAGGCCAACCACAGGTAACTAGTTAGGGCCGACGTCGCAATTACATCCCATTACGGCCCATTCAAACCAGCGCAGATTCGGCTATATAAGGAGCTTAAAATATCATCTTGTTGTGATGTTGGGTGCCAGAATTGATGTAATACAGCCTCAAATTAGAAATTTGATCGCATACCTGCTGCCACTCCCAGACCAAAAACCGATGACAGCTGTGGTTAAACGCGATAAAACGAGTGGACTGGACAGAAACTATCGTCAAAAATGCTCGCGTTTGCAGCGCACGCTTATCAGAAAAGGTTAAATAAAGTATTGTCTTTTGTTGTTATGGGCGTGTATTAAATAATGTCTGTGTGCATGTGTGTAAAACAACAAACTGACGATTTATAATCATTTGTAATTGTATATACATTGTCGTGATTAATTGTGGCTGGAGGATGGATGGGATGGTGGCCAGGGCTCGGGGTGGTGACTGAGTAGTTCCGACGTCACATTTTTACGGAAGTCGCAAGGGCTCGTGAAAAAGCACAGCTACTTTATGCAGGCTGTGCGCATTTTACTGTGGATTGACTGTTTTGAAACTTATATGGTAGTTACATAGCCCCTAGACCTCAGTTATCATGAAAAAAAAAGCCAGGAAATTTCAGTTTTGACAATATGGGACCTTTAAGAAGTCAATCTTAAGAAATTGTCTTAATAGATATTTTCTAGATATATCAGTCTCTAAAATATTTTAGCAGGTAGAATTTGTTATTAGTTAGTAAAAAAAAAAAAAAAAAAAAAAAAAAAAAAAAAAAAAAAAAAGAGTCATGTAAATTTATTGAAAGACTGAAGAACATTCAGTAATTGAATCTTTTTATTACACACACATATATATATATATATATATATATATTTACTTTATCTAAAAATATTTGTACAATATTTATATACATTTTTAAAAATTTAATTACATTTATTCAAATTGCCTCTCTCCTAGTTTCTCTCTACAATAACAGCAGCCTTGTTATTACAGCAGAAGTGCCAAAAATGTGTTGGGAGGGAGCTCTAAATGTGGTCTTTGGCAGCATGGGACCTCTGAGTCAGTAAGGGTGAGATCAGTGGATTTGTTTTTGATAAAGTGAGACATAAGAATAAATTTTGAAGAAAAATTTTAAAAAATATATTTGTGAACCTGGACCACAAAACCAGTCTTATTGCTGGGGTATATTTGTAGCAATAGCCCAAAATGCATTGTATGGGTCAATTATCGATTTTTTTTTATCATTAGGATATTAAGTAAAGATCATGTTCCATGAATATATTTAGTAAATTTCTTACCGTAAATGTATCAAAACTTAATTTTTGAATAGTAATATGCAACTTCATTTGGACAACTTTAAAGGCGTTTTTTCCTCAATATTTGGATTTTTTGCACCCTCAGATTCCAGATTTTCAAATAGTTGTCCGATCCTAACTAGTCATACATCAACGGAAAGCTTATTTATTCAGCTTTCAGATGTATAAATCTCAATTTCGAAAAATTGACACTTAAGACTGGTTTTGTTGTCCAGGGTCACATTTAGAAAATGACTGGAAAGCCACTGGCTGCTAAAAATTATTTAGAAGCCAAATATTCCAGAATTGCTTCATATGGATTGGTGGTTAAGCCACACGTCCTCAAAACTATTGCAGTGGTAGAAGATCCCCAGGAAGATCTCTTTAATTTTAACTACATTTGAATTTTTTGTAGTAGTAGTATTTTAATTGTGTCTTTTATTTGCAATTTTAGTTTTATTCAATTATAGTCTTTTACACCAAATGGCACAGACAGTGAAATAAGGAGGGAGGGAGGGAGGGAGGGAGCGAGGGAGTGAGGGAGTGAGGGAGTTTTACCTGCAGGGTCTCAGCAAGCAGCATCTCCACACGTCTGCAGGCGAGCGTGTCCACCATGCGAGCCAGCACACGGAAAGGCGTGTTGAGAAGCTTGTCGACGTATAGCATGAGCAGAGCCCCAGACTGACTTAGATGAATGCCTTCCAGACACTGCAGGGTCTTCTTCAGCATTACCGGCTGGAGATTTACACAGTTAATATGCAAGTAACAGAAAAGATCATCACAGCATGAACTCAAAGAAGATGCAATGCATATGTATATACATACAGTAGAAAGGTTGTCACAGCGTGATTGTATAGCCTGTATGAAGAGTCCGCTGGCTGCAGAATTTCGGTGCACAGCACTGATGAGATCCTGCACTGGAGGCTCATGGGAAAGACTGATCAGATCGCTCACATGATTCACTGTCAGCCAAGTCAGATGCTCAGAGTCATGCAGGTTTTGACACTGAGAGGGGAGGAGAAAAAACGGTAACACTTTAGAATAGGGAACACTTATTAACTATTAACTACGACTTTTCCCTCAATAAACTCCTAATTTGCTGCTTATTAATAGTTAGTAAGGTAGTTGTTTAGTTTAGGTATTGGGTAGGATTAGGGATGTAGAATAAGGTCATGTAGAATAAGGCATTAATATGTGCTTAATTACTACTAATAAATGGCTAATATTCTATTAATATGCATGCTAATTAGCAACGAGTTAAGAGACCTTAAAATAAAGTGTTACCAAAAAAACAAACATGAATTTTTTTTGTAAAGTGCAATGTATAGGCCTAATATGTTTTATTAGAAATATGATGAATGGTAATCTTGGAAAACAGAGATCAGTTATCAACCGACTTAGAGATTTCTTTAATTATCAGAATCATATATATATATAGGCCGTTACATTCACATTAAATAGTTAGTTCACCCAAAAATGACAATTTTGTCATTAATTACTCACCCTCATGTCGTTCCAAACCCGTAAGACCTTCATTCATCTTCGTAACACAAATTAAAATATTTTTGATGAAATCCGAGAGCTTTCTGAGCCTCCCATAGACAGCAAGGGTCCTAACACCATCAAGGCTCAGAAACGTAAAAAGGACATCGTTAAAATAATCCATGTGACACCAGTGGTTCAACTGTAATTTTACGAAGCTACGAGAATACTTTTTGTGCACAAAGAAAACAAAAATAATGACTATTCAACAATTCATCTCCTCCGCGTCACCCTATAGTGCCATTTTGGAGAATGTCACATATGTAAACAACATATGCAACGTACGTAAGCGGATATGGTGTTTCTGTTCAGATCAAAGAGTAAACAAAGTATCCGTGTACATACGTTGCATACATCATTTAAAAATGGCGCTAAAGGGTGACAAATTGTTGAATAGTCGCCATTTTTGTTTTCTTTGTGCACAAAAAGTATTCTCGTAGCTTCATAAAATTACACTTGAACCACTGATGTCACATGGACTATTTTAACGATGTCCTTGTATCTGAGCCTTGATCGTGTTGGGACCCTTGCTGTTTATGGAGGCCCAGAAAGCTCTCGGATTTCATCAAAAATATCTTAATTTGTGTTACGAAGAGGAATGAAGTTCATAGGGGTTTGGAACGACATGAGGGTGAGTAATTAACGACTTATATGACTTTAAGGGACAGTTCACCCCAAAAATGGACGTTCTGTCATCATTTACTCACCCTCAAGTTGTTCCAAACATGTAAAAATTTCTTTCTTCTGCTGAACACTAAAGTAGCTATTTTGAAAAATGTGAGTAACCAAACAGTTTCTGGTGCCCACTGACCTACCAATTGATTTTTTATCCCATACTACGGAAGTCAATAGGGACCAGCAACTGTTTGTTCACCCACATTCTTTAAAATATCTTCCTTCTGTTTAGCAGAAGAAAAACTCACACAGATTTGGAACAATTTGAGGGTTAGTAACTAATGACTGAATTTTTATTTTTGGGTGAACAAAGTAAAAGTATTAAAAAAATTTAAAATAAATAAAAATCTTAAGTGATATGGAAGTTAGGGGAGATAAAATAAAACTCAAGCTCATGACACTGCTTTAAAAAGGGCACACATTGCTTAAGAAATCTCACCACGTAGTCACAGAAGAGGATAAGTGCTCCTCGTCGGACGATCTCTCTGTTACACATAGCCAGCTTCCCCTCAGGCCTCTCCTCCTCTCCAGATGAGTGCGGGCTCAGCAGCTTAGTGCTGGACAGACTGTGCCTCCTGATGGAACGATAAAGGAAAAACAATTTGCTTAAAGGAAAAGTAGCATATTTCAATAAACAACAATAGATCTACTACCACAGGCTTTTACCTCTTACAAAGAGCAATTTCAAGCTTCACTTAACCAACACATAACTATTAACTCATAAATTGCTGCATGTAAGGGTAAAAACAAATTGGCCTTTGTTTTTGCCCTTACAAGCAGCAATTTATTCGAAAAGTTACCAAAAATTTTGCTTGGTTGTAACAGTCAGATGAGGATTCATTAGGCTGCTAGCTCATAGTCTGACCTGGGTGTCTGATGCACCTCAGACCACCAGGTGTAGTTGGTGTAGTTAATGATGAGAAGGACCTGACACCAGAGCAGGACCAGAGATGGGTGTGTAGTGATAAGCTGGAGCACCAGGCTGTTCAAACCCTCCAAGGTATAAAAACTACCCCCTTCGCCTCCCTCTGCCTTCAGCAGCCTGCTGCCCGCTGCCGTGATCCGCCGGAACATTCCTGAAAAGTTTAAGGGAAATGGGAATTTACGGAGAACACTGAGTCTGCTGAACTTGTAAAGGGCCAGTGTTTGGTTCTTACACCCTGACATGTGACTGTATATGAGTTGAGACATGTGAGATGTGGGCTCTGCCTACCTGATTTGAAGATGTGGATCAAACACATGAGCAGCGTGCCCAGCTGCTGACAGTAGAACGTGTGCTGTTGTTCACTCATGTCAACTTTCACTTGCTTAGTGGCGATATCATCCAGCAACACCCCCACTAACTGCAATAAGAACCTGACAAACAAAAAGAGATTAATAACTGTATTTATTAAGAACTCTGGCAATGTCTCCAGGATGCTTCAAGAGACCTACCTGCAAAGCTACCTGAAAAGCTATGTGCAAGTACACAAAAGCAGCTTTAAGTGCAAAGGATGGTCACTCCAAATGTTGATTTGAATTAGTTAATAGAAGTTAACTGATAAAGAAAATCCATTTATGACATTATTTTTGACAGCATCCTCATTTTACAGCATTTTTTCACAAGTGCCTAAAACCTTTAACAGTAATGTAGCTTTACAGGTAGGTTTCTTGAAGCATCTTAGAGACGTTGCCACAGTTCTTCTGGATTTGGTCTGTCTCAGTTTCTTCATGTCATTCCAGACAGACTGGATGATGAACAGATCTCTGTGTGGAGCACTGGCTGTTGTCAGATGATTACAATTAACGGTAAAATTAATGTTTGGAAATGTAAACTGATATTTCCTACTGACACACTACAGCAAAAGATAGAAATAACTGACTTAAACCCATTTTTTAGCTGGTGAAAATACTAGTGTTCTAATCATTTTGGCCACCGCTGTAATTTATTTTATTACTTAAAAATTTAGCGTTCATTTTTCCACACACTGACTGACTTTATTTCCAATGACCAGCAGTTACCTAGCAAAAGTTTCCTCCGGAGGGACGCGTTGCAGTTCCCCATTGGCGTCTTCCACGGTGGTGGGCGGAGCTTCAGGAGGGGACGGGTTATCGTCACACAGTTGACGGATGGCGGGACAGGAGAGGAGGTAAGGCGACAAAGAAAGCTCCTGAATACGAGACAGAATGATGTCCTCTGTGGATTGTGAGATGAGGACACGTAGAATGGCAAGAATCCCAGACACCCACAACTGCACCGTACCCACTGATGCCTACAGAAGAAAACAGGAAAACAATGAGCCAACTAATAGGATGAAGGTAAGCTTGCCCATTGCTGCAGGAGTATAAAATCAAGCACCTAGCCTTGTAGTCTGCATTTATAAATATTTGTGAAAAAATGGGTTGTTCAGAAGAGCTCAGTGAACTCAAGTGTGGTAATATGAAAGGATGGCACCTTTGCATTAAATTAGTTTTCTAGATACTCCACGTCAACTGTAAGTAGCTGTTTTTTACAGCCTCTCTTCATCCTATTCACCTAATAATAATAATATCTACTGCATGTGGAAAGTAATTATGCAATGTGTGACCGGAGGTTCTCACTAGTGTAGAAGGTGTGATGAACATGCTCTTCAGTAGCATGTCCACAGGCCGCAGAGAGGAGGGAGCCACCGTCTCAAACAGTGTGTTTAACACGCCCAATGCCTCGTGGGAGTCCAGGTGCATCTGTCAAGCACACAGATACAAATCTGTAAAGCACACTTATTTAAAAAAAAAAGTTTATTAGATTTTATTCTGAATTTGAGATGAAACTCTTAGAAGAAGAGTCAGGAAGTCGATTAGACCGAGCCGCACATGCTGTTTGCCGATCATTGGCAGTATGATGTCAGCAATCTGCCGTGAAAGCCTCTTCCATTTATCTTCATTCTCTTTATGGCACTGCTGTAGGACTAGAATAAACATCTCCAGCACCTACACACACAAACATCCATTATTTTACATGAATGCAATAAAAGTACAAAGTTTTTCCAAACTAACAGACCAGCACAAAGTGTTACCTGATGGTGTTGTATGAGGCGTAGCAGCATGGACACCACCACCTCCTTCTGCGTGTCCAGCTCCTTCCCTGCATCTGCTTTATTGGAGCCACGCAGCACAAAGAGGTCATGTACTATAGGCTGCAGTGCAGGGATTGCTGGGAAATAAAGAGAAGAATAAGAATGAACAATTAACTTTTTTAAATGATTAGATTAATGATTCATCTATATGTAATATTATGTGACATTTTAAAGCCAAAAAATGTAGTTTTTGTTTGTTTTGTTTATTCAGTATTAGTAAATTAGAACATTTGGAATGGTGTTTTTTTTTTTAAGTTACACAGTCATTAATTATTCTGCTCAAGAGATGTGAATATATTTTCGTATTGTGAATCTACACACCGTGTGTTACTGCCTTCCTGTCGCTGGCCATGATGCCATCGCACAGCTGAATGATCTTTGGGATGCTGATGATCTGTTTGGAGTGGTAGCGCTCATAGGACAGCAGAACCAGGAAAAAGAAAATGTTGGGCACAATCCCTTCAGAGTCCCTACACAGAAAAAATAAATCAGTTAACTGCAAACTAATAATATTATCATTATCTATATATCTGAGCATGTGCATTTGAGTGTACACTACAGTTCAAAAGTTTGGGGTCAGTAAGATTTTTTTTTCCAATAACACTTATTAAGCAAGGATGAAATAATCAAAAGTTACAGTACAAATACATATTATATTATATCATATCATATCATATCAGATGCAAAAGCCTCTGTCAGTTTTCTTTAAAATGATCATTTCTTTCTGGCTACTATGCATAGGTTTCTGTGTAAGTACTGGTACTTCTGAATGGGTTAAGGCTGGGATTTAGCACATTTGAAGTGAAAGTACTTGATAAACATATACTATGTGTGGAGAGCTTACACTCAGTATTGTTATCTAATTTTTGACCAAGATGGCTTTTAGAGGCGTTTTCACTGGAACCAGGGGCGTCATGCACTCATTATTTTTGAGGGGGCACGAGTGGGTGTGTGTGTGTGGGGGGGGGGGGGGGGGGGGGGGGTCATGTGGCACACAGCAGCCACAATATCACTCGTTTTATTTTTTTTTCCTGTTTATTAAAAACATTCTCAAACGCATTAACTATATCCTGAAATATCTCAATTCTCACCTTTATAGATTGTGATGGTCAAAGTAGCCTTATAATTAGTCTATTAACTATGCATAAAAACCTGAATGTTTACTTAAGTACCAGATATGGGTGTCATTCCATAACACATTTTTAATACGACTGACTTTATATTTAACGTGAATATTAAAAACATTGCAAGTTAGGCTGCTTATCATAACACTTTCATTGTACAGAAAGAGAGCAAAGAACGTTTACATTATCAAAGAACATTTTCACTGACAGTCTAGAGTTCAAGCACTCTCAAAAACTCGTTTCTAATGAGAAAATTCGGCAAAAAGATGTATTCAGTCAGCGAGTCGGTGAAGAAAACACAGGCATTTTAGCGATGACTCATCTGAACACCTCTGATTGGTCATTGCATTCATAAGCTCTACAGAATCGTGTGTGATTGGTTATAATGTGCAATGCTGTAAAAACTTGTCTGTCTCTGGCTCATAAGAGATTTCATAAATATTTTAAAAAATCTCACTCTAAATGACCCCAAACTTTTTAAAGGTAGTGTATGTTGTTGTGACTATGTCAGACTGTCTTACCTGAACTGCCCCACTTCAATATACTCAAACTGCTTCAGCACGAAACCAATGAATACCTGAAACAAACACAGGGTACTAAAATATAACAACAGTGTATGTCTAACCCAGAAATAAAATAATAGCAAGATTTATTTTGATTCTCAATTAGCTGAGTAAAGTAGCATTTTGACTCAGTCGGAGTTTGATCCACAGCTCTAAAAGACTCACCTGGTCTGAATCAAGCAAGCAGTAGTTGACCCGGAGCTGCACAAGTTGGGCGAGAAGGTCCAGCACCTGTCTTTGCAGGGCCACTGAGGTGCTGGTGGTGTACTGCTTCAGAGCCTTTATCACCAGCGGCTCAAACAAACGGATGTGATTATGAATGGCATTCTGAAACACACACAAGTAGTCTAATATTAGACACTTTAACTGTAGTAAGTTGTCAAGATGTCATTGTTATGTTTTTTAATTATAGTCATGAATTATAAGGCAGCCTACCTTGTCTCCTCGGTGGCGAGTGACATTAGTGATACTCGACCTTAACTGGTTGGAGACTTTTTGCATGACATCAAACCACCTACACCATCATAGAGTTGACGTTTAGTCATAATGGTACTCTTAAATTTGTTTACTATATTTATAGGTGCATCTTTCTGAGGAAATATTATACACAAGTCTTCTCTCACTCACCCAGAGGCGTCCTGTTCTTGTTCAGCTTGCACCATGTTTCTGAGGCTGGCATCTGCGAGGGCCTGGGTAAAGTGAGTGTATGGGGCCATGAAGCAGTAATGGTAGAGGCCGGGTCTGACGCTGGTCGAGCCGAGCCGGAGGGCCTTGCCCTGGGACCGACACGGGTGAGATGAAGCCCCCTCATACTGAGATGCAAGATTGGTCCCAAACAACGCCTTCAACAGCTGTAAACACAGAGCACATTATGAAGCCAAGGACTTTGCAATATCATGGATTAAAACAGAACATTTACATTTATTCATTTTGGCAGATGCTTTTATCCAACAGAAGAGTTAAGCGTGTCTAACCTGCTGAACACACACAGTGGCCATAGTGGGTTCCCGAGAGAAACAGGACTTGAGGTAACCCAGGATCTCTTCAACACACTAGAAAGATTAAAAACAGGGTTAAAGTTAGTTATTGACATTAAGTTTGCTTCACTCACTGTCAAGAATTAGGCTTTGATGTCATACTTTGCCAATATCATACAGGGTGGCCAACTCAAGCAGCTGTGAAAGGACATCAAGCGCTGACCTCAGGAAACTCCCAAACTTCTCATTGGTGTTGTGAAGGTCTAACGTGACCTTGGAAAAGAAAATAATAATTATAAGCAAAATGAATCCAGTAGGAATGGGCATTTTGTTCATCTTGTCCACCTGAATTGAGTGTTTTTAATGATATATATATATATATATATATATATATATATATATATATATATATATATATATATATATATATATATATATATATATATATATATATATATATAAAAACAATTTATAAACATATTTATTGTGATATCTTGTTTTGCTTCCCTTAACTAGCTACTAAACTACTAAAAATGTTACAAAAGTTAGGGGTGGGTATAAATGTTTAATGTTTTTGAAGGTCTCTTATGCTGCCCAAGGCTGAATTTATTCAGTAATAACAGTAACATTTTGAAATATTTTTACAATTTAATTCATAAATTATTACTGTGACTGCAAAGCTGAATTTTCAGCATCATTACTCCAGGCTTCGGTGTCACATGATCCTTCAAAAATCATTCTAATATGCTGATTTGCTGCTCAAGAAACATTTCTGATATCCAATTTTGACAAAGGTTGTGCTGCTTAATATGATTTTTTCAGGATTCTTTGATTAATACAAATTTTAAAAGAACAGCATTTATTTGAAATAGATTTTCTATAAGAATGTGAATGTCTTTACTGTCAATTTTGATCAATTTAATGCATCGTCCCTGAATAAGTGTATTAATCTCTTCCAAAAAGGAAAAAATATCATGCTGAGCCTCAAACTTTTCAACAATAGTTGCTATATACAATAGACAAACCAAAACGTTCGACTGCAAACTGACTTTGTAGTTAGCATGTGTAGCTCTCAGTGCATCATAAAGCTTCAGATAAGGAGGGAGGTGATAAAAGCTGCCCAGAGTGGTGGATTTGTTAACCACTGGTGTCGCTGTGCTGTCCGCTGCTCTGCCTGTACAGAAAAACAGTACAAGATACCTGTAAATATTCAATTAATAAATAAAATAAACGTATTTTCCTTGTTTACTGACAGTGGCATTATTCATATGTATGGTCAACAGGTGGCGCTGCAGGTGTGACTGTACCTGTGTTGGCTTCTCCTCCTTTCTTTGGGCTCATGGGGGTGGTGCTTGGCTCCGTCATCTCCTTCTCTTTACCCTTCCGTCTGATTGGACTGAGAGAAGGAGTGTTGCTCAATGAGGGTAAAGTAGCCTGGAAGGAAAGATTAATCCCATTGAGATAAATTTTACTAATGTGATGTGATAGCATTATGGTAATCAGGATCTATTGAATGCTTCGTTTACCTTGACCGCAGGGCCTGGGGGTGTGTCATCCAACACATGGGCGCAGATGTTGAGGATCTTCAGCAGGTGTGAGAACAGCTGCTCCACCATAACAACCAGAGCGCGGTCGTTAAGAGCAGGCCACGCCTCCTCCACCTTCGAGGGGGCGGGGTTGGACTCCTCCTCTCCTGCCCATGGACTCTTCATGCACTTCGGTGCAACGGCTACAAAACCAGATAGAAAACAACATTTTAAATACAAATGGGCCTAAAACAAAGTAATAAATAAATAGCTCCAGAGATGAGACCTTCATTAGACTTGGATGAACGGAATAAAATCACACTTAACACTCCGAGGCTGTTTGGTCATTTTTAATTTGTGTTTATTTTATAAAAATTAGGTTTCCTTAATCTGAGTGCTTTAATATTTGGTGACTTTTTTTAGGTATGTAACCTGAAGGAACAAAACAAATAACTTTGTTAACATTCAATAAGCGGACATAAAGGTGCACTTTGGCGGTCAAAACTGACTGGCCACAGGAAATAACAAGAAAAGATCATAATGCAGAACTAGTAAATAAAATCTAAATATCAACCAGTAATAAAATCTACATATCAATGCCGAACAAACACACAAAAGACCCCCAACAGACAAGGGTTTAGGAGGGGTAAAAAAGATAATTTCTTTAAAACAAAAATAAATAAATAATAGTTATAGTTTTCTCAAAATTGACTGCAAACAGCCAAGGCGTGACTGTGGCTAATCTAATCTAAATGAGTTTGTACCAGCGAGAAGATTTCCAGCCAGTAGCAGAGCAGCCTGATGGGCAGAGAGATCAAGAGGGAACCAGGCAGAGGAGATGAGAGACAAAACCATACTGGCCACACCGACCGTCAGAGACCGCCGTACCTCTTCACTACCACCAGGCTGAGAGAGACTACAGAAGAAGAGAACATTTTACTACTGCAGCGAGTGAAACAGACACATAAAACATGGAGATTTGCTTTTTATATTCTTTCTACTAACAATATGATCAAGACATCAAATGTACTGTAAGCAGGTTTTATTCTTGGTCCTACAGGAAGACTTTACTGCTGTAAGGTTCAGATTTTTCCAAACAAAAAAAAAGTGTGTACCTAAAGGAGCGTCCTCGGCTCCGGTACTGGCTGGAGCGGTTGAGATGAAAGACAGACGAGCTCACAAAGCCACAATGCCAGCCTGTGCTCCAAGTGCACACTGGGAAGGTGTTGGACAAAAGGCACAGAGCCTCACAACAGCCAAACTAGAGAGTTGACATTAAGTACAGAGATTAGATCTTGGGTTCAAATAAGAGCAGCTGTTTGGTACTCCTGTACCACCAAACAGAAGTGTTTCCAACCACGCAGAAGCCCACAGAGGGCTTTCTGCTTTGTTTCATTATGGTACTTCAAGAAAAAGTCAGAGATAAATCTAGACAAAATTCAATAAATCATAAAAAACAATAATGTATTGTTTCCGTGGGCTCTTGCTATTTGGAGACGGTCCAATAAAAGTAAATATTTTATAAGAATTTGACTCAGAAGGTTAAGGCACTCACAGTCGCGGCTCTGGAAGTGGAGGAGGTGAGGGCGTAGGAGACGGCAGTGATGACCCGAGACAGGTTGTTCTCCACGGTAACATCTGGTGCGCTCTGACCCAGATTGTAGCCACGGTATGTTCTGCAGTGAAGCACATCATATAAAGAATTAGATTTAAGCCAAGTACACAACCATTCAAAACTATGAGGTCAGTGAGATTTTTAAGAAGTCTCTTATGCTCACCAAAGCTGCTGTAAATTACAGTAATACTGTGAAATATTAGTAGTAAAAAAAGTAATATTGTCTAATACTCTTACAATTTAAAACAACTGTTTTGTATTATAATTTATGTTAACTTATTCCTGTGATATCAAAGCTGAATTGTCTCATGAAATCATTCTAATATGCTCAAGAAACATTACTTATTATTTTCAATGCTGAAAACAGATGTCCTGCTTAATATTTTTGTGGAAATTGTGATGCACGTTTCTTCAGGATTCTTGATGAACAGCATTTATTTGAAATAGAAATCTTTCATGATCTTACATTTACTTCATTTCTTTCAAAACAATAGATAAGTAAATACAAATGAAAGCTACCATTTAAATGTCATGCAAATGAAGAAATTGTACCGTGTAATAGTGCTGACAGTGAACTGTGATGGAGGCTGGGTCTCGTGCATTAGCAGCTGCAGGTACACGCTGCTCTGATCTCGAGCTATGGCCACAACCGGGTCTGTCTGAGCCTGGTCACAGTCATAGAACAACCTGGGCACCAACCTGAATAGAGAAAGGTTGATCAAAATCAAGAGTGTGAGACCTGTGATGTGCAGTCAGGAGATGATGAGTCAGAGATTAAATGTCTAAATACCTGCTGATGGTGTTTGCCGCCACATGTCTCACACGCGGGTCCTCATCGCCCAGTAGATAAAGCACAACATCATTCAGAACCCTGTCCTGGAGCCTCAACAACTGATAACATGAAAAATACATTATTCAAATTCATATTAATTACACACAAAATTAATTAAAATTAAATTAAATGTAAATTAAAATTATGTAAAATATTAATTTTATTATAATTATATTTTTGTAAAATATAACTATGTCATATAACATACATAAAATATTTATTAAACAACCATATTCAGGAAGTGTAGCTGTTCTTGCAGTTCAGTGTGTGTGTGTGTGTGTGTGTGTGTGTGTGTGTGTGTGTTTTACATATAACACATGTTGCTGAACTGGCAATATATAAAATCATGTAAATTGAAAATCTATTTTTTGATGATTGTTTTATACTTTCATTAGTTTTTTTTTAATACATAAAATCATGACAGGTATATTCTTCAAAAATGTATCCTTATGAGTTTCATGAAAGAAAGTAATATGAGAACACCATAAAGAAGAGTGAATTACGACAGAAGTATTCTTTTTAATCATTATTTAATACTAGATTAATAAAACAAATAAATAAACAAATCATCTTAAATTGAGTAAAAAAAGAAAGATGATATACCCCAGTATAGTGATGCTCTCCTTTGTGCAACTTCTCAGTTTTTCTCTCCAAAAAACTTACTAACCTGCCAAACGCAGAAACAGTAGTTGATTTTAATAATTATATGTTTGTCATTTTTTTCACAAAGTTCAGCAGTTATATAGTCATTTTGAAATATGAAAGATTGCATCAATATGTGTTTTGCAAAGTTTTCAAATACAAGTAAAGTTTGTGTCCACTTACCGGAAATCTATCTCAGCAAGCGTCTCCAAAAGCTCAGTGCGAACCAGCCAATAGGAGCAGTCCTTCAAGGTCAGCAGATCAATGAGTAGTTGCAGGCCAAGTTCACTTAGACTGCCATTGCACAACGCCATGATACAGTGCTGTAGTTGTGTAAAAACACAATATTTATAAATTCCTCTAAAACTAACCGACAAACATGAACTAGCATTCTTTACATGTTTAAAATGATCCGAGGGACATGCATATACATATATATGTTCTCACCCTAACAGCAGCACAGGCCATTTTACATGTGACTGAAGATTCATCTTTCAGACTTCGCTGCAGCAGAGGCACAAAGTTTTTGAGTGTCACAGAGTTTCCTGAGAAAACAAAGACAGAGATTGTGAAGACAGGCTTCGGAGTGTGTGATTCATTAGATCAAGCTGTAGCTGTAGCTTTCACCTGTGACAGAGTGGATCTGGGATAGCCATGCCTCCGTGTTGTAGCGTGTCTTGAGCTGGATGGCTTGGATTAAAGCCCCACACAGGATGGCTGTGGCTCCTCTGATCTGAGGATCCCCATGTTCAATGTACTGCAGTATATCACTGATGTACTGTTGCTCTGTTCACACAAAGACAACAAGTTCAGTTATCTAATTTGGTATCATTTCAGTTTTGAGGTCTGAGCCCCTTGTTATTTCTTCCCTTTTTATTCTCCTTGCTCTTTGCTCTATGCCAGATCGTCATCTAATGTTTCTGTGGTCCTGCTGGTTCCCAGTGTGTCCTGCCCCACTGCATCCTGTCTTATCTTGCCGTGGCTAAGTATTTTCCCTTACAGGGTAGTTTGTTTTATTTTTTTTAATTATGATAAAGACTGTTGAGCTCTGCGCCTGAGTCCTTGACTCGTCCCTACCAAAAATGAGACACGTATGTACAAAAAAGACAGAAACTAAATAAAAGGTCACCTAAAGACAAAACAAAACATGTCAAACAAAAATAAAAGCAAATGTAGAATTTATAAACAAAACAACAAAAAAAAGACAAAAAAAGCAAACCCAACCAAAACAAAAAAGACACAAAAGCAAGAGTGTGATTGAATGGACCCATGAATTAACAGAATCCTTGGATAGTGGTCAGGGTTTTTCTCACCGTCTGGTTGTTGTCCTTCTAGTGGCTGCAGGTAAAGTTTGTTAAAGAATGCTTCAGGTAGAAGAGTTGCTGCTGCCCCCACACAGCTGACGGCTAACGCCTTAACGCTCACACGGACCTCATTATCAGGAACCAGCCCTACAACACACACAGACTAATTATTTAATGAAGAAAGACACTAATGTTCAACTAACAAACACCAACACACAAAAGCACTCGGATGCTATTATGACAAATACAGAGTCAAGCAACACATGAGAGTAAATGTCTTGATTCCCACCATTTCTTTGGCCGGTGAGCAGGAAGGAGGCAGCCAACAGCCGGACACAGTGCACCAGAGGCTCTTCCTTTAGGTCAGTATAGTGCCCAATATCTCCTTTAATCCTAGATGGCTAAAACACACAGAATACATACAGAGATCTAGTAGTTAAACTGCAAATCCTGTGAATATTTTGTAAGGAATCTGTGAGAAACTGATATGAACATTATTAATCATTTGGACTATAAAGACTATGTACGTGTTTACCTTGTTGTCGAGTTCTGCGGGTTCCAGAACCTCTTCCTTTGGTAAGAATCGATCCACACTGCTATCAGATGATTGCCTGTTGTGACCTTTTCCCTCCAGAAGATGGGGCTTACTTAACGCTGACGACAAGAGAAAGCAGAACTGTGAGCTAAAAGGATGACTAATAAACATGTGCACTTGACACACAAGTTAGACCATAAGAGGAGGGTGGTGTATTTCTGAGCAAGAGTACAAAATGAGCATGTACCCAGTGCTGACTGAGAAAAAGGTTCTGGTATTTTGTCAGCTGGTGGAGCTGCGCCCTCCTCCTCCTCATCCTGAAGTGTGCCGATCTGCATCCCTGAGTACTGACTCTCACTGCCGTCCAGCACCTAAACATCGCACATATATATACACACATATCAGTATATATACACACACACACACACACACAACAGAATGGACCAAACTCACAAACAAGCATAAACATTCACATCAACTCATTCATGCAAATGCACACATAGAACAGTAACAGTCAGACATGCAGTATCACTTTAGGAACTCAAATATTGCTTGATCACAACTTTCTTTTGCATAATATGCGTGTCAAGACAACTTTGGGCCTCAGAAAAAACAAAAGTAGGGTAATGCCAGCTGCATTGCCAGAACATATTGAGGATTTAATGACTGACTCACTAGATATTAGTTTATAAATCTTAGTCTCCTAATTTGGCAGAAGGGAGCTTGTGGCCAGAGATCATAGCTTTTATCAAAACAGGGAAATGGCTCAAATTCAATCCAAATGTTATTTTAGTATTATTTATATCATTTATATATTTTTTTTAATGTTTTCATTTTAAGTTTAGATTTTATTCATTTTGTTATGTGCTGTGTAACTAATTTTTATTAGTTTTTGTTTTCTTTAATATGTCTATTTAGCTTTAATTTATTTCTATTTCAGTTTTAGAAATTGTAATACTTAAACTTTAGTTGTCAAATCAACATTCTCAATTTTAATGTTTTTTTTTTTTTAACTTTAACTATTTTATCCAATACTTTTTCATTTTAATTTAGCTTTATTTCAATGACCAAAAATGATTTTTAACAGTTTTAGTTAACAATAACAACATTGATTTATGATCAAATGAAGCCCTTAAAACTGATGTAAGATCAGCATCAGTGTTGTTGGGACAAGGTTTTTAATCACAGGTCCAGAATCAGGGAAATAAAAGGCGTTCGAACACCTCAGGAAAGAGGCCGTGCATGTGGGGGGTGGAGCAAATGAGGGGCGGGGTTCTATCGGGGCGGGGAAGAGCAACAATAGCCTCACCCCCCGTCCTCTGCTGACCTGGTCACTACTGCTAGAGGAAGAGATGGCAGAAAAGGTGGAGGAAGAAGACGAGGTAGAGGAGGAAGAGGATGGCCTGTAGAAAGATGACTCGCTGTCGGAGTGTGGGTCCGGCCCTTCTGTGGGAGTTGGGGAAGGTGGTGAATAGTTCCGATAGCGTCTGCTGGTGCTGGTGACACTTACGAGCTCGGCGCAGTCTGAAGGCGTCACGGCGGAGTCCGGCCCCTCCGTAGTCGTCTGGGAACTGTCACTAGGGGGCGACGATGACATGGCTCCCGTCAATATCTGGTTGCCTTCGGTTACTAAGTCACCGGACGTGCTGACGACCCCGGCGCCCCCGCTTGAGCTGCGACTTAGCATGTCCTCCTCGTCTTCCTCATCTGGAGTATCAGGCCCTACGCCCTGCTCTGATGCACTCAGGTCCACTGAGTCTCCCGGCTGCAAGGCATGCTGGGAGGAGCGTGGCTGCTCTGTTATAATGTCAGACGTGCCAAGAGACGAAACGCCCGATGAGGAGGGAGCTTCACTGGAGCTGTCACCACCAACCGAGGCTTGAAGAAAGTGACAGAGAAAAACAAAGCATTAACCCTGACATACATTACATGAAATGCATTTGTTTGAATGTACAAATTAATATGAACTCATCTGTTTTATGAAGAAAGCAAAATTCAAGGCCATGATACTCCGGGCTACGGGAGTTTTGTGTCATTTCTAGCATGTTGCTAAGTGGTTGTTAAGGTGCTTAATCAAAACAATAAATCCTAATATCTACTCTAGAAAAATTAGCATCCAATTTTGTAGTCAGAAACTTTTTTTTTTTTTTTTGAAAGAAGTCTCTTATGCTCACCAAGTCTGCATATATTTAATAGAAAACAGTGTATTTTAAATTGTTATAATGTTTCATAATATTTTAGCTTTTACCTTAGTTTTTATTTTAATATATTGTAAAATCTAATTTATTCCTGTGAGGGCAAAGCCAAATTTTCTGGATCCATTCCTCCAATCTTCAGTGTCACATGATCCTTCAGAAATCATTCTATTAAGCTGATTTGGTGCTTAAGAAACATTCATTCAATTATGTATTTATCTATCTATTGTGCTCAATAAAAATTTCTTAATATAAATGTTGAAAACAGTTGTGTTTGCTTAATATTTTTGTGAAAATCATTTTTGTCATGACTTTTTGATGAAGTTCAAAAGAACAGCATTATATAAAATTATAAACATTATAAATGTCTCTCATGTAACTTTTAATCAATCGTTCAAAAAAATCTTAATGAATTTTTTGAACAATACTGTATATAACATTCTGATTCCTTAATATGACTCTGGTCCCTCTTTCAGGTTACTTTATGAGATGTTAATGCTGATTTTCAGGAGAAATTCACAAGTCTTCCAACGTAACAGTACTCCTCTCCTCAACTTACCAGAGAACGATCCTGTAGTGACCTCTGCCCTCTCAGGGTCATCCTCCAAACCCTCTTCTTCACCTGACAACAGCTTACCTGAGACAAGTACAACATACAAGGCTTATCATTACAATACAACAAACATTTTTCTATTTTAAACACCGTTTAACAGTCTAAAACTCCAACTGCACATTCAGTATCAAAACTGCTCTAATAACTTGCCACAGACAGCCCCGAAACGAACACAGAAACATGTCAGTAGGTTAGATGCAAAAGAAGGGCAGTCAAGAAGTCACCTTTCTGCTTCCTGAGGAGGAGAGGACTGCATGTCGACCCACCGGCTGTTGGCAGGAAACAGGAAGTGAAGAGAGCAGAAAAAGCCCAAAAATTCATTTTGAGGGTTAGAGGAAGGAAGAAGCAGAGAATGAAAATCACATGCATAGTGAAAATTTCTGCAGTGAATTTTGAAGTAGTTATGAGTTCTCAAACAGAACAGGCAATATTAAGAAGCAGTGCGGGGAATATTAAGAGGGCTTGTCATTAGTAACAAAGATTTGAATTGAAATACAAAAAGAGAACTTTAACCATTTAACAACTTCAGATAATAAATCCAGACATTACAGATGATCACTCCACAAATGGAGGTTGACTGATAGTTATAGTTTTACCAAATAAATGGGTCATAGTAAAAATCTTTGTGATACTTTTTTTTGCTCCATGTTCTTCTGCCTGGCCTTTTCTCTCACCCTTTCTTGTACATCATGTAAATATTTCATATGACAACAAAATAAAAATAATAAATTTGTCAATAGTGATTTTTTATGTATAAAAAACATTTATTTTAATAACTATAAACATTATAATGGATTCATTACTGTTAATTTCATAATAAAGTTTGCCAATTTTTAACATTAAGGGAATGGCTTTCATTCATATTACCGATTCTAAAAAATAATCGGCCGATTAATCTGTTCCATTTTTAGTTATATTTTTATTTATACTTTATTTGACCTTCTAACTCTAGCACTCTCTATTCTAAAATTGTCCCTTTTAGACTTGCACTCTATTTATTTACTGCTTGTTTTCTTTAAAAAAAAAAAAAAAAAAAACACTTGCTAAGTGTACTATGATAAGCTAACTGAGATTTGTTAGAGCACTTGCATATCATTGCTGTTTTGTTGATTTTGATTGCTTCCATTGTCCTCATTTGTAAGACTATACAAGACTATTTGTATGACTAAATGTACATGTAGTAAATGTCGGTATCAGCCACTATCAGTTGATCTCTACTTATGGAAGTCCCTTACATACCCAACACAAACCTTATTTTCTCACAGGATGCTTCTCCACTGACAGTGAAACAGAGACAACTGACCAAACTATTACGGCATGATCACAGATGAGATAAATGCAACGGACTGTATAAATGCAATATTTACCAATAAGCTCGAGAATGCTGCCACTGCGTGCGCGGCTCTCAGTCTCTTCTCTGAAGACACTGATGTGTGATATTTTGCCACACGTGATGAGTGCGTTCAGGAGCTCAGGGGGAGGAGTGCGAAACACCTGCTGCAGAAGCTCCAGAGATGCCGTCACCACATTATGATCCCAGTGCTGCGTGTAGTGCAGGGTCAGTTCATAGACCTAAGAAACAAAGAATAGAGTTTACATGTACACAAACACACAATGAATCACAACAACAACAAAAAAACTGCTGAAAATTCTGCTTTACCGAATGTAGTGTAGGAATTTCAATAAATGATTAAATCCTGTTTTCCATCACACCAGTAAGTCAAATCACAAGAATACAATGAGCTTTTTCAGCTCTGGTACCTGAATGAGCTGCTCAGGTGTAGGGGTGATGTCTGCCTCTTTACGAACGAGCCCAAAGCTGCCCTTCAGACTTGTGTTAGGAGCCTGCTGCTGAAGAAGAGGCATCAGGTAGCGCAATGTCAGTAATACACCCAGAATCAGGTGACTGGAATGTTCCTCATCCACCGGCACTACCAAACCTGCGAGAGAGAAAACAGGAAGATGAATTAAGACATCTGAAACACACCGCTTTGACCATGTTTTTCCAGTTTATGTGTGTGTGAGCGTCCTACCGAGCAGCACGTTGAGGAGCCAGGTGTAGAAGTAGTGTGTTCTGCGTGAGTACTGACAGACGCTGACAGCCGAGCTGGCCGCTGTTCGGCGAATAGTGGGAGAACTGGACTTCAGATTGGCAACAAAGGCCTTCAGCAGCATCTACATACACATTCACAGAGTGAAATCATAAGAGCCACATTCAAAGTGATCGGGATAAGAATCATTTATTGAATATGATAAGAATGTGAATGAGTAATTTAAACAGGAAGTGAGATTATGAAATCGTATTGTTTAATTCGCTTTATTAATTATAATACTTATTAAGAATACTTTAGTTTGTTTTTGTCATTTTGTAAGAAAAGGACTCAAGAGAAGTGTAGGAACATTAATTAGTGTTTTCCCTTGCAAATTTGTGATCCCTCTTCTGCAACAGATTGTCATCTGAAGAGGTACAATAGTATTCAAAGCACAATTTTTCTCATTTCAATTTTTCAAAAGTGACCGACATTTCTTCTGTTTTAAAAAAAACTACTCTTTTGAACTTTCTTGAAAAAGTATTATGGTTTCCACAAAAATATTAAGCAGCAGAACTCTTTTCAGCATAAAATCAGCATATTAGAAGGATTTCTGAAGGATCATGTGACTCTGAAGACTGAAGTAATAGTTGCTGGAAATTCAGATTTTCTATCACAGAAATAAATTGTATTTTATATAATAATATTTCACAATATATTACAGTTTTACTGTATTTTTGATTGAATAAATGCAGCACTGGAGAGAGCATAAGAGACTTCTTTCAAAAACATAAAACAATTTTACAGACCCTAAACTTTTGAAAGGTTGTGTATTCTGTATAATCTTTAAACTGTTAGCCGATTAAGCACTCCTGGAGTGTTTGCATAGCTACACAAATTTGTCTTTGTCTCCTGTCTTTCCAAGGACCTTCAATTGACCTTGCATGTGAAATTTGTGTATTAATGACTTTAGCTGGATTTAAACATAAGTAAACAACACTAAACTGACAAATCTCCTGTCTTAAATGTAAATGTGTTCTTGGCAAGGGAAGATGCTCTTTCTGTCTCCTACTGATGTGAGGGAGAGGAGGCTCATGGATAATTAAATCCAGACTGAGTCACGTTCCATATTGAGAAGATGATGTCACCACTGCGCCTTCACGGCTTCAGACAGTGAGAGAAGATAACGTGACGGAAATCCTGCACTGAGGTGCCAAATCACAGAATTGAGGCCAGGGGCCACAGTTAATATTGTGTTGGCGTGACATTTGAGTCAAATGATTTCCACGTCAAAATCAGGTGAAGTGGTTCTTTAAAGCCTTTAACTGAGACAAACATTCAGCTAAACCATAAAACATAGCTTAAAGTTTTTTAAATCTGTTTCTTTCTTTATAGTACTGAACTCACAGTCTGCAGTTATTACCTTGATCTCGCCATCGTTGGCGAAGTGTCCCAGGGCAGCCATGATTTTAGGAATTGAAGAAGAAAGTGTTTCCTGCACAGTCTCCTCCTGACGTTTAGTGATCCGTGTCAGACATGGCAGCAGATTCACAAGGTATGGCCTGAGGAGAAAAAAAAAAAATAGATAAAAGAGGAGGATTCATGTGTGATTGCTGATCATTACAATTAGAAGCACGATTTTCATTTTGCAATTACTAACCCAATATCAGTTTCACTTATTCCTGAGCAGACCAATAGAAGTAATTGATTTTACGTCAATAAGCATACCTGCATTTCTGAGGACGCACTAGATGAGCAAGCTCAGCAAACCTCCACAAGGCTGCCCGCAGACTCCGAGAAGCAGCGTTCTGTGAAAATAAATAGAGCAGTGCTTTATGAGTGATCTGTACATTTCCCTAGAGAAAATATACGGTATGCCATTTCCAAAAACACTCTAACCTAGAAAAAAAAAACAATAAAGCATTGTTTGTACCAAGAACAAAGCAAAATGAATCACAGACCGACTGTCTATTTGCACCCAAAGAAAAACAAAAAAATAACCAATCAGACAATATATTCCTTGTGCTCAGAATCCTATACCAGCATTTCATGACTGATCCCTCTCTCATATGTGACCCTGGACCACAAAACCAGTCTTAAGTGTCAATTTTTCGAAATTGAGATTTATACATCACTGAAAGCTGCATAAATACGCTTTCCATTGATGGAAAGTTTGTTAGGATCGGACAATATTTGTCCGAGATACAACTATTTGAATATCTGGAATCTGAGGGTGCAAAAAAAATCAAAATCGCCTTTGTAGTTGTTCAAATGAATCCTTAGCAATGCATATTACTAATCAAAAATGACGTTTTGATATATTTACAAAATATCTTCATGGAACATGATCTTTCCTTACTATACTAATGATTTTTGGCATAAAAGAAAAATCTATAATTTTGACCCATACAATGTATTTTTGGCTATTGCTACAAATATACCCCAGCGACTTAAGACTGGTTTTGTGGTCCAGGGTCACATGAAAGCCCATTTCCGCCACTGAATAAAAAATTTGAAAAAAGGTTATTGCAACTTTTTATCTCACAATTCTGACATTTTTTCACAGAATTGCGAGATATAAAGTCACAATTGCGAGATAAAAACTTGCAATTCTGACCTTTTCTCTCGCAACTGCAAGTTTATATCTCGCAATTCTGACTTTTTTTTTTCTCAAAATTCTGATTTTTTTTTCTCAGAATTGCGTGACATAAACTCACAATTGCGAGTTAAAGTCCAGTTTTGAAGGGGGTAAAAGACTTATATGTTCTCAGAATTGCGAATTTATATCTCACAATTCTGACTTTATAACTCGCAATTATGACTTTGTATCACGCAATTATGAGAAAAGAAGTCAGAATTGTGACATAAAAAGTCGCAATTACCTTTTTAATTTTTTATTCAGTGGCGGAAACGGGCTTCCATACGCTCACCCTCAATGTCAAATGTAAAAAAAATGGGGGGGGGGGACAAGACAAAATTTTGTTACATCCAAATTGCATAAGAAGAATACAATCTGATTCACCTTTTTAATCTCTTTGTACAGTTCAAGCTGCAGCCTAGGCAAGTTGGAATCCATCAATGCCTGCAAGAAATTATTTAATGTAAATGTACATTACATAATAAAGTAACGTAATGTAATTGTAATCATCATTAGAGTCCATATGAATATATATGAGATACATAAAGTGTACATGACTTACTTTGATGATTTTGTTGAGGCACTCATCTGCCACCATCCTGACGTCAGACTCTTTGTCGTCGCTGCACAACAAGAACATTTCCATCGCAATTCCGAGAAGTTTCTGGAACTCTGGAGATGTCCTGATAAAGTCACAGTGGAATGACATACATTACATACACAGCTGTGACAACAATACTAGCTTGCTAACAAAATGTAGGCTAAAACTTTCAAATTAGCAGCGGCCCAGATAAAATATGTCCATTATGTATATTTTGTCCCAACAAAAGCAATTTGACTTTGCCACTCATTCAGATTATAATAGAAAAGGAGGAGACTACACATTTGAGAGTGGTCTGTTCCTCTTTAAAGCCAGCTGTTACTATCACCATAATTACCCTCAAACACTAACAGCTCCAAGAGAATGTCGCTGTGAAGCTATTGTGCAGTCTAGCAATAATACCGCTGGCCAAAATGCTAAAGTAAATGCTAACTGAAAAACAAGGTTGTGGTTACACAGTTAAGCAAAGAACGAAGCCCCTTTAGTCTGATGCAGCAAAATGAATAAACTTCATATTGCTGCATTGTGTATATGACCTGTACTGTTGATGATGCTCCAGATTCAGCTCTTGTTTAGCGTTAGGATGAGTGCAGCAAGGCCAGCAAAGCCAAAACAGTAGGAAATGAGCTGTTATGACTATAAGACCATTTATAAGTAAATTCTACCATTAAAATTTCCAAAAACTATGTCAAAGCCCAGGACCATTTTCCCCAAGTTCCCAAGTTCAGCCAGGATTTCACTACAATTGTATTGTCCCTAAACTTCTGAACAGTAGTGTATGTGCTGACCTACAGGTGAAAGACAGCACATTCAGAAAGATCCAATCAAAAACGTCTGTGCAGGCTTTTTAAAAGTTTACAATAATCTTTCATTTACTGCCATTGTGTTTCCAAACAGATTTATTTTGAATTCAAGTGTAGTCAGGCTGAGAGAACTTGACTTTGAGGGTGCTGGCACTCACATTAAAAGTTGCTAGGCCGTTTGTAATAATTCAGGATTTTTCATCTTGAATACCTTCACTGAATTTGCATTGTAAGGGTGAAAAATCCAGCCTAGCCTCAGCATCAACAGGCTTTTGTCAATGACTCATAAGACGTGACCAATCTGATTATCCTTAATCTGATGTGTCCGTCCATTGACTACTGCATACCTCAGCGACTGTGCCACGATGTTTTCACATATCGTCAGGCAATGAGTCACTCTGTCCTTTTTGGTTGTAGCAAGGTCTTTTTTTCTGCAAGAAAACACAATATTACTGGGAAACATGTTATAAATTCAGTTTATGTTTGTTTTCGTGACATTTAATTAAACGCATGAATAACATCTCCATCATGAACATACACAAGAGCTGCGAAAATGCAACTCAACATGAATAAAAGCAACTGAGTTTCAAATGTGACATTAATCTGTAAAGTCAGTGAGTATATTATGTTGGGCCACAGTAGTCAGCCAGATACGCTTTATTTTCCAATACTGATTACTTAAAGCCATTAGGTTAATGCAATATGTCTAACAATGCAGCAATAAAGCTGTTCGTCTGGAACATAACACATATAACATCACTGTTCACTCGTGGTGATCTACAACAAATCTGAATTTATTTAAACACAACCAAATGACTTCAGCAGATGAGCGTTCAACCATGAAAAACTAAATATGTAATAGGTCATCTATTACAGTGGTTGACGCATGATCACTTAGAGGCTCGGCAGACGGCTCCCTTAACATCCAAAATAGTACCAAACAGTTTATCTTGGGACATTTTAGAATCAGAACAAGCTTTACTGCCAGATATATGTTTACACATACAAGAATTTGTTTTTTTGGGTTTTTTAGAGACAGAAGCTCCACAGTGCAGCTTTTTTTTTCCAGAAAAATGTCAATCTGTCTCATTAAGAGGACATTAATTAATTAATTTTCATGAACTGACATATGCTCAGTGCTGATCGAATGGAAAGTCAACTAGGCTATTCAAATGCTTCTGGTGTCTTAATTGAGGAAATTGCTGCATTTATTTACACACAATTCCCATCCAATGTATTTGTAGCATTTATTTTTCAGGTGTTTATTTACATTATATATATGTTTGAATTAAATTTCAAACTTTGAAATAAATCAGTGATGATCACTAGAACATCTTTATTTCTTTACTTTTCTCTTTTACTAGAATTATATCACATTACCACTCAGTACTTGAAAACTGACTTTACTCAGACTCAACACTTCACAAGAATTGAAATACATATTCAGCTTATAAAAACAAATGGTACCTTACACCAGAAAATTAAAATGGCTTTTGCATTTTATAAGTATAAAGACAAAACTTGGTGATTCTCAGTATGACTGCGGTGACGATTCAATACACTGAGCTGAAAATTGGCTTGAGGCAATCTGTCAATGTGTATAATAAATATCTGACACATAATTTTTTGTATCTGATGGTATTGAGTCAGGTTGAGTGGCATGCAAGGAAATACACGTTTTGTAAGAAAATGTAAAAAATGAGGAGATTTACACACAAGCACTAATTTACACACAAGCATTCCCCAGTATGTGTTTTGGTTCAGCAATCAAGAATTATGGAGCTACTTCTAGCTTTCTTTATACGCAACAGCTTTCTGGACGGTTTTATCTCGACACAGGCTGTGTGACACTTCTAACG
This sequence comes from Acrossocheilus fasciatus, assembly GCA_036784905.1. Taxonomy (NCBI): domain Eukaryota; kingdom Metazoa; phylum Chordata; class Actinopteri; order Cypriniformes; family Cyprinidae; genus Acrossocheilus; species Acrossocheilus fasciatus. The sequence continues at coordinate 28,264,103 of CM071938.1, forward strand.
TGTTGAGCGTCATGTGATTTTAAGCCCAAAACAACAACAATAACCAGCTTTATAGGAGAAAACACACAGCCCTCCTGCATGTGATGATTGCTATAGCGACTGTGTCAGGTGATGAAGATGAAGAAGAAGCAGCAGCATTAACATGAGCGCAGCACTCACTGTTTCTGGACGAGCTCCTCGGCCGACAGCGGGCCTTGCTGCTGCTGGAATGATTTGAGCGACTCAAACGCCTTCATCAGCTTCTCCATGGTGGCCATTTTATCAGAAGCACTGGTCTAGATGGAGTCTGACCGGAGAGCTGGTAATATTTACAAACTCAGCGCTGCAGCCAGAGTAAGAGCTCCGCTGTCGAGCGCTGTGCAGAGCGCCGAAGGGAAACTGAAGCTGTCGTCGAGGTCGGACGCCGCTTACAGTGGACAAAACCCCCTCAAATCAGATCTAATTTCCACACACCATCCGATTATGACCGATATTCAAACCAAATATTCAGAAGGTAGTTGAAAACATGTCCAGTTCTGAAAGCCATCTTAAAGCAGTGTTAGAGGAGCAACGGTTCTGCTGTATTTCCGGGTTAATAAAACCCCTGTCACAATTAAAGTCCTCGTTGTCATAATAAAACCTATCCACGACGATGTTTATATCTGTGTGGAGTTTGAGTGACATGAATTTTGTGTCTAATACAAGACTATAGCCAGATCAGTTACTAATGTTAGATCTGACTTGCCTTCAATCACTGCTGTATGCAAAATGTATGTAAAAAATGGAAAATGAGCGAACTTTATACACCTAGTTGTGTTTTTGTCTTTTTATCTTTTCATGAAAACGTTTTTTTTTATTATTATTAGGCTATTGTTTGAATGCAAAGCATAAAGCATAGGCTAATGTAGAACACATGTTTGCAATTATCCACCATCTTTGAAAACTGTATTATGTCCATAAAAGGAAGAGCAACACAGCAGACTAATAAATCTAAATTAGGCTTCAAAATTCAAGAATCAAATATAATATAGAGGTCATTTCTAATGTGTAATTTAGCAGGTGTGATGCTGATGTTATAATTCCATGTGAATACTTCTTTATTCGGGAATAAAAACAAAATTGGACAAAAATCACTTACAAAAACGTTCAAATTATTTTAATAAACAGCATGTGATTTTGAATGTTGTGTCAATGAACTATGTCAGATTAAAAAGAGGTAATTTATCATATTATAGAAGTACTCTCTTGACTTTCAGACATTATTACATTTTTCTACTGATTCTTTAACTATTTAACTATAAAGGCATGTATAATGCTTTCATGACTTAAAAATAAGCATTTAATATTCATATTCACAAACGGATTGTTTTTTTTCTTCACATGAAAGGTCGTTCCAGTTTTCTTGGCTTGGTCGGCCAGTTAAAATCTCTGCACAATCTTCAATTCCATGTAAATCATTGGGTTCTCCTGTTGCCCAGTACCTGAACATATCAGTTTTAATTAGAAGACATCTCTATATACTTTGTAAACCATTGAGTTCCCATATATTTTTATAATTTTTGCTCACTCTTTGATTACTTCGGTGTTGTCCACCCATTTCCACACTCCCTCAGTAACATTTACAGAAAGGCCAATCCATATGTTTATTTGGAAATTAGATATGAATTCCTGTTGCAGCCCAAATGTAAAGAAATGGTTAGCACCCAGGTGAGAAAAATTATTTGCAACCAATGATAATGGTGCATATTGTACAAACACAGTTATCTGAGATACCATCACGTTTCATTACAGTATTTCTGGATTGCTAACACACTATAACTGATTCATTTGGCCCATTTTTCCAAACCATTCGTATAGTTCTCAAAACAAAGACATGTTTCTCAAAACTTTGAACACATTTCACCTGTTTGCACACACGTTCCAATTTGCTCAGTGTTTTCTGCAAAACTCTACACAAAAACGCCATCATTTTGCACAGGTTTAACCATGTTCTCATTTAGAAAACTCAAACACACAATATAATTAACTCAAGAATCAAAAAATGAACACAAACAGCACGTTTATCCATGTGTGAACATTCAGTAGCAAAACTGATGACACACAGGTCAGAATCTCAGGATGATATGCGCAGGAGCACAAGTGATTATGTGTTTTGGAAAATGAATCCTGGGAGACAAAGAGGAATAGGAGGAGAAAATAAAAATTAAGGGGATGAGGTCAAAGGTCGTTTGTTCCTGATGAAATACAAAGCACTATAGTTGACCACGTTCTTCTGCATGGATTGACCATGAGGGACGTTGGCCTACAGGCTCATCTACAAGGTTTCAATACTACTGACACATACAATATAATTACAGTACATAGCAGCAGTACTTGAGAGAACTTTCATTATTCTATGTACAGTAAATAATGTAGCACATGTTGTACGCCCTCAAACTCATTACTGTTGAAATGATTTGTAGCCAAGTAGTCCTTACATCTACTCTATTTTTGCAGAACTGAGAGACGACTGTCCAGGGAAGGCAGAGAAGTCTTTTTTCAGAAGACTAACAAACCGCTATAACAAATAAGGATACTACCAATACTGTAATTAAATTTGGCTTAGGATGCTGAATGAATGAATGAATTTATTTATTTACAGTAAATGACAGTATATTCCAGTGTGTGTTTACTGTATATTCAGTTGTTTGGTCTTTGAACTTTTCTCTTCTAGTGCTTTTCATCTACTGTAAAATATCTTTACAGTCGTGTAAAGAAAGTAAACTTTTCTTAAAGTTTATTGCTGAATTTTACTGTATCTGCACCCCTTTATTTATGCTGTATATTGTAACAGACATTGACTAGCAAAAGGATTCCTGTTTCCCAAAAGGAGGTTTTTGTAACAGTGTTTTGAATTAATCTCACTAGTGTTCTCGAGACAGGAACGCAGTCTGAGTATTTGACAGGTTTGTGTATCATCTGAGGCCAAAGTTTGAGTCTGACAAAAGAGAATATGTTTTTGAATAAACTATTTGATTTTGACCTGGAAGTTTGAAGTTTGCACAAGTTGGTGTGTAATTTTGAGATTGTGTTTGTAGTTGTGAGAAAATTTTGAATTGTTTCATGAATTGTGTGTTAGCAATCCAGAAAAACTGTAACTCTTAACTCTAAGGCTTGTCTCTTTGTGTACTCTCACTCACCTGTTCCTCTGGACTATTTATGATCACAAGATAAGCTCCTTTCTCAGCACAGCTGTGTCTGCTCTCATTCCACGACAACTTCGTAGCAGAGACGCAATAAAGATGAGAGGAAAAGTTGCTCCTGCCTGTCATGCACCCTTAAAAGAACATAGCTGTAAAAAATGACTGTGTCACAGAGCACAGTGTATGTACAAATATGTAATGCTGAGGTGAAACAAACTACAATATGTAGACAATATTTTCCTACCAACTAGTAGCAGCTTTTCTAAAGTCTGTACTTTTTTCATGTGGATTTTTTCACTAGCCTGCAGCTGATCTCTCTCTATAGTCAGATTGTAGTAACGTCTGTTCAGATAGTCCTGATCATCCATACACCGGTCATAGTCAGTCCTGAACTGGACAGTGTCTGTACTGTACTTGAATGCTAGAGCTATGAGACCAGCCAGCAGGATACCAAACAGCAACGCCAGGCACACAACCACCACTTTGCAGAACTTTGAAGAGCCTAAATGAAAAAGAAAACATTTATAACACCATTATCATTCAAATTTACTATATTTTGTAGCCTACCTGTTTCCCGAGGCTCAGTCCTAGCAGTGAATTCTTGATTGTATGTAGCCACAGATGTGCTGCTACAGTCGACTGTGTTCGCTCTGTCCATTTCTGTATCTTTCCTACTGAAACTGATTTCAGTTTCAATCCTACCTGTGTGAAAAGCAGCCTGCCGTTTCAAACGTCATGGCTATTTAGGTAGCTATATTCTGTATGCATCTGATTAGCTGTATGTTAACATTAAAACATTTACAATGGCAGAAATATGTACAATAAGCAAAAATGATCAGTGATAATAGCTACTTAAAACTACTTGTCTACAGTTTTGGTTGCTCTGTTTTGATTTCACATTAAAACAAATGTAAACTCACTACATTGTAGACCAATATATAATAAATAACTGATAAACAATCAGATATACTCACTGTGTGATCTTCAGGCTGGTGTTGCAATGCTATATGCTGGACGCACTTTTCTTTATAGGATGCCTAATTCTACTATAAAATTCTCTTTACTTCCTCCTTGCAGGAATAAATTAGTAGCTGTGGTAACTGGGTTTTGTTTTCTTTCACACTAAACTACAACAAAGTTTTATGAAATGTTTCATTGACTGTATCCATAAATGCATAGATACCAAATTAGAAACTGTTGCTGAGTACTGCATATAAATGGCAAGCTGTTTACACATTTACAAATTGTATGTTGGTAGTGCCTTTTGTAGTTAAAAGTGACAAAACGGTGACTACTTATTGCAGTAGATCAGCAATACATAATCAAAGGATAACATCAAAATGACTTTACTTATTGCCAGTGAAGTTGATGTATTTGAATTGTAGCAATATTTCTTCTTTTGATGAACATAATGAGGCTTGTTTTTGTTGTTATTAGAAAACATTAATCATGACCTTCACAATTGTCCAGGTCAAAAACCTTGTTTATTTATCATTGTTTTCAATATATGCATTTTACAGTGATCAGAAGTAAATCCATTGTTTGTGTTGTTTCACGCAGAAAATATTTTTTTGTGCCAAATGTTATGCTGACAACATTGTTTTGCAAAAAAAAAGGAAAGATTACAATTGCAATCTGATCAATATACATTTTGATTATCTCTAACAGCAAGCAGATATTCATTGCACTCTCAAATACTGTTCGATCCCAATGCCATGCCTCTCTGCTTCTTAAAAATCAGAAATGAAATAAATTTTAGTTTTCTTATTTTCCTTTCATTTGTTCTCTAAGCTTTGAAAAGCACATAATTTCTTTTATTTGGCCGTCATTATACATCCTGACTAGTGGAGAAATTAATACAGCAGTCAAACTAAATGACAGAAGCAATGGAAATGCATTGCAAATATATGTATGCTTACTCATTTTAGCTATGCGCATAAAATAAGCTACTACTTGAGGAAAATAACAAATCAGGATAGATGCTAAACTATAAGAGATGATTTTGAAGGCCTTCCTTTTCTGCTGGTTCTCAACATCTCTGCCTCTGTCAGTTTTATTGTGTCTGTCTTTTCTTGTCATTTCTACATTTGTTCGTTCACCTGGTCCTGGACGCTTCAGAGCATAAAGGACTGAAGCACAACAAAATGAGATTATTGTCACTCCACTGCAAAAAACCAAAAAGAATACATGATCTGGGAAATATTCTATTCCGATAAAAATGAGCCTCACACTGTTGGCGGCTCCAATTAGCCAAGCTGCTGCTGCCGATGCAATCCTGTACTGGATGCCCTTGTACCTCAGGAATATTATGGGATGAATCACTGCCAGGTAATGTTCAAAGCACATGCAGATCTGGAGAAGAGGCCTGACTGTCCAGCCGAGACCAATGAAAAAAACAGCTAAACGATCACCTGTCACAGTGGGATAGTTAGTAACATATGAGTCTATAATGCTATGGATACAAAAAACCAGCTCCACTATATTGATATTCAATGGAAACACAGAGTTTGGTTTGATGTTCCCATGAATAAGCACCCAGAGGGTCCAGCAATGGATTGGCATTCCCACAATGGAGAACAGTACTAAAGTAACAAAAATGACAAGGTTGCCAAAGTGTCCCTTGCAAATACAGACCCATATTACAGACTCGTCGAATACAGAGAGTGTATCATTGATTTGGAAGGATGAATTGCACATGGTTGTACAGAGCTGGGGAAAATAGAAACAAATGAGTCTGAACAAGTCTGCAGAAAGCATTGACTGAAAAACTAAATTGAGAAATCATTGAAAGAATTGTCATACCTGAAATGATGGCAAAATATACAGAAAAATCCTTTCAAGAAGTGTTTCCAGCAGTGAAAAAGTAACAAAAGTGCCTCGTCCACCATGTTTCATCCCTTTATATGGAACTATAAATGTACCTGCCCGCTCTTATTTTGTTTGCATATTGTCATTGTTTTTAACTTATGTCATTGCCATGTGCTTATGAATATCAACAGCTGGAAAAGAACAAGTATTACTCTTGGTGATCATAATCTATATGCCTGTAAGGCATTTACTGCAACATCTTGCTCTATATTCTTTAAATTATAAGCACTTTTTTGTGATCTACTTTTTATGCAAAAGGTATCAAGTTAGTTAAATGCAATTGGCAAAACCTTAAAATTATATATATATATATATATATATATATATATGCGTGTGTGTGTGTGTGTGTGTGTGTGTGTGTGTGTGTATGTGTGTTGAAGAGGTGCCAGTGGATGCCGAGCTGCCATATATATATATATATATATATATATATATATATATATAAATTATTATTAAAAGATTAAATTGAAAAATGATATAAAATTACATTTGAAAATTCAATGATCACAAAATACCTATTTGCTAGATGACATTGCTCTCTATGCAAAAACAGAAGATTTCAAAAGCGCATCCAATAAGTTTATCCAAGCCTCTATTTTAATGTGAGAGTCAATGCAGTAAGAATAACATGAACAGTCTTATGCTGAGAAACTCACAAACAGATGAAAGAGGAGATACACAAGGGAAGATGGGAGTCTATAGAAGTATACAGATGATAGCTGGAGTGTAAACGGATGGAGATTGCTGGATAGGAAAGCAGGTAGGTTAGATAATAATAGTAGGGTAAGTGATAGTATTAGTACCTTCAGGTAAGTGATAGTATAAGTTTGTATGATGAAAAGTTAAATATATTTCAAGACTTGGATTAGTTCAATTAGCTCAATTTAGTAAAGTCTTTTTTTTTTGTAACATTCAGAAATACAAGTTGCTCACTCTCTCTTTATGTGACAAATGCCATTAATTTTCCTCTTAAAATGAAAATAAGAGTTACAGAAGCAACAGAAATTTTTCATATGTTTGTCAGAAACTATAAATGCTCCTGTATCCATTCAAAATGTGTTTGAGGATTGCTCCGATTGTTTTAGCTCATGTCATTAAAGTGTGTTTATGAGTGATAGTTTCAACAGAATATGAAATGATCCAAACAAATTTTGGTGCAGTATTTGAATAGAAAATTCTGACCTTAGAATGTTATTGTAGACAGGCATGTTTTAACACCAACTATCAGTTGCAATAGGGTTTTGCATGTTTTCGCCAGGTGAACATCTAAAAGCAACATGTCATAAGGACTCTATAAAATAAAAAGATTTGCAAAGCAGCCTCACTGATTCAATGGGGGAAAATATATGCAGTGTAGATAGTAAAATGTGCCATTCATTTCAGCTATTGACATATTTTTATTGACATTTTTGTTGTTTGCTTTCATTAAAACCGTTCAAATAAATTCAAAATTCAAGCCATTTGTTATATTTTCAGTTGGTTTTTAATTAATCAAATGCATAGTAATTACACATAATTTTCAGAACAAGGGTAAGAAAAGTAGTTATTTATATTAAAATGCACAAAAGACACATACCAATTATGTAAAAAAAAAAATGTAATTACGAGTTGAGCACACACAGATAGATATTACATTATTACACTCTATGTCACATCCCTTTTAAGAAATCTAAAATGAAATAATCCTTAAACCTCCATTAGATTTTCAGTTTCCTTTCATTTTTCTTCTAAGGGTAAATTTACATAATAACACTGTACTAAAAAACTGGAGGTGAGGAAGGTAGGCCCACTGAGAACGCTGCTCTCATGTAAATGAATGTCCAAAACACATGAAAAGTTTTCCAATTTTAGTTGAAAACGGTGTCGGGTAAGTACCCCCTGAGCTTTGAAAAGCATATGAGGTGTTTCAGATGGCCTTCACTATACATCCTGAATAGTGGTGAAATGAATACAGTAATTACAGTGGTGGACAGAATATGTGGGATAACTTCACATAAAAATATTCGTGTACTGACTATATCAGCTATGCACATGAAATAAGTTACTACTAGAGGAAAATAACAAACCAGGATAGACACTAAAATATGAGAGATGATTCTGAAGGCCTTCCTTTTCTGCTGGTTCTCAACAGCTCTGCCTCTGTCAGCTTTGTTGTTTCTGTCTTTTTCTGTCATTTCTACATTATTTCGATCTCCTGGTCCTGGACGCACCAGGGCACAAAGGACAGAGACAGAGCAAAAAGAGGTTGTTATCACTGCAATGCAAAAAAATAAAAAGTATACATGATCTCGAAAAAAGTTAAGCTTGATAGAAACAAGTCTTGAGCTGTTGCCTACTGCAATCAGCCAAGCTGCTGCTGCCGATGCAGTCCTGTACCGGATGCCCTTAAATCTCAGGAATGTTACTGGATGAATCACTGCAAGATATTGTTCAATACATATGCACATCTGGATAAGAGGTCTGAAAGTCCAGCTGAGACCAATGAGAAAGTTAGATAAGTTGTAGCTCACTGTTGTTGAATATTTGAAATCGATGAAGTCTGCAATGCACTGGAAGCAAAAAATCAGCTCCAGTATAATGATGTTCAGTGGAAACACCATGTTTGGTTTAAAATTCCCTCTGAGAAACACCCAGAGAGACCAGCAATGGATCGGCGTTCCCATAATGAAGCACAGTACTGAAATGCAAACAAAGACGACAAGACTAAAATGTTCCTGACACCTGCAGAACCAACTTACATCCTCAACGATAAATAAGATTGAATTGTTGATTATGACTGAAGAATTGCACATGGTTGTTCAGAACTGGAGAAACAGAAAAGAATGAGTTTGTCATCAAATTTTATGAGCAGCAAATGTCAATTTAAATGTTCAGCACTTAATATACTGGACAGAGGGACTATGTGTGTAATTTTACTCCTAAATACAGTAACTTGATTAAAGGGATTGTCATACCTGGATTGATGGTACAGCCTGCAAAGTAAGAATTGTTACATCTGATGCCAGCAGCAACAAGCCACCAAAAGTACCTCATTCGCTTTGCTTTATCTGTTCATAGGAACTATAAATAAAGGCTACCTGTGCTCAATCTCGTTTTGTTTGCATACAGTATAGGTTCACACAGTCAGTGTTTGAGAATGATAACCTCAATTACAGGTGTGAGTCTTGAAATGTCCTGTTCTCACAGCAGCTTATAATATAAAGGCTCAAAAAACATCTGTATGAATGTGTAATAGAGTCAACCCGTAATCTGTTTGTGACTATCACCTATAATAACAGTGACTTAAGTAAATATCAAAGATGAAGTTGTCCAAAACGGCACAGACTTTGATGTCATAACTTTAAGGGAGAGTTTTGTTTTCATTGTTCACCCAACAATGCAAATTCTGTCATTAATTACTCACCCTCATGTTGTTCCAAATCCGTAAGACCTTGATTCGTCTTAGGAACACAAATTAATATGTTTTTGATGAAATCCGAGAGCTTTCTGATCCTGCATAACACGGTCAAGGCCCAGGAAGGTAGTAAGGACATCGTAAGATAGGGCTTTGCCAAAAATATGGTTCTAGCCCTGGTTTGTAAGCTGCTGTGTGAACGACATTTTGAGACTCACACCTATTAGTAAATGCGGTTGTAAATCCCAAACACTGATAGTGTGAACGCAACCATAGATTGTGTTTTTTTCACTCTCCCAAATAACAGAACTTTGAATGCAAATTAAAGACTCAAGGATTGACAACCGTATGATGCTGTGAGAATGTGGTTAATGTGTGCTTGTTCAGGAGCCAACATTTACTTACAGGTATGAGTCTCGAAATGTTCCGTTCACACAGCAGCTTACAGTAGCGTTACGAATACTGTCTATATGGGCATGCAACGTTAACAAGCCCATATTATCTTACCAGTACCTATAGCGACAGTGACCAAAGTAATAGTCTTATCACTTTTTAACATGACAGGAGTCCATCTGTCAAGCTGTTGAGCTGCAAGTTCATCTGTCAAATCTTCATTAACCAACTAATCAGCTTTTTTATTTGGGTGGAGAGCGGAGCATTTTGCAAATAGAAGACAAAACTGATGGAGTTCCCATTGAGAAGAACAGTGACTGGATCTTAAAACCTTCAAATGACACTCATCTCATATTTGTTGTAGGTTGGAATATTTGCTGTAAGTTATCAAAACCACATTATGAAAACCTGCAACACACAGGTTTGTGCAAACCAGAGAGGCTCTCTTGCGTTGTATAATGTGATAGACAACTAGTTTGGTTATATAATGTGGTTGTTACTCCCTTAAGCATAGCGCATGTAAACAATCTTATTAAGGACTCATATACATATCTGGATCAGCTGTGATTTAATTCCGCTATGTGACAACATGAATAGAATGTTCAAAAATGTCAGGTGACAGTTTTAGTAACTTAAATATCACATTCTTTAAATAAATAAATAGGCTAACTAACATCAGTCGAGAAGGATTTTCTAAAAGTGCATGGAACTATGATAATCAAACTACAAAGGCATCTCATCCACTATGTTACATCCGTTCATCTGGATCTGTGCTCACTCATATTGTGTTTGCATGTTGTACCTGTTGTTTTAGTTCATTTCATTTACATGTGTGCAGCAGCATATTTATGAGCTGGTTCAAACAAATCTTATAAGAATATTTATTTAATAGAATGTCATAGTGTGCTGTTATAAAAAATGCTTGCACTCTATCTTGTTGATGGTCTTTGTAGAGACATTGGAACTCATTCAGTATGCAAGTGCACATATTTGTGCATAAAACCTTTTTTCACATAAAAGGTCTTCAATAACAATTACACTAAAATCAAATTTGTAAAGACAAAAAAAAAAAAAGAAAAAAAAGAAAAAAGAAATCAATGAAATCACCCAGGAATTTACAGACTTCTAGTGGCCTGAAAACATGTCCAGACAAATATCTTTAGTAGTACTTTACAAAAATAATGAAAAACTAATTTACTTAAACAAGTATTCATTATTTTGAGTAAAACAATTTTTTAAATTTTAAGGCAACCAGCTTCAGCAGATTTTTTGAGTTTTCTCAACTTGTCGTTTTAAGTTTATACAACAAAAATTTGAGAATCTCCCACAAAAATAAGTCAAAAATCTGCTGAAGCTGGTAAAAAAAAAAAAAAAAAATTAAGTTTGCTCAACTTTTTTTTTTTTTTTTTTTTTTTTTTTTTTGTGTAGCTGGTTCAACATTATAAAATCATGTTTCGTAACCACAGTACCCTGTCTCACATAGTGTTTCACCCATTATTTGTGTTGTTTCGCAGTTGTTTGTACTAATTAATTTCACTGGATGGTGGCAGAGTATGGTAGACATCAATAAAAGTTCCCAGACAGGTGCTAAAAAGACATTTATTTCCAAACTTTCAAAAACTCTTTAACTGACTATTTACAGTTGGCTGTGTTAAACGCTATATGGATAAATAACAAAGTGATTAAACTTATTGTCAATTTGCAACAACGTGGGTAAATTCTTTTGTCAAAACACTGGATATTTTATACAAATAATAAAATGCTTCTGGACTATTTGTAGGTAAGTGGCTGCTTACAGCCACAGAGCCACCAGGAGCCCACAAAGCAGGGCTTGTTTTAATTCATTTATTAGTGACATGCATGCACTGGCTCAGAAGGTTTTCTGTCATAATGAAGTACACATTTAAGCAAGGAGTGGAAAGATGTGGCTTCCAGTTAGGGTTTAACTTAGGACCTCCATAAAGCTCAGAAACAGCCCCAAAACACATAATGAAAAAAAAAATAGTAAAAGTATAGTGTATACTATCATATTTTCAACATTTTAAATAAATGCTGTACACTTTGATTCAGATTTGCACAAAAGGTCAGTCTCATGCAAATGATTGAATAAAATATCTCTATTACTATTCTGTTCTAATGTCACATCTCTTATAAGAAATCTAAAACCTAATCATCTTTGATGCTACAATATCTTTCACTTTGTCTTATTTTCCTTTTATTTGTTCTTTAAAAAGCACATTATGTGCTGGTGGCCTTCGCTATACATCCTGACTAATGGCGAAAATAATACAGCAGTTATAGTGAAGGACAGAGTTAGTGGAACAACTTCACATAAATATACATACCTACTGATTTTAGCTATATTCATAAAGTAAGTTACAACCAGAGGGATGTAACAAATCAGAATAGATGCTAAAATATGAGAAATTATTTTGAATGCCTTCCTTTTCTGCTGGTTCTCAACAGCTCTGCCTCTGTTAGTTTTATTCTTTCTGTCTTTCGCTGTCCTCTCTACATTCTTGCGATCTCCTGGTCCTGGACAATTCAGGGCGCGAAGGACAGAGGCACAGCAAAAAGAAGTTATTATCACTGCAATGCAAAAAACTAAAAAGAATATGTGATCTTTAAAATAGTTCACCCTTATGAAAACGAACCTCAAGCTGTTGCCCAAAGCAATCAGCCAAGCTGCTGCTACTAATGCAATCCTGTACTGGATGCCCTTGTATCTCAGGAATATTACGGGATGAATCACTGCTAAATATTGTTCAATACACATGCAGATCTGGAGAAGAGGTCTGACAGTCCAACTAAACCCAATGAGAACATTAGCTAAACGGTCACCTTCCTCAGAAGGAAATCTGATAACAATTATGTCTATAAGGCATTGAATGCAAAAAAACAGCTCCAGTATAGTGATGTTCAGTGGAAACAGCAGGTTGGATTTAAGGTTCCCATGGAGAAACACCCAGAGAGACCAGCAATGGATCGGCGTTCCCACGATGAAGCACATTATTGAAGTAAAAAAAGTGGCAATAGGGCCAAAATGTCCTTCACACATGCAGAACCAGTCCACTGATTCATCAGATATGAAATTTGTATTGTTGATGGATGAATTGCACATGCTGGGGAAAAATGAAATTGGTCAGTGTGCTTGGCAAAATAACATTTTCATTACATTACATTTTATACTACTGAAACCTTTAAAACCAAATGTTAAATACATTTTATTTAGTAAGACTAATAGAAAATTTGATTTCTGTATCCAGTTTGCCACTATTAATTTAATCCTTAAACCTGACGTATGAATTAAAATGATTGAAATGTCATACCTGAATTGATGTTAGGTCATGCAAAATATACTGAAGAACTGTTTTTGATCCCAAGAGTAAAAAGCCACCAAAAGTGCCTTTGTTTTAAACCGTGTAAAAGAAAATCAAGCTACAAATGCACCCCATCCGCCATGTTTCATCTGTCAGCAGTATTCTAAACGTGTGTGTGTGTGTGTGTGTGTGCGTGTGTGTGTGTGTGTGTGTGTGTGTGTGTGTGTGTGTGTGTGTGTGTGTGTGTGTGTGTGTGTGTGTGTGTGTGTGTGTGTGTGTGTGTGTGTGTGTGTGTGTGTGTGTGTGTGTACTTCCCAATTTGTTTCACAAATGTGTGCCTCTGTTTTTCATGTCATAAATCAATATATAGGAGGGTTTTCTGCAATAGAATGCCATAGGATGCTCCAAGCAAATCTTGGTATAATATTTGAATAGAATATCATAATGTGCTGTCACACATTTTAGACGGTTGCTAAGTTCACATACAGTCAAACAGACTCAGTTCTATTTTTATTTATTTTATAGTTTGTTTGTTTTATAAAGTTACAATACACTTTGCAATGTGGAGAAAATAAAGAATAGGGATTAATGTTACAGCTTTCAAGACTGAAAAAAATGTCCAACCTGAGTGATAAATAACTTACTCACAAATACACACACACTCAGAGGTTTAAAACACACACACACACACACACACACACAAATAAAAAAAAGAGGGATGTAGCCAATGGACATGGTCTGACCTTTTAGTAACTGATGGTATTTCCAAGAAAAGTGTCTACTCATGTTATGTTTGCATATAATTGTCCCTGTTGTTTTAGCTCATGGCATTAGTATGTTCTTAATCATAATGTGTGTTTGTTTTTTTCTTCTTCTTTTTTGAACAGCTTATTTGTGGGTAGGTCCAAACAAATTGCGGTGCAATATTTGAATAGAAAATCAGTATTTGTGTTTATAAAAACACCTGTATTATAGACAGACATTTTGATTGTTTGTTTTTAGTTTTTACATATCATAAATGATCTCTTCATGGACCATTTTACACAAACACCGTAGTGATAAAACACTGTAATAATAAAATGTGATATTTTAATGGTCCCTCACATTAAATGTTCATTAAAAATAAAAATCTTGTTTTTATTTTCATATGCTTGTTTCACTAGATTCTATATATGCCACTTAAGAAATCTGTTTAAATAACACATCAATTGTTTCAGTTGTTTGTGCCAAAAATGTTATGTGAATGAATTGCCTAGTGAAAACTAGGAATACATTTTCAAAATACAAAACACAAGGGTAAATTTATTTCTTAAAGCAACTGATATATCCAAATAAGCATAACACACATAACAAAAATGATAGTGCTGTATTACAGTGGCAACATCATGCTATGTAATAAATGTAATCTTAATTTGTATTTGCACAAGTCACATATAAATGACGAAATCACATTTTGACTCCCGTAATGTCACATCTCTCTTAGAATGCAACATTCCTTTCATTTGAAAACATTTGAAAAGCACAGTATGTGTTTCAGATGGCCTTCACTGTACAATCTGACTAGCGGTGAAATTACCAGAGTAATTGGGGTGACTGACAGAATCAGTGGAACAGCTTCACATATATAAGAAGGTTCACTGATGTTAGATATGCGTACAAAATAAGTTACTACTAGAGGCAAGTAACAAACCAGGATAGACACTAAAATATGAGAGATGATTCTGAAGGCCTTCCTTTTCTGCTGGTTCTCAACAGCTCTGCCTCTGTCAGTTTTATTGTGTCTGTCATTCTCTGTCATCTCTATATTCTTTCGATCTCCTGGTCCGGGACGCTTCAAGGCGAGAAGAACAGAAACAGAGCAAAATGAGGTTGTTATCACTGCAGTGCAAAAGCCCACAAAGAATATATGATCTTGAAAGTAATATATCCCAATGGAAACAAGCCTCATGCTGTTCCCCAAACCAATCAGCCAAGCTACTGAAACCAATGCAATCCTATACCGGATGCCCTTGTATCTCAGGAATGTTACTGGATGAATCACTGCCAAATATTGCTCAATACACATGCAGATCTGGATGAGAGGTCTGAAAGTCCAGCAGAGACCAATAAGAAAGTGAAGCATTATCTGGCCCAGTCTATAGGGATACCCGACAACAATGATGTCTACAATGCATTGAAAACAATAAAAAAGCTCCAGTATAGTGTTGTTCAGTGGAAACACCAAGTTGGGTTTGATGCCCCCACGGAGATGGATCCAGAGGAGCCAGCAATGGATCGGCGTTCCCACAGAGAAATACAGTAATGAAGTGAAAAGAACAAAATAAGTCCCAAAATGTCCCTCACAAATGCAATACCATTCAAATATAGATGCATTCCAGATTATGAAGGATGAATTGCACATGGTTGAACAGAGCTGAGGAAATAAAAGATTATAAAATATAAAATTTTCCTTATCATTTTCAAATAGACTTTAGAATGTGTCTCAAAACAGATACTTCATATGGTGTAAGACTGGGCAAAAAGACTGATTTCAAAATTGGTATAGTTTAACTCTGAAATATATAAGAATATTTGATATGAATTAAAACCGAAAGAAATATCATACCTGTATTGATGGCACAGAATCAAATATTCACTGAAGCACTGTTTTATTTGATACCAGGAGCTAGATATCAAACATGCATCACCCAGTTTGATTGGTCTGTTCATGGACAACCACCAACTATGTGTGCCCACTCCCATTTTGTTTGCATATGTTTGTCACCGTTAGCTTATGTCATGCCCTGCATGAATAAAAAAATTTCAACAATATATTGTGGGAAATAATGCATATCAATTATGATATGTTAAATATGAACATCCCTTCACTCATTTTATAGTAATGATACTATGTGAGCTGTGGAGGAGAAATATTTTTTGTTTTTTTTATCATCCTGCCTCAAATGACCCATAAACCTTTAGGTTGGAACATCTTTGATGACCTGCTGCACTTGCACTAGTGTTGGGAGAATTGAGACTTCTGAAACTTAGAATTGAAGCAATTTCTCTACAAAATGATTCACCGCTTCAAAGCACTCAAATACTGCACTCTGAGGAAAACCATGTAAATGCTAAATGCCTTTGCATTTGCTGCAAAACAGCTGCAGGTGTTGTCAAGTCTAGTATTATCTTTAGCCTGCAATATTTAGTCTTGCTTTCATTTGTTGTACTTAGTCTTTGCATCAACAAGTATGCAACACTTTCAGAAGCATTTTTTTTACATGTTAGTAACAGTTGTAGAACAAACAAAACTGGCTCATAACATTTATTCTTTCAAGCAGCCAATTTGGCTGCTACATTTTTAAGTTACCTGCCATTCATAACATCTACTAGCCAAAAAAACAACAACAACAACAACAAAAAACAGAAATAAACCAACAGCTTGAGGCTGTCTACACTAGACGTGACAAAGCGACCGTTGCAAATAATTTTGTGTCAGTACTAAGGGTGTGCGATATTGTCAAAAAAAAAAAAAAAACTCAATTTATCGATAAAGATAATTATACGATATTTTACTGAGTGTGTGTTATTGTGCTGATATCTTAAGGACTACTGTGGACAGCTGACTCCTATAGTTTTTGATATTCTTCATATTCTGTGTGGTCAGTTCACAGCAGTGATAGAAATTAATCTTTTCCAATAAGTTTAAATTGATTTTAACGTTTTAGGGGCATTTTTACCTTTATAAAGCCCTTTTTTCTAAAAGTGTGCATCAAAATGAAAAGATAGCTACTTTAAATGTAATATTAAAACCGCCAGTAGGTGGCAGCAAGTCACTGTTAATAAGTGAGTCATTGCGATTGAACCGGATCATTTAAACGGTTGATTCATTCAAGAACAAAACACTGTCATGTTCCTCAGAGACGCAAAACAGCGCTGTGGCTGTGTTTATAATGTTATTTGTTGGCGAAATAGAGCACAAACAGGCAATATGGTGTCTAAAACGTAAGTATCTTGATATTAACTTTTTGTTTATTGAACTGTTGTATAAAATCAATATCGCATTTGTAACCATGCTGATTCTTTAAGAAAAAAAACGTCGCTCTTCGTGTGATATTGATTAACTATATGAATGGATATGAATATATACATTTTCTGCCCCCTTATCTTGAATTATGTGAACATTCTTAATGCATATTAATAGACTAAATCATGCAGTGAAAGAACGCACTTTAAATCTAAACAGACTTCTTCACGTAGTCGCGTATGAGTGCACTCTGTTTGATGGTTTTTGCAATATACTCGATAATGTCATGATGTCTCAAGAGTTCAGTTTTTGCGCTAAACCTGCGAACTTCCCCAAGAAATTAATGAGTGAACATAATTTACGAAAAGTAACCCGCCAAATTGGCTAGTGATTTGACGACGTTACCTGCCACAGCTGATTTTTACCCGCATTTGGCGGGTTGGCGGGTGTTAATTTCAAACCCTGCATTCAAGTAAATATAAATAAAACATCACTGTCACAAAAGTATAGTCCATAATACACACATTATATACAGTACATGAAAATTCAAAAATTCTAGAGAAAACAAGAAGTTGGTCTCTTATTTTCCTTTTACCAGTTCTCTAATCTTCGAAAAGCACATTCTATGTTTCAGATGGCCATCATTATACATCCTGAATAGTGCTGAAATGAATACAACAATCATAGCAATGGACAAAATCAATGGAGAAATAACACATGAATATAAATTCTGATCAATTTTAGCTATGCACATAAAATAGGCTATAACTAGAGGTAAATAACAAATCAGGATAGACACTAAAATATGAAAAATTATTCGAAATGCCTTTTTTTTCTGTTTGTTCTCAATGCCTCTGCCTCTGCCAGTTTTATCGTGTGTGTTTTTCTCTACCGTTTCTACATTTTGTCGATCACCAGGTCCTGGACGCTTCAAAGCGCAAAGGACAGATACACAGCAAAATGAAATTATCATCACTGCAATGCAAAAAACAAAAAACATTACATGATCTGGAAAAAATGGTACTTCAATGAAAAGGAGCCTCAAGCCTGTGGCCACTCCAATTAGCCAAGCTACTGCTGCCAATGCAATCCTGTACTGGATGCCCTTGTATCTCAGGAATATTACTGGATGAATCACTGCCAGGTAATGTTCCATGCACATAAAGATCTGGAGCAGAGGTCTGAAAGTCCAGCAGAGACCAACGAGAAAGAGAGCCAATTTATAGACTTTTAGAGAGAAATAGTTGTTAATAATTAAGTTTATAAAGCAAAGAAAACAATAAAACAGCTCCAGTATAGTGATGTTCAGTGGAAACACCAAGTTGGATTTGATGTTTCCATGGAGAAACACCCAGAGAGACCAGCAATGGATCGGTGTACCCACAATGAAGAATAATGTTGTAATGACAATAATGAAGAAAGAGGCAAAATGTCCCTGACATTTTAGAGCCTCATTGAATATGGAGGTTGAATTGTCTATTTGCAAGGATGAATTGTACATGGTTGTTAAGAGCTGGGGAAAACAGAAATTATGTGAGTCAGTTTCATTTATTGTATGATTTGCTAAAGTATGTTAGCAATGTCAGTTCAAATATACACAAAGCACTTCTGTACAATTGGAAGACTGGAAAGGTGGACTGATTTCTTGAAAAAATGTCACAATTATTTAGCTATTGATAGTTGTGTGTAACTTAACCCATAATTTTGCAGTTAATGTATTAAAAGAATTAAAGGAATATCTCACCTGGGTTGATGAAGCAGCATGAAAAATTAAAGAATGATTTATTTTGATCCCAGTAGCACCAATCCACCTAAACTGCCTTCCGTCCTTTCATTAGAAACTACAAATGTACCTATGCTGATACATACTGTGTTTTCATACCACTGTTCCTGTTTTCTTTCTTTTTTTTAGCTGATGTCATATATCAGTATTTGCTTATGAATGCTGATATTTGCAACAGCATGAAATGACCAAAGCTTGATGATTTTTAAAAAGAAATCATAATGTGCAATCATAAACATGGTTATTGTGCACAGATATTTTACAGTTCAGACAGCTTTATAGATGTTTATAAAAGGATGATTATTAATAAGAAGAATTATTGTTTGCATAGGTTTCACATTGTCACTTATTTTTATCTAATGTCATGTCAATTTGCTTATGAATGTTGAATTTCAAAACAGTACATTATTAAATGGTGCAAACAATCATATTTGCCATATTTGAGTAGAAAATCATTGTGTGCTATTATAAACATTGTTTTATAAATGTTTATAAACTATATTATAAACTTTTACAGACTACCTTTCATTAGCTTATATCATTTTACGAAGCTAAAAGAATACTTTTTGTGTGCAAAGAAAACAAAAATAAAGACTTTATTAAACAATATCTTCTCTTCTGTGTCAGTCATTGATGTGCATTCATTACAGTATATAACGATGCATGTGTGTACATCAGGCATCCTCAAATCTGGCCCACTCCTGCAGAGTTTAGCGCTAACCCTAATCAAACACACCTGAGCATGCTAATCAGAGTCTTCAAGATCATTAGAAAATCACAGGTAGGTGAGTTTGATCAGGGTTGGAGCTAAACTCTGCAGCAGATTGGCCCTCCAGGGAAAGATTTGAGGAACCCTGGTGTACATTCTTCTGCTTGCAAACAAGCCGCAGCGCATCCGGGTTCTACATCAGAATGCTGGCTCCTACGTCAGCAGCATTAAGCGCACACGTCATGGTATTCTTATAAATGTGCGGTGGAGAATGAAATGGAAGAGAATTGTTGAATGAAGTCGTTATTTTTGTTTTCTTTGTGCACAAATAGTATTCTCGTAGCTTTATAAAATTAAGCTTGAACCACTAACACATGGACTATTTTAACTACGTCCTTACTACCTTTCTGGGCCTTGAACGTAGTGCAACCTGAATTCCGGAAACGTTGGGACGTTTTTTACATTAACCCTTTCACACGTGAGTTTAAAATATTCTAGCTGAGCCCCTGGCGTGAGTTTTTTTTAGGCGACCGTTATTTTAGAATGTATAGCCTTATTGTTTCCATGGCGACGCGTCATGCTTGTCATGTGACACACCGCAGCCCTAATAGCGCTGTATGATACATGGATTGCTTTTATTTCATTTTTCCTTTTTTTATTATTAATATTCACAAACATACTCGCTATATTATGAAATATCTGATATTCCGCTTCTGAAATATGTGCAAGTAAATGTTTTTGGTTGTTTAAACACTTTTATAATGACCGTGTTAGTTGATCTATACCGGGTGATGGGCACCGCCATGTTTTTTCGAGCTGAATCCCAGCTGTGGGATTTACAACAAGTAAATTCATCCTCGCCTCCCAAAACACATTAAAGTAAGTCTCCAGTAAACTGGGAGAAGAGCAGAGTAAACTTTAAAGTTATCTACACAATCTGTATATGATATCAATAAAACATGTCGTCAGATTATATTTGTAAGGATCATTATTGCTGCTTCCATACACATCAGTGCATATTTTACAAACTATAAATGTATGGTTTTGCTAGTACTTATGTGTATTTAAATGTCTGAAATCTAAAATAAGCATTATATGGATGAAAACACTGAATAAGTGATAATATGACAAGCGCTCGCGTATCTGATCTGGCTTCACGCCAGAAAGCAGATTTGAATTCAGCAGTTGATTACGTGACGCACTGAACGTTCTAATCAGACCGGTGTGATCGTACGCTCCTGGGACCAGCCAAGACTGATCACACCGGTGTGATCGTACGCGTTAAAGGGTTAAATGAAATCAAATGAAAACTAAAAGAATTTCAAATCACGTGAGCCAACATCTTATTCACAATAGAACACAGATAACATAACAAATGTTTAAACTGAGAAATTTTACAATTGTATGCACAAAATGAGCTCATTTCAAATTTGATGCCTGCTACAGGTCTCAAAATAGTTGGGACGTGGGCATGTTTACCATGGTGTAACATCTCCTTTTCTTTTCAAAGTTTGAAGACTTCTGGGCATCAAGGTTATGAGTTTCTGGAGTTTTGGTGTTGGAATTTGGTCCCATTCTTGCCTGATATAGGTTTCCAGCTACTGAAGAGTTTGTGGTCGTCTTTGACGTATTTTTTGTTGCCAAATGTTCTCTATAGGTGAAAGATCTGGACTGCAGGCAGGCCAATTCCGCACCCAGACTCTTCTACTACGAAGCCATGCTGTTATTATAGCTGCAGTATGTGGTTTTGCATTGTCCTGCTGAAATACACAAGGCCTGAAATAGACGTCATCTGGAGGGGAGCATATGTTCCTCTCAAACCTTTATATGCCTTTCAGCATTCATAGTGCCTTCCAAAACACGCAAGCTGCCCATACCGTATGCACTTATGCACCCCCATACCATCAGAGATGGTGGCTTTTGAACTGAACGCTGATAACACGCGGGAAGGTCTCCCTCCTCTTTACCCCGGAGGACACGGCATCCGTGATTTCCAACAAGAATGTCAAATCTGGACTCGTCTGACTATAGAAAACTTTTCCACTTTGAAACAGTCCATTTTAAATGAGCCTTGGCCCACAGGACATGACGGCGCTTCTGGACCATGTTCACATATGGCTTCTTTTTTGCATTATAGAGCTTTAGTTGGCATCTGCAGATGGCACAGCAGATTGTGTTTACCGGCAGTAGTTTCTGTAAGTATTCCTGGGCCCATTTAGTAATGTCAATGACAGATTCATGCTGATGAGTGATGCAGTGTCGAAGACCACAGGCATCCAACAAAGGTTGTTTGGCTTTGTCTCTTATGCACAGAGATTTCTCCAGTTTCTCTGAATCTTTTGATGATGTTATGCACTGTAGATGATGAGATTTGCAAAGCCTTTGCAATTTGATGTTGAGGAACGTTGTTTTTAAAGTATTCCACAATCTTTTTACGCACTCTTTCACAGATTAGAAAGCCTCTGCCCATCTTTACTTCTGAGAGACTCTGCCTCTCTAAGGCATCCCTTTTATAGCTAATCATGTTACAGACCTGATGTCAATTAACTTAATTAGTTGCTAGATGTTCTTTCAGCTGAATCTTTTCAAAAAGTCTTGCTTTTTCAGCCCTTTCTTGCCCCTGTGCCAACTTTTTTGAGACCTGTAGCAGGCATCAAATTTGAAATGAGCTCATTTAGTGGATAAAAATGTAAAATTTCTCAGTTTAAATATTTGTTATGTGCTCTATGTTCTATTGTGAATAAAATATTGGTTCATGTGATTTGAATGTCTTTTAGTTTTCATTTCGTCCCAACATTTCCGGAATTCGGGTTGTAGTTGCGTTGCTGTCTATGCAGGGTCACAAAACTCTTGGATTTCATCAAAAATATCTTAATTTGTGTTCCGAAGATGAACGAAGGTCTTACGGGTCTGAAACGAGGGTGAATAATTAACGACAGAATTTTCATTTTTGGGTGAACTATTCCTTTAAGTTCATATGTGACAGGATTTACTTGATGATGATGTGTAAGGGGACAATGTATACGGGACTTAATTTCTTACTGGGCAGATGCAGCTTGATGTCCCTGAGCCACATTTTTTCAGGTGATGGTAAGCTGCGTACCAGACCCTCTTACTCTCCCAGAACCAGTAGTCGACTGATCGAACATCTGACGGTTCCCCGGCCCATAGAAACAAGGGAGGCTGGAAACTGAGTATGCACTGGAAGGTTTTGAGTCCAGTGGCAGGTTGGTAAAAGAAGTTCTGAGCGTACTCAGTCCAGGCTATGACCTGGCTCCAGGAGTTCTATTGACTGTGGCAGAAGGTTTGCAGCAATTATACTGAATCCTCCTCTGTGTTTGCCCGTTCGACTGAGGATGGTATCCGGAGGAGAGGTTCACGGTCACACCCAGGAGCGAGAAGAATGCCTCACAGAGCCTGGAGATGAACTGAGGTCTGTGATGTCTGCTTTGAAGGCCATAGTTTTGGACCACATGGTTAAACATCAACTCTGCAATTTCCATTGCAGAGAGTCAGTGGAGGTGCATGTTTGAGATGCATGTCTGAGTCTCTTGAGGTGAACAATATGGCATGTTTTAGAAAATCTATCCACTATGACCAGGATGGATGCGCTACCATCCGAGGATGGCAGATCCAGGTGTGACCAGGGATGCAAAGAGTGGGCAATGGGAGAAGCTTGCCGGACACTCAGGGCATCCTCTTACAAACCTTCTCACGTCCTGTGCCATTCTTGGCTACCAGAAGCAATCTTGTAGCAGTGAGAAGGTCACACTGGCCCCTGGGTGTGTGAAACCCCAGCGGAGAGGATTCACAGGCATTGGCATCAGTAAGTTGTTCGTCAAGGGACCATTGAATGGGACTTACAATCAGGCTGGAAGGAATCACAGGCTCAGGAGACTCTTATGGAGCGTGGAGATGGGACAGGGCATCAGATTTTACATTCTTTGAACCAGGATGGTAGGATTTTTAGAAATTTTAATAGTGAAGAACTTGACGGTTCAACCTCTCGGCTTAGCACAGATATTCAAGATTCTTGTGAATAGTAAGGACGGTGAACAGATGACGGGCTCCCTCCAGCCAATGCCTTCATCCTTCTTTGAGGCATTGCATGGCTTGAGTGGCAGCTGTGGTCCAGGACAGAGACTTGTGCCTACCTTTTAGAAGATTGATGAGTAGATGAGTGATGGAACTCAAGTTGTGGATGAATCAACAATAGAAGAATAGAGAAACGAAGTAAGTGTTGTCACTTCATGGTAGTGGGTTTGGGACAGTTGAGGACAGCGCAGAGGTGCACTTCTCTGCCTTGAGGAAGAGTTGAAATTCTTACAGGGGCTGAAGGACTTCCGAAATGTGCTGGCGATGTTCAGCCATGCTTTGGGAGTACACAAATATGCTGATGTATAACAGTCCGAAACGGTGAAGGTACTCCCGAAGCACCTCACGCTTGAATTCCTGGAATACGGTGGGGCTGTACAACGTGACGCAGTTCTCATAGGTGTCACAAAGGCAGTTTTCCACTCATCCCCCTCATGTATCCGGGTGAGGTTGTAAGCACTTCAGAGGTCCAACTTGGTCAAGATGGAGGCACCACACAGTTGTTCTAGTACCGCTGGGATGAGGGGAAGTGGATAGTGGACTTTCACAGTGATCTTTTTAAGTGCATAGTAGTCTACAGAAGGCCAAAGAAACTTGATGCAGCTGGGGATGTTGAAAGGCAAATTTAGATACTTATCCAAGTACTTATTTCTGTTCAGGGATGGAGAGTGGGTGTATTTTGCCACAGGGCACTGGCTCACCCGAATTCAATGTCACAATCCTATGGTCTGTGAGATGGTTATTGTGAGGCTCGTTTTGGGCAGAAAATGTCACTGAAGTGGGCATAGCTTTCAGGAATAGACAGAACCTTTCTCCAAAGGACTTTCAATACATTTGGAGTTGAGAGGGAGGACCTTGGAAGGACGTGAGGTTGCTTGGGGAAGCTGAGGAAAGCATTCAGGAAAGCAGTCGTCTCCCTGAGTTCAGGACTTCGCCAGGAGATCATGGGATTGTGGTGAATGAGGCACGGGTGCCTTAAAATGGTGCAAACTGTTTTGACTTTTCAAAAGGTACACCTTTTTACCTAAAGGGTCCCTACTGGTAGCTTAAAGGTGCATATTAGTACCTAAAGTGCACATACTGTATTAGTACCAAAAAGGTAGAGAAGTGAACCTTTTGAAAAGGCACTGCCTCAGTGACAGCTTTTGCAACCAACTACA
Source organism: Acrossocheilus fasciatus (assembly GCA_036784905.1). Lineage (NCBI taxonomy): Eukaryota > Metazoa > Chordata > Actinopteri > Cypriniformes > Cyprinidae > Acrossocheilus > Acrossocheilus fasciatus. Next base: position 28,288,992 of record CM071938.1, read on the forward strand.
CTGTTAGACATTTCTGTAATTTCTGCAGTTATTTACTGTATATCACCCAGTATAATACTGCAAATTCCTTTTACAGTAAATAACTGTAATACCCTTTGCATCATGAGAATTTTCTGTGACGTCAGACCCCACACACAGAGACTTACTGTGTTTTTTAAAAATAGCTGTATACTACTGTATTTGCTGTAACGGCCTCTTTGGCGCCATTCTATTAAGGTTGTTTTATTTTCCTAATTTCTTACATTTGGATTGACACGATTTGCCCTGCTCCATGTCTACAATGCCACCACAGCTTGGGACTGACTACACTGGATGTGTTACATCGCTTGTAATGATTGGAAAATCCGTTTGTACTTCATGCCAGAAACAGCACGAGCACTTGGAGTGCATCTGTATGTCAGAAATATACCGGGGCATCACATTACTGTCCGCATCCACTGTAGATAGTATAAATAATGGGTTCTATATTGTTTTTTTATCGAGTCGCACCGTGCCACTCACGTCTGAGGAAGACAGGAATGAACCCGCGAGAGTGGAAGAGTTCCGGAGAACAGCTATGCTGTGTGTCGATGCACCTTACGAGAGAATAAGACCAGTAAGCAAGGTAAAAATATATGTACGTATGTCTGTGTTTGTGTCAGATTTTTGCACACCAGTTTAACCTAGTTACCACCATGTTGATTTACCCGTCAACATGGTGGTAACAAACTTTACAATGGTAAACTGCGCTGTCATTTCAAATGACTTTTGTCAGCTTATTGAATTAAGTTACCAAATTAAAATTATTTTTAACGAGCAACGCTTTGTTATGTGTGGTGGTGTCCAAGGAGTACGAGGAGGTGACGGTTACAAAAGGTAGTTTCTTTAATGACGATAGGTAGAGCACAGAACATACACACATCATACTTAACTTAGTTAACTTAATCACGGACAAACATCAAGGGAGAACTGAAGGCTTTTAAAGGAACAGGAACAAAAGAGCAAACAACATAATGAAAGTCAGGTGGGGACAATCAAACGATAATTAACTAATGAGGACAGGAACTAAACCAAATAAGGAGAATGAGGGCTAGGACAGACAGACATGTAACACGCTTGTCTTATATTAACATTAAACTGCAATGAAGCATCAAGAAAGACATGAGCAGGCCAGCCACCCTGAGACTGATAATTAATGGTAAGAGAACAACTATGGTTTTGAGAGGTTTGTGTATTCTATATGGGATTTGCCTTTTAAAAGTGAGTCATTTCTACTTCTTGTTTTTCAGAGAAGACCTTTCTGTCATTAACAAAGTGGAGAGTGAGCAAAGGTGGTGGCCACGTTTTGGAGCAGCACCTGGGTTTTTCAGATGGCTATGTATTCTTTGGCTGTTTGTCTTTTTCCCCATAATGTTTCTGTTGCCTAAAGATTCTTTGTGAGGATGAATCCAAAGGACACAACATAATGCATGGCAAAACGTCCTAAGACAGGAGAAATGGTGAAGTTGCACTGTTCCAGCATTGGAAGACTGTATTTTAAAGTGTTATACATGCAATGTTTTAAATAAAGCATTTTATATTTTGTAAATATTGTGTCTGTTTTAATTGAATGCCAGTAGTATCTATGTAGAGTAAAAAAATAAAAGGAATTCTATATAAAAATTAATCAAATCTAAGGAAATCTATATTAAAATGAATGAATTACAGTAGTATACTGATGAATTTGATTTTTTTTTTCAGTTTTATTTACTGTAAAACGGTACAGTTTGCAAATGTAAATCAAATACAGTTTGCTACTGTAAATCTTAATTACAGTAACTTACTGTAAAAAACCCTATGAAATGTCTAACAGTGTAGCTACATACCACAATATATGTGGAGTGTTGTTAGCTATATTATACAATATTATCATGCTTCCTTATCAGTAAATATTTTATTATTTTTACCGTAACTCTTAGTGCAATTGAAAATAGTCTGCTGGGCAGCGCTTCTCCTCATTTTCAGAGCCTCCTGCACTCTCCCAGAGTCATGAAACTCTGAGCGCTGTGTTGATGAAAGTGTGATACAGTTGCGAGTTATTAGTTTGTATAATGAGGGGGATTTTTTTGGTCTGGAACATTCGATTGGAAACAAAAAATGTTCACAAATCAGGTCTACATATTTATGAGATTAACATGCTTTCTATTCAAATATTACACCAAGATTTGCTTAAACCATTTCATAAAATGATGTTGCAAATATTAACATTCAGAAACACATTAATTGTATGGGCTTTAAAAAAAGGGGACAATCCTAGGCAACACAATGTGTATATAATTCCCAATACAACTGAAACAAAGTCACTTTTGGTGGCCTGTCATTGTTGGGATCAAATGAACAAATTTTGTATCATATTTTGCATCATTTTTCATTAATCCAGGTATGGTATTTCTTTTAATAATTGTAATTGTAAAAATTACAATTAAATACAATTAAAGTTAAATTACACACAAACTAATAACAATTTGATCTAGAAAATATTACATGTATAAATACTAGGGGGGTGGGTAATTTGAATACTACGCCCTGGGTTTGGAACAACATTAAGGTGATTAAATGATGCTAAATTTTACATATGTATGACCACATGCATATATAGTTATATATACAGATGAAACGAAGTCAGTCACTTTTGGTTGTTTTGTCACTGTTGGGATCAAATGAACCAATTTTGTAGCATATTTTACATCCTGCTTCATTAATCCAGGTATGACATTTCTTTCAATGATTTTAATTCCTTTAATTCTATATACTTAAATTAAATTACACACAAAGTAATGATAAGATTTGATCTAGAAAATAAACATTTTGTCAAATCTGTCTATTCGAAGTGCTTTTATGTTCATTTGAACTTACTTTGCTTGGCTATTTTTGCAAGTTAATGAAATTGACCAACTCATTCATTTCTTTTGGCAGCTCTGTACAGCCATGTGTAATTTATCCTTGCAAACTGTCAATTCAACCTCCAAATTAGATGAGCCTCTAAAGTGGTACATGTACTGCATTTGCCAGGGGCAATTTGGCACCCTTGCCTTTATAGTCAGTGCAGCATTATTCTTATTTGTGGGAACACCGATCCATTGCTGGTCCCTCCGGTTGCTTCTACATGGGAACATCAAACCCAACTTTGTGTTGCCACTGAATCTTGCTGTAGTGGACCTAATTTTTTTGTATTCAAAGCTTTGCAGCCTTAATTACAGCCTATTACAAATCAGTGGCAGTGGCAGTGGCATTGTCTATGTTACTCTTTGGTCTCTGCTGGACAGTCAGACCTCTGCTCCAGATCTTCATGTGCATGGATCATTACCTGGCAGGGATTCATCCCGTAATATTCCTGAGATACAAGGGCATCCAGTACAGGATTGCATTATCAACAGCAGCTTGGCTAATTGGAGTGGCCAACAGCTTGAGGCTCAATTTCATTGCAATAAACTTTTTTCTTGATCATATATTCTTCTCGTTTTTTTGGACTGCAGTGATAATAATCTCATTTTGCTGTGTTTCTGTCCTTCATGTCCTAAAGCGTTCAGGACCAGGTGATCGCAAGAATGTAGGGATGACAGAAAAGAACAGATGCAATAAATCTGACAGAGACAGAGCTGTTGAGAACCAGCAGAAAAGGAAGGCCTTCAGAATCATCTCTCATATTTTAATGTCCATCCTGATTTGTTTTTTGCCCCAGGTAGTAGCTTATACACACTCGTTGCTGAAATCAGTAAAGAGATATATACGTGTATCATTTTTCCATTAAGGTTACTGTAATAATTGCACCACCAGTCAGGATGTATAGTGAAGTTTATCAAAGCTTAGAGAACAAATTAAAGACAAATAAGGCCTTGAAAAACAGGAAGAATAAATATCTACACTCTAAAAATGCTGTAATAATAAGTATATTATATATACTTTATATAATAAAGTAAAGAATTGGGCCTCTTACACAGATTCATATGGTCTCATATGTTCATCAGAAAATCCTTCAGCAACAGGTAGTACCTTCCCTGCAAGCATCTCTCAATCAGCCTGCAGTTTTCCTGCAAGACAATGCCCCCTGTCACACTGCAAAATTGGTAAAGCAGTTTCTTGAAGTTGAAAACATTATAATAATTAAATGGCCAGCCCCAGTCCCTAAACCCAACTGAAAACCTCTGGAAAATCCTTGGCGACAAAGTAATGTTGAACTTTAAGAACTTTAAAAACTTTAAAAGAACTTTAATGGCTAAGAAACCCTCTACAGTTACCAAACTATGGAAGAAAGAAGAGTGGACCAAGATCAGACCAGCGCAGTGTGAGAAACTAGTGATATCCTGCAGCTGCAGATGTGCTGAAGTCATTCAAACTAAGGGCCTCCACACCTCCTACAAATATTTGACAGCTGTAAGAAATATTTGACAGCTGTAATTTTTGTTAAACTTCCCTGATTATTTTGTAATCATGTTAGTATAACAGTGGTATGCCCACAGCTAATATTCCTTCAAATTTTTTGTGATGAAGATTAACAATATTTCAGAAAAAAAAAAAAAATTCAGAAAACAATATTTCATAAGTATTTATAGATTATTCTGTAATATACACACACACACACACACACACACACACACACACTGTATATGTAATGATTTATATAAGGGAGTGGGGTAAGATGATTTTTGTTATGTCACCATATATTCAAGAAGTTCTATCATTTGAATAAAATACAGCTGTAAATAGGCCATTACATTAAATGATATATTGTATATAAATTAAATATTCTGTTATTATTCTAATAGAACAGAAATCCATACAGGCAGTGCAAGACAGAAACAGATTAATGCTGTTGGTTCAGACGTGATGGTTGGCCGATGGCTGATAGCAGGTGAATCTGAACTGCTGCAGAAAATGTCATTTTAGTGTGAATTACCCATAAACATCATATTCTCATCATACGGAATATTATTTTAATAAAGTGTTTGAAACTTATGTCAATATATATTTTCATAAAGTTTTGGTAACGTTTTCTATAAGCAGTGTGTTGTGTATTTGCCTGTGATGTATTCAAAATTCTAAATTAAAATGTTTCATTGATTAATGTAGGCTACTTTATGTTAATTAAAGTTGGATCATCTTGCTTCTATGCTGTGTTAACGAATCTTCAATGAGCTCATTCCTAGTCCTCACCAAACTGGATGTCTGTACTGACATCCAGTGGCCATGATTATCATGCAGTGAGTTTTATGGCATATTTCTTTTCAGGAAGATTTACATGCCATTATAATGAAATCAGTGTCATTATAATTTCTTTCTGTTGAACAAAAAAGAAGATATTTTGAAGAACGTTGGTTACAAAACAGTTGCTGGTAGCCACTGACTTCAATAATACGGAAAGAAAAAATATTTTGGAAGTCAATGGCTACCATTATTGGAAACAATTGCAGTATTGGTGCTCATGTAAACATAGTTATTGATTTGTGCAGAATCTGTGAGTTTTTGTGGGTGGATGGGTGGGTGGGTGAGTGGTCGAAGTGTGCGTTAAGTTTTAAAATTGCAACATATTTAGATATTAAGTTTATAATGCATAACCAGAATCAATGGCAATAAAGAAGAGTAAAGCTTTCAAAAGGGTTTTTCATAATGTAACATTTGTCCACAGGTGATTGTAAATAACTGTTTTTTATAAAGTTGTGTTGGAACAGTATTGTGAAACAAAATATCCTAAACAAGGGGTACTCATCTTACCCCCATTTTAGTTTACCATGATTTTCTATTCAAAAAGATTCAAGTTAATGAAATTGACCAACTCATTCATTTCTTTTGGCAGCTCTGTACAGCCATGTGTAATTTATCCTCGCAAACTGTCAATTCAACCTCCAAATTAGATGAGCCTCTAAAGTGGTACATGTACTGCATTTGTCAGGAACAATTTGGCACCCTTGCCTTTATTGTCAGTGAAGCATTATTCTTATTTGTGGGAACACCATTGCTGGTCCCTCCGGTTGCTTCTACATGGTAACATTAAACCCATCTTTGTGTTGCCACTGAATCTTGCTGTAGTGGACCTAGTTTTTTGTATACAAAGCTTTGCAGACTTAATTACTATGTATTACCCTTCAGTAGCAAGCTATAAATCGGCTATGTCCCAAGTCCGACTCTCTATCCATTAGGCCACAACTGCCCCCCACTGAAGTGTTACAATAAAAATTATCAACAAAATGTATGTCGTATATGTAGTGCTTGACCTGAACATGAAGTCTTGTTATAAGGGATAAAGCACAGTCAGTCAGTCTGCTTGTCACATGACTACTCACCAAATAAATAAACAGGTGGAAATTAAATTTATTTGAATGGGACAATATGCTATATAGTCAAGTCAAGCCAAGTCACCTTTATTTATATAGCGCTTTTAACAATACAGATTGTGTCAAAGCAACTCAATTTTCAGTTAAAGGCATTTCATTATTGAATTCAGTGATGTCATCGTCCAGCTCAGTTCAGTTTAAATAGTATCTGTGCAGTCAAGTCAACGATATCGCTTATTAAGTGTCCCCAACTAAGCAAGCCAGAGGCGACAGCGACAAGAAACCAAAACTCCATCAGTGACAGAATGGAGAAAAAAACCTTGGCTCAGTCGGGGGGCAGTTCTCCTCTGACCAGACGAAACCCGCAGTTCAATTCCAACTGCAGCAAAGTCATATTGTGCAGAGGACTCATCTGGTTCCCGAGATCTTGTCCCGATGGCCGTCTAGGTGACAAGGTCTTCACTGGGGATCTGTCTCTGGGGCTCATCTAAGTGTCCTGATCTCTGCTGACGTTCAGGGCTGTAGAGGTCATCTCTAGGTGCCGATCCATCATCTGATCTGGATACGGACTGGATTGGGTGGCTACGGTGATCTCGGAATAAGAAAAAAACAGACTAATATTAGCGTAGATGCCATTTTTCTTACAATGTAACAAGTACATTGGTTGTTATGGGAAGTGTTCCCGGTTCTGGTTGACCTAATTAATGCAGCCTTACAATCCTTTAATGGATTTGAATATTAGGAGCGTATTAGTGTGTTGTGTGTACGCCAGGTTAAAGAGATGGGTCTTTAATCTAGATTTAAACTGACAGAGTGTGTCTGCCTCCCGAACAGTGTTAGGTAGATTGTTCCAGAGTTTGGGTGCTAAATAGGAAAAGGATCTGCCACCCGCATTTGATTTTGATATTCTAGGTATTATCAAATGGCCAGAGTTTTGAGAACGTAGTGGACGTAGAGGACTATAATGCGATAAGAGCTCGCTCAGGTACAGCTTTATAAGTAATTAACAAGATTTTAAAATCTATACGATGTTTAATAGGGAGCCAGTGCAGTGTTACATATAAGTCCATTATATTGTCCAAATCAATCGGCCTAGCAACAAGATGAACAGTGCAATAATATACTAGCCTAATTTTAATACTGAGGTCCTCTGAGGTCATTTTCACTACAATTGATAAATAATGCCAGGTGCGTTTGTTTGAAATGAGAGAGTGGTGTGATACTAGTGACATGAACAATTGGGTCCATTGGTCAGCTGTTTTTGGTAACATGGATATTGTGGTCAAATATAGGCCTACATTTCAGAAAAATGCCATTCCTTTTTCTTTTCTTTTTTTTTTTTTTGAAGTGTAGGATCGAGACCTTCTCCAAGAGATGATAGTGATTGTCTGATACATGAAAGAATCTTTCTTTGGAGATGATTCTTTTGAATGATCTGGTTCACAAATAACATTGAATGATTCATTTGTAAATTCAACATCTCACTTTTCAATGATCCGATTCAATCCCACTGTTACGTCCTCTGTCGTGTGTGTCCATATTTGGTCTTGTTCCTGTCCTTGTTAAGTGTGATTATTAGTTAAGTGTTGTCCAACCGTGTTTAGACTTATTATCAGTAATTGTCATGTGTATTTAGTTCCTGCCTGTTTAGTTAGATTTCGTCTGGTCCACTCGTTATTCCCCGGTGTCCCTGTCTGTGTGAACCTTGCCTTGTCTTGCCCTGTCCTGATGTCCTCATTAAAGACTATTATTTTGAAGTTTATCCTTGTGTCCGTGTTCCTCGTTCCTCCCTGCTGTGTGCACCGTAACACCCTCAATATATCACACAAATGTTCCAGTCAAAAACCTTTTTATTTACTGTTTTCAGTTGCTGTGAATTAATTCATCATACAACATATACAGTATGTAAATATATGTAAAGTATATATAAGGACAAACAAAAACTATGCTACTTTATCCACATTATCATAAGTCCCATAATATCACTTTTAATACAGGCAATATATGTAGCAAATGTTATGTATATACTATTTCTCCATGTAGATAAAAATACAGACGCATTCATTAGAAAGTAGCTATAAATATTTTATAATTAGCTGACCAATCAGTCAATGTAAAAGAAAAAGAAACCAATCTCAAGCAGGTATTTAGTACACACATTGCACACTCTCAAATACATTTCTTTCTGTTTCTCCTATTTTCCTTTCATTTTTTCTCTAAGCATTGATAAACAAAGTTTGTGTTTCAGATGGCCTTCACTGTACATCCTGACTAGTGGTGAAATGAATACAGTAATCCTAGTGATGGACAGAATGGCTGGAAAAGCATCACATCCAAATACCTGCTCACTGATATTAGTCATGCGCATAAAATAAGCTATTACTAGAGGCAAATAACAAACCAGGATGGACGCTAAAATATGAGAGATGATTCTGAAGGCCTTCCTTTTCTGCTGGTTCTCTACAGCTCTGCCTCTGTCAGTCTTATTGTGTGTGTCTTTCTCTGTCATTTCTACATTATTTCGATCTCCTGGTCCTGGGCGCTTCAAAGCACAAAGGACAGATGCACAGCAAAATGAAATTATTATCACTCCACTGCAAAAAAACAAAAAGAATACATGATCTGGGAAATATTCTATTCTGATGAAAATGAGCCTCACGCTGTTCCCCAAAGCAATCAGCCAAGCTACTGCTGCCGATGCAATCCTGTACTGGATGCCCTTGTATCTCAGGAATATGACGGGATGAATCACTGCCAGATAATGTTCCATGCACATGAAGATCTGGAGAAAAGGCCTGACTGTCCAACAGAGACCAATGAGAAACATAAAGAACTGATGGTATGCTAATGTGAGATACTTGGTAGTCATTAAGTCTACAATACAAAGAATACTGAAAAGCAGCTCCAGTACAGTGATGTTTAGTGGAATCACCAAGTTGGGTTTGATGTTCCCATGAAGAAATACCCAGAGGGACCAGCAGTGGACCGGTGTTCCCACAAATAAAAATAATGCTGTAGTGATAGTAGCGACAAGGGTGCCAAAATGTCCCTGACACATGAAATACCACTTTAACAAATCATCAAATGTCGATGTTAAATTGTTGCCTTGAAAGGATGAATTACACATGGTTCTAGAGCTGGGGAAAACAGAAATAAATGAGTCATTTAAATTCACTAAGTCTGCAGTATAAGTATTATTGAAAAAATGTCATACCTGGATTGAAGAAAGATAATTCAAAATATACCACAGAATTGTTTTTATTTGTTCCCACCAGTGATGAGCCACCAAAAGTACCAGCATTTATTTAATCTGTTCATAGGGAACTATAAATGTGCCTGTGCTCACATATATTTTGTCTGCATAGGATTGTCTCTGTTTTTTTTTTGTTTTTGTTTTTTTTTTTGGGGGGGGGGGGGGGGGGGTTCATGTCATTAATGTGTGCTCATGAATGTCCATATTTGCTGCAACATGCCATTTAAGCAAATCTTGGTGCAATATTTGAATAGAAAATCATGGTGTGTTATCATAAACATGGTTATCGTACACTGACATTTTTACAAATTGTCTTTCATTAATTTGTTTTTTGTTTTTTTTTGCAAAAATGCAAATGTTGTTTCTAATAATCATCATAAATCAGATTTGTTGTAGTTTGAGTGTCAAATCATGATTTATACTTACTAAAGAAGAATTGGGTAAGGTGTGCACTTTCCTATATTTATCTATTTTATGGAGATGTAAATATTCTTCCAAAGCAGCTTTGAAAATAATATAGTGCCTTACAATCCCAAGTGTAAGCAAGCCAATGGTCACATTAATAAAAAATAAACTCCTTAAGATGTTTAAAAAGATGCATTAGCAAAAAATCTAGGGATGAACCAAAACCAAAGCCCTCATCTTTGTTGCCAGATATTAAACAAATTACACTAATGTTACTTGAAACAAATTGAATTCACGCACAATTATGAATTACATATAAATTATATATTTTATTATTATTCAACATTTCTAACAGAGTAAGAATCCATGTGCTGTGCAGCTGCAAGACAGACACAGTAGGGTTAATTCTACTATAGGACAATACTGGCATATGGTAATCAATTACTACTTTGCTACATTACAAAGAAGAATATGTGACTTTATACTTCATTAGATTCATGATTGAATGATTATTGAACAAACCATTCTTTTTGTTTCTCTTCACTGAACAGGTTGTATTTTGTGAATTCGACTGATCCAATTGCATTAACAACTCAGTGACTCATTGATCCAGTCTTGAGTCTTAAATGAACAAATTACTCAATCAGAAAACTCAAAAGTGTAAAAGTGTTAAAAAAAAAACTTTGTATTTACTAATTATAATTGTTATATGCTGAACAATTCATGATATAACGTTATTGTGATATGTACAGGGTAAATATTTAAACATTATGCTAAAAACAAAGAAAAGTTATTTTGTCAAAACTGCAATTTTATTCAAATAAGTATAGAAAAACACATAATAGCAATAATAATAGTACTATATATTGTTGACAATATGAGACTGATCCTGATTAGTGGTGAAATTAGTACAAAAATCATAGTGATGGACAGAATCAGTGGAAAAGCTATACATATGTATAACTGACTGTTGATTTCAGCTATGAGCATAAAATAAGCTACTACATTAATGTAACAAATCAGGATGGACATTAAAATATGAGAGATGATTCTGAAGGCCTTCCTTTTCTGCTGGTTCTCAATGGCTCTGCCTCTGTCAGATTTATTGTGTCTGTCTTTCCCTGTCATCTCTATATTTTTTTGGTCCCCTGGTCTCGGACGTTTCAAAGCACGAAGGACAGAGGCACAGCAAAATGAGATTATTATTACCGCAATGCAAAAAATGATAAAGAATATATGATCTGGAAAATAGTCTGTTATTACGACAACGAGCCTCAAACGGTTGCCCATTCCAATCAGCCAAGCTGCTGCTGCCAATGCAGTCCTGTCCTGGATGCCCTTGTATCTCAGGAATATTATGGGATGAATCACTGCCAGATAATGTTACATGCACATGCAGATCTGGAGAAGAGGCCTGACTGTCCCGTTGAGACCAACAAAAAACAAAACCAATTGATAGTTTGCCCCTGAAACTTTGTTGGTAAGTGTTATGAAATCTATTAAGCAAAGAAAACAATACAACAGCTCCAGTACAGTGATGTTTAGTGGAAACGCCAAGTTTGGTTTGATGTAAACTGGACAGAAAGACTAATTTCATGATCAGATCTTGCAATTATTTTGCCACTATTAGATTGTAAAATATCCTACCTGGATTGAGGAAATGACAAGCCAACAAATTTGTCTTTGACTTTATTTCATCTGTTCATGAGGTAATGTACATGTGCTCATACATAATGTGTTTGCATAGTATTGTCCATCACTTTTTTTACCCAAATCATTAATGTGTTCTAATGAATGTCTGTATTTGCAACATTATATTACGCAATGGTGCAATATTTGAACAGAAAATCATGGTGCAGTAGCATATATTTTGACCTGAACTATAAATTTATGGAAGTAGAATTGAAAATTGACATTTATGGTGCTGTATTGCAGGTTTTATAACCTCGAGTAAACTTTACAAATGTGAAATGTACCATTAAAAGCAGGGTTTAAAATGATGATAACCTAGTTTAAGCACAGCTTTCTGAGAATTTTTCTCATTCTTTTGAGTAGGTACTTTGTGACTGTTATTTTGTCATTGTAAGGTTGCTTCCCCGCCATTTAAAAGTCCTCCATGGCCTTATGCATGGGGTAATAAAGTGTCTATTGGATATGCACTTCAGAGTCTTATAAGAACTAGTAAGTATAATCTGGAAACTTATAGTTTTATGAATGCTGTGAATTCAGACATACTACTCTTTTCACATACTGTTTTTCATCTAGTAAAGTAAGGGTAAAGTAAGAGTGAGGTGTGAGTGATATCAGTTTGTCTGTTGAACATCATTGTGTAAACGAACAGAGTCCAGTGCTAAGCAATCCATGAAATCAAGTCATCCGTGCTAACCACTTTTTGAGCTTGACCCCTAAAAATACACTGCTGATCATTACCTAGTCATTTTAGTGTGTACTAGTTAATATTGTGAAGCGTGTAAGAGAGAGTGTACGGCTGCAGAGGTGCTCTCAAAGCAAAGAGGAAAGCCTTGAGGGAAATGATAGGGGGTGGTGTTGGGAGGGCAAGCATGTGTTAGTCTGGGGGATGAAAACATGTGAGAAGAAAGAATGTGTCACAGTGCCTGTCTGACTGGAGTGAGGAGTAGGATAAAATTTACAGAGGGAGACAAAAGACATTTTGCATTGGGAGTAAATAATCTGTGTGTGCTTCTAATAGTGTTCAAACTGTAGTTTTTCGGTGTTCATCTGAAATGACAATTAGGAGGAATAGCTGAAGATTTCTGAAGTCTGAAGTGATAAATAATGAAGAATTCACTCCAAAGAAAAATAACCTCCAGCTCAACTTTAACTAAAGCCAACATGTGAGTATATAAGGATTTTGTTAGAAGCATCTTTGAATCAGTCTTTCAGCATGGGTCGTGTTGGAAACATATAAATAATCTCTAATTATTTTTAAATGGATAGTAAGCATCTATTAACATACTGCTATACTTTTAAACACACAGACTAATTATGTTGCATTTTTTAAAATCTCTGTCTTGTTATAAAGCTTTCAATCAAAGTGGTTTTCAACTGGTTTCTTAACGGAGAGGCGTTTATTTTTATTGTTGACAGCTGATGCTGGCTGGCCAGTGTCATCACTCTAGTATGATGCTATATTATATTATTCTGGGCCACACTACATTCTCCGTATGGGATACATGAAATCAATACATTTATGTCTCCCTTTATTTCTCATTAATAAGACTTTGTATCTCAATGTGATTTCATATGTGACATAATGACTACTTTTATCTCACAACTGCATTTTCATTTCTTGTTATTGTGACTTTCTCACGCCCTGAATGTTTCTCTAATGACATTTTTTCTCATAACTACACATATTATATCTCAGAATTATGACTATTTATCACAGTGTGACTTTATTTCTTGTTTTAACCTGTATCTCACAATGATCTTCTTTTATTTTGCACTTCAAGGTACAGATCTATTTCTCTTTCAAACACTGACTCGTATTTACCTGAATGTGAGGTATTATAATAGAGCTTGGCTTTATTACTTTCTAATTTAAGTTGAAAATAGCTGGCATGCTTCTGTATCAGTCCTGAGAAGTTTTGAAGAAACAAAACCTTAATTTTATAAGAAACCATGAGTCACAAGTCACTAATCACAAGCATTGAAATTTATGACTGTGAACTGTTTTGGTGCCCAGAGAATAGTCGTGTCACCTGCTGGATTCCATTTTTAACAACCATTGTGAACTTTAACAAGACAAATGTGTCAAGGTCTTGAATTTGTTCTTAAGTCAAAGTCACATGCATGTCTCTGTCTCTTGTTGCCCACAGTCAGATTTATCTCCAAATTACAACAAATTGCATCTTATTGTATCCAATAATTTGTATTCACTATATTATATGATATTTATACACTGTACTATATTATATTATATTATATTATAGACTGTTTTAGACATTGGGACGTAATTTGGACATGAGTTGATTATTTATAATTATATTTAAAACATATTATTCATGTATGTACACACGTGTGGAAATTTGTTCAGTGTCTCATGGAGTACATAGCTCAAATTTATAAGCACAGACAACAGAGGATATACTGATCCGGGTAACGTCATGTACCAGAGTGACAGGATTCCCCCCACCTCCATATTTAGATGTAACAGACACCTGAATTTTTCAGGCGAGGCTTGTGTAATTCAGTATGTTTGGCCTTTTCAAGGTGCTGGGTCATTAACATTTCTATGAGTTAACAACATAGATACTTCTGGTCTCTTTCCAGAATGTGCTAAAACCCATTTCCTAGTATGATAGAGCAGAAATATTGCGCTAAGTTGTTCTATCATCACGTTTATATGTTTAGTTTTATGTAATGGGTTGCCCTTGACTGACCAACATGGACTGTTCCTATGTTCCCACCTTCCAGGAATGAAGACAGCATGATGAATATCCATCCAGGAGTTGTAAATCAGATTAGCTTATTAACTTAGCACCATCTGATGAACGACATGTTGCACAATGTCTTCAGGCCCTCATACCATTCCTGCAAAAAAAAAAAAAAAAAAGAGAGAGAGAGATCATGACATTTACATTACTTCCCTTGCTGTTATTCCTCATGTGAGAGCTGATGAATGTGTGAATCTGCTGAATGTGTGAATCTGAAAACTTCTGGGAGTGATCCTGCATCAGATGATCATGTCTATAAATAAGATTTCTTAAATAGATGTGTGACCGATGAGTGAGACTGATAGAGTGAAAAGGCTCAGATGATTTCTTCAGGAAAGCAAGCTGGCGGTTGTTGATTCTCGTTACACTTGGTATTTCAGTTACAGGCCAGCTGGGCTCAGAGATCACACTTAGGAACATACCGCTCTTCTATTTTGTTGAAATGATACTGTAAACGTTGCTCTCTAATATGAGTCGATGGAATCTTTCTGACTGCTTTGTATTACATTGCATTTGTCTTAACTGCTGCCTTTCTGAGAACTTCCACAATGTCTCCTATAGCATATCTTTCTCATCTGTCCTGCTCAGACACACTGTTCATTTGATACCACAGAGTCTGCTTAGCTTCAACAGCAGCACCAAGGACAAACAGATCATCTGAAGTAGCCAATATTTCATCAGGAAGTCAAATGTGACAAGTTGACAAAATGTGCTTGGCGTCTTCTAACTAATTGTCTCATCTTAGATAACTAGCTTTGCTGTGTCAACAACCCTCTTGGTAGATGTGCTAAACAACATTAACCTTTAACATTTAGTTTTGTTCTTTGGAATGAAGCACTGGCCACCAGACATAAGCTCGATTTTGTTGCTTTCTGGCACTGGGAACACCCTTGTGTTTAAGCAAACATTTACTTAAGAAATAATATACTTTGAAAGAATATACTTAAGTGAGAATTGAATGCAATGTTTACTTACACTTAATTGCATGTTATTTGAAATTCAATGAAAATGTGTCATTGAATTTGTATTTAATTTAACATAATTACAAAGTGCACTTTTTACTGAAGTGTGTTAAGAAACAAACAGTTGATGGAAAGTGATGAAATTGTACACTTAAGTGGTCGAGTACAGTTTTCATACTTTTAGGATTTGATGTAAGCAGGTGTACTTTTCCACGGAAAAAAAACTGAAACATATTTGAGATCTAACCAAATTCTCCTAGTAAATCATCACTGTGTGATTGAAAAAAAAAACCACTTATTTTTAAATGTAATTTTGGCTGTCAACCTTACTCTGCACCTTATGCTTTCATTGTTTAAACTGTGAACATTTAGCAAATGTGTTTTTGAATAATGGTTTTGTCAACCCTTCTTTAAAAACATAACTCCTAAATAGATGACACAATATTCAAAAGTCTGTCAAAGAGAGAGCACACATGCCTGGGACGAATGTGGTTGTGGCTGTGGAACTATGGCAGCTGTGTGGTACTTTACACTAGACAAATGTCTTTCACCTCTTGCTCATGTTACAAGGACATGCTGTCACAGTGTTTGAAAAACACCCTGCTGGCGTGTTATTAATTATATATAATGAAGTGAGCACATGTCTGATGGAAAGCCTTCAGGAAGTTGACCTCTCTTGCTCTGTTGAGACTAGCTGCGCTTTCATTAAGCTTGAAAGAATATGTGTTCAACACCAGAGAACTATTTCACAGTTTATATTGTAAGCTTACTTGAGAGAAAATGTTGAGCCTCAATGAGAATTAATGGCCTGAGTGAAAGGAAAAATGTGTCAACACAAGCTTTTTTTTTATTGTCGATTGAATAATGAGCAGACCGTAGAGTTAAAAAAAAATACATATGTGCCAAATTCTTTGAAATGTAGTGTTTGTGCTGGTTTAATATGGTTTAGAAAACCTTTTATACCATTTTTAGTAAAATATTCAATTTAGCGACTCAAAATTTTGTGAAAATATGTTGTAATAAAAAGAAAGAAAGATATAAAAGTAAAATATATGTTTTCAAGCTATGAAATGAATGTTTATCACAAAATAGCATAAATTATTAATAAATACATTAAGATTGTTTATAAGGTATCATTATGTTTTTGGGAGCTGCATAATCACACAATAACACTTAAAATGCCAGACAAAAGTTTTTCAAATCTTAATAAGCAATCATAATAAAGAATACAAAATTAATAATAAATGATTATGGAAAATAATTTAATATGGCTTCCCCCCCCCCCCCCCCCAATAATTAATTTTCTTTTTTTTATATTATTATTTATTATGATTTCATAGTTATTTAACTCTGGCATTATATATGAATTACATTTTCAATGCATTTTTGTATAAATTAATAGATCCAGAAAACAAACATGCTGAATGAATATTGCTGAATGTACAAGTTTGAATGCTTCAGATATTCTTGTTTTTCTATCTTTTTCCCCCCACAGACGTCCACATGCTGCTCAAATCAATCCCAGGCCAGTGGGTTTATCTCAGATGAGCAGTGTTTTCACCAGTGTGCCACCACTATTTGGAGCAGCACAAGCGTTCCTGTTGAGACTAGCCCAACTTGAAGCTCAGCTAGTTTTAAACCTGATTAGTAATGTTGCGTCTGGAAATAATAGCGGTTATGGGAACCCTCTTGTTCCTTTAAATCTCTTACAGCCTGTTGGCATTCAAAGATCCTCATTTTTGAGCAAGTACCAGCCCCCAGGGGGGTTTAAAAACATGGATTCCACACTTCACATGGTTAGTCATCCTTCAACATCAGTCACAGAAATGAATTCAGTCAGTGTCAATAAGGAGAGTGGTGCACTTATGGCAAAAGAGATTATTCAGGAGAAAACACTAGGTCCCATCATGAATAATACAACATTGCCACTGCCAAAATCTGAGGAAGCTCTTTTTAGATCCAGTCCCAACCATCTTGGCAAACATTTCGCCTTAAAACCACATATGGACTGTTCTCAATACCAGTCAGTGACAGCCAAAGCAATGATGCCTCCTGATAGACCACAGATTGAAGAAGCAGAGCCAAAGCAACAAACAATGCTGCGGTATCCAACAGAAAATCTGATCAAAGCTTTAACCAGCCTTGGCCTTTCTCTTGAGGATCTAGAATTACTCAGTCACTGCCCAGACAACCAGTTAACAACAGAGAATCTCCCCTTCATTATACAAGACATTCAACAGCGCAAAGGAACAAAGGACATTAAATGTGGCCATGCTAGATGGATCTCATCTGATCAAGTGGGTTCATCCAGAGAGTCATCATACACTCAAGGGGAACAGAGGAATCCGAGGATTATAAATGGTGAATGGCAAGAATCCCATTCCCATAGATCTCTCAGCCCTGAAAGACATCGCCCATCTAAAGTTATTTATAAGCACTTCTCGACCCAATCTAGAACATTTAGAATAAGACATTCAGGTGAGTTATTACTATCTGTCTGTCTATCTGCCTGTCTTCTAAACCACTTGTCCTATGTAGGGTTGTGGGGTGTTTGTTTGTAGTATTTACTGTACTTTTTTTTTTTTTTTTAAATAATAATAAAATAATAATTGTTTTTGGACCAGAAATGTGCAGCTGTAACATTAGAAATCCCTGTTTCCCTTCTGTCCAGGAAGAGGATCAAATTCCTTCCTAAAGAGGCTGCAACATGGGCCTGCTGAAGTCACTAGGTGGAGGCCTGGTTCAGTCTATTTCCCCCCTCGATCAAAACGCAGCATAAGGCAAAGCTTTGTCTCTCTAGACTGTAATAAAGCAAGACATTATACTACACAAAGAGCCTTGTCCTCTCCACACAGATCCAACACTTACAATGCCATGACAAAAGGTCATCAACAGTCTTCCTTTCCAGTTAAATCTGCAAAATCAGAAATAACCTCTGAATCCATCAACATTCAGATGCCAGTAACTAAGACGACTGCAGAGACATCAGCACAAACTGTAAGTTTTGGGAGGTGTACTAGAAATACTGATGGTTTTTGATAGTGATAACAGAACTTCATGCCCTCAAAGCAAAACTCTAATTGAAGGTGTTTTATAACGTTTTTTATTCTCTGGTGCGAACTGTGATCACTGCCACCATAATGATTGAAACACCACCATTAAACCATTAAAGTATCAGTTTAGTCTCAACATAGCAGGCTGAAAATAACGAAGGTATGCATCTCGAATAGTTCGCTCCAACAGACCAGTTATAACAAATGAACAAATGTTAAACAGTGACCTCTGGTGGCCTGAGAGTAGCAGTGTTTAGAATTGGAAACATTACGAACTCTGCTCTTTTATCAAAGCTCACCTTTTTTATTGTTCCCTTGTTTTCCACCAGAAGGGTGTGATTCGTGTGTCTGGAATCCCTCTTGAATACTCTGAGAGGGAACTCATCAAAATGGCGTCCCCGTTTGGTCAATCTGTTGAGGTTTTAATGGCAACTGAGATTGACACAACAACCTGTCTAGAACGGAAGAAGGTGTGTCATTTTAGGATGTATATGCTACAATTTTAAAACATTAAAACAATTTTCTAAAGCAATTTCCTGTAAAATACAGCACTTAAAATACAGCACTTCTATATCAGCTTGTGTTTGTGTGTGTTTTCCAGGCTTTACTGATGTTTCCAACAGACTTCTCAGCCGAGGAGATGGTGAAGGTTTACTCTGCGATCCCAGTTCACATGAGACAGCAAAGTTTGGAGCTGGTGTCCCAAACCGTTGACTTTAGTTCACCTGTGAGTTTTTTTTTTTTTTTACTTTAATACTGCATTTGTTTATTTACTTTGTGAGTTTAATATATACTTTTACTTCAGGTGTCAGTGTTTCATGCTTTTGTGGGACCATCATTGTCAAATGCAAGTATCACGTGTTCTGGAGCCATTTCAAATATTCAAACTTAAAACTTAATAATAAAAAATAACGTTTTACCATCCATTCTTCAACAAGTCCCACTGTCTTTTAGGGGCTGTTGACGCCTTTGGACCATTTGCTGGTTGTATGTAATGTTCCCAATCAGCCCAGTGCTGCTACAGCGGTGCTACGGCTGCTAAAGCCTTTTGGACAAGTTTTCAGAACTCTGATACTTCATGGAAACAAGGTAGAACAGTAAAAATGTTTGAACAGCATATATATATATATATATATATATATATATATATATATATATATATATAAGAAAAACTCAAATGCATTTGGTTGTTTGAAAAATATGTGAAACCATTTGAGAGTATGACTTTATTTCAGTCGTCTGTGTTTTCTCAGCTTTCACCTGTATTTGACTATTTGAGTCTAACCTATCAGTGAATTGATATATTTTTCTTTGTCTTCATAGGTGGATGTTGATCAGTGCGTTGGGGACAATAGCAGCATCCAGATGGTTTTAGAGATGGAATCCCCTTCTGTTGCTTTATCTGTACATGAGTGGTCTCAAAAAATTCCTTGTCTTTATCACAACCATCATCTGTCTTTCCTCAGAGGATGTAATATAAAGAAAAATAAACCTGAGGTCAATTCAGCCTGATATCCCCACAGGTTTGTCTCCTTAGATATTGTATATTTTCATTATCTTTGTAATAAAATACAATGAAACAAGAACATAGTATTATTGTTTATATTTACTACAGTCACTACAATACCCATGGTGATGGAAATCCTGGAAATATCAGGGAATTTTAAAAGTCTGGAAAATGTAATTATACTTAAAAATCCATAACAATCAACTTGAAAGGTCATGGAAAGGTCAGTTGGAATGCATGGGTCAAAACTGATTCAATATCAGCTCAACAGATGTTCTCAAAATGGTATATTAGGCCTATACATTAAATTATACAACATGGATGTGATTTGAATTGTTATGCTGTTAAAAAAAGGTCAAGATCACTGAGGTGACAAACCCAAATCACAGTTTTAAAGAGTTAATTCACCCACAAAAATCAAAATAAAAAAACTCACCTAAACATTTTCCTTATCAAATCAAATTTTTATTTAATGTTTTCCAAGAAATTTGAATGTATGCTTTTTCCCATACAATAAAAGCATTAGTAACCAGGGGCCATCAAGTCGAAAAAGGATAAAAGAGCACCATTAGGTCTGATGTCATTCATGAACCAAGTTTTAAAAATGTGTCCCTGTATATATATTTTTTATTCTTTTGCACCCTCAGATTCTAGATTTTCAAATAGTTATATCTCTGCCAAATATGTCCTATCCTAACAAACCATACATCAATGGAAAGCTTATTTATTCAGCTTTCAGATGATGCATAAATCTCAATTTCAAAATATTGACCCTTTTGACTGGTTTTGTGGTCCTGGGTCACATTTATCCATTCTAGATGTTCCAAACCTGTATGAGTTTCTTTTTTATGCAGAAAACAAAATAAAATATTTGTTTGGCTGATTGTTTCCTATTAAAGAACAGCGCAAGCGAGCTCACTTTAAAAGTAATCGTTCCCTGACCGGGAATCGAACCCGGGCCGCGGCGGTGAGAGCGCCGAATCCTAACCACTAGACCACCAGGGAGCGCTGTGAAGAGCGCGATGAATATAGTAGTAGCCAGATTCATAAATTCAATTAATACTTCATCAATCTGTGACATAGCATTTTGCTGTTTATCATGTATTCATACTTTATTGTTTCACATGTAATAAGCAGTCGATATATAGTAGATTCTACAGCTTGTGTAGTATTCAGCAGGGAGTTACGTTTGTTTATAACATCTGGGTCATTGTATACCACCTTAAAATGCTGTAAATGAGTGTTTTTGTACTAATTAGTTTTTTTAATCGCTTAAGTTGTTCTATATTAAACATTTGAGAGGGTTATATCAGATACAAATCTGGGTTAATGACACGATTTCATAAGAAGATACACCTCATGATGATTTATCCAAACTATGTCAGCGCATCTGTCCAAATAAAACAACCATGTTCTTACCTTTGAATTTTGTCAGTGCTTGTGCATTCATGCTCTAACGTTCCTATCCAAGTACAGTGTTTTGGCGTAAAACCAAGTATTTTTCCACTGAATTTGCATGCAGGTAAATCCCTCCCGAACGTGCCTTTCAAAAAAAGCAAAAATCATATATTAATAATGTGTTTTAAAAGAGAGAGAAACTGACCAATTTACAAATTGAATTATTCTTTTTATTTTATTAACGGCTCTAAAAAATTAGGCTCCACCTGAATAAACGCGAATAGATCTCGCTTTCTAAAATTCCGCGAAAGAGCTCAATGCATCTTTAAAAGCACGCGACGGTTTCCTGGCCATTTTGCAATCATCTTTTGAAGTACCGACGACGACCCTCAGGAGGCGCCAGCGACATGTTTGTTTGAAAGGCCCACATGAGCACTCTGACGTAGGGTTGAAATCTAGCCAGGTAACGGTGTCGTTGCAAACAGGAAAATTACCTCTTTTAGTCGACTTATTTGGCGATAGATTAGAGTGACAGAAGCGTTACAATGCCGGGTAAGTCCTCTTAACAGCCAACACCTTCAAAAGAAGTCATGTTTAATCTTTTGACTTTGTAAGTGCAGTGTGCTGCTCTCACTCTTTGTTTTGTAAAATGGTAGCCATCGCTAAATGCGTAGAGTAGCAACACAGAACTAAATCGACACATTTAGCCAGCGATATAAAGCAAATTCCGCCGTTATAGTCTCACTCGGAGGAGTTCGTGTAAAGCGCAGCGTAGATGGAGGCCTAGTGAGATGTGTGTGATGCAGTCCTGTGGCTAGCTCACGCATCCACCACGCTCCCTCATTTACTTCACGAAATCCTTTGAAACTTTACTATTTCTAACAACTAGCGTCAGTTTTTACTTCAGTGGCGTTCAAACGACATTTAAACGTTGCTCTGCGAGGCCAGGCAACATTTATTTTCACGAGGAAAGACTGCTGTTGTTGTTATGGCTCGTGCTAACACGCATAGCTTCACAATACACGCTCACAAACGTAAAGTTAGAGCAAGTCATTTATTCGAAGGTAGGGCACATCTTACAGCAAAAAATGAAGCCGTTTTGGTTGGAGACGTTTTAAAGTGGTTTATACTATAGATAGTTTTCTCTGGATCCTTAGCCAGGCCTCATGTTACAATGAATCAAATCCATGTGGAGAAAGATGGTGTCGACTGACCTCCTCTTTGTCTCATTTATGCAACACACTGATAGTTAGTAACAGTTAGTTATGTAATGTTCTTTAAACCTTGTGCGTTACTCTCTGTGTCGTGTCGCAGGTATTAGAAGAGCTTAATAAACATTACCGTGCCTTCATTTTGTAATATTGAGCGTCTAATTTGCTAGCAAGAACACCGTATTAAACAGAGAGGTGCTAATCATTCTTTGCAGTGAGAACAATGATTTAAATTTTCGTACGTTTTATGGTTTTTAAACTTGAATTGTTCATTTAACACATGCATATTAATGAGTAAAGTTTTACTGATGCATATAATCTAAACTAATTGTATCCAGTGCCCATAAATCTTCTGTATGTTCGTTGGTATTAGTTTCATGTTCATGTGTAGTGTGTACTGAGAATGGGATCAGTATTAGTATTAATACAGCGTTTTACACCCCCAGAACCTGCTGATATTAACAGTCCAGAGGTAGCAAAGACGCCAGGAGGAGGCAGCGGATCGGGGAAGGATGAGAATGTTGTGAATGGACACAAGGAGGGGGACGCCAACCCCTTCGCAGAGTACATGTGGATGGAGAACGAAGAGGAGTACAATAGACAGGTCGGTGTGAGCCTGCTGTACGTGTGCTTCTAAATTGGAGGGTTCACAAGTTCAGTTAAACTTATTAAAGGAAATTCACACATTTACCATTTACTCTCTCTTATGTCATTGCAAACCTTTGTTACTTTTTTCTATAAAATTTTTTTAATTTGAATGAGTCACAAACATTCACATGTAGTCGGTGAAACAGATTTTCTTAGGACGACTGTTCTAATCTCTTTTCCATCGCAATTTGAATAAAACTGGCCAACCAAAAAGATTCACACTTTTGGTCGCATGCCAAGAGCCGTGTGGAAGTGAGAAGCAGAGAAAAAAATCCAGAACCTACTCTTGTATTTGTTGTTTGGTAAACATCGCGGAGAATACAAAAATCCGATTTCTGCTTTTCTATAAGCACCACCTACTCTCAAGAGAGTGAACTTGCATTTTCAGTCAGCCAGTATGTCATTTTTATGCATTGGCCTAAAAAGACAAATTGCATGCAAAAATCAGCCCAAATTTGTGAACAGGAGCTTAGGCTGGATGTTGGAGTTTCCATTTACCTTCCAAGTGAAGTGGATGGTGTATATGGTGCTATAGTTATCAAATCCCATTTGTGGTCATGTTTTTTAAACTGGCCGCGTCGTGGTTGGTCATGTTACTTAAGAAGCAATAGTGTTGTTGTTTTTTGTGTGTGTGTCAATGCCGTCAGAATTGGCTCAATGCGATTTAAAAGGATTTAGCAGCATTTTTGAACACATGCATGAGTGAGATTTGAGAACTGTAGTGGAGGTTTAAATGAATAAAACTATTATAGTGTAGTTTTTTTTATGATCAATGCTGATTGTGTATGTTTGAGAGATCATAGCATTTATGATTTGTTTCCTGTCTTGGCTTTTTTTTTGGAATGTAAATCACTGTTTATTGCTATATATAAACAATAATCTAATGAGATTGGCTGGGAGACTGAGAGAGAGCATGTTTGAGTGAGACAGTCTGTCGCTGTATACTGTCTGACTGCCAGGACTGTTGTTACTTCGTGTCTCAAGTTACACAGTCTGATTTGTTTTCACATTTGCAGTTTAATTTGTTTGTTTTTTTCCCCACAATTTGCAATGTTTGTTCTCTCCATCTCTAACTGTACAGCAAGTCAGAAGAAATACCATAATGAGTCTCAAAGTGGCGCCTTACAATTCATACACATTTTATATTTATATTCTTAAAATAAACCGACAAAATTACTTGCATGTCTAATATGAATTCACACAGTAGCCAATGACCACTAAATTTTGATGTCTCTGACATCTTGCTGCAGGTGGAGGAGGAACTGTTGGAGCAGGAGTTTCTTGAGCGCTGTTTCCAGGAGATGTTGGAGGAGGAGGATCAGGATTGGTTCATTCCTGCCAGAGACCTTCCCCCTGGAGTAGGCCAGATCCAACAGCAGCTTAGCGGGCTGTCGGTCAGTGACGGAAACGCCGAAGACATTGCAGTAAGTATTACAGCGTAATGATTTGATGCTTGATTTACAGGTATTTAATCAAAACGAATTTCACATCCTTCCCGAAAGGAAACCACTTTGTAGACCTCAGATTTTGAGATTTTAATGTTGTAATATGTACTTCATCTCTTTTTTTTTTTTTTTCTTTCTCTCCACAGCGCAAGAGCAGCTTGAACCCAGAGGCCAAGGAGTTTGTTCCAGGTGTGAAATACTAGAGACCCTCCAGTTAGGGGCTCCTTTATAGAGACTTTATGTGACCGCTGGTGGCCAGGGGTCACCCTCACACATACTTCAATCTTCCTGGGGTTGTGTGGGGCTTGATGGGGTGGGGCTTGTGGGTGGGGGGGTGCTGGATGCTCTTCTATAAGCTTTTTATTTCCGTCTGTCTCCATGTATAACGTGGGCGGGTTACTCAGTGTAATGTTCCTATTGGACCGCTGCAGATTGTGACTAGTTCTCCTGGAAGATCTTTGTATTAATCTCAGAGGAACAGTTATGTGATTTCCACTATTGTGATAGTGACTAGCAGTTTGCCCCCGTGTCATTGCCGCCATCTATTTTTTTTTTTTTTTTTTTTTTTTTTTTTCCTGTCTTCTCTTTTATTTTCTTTAAAAGGAAGTTTGGTGGGGGAGGTGTGTCATAAGAGTGGGAGGGGAAAGGGCTGGGACAAAGGAAACCTGACAGTACAAGGACCGTTGACGGGTGGACCATTCTATGATGGACTGAACTGGTGGCAGCTGACAACTTTTGAGGGATTTTCACAGAAACCGTTTTTCCAGTTTCTTTTCTCCTTCCTCCGTTGAAGTTCTGTCACAGTGTGCAACATGCATTAACAAAAATGGAAAAAAAAATCTAATAAAACAAGCAGGTTCCCTCTTGGACATGTTGTTCTGTCCCGTTATGTCTTTTTGCGTTTGTGCATTTTAAAGTAAGCTGGGTACGCACTAAAAGATTTTTAAAATCTTATAAGATTTTCATAATGTGAGAGACCACAAACATGAGGACAAAAATCCTAGATTTAACGGTTTTTCTCCTATAGTGTGTGGTGTGCCGCAATGTGACTAAAGGTTCCCCCACACATCAGGATTTCTTAAGATTCGCGATCGGGGTGCCTCCGAAGTTCTTCGGAGCAGATTCAGTCACTCTTAACACCTCACACCACAGGAAAATCTGATAAGATAATCTTTAGAACCACCCCAAGATAATCAGGACATTACCTAGGGTTGTCGGAAGGGGAGAAATCAGCCCAATTATCTTGGTGGTATACCCAGCGTAAACTTCAGCCCTGAGCATTCTCAACCAATCTTTTGGCTGTTCTACTAATTTGGAAACAAATTAGTAGACCATTGAGATTTTACAGTGCCTCACGCAAACTGGACTGGTCATTAAGAGGCCTGCAGAAGATTAAATGCATCAAATCTTGAGCTAAATAATTATTTCAGTAATGTAAAATTATATATATATATCATATAAATAAGGTTCAGCTTCTACAAAATGGGTTCTTTTTAGTTAGTTTATTTTAATTTCATCTGAATGTCAGATCATTTTTATTAAAGGAATAGTTAAGCCAAAAATGAAAATTTGCTTGAATTTACTCATCCTCAGGCCGTCCAAGATGTAGAAAAGTTTGTTTCTTCATCGGAACAGATTTGGAGAAATTAAGCATTACTTCTCTTGCTCACAAATGGATCTTCTGCATTGAATGGGTGCCGTCAGAATGAGAGTCCAAACAGCTGATAAAAGCATCACTTTAATCCACACAACTCCAGTTCCACTTCAGACAGTCACATCTGGCCAACACAACTTTTCAGAGAGTTGTCCTCTCACATCAAAATTAACCAGCATATTTGTTTGGAACTATTTTGCCCTGTTCTCGCTTGTAAACGGTGTTTGATCTGTGCATATTTCTCTCCTGTTTCAGACAAAATGACTTTAACTGGAGAAAGCAATATTATGGTTGCTGTAAGCAACAGTTTGATGTATTTGTTAATTACAAACATGCAGCTTTTCTCTTTACAAGACGTTAATTGATAGGCTGGAGTCTTATGGATTATTGTGATGTTTTTATCAGCTGTTTGAACTCGTTCTGACAGCACCCATTCACTGCAGAGGATACATTGGTGAGCAAATGATATAATTCTACATTTCTCCAAATCTGTTCTATCTATTAAAAGTAAGTTTAAATTTAAATTTAGTTAAGTTAATTTTCAGCAAATTTAGATTTTTGGGTAAACCATTCCCTTAATTGCCAGATGCAGTATATTGTAAATTGTCAGCAGTACCTCTTTCTAGTTTACTTGAAAGGAGAGATTTTCCCAGTGTCTGTCTTGTGGTTACTCCATTGACTGGAGAACCTAAAAATCAAAGGTCCCACTTTACATTAGGTGGCCTTAACTAATATGTACTTACATTTGAATTAATCATTTGGTACAATGCACTTATTGTGTACATACATGTTTTTACATTGTACTTATATTTTTTAAAATACCTATGTGTAGTTACATCTGTAATTAATTTCTGTAATTACATTTATAATTACACTGTTGACCCATCCTTTACACCTTAACCCACACTTAAACCTACCCAGACCCCCAAACCTGTCCCTAACCTTACCCGTATCCCCCCTCAATAGCAGCAATAGTGTTTTGCAATACAATATGAACATAGTAAGTACATTGTACTTATTTTTTGATGTTAGTACATAGTAGTTAAGGCCACCTAATATAAAGTGTGACCAAATCAAATTTTAAATGTATGACTGTTTACATTTTATGTATTTGCTTAGAGCACTATTTGGATTACCCTGCAGACAGATACGTCATACGTCGCTTAATCAGACACTTTTAAAAATGAAATGCATGTCATAGCGAAACTGCTCCGCCTTTTGGAAAAAGGGTTTGTATTATTTCTGCTTCTAAGGAATATTTCATAAAATTCCAGAATTTTTGATTCATGGATGTTATATTTATTTAATTGTAGAGTGCTGCGTCGGTTTCTTTTTGCCCGTTTTGTTTATTAATCCTTTAAGCTTTTTACATTGTGTTGATCGTTATAAAATTATTGGTAACACTTTACAATAAGGTTCATTAGTTAACTACATTAGTTAACATTAACTAATAATAAACTGCACTTATACAGCATTTATTAATCTTTGTTAATGTTAATTTCAACATTTACTAATACATTATTCAAATCTTGTTAACATTAGTTAATGCACTGTGAACTAACATGAACTAACAATGAACATCTGTATTTTTATTAACTAACGTTAGCGAAGATTAGTAAATACAGTAACAAATGTGTTGCTCATGGTTAGTTCATGTTAGTTAATACATTAACTAACGGTTAACTAATGAACCTTATTGTAAAGTTTTACCAAATTATTTAACAAAAGATCTTTTACCATGATTTTTTTTTACCAAGACACCCGGTCCAATAGGTATTGTTCTGATTGTTGTAGATGTATGTAGATTTTTGACCATATTAACTGTCCTTGCTTTTAAAGTTTGTCTAGATTTCCTTTACAGCTGGCAAGGGTACAGAATAAATTTGGCCAGAGATCAGTGGAACAGAAGATATGAAAAGCAACCAAGATGAAGTGATGACCAAGAGTCTGGACACACGGTTGTGGCTATTTCTTGCTATCTTAATGCTCTTGACATTCAACAGTTGAATTATGTCAGAGGATGATGGTAGGTTTTATATACTTAATCCTTCATTAAGTAATAGTGAGAAAGATGTTTATGTGAATGACTGTTCATAGACTATTGCTCACTGCACATAAGATAATTTTGTGTCTGTGAGGCTGTGAGTTTACGTCTATGTGCCAGTCTGTGCACGTACAATACTTGTGAAATGAGGTTTGGAGACTGTACAAAAAAAGTTTCAGCTAGCTATGTATGCACTTAAGGAGGGTTTCCAAAGAAATTCAGAGATCACATAAATTCAGTTATTGAGAAGTTTAAGAAGTAGGATTAGTGGAGTACAATAAGGATATTTTTAAAAAATATATATATATTCTAGGGCAAATACATTTTGATTAAAAATGGTACAAATATAAACAAAATTTAAATGAGATTTTACCCAAAGTGTAAGGCAAAAAGATGAAAATTGGTCATGAAAATACTGTGTAATACTTTGGTTATTCTGAGTAAATATGTACTTTACATTTATTAACAGTTTAGCAAATAGTGCACAATTGTTTAGTTTCGTGGTTACTCCGTTGACTGGACAGCCTAAACATCTGTCCAAAGTCACTTGGAGGCAAATTTTCTTTGTATGACTCTTTACAGTTTTTTTAATGTATTTGGTTTAAAGCACTATTTGGTTTACCCAAGTCATCCTACTTTGGAATTACAAGGCTTCTTAAATATTAAAAACTGCTCCATCTACTTTTGCTAAATTAATAGCAAACTGCCCTTGAAGTTCATGCTGAAGTACATTGTTTAGACATGGGCATGTGATTCTAATTAGTGATTTAAAACTAAATCAAATTTTAATCTTAATATGTTTATTTATACTTAATCAATGTCCAAATGTAGAGAGTGATTCCTAGGTGGAGTATAAAGTGAAGATGCACAGTCCAAAACCAAAAAGCAGGATATTATAGATAGTTGGCCACGAGATAATAAAGGTTTTTAGAAGATTGCCATATTATCCAGCTTGTTTGATGTTTATTTATAAATTGCGATTAGGTCAAACTGAGCCATAAATGTTGAGGAAATAAGAAAACCATTCAAATTTATAATTCAGACATAAATCAAGTGGATATTCATTGCTCAAAATCAAACAGTGCCTGTCCTTTTTCTTTTTTTTTTTCTTTAAGAGGTGGAGTCTACGTGTACAATACTCTTAACTCATGGAATAGGCTTGGTAATATGTTTTAACAGTTAAAGGAGGTCACACATCGTGCTGTGAAAGGATAAACTATTTGTTAAAGCACTTTTTTGAGCTGTCAGATTAAGCAGACATGGACACTTACAGGAAACAAGGTGAAGTTTACCTACAACATCAGAAACATGGTGAGGTAAGACATCATTAGAGCGTTGTCTATTCTCTATATTGAATACAGGCAGATGTTTTTGTGTTTGTCAACCTCTAAAACTACAAAATGTTCATAGCTGATCTAAATAAAACCGTTTTATTAAAATAGTTCAGAAACTGTTTACAATGATGTTACACACAGTATTGATATTATGGTTTGTAGCATTCAGAAAGATTGGAGAAACAATGTAGGGCAGTCATATAAAATATATACAATGATTTTAAACCTGATGGTATTTGCTTTTAATTTTTTAATATAACTCCCCATGCCCCAGTGTTTTGGCATGAACTCGCTGGTGTAAGTTTATGTTCTGGTATGAGATTGATGGAATGAGACTGCCTCTACAAGTTGAAACTTGGTGTGCACATCTCTGCCTTGCTTTTTGTATTACAGCACATTCCATTGACAAAAACGCCCTCATGAAAGTGCACTTCACCTTGTACTAGATTCAGGCCCTGCCTTATACACACAATACATGTCAGGTAAAAGAGGGATTGGCAAATGAGTGAGTAATTACATCCATACCTCCAGCGTGAAGTGGATTCTTAAGAACTTTTTAATGCCAATATTCAGCAATCCAGAGGCGTGTTCATTACCTGAAGCACAAATTCCACCTGATGGACTCAATCTTTTGTTGTATTGCAGAAACATGGATGAAGGAAAACAATAAATATAAGTAATAATATTCTGTTTGTTCTCAACAGAAGTGGAAGCGATATTGGTTGACCCTTCACCCGGCTAGTCGGCAGGGCATTGCACGGTTAGAGCTATCAGAGGCCGTTCATGAACGGTCAACTGTGGTGGTCAGACGACATCCGGAGAGGAAAGTTGTCCGTCTGGCTGACTGTGTGAGTGTCGTCAAGCTGCCGCCTCATGCAGAGGCTTGTCCAGGGGAAAACATGGCTGCTTTCTGTGTGGAGACAGAGGACAAGAGGCTTGTGTTTGCAGCAGAGAAAGAAAGCTGTGGAGAATGGGTGGACATAATATGTAACACTGCCTTTCAGGTGAAGGTTTGGATTTTTCAGATACATTTTTATTACACGGTACCATTCAAAAGTTTGGGGTTAGATTTAAAAAAAAAAAAAAAAGAAAGAAAGAAACTACTGTTATTCAGCAAGGATGCACTATACAAAGTCAACATAAGTAAAGGCATTAAAGTAAAGGTGTTAAAAAAAGGCTTCTATTTCAAATAAATTTGGTTCTTTAGAACTTTCTATTCATCAAAGAATCATGATGTAAGAATCATGATGAAAATGTATCACAGTTTCCATAAAAAATAAGAAGTATTTCTTGAGCACCAAATCAGCATATTGGAATGATTTCTGAAGGATGATGTGACACTGAAGACTGGAGTATTGATGCTGAAAATGGCTTTGCCATCACAGGAATATTTTTTTTTAATATATTAAAAGTTATTTTAAATTGTAATAATATTTCACAATATTACTGTTTTTACTGTATTTTTGATTAAATAAATGTAGCCTTGCTGAGCATACAACAGACGACTTAAAATTATGGACTCCGAGCCTTTGAACAGTATGAAACAACAAACCATTTAAGCTATATAAAGATATATGGCGGAGTTCAAGATCCTAATACAATGAAAAATGCAGATCAATCCAGTCAGAAGGTTATTTGAAGCACCGTACCCTTTACTCCACTCTGTTTTTCACGGTATTCATAATTTCACAGAAACACACTAAAAGTGCACCACTGCCAGTGCCTCTTATGGAAGACAATCAGATCTACATGTCCAGAGAACAACGTGAGTGCAATCAATGGTCAAATGTATCATTCATGCTGTCATGTTCTTGAAAGGCCAGCCCCACCATTTCCTATATCATTGCTGTATAAAAAGTGAATTTTTTTAACAAACCAGAAGATGACTATGCTGAACCACCTTAATGCAGATCTGTTTTAAAATGTAAACAGATGATATAACCATTAACAAGCTTAAGTTTAATTCTGATCTCAATGTCTCTTTCATTATAGTGTGTGAGTTTAAAGTGGTTGTACTGCAGAACGAGGCTTCAGTTCGATGTGGCCTGAAAGGACAGTACTGGCTACAAGCTGGTGAGGACATGCTAGTTCTTCAAGATCTGGAGACCAGGAGGACTGTAATGGAGTGGCCATACAAGCTGCTGCGCCGCTATGGCCGAGATCAGGTCAGCAGAAAAAATACTTCATGTACATAACAGAAATAAGATGAAACTAATTATTTAAATAAAATACAATCAGATGTGATTCTTCTGTTTGTGTGATGAATTATAAGATGACAAAACAAAACAAACAAACATAATTTTAACAATAATTACCGTAAAGATGCATTCATATCCTTGTTGAATATTATAAACTAAAATAAATTATTTGTTCATTACTTTTATGTGTTATAATTATACACTACCAGGCAAAAGCTTGGGGTGAATAAGAATTTTTAAAAGAAATTAATACTTTTAGGGCACATTAAACTGATCAAAAGTGACAGTAAAGACATTTACAATGTTATAAAAAATATAATATCAGTATATTAGAATGATTTCTGAAGGATCATGTGACGCTGAAGACTGGAGTAATAATGACTGCTGAAAATTCAGCTTTGCTTCACAGGAATAAATTACATTTTAAAATATTAAATTAGAAACCAACTGTTTTAAATTGTAATAATATTTCACAAAATTATTTTTTACTGTATTTTTGATTTTTTTTTTTTTTTTAAAATGCAGCCTTTGTGACCAGAAAAGACTACCGAACCAAACTTTTGAATGCTCTGTCTCTTAAAAATAATTCTAAAAACTATACACTTTACAAAATTGTATGTTAAAATGACACATAGCCAAATATACTAAACACTTTTTTTTTTTTTTTCCCATTATAAGGTACATTACTGTAAACATGTTAAATGAGTGTTTACAAATATTTTGGACTTTCTCTGTTCCTCTCTAGATGCTGTTTTCTATAGAAGCAGGCAGGCGTTGTGAATCGGGCCCTGGAACCTTTAACTTTGAGACCAGACAGAGTGACGAGATCCTTCGCCTTATTGAGCTGGCTATTCGCCAACAGAAGAGCCTAGCCATTACTGGAGACAGGCAGTCGCCACATTCTTCACGTTCTCGTTCTCCTCGCTCACCCCTGCCCAGACGCCCAGAAAGTTTTACTTTGCTTGATATGGAGGGTAGCAACAGCCCTCAGCCTTCAGATGCAAAACTGCCCTTGAACCCCAATCCAGCAGATGTCCTTGGCCTAAACATATATGCTGTCCCAAATCCTGTACATACAAAACTTGCAAGTCCTATTGGCTTAACCGAACCTGTGTATGCAAACCCTGCAGATTCCATTAGCTCCTCAAAGAGCACTCACTCAGATCCTGGTGGCGGTATTAGCTTGATTGAGCCTGTGTATTCAAATCCTGCAGCTTTAATAGACAGTCATGAATCTGTGTATGCAGATGTAAAGACAGATCCTCTCCCGTCTCATCATAAGGATGAATCAGAACCAGTGTATTCTGATCCTGCAGATGTCATCCGCCCAAAACCTCACAATTGTGTCCAAGCCGATACGATAGACTGCCAGCCTGTCCAGACAACGCCAAACAATGACAAGCAGCAAGAGCCTGTGTACTCTGAGGTGTACGACCATGTCAAACTAATCACAAGTAAAAGACTTGACCAGAAGACCGAGGAGCCCATTTATAGTGTACCTGAGATTGTACAGTCGACTCAAAACAATAACTCTCAACAAAACAAAATGCCTGAGGAGAACCAACCCATCTACAGCAAAGTTATCAAACCACCCAAAAGAGAGCCTTTCCATGAAAAGAAGCTAAGCCAAACACCGGAGGTGGTCTCTGAGGACCTTGGAATGATTTAATTAAATCTGTAATATGTGATCATGGACCACAATACCAGTCATAAGGGTCAACTTTTTTATACACTAATCATGTATACACCTAAAAGCTGAATAAATAAGATTTACATTGATGTATGGTTTGTTAGGATCGGACAATATTTGTCCGAGATAAAACTATTTGAAAACCTGGTATCTGAGGGTGCAAAAGATAAAAATATTGACAAAATCGCCTTTAAAGTTGTCCAAATGAAGTCCTGAGCAATGCATATTACTAATCAAAAATGAAGTTTTAATATATTTACGGTAGGAAATTTACAAAATATCTTCATGGAACATGATCTTTACTTAATATCCTAATGATTTTTGGTATAAAAGAAAAATCGATCATTTTGACCCAGTATTGTTGGCTATTGCTACAAAATATACCCGTGCTACTTATGACTGGTTTTGTGGTCCAGGGTCACATATAAAGTCTTCACAAGTAGCTATTAATATTTAATATTTTAAATGTTTCATTTTCCCCCACTAATTTCATTATTTATTAATCCGTTCTACAAGATGTTGTGGAAAGATGACTGATCTGTGTAACACTGATGCGCATTATGAAAAATGTATTTAAAAAAAATGTAAATTTATTTTGTTTTACAAGCCCCATGTGTTGCATGTATTATTTTTGTATTTTCTTGGTGTACCACAGCAGAATTAAATGATTGTGTTATGAGATTTCTGCATCTTTCACAGAAAGGCTTCAATGGTTAAAATCTCAGCAAAGCTCAGACCAGTAAAAAAAATAGAATAAACAATTCTGGTATCCAGTCAAGAAACAGATTTGAAACAATATGAGTTCATAAACACGATTTTCACTTGGGGTGAATATTTAAAAAGCCACAGACGAACGGTTTAGCCGAAATTAAACTAACAGAGTGGCCAAAACAAGAATCCTAGTCTCCTTCACTCAGTAATGTATTGTTGAACAGGTCGACGCTAGATTGCTGTGCGCCGTGGAAGAGTCTTTATGGTTTTTGCGTCACTACTACTGACCGGAAGTGCTGAGCGATGTCAAACCCGAGCAAATGAGTGTTACTCCCACGACGTTTTGAAGATATGTCTTTAATTTTTTGAATTCTGTATCACTTTCATCCAGCTCCCAAATCACTGAACGTTCACTGAAACGTGCTGTAGGACGCTTAAACGTTAACCATGTCAAATCGCATCGCTTTCCAGACTCAGTTAGCGTCCATTATGGAGGTGCTGGCAAATGCAGCGGTGGCTGAGATATGCAAACTCGTAGACGACGACTACGCGGTTATAAACTTACAGATGACCCAATGTCAGCGTGAAAACAAAGCGCTGAAGAGAAAACTTCACATATTGGAGCTAAAGATGGCTCGAGGGTTTGCCGAGAGGAGGATTAGTTCACTCAATCGCACTAACCGGGTTCAAGTGAGCGCCGCTTTGTCAGAGAAATACAGGAACCAAACTAACGGTGTGTGATCATGAGACCTTATATGAGATATTCTTCCGCCAGTGCTTCTGTCACACCTGATCAATTATTAGTCTAATGTAGTTAAAGTACTCTGTTTTGTGTTGTTTCACACATCCAGCTGTGCTGTATGGAGCTCAGTTTAACTCGGGACTGTGGAGAGGTGGAGGAACAGACTCAGCTGCTCAGCAAGATGAAAATGAAACTAACAATATGGTAGGTTAGCCGTTATCTCTTTGTGGTAACCACAATAACTGGTTTATGCCATTTTCAATGTGACATTTGTAGTAATGAGCCCAAAGGTTACAGCAGATGTATAGATATACTGTTAGAATCAAGTATGCTTTATTTGTGTAGCACTTTCCACGATACTGGTTTTCAAAGCAGCTTTTCACAAAATGTTAATGACTTTAATGTCTTTACTTTTTATGTAGATATAAATAGATCTATCCATGGATATATATATAAACAAAACAAATTGTAGAATATAAATCATATATTTAAGATATATCGACTGTCATAGATGGATGGATAGAAATAGCTGCAATTGTTGAACATACATATCTGTATAATATATAGAGATTTGTGAAACATTTCCTTTCATTAAAGACAGGAGATGCAGTATTATCGGAAGCGGACACAGTGCTGATAAAGGATGAGATGTTTGAAGAGGACCAAACACAGCAGAGGCTGTTCATCAGAGATGCTGGTGAGTGGACAGAAGAACATAAACCGCCTGTTTTAAAAGTGTCAGAGGATGGGTTACTAACAATACCCATTTTAAATGGGTTTCTCTTCTTTCAGGAGTAAAAGAGACGCTATCACAGACTGGAGAGGCAGGTTTTGGTGATGTTCAGATGGTGAAAGATGATGATCAGGTCTCTGGGATGCAGCAGCCGTCTTTGGAGGTCAGTGGATCTGACACTGCGCTTAAATCTGAGCCAGAGTTTGAGAGTGTTAAGGGGATATCCCAAGAGCCCGTAGAATTACATGCTGAAGGAAAGTTTGATTTGAATGGAAAATCCAGCCCTATGAGGGATTATTTTATGCAAGGGAGTGACAATGCAGACTTGCAGCTACGATCTTGCACGTACGTGAACAATGCAAGATCAGCTGAGAGCCAGTGCACAGACCCTTTGCGCCGTTCAGAGGTCATAGAAGTCGACTCTGCAGAGGAGGGAGAAGAGATTTCTGTGTGGGCTAGCAAAGTAGCGTGTGGGAAAAGCCAGGTTCCACGTGTTTATCCCCAATACGGGAGGGAGGAACGTCAGGATAGCAGGATCCTCTTGCCTTCTTCCAATCCGCCTCTGGTGACAAATGACTTTGCAGCAGTGGCATCGACATCTTCAAAGATACAGGGCATGGACAGCTACCACAATGTCAGAGATGCCATATTTAACCAACAAAGAGTTGGTCAGACTAGAAATGACAGAGCTCCTCGTGAAAAACTTTTTGCCTGCACATATTGTGGCAAAGTTTTCAACCGCCCCAAAAAGGTGGTGATCCACCAGCGGATTCACACGGGTGAGAAGCCATTCAAGTGTAACACCTGTGGGAAGTTCTTTGCAGAGGCGGGAAACCTGAGAAAACACCAGAAAGTCCACACAGGAGAACGACCGTATAGTTGTTCCCAGTGTGGACAGACGTTTGCCTGGATACGAAACCTCAAAAACCACCAACAGAAGTACCATCCTGATGTGTTAACTGCAGAAGAAATGCTTTCTCTAGGAGGAGTCAATAAATAATCTCTAGATTACTGCTAATGAGTGTGTATTATGCCACCATCATATCTCTTCTGGATAAGACGTTATATACATGATTTTCATTGTTTTTGATTAATAGGAATGTGAGTCAAAGTGTTTTTTTGTTTTTTTATATATATATAATTAGCAAATTCAGAGTAAATCTCTGTCCTGTGGTGTACTGTAGAAAAAGGTGAAGCAACTTAGTCGAAATGCAGTTATTGGTATAATAAGTGTTGAACATTTTTAAATAAACATTTCTGTACTCATTTTGTGTTTGTTTTTTGAAGAACATTGACTCTGAAGGCAGGTAGTTGGAGGAAGTAAAACCTTACTGAAGTATCTGGTGGTCTTTGCAACCACAAGTGTAAAATTTACTTAACAATATCAGAAAAGTAAAAACACATTTAACTAATAACCAGAATTTAGTCAGCCCTGTGCAATAACTTAATTTTAGGTTTTCCATTTGAAAAACCATTACATTGTGATGAATGATTAGATCCCCATACTCATTCTCTGAAGGAAACACAGCCATTGATAAATACTAATACATCATACTCTGCTTGTTCAACAGTAGCATAAATACTTACCCACTTTTCTTTTTTTTAAAATTAAACATCCACAGCTACTATCAAACTTCAGTTATTAGGAATATTATGACACCCTTACAATCCACTGAACACAATTCATCATACACAAGAATTTCCTAGTTTATTTACACATGGAAAGCTTCAGTAAATTACCTAGATGTTTATGTGTCAGCCAGGGCCGTTTTGTAACACAAAACCTTGTTTCATGTGTTCAGCAGCAAAGACAGGTGGAAGACGGAGAGCCAGAAACAATATTGATAAAGGAGGATCTGAACGACCAGTGGGAAAGAAGCCAGACACAAGCCATAATTGTGCAAGATGGTGAGTAGAGGGCCAAAAAAAGCAGTCCTCTATTTGATGCTTAAGTCATTTGTAGAATAGTATGATACCATTTGTGTTGAATTAAATGTCTTTGTTATAATAAGAATTTGCTGCTGCAACAGAGCAAGTATAAAGGCTTGCTCAATAACACACAGTGGCGGTGAATTGCTGCTGCTATAAAAAACCATGTAGCAGATCTAGAAGGTGGTGCTGGGGTGGAGGAGGGTTAAAGTTAAGACGAACACGTAGTCTGGTGGGACCGATATTAAATACTAACCTAGATAGGGGGAAAAAAAAGAGGCTGCTGAAGCCAGTCAGTGGCACATTAGAGTTTCATGACTGAACTAGTTATTTACATACTTTGGCCTGGAATCTAGAATCCCAAAAATGACCATTGGTTCTCTTTCCTCAGCAGAGTCAAATACAGAAAATTGTAGCGGAAGACTTTCTACCTCACCAGCCAAAAGCACAGTTGCACCTGGTGCAGAGAAGGTTTGTTGATTTTCTGTTCTCTTAAGGTGCAAAAAACTAGGACAGAGCTAAAGAGTGTCACATCACCACTGCAAAGTAAACGTAAACAGCTTTGGGATTAAAACAACAAAAAAAATGAATGTAGTTTTATTTTGTTTCCAGCCAACAGAGGTGGAATTTTCCCATTTGAGTGAAAATGGACAGGATAGGAGCCAGAGAACCAATATTTCTCCATCCAGTGGTCTGCAAATACAAGGTGAGTAAATGAAAAGAAGTAAACAGATGAAGGTTAACCTTTCAACGCATATATACAGTACACTGCGTATGTATATATGAACACTACACACAACTACCTTACTAAACAGATTTGAATGTCATCTTAAATTAAGAGCTATTTGCCAATTAAAATACTCTGACAGTATCTGAACGTATTTACATCCAGGTACTGTTGAGTCCAGTCCAAGTAGTTCTCAACAGCACCAGTACCACAGGTTTGCTGTTCGACCCAGCAAGGGTCTAACAACAGGAGAAACTGCAGCTCTCACAGGCCCAGGACACTTACACAAGGGAATGGTGAAAAGCAGAACTTCACCCACAAACCAGCCTCTGCTCAGCAGAGAAAAGACAGCCACTGAAATGTCAGGAATGGACTGCTTGTTGTATGACAGACCTGCTGAACCTAAAACTAGCTTTACGCACTGGCCCACACATCCATCCTGCTCATATACAGAGTCAGACCAGGATCAAGACTGTATGCTGGTTCAGTCAGAGACTGTATCATCTGTTAGAAGCTCCAAAGGTGGACGGGGTGGAGCATCATCCACCCGAACACCTGCTGTTAGAAATGCAGCAGAGGGGTCTATCAGAGAAGAGGAAAGGTGGAATCAAGCTGCCGTTTTGAGGCAAAGCCAAATTGAAGCATCAGGCCACGTCAGTAGACCTGAAGTGATTCAGACAGAGACTGCAAGCAGAACAAACCCTTCATATTTCACTGTGATACCCCAAATTATGTCTAACCTAACTCAGCCTGGGGCTTCTCTCGCCGGGCTGCAGCTACCAAAGCACATGGAGAAAGGTAGGCGGAAAAGCTACGTTTGTAAGTACTGTGGAAAGGCGTTCCCTGGGTTGTCCAACGTCGTGGCACACCAGCGAGTGCATACAGGTGAGAGGCCCTTTAAGTGCGACACGTGTGGGAAGCTTTTCACTGAGGCAGGCAACCTCAAGAAACACCAAAGAGTTCACACAGGAGAGAAACCCTTCGTCTGTCCCCGCTGCGGGAAACGATTTGCCTGGATCTGTAACCTCAAGACACATCAGCAGTCGGCCTCCTGTGGAGGAGTCTGATATAATATGTCTGATGACAATGCAGGGCTTCCAACTCATGCCTTCTTATGAACACAGAGAATGTCAAAGGAATCATTATAATACTCATGGTATAATTTACACAAGAAAGAAAAGGGGCTTATGAAATATAAATAGAAACATTAATAGGAAGATTAAGGTCTGTAGATGTTTGCAGCGGTTAAAGCAATTGTCTTCGGTGTCCTCTTGTTGACTGTCCGTGAATTGTAATATTAAAAGTGAGCAGCAGGTGGTGCACTAGCACTGATGAACGGAGCATCCGTAAGTGTTTTACCTTTCCCACACGGTATTAACGGATTTGGCAGTACAAAACGTCTGCTGTATTTTTAAGTACTCTTAAGTATTAGTATTAAAGGTATTTAAACGTTTAAAAGTTGCAGTGTTTTTGGTATTATAGATTGTTGTTTGTTTCGAATATTTTGGCTAATATATGTAAGGTATTAGCCCGGCTAGCTCAGTCGGTAGAGCATGAGACTCTTAATCTCAGGGTCGTGGGTTCGAGCCCCACGTTGGGCGGAATTTTTTGTTTTTTTGTAGCACCTTCAGGTGCAAAAAAATTGTTTTTCTCCAGAGAACACTTCTGCCAACACAACCTGAACTCCAAACGTCGATCTGGTGTTTTCCGACGTCTGGCATATCCAGATCTCCAACTCGCAATTCGTTGTGGAAACAGTTTAAATAAGCTGTATAGCTTGTATAT
This sequence comes from Acrossocheilus fasciatus, assembly GCA_036784905.1. NCBI lineage: Eukaryota > Metazoa > Chordata > Actinopteri > Cypriniformes > Cyprinidae > Acrossocheilus > Acrossocheilus fasciatus. The sequence goes on from CM071938.1 coordinate 28,329,168, forward strand.
CTCTGCAAGATCTACAAGCTATGTTGCTCATTTCAATTGTTTTTTTTCTTTTTTGTAGTTGCTCCTTTAAAGATCTTTTGAAACCATTTAAACCGTATGATAATCTAAGATTTGAAATAAAAGTGTAAAAGGTACATTTCAGAATTAAAAATTGGTTTCTTTCTGAAAAAAAGAGGACGAAATAAAATGCTTTTGATAAGAACATACATTGAAAAAGGTTCCTAGCAGAGGATGGTTTCGATCCATCGACCTCTGGGTTATGGGCCCAGCACGCTTCCGCTGCGCCACTCTGCTGTTGCCTTAAAGTTGTTTGTTTACAACGAATAACTTTCTTACTTGTTACTTCCTGTTTAAACATGTTACGTGTTTACAGTCTTTGGTTAGTTTTGTTGGCTTTTCGAGATTTTATCGGTCCGTTCGTGAGATACCAGGCAGCCAAGACTTGATTATGACGTACCTCGAACGATATTCTGCTAACCGTGTTATGTCTGTGGTGTTCACAGTCGCAAATTCTTTAGCACAATATACTATTCAGAACTTTTTAACTTACAACTGGGACTTCTTATGTCGAATGACCTTGTTGGGCTGAAGGGGGAAAAAACATGCATTCCCTGACCGGGAATCGAACCCGGGCCGCGGCGGTGAGAGCGCCGAATCCTAACCACTAGACCACCAGGGAGTGATGCAGATGAGCTTTCGGCTCTTAGTATTGTACATCTGTGAAAACTGAGGTATTGTTATGTATATACGGTATAAAATCTGAAAAAAAGTGTCGTTTCGGAACTGCTCGTAGAACCATGTAAATTCAAGGCTGAAGATTACATCAGGTTATGCGGTTTGATTGCCATTGTGGTTGATTGTATTTGCAAAAAAACAAGTGGTACGATGGTCTTAAGACGTTTCTAGCTGAAACTGAGTGAATTTAAATTACCCTGGTGACCTTAATCGGAATGAATAAGAATCACATCATTTTTATTATTGTAATAAAGTCCTAGAAATTTTGTCTGTATGACTGAACACCGCCAGCCCCTTGTTTTAGGAAAAGAACATGAACATTTGAAACTTTTTGACCTTTATTTAATATTTGAGTGGTGTAAAAAAGTCTAAAAACCCTTCAAGTATGTGTGACTTTAAGTTAGCATTTCAGATCATAAAAAAGTTTGTTAGATTAATATTGTGTGGTATCCATGTTTTCTCTAATGCATGATTATGAGCATACTGCCTTTCCTGTACTGATGAATGAATGAATGATGACTTTAAAAGAAAGAAAAAAACAATTAACAAAAAATACATAATTTACATTACCATAATAGCTACTACATCTCACCCGAAGCTACTACGTCTCACGACTCATGATGGTCAGTACTATAATTACATAAGTGTAAAGGGCAAATAAAGATTTATTGACTTTTTCCAGGATATACACAAGGTAATATGCAATGTGTGGTATTCTGAAAGTCAAAAAGTCATTTCCTTTCCGCTCTTTCCTTTCCTGTAACCTCTTCACTTCACTGTTTTCCCTCTGCTTTCTCTTCTTGCTGTTCTCCAGTTTCCTCATCTTCCTCCACAGTGTCTTTTACATTTCCCTCTCGTCTTTCTCTACTCCTCTGTTCTCTCAGTACACATGGGAGGCAGTTGACCAGGAAAAGGAGAGAAGACAGACAAAGAAGAGAAAGGACAGCTCCAATGCCAATCTCTACTTGTCTATCAGCAGTTTTAACTTCTTTCCTCTCTTTTTCCACTCCAGGGGATAAATACACGGCACTCTCTTCATGTTTGGGAATCAAAACCGCCTGCTCCAAGTCATTTCTTCTGAACACGTCATTACCAACATCATAGTCACTTGTGGAATTTACCGTCATTTGTTGATCTTCAAAGTCATCATACAGATCCTTGTTGGAGTCGACAAACAAATCAGTCACATCGTGCATCTCAAAGTTGGTTTCCTCACTCCCCATTGGCCAAAAGTCCATGTTCAGATTCACCCTTATCCAGCCAGAGCCTTTAGCCAGTCTTTTTGCTTCACCTCCTTTTTGGATTAATTCTGGTTCAACGTGGTTAAATGTTGGTTCACAGGTGGAAACCAGGAGCTCGGCTTTCACAAGAGGCCCACCGCCATCACCTTGTGCCAAAATGCGCTGGGATGGAGCAGGTGTCACAGCAACCACGGACTCAGCCAAAGAGGAGAGCTGGAGTGTATAGGGAATCCCACTAAAGGCATTCACAGGTATGGTGGTGTCATCATCAAACTGGATCCAAACACTGATGGATGCTTCCTAATAAAAAAGAGTGGAGAGAATGAGGACTAGAACAAGGCTACTAGAAACAGTAGTGTTAAAATGTTAGTACTCAGTTTACTTACCTGGCCGTGGTTGTACAGTGTGTTGTGAGCATTCACTGTTGCTGTGATAATAGATGGATGAGATGGGCTGGAATTAATGGACAGGCCAAGCCCTCCCACCAGCTGAACGGAGAGGTCATCAGGAGTGACTGGTTCAGAGGATACTATGACATTAGCTCTTCCAAGCACTCCATCCCACTGACTTGATATCACCTTGAAAAACATATGTGAGATATGTGAAGCAGTAGGGGAGAAGAAACCAAGACAGGCCTATATTTAAAGGAATAGTTCACCAACAAATGAAAATCTTGTCACCATTTAATCACCTTCGTATTGTGTCCAGTAGGACCTTATTTCTTCTGTTGAACACTAAAGAAGATATTTTGAAGGTCTAAACAATGAAAGTCAGTGGGGTCCAAAACAACATTGGACCACTTTTATTTTCATTGTATGGCCAAAAATGGAGACGTTTTAAAAAATATCCTCTTTTGAGTTTCATAGAAGACGTAAGTTACACTAAATTTTCATTTTTGGGCGAACTAACCCTTTTATGTATATTTAATTCAGATACCAACATATAATGATGTAATTCCAGGGTTCAAGCCAATTAGATGTTTTTGTTTATCAAGAGCTGCAATATATGGGTTTTCTATCCTCAGCCAGTCTCGGACAAGTTCAGTCACATCCACAAACCAATCCGGTGATCCGAGCATGTAGGTTGGTTGGCCTTGAGCTGCTGATTGGGCACTGAATTGTGCCAAAATCTGTATAGTGGACCTCTGATAAACAGGTTCACACCTAAGAAAGAGACATTGTGATTTCATTATGATCAATGCCATTACCTTATACTATTGGAACAGTCTGCAGAAGAATACTTAAAGAAAAAGGTTTAATTTGGTAACCAGTACAAATACTGCTAAATCATTTATTAAACTCAGTAAATGTTAAGTTTAGCAATTAATTATTAAAATAAAAAATGCTATCTGTTTAATTATGTAATGGACCTGAGCCAACATGAACAGCTGAATTTTTAATTAATTATAGCTAATAAAACAAAGATTAATAAAAGCCGTAACAAATTTATTTTTTCATTGTTAGTCAAAGTTAACCCTTGTGAAAAAGAAATGTACTTAACTAACATAAACTAATGGGACCTTATTGTTAAGTTTAACCGAATATTGCATACCCGCTCTCACTGAAGTAGCTCCAGCCTTTGATGGGACTCAGGACAGAGTCAGAGAGAAACATACGCAGTGGAACTACAGGAGCCCACACAGCCAAGCACAAAGAGCCACTGTGCATTCCCAAAGAAAACTCCAGCTCCACACAGATGCTGCCCCTTCCTGATTCACTCCCATCCACAAAAAGCACAGAGCAATCATGAGACACCTGCCAGACAAGAAAAGAGCTGTCAGATGAGTTGATATATTTAATGCATTAGAGCAGACCTCTGAAATCTTTATACCTTGACGATATCTTCATTGGCTGAATGACACTTCACCGCTGTGGTCACATCTGATACTTTGCCATCAAGGGCCACCGCTAGTACAATGACAGGAAGTGACACAGGCTGGCTCGTCAAGATAGCTGTGTTGATAATTGTGTTGCTCTGCCAATGAAAAGAATAGGATCTCTGTAAACTCCATGTCTTCCTGTTCTTTACACATATTTGCATCAAATATTTAACATTTAAGGAGTAGTTCACCAAATGTTAAAATTTACTGACCCTTAGGCCACCCAAGCTGTAAATTGATTTGCTTATTGAAATAGATTTGAAGAAATTCAGCATTACATCACTTGCCCATGGATCCTCTGCAGTGAATGGGTGCCGTCAGAATGAGAGTCCAAACAGCTGATAAAAACATTACAATAATCCATGAGTAAAACGCCGATCCATCAGTCATTGTCTTGTGAAGTGAAAAGCTGTGTGTATGTAAGAAACAAATCCGTCATTAAGGCGTTTTAACTTTAAGCAACAGTTTGAAGTTAAAATGTCTTAATCACGGATTTGTTTATTACAAGTGAGGTTTTCACCTCACTGGACGTTAATTCATAGTTTGGAGTTGTATAATTACTTGTAATTATTGCAATGTTTTCATCAGCTGTTTAGACTCTCATTCTGACGGCACCCATTCACTGTAGAGGATCCATTGGTGAGCAAGTGATGCAATGCTAAATTTCTCCAAATCTGTTCAGATGAAGAAACAAACTCATCTACACCTTGGGTGACCTGAGGGAATAAGTAAATATTCTGTAAATTTTCATTTTTGGGTAAAGTATTCCTTTGAGTAGTTTGCCAGGAGGATGGTAAAAAAAATCTATCATCTTAAATTTTGTAAATGCTAAACAGACAAGACTCAGACAAGTTGATACGATGAGGAAAATGTAGAATATTTCATAAGTGATCCTTATGATCACTTATTTGATGCATATGAAAATTAGCAGTTATCTTTACCTCTGTGATGGGGGCAATGCCCACCACTTCTCTGTCAGTAAAGGAGAAAAAGCTTGTCGCTGTGCCGTGTGGTGATACTGCAAACTTGCGTGTTGAGTACTCCACCCACCAGCTAGCAGTGACAGTCATCGCTACGCCAAAGTTTCTGTGTAAAGCCTCAAATGAAAGACAGGATACCTGGCTTAGGGCAGAAGTGCTGTAACACAAGGAAAATGACAAAGACAAAAAGGAAACAATTGATGTCAGATTATTGTTACAACTAGCTTTCAGCAGGGCTGCCAGCTTCAGCTTGGAGTCGTCTACATTGGAAAAAACTACAGTGAAAAACTGTAAAATAACTACTGCAGTGCTGCAAAACAAATAACTGCTAATGCTAACCTATTTCCAGGTAGGCTACACAGCATATTAGTTACTAACCTAAACACGTCAGAGTGTAACCATAAAAGTAACTCACTGACCTGCCTGCTTATATTCACACGGTACAAGGTGAGTGAAAGAAGCTGACTGCTCAGCATGCATAAGTTTAAATTACAGACCCGATTGGTTTGAATAACTTGCTGCTGCACTGTGCTGCCTGCTCTGTCGGATATTTGTCAGTGTCCTCTTTGCTTCGCAATACTGTGTAAGAAAAAGGATGTGTGGTGTAAGAGACAGTCTCAGCTGCATGACTGAATGTGTGAGAGTTAGCAGTCCTTGGGTTTGTGGTGTATATTATGTATTGCTTTAAACAAGTACACTTACTTTGGTGTGTTGACTAAAAAGCTAAACTAAAGCACATATAAAGCACAAGTATAATTCACTTGACAACTATCGGGATAGATTGTAAAATCTTTATTAATATAAATAGAATGTGCATAGGTGTGGTCTTGGTAGACTAGATCTGTTACGTTGCTGCTGCTGCTGCTGCTGAGCAAGTAGACCTGCTTCTGCTAAGTGCTCAGATCATAAAAAAAGAAAGCATGCTGTTGCAACTAGAGAGAGGAATATTTCCCGTAGCAGATGTAGTAGGCTGATATGAGGACATGCACAGACATGGCATACGTCCTGGTTATACGAGTATGTGAATCCAGTTGGCTGGGAACTAAATGAACCAATTAGAGTGCTGAGTTAAAGTAGAGTTTCATGGCTGAACTATTTATTTAAATATGACACAAGTTTCAATATTACAATATTTTTATATTATTTTTTGTCAGCAGGCCCAGTTCTTGCCAGCTATGAAATGGTGGGCTGCCAGATATCTTAGGTGGGCAAACGGACGGACGGACAGACAGACAAATGGACGGACAGACAGACAAACGGACGGACAGACAGACGGACGGACGGACGGACAGACAGACAAACGGACAGACAGACAAACAAACGGACAGACAGACAGACAGACAGACGGACGGACGGACGGACAGACAGACAGACAAACGGACAGACAGACAAATGGACGGACAGACAGACAAACGGACGGACAGACAGACAGACAAATGGACGGACAGACAGACAGACAGACAGACAGACAGACAGACAAACGGACGGACGGACAGACAGACAGACAGACAGACGGACGGACAGACAGACAGACAAACGGACAGACAGACAGACAAACGGACAGACAGACAGACAGACAAACGGACAGACAGACAGACAAATGGACGGACAGATAGATAGACAGATGGAGAGACAGACAAACGGATGGACAGACGGACAGACAAACGGACGGACAGACAGATGGACAGACAGACAGATAGACAAACGGACGGACAGACAGACAAACGGACGGACAGACAGACAAACGGACGGATAGACAAGCGGACGGACAGACAGACAGATGGACAAACGGACGGACAGACAGACAGATAGACAAACGGACGGACAGACGGACAGACAAACGAAGGGACAGACGGACAGATAGACAAACGGACGGACAGACAGACAAACGGACGGACAGACAGACAAACGGACGGATAGACAAGCGGACGGACAGACAGACAGATGGACAAACGGACGGACAGACAGACAGATAGACAAACGGACGGACAGACGGACAGACAAACGAAGGGACAGACGGACAGACAGACAGACAGATAGACAGATAGATAGATAGATAGATAGATAGATAGATAGATAGATAGATAGATAGATAGATAGATAGATAGATAGATAGATAGATAGATAGATAGATAGATAGATAGATAGATAGATAAATAGATTACCCAGTGCTGTCTGGAAGAGTACCAGTGCTGTGGCTAATGATGGAAATAACATCATGTTTTGAACCTGTTGTCCTTTCTACATTAACCATCCACAGGTCAGAGTTTGTGACTGGGTGGACCTTTAGAGACAACAACCCTTTTTTCACTTTCAGTCTGCGAAAAAAGAAAAAATGTGAACAGAAATATATAACACATTATGGCATAAAATGTGCTGAGCAATTTTATGTGATAATATTAATGTTACCTAATGGTCAGTGACTCCACACTAAAATTTGCCCTCAGGTTTACTGACACTCTGACTGGTTGCCCAGCTCTTACAGGCCCTTTGCTGTAGACAATCAGCACACTGGAATCCAACCAAAGTTTCTCTTCTGCTTGTCTGTCTAAACATGTAGAGCTCTGCTCGGTCTTGTTGATCTGTTCATCTTCAAGTCCCACAGGACCAATGTAGTACAACTTCCTCTCCGACTGCTGCAATAATTCCTCCACACATCGAGGAGGTCCGCTTTTAGGATTGGACACAACGCCAAAGGAAGAGTAGTAGAGCTGAATTTGATCAGACTGGCCCCTGAGTCCTCCTGGCACATACGGATGCCTTCTCCCACGGTTACGAGAACGAGAGCGGTTTCTGCTCAGGTGACGTTGCTTGAAAATCTGGTCCAGGTTTGCCTTTATGTTCTGAATAGGCTCAAACCAGTTGTTTGGAAGTGTCAGAGTGACCACACACAACCCAAAAGGTGGCTGAGAAGAAATGGAAGAATACAAAGTAGATTGTCATATGGCTAAATAAATAAATCTGCAAAATATATACCGGTCAAAATTTGGAATAATTTGACCAAAATTAAAAAAATTATTTTAGCAAATTTGAAGAACTGTTTATTATTATTATTTCTATATACAGGTGCATCTCAATAAATTAGAATGTTGTGGAAAAGTTCATTTATTTCAGTAATTCAACTCAAATTGTGAAACTTGTGTATTAAATAAATTCAATGCACACAGACTGAAGAAGTTTAAGTTTATATTTTATATATATATATATATATATATATATATATACACACACACACACACATTTTACATATATTTTAATACACAAAACTGGATATACTTATATATATACTTTTTTTCTTTTTTCAGTAAGTTTTAGTTTACATTTTTATACATATATTTTCATTTCCAGTCATTTTAATATTGTTTAAAAATCGAAATATATGCTGTCCTGATCCATATATATGTAGCAGTACCTGAGTGATGCAGGAAGCTTTCTGTTCTTCTGTCTGTTTGAAAGCATGGAGAGTAACACAGGTTCCTCTGTTAGCATCACCCCTCATATGAAACAGCACTCGCACCTTAAACTTTTCTCCTCTGTTAACCTCCTTCTCTTTCACGATGGTTTTAGAAAGCAGTGATGCAGTGAGAGATGGAGTCAGGGGAGGAATTGGTTCAGACATCACCTTGAGAAGAAAAGAAGTGGTAGAACAGAATAAGTAACTTTATCTTTTAAGTTGAGATAAAAGTCATTAACTGTAATCGAGACTGCAGTACCTGTGTGATGGTGTAGGAACCAAATGTAGCTCGGAGAAGAGGTTTGGAGGCTGTTCCAGATGGAGGCATGAGCAACAGGGACTGGGTGGAGGTGAAGGGGCTGGAGTTGGTGAAGAGAAGGCCCAGATCAGCCTGAGAGAGTGGGAGAGACTGCCATGGTGAGGGAACAGTGACCCGGACTGGAAGTGATGGGGAAGGAGGTGTCTGACAATGGGCTTTTGATGGAGAAAATGGAGAGTTGAGCTATTAGTTTGTGGGATTAGTAACAATTGCTTTATCATTTAAGCACTGATCTAACAGTGACATAAAAATTGGATTTACAAGATGCAAAAATAAAATAAAAAAATCAATTTAAATCAATTCAAACTTGGTCTGAGAAACTTTTGCAATGGAAGATTCTATGGATGTTATAGGTTCTTTGTGGAACCATAGATGCCAAAAAAAGAAGCTTCATTTTTAAGTGTTTATGCAGTGTTTTGGGGAGAGTATAAAAAAAATTCAAACTTACAGAGGATTATGAATAAGTGAAGAGTTACCAGTCTCATAGTATAAGACTTCCATTTAAGTCCAGAAAGACTCAGCACATCCATAACACCCTGTAATAATAAATTCTTATTATAGTCATTACATTTATCTATTAAAACAAATCTGTTAAAGGAATAGTTCACCCAAAAATAAAAATTTGTTGAAAATTTACTCACCCTCAGGCCATCCAAGATGTAGATTAGTTTCTTCATCAGAACAGATTTGGAGAAATTTAGCTTCACTTGCTCAACAATGGATCCTCTGCAGTGAATGGGTGCCGTCAGAATAAGAGTTCAAACTGTTGAAAAAACATCACAATGATTCACAATAATCCACATGACTCCAGTCCATCAGTGAATATCTTGTGAAGTGAAAAGCTGTGTGTTTGCAAGAAACAAATCCATCATTAAGGCATTTTAACTTTAAACCATTGCTTTTGGCCAAAATCCATAAATCCTTAATCCATAGTAATGCTTCCTCCAGTGGAAAAGTCCATCCACTGTTCTAATCTCACATCAAAATCTGATGGCAAATTTATTTAGAACTGTTTTCACTCAAGAATAGACCTTGATCTGTGGATATTTCTCTCCTGATTCAGATGAGGTGACTTTTTCACTGGAGAAAGCCACGTAACGGATTAAGGATTCGTTTAGCTGGATGCAACAGTTTGAAGTTAAAAACATCTTGATGGATTTGATTCTTACAAACACGCAGCTTTATGCTTCACAAGACATTAACCGACAGACTGGTGTTGCGGATTATATTTGTGAATTATTGTGATGTATTTATTAGCATTTTTGACTCTCATTCTGACGGCACCCATTCACTGCAGAGATTGGTAAGGACGTGTAATGCTATATTTCTCCAAATCTGTTCCAATAAAGATACTCGTCCACATCTTGGATGAGCTGAGGGAGGTTAAATGTCCAGCAAATTTTCATTTTTGGGTGAACTATTCCTTTTAATATTATCCATTACAATACACATAAAAAATTTCAAATACTCCAAGTTTTAAATGACAAAAAGTGACATTTTTATATAATTTCACAAAAACAAGATTTAAAAAAAGAAAATTAAAATGAAAAAGATATATATATACATATAACATTTCCAAAAAGGTTGTACTTGCCTCAACGGTCCTTTCAGATTTTCAGATGTGCAAAACTGAAAGTAAGATATCACTCTTTTCTCGCAAACATGCTCGGCCCAATGTGTGAGTTTCATCAATCCATCTTCTGTCAGGATACTTGCTTCTATGCTTTAGAAGTTTTTTCTTAGTTTTGATTAAGTTAGATATTTCAGAAGTCTCCCAATGATTTTAAAATCCTCCTTTCCTTATTTTCGTGTGTTGTTTCTCTCGCTCCCTCTCTTTGTCATTTGTAGCTCTTCACTGTTTCGGTCTGTCACTCTCTCTGTCCCTCTTTGGCTGGTGTGCTGGATTCACACAATACGGATTTATTCATTTAAAATGGTAAATAATCCTCTCTCTTCCTCTTTCCCTCAGATCTCGCCCTCCCCCTTTTTTCTCTCTTTATTTCTTGGATATTCTGTCTGGCCAAAGATATTTAACGTCCTTCCAAGAAACTCCTGGCAAATCTTGAAACCCACTTCCTATCTCATCTTAATCTCGTTCTCTCTCCCTGGGTTCTCTACACTTCTGTTTACTATAATAAAACATGCAGAATGGGCGAGTTTCTGCACATACATTAAAGTAATGGCATCTCAATGCTTTTAATGTTTAATTTCAGCGGCTTAATGATTAGTAGTACATGAGGGAGAAATGCTGCAGACGCTGGCATTAAAGGCAAAATCCTATTAGCAAGAATGAGGGCATTATGCATCTGAAAAATAAAAGTATTTAATCACACCGCTGCCTCTTTTTCCATTTAATCTTTCTCTGCTTTCTTGACCACTGAGAATATATAAAATCTAAATATATTATATGAACTCTTTCACACGCCCTTATCCCCATTTAATGTCATTGACTCATGACTTCTCTCTTAGTCATATCTTGAAAAATTAACAATATTAACTCATTTGCTCAGATATATATGGACAAAAATATATATTCACAAGGGCATCAATTACATTTTTGTATTTTTTTTTTTTTTTTGGTTGGGGGGGGCTTTTATAATTAACTTTTTGTACAATTGATTGAACTGTTAACATTATAAAGCAAAAGCTGGTATGAAGAATTTTAATGCAAAAGATTTATCTGAAGATTTACATGAAAACAGAGTGTATGCAGGTAACAAGTAGGTTTGATGTCAGTGTAACAAGTGTTTTGTGAGAAATGACGGACGGATGCACTAGATATTTTATCCAGTGTGGTCTCTCTGTTAATCTGTGCATGTAATCTGTTGTCATCTGTCATTGTTCTCTGCTGGAACCTCATTTAAACTACAGATTTAATCCTTCACTCTGACCTGAGGATGAGGAGGAGACGACACTTATCCACCCACCCACCACACACACAACACACATTCTCCCCCGAAACCCGCTGTAACGTTTGTTCTCTCGGCTGTGTATTTGTTCTCAAATATGAAGAGAGACTAAAGCAGCTGCGAAGACAAAGCCACATAACAATAAAAAAAAATGAACAGAAGTGAAACAACCATCTTGAACTGCTGCGCATGCAAACACATGGAGAGATATAGAAAGGTTTAGGCAGAAACCCACCAAGCTTTTTAACTTTCTATCTCACTGGTGCACTTAGAAAGAGAGTTTTATTTAGCTACCATCAGTCAGGCGAGACATAAGATTTTAAGCTGTTGTGATATTAAACCCTCTATGAGTGCAGTATTAAAAAAAATCAACTGGGTCAGAGAGAGAGAGATGAGAAAATATTAAAAGGAAAAAAGGAAGAAGAAAGAAAGAAAGACAAAGAAACCAACCAAAAAGAATGAGCACATTGAGACTACAGTATATTTAGAGCAAGAGCGACAGAAATAACACAAACAGGAAGTTAATAGAATTACGACAGGAAACCACATTGCTGCAAAATTCTGCATTAACACCACATTCCCTCTCCCAGCCTTAACTTCACTTCCATGCCACCTCAGAAGACATTTCTCATCAAATTTCTCATCTAACATAACCATGCTTATATATTTATTATGTATTGTTCTACTCATTCACTCCCAGTTTTATTCTGATTCTGCACACCCAAGTCAAAAGTCACGAAAGATCTGAATGATTGTCTTTTTAGTTTATTTAAAATGATTCATACTCCAACTCAAAAATCAATCACTTGCATAAATAAACATTTTTTTTTAAAAAGCCATCATCTTCCCAGACATGAGCGAAATCCCATTTTGTTTCTGACTATTTAAAAACAATATCAAAAAACAAACACTGCAAAATCAAGTCATTAAAAAGCATAAAAAATGAATAATGAATAAAAGGAAGCCTGCTATGCTATACCAAGTAAGCACTTTTGTGGTTATGTTGAGACTAAATTATTATTATTATTTTTTATTTTATCCTAAAGGGATTTCTCAGTTTCACTTTTCAAAGTTATGTACAGCTTTCTTGACTTGCCAATCGACAGCTCAAAACAACCAAAGCCGTGTAACGTAAAACAATCTGCAGATTGTAGATGACGAGAGCGTTGTGCTTGGGGTCAGTAAGTCTTTTGTGAGCACAGGCCTTCAGCTGTATGAGTCATAGTCACTGTTTCTGTTGGATGAGGGCTCTCTGCTCTGGTTTACCGTCAGCCTCTCCAAACCTGACAACACAGACAGATAAGAATGGGTACCAGTGCGCACACGCCACTTTTCACGTATACGCAAGACACTCCAAAAAATTGTATTAACATCACCATACTTCCCCAGTTGCTTGATCATATTAAGAATTGCAAACATTTTTTGTATTACAAGTTTTCTGAAAAGTTACATGCATGGCATTTTCTAATTAAATACGCACTAGCTTGCATTCATTTCCAGAACAGAAATCTGAATATTGGGTAAAGCCATGTTCGAAATTCTTGTTTCGAGAAGGGATTTCTGGGAGGGGAGTGAGCTCTTTTTATCACTCCATAAATCAGAAAATGCAACAGACAAAAAAATACATTTTCACCATTGGGGTATAAAATCAGGTCAATGATATATCAATAAACCCACAAAGAACCTTCTGAATATAGATAGGAATAAAACCGGAAGGTTTGGTAGAGATTTCTGGCTAAATGCATTAGAAAAAAATATTTCTATTTTGAGAAAATAGCCTTTAAAATGTGTATCGTAACTGAAATCTACAGATACATAATTGGGATTTTTTTTTATTTATTTACACTACTCTAAAAGAAGACAATGTTATGGAAGCAAAATAGCTAAAAAATCTCAAATCAAGTGGTCAGAATTCATCAACTTCGGGCACCGAACTAAACATGCAACTAAATATTATATGAGCTGTTTTACTTTCTATTCAGTGTATATGGTTTATGCAAAATTGTTACCAAAAACGAAATCTTTGACTTTTTTTTATTTTATTTTAATTTATTTGCATTTAGCATTAAATAAACTTTTTTTTCTTTTTTTAAAAATAGGTAATTCCAAATTAATGCCTAAATTAATCCCTATCACCACAATGTAGGAGGTAGATAATCTGGGACAAAATGCTGTCTCAAGCTATTTTTTTTTTTATTTTTTTTTTTAAATAATTAAAGACCTAAATAATTATAGATTGTCAAAATGATGACATGATCTTAATTGTTGTATATAGTCAAGAAGGTCAAAATTGATAATTGATGATGATTTAGATACTTTCGTGCAAAGTTGATTTTATGTTAGATAATAGTTTAATCTTACATATCCGAATAGATCTCACAACCAAAAGAGCACACACATGTGATGAGCTGAGCAGTTTGAATGAAAAGTCCAGTACATCATATTACTCAATTCATCATTATGTAATTGAGTACAAAGTAAATGAGCATAAACGCGAGTGAGAGATTAATAGAAAGAATGCAGAACGGTCAGGATAGAGAGAAAGAGGGAGATTACTCACCAGGAAAGGACTGTCTCTTGTCTGTGTTTTTGTTTGGGGGTCCTTGACCTCTGTGATAGCACACTTTCAAAAGAAAGATAAAATGCTGAATCTTTTCTGAGCGGCCAGTCATAAATTAATGTGTTAATGTGTGAGATGATGACTCACCGCTCTGAGTCGGGCCGACCCAGCGATTCTGACGTTTTTGTGAAACTGCATTAAACCAGGTGAAAATAGTCAAATTAGACACATTATTTCATTTACACAGGATTTAAAAAAAAATTAAATATGAAAAGTGTGTGTCAAATAGTGTTTTTTAACTATATAAAGCCATATGTTGATGTGCTGATTTTAGATGTGATTACACAAGTGAGATGCAAACACCTGAGAGCACAAGTGAAAATACTTTTACAAATGATATTCTCAGCTAAACAATTTGAGTGAAAGACTGAACTGAAAATTAACATCAATTTGACATTTTTTTTAGTCTGTTGTACTTGAGCTGCATGAAGTTAACATGATAATTCGCTTATACTTGATTTGTGACCTAGAAAAAGGGCAGAATCTGAAATGTTTTTTCATTTTACATCAAGATAAAAAAAAATTCTAAAACTTTGTTTTTCAGCGTTTGAGTGCAGGTGTACTTTTGGGCTGTGCAAAACAACTCTAAGCAAACACACATACATTTTGATGGTGCCATATGTTTAAATTCATAACCATTTACATTTTTAGAAGTAATATGAATTTGAAGTCATGCATGTTGACTTCTCTGACTTACATCTTTTGCGGATGGCTTTGTACGTGGGCAGACTGAATTGAACCATAATGACACCCAAGATCAAGAAAATGAAGATGCCGGTTGCTGCTTTATAAGCAGCCAACTCTGTTCCTAGAGGATCTGAGAAAATGTAGGAAGAAAAGAATATGTGAAGAGTTCAGATGCAAAAGCCTCTAAGTGCCATCTGAAACTTTCATCTAAAATTAGCATTTTTATCTATGTTTAGGTTCAGTAATTTTACTCTAATGGCAATATATAGGTCCTTTTCTATGCAATTAAAGTGAAATAACTGAACATAAATATAGGAGCCTGATAAAAATGCTCATTTTAGAAGAAAATTTCAGATGGCATTTAGAGGTTTTTGAATCTGAACTTTTCATGTGTTATTGAAAATGCACAGCATATTAAATATTTTGCAAAAAAAGGGAGAAAAAAAAAATCAAGAGAAACATTCCAGCATGCCGAGTCATATATAATCTATTCAGTAAATCTGTTCTCTGAAAATAGACATGTACACACACCTTGACACATGACATGCCCTCCCATGCACTCAGTATCAATGAACGACATATTTCTTGTGAGCATGACACCGTCTTTTCGGCTTAATGTAGGCTTAAAGCCCTTGAAGTCTCCACATCTTCTGTCCTTACACACTTCATTCCACCAGCTGACTGATATGTCACTGTTAGAGCACAAAGGCTTTTGACCCCCAGAAGAATTCACATACAGCACACCCTCACATGGACTCCCTTCCTTCCATTTGAACTTCAGCTGGAGCAGAACAGACCTAGTAATATCACGGATGATAGTCGGACAGGGTGTCTGTAGGACAGTGGGTATCGTAGGGCATGGTGGGGTCAAGGGGGACGTGTAGTTGCTGGTTATGTTCTGATCTGCAATTCCTTCTCCTGTAAAGGGAAAAGACACATATAAATAATTTATTTTCATGACAATGTTGGAATGCCACAATCATTCCTCTTCACATGAAATGTGCAGTTTGGAAATAAATTCCAGAAATGTGAAACATTTCAAGTATCAAATGTAAATGAAATGAGAATGACACCAAGAAACTGTTAGTGTTTGCTGACTGCTGTGCAACTAACGTGAAGACATCGCTTCAGTTTTTTAGATAGAGTGTGTGTCACATTTTCTAACTCGTTCCATCTCGTTTTAAGAACTCCACATCTTCATACAACATTTTCTATGCAAAACATGGCATGATATGCTCTGCATATTTCAAGCATACGAACACCCTGTTACTGAGGTCAGAGAGCAGATCGCTGGATCATTTGCACTCATTACACTCTTGCACTTTTTTGCACAGCGCTCGCAGGCATTCACACACATTTTGCACATTTGATTGCAAGATTGCACTTTGCAAACAGATGGACATTCATAAAATTCAGAATCACAGCATAAATGGATCTATAATTTGGATTACCAAAATTAACTATTTATATAATTATATTAAAACAATTGCTATTATATATAAATTTGAAAATTCTAGGATTCTAAGATTGAATTATAATGTACTAAGTTTGTGTTTGTTCACAACAACAGTCTTCGACAACATACATTTTGTGTACAGGTGGCATTTATATGATTTTCACATTTCAATGATTAATATTTAAGAAAGTGTCCTTGTTGATAAACCATTTACATTTATTTTTGAGGGAAAACAAAAATATATTAAAAGCTCATTCATTAGTTCTGGGGTTAAATATGTTAAATAGTAGTTAACACATAGTCCTTTGAAAATTGCTTCCCGTGATTTTGTTTACTTTTTCTTATTCTTTAAAATTCAAATGGCAAAATGATTTATCTTGCAGACTGTTCGCTGAAAATGTAATTTGGCATGAATTCCCTTTTTAACAGTATGCAATGTAACGCTGCTCATAAAGTCCATTTTTTCAATTTTTCCAAAAAAAACAAAACATCTTTATATGGCGTAACGTGGAATAAAATAATACCATTGTACATGTAAACGACAAATTTTTTAACAGTTTCTACTTCCTTATGATTGTTGTATGCAGGTTATCTGTTAAGCACAAAAAAAAACTTCTAAAATATATACTTGATCTATAATAAAGGAATATGTAAAAAGAGTTATTGCAAGGTTGACCGATATACTGAATTCACCTTATTAAATGGTAGCTTGCAACAACGTTCAAATATTTGCGCTGACATCAGTTTCCGGTAAAGGGAGTTAAGAGTAAGAATTTGTAAAATTAACAACAATCTATACAAGAATATGACATATTTTATTGACAATTGCATTCATTTTGTAATGCATTCTTGCAGACCCTGAAGTTGTGATTTTATGATATGATGGTATTCAATATTGCTCTTAATTTACACAATGTTTTGCATTCTAAAAGTTTTTCAATATTACATACAATACTGTGACTGAATGCATCTGAATAAATTCCACCTGTGTGCTATTGTTCCTTGGTTGGTTTTGTCTTACTAGAGAAATATTAGATCAGACAGATACAAATCTAACCGTATTTACAACTCACTACAGATATTCAAGTGGTGAAGTTTCAGGTGCAGAGCAGATCATACATGTACATAGAATCATACAAAAATGCAACAATGAAGTATATTTAAAGAACAATTTACTTACGAACTCCAAGGAGCAGGAGCGCCGTAAGAGTCATCAGCAGAGAGTTTTCCATCTGGCAAAAGGTTTGCCAAACATTTAAAGCACAATTTAACTTCATTTGACTAAACAAAGTGACTACATACACTTCAAAAGATAACAGGCCCAGAGGTCAGAAAAATGACCTCTCGTACATGACAAGCAACGCTGGGCTTTTTTATCTAATTGGGCCTTGGTTCAATTAGAATGTTTCCTTTTGTTTTTCTCTTACTTTTTAGAGGTTCAGATAAAGCCAATAAATACACAACCACGACCATATTAAAATATTTGGCCTGCGCTTTTCTTTTTTTTTATCAGAATACCAAAGACCAATCGTACCGTGACTTGAACCACAATAAGAATAAATCATTCACTACAGTGACATACAGTAATAAATTTGTCAATACAAACTGGACTTCCTTTTGTTAAGTTATTTAGATTGTTATTTTAGAAATGCTACATTTTGTCTAGTTTTTAACTGACAGCTGTCTTCACGACTCCGCTTCGGCGGTGTTTGAAGATTTTCTTCTTCAAAGAGTGTCAAACATCAATGAAACACCACAACTTCTAACCAGCTTTTTAACAATATATTATCAGATCTTACCTTGCCTGTGACTGACAAGAACAAATGTGTGGAGCAAGTGACAAGAAAAATTAAGTGAAAGGAAATAAGCAGAGGTGTGGAGCTACATTCTTTATTTCCCCGCCCCCATCCTCTGTCTCTCCATATAGAGCGTGTCTTTTAATCTCAAGCGTTGTTTGATTGCACATTGCACTGCTTCCTCACTTCAAAGAGAGCTGCATACAAAAAAATGAAGAAAAGCTTGAAAAAAAAAATGTGAGTGTTGGTAAGTGGGAGGAGAAAAGTACTAAGTAGTGTGACATTGTCTAACTTTGTATTAAATGTTAAAAAATAAAAAATAAATTAAATTTACATTAAAAAAAATGTAATGTTCAAATTTAAAAAAAAAAGGTTGGTGGTAAAAGTTGGTAAAAATTGGTGAAATTATCTTTTCATCTAAAACTTAAAGACAGTTGGAAGTAAACAAAGCAACAAAAATCTGCATATTCAAAACCTTTGCCTTTGCATACAGGAACTGAGCTTCTTGTGGTGTACGGCGCACTCTGAAAACGCTCTCGCAAGTTGCTCGAAATGATTAATCGTGCTCACAGGAATCAACTGCGGCAATCATTACGGCTACAAAACCACCGATATCCATATCTATCCTTTCATTTCACTGTTACTCATATCTTCTTTTCATTCAATCTTTCCCAGCCGCCTCTTTCCCTCCCTCACTCTCTTGATTTTTCTCAGGTGTCGCCGGGGTTGGTTTACCATATCGTACAGTCGGAGAGAGACCCGTAAAGACTGGGTTTTATACCTGTACCAAAAAATTCCCCCAACACCCTCTTGAAACTCTCGTCTATGATTCAATATGAACGGAATTTAAACAGCCTTCAAAAGTGAGTCAATGAGCTGAATTACCACTACTCTTCTTGTAAATTTATGAAAACACTGGAATTGTACTGTAAAAGAAAAAAAAAAAAACTATGGCCCAGTACGTTTTTTTTTTTCTTTTTTTTTTTTTTAAGTTTCTCACTATGGCTGCATTTTTTTAAACAAACAATACAGTACAAACAGTACTGTAACTATAAAACATATTTTGAAATACTATTAAATTTTTTTTACATGAATACTGTATATTTTAAAATGTCATTTATTTCTGTGATGGCAAAGCTGAATTTTTAGCAACCATTAATCCAGTCTTTAGAGTCGCATGAGAAATTCTGATTTGGAGTTCAAGTAACATTTCTTATTATTATCATCAGTGTTGAACATATTATTATCAATGTATTGCTGCTTAATGTTTTTTGTGAAACCTCCGATACATTTTTTGATGAATCGAAAGTTCAAAAGAACAGCATCTTTTTGAAATAGAAATCTTTTATAACATCAAATGTCTTTACGGTCACCTTTGATCAATGTGTTGCATAAAAGTATTTAATTCACAAAAAAATAAGAGAGTCGGAAAAAAGTCAGTTATTCCAAACAACACAGAAATCGTAGATCAACTTCAGTGTTTAATATTCACACCCGAAAAAAAGACAATAAAAATAAAAATACACTTTTAACAGGCTACAGTCATCACAACCAATGCAATAGAATTTCTTTTCCTCTAATGCTGCAAATCAATGTGCTAATAAAATTTTCATCCCATTTTTTTTTTTTTTTCTCTCTCATCCTCGTGTCGTATCACCCCTCTCCCTCGCTCCAGGTGCTGGGGAGGGAACCTAAACGTGGGGGTTTTGCTACAAACCTGAGTCTTAATTACTGAGTTCATGAATTAGATAAAGCCACCCGAGGCTTGATTGAGGACGCCTCTGGATTTGAATTGCTTTAAAGTACAAAAATAAAGAGAGACCCCACACGCCTATTCTAAAGCTGACGGCTCGAAGGCCCCGCTCCCAGCTCCTGTTGCCAAAGAGTTCGGGGCGGTTAGTGTGGAGTGCTAGTGTGATTCACATGGTCCTCCGGTTGTCCGACAAGGAGACCTCAAATAGATGGGGATTTACGGATCTACATAACACCACATAATGACACGCACAGGCCGTTTTGATGGATAGGCCTACAGCTGTGGGCTAGTGAGAGTATTCATGTGGCAGAATCTGAAGGTGGACTCAAATCAAACCACAAAATAAAGAAATCTATTGGTTAACCAGATCCAATCCCACCCATGTTATGATTCTGAAGGCACTGTGCCTCTGAAACAAACTGGGCGGCTAGCTGTACAAGACCATCAAATGACTCATTGTGTCTAAATTCAGTGTAAAATATGCAGCCATGAATTCGTCTGCATAGTTTTACCACAAAAGAATGCTATATTTACTAAACTAAGCATGTTATGTAGCGTCTATTTTCTTTGCATATGCTCTGTGCTATGTTATGCCTCAACTGCCCCACCAAATCCTGTGCTATAGCAGATAGATATGTCTATATTAATATCCCTTGTTCTCCGGTTTCCCTTTAATATCAGTTTGATTTGTTAACTAGAGAACTTGGTAATAGTCTATTCCTTCCAATCATTGTCAAGCGGTGTATTAAATAAATGGAGTGGAAGGGTGTGAAAGAAAAAAAGAGGTATCGAGAAGGTTTGGAGTGATCGTTTGGCGCATTGGTACACTAAGCATTCATAACAGGACGCACCGCACCCAAATCTGCACACGTGGAAGTTGTCTAAATTTATTCATGATAAAGAATATGCTCTGCTTTTTTAAGGAGTTTTCATCTGTGATGGAGTGGAAAATGGTGCTGTGCTTTCTGGTTTGACATTGTCAACAAGTGTTGATATAGACAAGAGATTAGCCTAACGCTAACGTAGTGTGGCGTATTTGTTTTAGTAGAATTTTGACAGAATGATTGGAGAAAAAAAAAAAAACAGCCAAATAAGGCTGAGCTGTAACACAATGTCATCAAAAAAAAAGGGGAAAAAAAAGCATTTCGTCATTGAATATAATATTAAATAAGAGATTTTGCAAACTGATAACATGCTTTAAAATGGAAAGGAACTGAGCCGTTTAAACTGGGCGGCCCGTATTGAGTCTCTGACTGAGGTTTCATGGGGAAAAACAAGCACACGCTCGATCTCAAGTGTCTTTATAAGCCTCAGACAGGAACAGGATGTGACATGGGTACGCAAACCACAAATCTGAGGGTAAGGAAAAGGCAGAGCAGGTGGAGAAAGGTGGGAGAGAGACGAGAGGGAGGATCATGAGAAAAAGAGAAAGACAGACACACAAAGAGTGGCTCAGGAGTATGGTTGTGGTACCCCAAAACCGGGCCTATAAAGAGGTCTAGCTGTGGGTGATTGGGTTGATGGCCCATGGGGGCCTGTGGGGTAGCTGTACCCTCCATAGGGGTATGGACTGGGGTACGGGGCGGCCGTGGAACCAAACTGCCCAAACGGTGGGGCAGGAAATGGTGGTTGGGTGGGGTACGGGCAAGCTGGAGGACCAAACGCAGGCCTGGGAGCCGTGTAGCCTGTCGATGGAGGGAAGGGGGCACCCTGGCCGGGGTAGGGCTGAAACGCTGTGCTAGGGTTAGTGGTGCCCGCTGTGGAGGCTGAGGGGGGAGCAACGGGGTAGGGGGTGTAGGGCAGAGCAGAAGTGGCAGAATTGGAGGGTGCACTGATTTTGGAGCTTTGCTGCTGTTGAGGCTGCGGTTGTTGCCACTGCGATGATGATCCAGCATCCTGATTGGCACCGGTTTGTGATGTCACTGTAGCATCTCCTATCCCTTTGCTTTTTTGGCTGAGAATTTCTTGCAGCTTTTCGATGCGCACTCGTCTCGTGTGAGCGAGAGAGCGGAGGGAAAGGAAGCGTTCGAGGAAGGAGTCCAGCGATATCGAACCTTCGAGAAACTCATCTGCTAAAACCTGAGGGAAAGAGATTGAGCGATTTACAAATACTGTGGGGTTGGTAAAACCATAAACGTTTTATAATATTATATAATGCTTAGGAGATCAGTAGTTCATAAGCCTTTAAATATGAATATACACCACCATTCAAACGTTTGCAAACACTAAGTGTATTTTTTAAATAAACCGTCACATTTATTCACCTTAGAAACATCAAATGAGTCAAATACTTTTTGCAAACCATTCTATTTGAAATTTTTTTGCGCATTATTCAAGATCTCTGTTCAAGGAATCCTTTTAAGGAATACATAAGATTTTCTTAGTAGACTACAGTAATAACTGCTTAGACTATTTGATGGCTTTGCCAGGACAGTTAAAGAAGTCATTTTTAAATATTATATTATCATCACATTATTCATAATTGGATTAGAATTACTTTTAGTTGCAATAATTTATATTATTACTAAATTACTATTTTGATTAGATTAAATTAAATGCTACACTGGTGAACAGAAGGATGAATTTTATTTATTTATTTTGATTCTTATTTCTTATTTTTATTCTGATCCCCTTTCTTTATATATAGTCATGTAAAAAATGTTATTTAAATTGTATTTCTGAAATACTGAAAAATTTGTAAAACTTGAAAATATACAAATAAAGTGAGGAAAAGACAAAATTGTCTTGGTATTTTTGAAAACTTTTGAATGCTTGTGTTTATGAAAATAAACTATATGACTGCATCAAGGCTTCCAGACTTTCATCATTTGAATGTGCAGGATGTTATCATTTTTAAAGCGATTACATACAGTCTCATAGGGTATATAATGTAAAAATGTCTGCTGATATTAATAATTAAATTTAATATAATGCAAAATGTATAAGAAATAACTGATTTTATTTAAGACAAAAGCAGATGTTTTCTTCTCTTTCCTGTACATTTGTTTCCCAAATGATCATCTTTTTAAAAAAAAATTTTTTATCCACAATCAAGAAACAAACCTGACAGTTTCACAAACAATGAAAACGACAATATCGACCAAAAAAAAAAAAGATGAAAATAGGTGATTATAAAGGCCAAGGAGGCCCACCTCTGATTCTGCCTCTGTGTTGGCGCCCTCTATCTGCAGACGAGACAACAGCCCCTCCGGAGACACCTGCCCCATGATGCTGTCTGCAGAGAGGTAAAGGGAAAAAGAGAAACAGAAGTGGGACAGAGTTGACACATAAATAGGCTGGCTTGTAATAGAGCAAGAAACTGAAAAGTGAGAACTTATGCAAACAAATCAGTTGACTAGAAATGTGTAATCATTTCAACAAAGGAAAAAGCAGTAATGAATAGACTGAGAGAAAGAAAGGAGAATGAGACTACGGAGAAAGAGGCCAGACACATAACTTTTGTGTGATGTAATGTCACAGATGCAAAAAAAGGGGAGGAGAATGAGTGCCAGAACAAAACAAGCTCATAGAACAGAACTATATGTACGTATGCACATATAGAAGATGATTTTCTGGCTGAACAACATGCTCCATTTAGAAACTCAGCCAGAATTCCAGTGTCTGTTCAAAGGTTAATGCTTCCAGGGTGCCTCAAATTACCATGAAAACTGCCAGTGCAGTTTAACTGTAGTAAGTTACTTTAAAGTTATTTTAATTTCACTTCATTGAGCTAAAAGCAGTGCTAATAACAGAATCTTTTTAAAAAGATTAATTCTATTTTTCAAGCTGCCTAAGCCACTCTTCTGTTTTAGAATATTCAAATTCATTTATTTTCCATATATAACACTGAAACATTTTCCTAAGATGTTTACATACTATTTTTCTTAAGATTCAATATGCAATAACAGGACATTAAGACTTAAACATTTCAGTTACAGCCGAATAGAAAAAGAAAAGGGAAAATGCATTAAATAAAATATAAAAATGACAAAACAAAAAAAGCCTTTCCAATAAAATCAATAAAATTAACATTAGGTAATAAAAATCTGGTTTTGATCATGAATTTCATCAAAGGGGCTATGCAATTTATAATATGTGACCCTGGACCACAAAACCGGTCATAAGGGTCAATTTCTCAAAATTGAGATTCATACATCATCTGAAATCTGAAAAAAGCTTTCCATTGATGTATGGTTTGTTAGGATTGGACAATATTTGGCTGAGATACAACTATTTGAAAATCTGGACTCTGAGGGTGCAAAAAAATCTAAATATTGAGAAAATCGCCTTTAAAGTTGTCCAAATGAAGTTCTTAGCAATGCATATTACTAATCAAAAATTAAGTTTTGATATATTTACAGTGGTAAATTGATGGTAAATTGACATGATCTTTACTTAATGTCCTAATGATTTTGGGCATAAAAAAAAAAAAAACAATAATTTTGACCCATACAATGTATTGTTGGCTATTGCTACAAATATACCCCAGCGACTTAAGACTGTTTTGTGGTCCAGGGTCACATATATTATTTTTTTATTCTTCATGATAATCCCAATTTTTTTCTGTTTTAAATAGGATAATATAAAAGCACCTCATTACCAACGTAATTTCTTCAAAACTACTCACCTCTGCTTCTTGATTTAAAAAACCTGCTCTGACTTCAATCAATTTCTCTCCCAGTACTTTTTACATCAATTTACCCAGAATTCATTACTATATTCTCTTTGAAACCTTTACTTTAGTAACCAAAAATCAATTGCTCCATTCCCTTACCTCTCATGACACAGTGTTGTTTGTATTTCTCCCTCACTTCCTCTAGTTCACCATATTTTCCCACCAGTCGCGCCCTCTCTGTTTCGAGTCGGGGCTTCATGTCCAGGTTTTGCTCGGCCAGACTGCGGTTGGCAGCCAGAGCCATTTCCCTTTCCAACTGAATGTTCTGAATCTGCAGAAGAATAACAGTGACACGTGACAAAAGCTACAACGCTATAGACATTATACAGTCCACGGCAGGACTTAGTGATAGCTGTTGATGCTGAGTAGATGAGTGGTCTGAATTTCCGAATGAAGAGATGAAGAGATTACCAGAAACAAACAAACAAAAATGACTAGAAGTACAGAGAGGAGCGGATAAATGACAATTCAATCTGATGTTTAATTTTGAATCTTTAGCAATACATGCAAATGTAAATGTTCATTTATAGCCTCAATAATATAAAGGTTAGTTCATACAAAAATTGATTTACACAACCTTAAATTCTTCCAAACTTAATAACTGTATGAGATTTGTCTGTTGTTCACAAAAGAAGATATTTTGAAGAGTGTTGGTAACCAAACAATTGCTGGTAGCCATTGACCTCCATAGTATTTTTCTTTTCATAATATGGGGTCAATGGCTACCAGCAAATGTTTGGTTACCCAGATTCTTCAAAATATCTTAATTTGTTCAACAGAAGAAAGAAACCTGAGGGCGAGTAAAAGATGACAGAATTTTCGTTTTGGGGTGAACTATCCCTTTAATCACACCACAATCATACTACTTCTGTATGCTGTTAAAATAAAGGTTTTATGTCATTCTAAATAGTATTTTGTATTTTCTAAAGCAGCACTAGGGTATTAAGGAAAATTACAGTTCAGAGAGATTGAGAAATACTGATGTGAAATACAACATTTACCTTATATTCTTTATGCAAAGAACAAACCAATTATTCACTGAATACTTCACTAATTCAATAACTCAATTTTCTCTTCAACCAAAGCTCTGAAATCTCATTTATGTTCATGTATATTCAAATATGACATATAAGGATGTGCCACAGTAGGCTTGACAACAATGCAGCGAGGCCTTGTAATTGATCCTGACACCCATTTTAGAAAAGACTTTGGTTTATTATACTATTTAAAAAAAACATGCAATGTGGTGAATGAGTCTTAAGGACGTCTGCGAAACTCCTAAAAACAAAGATTCCGAAAAGGGAAAAAAAAAAGACAAACACTCTGGGTTTCCTAAAGAACCTTTCAGTGAACAGTTCTCAAAATAAACCTTTTTCTTTTTAATTTTCTAAGGGTGAAGAACAGTTTAATAATCTGAAGAACCATTGTGTAATAGAAAGGTTCCGTGGATGTTAAATGATGCCCATAAAGAACTTTTACTTTTAAGAATTTAAGGTCATTTTTAAAGGTCTTTTTTGGAGCCTGGACACCATTCACTTCCATGCAGTGAAAGAAAGCAGCATAAACATCTTTCCTAACATCTCCTTTTGTGTTCCACAGAAAAAGGACATTGAAATAAGTTTGGAACAATGTGAGGGTGAATAAATGACAGAAT
The DNA here is from genome assembly GCA_036784905.1 of Acrossocheilus fasciatus. Lineage (NCBI taxonomy): Eukaryota > Metazoa > Chordata > Actinopteri > Cypriniformes > Cyprinidae > Acrossocheilus > Acrossocheilus fasciatus. The sequence goes on from CM071938.1 coordinate 28,355,326, forward strand.
TTTTATTATTGGGAGAACTATCTCTAACAAAGCTCCATAATCATCTTACCTCATCAGACTCCAGTGCCATAGACTCCACCCGCTCCGAGTTATCCAGCAAATCCTGCAACTCGGGCTGGCTGAGGTCTTGAAGCTTCTCCATTGATTTGCTAGGACAGCTGAGGAGCAACAACAAGTTTACTTATGTGTGCTAATAATCTACTTATTACATTACAGTAGGCTTGAAACAACATGAGTAAATGACAGTGTTGGGAAGGTTACTTTGGAAGGGTAACTTGTAATCTGTAAACCATTTAAAATAAGTAATAAGCAATGTAACTTTTCAATTACTTTAATAAATTTGATTACTTTTCTAAATTTCTAATATTTTCAACTGTTAATCATTTTCAAACATTTAAAGCTTGCAGGGTTAACCTTACAGTACTCAACACTAATAACTGTCACACTTTCAAAATCCTTCATCACTTGAATTAAGATTATAATAAGTAAGGGATAATGTACATCTTTATTTTGCAATAACAACTGACTGAATGTACATTATCCCGCTTATTACACGGCTGCTTGCCACAAAAGTAAATAATTAGACATGAAACACTGATCGGAGTTTAAATATTCGAACGCAATAATATTGAACTGAGTTTTAATATTTAACTAGCTAACCAAACGCAAAGCTCCCACCAAGAAAACCTGTTCCTAGCAAGCGTATAGCACCGACTCAAGTTACCCGGATGAGTCTGTGTTATTAGCTTTTACCAGTTGTTATCGAGGAACAACACACCTTGGAATGTCACGACTGACCAATCAGAATCAAGCATTCCACAGAGCCGTGCAATAATTTAATTTAAAGCACAGCCCCCACAAAATCAGACTTACCACCTCTTATTTACTTTGAGATCATTCTGAGGTTAAATACAGATTTAAAATAATCATAATAAGAAATAGTTTAATAGCTATGATACTGGTTTTGAAATCAAATGTTTGCACAGTTATGACAGGAAACAATGGCATCTAACAATGCCTTGGAAAAAAAAACATAACTATGCATAAACCCAAATAGGAAATAAAACAGTTATCGAATAAGCATGTGTCCTATTCTGTGTCCGAAACTCCTGAAACACTGGTGTCTCATTTTAGATGTAAAATTCATATGTAACCCCCTTTGTAATCATTAACATTTTCAAAAGTAACTAATTTAATTACACATTTTTTTCTCAGTAACTGTAACTAATTACAATTACACTTATTTTGTAATTAAATTACATAATTCCGTTACACGTAACTAGTTACTCCCCAACACTGGTAAATGATATCAGACATTTCATTTTTGGGTAAACTATCCTTTTAAATTGAAGTAGGCCAGCAGTTTATACTTGGTAGGTGTCATTTTTGGATGTCAAACCACAACTTGAAGATTGATCGGTAATCTGGATCAGCCTTCAGTCATTCAGACAGCACATGAAACAGTGGATTACTTAAAGTATGGCTAGGAATTATGCTAATGAAGCTAAGCTTAACTCTACCTGCTTGGTATTTCTTAAAGAATCCGCCAATACTTACAAGGTACAAGCAAATCAAAGTCCTCTCCGCACAGTGCTCATGGAAAAACATCAAACTTAACTGGAAGCGATTGACGTAAAGATGTAGACGGAAGCGCCGAGCCTGACAACGTCTTCGGCGTTAAACCCGCTTCCTGCCAGAAACACTTCACTAACGTGACAGTATCGGTACCAGGTGTAGTGCGTTATTTAGCGCGACAAAGTGGAAATATTTTCCCGAAATGATTCCGGGAGACAGGAATCTCCCCGCGGTTAGCAGGACGGCTAGCTTACTTAAAAGAGAGCAGTTGAGCAAGGCGGGTTGTTTTTCAATACAAAACGGCGTCGGACGAAATAACAACTCAGAAAGACATCATAATGTGTGTCCGATAAAGCCGCATCGATGTCAATTCGAGCAAAGTAATCCAAATAAAGGTTAGTTGACGGGGTATATTCCTATTCTTAAGGGAAAGTTTCACTTCTCGTTGACAGATATCGTGGCCATCTTTGGATGAAACCATTGTCGATTTTGTCAAGGGAAGTGAGATATGTTTAAAACACAGCTTACATTTCTTGACGAGAATATTACATTTAGTTTTAGAGTATGGCTTAAATAACTATATAAAAATTTTATAATTGAGAAAATTAAAAGACATTCTCATCCTTTCGTGAAAATACCAAAATGTCCCCCTAACTTTGATTTATCATGGTATCGTCGTATGTTCAGCTGACTGAAAGGGAAACCCCGATGTGACGGGAATATTCCATGTGACATGGCAGCAGGGTTGGTCCTAATATTTCTTAATATAAAAGTTTAATATTTCAGAAAGAATGGTCTCACACATTTACAGATATAAGCACTAAAGAGACATTATTTTAGCTTTGGAATTACAAGCACTGTAGCTGTGTGTTTTCATCATTGTGTTTTGCACATTTGATTATATCCATTTCATTTGACAATAATTTGCGATTTGAATAGTTTTAATAGTTTCATTGATCGTTTCATTAGCAATGATTTCACTGCTAATAAAAAAAAGTGGTCAAAAATACCATCAAGGTTGTAACATTGTTTTATTTATACTTAAAAAATAATAAAGTGGCAAGTAAATGTACATTTTCAGTAATAGTGGGTTAAATGTTTACAGTGTATAGTAAGTTATGTCTCCAGTTTCACAGACTTTCAAATCTGTATTTTTTGCACATGAAAATACTGTAAATTCACATTTTTAAGAAGAAGAGAAAACAAGGATGGAAAAACAATAGCAGTGATAATGATTTGGAGGCAAAATACTAATTAAAATATAAAGGATTATATGCTAATAAAAATATGTGCCCAAAAGAGAAGTTTGTGGTGTATGGCAAATGTAATCTCAATGTATTCTCAGTCCTTTAAATGCAGAAAATGATAGAAAACAATGGATAACCAGAGCTGCAATATTATAAAACAACAGCTGCCCAGAGATGGCTTTGTAAAATCTCTGTCAAAACAAAAAGAGAAGATTTAATCAGTTCATGTTTTAAAAAAAAAAAAAAAATCAACTTAAAAGTATTCAATAATATATCTGGACGATACATTCTCCATTAACCATGATAAAAATAGTGTCACAACACTGAATATGTGTATTATGGTGTTTTGTAATGTAGTGTTATCTTTTGGAGTTAACATAATGAAGTAGGCGGGCAGATTTTAATGTGTAAAACAGGCCAGTTTTTATTTTCATTTGTGTAACTGGCCAATGGCAGGATACGTCAGTACATTTCACTTACTTGATAGATCATTTCTAGACAAGGGTACGACTCATCATGGTATGCTTGTGTGCAAGAAGGGTTGTCCAGAGAGGTGCTTGCAGCATAACTATACAGAATAAGTCCAATCAGTGTCCCCACCAGGCCAGCAAGACCACAGATCAGACAGCTTTTTAACTTACAGGGAGAAAAGCAGATAATTGCTTATATGTCACAATAAAGTTTACCAATAAGAAGCTCTAGTTACTTGAATTTACCAGTACTCTCTTAGGAGTTCTTTCAGATGCCATACCAAATGATCCAGCAATCAAAGTCTACATAAAAAAAAAAAAAAAAAAATCAGAATTAGAATTAGAAGAGAAAGTTGATCTTACATTAAAGCAACTGTCAGAATAAATTATGCAATCGTACAACAGCTTATTAATGGGCAGAATGTCACTGGGACTTTTTGATATGTGTTTATATGCTATGTTTGCTTTGTGTATGTTCATTTATGTATTTTGTGTTTTAACAACTACAGTATCTTAGTAGTGAAATAAACATACCACAGAACCAACACAGAGGGGGCACATAAACAAATATCCTATATCAAGGCTGACGCTGTAGGTTGGTATAGTCAGGAGGAGCTGGAACAAACCTAATAATATTGCCATAAGCTAGAGAGGGAAAACACATGGTGAGAGTAAAAATTCAAACAAGAACAACACTAAGCAAAACATCTCAAAGAAAACTGTTACAGTAAGATCCCAAACTACCATTATCTGTCTTCCTTAATGACAAATTATTTGGCCCACATCCACTTACTGCCACCACTTCAGGGTCATAAAACTTGAACAGGCGATGGAATTTGGGAGGATCCGAGTCAGCAGACGGCATTTGGTTGCTTGACATCTTGAAAACCCAGCTAAAACTCAACTGAGGTACTGAAAAACAGAAACATTTCAAAGTCCAGATCCACGATTATAATGGCTCCTTACACACTTAGATAATAGTGAGAGAGTTGGTATGAAACATGAGCTGATCCCCCTGGATTAATGGAACGTTTTGCGGGAATACAGATGCTGGTGAAGAAAAACATCTTTGTGAGGAGAGGAAGTGGGCGGATATAATACAGAAAATGTGTCTGGAGAGAAGAGCAGCAGCACAGCTTGATGCAATCCTTAGGCTATTGCTCAACAGCAGTGCAGAGGAAAAGGGTTAGGGTTAGGGGTAGAAAAAAAAATAGTACACTACATGCATTGCCTTAAGTGGGCTGGACTGACCAGATGTTCAAAACAGCTCCAGTTTGCGTTTTTATTAGTTTGTATACGATCACAAATGCACACGATAACTAGCCTATTGCAAGCCACTACACGATTTAAATGCACTTTTTAAAAACTAGTTGCAGGTATCACCCAAAAATACACTCAGGAATACAGCTAGAAAGTATGTCACATGTTACTGATAAACATGTCCGGTCAAATGTAATTTTTATTCAAATAAAGCACGACCGACTCACCTCGAATGTAGTTTCTGGGAATCCTAGAAAGCTCGTGACTGAGGGGAACAGAGTTGTTTATGAAGTGATCGAAGACGCTCAATAAAATTTCCTATGGGGAGAAGGGGGCTGGACAGACCCCTTTTCTTTGTGATGCTTGCATAAAAACGCAAGGGTGGGTCTAACTGTTTTTGCAATAGCCTACAGTGAGAATTGAAGCCCAGATCTTTTTGGAATTGTTGCGCACTTAGAGATTCATTCAAGCACCAGGAGAAGGTCCAAGCCAGTAGGCTACACAACAAACAACTTGCAGAATCTGCAGATTTACTCATTCATGTGGAATTCCGCTCTACTTCTGAAAAGCATCTGACATTACTCAGCTGTGTTCTTCACTTTCGCATTTGTTATTACAAACTCACTTACTTGTAATCGAAGGATGACTTTGACCGTGTCGACGGACCTCTCAGTGAACTCTCACCCAACTCAGGTAGAGGTAAAACTACAAGACAAACAAAAAGCTCTGCGGGACAGCATCGAGAAGGGGGAGCCCAAAATATTCGGGGTGAGTGAACATCGTGTTATGGCTTCAATAATCTTCAATTATTCTCACAGGGAGGTTTTCTGGTACAATTTTACATCTTGAAAGCCAAACGGGTTCTTTTCACTGGTAATTTCATAAATTAACTTAAAGAAAATGTCTTCTCGGTCACAATAGATTTGTATACCAGCAAATAAACAATGTGTGTAAATTTACATTTTCTTTGCACCTTGCATCTTAGACTTAAAAATCTCTTAGGGCTCCTGATTCAGGGAACATGGTGATTAAAAACACACTTTAAAATAGAATTTCCTCTGAAATAATTAATTCTGTATTTCCAGTATACGGCTGTTGTTAGGGGTTTATATTGGCCCCTGCATTTTTACCATTTTAAGTATCAAAGTCGATCATTTAATTAGACTATACATTACAACATTTATAATTATGTTAAATAATATTTCAAGAAAATCTACATTTAAAACTACAAATATAGTGTAGTACATTAAATATAAAACACTTCTGATATGTGTTTTCCTGTCTTATAAATAAAAATATTCTGTCCTTAATATTTTTAGTATATTCTTGACTATATTTATAATTTAGCACTATACTATATATTGTGTAAATGTGAAAGAAGTGCTAAACACTGAATAATGATTATAGAAGAAAGATCATTTTTGTTTAAGATACTATCAGAAACAGTTTAACATCACACCTTGGCTAAAACTGATTTAAATTTACTCTCATCTACAGTAGATTACAAAAACCCAAGTTTTATTTTACTCGATGTATGAAATTCCCTCTTTTTTCTGTCTCTCATAGGTCGCTCAGATAGTAATAGGATTGCTGATCATCTCCTATTCTATTCCTCTGCTCTCCTCTGAGAGGACAATAACACTTAACTTTGGTGTGCCATGGTGGAGTGGCCTAATGGTAAATTATACTATACGTTAGGACATGGTTATATAATAGTTTAAGGTGATAGCAAAGTATTTAAAGGAATGCACAGTAAATTGTATATCCGCCAACAATAGACCTATCACTGAACTTCATATTCTGTTTCTTTTTTTCCAAACAGTTTCTCATTTCAGGCACAGCTGCAATAGCATTGGAAAAATATGGCAACATGAAAGCAGTGAGTTTGAACTTACAGCAAGACAGACAAACTATTAGAGCACATTTTAGAGACTGGCATATGCCGTTCTTGTATTTCACTCGTAATCAAATGCAATGGCTCCACATCAGCAGGCATATTCTGTATAACAGAAAATCCAAAATAAACAACCAAAAAGACTAAAATAATTACCTTTGCACTTGTCTTTAGGTCTCTGTTTGTTTGGCAGTCTCTGCTGTGACCATTATCATCTCAGTTATTGCACTTATCCTATACTATACTGACATTGCTTTCAATCCGGTAATCGAATGCTATGAGGGACCACACCCGACGTGTTACCACCAGTATTATGCCACTGTATGTATCTCATACCCTCATATGTGAGATTTCTATTATATTAACAGTTGTATATTTTAGTAAGGACTCTTTCTTTAAATCAGTATTTCAGCATGGGATTGAAGATAACCATCTCCATGGTCAGTGTGGTCCAGACAGCAATGTCCTGTGCTTTTACACTTATACTGTATAATCAGAGGAGGAACTTTACAGGCTATGCGGTAAATATTTAGTTAGAAAAATATTATATTATATGTGTGCGTGCGTACGTGCATGTGTGTGTTGTTACTATTGATTTTGAACTGCCTAATTCATTTATAAGTTATTCAAATTATTTATTCAATTCAAAATATGCTTCAAAGGTGAGTTTCTAATGTGGATTTTCCTCTTTCTCTCTCAGACCGTGACTGAATGACATCCTGCTTAATCCCATGACATTTCTGGATTTAAATCAGAGGTCCTATCCACTTCATATAGCCTACATGTGGTTTTTCTTGTACCAATGCATTTAGCCAAAGTGTTGAAAAGTTTAATGTGAATTGTATACTTTTATATAAATAATCAAAATAAACATATAAAGATTGTTTTTTATTAAAATTACATTTAAAGATGGTCTTTTGTGGTTTTATTTTACAACTTGAAACAGCACCTTGTTCCCATCATTTTGGCACTACGTTGTTTGTTAGTTAGCCTACTAGAAGAAAGTTTTGTATTCCAAGAGGTTTATTTAGAAAATTGAGTGGAATTGATTTCCTACTACACTCTTAAAAATAAAGGTGCTTAAAAGGTTCTTTACTTCGATGCCATAGAAGAACCATTTTTGGTTCCACAAAGAAGCATTCAGTCAAAGGTTCTTCATAGAACCATCTCTTTCTTACCTTTGTATAATCTTAAGAACCTTCTTTTGCCAAAAAGAACCTTTTATGGAACATAAATGTTCTCCAGATGTTAAAAGGTTCTTCATTAGCTCTTATTTAGACAGAAAGGTTCTTCTATGGCATCGTGAAGTACCTTTATTTTTAAGAGTGTATGATTCTACTGTTTCCAGACTACCAGTCAGATTTTCTTCCTTTCACCAACAGGTCTTGTTGTATTGGAAATTATTATAAAATCACAATTTCACTCCACACAGAACCCCAGTATGGAACAATAGGTTTATTCTGTTTAGATTTAAGTCTCATGTATTCTTGATTGGCTTGAAAATGGTGTTTGGTCAGTTCTTTATTTATTGAATGAGGATGGGAGTATGTTATCCTTCAGTGACTTCTGTTCCAAATACAGTGCCATTCCAAAAGGTTTTATAAATCTAGTACAAAACATGTTTGTTAACATACCAGATGGACCATGTGAACTCCCGCCACTTCTCTTTAATGGTAAAGACCTCAAAGCAATGCTTTGTTTCAATTATGTACTATATCCAACATCCTTGTACCAAAGCTTGTATTTTAAAAAATATTAAACTATTAAAAAATTGCGAACACAGTATATTAGCTTTTCAGTGGCTTCTAAAGCAAAAGAAACTCATTTTAAAATATTTAATTGTATACAGGTGCTGGTCATATAATTAGAATATCATCAAAAAGTTGATTTATTTCACTAATTCCATTCAAAAAGTGAAACTTGTATATTATATGCATTCATTACACACAGACTGGTATATTTCAAATGTTTATTTCTTTTAATTTTGATGATTAGAGCTTACAGCTCATGAAAGTCAAAAATCAGTATCTCAAAATATTAGAATATTTACATTTGAGTTTGAATAAATAACCATCCCTACATTATAAATTCTGGGTATCTCTTGTTCTTTGAAACCACAATAATGGGGAAGACTGCTGACTTGGCAATGATCCAGAAGACGAACACTGACGCCCTCCACAAAGAGGGTAAGTCACAGAGGGTCATTACTGAAAGGTGTGGCTGTTTACAGAGTGCTGTATCAAAGCATATTAAATGCAAAGTTGACTGGAAGGAAGAATTTGGGTAGGAAAAGGTGCACAAGCAACATAGATGATCGCAAGCTTGAGAAAACAGTCAAGCAAAGCTGATTCAAACACTTGTGAAAGCTTCACAAGGAGAGAACTGAAGCTGGAGTCAGTGCATCAAGAGTCACCACGCTCAGACGTCTTCAGGAAGAGGGCTACCAAGCCACTTCTGAACCAGAGACAATGTCAGAAGCATCTTACCTGGGCTGTGGAGAAAAATAACTGGCCTGTTGTTCAGTGGTCCAAAGTCCTCTTTTCAGATGAAAGTAAATTTTACATTTCATTTGGAAATCAAGATCCCAGAGTCTGGAGGAAGAGTGGAGAGGCACAGAATCCATGTTGCTTGAAGTCCAGTGTGAAGTTTCCACAGTCTGTGATGATTTGGGCTGCCATGTCATCTGCTGGTGTTGGTCCACTGTGTTTTCTGATGTCCATAGTCAACGCAACCATCTACCAGGAAATTTTAGAGCACTTCATGCTTCCTTCTGTTGACAAGCTTTATGGAGATGCTGATTTCACTTTCCAGCAGGACTTGGCACCTGCCCACACTGCCAAAGCTACCAAAAGCTGGTTCAATGACCATAGTGTTACTGTGCTTGATTGGCCAGCAAACTCGCCTGACCTGAACCCCATAGAGAATCTATGGGGTATTGTCAAGAGGAAGATGAGAGACACCAGACCCAACAATGCAGATGAGCTGAAGGCCACTATCAGAGCAACCTGGGCTCTCATAACACCTGAGCAGTGCCACAGACTGATCGACTCCATGCCACGCCGCATTGCTGCAGTAATTCAGGCAAAAGGAGCCCCAACTAAGTATTGAGTGCTATACATGCTCATACTTTTCATTTTCATACTTTTCAGTTGGCCAAGATTTCTAAAAATCCTTTCTTTGTATTGGTCTTAAGTAATATTCTAATATTTTGAGATACTGATTTTTGACTTTCATGAGCTGTAAGCTCTAATCATCAAAATTAAAAGAAATAAACATTTGAAATATATCAGTCTGTGTGTAATGAATAAATATAATATACAAGTTTCACTTTTTGAATGGAATTAGTGAAATAAATCAACTTTTTGATGATATTCTAATTATATGACCAGCACCTGTATATCCCTCTTCTGAGTTTTTAAGACACCGGTTTAATTTTGAAGAAAATGCCTGCATTTTCTGTCAAGCTGACACAGAGACAACTGATCATCTTTTCTTTTTTGTGTGTGTTCCAGAATTTTCTGGGAAAACATGTCTTATTGGATGGAGACAAAAATTCAGCCACTGCCCAATTTTGTTAGAAAACACATTATGTTTGGAATGCTATTAGATGATAGAAAGAATGATTTTTTCATTAATATAATGTTGATTCCGGGCACATTTTTTCTTCATAAATGCAAATGTATGAAGACGAGATCTTATTTTTCTGTTTTTAAAAGACACTTTATTCATAATTAGGCTACTTTCCATCATTGGAATAGTCTGTAGGCTACAAAAAGTAAAAAGGCCCAGAAACTTGTTGGAATAATAAGAGAACTTGATTTATTTGAAGAGGAATGAAGAGACCCCCTCTTACACCATGCTCTCTTTTTTTTCTTTTTCTTTTTTTTCTCAGAATGTATTGGTACTTTGCATTTATATTGTATATGTGCCTTGCTTAATATTTATTTATTTACAGTGCCATTGTATATGTATATTCTGTTCAATGCTCAATAAAAACAGGAAAAAAAGTTACTAGAAGAAACGCTCTCGGTTACTAACGTAACCTCGGTTCCCCGAAATGAGGGAACGAGACATTGCTATGGGAAATACCTTTTCCTCGAATATTACTGAAGCCTTATTGAATCACGCCAGTAAAACTGGCCAATGACGTTCAAGCGCGCGAAATATGAGCGGGATCCCACTCTATATAAGGCAGTGCTTGTACGTCATCCATTCAGAATCTTTGACTGAAGCAACTTGGCATTCTAAGATCCTGAGCTCGGTGACACGGCAATAACAGCAATGTCTCGTTCCCTCATTTCGGGGAACCGAGGTTACGTTAGTAACCGAGAGCGTTCCCCTTCAATTCGGTCACTCTACATTGCTATGGGAACGTATAAAATCCCGCCGTGTCACAGCGATGGAGCCTGGTTCGACAAGTATGTCAAGTTTTACGTCCAGAGCCGTAATGAGAGCGGCAATGATATTGGCGCTCTTCGTAAACACAGCTCAGGTCTACAGGACCTAGTCGAAACCATGTAAAAGTCAGGGGGCGCGGCAGCAAGACGATGCCACGTCACACCAGGGGCGGAGTTAACTCCGGTGAAACAGAGAAGTGAAATGGCGGCGGCTTCGGCGCTTTCACATATAGATTAATTGTTTAATTTTAATGAAATCATGTTATGATGCACTGCCATATCGGTATGATGGTGGCCAAGTCATAAAGACGTGGTGAACTATACCATAACACTGTGATAACTGACGTGAACAGCATTGAATTAGTGGTGCATTAATACAGGGTGTATACGACCTAGTCGAAACCACTCTGATACACGTCTCAGATCATAGCTGAGGTTGAGTAGGCGCGTGCACTGACAGTACATGCGAGGCCAGCGACGACACATCTAGGTTATAAAACCTCGCGAAAGTGCTGGGTGACGACCAGCCTGCCGCCATACAAATGTCCTGGATAGACATGCCATTTGCCCAGGCCCAGGAGGACGCGAGTCCGCGGGTTGAGTGGGCCCGAACCCCTATTGGACATTCCACGCCCTTAGAGCTATAAGCCAAAGCAATTGCGTCGACGATCCAGTGTGACAGCCTTTGCTTGGACACAGGCAATCCTTTTGTACGTCCACCAAAACATACAAATAGCTGCTCCGAGAGTCTGAACTGTCTAGAGCGCTCAATATAAGTACGCACCGCGCGTACAGGGCACAGCAGGAGTGTATTAAGCGGCTCCGTCCCGGCCGGTGTTTCGGGGCGGAAAGCAGATAGTGTTATCACCTGCGCTTTAAATGGAGTCGAAAGCACTTTAGGCACATAACCTTTTCTAGGCTTCAAGGTGAGTCTGCAATCACCTGGTCCGAATTCAATACACGAGTCGTCAGTTGAAAGCGCCTGCAGGTCTCCAACTCGCTTAACAGAGGCCAGCGCGAGCAGGAGCGCTGTCTTGAGAGAGAGCGCTCGTAAGCTCGCTGATTGTATGGGCTCGAACGGGGGTCCCGTGAGAGCGTCAAGCACAAGCGCCAAGTCCCAAGTGGGTAGGGTAGAAGGGCGAGGAGGGTTCAGCCTTCTTGCTCCTTTTAAAAATCGTATGATCAGGTCATTTCTGCCGATCGGGCGATTTTCGATGTGCGCGTGAAAGGCTGTTATAGCGGCCACATACACTTTCAATGTGGATGGCATACGACCACTATCAAATCGTTCTTGAAGGAAGGCAAGGATTATTGGTATTGGACAGCTGATTGGGTCTTCGCCCCGCGATACGCACCAACTTGAAAAAACTCTCCATTTATGTGAGTAAAGACGTCTCGTGGAAGGAGCCCTGGCCTCAGAGATAGTGTTCAACACCCGCTGAGGAAGTGCGTCTGTTACTGGCAAGCTCCGTCGAGCGGCCAGACATGAAGGCTCCATGACTCCGGATTCGGATGCCAAATCGTTCCTTGTGCTTGAGAGAGGAGGTCTCTCTTCAGTGGGATAATCCATGGGGGGGCTACCAGCATCTCCACCAGTTCTGGGAACCACGGCTGATTGGGCCATTTCGGTGCCACTAACAGAACAGATTCCTTTTCCTCTCTGATTTTGCAAAGCACGCGAGGCAGAAGCTTCACTGGAGGAAAGGCATACTTGCGTACTTTTGGCCAGCTGTGAGCTAGTGCATCCACTCCCAGGGGAGAGTGTGTCAGTGAATAAAACAGCGGGCAGTGAGTGTTTTTCGCTGATGCGAAGAGATCCACCTCTGCCCTGCCGAATACACTCCAAATCATATTGACTGTCAGAGGGTGTAATCTCCACTCCCCGTGGATTATCCCGCCTCTCGACAGTAAATCCGCGCCGTAGTTCAGGCGTCCGGGGACATGTACTGCCCGGATGGAGAGGAGGTGTCGATCTGCCCACAGAAGGAGGTCTCTCGCCAGCTGCAGCAGCGGTCGCGAGTTCACACCGCCTTGGTGATTTATAAACGCCACCACTGTCATGCTGTCCGTCCTGATGAGAATGTGACGTTGAAGAATGTCTGGAAGAAAGCACTCGAGCGCTAGGTGAACAGCACGGAGCTCCAGACAGTTTATGTGCCATGACTTCTCCGTTTCTGACCACGTCCCGAAGGCTGGTCTGCCATCGCATACGGCTCCCCAGCCCGTACTCGACGCATCTGTCGTAACATTCTTTCTCCTGGTCACTTGACCAATACGAACACCCTGGCGATACAGAGCCATATCGCGCCAAGGGTTCAGTGTATGCAAACAGTTGCGCGTCACTTTGATGCGCAAGGTGCCCGTGCGCCATGCGTTCTGTGGCACCCGGCTCTTTAACCAGAGCTGAAGCGGACGCATATGTAGGAGCCCTAGATTGCACACTGTTGAGGCAGCAGCCATCTGGCCGAGGGTCCTCTGAAAGCATTTCAGCGGGGGAGAACGCCCTAATTTGAAGACTGCGAGAGAACTGATCAGTTTTTGTGAGCGCTCCTCCGACAGACGCGCTCGCATATTGATTGAGTCCAGCTCCGCTCCTAAAAAGGAAATTTTCTGGCTCGGTATCAGCATGCTCTTTTGCATATTTACAGTCAGCCCTAAGCTCTGAACATGAGCGAGGAGTCTGAGTCTGTCGCTGAGCAGCGCGCTCTCTGATTGGGCTAACACTAGCCAGTCGTCCAGATAGTTCAGGATGCGCATTCCGTTCTGCTTCAGAGGAGAGAGAGCAGCATCTATGCATTTCGTAAACGTACGAGGGGCCAGACATAAGCCGAAGGGCAGGACCGTGAATTGGTACGCTATCCCTTCGAATGCAAATCTCAGGAAGCGCCTGTGGCGGGGGGCTACCTGGATGTGAAAATAAGCATCCTTTAAATCCACCGAGATAAACCAATCTCCCGGTCTGATATGTGAGAGGATTTGTCTCAGCGTAATCATTTTGAATGAGCGCTTTGAAAGCGCGCGATTCAAAGGCCTCAGGTCCAAGATTGGGCGGAGTCCGCCGTCTTTCTTTGGCACCAGAAAATATCGACTGTAGAAGCCGCTCTCGCGGTCTGTGAGAGGCACTGCCTCTACCGCGCGCTTTGCGAGAAGTTTGTGTATTTCCTCTCGCAGAACTGAGACATTCTGCTCCCGCACAGTGGACATTAACACACCGTTGAAACGGGGCGGTCTGCGAAAGAACTGAAGCGTGTAGCCGTTCTTTATTGATTTCATAACCCACTCTGATACCCCTGGCAGTCCCTGCCACGCTTCTGTGAACTGTGACAGCGGGCGAGGCGGACTGCACACCGTGAGGGATAACTCGCCGTTGGGGGGCGGGGAGTTTAATACCACACGAGTGTGAGAATGAGTGATGTGGGAGAGGGGAGTGAGAGGAGGAAAATTGCCCTGATATTGAGGTGATTTTTGTATTTTTTTTGACTTTATTGCACTGCACTGTGGAACAGTCAAAACACAAACATGACAATCGTTCTTGCCGCCCGCAACAGGCAGGGGGGCGTGGTGAACACACACAGCGGAGCGAGCAGACTTTCTCAGTGGCTCGTCTTCGGCGCTGAGTGCAGCTTTCCTCCTCCGAGAGACAGCATCAGGAACGCGGCTTTGATCCCGGAGCCGGTGGCCTGCTGTCTCTTTCAGGGCGGGGTTTCTGGCCCTTGGAGCCCTGGCGGCGCTTCGGCCATGGCTGTCTTGGTCTCACCGCCGGCTCATGCTCGCGCCGAACAGCAGTAGGAGGGGCGAACGGTCTTCCCGCGCGCTGCGCTGAGGAGGAGCGGGAACGCGCAGGAGGGTTCGCGCCGGCGCGCTTTGGTAAGAAGTGGCTAATGGCCTTCGACTGCTTCTGCGCTTCAACGAAGCGCTCCGTGAACGTCTCTACCGCCGCTCCAAAGAGACCTGAGGGATTCACTGGAGCGTCCAGAAGAGCCGTCTTCTCCGAGTCTTTTAACTCGGTCAGAGTCAGCCACAGGTGACGATCCAGCACCACCAGATTACCCATATTGCGGCCGATCGCTCGAGCTGTCACCTTCGTCGCTCTGAGGGCCAGATCTGTGGCGCGTCGGAGCTCTTTGAAGACTTCAGGGTCCGGGCCACCCTCATCCAGGGACTGAAGGAGCTTGGCCTGATACACCTGAAGTATCGCCATCACATGCAGCGTTGAAGCTGCCTGGCCCGCCGCTGAAAAAGCCTTGCCAGCGAAGTTTGCGGTGGCTCGGCAAGGTTTAGATGGGAGAGACGCGTTGTTTCGCACCCTCCAGTTGGCCGCGGCTGCAGGACAGAGGTGGGCAGCGACAGCTTCCTCCACAGGGGGGAGATTAACATACCCCGCTCGGTCAGCGCCGTCCACAGACGACAGAAGGGAGGATCCCGGATTGTGCACTCGACTGGTCAGCGGCGCGTTCCACGACTTCGCTATCTCGTCGTGCACCTCCGGGAAAAAGGGGCCGGGCCTCCGCGGGGTGTCCTTTCGGCCGCGATCCGACTGGAGGAACCACTCGTCCAGACGGCTTCTGGCCGGCTCGGTAGGAGGCGCCCACTCCAGACCGAGCTCATCAACTGCCTTGGTCAGGACGCGGAGGAGCTCAACATCACTGTGATGGAGGTCCCCCGCGTCACTGATGGGCGCAGTGTAATCCAGTGGGCTGTTGGACCACTCCTCTCTCGCAGACGCTGCCACCGAGATGGCATCATCCTCATCCTCCTCCGTGGCTCCGAAAGACACCACATCTTGCGCGCTGGGGGAGGGGCGGAGATTAGCGGCCATGAAGCGCACTGGAAGGGGACCTGCAGCAGGGGGGTGAGGAGCGCGTGGGCACTGAGCCGGCGCGGTCTCGTCACCCGACCCGGACAGATCCGCATCAGTAACTCGCGGCACTTTACTCCTTGGCTCAAAAGAGGCTGCAGAGGAAGAGCGCGGCAGAGCTTGTTGGGCGAGTTCATCGCCTTGGACGATGGCCACACGGAGCCTGAGAGTCCGGAGACTCATATCTCCGCAGTGGGGGCAGTCCGACCCCCCAAGCGCCGCCTCTGCGTGGGCGCGACCCAGGCAGAAGACGCACGATTCGTGGCCATCAGAGAGTTCGATTGGCTCTACGCAGGAGAGGCAATCGCGAGAGGTCATCTTTATCCGTCCGAAGCTCACCGGAACACAGCAGGGGAAGAGAAGGCGTGTCCGCTGCAGAGTGTAGATCACGGTGAGTAGAAGATCGTTGATAGGCTTCTTGCTGAAGGAAAAAATTCTGAATGGATGACGTACAAGCACTGCCTTATATAGAGTGGGATCCCGCTCATATTTCGCGCGCTTGAACGTCATTGGCCAGTTTTACTGGCGTGATTCAATAAGGCTTCAGTAATATTCGAGGAAAAGGTATTTCCCATAGCAATGTAGAGTGACCGAATTGAAGGGGAACCAGGCAAATCGTCAGTCACATGACACGAGCGAAATGCCTAGCTCATGAATATTAATCATGAATTATGTGATATTCGCCGTTATGTACCGATTTTTATGATGGAAAAATACAAAAATATGATTCACGAAATAGTAGTCAAAGCAAAAACTAACAACAAACTGAAATAAACAAGCAAATAAATAAATAGGCAGCTCAGAACACCAAGCAACCTTTTTTTTACAGTCTATGCAAGCAACATACACACTAACGTTATCTATTAAATATTCATGAGCTACACAAAGGTTTCGTATGTTGGTTGCTAACAACACAGGCAACGGTCCTCCGTACAACAGAAGCGATTTATTCGCTGATCCTGTTATATATCAGTCTCTACTTGATTTAAGGTTTGTTTCTAGTCTCAGGGCAAGCTATTATGCTTTGTTGTAAAGCTGAGGGGAAAAAGTAAATCAACTTTACACGACCCTCATAACTTAGCGTCCTTTTGAGTTGTTGTGATAGCTTAAATCTGAGAATCATAAATAATGCCATTAACGTTAAATGATTTTTAGTCAATCAAATCTAAAATTGGTGTAATGAATCGACTTGTGGAGCCTATTTACATTTTCTTGTTTTCGGCTTTTATTAGCCTACGGTGTTTGTCACCGTATCACAAATCAGTGATAAAAAACGAAAAATGATTAACTTGGTAAAAAGATTAAGATTTCTTAGGAATAGATCCAACTCCAGCTGATCTGAACAAAACATGTTTTTTCAAAGGTAAAAATATGGGATTTATCTGACCTTGACACAGTATATCTAGCCTCTTGCTTGTTTTTCTACAAAGACAATGCTATATGTGTATAGCCTATATTTAATTTGGTTCCTGTGTGCATCACTATATTTCTAGAACTTTTCATTTTAAAACTAACAAATCACCTTTATGTCTCTGTCATAGTTTCTGTGATGCAGAAACCAGCTGTGGTGAATACTGGCTTCAAGCCCATCATCATTAACAGAGTGGTGGTCCGGGACAAAGAGTTTCTGCATAGACTGGGCAAAGTGTTGAAACTTAAGTGGCTTCTTGGCAAAGAAGTCCAGGCATGAATAGACTTGCTTGCTTACAGTGCCAGTAACACAATAATGACACAATAATTCATTTTTTTTAGGCTTGAAACTTTATATTTGAACTTAACATTGATTATACAGACAGGTCTGTTATTCAACGGAATAACTGTGCTGACACCTTAAATGTAATATTTTACATCCATATAGCTTTGATTCCATCCCGAATTGATTGTTAAACAAATTTAGACCAGTTTCACCTGTTCTTTGATAATATGTAAAGTTGAACTTTATATGAAACTTATTAATATATGTCCATTGTGCTTGAAATTACTTTGCTATCTCTTAGATAAGGAGATCGCTTGTTGACAGAATCATACCGTGTTTTGCTTGCGTAGCTGTGGAAAACAATGATTTCTTCTCTCTAAGCGCCCTCCTAGAGAAGGTTACTAAACTTCAGGTTTCCTAATCCAAAAATGTGGACAGCAAAAATTTTGATTTTAAACCTATTTTGTACCTAAAATGATTTCTTTATTATTTATTTAAAAGATGGGTGCCAATTGCCGAACCTATGACGATGTCACACCTCTTCATACAGCCTGTGAGTTGGGGAACTTAGACATGATTAAGTTCCTGCTTGCAAAGGGAGCGTCTCCTCATAAGGTGAACCGTTTTGGACACTGCCCATTTTACATGGCCATTAAGAACAGGTATTTACAGTACACCTCTGTGATCTGAAATCAGTTGATTGAGCTGACATTTTTGAGTAGTAAAGTATGTCAACTTCTGTTTCATCTATGAGTATGTGTTGCTCCTGTCCGGCCTTTAAAGAGTGCTGCAGGGGTGACATATTTTTGTAGGCCATAACCTGGAAATGAGTGAGCATTTCAGCACTTCCAGTTCCATTGTCTCGAAGTCAACAGGATTTTTGGTTAAATGTCTGAAATTTTTAAGAAAAACTGTTTTTAGAAAATGTTTTCGCATTTTTTTCTACAACATAAAATACATCAGTAATACGGTACCCCCTTGTTTTTTTTTTAAACAGGTAATTAATTCTACTCACTACATCTACGCACTAGCTCGCTTTTACAGCCTCATCGCACTCTCTCAAACTATTCAGACACAAACTTTCAGGGAAAATGTTTTTAAATAAAGACCCAAAGAGTTGTCGGAATCATAAACTTTTGTTAGGCCACATAGCTTATTTTCTGCAATTTCTTCCAAAAGCAAAATCCCATTGTTAAGGGAACCAGCAGGAGGCCAACGTCCCGGTTGGCCTACAAAAATGCCATCACTGCAGCCCTCTATTGACAGCTGCCCATTTCACCATAGAGACTTTTAGCTCAATTTAATTCAAACTAACAATAGGGGGCAGTAAAACCATTTGTACATGCTCAGCTTGAACATGTCAGTGCAACTGTGTTTCCAGCACATACATAGACTGGTGTTTCTTTTAGGGTCTGTCATGCTGTCAAACTCCTGCACATGAAAGAAGTCACTGTTAATCTGCACCCTGTGAGAATTGCCATGGAAATGATCCAGTAAGCATTAATCACATAATATCTCACTACTTCCCCCTTTATAATATATTTTTTTAATGCTTCTATGAGCTTATTTTTGTGTAACCTGTCACTCTACAGAGCGGTACAGAACAGAGATTACCCTTTGATGCGTGTGTGGGCTCTATCAGGAGTCGACATGGACACTAAAGACTATGATGGACGGACAGTAATGCATGAGGCAGTTTATCTGAAAGACAAGTCCATGATCACAAAACTACTGGAATATGGAGCCACGCCACTGGTTTGAACTACTATCTGATTGGACAGTACAATTTTTTTAGGCTTTTAATGTTTGTTTAAAAAAATACATCCCTATTTTTTAACCTCTTCACTCTTAGGAGAAAGATGTGTGGGGACAGACAGCCATGGAGAATGCTCGAAATGAGACAGCAATCATGGCTCTTTTTGAGCCTCTTTTCACGGTGACTTGCCCCACTAAAGAGGACTATCTGCTGTACAAGGCAAATCATACTCATAGATAAAAGAGTAGTCTTTTTGTCAGCATAATTATTCTGTATTTGTGACTTTCTTTTTCATTCTGCTATTGTTCTGTATATGTATGAGGAAAATAAATACACTGCTGATAAGTAGTATTAAATAAACTACTAATAATACTAATAATAAATGTATACTACTAAATGTGTGTCATGCTGTTAGCTTATGGTGCACACAATAGTCTCTGCTTTGTTTTTGTTTTTTACAGTAAAGGTAGGACACGAATTTATACCCCTTTTTTAATTTTCAAGCGTTTTCTAAAGGCTAAGCTTGGTCTTTCACAATTCTCATGTGCGTTCAATTCATGAGACGTTCTTCTGGATAGAGAGCACGCAGTCTCGAGTCATCGGTAGGCGGCAGGGTTGCTCCTTCCAGGAAAGAGGAAGCAAGCATTGCTCCGGGAAGAGGAACGCTTTATGGATTAATTCCGTAAAACTCGGGTTTATTAGTGAAGGATAGATCTGGAATCCTCCGTAATTGCATTTATGATATAAAAATGCCCATCTTAAACTTCATTTAGTAATCCCCCCTGACTCTTTCCATGTAACTTAGGACCTCAGTAGTACTGCCCGTCAGTTGTTTTCAAGTTGTTTCTTTAACCCGTCGTTTGCGAGTAATACGAATACGAGTTTAAACACACTTGTTTGCGCCAGCGTATTATAAGCGTAGTTAAAGGTACTTTTTAAAATGGGCCGGTGTTTCTATTTTACCACACTTGTACTTTCAGTTTTATATCTACTGATACCGTTGTGTCACTCTTTGGAATGGGGCGAGCAGTCTAGTCCCCTAAAAAATGTGCGGTCCATCATCACAAGTTTGTCCGAGGAAGCCCATAGTTGCCTGATCTCTACATTTGGTGAAAAGAGAGTCGACCTGTCCCTCAAGGTGAGCTTACACTGTAAAAAATACTCTTATCAAGTTTGTACTAAACTTTGTGTGGCATTGTATAATATAATTAATGCCTGCTCTATGAGAAGTGGCAACCAAGCAAAACATTTGACAAAAACTCTGAAATTTCCTTGACACCAGCTGATGAAAGTTTAAAATGGCTAAGAAAAGTGAAGGTGATTCTAAGAGTCATTTGCCACTTGGTTTGCTAATTTGCTAATGCAACGTATATTAGCTACTACATAATGATGCTTGCTGTACTGGCAAGTTCTTTTCCTTGGAAAAAAAAAGCATAACGTTGATTATCGTATTTGTTTATTCATGGGCATCAGTTTCTACAAAGTGGTGTAAAATGGCTCTCAGATGCCGTGGCATCAGCACTTAATATGGTCATCCAGTATGTTATGGAAATCTTGGAATCAGCCGGAATTGACGGTAAATATACAGAAAATCATACTTGAAAGTTTCAATTTATTTAAACCAAAACACATTCTCACATGTATGTTTTCATTCATGTTTTTATCTAGCCAAGCTACCTTTCCAAAAAGTTACTCCGGAGGGAGTGATTTTTGTCGTTCAGTGGGCCCTTCTGGCTGTTGTGGCCTACTGGATAATATCCTTCATCCTGAGTTTGGTTGTTGGAGCTATAAGGCAGGCTCTGTGGCTGCTGAAGGTCACCTTTGCCATAGGCATGTTTGGATTGATTCTCAGCGACACTGGAGCCTCTGCAGAAACCACAGCGATACGACTAGCGGGCCTGGCATGTGTTTGTGTGCTGTTAGGAATAGGTACAACATCTGCAAAGCCAGATAGGCACCTCGAGGACAAAATCAAGATGCTGGAGAGACGATTAAGAGAGATGGAGAAAAACAAAATGGATTGACGGGGATATTCTTGTCAGACCAGAAGTATAATTTTCTTTTCTCTTTACTGCAGTTGTAAATCCAAGGATGGAATCCAGCATGATATTGTGACCCTGCAATAGAACCACATGTGCATATTGTTTATCTAAACTTGGAAGGTGCTTCGGTATTCCAAGATTATTGATTCTCAAGTAAAACTTGTCTTAGGGACCCATAGCACAATTGGATCTAGCATTCGAGGGGTTTAATTGTTAACAAAAGGACTGAATCTCATGTTTAAACACCGTTTATGGAGTCTTAAGGTACAGAGAACAGCAAATGTCTTTACACTGCATTTAAATAATTATGTTTTTGTTATTTATTATTCAGTGATGCACAGGGCTACAGTATGAACTGTATTTAATCGATTCATTATGATGAATTTGTTGACAAAAGCCCTGTCTGATAAATGGTCATCTTGGCAACAGTCCACTGCATTTTTTCCATGACTCTGTTTGGAGTGAATAAACCCTAAAGTCACAAAAACAACATTTGCTGTTGTGTAATAACTGAAAACTTTGCCTCTGCATTCAGTCTCATGCAGTTGTAAATCCTCTGCACAAGTTCCAGAATCTCCACCATTTATTTTATTGGAGATGATTTTCTTTTTTTTTGTAACACCCAATTCTATATATCCCCTTGAATCCAGTGGAATCTTTTGTGTTATGGAGAAATTACTGAAACCTTACTGGTTGCAATGTCTGTTTTCATAAAATCCTAGGGATGCTTGATTCTGACTATGTGCAGACATTAAATATAACATGAATACTGATTATGATAATGATGTTTATTGTCATTCTTCTAATTATAGTTCAAAGTGTAACAACAAATTACATTTAATCTGTTCATAGTGCAATATGTAACAAGGGAAATGACGTTGCCAGTTGGCACTATATGTCAGACAAATAATACAAAAAAACATGAGAATATAAAATATGAACAGTAAATGCAATCCTGGTGCAGAAATTGGTAGCAGTATTTTATCTTATTAAAGAACAATGGTAGGCCTTTTCATTGTCTCGATATCCATTGAGATATGAAGGGCAGTTAAAATAAGGCATCTATGCATTCTTGCATTCAACTACAACATGAATCATAATAAAATGTCACTAATATTTTACACATACGATTCAAGTATAAATGTTTTGTTTGCAGCATTTGTTTTATTCGAGCTAACTAACAGCACTATGAAAAAGCCCTAAAGAAATGCAGCTACTGGCATGATAGTTGAGAAAATTCCCTGAAACACTGTTAATACATTTAAATTCACTTACATGCATTAATAGTAACATGCATTATATGTATTTAACTGAATTAGCCATAAATCCTGTAATGTTTTCACACGTGTCAGATTCCTGGGCTTTACATGATGCTGTTTAAGCAGGTAAATACATTTAAACATTGTACATTTTAGTTTTCTCAGGTTACAGGTTTTTGTTGTTGCACAACTCTACACCTCTCTGGAGACTGAGGTAAGCATATACATAAAAATTGACAAAAAAGTAAATACACAATGTATAATTATAAAATAATGGCTTATTACGTGTAGTATAGACACAAATGATAGAATATAGTCACATTTAACCTGACTGACGGAAGTATTAAATAAAGTGAAAATGGTGACTCAGCGTCACCTTAAAACAGAACTTCAAGAAAGGCGATAACTAGTGTGTTTACGAATATTGATTGGCGTTTTTATGGTACTTCAATATACACGTCTGTCAACAATGGGCGTTTCTGAAAGCCCATTCAGAGGATGAATCCTTATTCCTTTATCCAAATATCATGTGACTTTAAAGGCCATATATTATGCCCATTTTTACAAGATGTAATATTCGTCTTGGGAGTCCCCAGAATGTGACATTTCAGCTCAAAATACCCCACAGATCATTTATTAAAACATCTGGAAAATGCCATTGTTGGGGCGTAACTACAAAAGAGCTATTTTGGTGTATAACACTTTAAATGCAAATGAGCTGCATATTCCCACCCCGTCTTCAGAAGAGGGCATAGCATATGCAGCATATAACATATAACACTTAGCAAACAGCTAAGTGTTTGGTTCTATATCCCTTGAAGTGATAATTCAGGATTTTGGAGCAACTACAGGAAGTTGCTGCCAGAGGACTTTCCTTTGTTAATGTCAAACTGGACACCAGAGTCACTGGAGTGAAGGACATCCATGGAAATGCTGCTCATAACAGACGGCTGCGACTAGAAAAAGACAGGTAAGAGTGTGAGACAGAGAGACCTTGGGAATATGAAATGTGTCTAAAGGCATAAAGCTTTATTTTTTCTAACATTCATTTTCAGAAATGTGTGGCACATTTTCTGCAATTTATTTAAAAAATGTCAAAATGTAACATGAGGCTGTTGCTGTAGGCCTGGACAGTTAAAGACTGTACTGGAAACAAAAGCAAAATCTAGAATATAGCCCAAGATATGATTACTCACAGGCAGATGTTAATAGAAAAAAAATAAACAGTAAATACTATCATATGACACTTTTAATGATTTAGCAGGCTGTCAAGGGTAGAAAAAGATTAGGTGTTACCGCAGGCTGAGGTGTGAGCAGTGGGGCAGTTGGCAGCAATTCATTCATATTCATCCCTGTGGGTTCAGGCCCAGGAGGAGCACTGTTCATTACTGGCGTATAGTTCTGAGGACACACACAGTATCATTTTATACACATGTATACTTTCATGTTATACAAATATATATACACAAACAAGCACATACACATAAAGAATGACTAAATTAATTTGAATGGATATTTTAATGCAAGCGACTTTGAAAAAGTAGCAAAGAAGAAATCACATACAGGTGCATCTCAATAAATTAGAATGTTGTGGAAAAGTTCATTTATGTCAATAATTCAACTCAAATTGTGAAACTCGTGTATTAAATAAATTCAATACACACAGACTGAAGTAGTTTAAGTCTTTGGTTCTTTTAATTGTGATGATTTTGGCTCACATTTAACAAAAACCCACCAATTCACTCTCTCAACAAATTAGAATACTTCATAAGACCAATAAAAAAAAACATTTTTAGTGAATTGTTGGCCTTCTGGAAAGTATGTTAATTTACTGTATATGTGCTCAATACTTGGTAGGGGCTCCTTTTGCTTTAATTACTGCCTCAATTCGGCGTGGCATGGAGGTGATCAGTTTGTGGCACTGCTGAGGTGGTATGGAAGCCCAGGTTTCTTTGACAGTGGCCTTCAGCTCATCTGCATTGTTGGGTCTGATGTCTCTCATCTTCCTCTTGACAATACCCCATAGATTCTCTCTGGGGTTCAGGTCAGGCGAGTTTGCTGGCCAGTCAAGCACACCAACACCATGGTCATTGAACCAGCTTTTGGTAGCTTTGGCAGTGTGGGCAGGTGCCAAGTCCTGCTGGAAAATGAAATCAGCATCTCCATAAAGCTTGTCAGCAGAAGGAAGCATGAAGTGCTCTAAAATTTCCTGGTAGATGGCTGCGTTGACTGTGGACATCAGAAAACACAGTGGACCAACACCAGCAGATGACATGGCAGCCCAAATCATCACAGACTGTGGAAACTTCACACTGGACTTCAAGCAACATGGATTCTGTGCCTCTCCGCTCTTCCTTCAGACTCTGGGACCTTGATTTCCAAATGAAATGCAAAATTTACTTTCATCTGAAAAGAGGACTTTGGACCACTGAGCAACAGTCCAGTTCTTTTTCTCCACAGCCCAGGTAAGATGCTTCTGACGTTGTCTCTGCTTCAGAAGTGGCTTGGTAGCCCTTTTCCTGGAGACATTTGAGTGTGGTGACTCTTGATGCACTGACTCCAGCTTCAGTTCTTGTGAAGCTCTCACAAGTGTTTGAATCGGCTTTATTTGACTGTATTCTCAAGCTTGCAGTCATCCCTGTTGCATGTGCACCTTTTCCTACCCAAATTCTTCCTTCCAGTCAACTTTGCATTTAATATGCTTTGATACAGCACTCTGTAAACTGCCACACCTTTCAGTAATGACCTTCTGTGACTTACCCTCTTTGTGGAGGGCGTCAATGATTGTCTTCTGGACCACTGCCAAGTCAGCAGTCTTCTCCATTATTGTGGTTTCAAAGAACAAGAGATACCCAGAATTTATAATGTAGGGATGGTCATTTATTGAAACTCAAATGTAAATATTCTAATATTTTGAGATACTGATTTTTGACTTTCATGAGCTGTAAGCTCTAATCATCAAAATTAAAACAAAAAAAACCTTTTGAAATGTTTTACTTTACATGGAATGAATCTAAAATATATGAAAGTTTCACTTTTTGAAATAACTTACAAGAAAAAATGAACTTTTTCACGACATTCTAATTTATTGAGATGCACCTGTATAGTAAATGTACGTTGATTAAAAAAATGGATAGAAGACAAATATTAGTAGAATTGCAATTGCATTATGAAAAACACTTAACCCTGTGTTGTCCCCTTCAAAAACATTAATGCATTTTAAACTGCTTTTATCTTTACACATTAAATTACAAATAAACACATAGAAATGTATGTAAAGCAAAGGATGAAAAGCAAAGACATCTGCAAAAGATTTTGGATGTACCACAGGTGCAAAAGGGTTATACTGGGGTGGAGGGGCATTCCACTGGGGCGGCTGAGCAGGGGGAAGTCCAGGTCCAAAGTCAGGAGGATAGACAGGGTTTTGAGGCCCATACACAGGATAAAAGCCCTTAAAAAGAGAACATGCACAAAATTGATTTTTACAGTTTACCTTTAAATAAATAAAACTTTACTGTACTCACTGCTCTCCTTGCTTTCATGTGTTTTTTTTTAATCCTGAATTTTGGAATTAAATTTTGCATGGCTATACTGGTCCACCAGATAAAAACCAAACCAATTCATGTTGGTCTTAGGGACCATGCACACAGAACATGTTTATGCATTCCACTGCTTGCTTTTACATTGTTTTTCTATGTAAACATGCATTAGATGGATGTCTTTTTGTCAGATGCTCTCGTATCTAGCACCTTTTGCGGCAAATCACACGACACATCATTCCAAAATCATGTCGTTCGAATATACTTTTCAAAAAACAGGTCTCAGACCCTGCATTATTTTTCCCATTCTGCTATTCTAGAGCTAATTAAATGATTTGGAACTTGTATTGAAAAGTTTCAAAAGTTGCTGCCACCTCAGGATGAACTTTTGTATCATTCTTTATTTGTCACTTTGGGTAGAAGGATCTGCTGTCGATCTCGGTGTATGTGAACTCACAGGGTTAGGAGGAACAGCAGGTTGTCCGCTCGACTCTGGTGGATAAGGATAATGAATCTGACCTTGATCTGGATGAGGCGGATAACCAGCAATGTAGCCCTTTAGTCAGAAACAACAAACTATTAGTAGTATTTACAGTAATTACAATGTGCACCAGCTACAATCACTAGATTATTCTAATGTCGCTTAGCATGGTTCTGTCACAAAGTGTTTTTTGTTCTTTATTTGGCTTTTTTGTTTACAGGACAGTAGAGAATGGACAGGAAAGTGCAGGGAGAGAGACAGACTTTATTTTACCTGGCCAGGGTCTCCAGGACCTACAGGACCAACAGGACCAGTCACAGTGTTGCTGCAAGGTATAGACACTGGTTCGGTATTGGACTGCCCTGTTTGTGTGTATGATTTAGATTTCCGGCAGCTTTTGCAGATTCTCTTTCTGTAGCGGTACCAGATTCCTCCAGGAATCCCAAGCAGCAGCAGAGCTAGGAGACGTTTTTTAGGCTTAAAGTTATGTTTATATTTATCTACAAAGAAATTTGGAGAGAAGAACAGACATCAAGAGATGTAGTAATGCATGAAACCCAGTTCTCTAAAATAAAATCAGCAAATTGTATACATACAAAGATTTTATTTGAATATACACTACCATTCAAACATTTAGGGTCAGTAAGATTTTTCTTATTGTTTTGCAAGTCGTCTCTTATATGCTCACCAAGGCTGCATTTTTATATCAAAAATACTGTAAAAACAGTAATATTGTAAAATAATATTTATAATTCAAAATAGCTGTTTTCTATTTTAACACATTTTAAAATGTAATTTTTTTGGCAAAGCCAAATTTTCAGCAGCCATTACTCCAGTCTTCAATGTCACATGATCCTTCAGAAATCATTCTAATATGCTGATTTGATGCACACAAAACATTTCTTATTGTTATCACTGCTAAATTTTTTTTTGTGGAAAACATGATACAATTTTTGCAGTATTCTTTGACATAATAAAGTTAGGCAGAACAGCATTTATTTGAAATAAAAATATTTTGTAACATTACAAATGGGTTTTGATCCATGCATCCTTGCTGATTAAAAGTATTAATTTATTTTACTAAAATATGTCATTTTAAAAGATTTTGAAAAAAAGTAGTTTCTTACCAACTAGTATCATTGTATTGTTTGTGACGAGTCTTCCTTTGAGATCGGTGAGCTTGTATCTGCCTACATCTGATGCTTTTACATTGAGAATCTGAATGGTTTCTCTGTTCACTTTAAGCCGGTTGATGTAGTCTGGGTGGTTCCGTCCCACAGGAACTCCATTCTCCACCAGGGTGACAGATGAATAATTGCTGTAAAAGTTAAGTGTGGCATCACTCTGCTTGAGTCCAGCCAGAGATATGCTCAGAGTTTCACCTGCGATACGATTAATGTCTCTTCTTCTAGCTATAAAGGAGAGAAGGACAGATAGTGAGGATATGTGGACAGTCACAGAGATATTATTCTGAGATAGAGGTTTAAATTACTACTCACTCTTGACCTTCACTATATAACTGGAGATAGTTGAATCAAAGTTGTACAGGGTGTAGCTTCCCTGATCGTCAAATGTAACATATCTGATTCTGAACGTCCAGCCCTTAGTGGCATTTCTCACTTCGCCTTTACTGGGTTTACTTGGCCGGAAAGATAAGCTTTTGTGCTGATTTTCCCAGATAGTAAGTTTTTCATGCGCATCAGCACTAACAAACTCCAACCTCTTTGTCCTCTCAGGAAGATCCAGAGTAAACTCATTGCCGTGGATTACAAGCCTCTGAGATATTGCAGAGACTGACACTGAGGGAGAAATTTTCTTTAGAATGGTTTGAGTAGGAGTTCTTTTTAACTGGCAGTTAGCATTATGTAGGCTGTTTATTTAAATGAACACATGATTCAACTTGTCCTGTTATTCTTGTGCATGTTCAGTATGGTTAATAAGCAAATGTTATAATACCTGCACAAATAGCAGTTGCAAGGAGGGTCCGGATACTCAGCATCTGTCTGAGAAAAGATCTATCAGTATTGCAGATAGATTCTGAAAACACATTACATTAAAACATCAACCTGATTGTCTTAAACAGATTAAGCCAATATACTTTCTAAAAATCTGAATAAATCAGCTGCCATATGCCTGCATTAATCAGAATTTGGGGTCATTTAAACACTTTTTTTCCAGAGTGTTACGACACTAAAAACACTGGGTAAAAAAAAGCCATTTGAGTTTATTTTAGCCCAATGGCTGGGGGAATATACACTCTAAAAAAAAAAAAGGTGCTATATAGCACCAAAAGTGGTTCTTTGGCTCGTAATCATAGGGGAACCACCTTTTTCAAATGGCGCTATATAGAACCATTAGAGGTGCCATATAGCACTTTTCTCAAAAATGGTGTTCCAACAATGGTTCTTTGGCTTTTAATCATAGGGACACCTCGTTTGGTACTATATGGCACATATTCTTAAAGATAAGAAGCTTTATAGCACATTTGTCAAATTGTGTTATACAGAACCATTAGAGGTGCCATATATTATTACCATAGATGAGCCAATATGCTTCTAAATAACACTTTTACTTAAAA
The DNA here is from genome assembly GCA_036784905.1 of Acrossocheilus fasciatus. NCBI lineage: Eukaryota > Metazoa > Chordata > Actinopteri > Cypriniformes > Cyprinidae > Acrossocheilus > Acrossocheilus fasciatus. The sequence continues at coordinate 28,384,378 of CM071938.1, forward strand.
GATGAATGATAACTAATCGTTTCTTACCAAATTGCTGCTTTAAAGATTAAAAATCATGTATTAAATGCTTACTGAGAAACAAAATACATCCCACTTTCAAAACCTTTTAATTTATTTCTTTCAGCAGCAAATAAAATGAGTGCTGACAAGCCAGGGAATATACATATACAACATCACAATATACGGGGAGTTGTTGTTTTATACACACAAAATAATGCAACAAGCTTGAAATATGTACATTTTTGAAGAAGAGAGAGTCCTGGCTTACATATATATACTGTAGCCCTGTAATCAGGTAACTTTTTCGCCTACAGTCTTAGGCCTACATTAGTTCTTTACTTTATTTGGAAAATCTAGTCTTTTTAACATTAATAGTGAGGGAGTGAAATTACTGAAAATTAATAATACACAACCATGTGCAAATTAAGTTGTTCACTCTGAAGTACTGCAGTATCTTTCACTCTTTCACTGTCAACAGTGTACTAACATTTCTGCAAGCCCTTCAGGATTTAAAAAACAATAGAAACTGCAACTAGACCTGGAAGAGGCCCAGAAATAGAGAAAATACTGACTTACAGTGACAGGAAGTAGTGTAAATCTGTGAATGAATGTTCCGCGTAGGGACACTGTGGGACCATGTCAGTCAGAGCAGAGTTCATTCATGGAGCTCTTTTCTAACAAGCTCATGATTTGAATCAGGTGTGTTAAATAAGTGAGACATGCAAACATGTGGGGGCAGGTCGGCAGGACTGGAATTGAGAACCGTTGCTTTAGGATACTGGATTCCAAACACAAAATACACACAGGAGGAGTCCCAGTCCCGTCGAGATGTCCTCGCTCTCCTCGCTGTCCTCTGTGATTAACTGTCCATCCACACAACGTGATCATACTGCACAAGATGACCCTCCCTACAGCCTTTTAGCTTCATCTTAGATGTTGGGATGGGCTGGTCTGAGAATGGCCCTGGGGGAGAGGGGATAATAGCATTTATTTGCAAGGCAAACCTTATGAGTTAAATTACTTTTAACTACTGTCATACAACTGTTCAAATACTTTTGGCCATGAACTGAAAATGAACAAAATTCAGTTTGATAGCATAGTTTGTGTAGACCAACAAACAAAAAACGAATGTTTGCATTGAAATCATCTGAATAACAAAATGTGCAATAAGTGTAGTGCTTTGATTAGATTGTGTTTCACACACTGTAGTCAACTGTTCATGTCTCACCTCAACTTCAAACAGCAACCCCGGGTCCTCCTTGAACAGAGCAGGCAAGAGCAGAATAGCTGCTTCCAACTGTAGGCCTTTAAACAAAATAACCTCATTAGATTAACATAACATGGTGGACGTTTTTACCCATATATGTATATATATATATATATATATATATATATATTTTTTTTTTTTTTTTTTTTTTTTTTTTTTTTTTACATCCATTACTGTGTGTAAGACAGATAAATGTGGGAAAGAAGACAGGTATGATCTCAGGCAGAGAGGTGGGGTGTCAGTCAGTGGCACAATGAAACTTCAATCATGCACCTGAACTTCTCCTTCAGGGGACTCTGGCAAACATGAAGGACTCAGGGTGTCATTACAGAGAGCTGTGTGAGAATTTGTTGATCCACATCAACATTGCCATGGTCTCACAGACCCGAAAGGAGCTTATGTTAAGAGGAAGGCAAAGGAGGAAAGACATGTATTAAAATATAGTCATAACTCATACAATTAAATAAGGAGGCAATTGACACACTACTGTACTGAGCATATTGGCCAGTCTGAAACACAGGAACTCAGAGAGAGTCTCCTGTGTGCTATAGATTGATTTGGGCAATCTTCTAATTATTATTAGGCAAATAACAAATATTAATGATCAAAAAGTTATGCATGACAATCAATAATCTTAAATATGGAAATGTGGCTTACCCATGTCTGTTATATGTGTCGAAAAAATGTTAACAAGAGCTCTTTTCATCCAACCTGACGATGTACTGATGATTTTATACTCAAACAAATTTCCTTTTGATGTTTCAGTTATTCCAGCATGAACCATCTGTAACAAAATTAGAGGAATAATTTACTCAAAAAAGAAATTCCAAACCCATATAACTCACTTTTGGTGAACAAAAACACATTCTTAAAAAAAAAAAAGCAGCCACAAAAACTTGTTAAAAGTAGCTTATGTAAGTCATGTGTCATATCTTGTGAGGTGACAAAATCACTTCTTAAATTTTTTCTCACTCAATATAGAAAGTTTGAGTATACTGTAAAGAGTTATTTCAAATGAATATTCAAAAATAGCACTCAAATCCAGTAAATCGACACATCAAAATAACTTAATTTAGAAGCTTTGTCAATATGATGTTACAAAAAGCATTGTAAATGAGGTAAAACACTTACTTTAGGTCTCTTGTTGATAATAGTAACCTCTACCTTCTCCGCATCGTGAATCAAAGCACATGTCTCTCTGAGAAAAGTTTAGGAGCGCACATCACATAAATGTCTTTGTAAAACAATATGATGTTACATATTGTGAATGAGGTAAGTCACTTACTTTTGGTGTTTTCCAAAAAGTAACATCATCTCAGTCTTTTCAGTCTCACGAGTCAAAGAAAATTATATCTATGAGAAAAGTTTAGGACTGCACAGCAGAAAAATATCATTATAAAATAATATAACGTCATAAAATATATTATGTAAATGGCCAGTGTTTTCCTGTTAAAAAGCAACCTCCTCGTCAGCTTCGCACCGTGAGCCGCACACACAGCACATAAATATAGTTGTAAAACAATGTGGTGTTATAAAATTAATACTCTGTGAATAACATAAAACACTTATAATTCAACACCAGAGGTTTAACTCTTTACTGATTTTACTTTTATATGGTATGTGTAAATGAGTTACAGAGACATTTTATTTTGTGTATGTTCATTAAATAAAAAAAGATTGTGTGTGTGTGTGTGTGTGTGTGTGTATAGTATATACAGTGCGCTCCATAAGTATTGGCACAGTAAAGACAAAATTGCTCTGTTTGCTGTGGATTCAAGACATTTGCAAATATTACTAAAAGTTGAATATGAAACAAAAGTACAGAAGGTCACATTTTATTATAGCTGTTTCAACACATACTTGTTTTGCCAAATAAAAAGGACAGCACTTTTAGAGTTCATCCCACCATTTGATGTGAGCATAAGTATTGGGACAGATGAACATAAGGCAGATATAAAAGATTAAAAGCTATTATTTAGTTGCAGATCCCTTGCGCACAATCACAGCATTGAGTCTGTGACCCATAGACATCACCAGACTCTTGGTCTCATCCTTTGAAATGCTTTTCCCAGCCTTTAATGCTGCCAATTCCAACTGTTGCTTATTTTGGGGAGTTTCTGCCTTTAGTCTCCTCTTCTTCTGGTGAAATTCGGATTTAAATCTGGAGATTGATTTGGGCCATCTAAGACTTTACATTTTTTTGCCCTGATAAACTCCTTGACTGAACTGGCAGGGTGTTTTGGGTCATAGTCCTGGTGCAATGTCAAATGCTTTCTGATGAATCTGGTGGCATTTTCTTGAATATTGGTAGCCAAGATGGTCGTGTACCCTTCCAAATTCATTCTGCTACCGTCGTCATACATTAAGTCATCAGTAAAGTTGAGAGGGCCTGTTCCAGAGGCAGCCATGCATGCCCATGCCATGACACCACCTCCACCATGCTTTACAGATGAGGCTGTATGCTTGGGATCATTGCAGTTCCCTTTTTCTCCACACTTTTGCTTTCCCATCTCTTAGATAAAGGTTCATCTTTGTCTAATCTGTCCATAAAACTCTGTTCCAAAATTCCACTGGCTTTTGCAAACTCTAATCTTGCCTTTCTATTTTTGGTGCTGGTCAGAGGTTTGCATCTTTCTGTGTAGCATCTGCAAGTCTGTGTCAAAGTCTCCTGAGGACAGTAGATTGTCAGAGCATCACCCCAGCTTTCTGGAAGTTGTTGGTGATTTTACAGAAATGTATTTTAGGGTTCATTTTCACAGCTTTTATGATTTTCCTGTCATCAACTACTGTTGTTTTTCCCAGCTGATCAGCTCCCTCGTCTTCATGCTGGTTTGTGTGTGTCATCATTGAATGCAAGATTCAGAATGCAGAAGTAATGGATATAACTGATACGACACATTCCCTGCTTTTAATATCTGAAGAATTAATGCAACAGGGAACAGCTGATCACTTAGAAAGACCTGTGAGGCAACCGTTCCAATACTTCTGCTCACATCAGATAGAGGGATGAACTCTAAAAGTGCTGATCTTCTTAGCTGGTAAAACATCTATGTGTTGAAACACCCAATAATAAAATGTGACATTCTGTAGTTTTGTCTCATATTCATCTTTTAATCATATTTACAGATTTCTTGACTTCACAGCAAACAGAGCAATTTTGTCTTTACTGTTCCAATACTTATATATATATTTGTAAATGAAAATTTGATGTACAATTAGTAAATTAAGTTTAATTTACTGCAATTACAAAATTTGGAATATAAGGTGTGAGCAAGTATGGTAACACGAATTTGTGTTCTGCATTAATCCCATCCAAGTGCAAACACATTTAAAAAAAACTTAATGGCTGGCTTAATGGCTTCTTTATATACAGCAGTGGTGCAATATAGCACCTCAACCTCTCCAAAGAACTGCTGAAGAAGCATTTTTTTTTTTTTTTTAGAGTATAGGACAGAAAACATGTTGACATATGCCTGCATAAATCAGAATTATGGGTCGTTTAAACACCTTGTTCAGTGTATCTCCTGATCATTTATTTTTCTGTGTGCATCCAAACAAAAGTAATACTGGCTGATATGAAACATATAAAGCATATCGTATCATATTTGATGCATTAATTTCTAAGGTCTCTAAATTATCAGCATGATCAAAACTTTGCCGAAAAACTTCTTATACACAATCTATTACATACTTCTGTCATCTGATGGATGGTTCATACTGTTTTGCTAGTAAAAGGTCTAAAAACATCTTTAATTCTAAAAATGTCCACCTTTAGGGTGAGGTACTTGTATAAGTCTTTACTGATTTTTATAAAGTAAACATATGAATACCTTTTATATTGTTAGTAATATTTCTTAGGTTTACTTGATTATCCATACATCATTTTTTTTTTAGAAAAATCATGGTAAAATGTATAAAATATGATACATCAGGCTTTTAAAGAATGTTGAACATCTCTCCGTCATCAATTGTATCGCACTGCATTAAGTTTTTTGCCCCCACAATAAAAACTACAGAGCTTTGATTATAAAACTAACCATTTAAATAGCACCCTAAGACATAGTTTGGGAGATAAAGAGTGACATTTATATGCATTTTATGTAAGTAGTCTGTTTTTACAAAAGTCAAAGTGATTTACATGACAATCTAGCATACTTTTGTGGCCATAAAAACAAAAATATCTGCACCAAATAGCAGATCATTGATCTGTTTGGGGCTCTGAATAAAATTAATGTTTTTCTCCTCAAAACATAAAAACGTAGATTTTTTTAGTTTTAAAGATATCTCAAAAACAGGCTTAGTTATTTGTGAAAGCTTCAAGATCAAGTGTTAAACCACTCCAGGCTATCCACAAAACCCACAACTTATTCAAAATGAGCACGGACAGGATTCCTCTGCAAGAGAGCGCCCGACATTCAGCTGCAATTCGTGCTTCATGCGATCTTTAGGAAACGTTAGTTTATAACATACGGATGTTTTTAGGTAAACTGGAACGCCCTCACAAATGGCGGCTAATGGTCTGTTTTAGATTAAATGATTGGCCCAGATCTTCAGTGACATCATTGTGCTACGCGCGAAAACACGAAATAATTATGGCAAGAAGCCCAATAATGAAAGAAGAAACAACAACAACAACAACAACAACAACAACAACAACAAGGTTATTAAATCATGTCACTAACGTTACATTAGCTTACTTGTGTATGAGACGCATGTCTGCGCTTTTAAGATTTTGGTTTAATCTCAACAATGCTTCGAAAAAAAAAGCAGTGGGAAATGTTAGCAACAACTAAAGCAATGTTTGACAAAATATATTAGGCGCCTGTTAAAAATAGTAAGGTGACTGTTGACAAAAACTCTCACGCGCCTATTGCATGTGGATTAACGTAGCAATTACTATTATTGTAAACAGAAAAAAGAAAACAGATGTATTAGAATTTAAAACAACATCGTTTACAGACTTTGCGTAAGGAAAATGAGCTTTAAATCGCTAGCGTGAGGTTATTTTCAATTTTAACAAAGATGATATTCTTCACACAAAAAGATCATATAGCCTACTCACAGTTTCATTAATGTCTTGGCTGTTTCCGTTGTAAATGTAGGATTTAAGCGTGTATCAGAGCTGTAAATTGCTGTCGGTAGGAGTGTCCTGTGTGAGTTTAACTCAGCCCCCCTGCTGTCGTGCGGACAAACCGCCCCGAGCACATTCCGCCTTTTGTCTTCACCAACTTTGATGCAATGGACGATGCTTTTGTGAGGATTGATATGCGTGTGTAGGCTTTGGCTGAGTATTTCAAAGAAGAAAATATCGCAAGAAATGTGACAACTGTTGCCTGCTCATCCCTTCTTGTGATAAATATGATCCATATGTGGCGGGCACGAGGGAGAGGGGAGTCAGATATACGTGTTATGAACTGTGCCAAGTATGGCAGTTTCTATTCAAAGGGGCTGAAGTATCTTATCACCTAACAGTCCTCACACACGCTTCGTGACTTAAAGGAACACTCCACTTTTTTGGAAATAGGCTCATTCTCCAACTCCCCCAGAGTTAATAAGTAGAGTTTTACCGTTTTTGAATCCATTCAGCCGATCTCCGGGTCTGGCGATAGCACTTTTAGCATAGCTTAGCATAGATCATTGAATCCGATTAGACCAGTAGCATCGCGTTCAAAAATGACCAAAGAGTTTCGATATTTGTCCTATTTAAAACTCGACTCTTCTGTAGTTATATCGTGTACTAAGACCGGCGGAAAATGAAAAGTTGCGATTTTCTAGGCTGATATGATTAAGAACTATACTCTCATTCCGGCGTAATAATCAAGGAACTTTGCTGCCGTAACATGGCCGCAGCAGGCGCAGTGATATTACGCAGCGCCTGAAAGTAGTCCCCAGCTATATTATAACTAGTTACCTAGCTGGGGACTACTTTCAGGCGCTGCGTAATATCATTGGGCCTGCTGCGGCCATGTTACGGCAGCAAAGTTCCTTGATTATTACGCCGGAATGAGAGTATAGTTCCTAGCCAAATCGGACTAGAAAATCGCAACTTTTCGTTTTCCGCCGGTCTTAGTAAACGATATAACGTACGTCACAGGCAAACAGTACTGCTACACATACCTTAAATTCCGAAGAGCAGAACCTTACAACATAAATGTGTGGTAACTGACAATTTCCCTTCATTGCCATTGACTGTTTGTTTTCTTGCAGAACACTGGTTGAGCTTTAGAGTATTTTTGGAACTTCAACCCAGTCAGCAAACAAATTTGGCCCAGATTTGGCATGGATCTGGCACTGACATACAGCATGGGCCAAGCATGGCCCGGATTTGGCAGAGATGGTGCAGGGTTTAAAACGGCACACAAGACATGGGCCAGATGTCAAATGTAGTATTTAACCCAGATGTCAAAACAGATATGTGGGCCACATAAGTATGGCCGAACTTGACCCATATTTAAAATCCATTTAAAATATTTTTGAGTAAAATCCCAATGTTTTCCCATACAAAAAGGTATATATTCACGTATATATGAAACACTGTTAAATATATTGACATATGTTTTGAAAATATATTTTTAAAATGCATAACATAAAGCTCATGTTGCTGTTTAATTAAGTGTTTACATAGGCCTATATGTGAAATTATATTCATGCCTCATGATATTATATGATATATGATATATATTATAAATAAATGGCTAATATTCTAGTAATATGCATATTACATATTACATACATATAAGCATATTACATAAGCTTATTAGCATATGCTAATAAGCAACTAGTTAAGAGACTGTGTTACCGTGTTTTTTTTTTTTTTTTTTTTTTTGTATATTATTTCTTTTCTGCATTTCACCTCTGCTGTAGTTTGTTTATTTCTAATAAACCTGATATTATATACTACATATTGTTGGCTATGTGACATATTGTTCCTATTTTCTTCCATGCTGATGGCCGTGCTGCTTGAGTGGAGCGAATCTCCTGTCGAAGAACATCTCCAAGGCGCTATGAACATCTGACTAGTGAGTAAAACCTCAAACATTCAAAAGTTTATCAAATATTTTAAAAAAAAATTAATAAATATCAAATATTTCCTGTATGTCCTACGAGGCCATCTTGTTTAACTCTGCACTGAGGACACTTCATACACAACAACATACAGAGGGGTCAATCATAATTCAGAACCAGAGTACTGTGAACATCCCTCACTTCAAACTGTAACAGTCTGTATGTATATTATTTTCTAAACTTTAAATGTAGTGAAGTTTTTGTTCAAGTAGACTTTGTTGCTTGTGGAAACCTCACGCGAGCCTGAAAGGTATAATTAAAACTCAAAATTGTATTTGCACTCGTTCACCAAAGACTAAATTTCAGTCTGGTAGAATTTTCTGCACACTTCACCACCGAGGCCAAAATGAGCATTGTGAATGTAAGAGCCTCACACTATATTGTTTGTTTGAATTGTATCCAATTATTTGTTTGAATTGAATCCAGCTTCCACACCAGACTTCTCACTCACAAGGATTGCGGTCTATTAGATATTATGTGTACTCTTCAAGTGTTCATGTCCCTGAATAATATCTGCATGCACATAAGTCTGAATATTGCAAAAATAGAGAAAGTACCTTATTTAAGAATTTTACGTTAATGTTAATGAATTTTGCATAAACATTAAAAAAAAATATATATATATATATTTTTTTGTTTGTTTTGTTTTGTTTTCCAAAGCACCTAAAGCCAACTCACACTGTCATAATCCAACAGGATGAACACACTGACCAAGTAAAGCAAGCAGTGTTGGCCCAGATCCGGCCCACATCTGGCCTGCATGGATTTCACGCAGGCCAGATGTGGGCCGGATCTGGGCCAACACTATGTTACTGTCTGAGAACTAAGCATTTTTTTTATATATAGTTTTTCTGGAAGTGTGAACTGACCATAATGCTGTGTGTTAGGTTTGAGGTTCATTCAACTTGGTTTGCCGATTAAACATGATTAAATATTTGTTCAGAATGTTGTCGTTGTTGTGACTATTCATCTGGCAGGGGTGTGCATCAAGTGGCTTGGTTATGGTTTTGTTGAGGCTGACATGTGGAACCCATCTGGTCCGGCGTATAGGACCAGCTGTGGTCCTACAGGTATGGTCATACAGGACCTCATATCCCACATAGCAATTTTTCTCTGGCCCAGCTCTGGCCCACACAATCAGTCTGGAATTGTCTGGAATCCAGACCTGATCCACACTAGGACCGTAATTCATTACGGTATGTGGGCCAAGCAAAAGCTGATTGTGTGGGCCGGAGCTGGGTCAGAGAAAAATTGCTATGTGGGAAGTAGCTAAATAATTGGCCAAGTAGCCTTCCTTTAACACCTTGGCTTTAACACAAGAATTTGATGTTGATTTAGTCATTTTAAAATAAATACAGGAGTAATTAACTGAGTCACACCAATGAATTAATTTTATTCCTCAAACCTAATTCATATTCCCAAATATAGACGAGACTGGACCATCTACACTGAACAAAATTATAAACGCAACACTTTTGTTTTTGCCCCCATTTTTCATGAGCTGAACTCAAAGATCTAAGACTTTTTCTATGTACACAATTTCTCTCAAATATAGTTCACAAATCTGTCTAAATCTGTGTTAGAGAGCACTTCTCCTTTGCCGAGATAATCCATCCACCTTACAGGTGTGACATATCAAGATGCTGATTAGACAGCATGATTATTGCACAGGTGTGCCTTAAGCCAGGCTCACATTGTGTGATTTTTCTTTTTTAGGATTGTACTTGTAAGACTGTACGAACATGATGATCATGTCACACTATGGAATCTCAGTTGTCATTAATGTCAGACTATACGACAGTCAAGACGAGTTAAAAACGGGTGCGTGCAAGAAAACTTGTCCGGAGTTTTACATTATCAACCCATACACGTCCAGTGACTGCGAACTGCATTGCATGCGGGACCGAAATGTTAGTTATCATGAAAAGTATATGAACGGTGGCAATACCGGTGTATTTAAGAAGAATAGTGTATGCAGCTCTACACACCCACATGAAAACAGTGGCGCAACCAGTGTTTATATAGAAAAGGCAACATATCAGATGAATTCCGTGAGCGGAGGACGGTAGCGCCAGAGTTTATGGCTGATAGAATAATTATCTAGCATTAATTCTGCTCATAGCTTGTCTTGAAAAATGGAGACAGTTTGACATTCATCGTAGGGGTAGTCACACTGCAGGACTGTGCACCAAATCTTCTGACACTGCCAGAATTTCGTCAGAGGTGAAATTTAATCGCAACAGTCATTAATCGGCTGTCGATGAACATGTCAAACCAGCGATCAAAGACTACATATTTTAGGCTAAGATTCTAGGAATCTTTTAGGATTTTCAAAATTTGTCTCAGATGACCAAATCGGGGCCTAAATCGCACAGTGTGAGCCGGGCTTTAGGCTGGCCACAATAAAAGGCCGCTCTAAAATGTGTAGTTTTATTACACAGCACAATGCCACAGATGTCGCAAGTTTTGAGGTAGCGTGCAATTGGCATGCTGACTGCAGGAATGTCCACCAGAACTGTTGCCCGTTAATTGAATGTTCATTTCTCTACCATAAGCCGTCTCCAAAGGTGTTTTAGAGAATTTGGCAGTACATCCAACCGGCCTCACAACCACAGACCACGTGTAACCACATCAGTCCAGGACCTCCACATCCAGCATCTTCACCCCAAGATCAAGACCAGCCACCCGGACAGCTGCTGCAACAATCGGTTTGCATAACCAAAGAATTTCTGGCAATGGCAAGTCTGCATAAACAAACCCAACAGAATACATATGTCAGAGGCGTGGCTAAAGGACTCCTCCCCTCCCATCTGTCTCGGTGCAATGCTTGCTCATGAGTACTTTGTGGGAGGGATGCATATGCCTAAATGCAAATTTAACAATTAAACATAAAATAATGGTTAAAAAACAGTAGCATCAGTTCATTAAATATATAAGCAAAAGTTTCTAAGGAGATTCCTGCTATAGGTCTTGTCAAGGGGTCGACGCGAGCCCCGCCGCCTCTGGAGGTTCTGCAGCGTGGACCGCCGCCTCTGGAGAAGCTGAAGCGGGCGCCACCACCTCGGGCAGTTCTGTGGTGGTGTACGCAGCCCAAACGCAACAAAAAGTGATTCCCATCAGGGGAAGTGCCTCAGACAGGGGAATATGCAGAAGAACAGGAGGGTTAGAGTGAGTTGATTTGGGGATACCAGCTGCGCGTGCAGACACCATTGGTACATCCCTCAAATTAGACATCAAACCGGTATAATGGAAGACTGACCTTGATGATCTGGGTGTGTCAGCCGTGACGGGCTGTGGCTCTGGACGATCAGCCGTGACGGGCTGTGGCTCTGGACGATCAGCCGTGACGGGCTGTGGCTCTGGACGATCAGTGATGGCCTGGCGAGACTCTGGATGGTCAGCGAAGGCCTGGCGAGACTCTGGATGGTCAGCGGAGACGTGACGCTGTGACTCTGGAAGGTCAGCGGAGACGTGACGCTATGACTCTGGACGGTCAGCGGAGACGTGACGTGCTGCTGTGACTCTGGACGAGCAGCCGTGACGTGACTTTAGGAGATCAGCTGAGACGTGCAGCTGGGACTCTGGACGAACAGCTGTGACGTGCTGGGACTCTGGATGATCAGCCGAGACGTGACTCGGTTGATGACGACCAACTGTGACTTGGCTTGACTCTCTGACATCAACCGTGACTTGACTTGGTTCTTGACAATCATCGATGACTTGACTTAGTTTGTGAATATCAGCTGTGACTTGGCTTGACTCACGAAGAGAAGCTGTGACTTGGCTTGACTCACGAAGAGAAGCTGTGACTTGGCTTGATTTGTGAAGATCAACGGTGACTTGACTTAGCTTGCGAAGATCAGCTTTGACTTGACTTGATTTATGAAGATCAACTGTGGCTTGACTTGGCTCTTTAAGATCAACTGTGGCTTGACTTGACTCTCTGACATTAACTGTGACTTGACTTAGCTCATTACTGGCAGCAATGACATGACGAGGTGTTGTTGTGGCTGCCATTTTGTGAGAGTGCTCTAGCGTAGCTGCCATTACATGCGTGAGTGCAGTGTCGCAATCCTCCGCGACACCCACAGTGAACCCTGAACCAACAGTCCATAAAGCATAGTCCATAAAATCACTCAGACACGAACGGGGACCCTCGCGAATTAGTCGCGATTTGAGCGGCTGGTTAATGCCCTCGCAAAAGAAGTCTATGAGTACGCAGTCCGGCAGGTCAGAAAAGTAGGTTACATCCAAATACTCTTGTATGTAATCCTCGAGCGATCGCACTCCCTGCTCGAGGGTTAATAACAGTCTCGTGGTGTCCATACCTGGCCAACGTCCGTGTGAAAAGCCGCTGGATCCTTGCGTGGCCGAGTATTCTGTGACACTGCTGACGAGACGAGAGGCGTGCGGATCCATTTGCAGACTTTATTTAGGCAGAGACGTGGTCAAACAGGCAGGGTCAAACAGTGGCAAACAGGTATGACAGGGGCGAGACAAAGAGTAACCAGAGACAAGCGTGGGTCGATGATCAGCAAACAGTATCCAAAGGGGCGAGACAGGAGAGGTAGTCCAAAACATGAGCAATAGTCCAGGCAGGGGAAAACACAATCCAACAAAGGCTAGGCTAGGCTAGGCTAGGCTAGGCTAGGCTAGGCTAGGCTAGGCTAGGCTAGGCTAGGCTAGGCTAGGCTAGGCTAGGCAAACTAACGGGGCTCCATAGGGCAGCGATAAAGCATACAATACTCGGCGACGAGGAAGAGAATGTCCAAGGCTTATAAAGCGTGTGTGATTTGTGGGAGCTGTGTGATCAGGTGTGCGTGATTGGTGCAATGAGTGATTGGTGACAGCTGTGATCAGTGTTGGATGATGGGAATTGGAGTCCATGTGATGTGTGGTGTGTAAGTCCATGTGGTGAGCGGGTGACCTCTAGTGGTGAATGAACGGGAGTGCAGACCATATTCGTGACAGTTCCCATTTGGTTCCCAGTAGGATATTTTTTTGGGAACCAAATAAGAACGTTCTGGGAACATTCCCTGTAGGTTATTTTTTTAATAACCTAAAGAGAACGTTGCCAGAACATTCCCTGCAGGTTATTTTTAGGTTTAATTTTATAACCTAAAAAGAACATTCCCAGAACGTTCTCTGCAGGTTATTTTTTAGTTGTCATAACCATGTAAACTAATTAAAACTTTGCAGATTTTTCTGATTATTTTAATGCTGAAATTAATCAAACAAACTATTTTTGCATAATTTCATGTCTGAAATAAGCTTTTAATAAAGTGTAGATATCAAAGTAGTCAAATCGCATTATAATGATAATATAATTCCAATGTTATTGCTGAAATTAAGCCGCGGTTAAGCATAGTCTGAAAAGCATACCATAAACACTGGGTTTGTTTGTATGTTTCTTTACAGCGCGCCTCTGATCTGCACTTCTCCAGCACACGCTTTTCTCCTGTGTTCCATATCACACTCGCATTTAAAAATTAACGGTCATTTTGTTTTACTGACTGACTAACACTCATTTATTGATCTCTTTATTGAATAATTACTTATAATTAATAAATATTCGAGAGTAAATATTGTGATTTCAGGGAGATTTGACAAGTAATTGAAGAGAACATGATATTAACCGAGAAGTTTTTGTTTACGGACCAAAAGAGAGAAGCACGTACATCATCGTTAATTCAGTGGTAAGAAATGAATGTAATATTAAAGTAAAATAAATGTTATTCATTTTTAATATTCATTAAAATTTGCATTCTTAAAACCCAATATTTTGTTGAAGTCATTGTTATTTGGTGCTTAAGAACATCTCAGGTTACGTAAATATGTAACCATGGTTCCCTGAGTAGGGAACGAGACACTGTATCCTCTAGGGGTCACTATGGGGAACGCCCGTGTCTGAAGTATATATACAAAAGCACCACATGTTGACCGGCGACAGCCTATGACATCACTACTGGCATGACCACAGTATAAAGGGGCGCCGGGAAAATACGTTATTCACTTCTTTGTCTAAAGCTTGCGTCCGAAGCATGGCACCGAGCCTAGAGGACGCAGTGTCTCATTCCCTACTCAGGGAACCATGGTTACATATGTAACCTGAGACGTTCCCTTTCGAGGGAACTTCGAACTGTGTCCTCTAGGGGTCGCTATAGGGAACAGAATACCCACGCCACCATGCTGAGGGGAGTGCAAGCCAAGCACAAAAAGGCGAGCACTAAGTACCAACTCTACCCGGCTAAGGGAGTTGCCCCTGGGACGGTTCGACGGCTGTCAGTGACATTATCCCCTTCAGCCAAAAACCTGAGCTGCATACCCCAGAACTTACCTGTTAGGGGCCGGGCCTCCTGGACCCAAGGTAGAGCTTAAAGGCTTGGAATCAGAAGCAAAGATTCCTTTAAGGGGATACAACCAAGCGCCTAGGATAGTAACTAGGTCTTGGCCTGTCACCCAGGGGCTACTGCTTGCTCTGCATGAGTTCGCTGAAGGAATTGCCTCAACAAATCCTTGGTAGCAACACCCTGTTCAAGTCAGTATCACTGGGGATACATAGGTAGAGTGGGGCCCAAGGTGAAAACTGGGACCTGTTCGACTCAAAGAAAGGGGAATGAAGCCGCAGTGCGTAACCCATACCATACAGGATTTTAGAAAGATCGCAAAACACTTGGTGTGCGATCTTACCACAACATGGCTTTTAGAAAGTGCACAGAGACTAGCGTGCGCACTTACCATAACATGGATTTGAAACACCGTTCTGGAGAGCGGAGAACCCAACTCTCAGCATGAGAGGGAACTCAGACGCTCAGAAGGGAGCAGCATGCTCATAGGTGACCCTCTATGGCGAGGGGAGCAATGCTAGCTCGACCAACAAGGAGAGCATATGGGACACAGAGCTCTGGGGGAGCGGAGAACTCAACTCTCAGCATGAGAGGGAACTCAGATGCTCAGAAGGGAGCTGCATGCTTATAGGTGACCCTCTATGGTGAGTGGAGCAATGCTAGCTCGACCAACAAACATAGCTCTGGAGACCGGAGAACCCAACTCTCAGCATGAGAGGGAACTCAGACGCTCAGAAGGGAGCTGCATGCTTATAGGTGACCCTCTATGATGAGGGGAGCAATACTAACTCTACCAACAAGTTGAGCAACCCAACAGGGAGGCATAGAGAGGCCTAACAACCTGAGGCTGCTGATGACAGAGCTCTGGAGAGCGGAGAACTCAACTCTCAGCATGAGAGGGATCTCAGACGCTCAGATGGGAGCGGCATGCTCATAGGTGACCCTCAATTGTGAGGGAAGCGATGCTAGCTCGACCAACAACATAGCTCTGGAGAGCGGAGAACTCAACTCTCAGCATGAGAGGGAACTCAGACACTCAGAAGGGAGCGGCATGCTCATAGGTGACCCTCAATGGTGAGGGGAGCGATGCTAGCTCAACCAACAACATAGCTCTGGATAGCGGAGAAGTCAACTCTCAGCATGAGAGGGAACTCAGATGCTCGGAAGGGAGCAGCATGCTCATAGGTGACCCTCTATGGTGAGGGGAGCAATGCTAGATCGACCACTGACTCACAGAACTCTGGGAAGCGGAGAGCTCAGCTCTCAGAATGAGAGGGAACTCGGATGCTCGGAAGGGAGCGGCATCCTCAAAGGTGACCCTCTATGGTGAGAGGAGCCATGCTAGCTCGACCAACAAGGGGGGGTTCTATCACAGAGCTCTGGGGAGCGGAGAACTCAACTCTCAGAAAGAGAGGGAACTCAGACGCTCAGAAGGGAGCGGCATGCTCAAAGGTGACCCTCTAAGGTGAGGGGAGCAAAGTTAGCTCGACCACTGGCCTAAAAAAACGGTAAGCCCTCCAGAGAAGCTGCCACAAAACTTTTGGGCTATTTACATAAACCCTAGCAGGGGACACGCACACTCTAGGCAAGGGCTCAGGGAGATTGCTACTTAAAAACCCTCGGAAGAGGAGCAGTCCCTAAGCTAGCACATAGATATCCTCAGATAGCCATGCACCTTCTCAAACTAAGAAACTTAAGTAAAAAGACCCGCAGGTCCTGGAACTGCAGTGTTGCAAGAGTAGAACACATAAATACCAAGGAACCGTAGAACTGGATCGTACTCACCCACCCATGGTTCCTGCGCATGAGATCAGTCCCGGAGGTGAAATCCTAAGACTCGGGTCCAGACCATCAGTAAAATAGTTTCTATGAAACATAGAACTTTTGATTTTAAAGCGCAGGTTTCTATCTTGGTCCCCACCCAACCTCGGTCAGGTGGAATAAAACGGTGGTTGCAGGGGAATTAGAGAGGGGAAGATAAGGGCAGATGACAGGCCCCCCGAGGCAAGAGAGTAGATGTTCAATTCTTACTCTGGTCCGGACGAGAGAGAATGCCTCGTCTGGATCACCTCCCTCAGGTCTTGCCTACCTCTCTTTGACCCTCGCCTCCCACTAGCCCTACCCACAGGCAGGGGAGGGGCACAAGTCGTGACACTAGCCTTCTGTGCCCATCTCTGATCCCCAGATGGAGATGGGCCAGGACCCCTGTGTTGTTCGGGCTCAGACCTGGACCTTCTTGGAATGAAGGTTTTGAAGGAGGTACTCGAGGGAGGTACCAAAAAGCTTGGAAGGCGAGACTGGAGCATCGAAAAGAAAGCCCTTCTCTTTCTTCCCAACATCTGCCAGATTCACCCACAGATGTCTCTCCGTTACCACTATGGCCACCATAGACCTGCCCATAGCAGTGGCAGCCTATTTAGTGGCATGGAGAGCCAAATCCATGGTGCGGCGCAGCTCAGCTACTTCATCAGGTGACAAGCCCTGACCCTTATCCAGGTCCTTCAGCAGATCAGCCTGGTATGCCTGAAGCACTACCATCGTGTGCAACAAAGCGACAGCCTGACCTGCTGCTGCGTATGCCCTGCCATTTAAGCGAAATGTTTCCTGAAGGGGCCTAGATGGCAAGGAGGGAGCCTTGAGAGAGGATGTCTCGCCCACAGAGAGATAGCTGGCCAGCATCTCTTCCACAGGGGGCATTCCCTCATAGCCGTTTTCACGCATCCCCTCAATGTTAGCATAACTGGTATGCTGAAACCTATGAATGCGAGAGGAAAATGGCTTTTTCCATTCCCTCTCAACCTCCGCATGGAGATCAGGAAGAAATGGAAGGCTCACTCGAGCTGGGGGGCTATGGCCAGAAAGATAACGCTCATCAAGACAACCCCGTGGCGCCACCATCTTGGCCCACTTCCATGGCAAGTCAAGCCTCGCCGTGGCGCGTTCCATAACCTCCAACAGTTCATCAAATGCAGGGAGAGGGCTCAGTCTCAACTTCTTCGCCCTCAGACATCTCCTGCTCTTTCTGGGCATAACCCAGCAGAGCACTAGCCACTGGATCAGATGATGTCAGAGAGATCGCATCATCTTCATCCAGCAATTCACTCTCAGTCACAGCCGACGAGTGCGAGAAGGAAAGCCCCCTCTTTAACTCATAAGCCAGCTCCGCCCCCTCTTAAGCCAGCTCCGCCTGCGAGCCCCACGAGCTCATTCTCCTCCGTGCCTCAGCAACAGTGGGTCTTGAGCCGCGGGAAGCAGACGGCTGTCCCTCCTTCCTCAAAAAGAGAGATAGACGAGTGCGGAGCTTTCTCATAGAAAAAAGCTCACAGTGCACGCAGATTGCCCTCTCGAGGACATCGCATGCGTGCTCCTCGCCCCAAACAAAAGACGCAAAGATCATGTGTGTCATCAGGTGTCAAGTAACGAGGACACAGATACACACATCTCTTAAATGCCTTGCTAGTGCTCGCCATAGTAGAAAATCGTTTCTTACCAGTAGAATTCACGCTTCAAAAAAAAAAACAGTCACTGAAGACGAAGAAGAGAATGACGTATTTTCTCAGCGCCCCTTTATACTGTGGTCATGCCGGTAGTGACGTCATAGGCCGGCCAACATGTGGTGCTTTTGTATATATGCTTCAGGCACGGGTCACGCTGACGGCGTTCCCCATAGCGACCCCTAGAGGACGCAGTTCAAAGTTCCCTCGAAAGGGAAACGTAAAGTCTGGGTTATTATATGGTACATGGTAGTTATAATAAAGAAATCTTATATTACCAGATAATTCAATCTCATTCAATGCTCCTTATGATGGTTAAATGTGCTCTGATTATCTTTAATGATTAAACAATAGTTTGAAACAAGACATATGGTTTGTAGTTCTGATTATTGAGGTCCATATCTGTCCATCTTCCATGCTGCAAATACTCTACTCGGGACGGGAGTGCTGGATGATTACTGACAGCAGTGGTATCGGAGTAAAGAGCTTCAGAGAACTTTCTGGGAACCTTCTAGGAACGTAAATAGAACATTTCCATTAGGTTAGGAGAACATTCTGGGAACCTTAAGAGAACTTTCTGGAAACCTTCTAGGAACGTAAATAGAACGTTCCCTTTAGGTTAGGGGAACGTTCTGGGAACCTGCCAAGAACATTCCCAGAAGTTTCCCGGAACGTTACCCTAACCTAAAGGGAACGTTCTATTTACGTTAAGAAAGCTTTCCTGGCTACCCAAATGGTAACGTTCTTGAGAATGTTCTGAGAATGTTCTGGGAACCAAAAATTGTTAGCTGGGATATAAGTATTTCTTTAATTTTTGCACATGCTTGTTTAAATGGAGGAAGACGAACTTGAAAGGACTGTTGAGCCCATAATAAGTGCAACTGCTTATGTATTTGAGCCGATACGGCAAGGGGGCCGAGCATTACTGCCGTTACGGGTGGAAAAAGTTGTGAACCTGCTCTGATTTGGGGTGAAGAGCTGGCTGCTTCATAAAACTAGTTTACAGCTTATTTCAGTAATTCTGACTTATTTTCACTTGATTTGGTTTCTGAAAGCAAAATTACCAAAGCTCAAGCTCAGTCACTGTGGCAACTTATGCTGAGAAACTAACCTGGGGCCTGTTCCATAAAAGACGCTAAGAAAAGCGGGGATTAAAGTCCAAAACCTGACTTGAAATAGCCTAACAAATCAATCGGGACTAAAGCGGTTTCATACACTAAAATTTAAGTTCACACAATCTCACTAATGCGATCCAGGTTCAGTCAGTCAGGATAATTTGATGTGCACGCTTATTCTTAAGCAGCCCTTAATGTCGATCATGGATCAAATCGATCCACCATGGCAAACAGCGAATATTTGTGTTGTTTAATGCATTTGAGACATTGTGTTTTCCTCAGTGCATAACTGACACGTCACATGCATATTTCTCATCTGTAAATGTTAGAAAGTAATGCAAATATATCCATTTTGCTGTCAGGAGTGGGCGAGGCTTAGCGAGCGCTGCTGAGCGCATGTGCGTTACACAGACGGGCAGAACAGAATAATAGAGCAAGAATTCTGAATAAAATATACATTCTGCTAAAATATTTGTTGTTGGACATTAAATGTGACACATAGAATTTTAATCCTACATATAAGTGTATTTTTATGATAGCAATAACTGTAAATCAAATGTAAGCTGGCTAATGCAGCCATACTAGCTCAAATGAGTTAAATGTGTGTTCCTCTTATCAGTTAAAATGTAGTCTGATTTCTATTATTTATTTAAATTTTTAATTCAGTGATTTTAACTTTTGGTTTAGTGTTTTTAATGCTTTAAAGAGCCATTTTAGATTGCAATGTTTTAATGTTCTAATAACCATAAAAGGTGCAGCTGTCATAAATTCAGAGAGAAAGGCTGCATGGCTAGAAATTGCTGATCAACTAAATGCGCAAGTAGCAACTATGTTAAAATGTCATTAGCCTATTTTGGGAACAATACATTAAATACAGTTGGTTGTAGCCTATTTTTTATTTATTTGATTATTTAAGGTGTATTTTCTGTATACTTTTATTTTTGGACTGATAATAAAGTCAACTAATTGTATGTGAGAGAGTCGGTGGTAATATCAATGCGTTCCTATTGGTCCTTGTTAGAGGAATTCAGCTTAGCCTGACAGTTAGCCTGCTCCTGACCAGGTTAGTTTCCCAACATAAGTTGCCACAGTGACTGAGCTTGAGCTATGGTAATTTTGCTTTCAGAAACCAAATCAAGTGAAAATAAGTCAGAATTACTGAAATAAGCCTGGCTTATTTGGTAAACTTGTGTTATGGAACAGGCTAACTGTCAGGCTAAGCTGAGCTCCTCTAACACTGACCAATAGGAAGGCATCGATATTACCACTGACTCTCTTACATACAATTAGTTGACTTTATAATTAGTTAAAAAATAAAAGTATACAGAAAATACACCTTAAATAATCAAATAAATAAAAAAATAAGCTACAACCAAATGTATTTAATGTATTGTGCCCAAAATGTAGGCTAATGACATTTTAACGAACTTACTTGCACATTTAGTTAATCAGCAGTTTCTAGCCATGCCTTTCTCTCTTAACTTATGACTGCTGTACCTTTTATGGTTATTAGAACATTAAAACGTTGCAGTCTAAAATGGCTCTTTAAAGCATTAAAAAAACACTAAATCAAAAGTTAAAATCACTGAATTAAAAATTAAATAATAGAAATCAGACTATTTTAACTGATAAGAGGAACACACATTTAACTCTTTAACTTTAAAATGTAATTTCCAACCACAAATATTTTAGCAGAATGTATATTTTATTCAGAATTACTGCGCTACTACTCTATTGCGCTCCATCTGTGTAGCGCGCCTCGCCCACTCCTGACAGCAAAATGGATATATTTGCATGACTTTCTAACATTTACAGATGAAAAATATACATGTGACATGTCAGTTGTGCACTGAGGAAAATACAATGTCTTAAATGCACAATTCTCTGTTTGCCATGGTGGATCGATTTGATCCATGATCGACATTAAGGGCTGCTTACATTTCAAATTATCCTGACTCATTGAACCTGGATCGAAGTAGTGAGACTGCGTGAACTTAAAATGTCGTTTATGAAACCGCTTTAGTCCCGATTGATTTGTTAGGTTATTTAAAGTCAGGTTTTGGACTTTAATCTCCGCTTTTCTTAGCGTCTTTTATGAAAACAGGCCCGGGTCAGAACCAAATCACGTTTACGTGGATACTCATCAAAACAGCCATTAACATAATACACTGTGCATTTGCTTAAACAGGCAAGAAAGTGGACTCAATTTGGTACTCGCGTGCAGTCCGAGACGAGCGCTTTGTGTTTTGTGTGTGTGCGCGCGCGCGCAAAGAAAGGGACATTCTAAAACGCTTAACGTGGTTTAACGTACCTGAACATCGACCAGGGAAACCCAAATTTCTGTCAAACCTTACTTGTAATAAACACTATACTGTCAAAAGAACGAGCCCTTATTCCACAGATAAAGTGAATAATTTCAATGTCCCCAAAGAAACAATCTGTACGGCGCGCATAGCCTACCGCATTGAAATATCTTTCGTGCTGACTCGCAATTTAAATGGCTTAAAACAGTTTAATGTTTAAACTGACAAGGCTTAAAACATGCGAGAATACTAGCCCGATCATTCAGAGGTGATTTATAGCTAAAACACTGCATTCTACTATTAGCAGGTTTTACTTAGAAATGGTGATCGAGCCAGCGTAATGCAAATATGTCTGAAAGGTCTGACATAACAAGGTGTCACATGGACGATATATGTAACATTGTTTGTTTACATCACGTTAAGCCTCACGCTATGAAAACTATGTTTGGGATAAAACTTAATGATCAAATCTCTGTGAAATTGGCCTAGACAACGTGATATAGATATTTATGTTGACTATTCGTCCAAATTATGGTGAAAACCAAAATACTGATGTTTTAAAATAACATTTATGTGTTCAAAAAATAAAGAAATGCCTATAGGCTATACTTTACTGGCCAACGGAGCGAACCAACCCCAAGCGGTGATACTGCAAGATGGCGGCGCCCTTGCTCTAAAGTCTATAACAAAACATCCTTTTTTTTCTTTAAAATGGTTTCATTAATCGTGTGTGTAATATACTTTTTAACTAAAGTGAAAATCTTTACTAAATAATGCAAACTTGACTGGCTGCTTCACTTCCACTTTAACATCTTGTTAACATTTCGCAATTCTGCATTCCTCGCAATCCTGAGAAGTCTCAAGAAAAAATTCAGAACTGTGAGATAAACTCAGAATTTAGAGAAAACAAGAAATGTGAGATGCAAATTCTGAATGCTGAGGGAAATCAATTCAGAACTGAAAGAAAAGCAGAATTGAGAGATAAACTGGGAATTGTGAGATAGGCCTTTGAACTCAGAATTGTGAGGGGGGGGGGATCAGAATTACGAAATATAAACTCAGAAATGCAAGAGCCAAAGGGCTGAATTGTGAGATTAAAAAGTCATTCGTTCATTAATTAATTAATTAATTCATTAATCCTTGCGTTCGTTCGTTCATTTGTTTGTTTAGTTATTTATTGTTTATCCCGTTTAATCCCAAATTTTTTCCCACACATGAAAATATCCAAATGATGTGCACCCTTTGAAATAATCAATAATTCTTTTTTGAATTTTTTTTTTTTTATGGTATAGGTCACAAATGTGTAGCCTATAGCTTACTGAATTAACATATTTCTGCAGTCATAAAAATTGTGATTATAGCCCAGCTATTTTAAACTGTTTGATCACATTCTAGGGCTACTATTATGCATAAAATAAAACCGTTATATAACAATGGTAGGAATATTGAGATAAAAGACAAAAAATACAACCATCAACGTTTTTCAAAATTGTTACGTTTTGTAAAATATATCATCAAATTTTTATATTATTGCTACCAGTATTACAACATCAATATTGTAACTTATTTGTAACATTTGAACTTTTAATTTAGATCAATATTTTGTCATTGCAACATTTTAGTGTAATTTTCCCTAACAATTGGATTTATATTATAAATTCACTGTTATCCCACCGGACACTATTGTGACCATCAAGATGTTTACTCATTCTATGACCACACTCAACAAAACTGAATATATGTAAATTCATATATTAATACTAGACACCTTAAAGATAATGTGTACAAAAATCTTTGTCATATCTTTGTTAACATACTTTACTAGCCTTTCGTTTTGGAGCAAACAGGAAATAAACTGCTCTGGGGTCTCATTTACAAACGTTGCATGCGCACAAAATGGGCATATAATATGCGTAAGCAATTTTCCACGCGCATATCCCGATTTATAAAAAAATAAAGTTGGCGTAAATATGTACGGACGGACATTCTAGACCATGCGTACGAACTCTTTTAGAGTGAGAATGAAGTAAACGATTTTAAACTGTTTTCATTTCGATATGCATTTACAATAAATATTCCACTCTAATTAATGGTGATAAGCACTGAAATTGCAAAAAGTCATTACGCAGAAGTTAAACAAAATTAGATTTAGACATAGGTCTATAGTGGATGCATTTAATCACTTTTCATGTGCATCCTATGTTTTAATGACAGCGAGGAGTGCTATAGGCCCACAATAATTCATTTTTAAACTAAACTGCAGATCTCAAGTTACGAGGAATTTTTATTTATTATTAGGGGTTCGAGCACGAAGTGCTAGAAACCCTATTGTAATTGTTAGGATTTTTATTATTAGGGGTTCGAGCACGCAGTGCTAGAAACCCTATTGTAATTGTTAGGATTTTTATTATTATTATTATTATTATTATTATTATTATTCCGCCGTAAAACGAATCGTGCAGCCCAAACCGTAAGGCCTAGAAACTTGAAATTTGGCCAGATCGTAGAGGTCAATTTGGGGAGAACGTATCAAAGTCTCAGCCCAATTGGCCAAACGGGGGCGCTACAGCGCAAAAACCAAAAATTTCAGACATTTTTGGCCGTAGCTCGTACACCGTTTGTCGTAGTCACAAAATTTTAACATCGTTGCGATCCTTGCGCCAGCCCAAAAAAAAGTGCACTGAGCCAGATTTTCTCTAAAATGCACGGTTTTTTCGCAAAATTGAGCTAAATCCTGGAACTACTTTTGCGAACTAGTCCTAGGTTTTTCACCCGATCGGAACCAAACCACAGCAGAAATATTGTAGGGACACTGAATACAAAAAGTTATCAAAAAAAAGTTGAAATTTTGATTTTCGTGCGAAACGGTATGCCAATTAGCGTCTATGCTAACGTTAGCCAAATGTTATTTGAAGCATAACTCTGGAACGGAATGAGATATCTTAACCAAACTCGGTACACGTATGTATGAGCTCAATCTTTGGTCAAATAAAAAAAATTGCGAAGCTTTGCCACTTGGTGGCGCTGTAAGACTGAAAAAACATAAAAACAGTTATAACTACGCGACCGTTAGTCCGATCGACTTGAAAATTGGTATGCAGCCTCTTGATCCGAAGGGGCAGGAGTGTATATGAGGTCATTCGCGTATCTCAAAAAACATGGCCGCCATCGGCCAACGAAGTTTGAGCACTTATTAGACAAGCTTAACGGAGGTCGATCGGAACGAAACTCATTGGGCATGTTCGACTCACGGCCCTAAAGGTCTGTAAGAATTTTGAAAGAGATTGGCCACTAGTTGGCGCTAACGAGTTTTTTGGCTCTGTAATCATGTGGTGTTTAACGTATCCACACAATATGCATATCATTTGACAGATCTCCTCATGATGAGCAACTTTGCCTCAAGGACCATTGCTGTCAATCAAATGGTTAATTAATTATTCAGAAATATGTCAAAAACCTACTTTTGCGAACTAATTCCTGTTTTTTTGCCCGATCGGAACCAAACCACTGCAGTAATATTCTCTGGACTGTCTAGATAAATAATTATCGAAAAAATGTTTAATTTTGTCCTTTGGTTAGCTATAACTGGCTCATTTCAAAAAGGGGGCGTGGCCACACATACCCCAAAGCCTATAAAACCTAAACAAAAACTTGAAACTTTACGAAAGTTGGTGAAAACATGTGTCACATGACTCTTAACAATTATGAAAAATTTCATGGAGCTCGGAACATAGGTGGCGCTATAACAGTAAAAAAAGCCATCAAAAACACAATAATTCAATTGTACACCAACCTAAATCTTAACAAATCGTTCATATATTCACACATCCATTAGTTATTCATATCATATGATAGATCTCCTCATTTTGAACAACTTTGCCTCTAGGAGCACTGCTATCAATCGAAGTGTTATTTAAATATTCTCAAGTATGTTCAAAACCTACTTTTGCAAACTAGTTCTAGGTTTTTCGCCCAATCGGAACCAAACCACTGCAGAAATGTTTTCTGGTCAGTGATCATCAATAATTATCAAAAAAATATTTAAAATTCAGCTCGCTTTCGCAATGAGGCCCCAAAATGTTTAAAAGTCGCGGGCGAATTTTACGAAACAGGCTATAACTAGTGAAGGAAATGGCATATCTTCACCAAACTCGGTACACATATGTATTAGCAGAAACTTTGGTCAAATAAAAAGAATTTCGCTTATCCGCCACTTGGTGGCGCTATAATGTCGAAAAAACTATAACTGGGTAACCGTTTGTCTGATCGACTTGAAATTTGGAATGCAGTGTCTTTGTCCAGAGTGGCTCAACTGTCTACGAGGACATTCACGTATCTCAAAAAACATGGCCGCCATCTGCCGATGAAATTTAAGCACCTATTTGACAAGGTTAACGGACGTCGATCGGAACAAAACTCGATGGACATCTTCGACTCAAGGCCCTAAAGGTCTGTAAGAATTTTGAAAGAGATCGGCCACTAGTTGGCGCTAACGAGTTTTTTTGCTCTGTAATCACATGGCGTTTCACATATCCACACAATATGTACATCATTTGATAGATCTCCTCATGATGAGCAACTTTGCCTCAAGAACCATTGCTGTCAATCAAATCATTCATTAATTATTCAGAAATATGTTAAAAACCTACTTTTGCGAACTAGTCCCTGGTTTTTCGCCCGATCGGAACCAAACCACTATAGTAATATTCTCTGGACTCTCTAGATCAATAATTATCGAAAAAATGTTGAATTTTGTCCTTCAGTTAGCTTTAACGAGGACATTTAGTAAAGGGGCCTGGCCAAGTTTACCCCAAAGCCTATAAAACCTAAACGAAAACTCAAAACTTTACGAAACTTGTTGACAACATGTGTCACATGACTCTTAACAACCATGCAAAGTTTCATGGAGATTGGACCATAGGTGGCGCTATAAAAGTTAAAAAGGCCTCAAAAACACAAGATTTCTATGGAAAATGACCTAAAAAGAGAAGACTTGCAAAAACTATTGTCACCTATCATTTATTTCAAATATCTATATCTGCAACAAAATGTGTGTGCATGTATGTGAGTGTGTGTAAGAATGCTTATTGATCATTCATATGATAGTTTAACAGTTTCTTTACTGTGTGTGTGTGTGTGTGTGTGTGTGTGTGTGTATGTGTATGCTTGTTTCTTTGAGCCTATTGTCCATTTTCAATGTGTTTAACTGTCGGCTAAACGTCCAGGTTGACCTAGACCCTGCAATTGTACCGCCTTAAGGCTCGAACCCCGGTAATCGCTGCTTGCAGCTATATTTATTATTATTATTATTATTATTCCGCCGTAAAACGAATCGTGCAGCCCAAACTGTAAGGCCTAGAAACTTGAAATTTGGCCAGATCGTAGAGGTCAATTTGGGGAGAACGTATCAAAGTCTCAGCCCAATTGGCCAAACGGGGGCGCTACAGCGCAAAAACCAAAAATTTCAGACATTTTTGGCCGTAGCTCGTACACCGTTTGTCGTAGTCACAAAATTTTAACATCGTTGCGATCCTTGCGCCAGCCCAAAAAAAAGTGCATTGAGCCAGATTTTCTCTAAAATGCACGGTTTTTTCGCAAAATTGAGCTAAATCCTGGAACTACTTTTGCGAACTAGTCCTAGGTTTTTCACCCAATCGGAACCAAACCACTGCAGAAATATTGTAGGGACACTGAATATCAAAAGTTATCAAAAAAAAGTTGAAATTTCGATTGTCGTGCGAAACGGTATGCCAATTAGCGTATATGCTAACGTTAGCCAAATGTTATCTGAAGAATAACTCTGCAACGAAAAGAGATATCTGCACCAAACTCGGTACACATTTGTATGAGCTCAATCTTTGGTCAAATAAAAAAAATTGCGAAGCTCTGCCACTTGGTGGCGCTGTAAGACTGAAAAAACATCAAATCAGTTATAACTACGCGACCGTTAGTCCGATCGACTTGAAAATTGGTATGCAGCCTCTTGGTCCGAAGGGGCACGAGTGCGTATGAGGTCATTCGCGTATCTCAAAAAACATGGCCGCCATTGGCCAAACAATTTTAAGCAGCTATTTGACAAGCTTAACGGAGGTCGATCGGAACAAAACTCATTGGGCATGTTCAACTCATGGCCCTAAAGGTCTGTAAGAATTTTGAAAGAAATCGGCCACTAGTTGGCGCTAACGAGTTTTTTGGCTGTGTAATCACGTGGCGTTTAACATATCCACACAATATGCATATCATTTGATAGATCTCCTCATGATGAGCAACTTTGCCTCAAGAACCATTGCTGTCAATCAAATCGTTCATTAATTATTCAGAAATATGTCAAAAACCTACTTTTGCGAACTAATTCCTGTTTTTTTGCCCGATCGGAACCAAACCACTGCAGTAATATTCTCTGGACTGTCTAGATAAATAATTATCGTAAAAATGTTTAATTTTGTCCTTTGGTTAGCTATAACTGGCTCATTTCAAAAAGGGGGCATGGCCACACATACCCCAAAGCCTATAAAACCTAAACAAAAACTTGAAACTTTACGAAAGTTGGTGAAAACATGTGTCACATGACTCTTAACAATTATGAAAAATTTCATGGAGCTCGGAACATAGGTGGCGCTATAACAGTAAAAAAAAGCCATAAAAAACACAATATTTTAATTGTACAACGACCTAAATCTTAACAAATCGTTCATATATTCACACATCCCTTAGTTATTCATATCATATGATAGATCTCCTCATTTTGAACAACTTTGCCTCTAGGAGCACTGCTATCAATCGAAGTGTTATTTAAATATTCTCAAGTATGTTCAAAACCTACTTTTGCAAACTAGTTCTAGGTTTTTCGCCCAATCGGAACCAAACCACTGCAGAAATGTTTTCTGGTCAATGATCATCAATAATTATCAAAAAAATATTTAAAATTCAGCTCGCTTTCGCAATGAGGCCCCAAAATGTTTAAAAGTCGCGGGCGAATTTTACGAAACAGGCTATAACTAGTGAAGGAAATGGCATATCTTCACCAAACTCGGTACACATATGTATTAGCACAAACTTTGGTCAAATAAAAAGAATTTCGCTTATCCGCCACTTAGTGGCGCTATAATGTCGAAAAAACTATAACTGGGTAACCGTTAGTCTGATCGACTTGAAATTTGGAATGCAGTGTCTTGGTCCAGAGTGGCTCAACTGTCTACGAGGACATTCGCGTATCTCAAAAAACATGGCCGCCATCTGCCGATGAAATTTAAGCACCTATTTGACAAGGTTAACGGACGTCGATCGGAACAAAACTCGATGGACATCTTCGACTCACGGCCCTAAAGGTCTGTAAGAATTTTGAAAGAGATCGGCCACTAGTTGGCGCTAACGAGTTTTTTTGCTCTGTAATCACATGGCGTTTCACATATCCACACAATATGTACATCATTTGATAGATCTCCTAATGATGAGCAACTTTGCCTCAAGAACCATTGCTGTCAATCAAATCGTTCATTAATTATTCAGAAATGTGTTAAAAACCTACTTTTGCAAACTAGTCCCTGTTTTTTTGCCCGATTGGAACCAAACCATTGTAGTAATATTCTCTGGATTCTCTAGATTAATAATTATTGAAAAAATGTTTAATTTTATCCTTCGGTTATCTTTAATGGGGTCATTTAGTAAAGGGGCCTGGCCAAGTATACCCCAAAACCTATAAAACCTAAATGAAAACTCAAAACTTTACGAAACTTGTTGAAAATATGTGTCACATGACTCTTAACAACCATGCAAAGTTTCATGGAGATTGGACCATAGGTGGCGCTATAAAAGTTAAAAAGGCCTCAAAAACACAAGATTTCTATGGAAAATGACCTAAAAAGAGAAGACTTGCAAAAACTATTGTCACCTATTATTTATTTCAAATATCTATATCTGCAACAAAATGTGTGTGCATGTATGTGAGTGTGTGTAAGAATGCTTATTGATCATTCATATGATAGTTTAACAGTTGCTTTACTGTGTGTGTGTGTGTGTGTGTGTGTGTGTGTGTGTGTGTGTATGTGTATGCTTGTTTCTTTGAGCCTATTGTCCATTTTCAATGTGTTTAACTGTCGGCTAAACGTCCAGGTTGACCTAGACCCTGCAATTGTACCGCCTTAAGGCTCGAACCCCGGTAATCGCTGCTTGCAGCTATATTTATTATTATTATTATTATTATTAACGAGAACAAAGATCATGATGTGCACTTACTTCGATATTAGCCTGTGGTGGACACAGCTGGATACGGTGGTCTAGCGGTCAGTCCATTGTCCGGTTTGAATAGGACCAATGATAATATCTTACTGTACAACCACAGCTGCACGGACGTGCTGATGTCGTGTAAAGGCATCTCCAAAACATTACAAAAAATACCACTGTATTTGAAGGATACCATTAAAGGAAAACGGTAATATATGCACATTTCCTTTTTAAAATACTTTCAGTAATTCGCCGAGTCAGACAATTGCATTTACACTGCAAAAAAAATATAGGCCTATTATATCAGCAGTTTCCAACTGGCATAAAGTTGGCTTGACGTTGGACGTTCGATATTCACATATTTAGGGACCGTCTCTAAAGTTACATGCTATATTGGTATAATTTTTTCTAACTTCAATAGCATATGAGCAGAATGACTTACAGTCATAAAACAAACTGTAAACTGTTCATCTAGATGTCAACTATAATGCACACCTTTTACATTTTTGATATTTATTAAAATAAACTGTAAATTATATGTAAAAATTGCTATTTTTCACAACCGAATGCCTCAAATGCAAATTTAAAGCTCAATAGCATTTGAGGAGAATGACTTACAGTCATAAAACAAACTGTAAACTGTTCATCTAGGTGTAAACTATAATGCACACACTGTAAATAATGACCGTGATTTTAATGGTAAAAAAACTGTGAAAAAGCTACGGTAAAAACCTGTTAAATGATTAATGGTAAGTTCCCCTAATATATACGGTGAAAAACTGTAATAGACATTTCAGACAATTTTACGGTGAAATACCGCTTTTGGAAGTGAAAAAGAATGTAAAATTTACAGGGAAAAACGTAAATTGACATTCCCAGAATTCCCTGCATTGCATTTCAAATTTAGTTTGAATTTGATGTTTTTTCTTTGAAATAACTAGGTTTATTCTTAGTTTTTTCTTATCAGTTATGTTTATTAGGGTTGTATGTTACATCTAATGTTGTTAAATTAATGTTTATTGCATATTTCAGTTTAATGAGTCTCACCATGATGGTGTTTAGTGCTTGTGTGAATGACACTGTGCACCTTCTATATATGTTATTATTTAAAAGCTGCTTGTGATGGGCTTTAGTTCATCATGTGACTTTCTCATCACCACCTGCATTTGGTGGTTATCAGTGTATTTCAAAGGTACAAAACAGATTTCAGTACTTCAATAGGTTGGTATATTAACATTATATCAGTTAATGAAATTACGGTATTTAACTGTAAATTTAAGTTAAAACCTAAAATGTTGCTACCGTATATTTTACGGTAGAATTCTGGCAACCACAGCTGCCATTTTTTTACCGTAAATTTTACAGAATAATTTTTTTACAGTGCACCTTTTGCATTTTTGATATTTATTCAAATAAACTGTGAATCATATGTAAAAATTGCTATTTTTCAGGGAAAGGAAATAATCAAAAAGTTTAAAATAAAGTATCGGGTATGGATAGGGTAGGTGTAGGGACTATGGAGGGATTTTGTCCCAATAAGGTGGCATCCATTTGATAATTTGAATTAAAATAAAAAAAATTACACTCAATAAGTTATTATTGCATACTGATTTATAATGTGTTACAATGCTGAGGTGCAGATAATTGCCACTATTTTCAATAAGTAATTAGCAGAATATCCTGCTATTTTAACATAGTATAAATAGAATCTAAAGGCACTTAGCATAATCAGCCTTTTTCGCAATGAGACCCCTGGTCATGTGACAGTTTGCACTAATCACGTGAAACTGAACATATTTGATTGAAACACTTTAATTCCTTCCATATTTGCAGGAAGTGCACTAAAATATCAGTCATTAAGGTTTTTAGATCTTTAGAAGGGTTATTCCAGGAAAGAAACAGGCTTCTATAATTCCTCAGATTTTGCTTCTGAATACAGTTTGAAAATGAAAAGGTCTGCTTCTGTAATTTTGCTGAATATTTAAAGTTTGAATATTGTCTTTTGAGAATGGACTCTGGGCTTTTTAGACAAAAAGGATCATTATCACGTAAAGTGGTAATTTAGGTGTTGCCATGCTGTTTTAGCATATATGGATTTCACAACAACCCTTTTTATTTCACAAAATTTTTAGTCTTAAAGGAAACACAGAAAAGTCGATGATAGTTCAAAAATATTATCTGTCTCACTAAATGTTAAAGGTGTTTGTACTCAAATCCCTAACAATACCTTCCATGTGATCCTCCAGTTTAATGCTGTTTATTGGTGTGGTGTGTTGCCTGTGGCAACTGAATGCAGATCGTGAGAGCTCATGAGTCTGCTGTGATTCTTTATTCATGCCACCAGAGATTACAGTCAGCTCCTCTGAGGAACCAGTGACTAAAACACACCTGTGCGTGTCTTCCTCATGCTAGGAGGCGCTCTGTGTTGTGATACTGAGCTTTGTCTGAAAGCCATGGTGGTCAAATTCTTGCTCTCAGCGGCAAATAATGTAACTGGGGCAGAGATGTCCTCCTCACTTTCAAACTTTCTGTGTTTCTTTTCATGTTTTAAGGTGGGTTTGAGCGCTCAAACAGACACTTTTATAACACTGCAAAACTATTGTGTGTTTTATTGTCATACAGTCATATTGTCATATTGTCATACAGTTTACATATTCTGACAACAGAACAGGATTATCTTGCTTTTTGTATAAAATAATTCACTATTTTATATTATTATGTTAGTAAATAAAGCCAAAAATCCAGATAAAATATACCAAATATAATATATAGCAAAATATTCAGCCAAAACTATGGAGCTTATAATATGACAAAACTATTTGAATTTGAATTGTGTAAATTTGAATTATTGACAAGTGTAATTTAACAAAACTGAATATTATGTGGCATTTAACATAGTTCTGAGTTTTATTTTATTTTATTTTATTTATTTTTTTAAACTCGAATATGGAACATTTGAAATTTAACACAACTGATTTTTTTTTATGGCAGTTTTTTAGCGGATTTTTTTGTTCTGAATTCTTAGACTGCAAATATCCAGTTTTTAAAAATACAGCTGCAAGTTTTCAAGATGAAGAAGGAATTCGGAACATCAAATTCAATATTTAAAATTCAAAGCGCAGAAATTCAGATCGTACAGAAAGTAGGTCAGAGGTCATCCACAGGGAAGAGTAGATGAGCTCCGAAAAGTCGAACGAAGCATTTACTGCCACCAGGAGGGGACATGTTCGGTTCACTTAGGCTAGTTTTGCCATAGTCATATTATGTCTATGAGTTTTGCTGTGGCCACGACATATTAACCTGTGGGAGCGTGATAATATCTCGTGACCACGTGATGTGAAGTTGAAGGAACAACATCCATTTCTCGTGGCCGTGAGTTTAATATGTAAACAAACCTGCGTGACCATAGCAACCTGGGATTATCAGAGATCGATAAAACATTTTTCTCCATTCCACAGTCTTGTAAATCCGTTAACTGATCGTGTCTCTTTATTTAATATTTGTATATTATTATTATAAAACTGTATAGGCTAATAATAATATTATAATTAACTGGTTAGGGCTATATTTTTATATTTATTGTTAACTTATATGCTTATTTCCCTTTCAATTCGTGTAGAGCTTTACCTAATTAACATTCTGTATAATTATGCTAGTATTATTAATATGCTACCATATTTTGCAAATACTGTAAGCACCTGAAAATTATGCCGATAAAGTTTTGACTTTATGATTGTATTTACGCCCGTATGTGACAATGAGCGTGTTGTGTTTTCAAACTACGCAAATGATTCATTCCTCAACGAAACATATTTCTAATAGTCTAATAGTCCTGCCGGCTAAATAAATTAAATAAATGTTAAATTCAACCTTTAAACTTGCACTTCCAGTAAAAATTCCCTTAAGTCATAGCATAATCAATCGGGGTTTACAGTAGGCTATTATTATTCAGAACGTTAAGTAAAGAGATCAAAATGAAGAGATAATAAATCAAATGCATAACAACGAATATAAAAATATAATTAATAATAATAATAATAATATGCAAATATTATAGAAAAAGACGAATAGTTAATGGACTTGGGTGGATATAAATGTTTTCTTGTGGGCCTGTTATTATATGTACTTTATGTAATCCTAGGGATGCTTGATTCTGACTATGTGCAGACATTAAAAATAACATGAATACTGATTATGATAATGATGTTTATTGTCATTCTTCTAATTGTAGTTCAAAGTGTAACAACAAATTACATTTAATCTGTTCATAGTGCAATATGTAACAAGGGAAATGACATTGCTAGTTAGCACTATATGTCAGACAAAAAAAAACCATGAGAATATAAAATATGAACAGTAAATGCAATCGTGGTGCAGAAATTGGCAGCAGTGTTTTATCTTATTAAAGAACAATGGTAGGTCTTTTTATTTTCTCGATATCCATTGAAATATGAAGGGCAGTTAAAATAAGGCATCTATGTTCAGCTACAACATGAATCATAATAAAATGTCACTAATATTTTACACATATGATTCAAGTATAAATGTTTTGTTTGCAGCATTTGTTTTATTCCGGCTAACTAACAGCACTATGAAAAAGCCCTAAAGAAATGCAGCTACTGGCATGATAGTTGAGAAAATTCCCTGAAACACTGTTAATACATTTAAATTCACTTACATGCATTAATAGTAACATGCATTATATAC
This sequence comes from Acrossocheilus fasciatus, assembly GCA_036784905.1. Classification (NCBI taxonomy): domain Eukaryota; kingdom Metazoa; phylum Chordata; class Actinopteri; order Cypriniformes; family Cyprinidae; genus Acrossocheilus; species Acrossocheilus fasciatus. The sequence goes on from CM071938.1 coordinate 28,418,899, forward strand.
ATTTAACTAAATTAGCCATAAATCCTGTAATGTTTTCACACATGTGTCAGATTCCTGGGCTTTACATGATGCTGTTTAAGCAGGTAAATACATTTAAACATTGTACATTTTAGTTTTCTCAGGTTACAGGTTTTTGTTGTTGCACAACTCTACACCTCTCTGGAGACTGAGGTAAGCATATACTTGAAAACTGACAAAAGTAAATACACTACTGTCAATAGTATATGGACATCTACTGTACACAACACAATGTACAATAATGGCTTATTACGTGTAGTTCTACACAAAATGATAGAATATAGCCACATTTAACCTGACTGACGGAAGTATTAGATAAATTGAAAATGGTGGCTCAGCGTCACCTTAAAACAGAACTTCAAGAAAGGCCATAACTAGTGTGTGTTTATGAATATTGATTGGCTTTTTTACTTCAATATACACGTCTGTCAACAATGGGCGTTTCTGAAAGCCCATTCAGAGGGTGAATCCTTATTCCTTTGTCCAAATATCATGTGACTTTAAAGGGCATATATTATGCTCATTTTTACAAGATGTAATATTCGTCTTGGGAGTCCCCAGAATGTGACATTTCAGCTCAAAATACCCCACAGATCATTTATTAAAACATCTGGAAAATGCCATTGTTGGGGCGTAACTACAAAAGAGCTGTTTTGGTGTGTATCACTTTAAATGCAAATGAGCTGCATATTCCCGCCCCGTCTTCAGAAGAGGGCGTAGCATATACATCTGGAGCGCAGCGCTGATCAATTAAAATACCTCGATAACGTCCACACACAAATATGGTTAAAACGCTAAGCACTATAACGACATGACATTCTCAAAGCAGTCTGGAGAGAAATGACCTGTGCAAACATAAACGTATTTAGCTAGATTTTGAGGCCCATTACCTTCAAAAATAGAAGTAATCCACTGCGTCCTCAGCAGCTCAGATGTTGGGAGAAAATGAAGACTCTCATGTTCAGTCTTACATCCAAACACAAAACACCAGGATTGCTTTACGAGACATTGTTGACACTACAGCTGCTCAAACACGGAAAAAACGGAGGACAGCGTACAACCGCTGAGGACGGAAACTATGCAAGGCTGTCAGTCAGCTGCCGTGGGCAGGGTCAAAGCATTGTGATGTTATATGGCTTAGAGAATCAAAAGTGCAGGCCTAGTGAGACTGATTTGGTTTAATGGGTGGATTTTTATCATAATAGGGTGGTTCACACACTGCCAACACACATTTATGTCCAAACACCATGTAAAAGTGGATTTTGCATAATAGGTGTCCTTTAATACGAAAACATTTTTCTGAAAATATGGAGGTAGTTTTTTTCCCATAGGTATGATTCAACAGCATTTTCTACTGCTACTAAAGAGCAGAAAGAGAGTGACATTAAGAAGTAAGAAAAAAAGACACACTTTTTTTTTCATTGGAAAAGAGTGTTAACAGGGATACAGTACGTAATATATTTAATAATAATAAAAAAAAATTGTAATATCCATCCATTGCACTTAACTTAGACTGAGTCCTGAAAGAACATGTCTCATCATAAACTATTGAAGTAGTAGTATAACCTATTAGTTCTCAGGCCAAAATTATTATTCTTCTTTTTAAGGCTTGGATTTTGTATGAATCTAATGAACAGCTAAGTGTTTGGTTCTATATCCCTTGAAGTGATAATTCAGGATTTTGGAGCAACTACAGGAAGTTGCTGCCAGAGGACTTTCCTTTGTTAATGTCAAACTGGACACCAGAGTCACTGGAGTTAAGGACATCCGTGGAAATGCTGCTCATAACAGGCGGCTGCGACTAGAAAAAGACAGGTAAGAGTGTGAGACAGAGAGACCTTGGGAATATGAAATGTGTCTAAAGGCATAAAGGTTTACTTTTTCTAACATTCATTTTCAGCAATGTGTGGCACATTTTCTGCAATTTATTTAAAAAATGTCAAAATGTAACATGAGGCTGTTGCTGTAGGCCTGGACAGTTAAAGACTGTACTGGAAACAAAAGCAAAATCTAGAATATAGCCCAAGATATGTTTACTCACAGGCAGATGTTAATAGAAAAAAAATAAACAGTAAATACTATCATATGACCCTTTTAATGATTTAGCAGGCTGTCAAGGGTAGAAAAAGATTAGGTGTTACCGCAGGCTGAGGTGTGAGCAGTGGGGCAGTTGGTGGCAATTCCTTCATATTCATCCCTGTGGGTTCAGGCCCAGGAGGAGCACTGTTCATTACTGGCGTATAGTTCTGAGGACACACACAGTATCATGTTATACACATGTATACTTTCATGTTATACAAATATATATACACAAACAAGCACATACACATAAAGAATGACTAAATTAATTTGAATGGATATTTTAATGCAAGCGACTTTGAAAAAGTAACAAAGAAGAAATCACATATAGTAAATGTACGTTGATTAAAAAATTGATAGAAAGACAAATATTAGTAGAATTGCAATTGTATTATGAAAAACACTTAACCCTGTGTTCACTGTTAGACATTTCTGTAATTTCTACAGTTATTTACTGTATATCACCCAGTAAAATACTGCAAATTCCCTTTACAGTAACTAACTGTAATACCCTTTGCATCATGGGAATTTTCTGTGACGTCAGACCCCACATACAGAGACTTATTGTATTTTTAAAATTGCTGTATAGTACTGTATTTGCTGTAATGGCCTCTTTGGCGCCATTCTAATGAGGTTGTTTTATTTTCCTCATTTCTTACATTTGGATTAACACAATTTGCCCAACACCTTGTCTATAACGTCACAACACCTTGGGACTGACCAGAACCATAGTGAGAGAGAGTTGCGACAACTCCGTTGACTCCAATGAACCGTTTTTTTTTTTTACAACAATGGCAGATCATGGAGCAGCTCAATATTTCCCGGAAGTTAGCGCTCATACTATCAGCACCGTAGAGATGCAGCAGAAGAGACCGCTGTGATGAACTTTTAAAAGGTAAGACATTTATAGAACAAAATTGTATATTATCAGCACAGTTAATCAAATTACCTTGTGCTTTAAAACAGATAATTATTAGATTATTCCTCAATTAGTAGATTTACGGGATGTTATTCATTCTCTTCAGGCAGTTTATATGTTGTTGGTAATTAAGGCTTTTAAATATGATTTCTGCTGCTGAGAAGTTATTTAATAGATTTAGATTTATTGCAAAGGATGCTGATGGGCCTGAGTGAGATTAAAAAGTTTAAAATAGACGAGTAGTTTTCATTTCAGAATCATGCTAGGCTAAATTTCCAAAAATGTACTATATACCACTACTATATTATAGACGTAATCACAATAAACCTGTACTGTATTACTGTATTTTATACTTAAATGTCTTAGGTACTGTAGAAGTACTGTAGAAGCACTGTGTTGAAGGAACAGATGTCACAGGACTGAAATGTGATGGAGCATCACTTAACCATTTCTCCGGTGTTTTTCTCCTTCTCTATCTAACTCAGAACAAGAACAACCTGAAAACTCCCTGTAATGAGATATTACCCTCACAGTGAGTCTCTTCACTGGGTTTGGCAAGTCTTTCCCTGTTCTTTGTGAAAAAGTGCCAGTTCCCAAGTATGATTACATCACATTTTGTTGGTGTAATCTATAGATTGCTCCTGCTGACTATATCCAGCCTCTTATGAAGACTTCAGATGACCAGCACCTGTGAAGAGATGACGCCAGCCCTTGAGAGGACTTCAGATGAAGCTGACTCTGAATAAACATACAAAACTGATCAATTTTCCTTGCATTGTAATCAACATGATCAAGTCATGTAACAATTGCTTTAATTTGTCTGTTGAATACATGACATTACTTAACTGCATGATTTGTATATAGGCTAATTTTAGAACATTTCTGTCATATGAACATTACTTTGACACAGTTACGCCTGTTAACAGAACTCTTATTTGTAATATAGAAACATTCATTTTCTGTAAAGCTGCTTTGAAACAATGTGTTGTTTTTCTCCTTCATCATTTTTTTCTCCTCTCCATGTCAGTAGGGAAACCATACATTCAGACTCCTTTCTGTGAGTGACTGGAGCACTCCCATGCAGCACAGTAAACTATAGTGGAGACTGTTCAAGGACAGCATGCTTTATAGTATGTAAATAAGTGCATTTTACCATGCTAACATAAACCTAAAATATGTTAACATGGCAGGTAAGGATAGCTGACCACATTAATCCGCAAATATTAGCGGATTTTATCTTTTAAAAACAACAGTGATACAACTACATGTGTATACTACGCATACATTATATTTATATATTATTTATATAAATAATGTAAATAAATTACTTTATAGTCTACAAATAGCCAAAAATCGCAGTTATGTCTCACTATAGTCACTAACTCAATGTATTTGCCCACCATGAACTTTCTGGAACTATTTGAGGTCTATGAATCACGTGACGATCGAGCGTTCCGAACTTCCATTGTCGCAACTCTGTCTCTCTATGGGTCTGGCACTGACTACACTGGAGGGGTTACACTGCTTGTTGTAATGATTGGAAAGTCCGTTTGTACTTCGTGTCAGAAACAGCACTAGCGCTTGGAGTGCATCTGTACGTCAGAAATATACCGGGACATCACTTCACTGTCCGCATCCACTGTAGATAGTACATATAATGTACTACGCAACTCGCGTCTGAGGAAGACAAGGAAGCACCGGGGCAGCGCCGCGGTTTTTCCCAGGGATGAACCCGCAAGAGTGGAAGAGTTCCGGAGAACATCTACGCTGTTTGTCGATGCACTTTACTAGAGAATAAGACCAGCAAGCAAGGTAAAAATATATGAACGTATGTCTGTGTGTTTGTATCAGATTTTTGCACACCAGTTTAACCTAGTAACATTTACCCGTCAACATGGTGATAACAACCATGGTAAACTGCGCTGTCATTTAAAACGACTTTTGCCAGCTTATTGAATTAAGTTACCGAATTAAAATTAGTTTTAACGAGCAACGCTTATCTTACATTAACATTAGGTTAACTAATGTGAAATTTTAATCAGGTGTTAGTAGTTAATGTTGGCCAGTAGCCTGAGAAAATAAAATCCTATGTTAGATAAGTTAAACAAATTTTATGGCTAGCTGCCTTTTCTAGCTTTAGAATTAGTTTGTTATAGTTTTTAATGGAATTTAAGATTTACTGCATGTTTTTGTATTTGTGCTTTAAGGCAACTGCAATGAAGCATCAAAAAAGACATGAGCAGGCCAGCCACCCTGAGACTGATAATTAATGGTAAGAGAACAACTATGGTTTTGAGAGGTTTGTGTACTCTATATGAGGTGTGCCTTTTAAAAGTGAGTCATTTCTACTTCTTGTTTTTCAAAGAAGACATTTCTGTCATTAACAAAGTGGAGAGTGAGCAAAGGTGGTGGCCACGTTTTGGAGCAGCACCTGGGTTTTGCAGTATGTATTCTCTGGCTGCTTGTCTTTTTTTCCCATTATGTTTTTGTTGCCTAAAGATTCTTTGTGAGGATGAATCCAGAAGACACAACATAATGCACTGCAAAACGTCCTAAGACAGGAGAAATGTTGAAGATGCACTGTTCCAGCATTGGAAGACTATATTTTTAAGTGTTATACATGCAATGTTTTAAATAAAGCATTTTATATTTTGTAATTATTGTGTCTGTTTTAATTGAATGCCAGTAAAAATAATAGAGTAAAAATAAAATGAATTCTATATAAAAATTAATCAATCTAATGAAATCTATATTAAAATGAATGAATTACAGTAGTATACTGATGAATTAGATTTTCTTTCAGTAATTTACTGTGAAACAGTACAATTTGCAACTGTAACTCAAATACAGTTTACTACTGTAAATCTTAATTACAGTAACTGTTGCCAGTAAGTTACTGTAAAAACCCTTTGAAATGTCTAACAGTGTTGTCCCCTTCAGAACCATTAATGCATTTTAAACTGCTTTTATCTTTACACATTATATTACAAATAAACACATAGAAATAAATGTAAAGCAAAGGATGAAAAGCAAAGAGATCTGCAAAAGATTTTGGATGTACCACAGGTGCAGAGGGGTTATACTGGGGTGGAGGGGCATTCCACTGGGGCGGCTGAGCAGGGGGAAGTCCAGGTCCAAAGTCAGGAGGATAGACAGGGTTTTGAGGCCCATACACAGGATAAAAGCCCTTAAAAAGAGAACATGCACAAAATTGATTTTTACAGTTTACCTATCAATAAATTTAAATAAATAAAACTTTACTGTACTCACTGCTCTCCTTGCTTTCATTTTTTTTTTAATCCTGAATTTTGGAATTAAATTTTGCATGGCTATACTGGTCCACCAGATAAAAACCAAACCACAATTCATGTTGGTCTTAGGGACCATGCACACAGAACATGTTTATGCATTCCACTGCTTGCTTTTACATTGTTTTTCTATGTAAACATGCATTAGATGGATGTCTTTTTGTCAGATGCTCTCGTATCTAGCACCTTTTGCGGCAACTCACACGACACATCATTCCAAAATCATGTCGTTCGAATACACTTTTCAAAAAACAGGTCTCAGACCCTGCATTATTTTTCCCATTCTGCTATTCTAGAGCTAATTAAATGATTTGGAACTTGTATTGAAAAGTTTCAAAAGTTGCTGCCACCTCAGGGTGAACTTTTTGTAACATTCTTTATTTGTCACTTTGGGTAGAAGGATCTGCTGTCGATCTCGGTGTATGTGAACTCACAGGGTTAGGAGGAACAGCAGGTTGTCCGCTCGACTCTGGTGGATAAGGATAATGAATCTGACCTTGATCTGGATGAGGCGGATAACCAGCAATGTAGCCCTTTAGTCAGAAACAACAAACTATTAGTAGTATTTACAGTAATTACAATGTGCACCAGCTACAATCACTAGATTATTCTAATGTCGCTTAGCATGGTTCTGTCACAAAGTGTTTTTTTGTTCTTTATTGATTTTGTTTGGCTTTTTTGTTTACAGGACAGTAGAGAATGGACAGGAAAGTGCAGGGAGAGAGACAGACTTTATTTTACCTGGCCAGGGTCTCCAGGACCTACAGGACCAACAGGACCAGTCACAGTGTTGCTGCAAGGTATAGACACTGGTTCGGTATTGGACTGCCCTGTTTGTGTGTATGATTTAGATTTCCGGCAGCTTTTGCAGATTCTCTTTCTGCAGCAGAAGCAGATTCCTCCAGGAATCCCAAGCAGCAGCAGAGCTAGGAGACCTTTATTAGGCGCAAAGTCACGTTTATCTACAAAAATATTTGGAGAGAAGAACAGACATCAAGAGATGTAGTAATGCATGAAACCTAGTTCTCTAAAATAAAATCAGCAAATTGTATACATACAAACATTTTATTTGAATATACACTACCATTCAAACATTTAGGGTCAGTAAGATTTCTCTTATTGTTTTGCAATTCGTCTCTTATATGCTCACCAAGGCTGCATTTGTGTATCAAAAATACTGTAAAAACAGTAATATTGTAAAATAATATTGTGACGAGCGTCCCGACACATCATCAGCGTTGCCCTGGAGACGGACACGAAACACCTGCACCTGCTCGTCAAGGCGGAGTCGGCCACACCTGCACCTCGTCAGCCCGCGGCCAGATAAGCCGCGTGAGGCTGCACGAGGGAGAGCTTTACGCCGAGGCTGAAGACTAATGTGTGTTGTCTCTTTTCCCTTTCCTCAGAAGCCAGCGAGTGACCGAGCCGCTCTGACGAGAGCCCACGCCTAACTCACCGCACCACGAGGAAACGCACAAAAAGAGCACCACTTCACGCCAGCCTGACACCTTTTCACCTTCAACTTCACTTATTGTTAATAAAATCCACCCTCCGGGGTACTCATTTGAGCTCTCCTTGTCGCGTGATTCTTCCACCCCGTCACAGTGGTGGAGAATGCGGGCATATTTGGAAGTTTCACCGACAAGTGATCTTCACGGCTAATCCCACTTTTTTTTTCTTCTGTTTCTGCACTTTCAGACCGGCGAGTACTCCTCCCCCAACGATGGAAGAGCTACTCCAACAACTAACCGAGGTCAGCCTGCGCCAACAACAAATTGTGGAACATCTGGCGGCCCGACAGGGCCAGGCTGACCAGGAAATCGCCGCTCTCCGCACGGCCGCCCGCCAGCGCGTTCCGTTACCAGACCCCCGTGTACAGGCCACCCAGTTATTGCCCAAAATGACGGCAAATGATGACGTGGAGGCCTACCTCCAAATGTTTGAAAACACTGCAACGATGGAGGGATGGGATCCGGAGGAGTGGACCCGCGCACTGGCGCCACTATTAACTGGGGAACCCCAGTGAGCCTTCTTCAGCCTTCCCACAGCCGTGGCTGAGAATTATGAAGCCATCAAGCAAGAAATCCTAGCCCGGGTGGGGCTGTCCCCAGTGTGCGCGGCCCAAGCGCTGCATGACTGGGCCTACCAGCCGCAACGTCCAGCGAGATTACAAGTAGCCGAACTGACTCGACTGGCCCAACATTGGCTGTTGGCTGGGGCACCCACAGCTGCTCAGGTAACGGAACGCGTCGTCATCGATCGCCTCCTCAGAGCACTCCCACGTCCACTTCGGCAAGCCGTAGGCATGAGGAACCCCACCACGACGGCGGAACTGGTGGAGGCGATCGAGCTTGCCGAGGCGGCCCACCGGCGGGAAGCAGGGGAGAGAGTACCGCCGTTTCCCCGGAGGGTGGCTCCGGAGCAACGCACGCCGGAGGGTGCCTCACGACCAGTAGAGAGGGCGGTGGCCCCCGAAGTCCTCGACGTGTCGATGCCCACCGCTCCATCTTCCTCCAAAGCCCGAACTTGGTGGGCAGGCTGTGTTCTCCATAAAGAACTTCCTCGAGGAGCCCCGTCAGCTGAAGTCCAGATCAACGGCCGCCCGTATCAGGCCGTCCTCGACTCGGGTAGCGCGGTCAGCCTCGTCCGAACCAGGATCCTGCCACCGCCTCACGGGACCAAGACCCTCCTTCCCCTGACTTGCGTCCACGGAGATACACGGGAGGTGCCCGTACGGCGAGTTACCGTTTCCGCGGCCCCAGGCGCCTGGCCGCTGGAGGTCGGACTTGTAAAGGACCTACCCGTGGAAGTGTTGCTGGGACGAGACTGGCCTGGGTTCGAGGCCCTCCTCCGAGTCGCAACACAGCCTGCCTGCCGCAATGGGGGCCGCCGTTGGCGGCGCAACGTCAAGAAGTCCAGTAGCCGCCCCGTTCTCTTGGCCTCCGACACCGGGAGAGATGGTGAGTCCCCCTCCCATGACTCTAACCTCTTTTATGATGTGTTTCAGCAGGTGTCGGGAGGGGGCTCGTTTGGCCGGGCCCAGCGCGAGGACGACCGCTTAAAGCACTGCTGGAATCAGGTCCGGGTCCTGGAAGGAAAGGAGGTCTGGCCTAAGCCCCACCCTCTCCCCCACTTCATCGTAGAGAACGGCCTACTCTACTGTGTCGCCCAGCGAAGGGGGGAAGAAAAAAAGCTGTTGGTGGTTCCACGCACTAAAACGGAGACGATTCTGCATCTGGCACACGCCCACCCCTTGGCGGGACACCTCGGGGCGGGGAATACCATCAACAGGATCCGGGACAGGTTTCAGTGGCCCGGTCTAGAAGCGGACGTACGACGATTCTGTCAAGCCTGCCCGGAGTGCCAGAAAACCTCGCCAAACCGACCTCACCGCTCATTCCCCTGCCCGTTATTGAGGTACCCTTCGAGCGGATCGGGATGGATCTGGTAGGCCCGTTGCCCAAATCGGCCCGGGGACACGAACACATCCTCGTCGTGGTAGACTACGCCACCCGGTACCCCGAGGCCATCCCACTCCGAAAAGCCACCGCCAAAACCATTGCACAAGAGCTGTTCATGCTTTTCAGCCGGGTCGGCATCCCGACGGAGATTCTGACCGATCAGGGAACACCGTTCATGTCCCGGCTAATGGCTGACCTGTGCCGCCTGCTCCGGGTAAAGCAGTTGAGGACCACCGTGTACCATCCCCAAACGGACGGACTCGTCGAGCGATTCAACCAGACCCTCAAGCAGATGCTCCGGCGAGTGGCAGCAGAGGACAAGAGGGACTGGGATCAGATGCTGCCCTACGTCCTGTTTGGGATACGGGAGGTCCCCCAGGCGTCCACCGGCTTTACTCCGTTTGAGCTCCTTTTCGGAAGGCAACCTCGTGGGCTGCTCGACGTTGCTAAGGAGGCATGGGAACGACAACAGCCGACCCCACACCGGTCCCTGGTCGAGCATGTCCACGAGATGAAGCACCGTATCGACCGTGTCATGCCATTAGTCCGGGAGCACCTGGTCAAAGCACAACAGGCCCAAGCTCGCCACTACAACCGAGCAGCTCAGCCCCGGGGGTTCCAGGCGGGCGATCGGGTCATGGTGCTGGTCCCCACCTCAGCTTGTAAGTTTCTGGCCGCCTGGCAAGGCCCCTACACCGTAACAGAGAAGATAGGTCCAGTCACTTACCGTGTGCGTCAGCCGGGGAAGCGGAGCCCGCAGCAGATATACCATGTAAACCTCTTGAAGAAATGGGTGGGGACCCAGGAACAAGCAACTGCCCTTGCCGCAGTAACGCCCGTCATAGTGGACACGAACCCGGACCTGTCGGCGACGCAGAAGGCTGAGCTGCAACACCTGATCGGTCAGTTCTCGGATGTGTTCTCCTCCGTCCCCGGGAAAACCCAAGTGGTCCACCATGACATCAGGACGCCACCAGGCATAATTGTCAAGCAACGGCCCTACCGGATCCCAGAGGCTCGTCGGCAGGCTATCGAGGAGGAAGTCCAAGCCATGCTAAAGTTGGGGGTGATTGAACCATCGCGCAGCCCGTGGTCCAGCCCCATAGTCCTGGTCCCAAAGCCGGATGGCACCCTCCGCTTCTGTAATGACTTCCGGCGCCTCAACGAAGTTTCGGAGTTTGACGGCTACCCAATGCCCCGGGTGGATGAACTGTTGGATCGTCTGGGAAGGGCCCGATTCATTTCCACCCTGGACTTAACTAAGGGTTATTGGCAAGTCCCCCTTACAGAAGACGCCAAGCCGAAGACGGCCTTCTCGACTCCCTCCGGCCACTGGCAGTATCGGGCCCTTCCCTTCGGCCTTCACGGGGCCCCAGCCACCTTCCAACGGCTGATGGATATTATTCTCCGACCGCACCAACAATATGCCGCAGCATACCTCGATGATGTAGTCATCCACTCGGAGCGTTGGGAGGACCATCTAGACCGTCTGCGGAGGGTGCTCACGGAGCTGCGCAAAGCTGGACTCACGGCCAACCCCCAGAAATGTCACCTAGCGCTCGCTGAAGCCAAGTACCTAGGATTCCGGGTGGGCCGCGGTCTTATCAAGCCCCAAGAAAAAAAGGTAACAGCGGTGTCGGAGGCCCCGCGGCCCCAAACGAAAACCCAAGTGCGAGCGTTCCTGGGGTTGGCCGGATACTACCGCTGTTTCATCCCCAACTTTTCCTCCATAGCTGCCCCCTTGACAGACCTGACCAGAAAGGGGCAGCCCGAGCGCGTACACTGGACACCCGAAACCGAAGAGGCGTTCCGACACATCAAGCAGGCGCTCACGGAGGAACCGGTACTCAGAGCCCCCGACTTTGGCTGCCCCTTTCTGCTGCAGACGGACGCATCCGAGGCAGGGTTGGGAGCCGTCCTGTCCCAGGTACAGGAAGGTGAGGAACACCCTGTCTTATACATCAGCAGGAAGCTGACGAAGGCCGAGAAGAACTACGCGACTGTCGAGAAAGAGGCTCTAGCCATCAAGTGGGCAGTCCTGGAGCTGAGGTACTACCTGCTGGGCCGGAAGTTCACCCTGCTCACCGACCACGCGCCCCTTCAATGGATGGCCAGGGCGAAAGACACCAACGCCAGGGTGACGCGGTGGTTCCTCGCGCTCCAGGACTTCTGTTTCACCATCCGTCACCGGGCTGGAGCCTCCAACTCCAACGCCGATGGACTTTCTCGGCTGTGGTCAGCCTATGCAGGTCTGTCAAGGGTCACTCCCCACCCACCCCCTATCTCCCCCTTATTGTTGCCTTTTGTTTCCACCAGGACCAGGACAACGCTTAGGGGGGGGGAGTGTGACGAGAGTCCCGACACATCATCAGCGTTGCCCTGGAGACGGACACGAAACACCTGCACCTGCTCGTCAAGGCGGAGTCGGCCACACCTGCACCTCGTCAGCCCGCGGCCAGATAAGCCGCGTGAGGCTGCACGAGGGAGAGCTTTACGCCGAGGCTGAAGACTAATGTGTGTTGTCTCTTTTCCCTTTCCTCAGAAGCCAGCGAGTGACCGAGCCGCTCTGACGAGAGCCCACGCCTAACTCAACGCACCATGAGGAAACGCACAAAAAGAGCACCACTTCACGCCAGCCTGACACCTTTTCACCTTCAACTTCACTTATTGTTAATAAAATCCACCCTCTGGGGTACTCATTTGAGCTCTCCTTGTCGCGTGATTCTTCCACCCCGTCACAATATTTACAATTTAAAATAGCTGTTTTCTATTTTAACACATTTTAAAATGTAATTTTTTTGGCAAAGCCAAATTTTCAGCAGCCATTACTCCAGTCTTCAATGTCACATGATCCTTCAGAAATCATTCTAATATGCTGATTTGATGCACACAAAACATTTCTTATTGTTATCACTGCTAAATTTTTTTTTTTTTTTTTTGGTGGAAAACGTGATACATTTTTTGCAGTATTCTTTGATATAATAAAGTTAGACAGAACAGCATTTATTTGAAATAAAAATGTTTTGTAACATTACAAATGGGTTTTGATCCATGCATCCTTGCTGATTAAAAGTATTAATTTATTTTACTAAAATATGTCATTTTAAAAGATTTTGAAAAAAAAAGTACTTTTCTTACCAACTAGTATCATTGTATTGTTTGAGACGAGTCTTCCTTTGAGATCGGTGAGCTCGTATCTGCCTACATCTGATACATTTACATTGAGAATCTGAATGGTTTCTCTGTTCACTTTAAGCCGGTTGATGTAGTCTGGGTGGTTCCGTCCCACAGGAACTCCATTCTCCACCAGGGTGACAGATGAATAATTGCTGTAAAAGTTAAGTGTGGCATCACTCTGCTTGAGTCCAGCCAGAGATATGCTCAGAGTTTCACCTGCGATACGATCAGTGACTTCTCTGCTGGCTATAAAGGAGAGAAGGACAGATAGTGAGGATATGTGGACAGTCACAGAGATATTATTCTGAGATAGAGGTTTAAATTACTACTCACTCTTGACCTTTACTATATAACTGGAGATAGTTGAACCAAAGTGATTGTACAGGGTGTAGCTTCCCTGATCGTCAAACGTAACATGTCTGATTCTGAACGTCCAGCCCTTAGTGGAGCTGCTCACTTCGCCTTTACTGGGTTTACTTTGCCGGAAAGATAAACTTTTGTGTTCCCAGATAGTAAGTTCTTCATGCTCATCAGCACTAACAAAATCCAACCTTTCTGTCCTCTCAGGAAGATCCAGAGTAAACTGATGGCCGTGGATTACAAGCCTCTGAGATATTGCAGAGACTGACACTGAGGGAGAAATTTTCTTTAGAATGGCATGAGTAGTTCTTTTTAACTGGCAGTTAGCATTGTGTAGGCTGTTTATTTAAATGAACACATGATTCAACTTGTCCTGTTATTCTTGTGCATGTTCAGTATGGTTAATAAGCAAATGTTATAATACCTGCACAAATAGCAGTTGCAAGGAGGGTCCAAATACTCAGCATCTGTCTGAGAAAAGATCTATCAGTATTGCAGATAGATTCTGAAAACACATTACATTAAAACATCAAATTTTTCCCGCACTCTAAAAATACTGGGTAAAAAAAAAAAAGCCATTTGGGTTTATTTTAGCCCAACGGCTGGGGGAATATAGTACAGAAAACATGTTGACATATGCCTGCATAAATCAGAATTATGGGTCGTTTAAACACCTTGTTCAGTGTATCTCCTGATCATTTATTTTTCTGTGTGCATCCAAACAAAAGTAATACTGGCTGATATGAAACCTATAAAGCATATCGTATCATATTTGATACATGAATTTCTAAGGTCTCTAAATTATCAGCATGATCAAAACTTTGCCGAAAAACTTCTTATACACAATCTATTACATACTTCTGTCATCTGATGGATGGTTCATACTGTTTTGCTAGTAAAAGGTCTAAAAACATCTTTAATTCTAAAAATGTCCACCTTTAGGGTGAGGTACTTGTATAAGTCTTTACTGATTTTTATAAAGTAAACATATGAATACCTTTTATATTGTTAGTAATATTTCTTAGGTTTACTTGATTATCCATACATCATTTTTTTTTTAGAAAAATCATGGTAAAATGTATAAAATATGATACATCAGGCTTTTAAAGAATGTTGAACATCTCTCCGTCATCAATTGTATCGCGCTGCATTATGTTTTTTGCCCCCACAATAAAAACTACAGAGCTTTGATCATAAAACTAACCATTTAAATAGCACCCTAAGACATAGTTTGGGAGATAAAGAGTGACAAGTTACATTTATATGCATTTTATGTAAGTAGTCTGTTTTTAAAAAAGTCAAAGTGATTTACATGACAATCTAGCATACGTTTGTGACCATAAAAACAAAAATATCTGCACCAAATAGCAGATCATTGATCTGTTTGGGCCTCTGCATAAAATCAATGTTTTTCTCCTCAAAAATTCTGTCTGATGCAAAACATAAAAACATACATGTAGATTTTTTAGTTTTAAAGATATCTCAAAAACAGGCTTAGTTATTTGTGAAAGCTTCAAGATCAAGTGTTAAACCACTCCAGGCTATCCACAAAACCCACAACTTATTCAAAATGAGCACGGACAGGATTCCTCTGCAAGAGAGCGCCCGACATTCAGCTGCAATTCGTGCTTCATGCGATCTTTAGGAAACGTTCGTTTATAACATACGGATGTTTTTAAGTAAACTGGAACGCCCTCACAAATGGCGGCTAATGGTCTGCTTTCCTGAAGGGTGTCAGATTAAATGATTGGCCCAGATTTTCAGTGACATCATTGTGCTAAGCGCGAAAGCACGAAATAATTAGATTTAGTTATGCAGAGAAGCCCAATAATGAAAGAAGAAACAACAACTACAGGTTATCAAATCAAACAATGTCACTATCTTATATACGTTAGCTTATTCATGTATGAGACGCATGTCTGCGCTTTTAACATTTTGGCTTCATCTCAACAATGCTTCGAAAAAACCTTAAACCAAAAAGCAGTGGGAAATGTTAGCAACAACTAAAGCAATGTTTGACAAAATATATTAGGCGCCTGTTAAAAATAGGAAGGTGACTGTGTTGACAAAAACGCTCACGCGCCTATTGCATGTGGTTTAATGTAGCCTAATTACTATTATTGTAAACAGAAAAAAGAAAACATATGTATTCGAATTTAAAACAACATCGTTTACAGACTTTGCGTAAGGAAAATGAGCTTTAAATCGCTAGCGTTAGGCTATTTTTGCAATTTTAACCAAGATGATATTCTTTACACAAAAAGATCATATAGCCTACTCACAGTTTCATTAATGTCTTGGCTGTTTCCGTTATAAATGTAGGATTTACAGCTCTGAAAGCGTGTATCAGAGCTGTAAATTGCTGTCGGTAGGAGTGTCCTGTGTGAGTTTAACTCAGCCCCCCTGCTGTCGTGCGGACAAACCGCCCCGAGCACATTCCGCCTTTTGTCTTCACCAACTTTGATGCAATGGACGATGCTTTTGTGAGGATTGATATGCGTGTGTAGGCTTGGGCTGAGTATTTCAAAGAAGAAAATATCGCAAGAAATGTGACAACTGTTGCCTGCTCGTCCCTTCTTGTGATAAATATGATCCATACCTTAAATTCCGAAGAGCAGAACCTTACAACATTGTTCCATAAATGTGTGGTAACTGACGTTTTTTTGTGGAACGCTGGTTGAGCTTTAGAGTATTTTTGGAACTTCAAGTAGCTAAATAATTGGCCAAGTAGCCTTCCTTGAACACCTTGGCTTTAACACAAGAATTTGATGTTGATTTAGTCATTTTAAAATAAATACAGGGGTAATTAACTGAGTCGTCACACCAATTAATTAATTTTATTCCTCAAACCTAATTCATATTCCCAGATATAGAGGAGACTGGGACTGGACTATCTATTTATGTTAGCCCTTCAGCTGTTCCTTCTATATTTCTGTAACAGCTAGTTGTCTCCATTCATAGACAAGTCCTAACAGAGGAGCACACCAATCCAGGCTGGCAAGTCTGCATAAACAAACCCAACAGGATACATATGTCAGAGGCGTGGCTAAAGGACCCCTCCACTCCCAGCATGCATCTGTCTCAGTGCAATGCTTATGCTCATGACTCATGAGTAATTTGTGGGAGGGATGCATATGCCTTGTTGCATATGCTTAAATACAAATTTAACAATTAAAACATAAAATAATGGTTAAGAAACAGTAGCATCAGTTCATTAAATATATAAGCAAAGTTCCTAAGGAGATTTAGGTCTGATAAAGAGGTGTTGTATGGAAGCTTGTTTCTGCCACAGGATTTAAAAAAAGGTTATTGTGACATATCTTGTTAAAATTTATCTTATCTTGTTAAAAATTCGCAATTCTGCATTCCTCGCAATCCTGAGAAGTCGCAAGAAAAAATTCAGAACTGTGAGATAAACTCAGAATTTAGAGAAAACAAGAAATGTGAGATGCAAATTCTGAATGCTGAGGGAAATCAATTCAGAACTGAAAGAAAAGCAGAATTGAGAGATAAACTGGCAATTGTGAGATAGGCCTTTGAACTCAGAATTGTGAGGGGGGGAAAAAAATCAGAATTACGAAATATAAACTCAGAATTGCAAGAGCCAAAGGGCTGAATTGTGAGATTAAATTAATAAATTAATTAGTTAATTAATTAATTAATTCATTCATTAATCCTTACGTTTGTTCATTTGTTTTAGTTATTTATTGTTTGTTTGATATCCCGTTTAATCCCAAATTTTTCCCAGACATGAAAATATCCAAATGATGTGTCATTAGTAACCCTTTGAGATAATCAATAATTATTATTTTTTATTTTTTTGGAAAAGTGTGTAAAAAATGGTGTTTTATGGTAGGTCACAATTGTGACCGGTGGGATAACGTGTAGCCTATAGCTTACTGAGTTAACATATTTCTGCAGTCATAAAAATTGTGATATATCTTAGCCCAGCTATTTTAAACTGTTTGATCACATTCTAGGGCTACTATTATGCATAAAAAACCCTTATACAACAATGATAGGAATATTGAGATAAAAGACAAAAAATACAATCATCAACGTTTTTCAAAATTGTTAATTTTTGTAAAATAT
Source organism: Acrossocheilus fasciatus (assembly GCA_036784905.1). Classification (NCBI taxonomy): domain Eukaryota; kingdom Metazoa; phylum Chordata; class Actinopteri; order Cypriniformes; family Cyprinidae; genus Acrossocheilus; species Acrossocheilus fasciatus. The sequence goes on from CM071938.1 coordinate 28,436,313, forward strand.
ATCATCAAATTTTTATATTATTGCTACCAGTATTACAACATCAATATTGTAACTTATTTGTAACATTTGAACTTTTAATTTAGATCAATATTTTGTCATTGCAACATTTTAGTGTAATTTTCCCTAACAACTGGATTTATATTATAAGTTCAATGTTATCCCAACGGACACTATTGTGACCATCAACAAGTTTACTCATTCTATGACCAAACTCAACAAAACTGAATATATGCGAATGCCTATATATTAATATGCTAGACACCTTAAAGATAATGTGTACAAAAATCTTTGTCATATCTTTATGTTAACATACTTTAAGACCTTTATCTAAATGTTAAAGGTGTTTGTACTCAAATCCCTAACAATACCTTCCATGTGATCCTCCAGTTTAATGCTGTTTATTGGTGTGGTGTGTTGCCTGTGGCAACTGAAAGCAGATCGTGAGAGCTCATGAGTCTGCTGTGATTCTTTATTCATGCCACCAGAGATTACAGTCAGCTCCTCTGAGGAACCAGTGCCTAAAACACACCTGTGCGTGTCTTCCTCATGCTAGGAGGCGCTCTGTGTTGTGATACTGAGCTTTGTCTGAAAGCCTTGGTGGTCAAATTCTTGCTCTCAGCGGCAAATAATGTAACTGGGGCAGAGATGTCCTCCTCACTTTCAAAATTTCTGTGATTCTTTTCATGTTTTAAGGTGGGTTTGAGCGCTCAAACAGACACTTTTATAACACTGCAAAACCATTGTGTGTTTTATTGTCATACAGTTTACATATTGTCATTGCTCCTCTTTTATCATCTGACAACAGAACAGGATTATCTTGCTTTTTGTATAAAATAATTCACTATTTTATATTATTATGTTAGTAAATAAATCCAGCTCTTCACACTCCTGCAGCTCTGTTGCCTGCATGCTCTGACGATCTTATCTTTGGCACTGCAGAGGCTGACTGTCAGATGAACCTCTGGAATTTAAAGGATCATTGCAGCCAACTTTCCTGTCACTCTGACCATTTCCTTTTTTGAGAGCATGTAATTGGCCACGGTAAAGTGTTCATAGTACTTCACTGATCTGATTTGTATGCCATTCTCATTGTTTTTAGTCTGTTAGAATTAACATACCTCACATATGTTAATTCATTCATAACATAGCGTACCATACCAGTAAATGAAAACTAAAGAGAATTTGATGTATTTTAGACATATATTTTAAATATATTATTAAATTAAAAATATTACATATTAAAATATATCGAACTGGTTTACTTTGATGTGCTTGCATGGATATCTTACATTTGCCATTGCAGATATTATTTTTACATTTTCTCTTTTTTTAATTAATTTTCTTCCAATTCTATTGAAATTGTATTAAATGAGGATTGCTTCTTTTGTCATTTGTCACTACTTGTTTTGTTACAATGAAATTGTCATAAATAAATAGTTTCACCATTGAACTGGCATGATTATTTCCTCTACAGGGATTGAATGCGTGCTTCTGAAGCTCTTGGCTTGTGTGCTGTAGCCAGTAGTCATAGTGCTGTAGCAGGTCTAATTCAGTGGCTGAATCACATGGCAATGACTGGAGCTGGAGTAATGAGAGGCCATGAGCTCAAAGATCTGCTGTTTACATCGCACAGCTTCAGAATACAACAGACCATGGGATCAAACTGTGGATAATTTTTTTCCACAACGACCACCTTGGATCTATCCATCTCTCATATACGGTAAGATCGGCATGCAGTTTAATGCGCATTTGAAGTGAATTAATTTAGAAAACACTGACCAACCATACATTTGATAAACACCGTTTATATAAACTAGGTGATTCACAAGCAGCTGAATCGCGTTTGTTCAGTTCACAGGATGTCCTCATTTATGTCGTTCGTCGGGTTTGTTTATGTTGCTACGCCATGCTTCTGCAGTAACGGGACACTGCCGCTGTTATTAGGCTAAGTGCTCTCCGAAAGACTCCATCGATTCCAATCATTCCACATCTTTATTAAATATGTAAAATGATCACTTTAAATGCTTTTAGCATGCACTGTGCCGAAAGACAATTAATGTATCTCTTTGTATAGCTTTCTGGTAAATGCGAGAAAAATCCTTTGCTGCAGTGTTAGCCTGCATTTTTAATTATTGTTTATAAAGGTGTAACTGTTTTAATAAATTATCTTTCAATACTAAAATCTTTAAGAGCTTTCATAGTTTATAGCATTTAATGTTACATTCTTATTCCCAAATGTGTAATTACGCTATTTCTCTTATTTCTAATAAGCCGATCATAGATGCCTTTGCAGATGAGTTTCAGATGACTCTAATTGAGATACTGCTTCTCTTTCATGACCTTATTCATCACATGAGCATGGGTGAATCCCCTGTGAAATCTCAATTAGATTACCAACAAACCACCATCACATGCAACCGATCAGTGTACAACCCTTATGCATCAAAATGAGAAGAAAAGCTATCCTAGATAAATATCCTCAATGCACAACAATGACCACTAGTCACTAGAAATGCAACAAATAAGCACACTTATCATGTTTGCATGATATATATGGATGTACTTATCTCTGTTACTTTTAGCTGTAATGTTTGTAATGTAGTTGTAACACATTATGTTTCAGGCTATGAATCATGGGATGCCTCTTCCGAAGTGAGGAGATGTGTCTGGTCCAGCTCTTCCTCCAGGCAGGTTCAGCTTACAACTGCATCAGTGAGCTTGGAGAGCTGGGTTTAGTCGAATTCAGAGATGTGAGTTTGATGGATACACTACTTTTCAGAAGCTTTTTTAAATTTATGCTTTTATTCAGCAAGGGCACATTAAATTGATCAGATTTGTAAAATATTAAAATATAAATATTATATTATATTACAGTACAATACAGATTTTACTGTATTTAATAATAATAACAATAAAAACAGTCCTGTTGACCATAAGAGACATCTTAAAAATTGTAAAAGGTTTACCAACCAAGCTTATGTCTAGGTAGAAATTTGTGCTCATATGCTGCCATCACATTTACAATCTGTCTTGCTCTTTTTCCCTCTTGTTCTGTCTCTCTTGAACCCATTCTTCACAGCTGAATCCAAATGTGAATGCCTTTCAAAGGAAGTTTGTCTCAGAAGTAAGAAGATGTGAGGAGCTCGAGAAAACCTTCAGTGAGTCTCTAAATCCAACCAGTGTTTAACCATATTATTATGTAATCATAAAATATTCATTTTTCAATGACCAGCTACCACTTCAGCAAGTATTATATAGTTATTTTAGTCACTCTTTGACACATCTGTCAAATATTTGTATCATAATCACTGTGCACATCCCTTCATGTTTTCCCTCTCCTCCATTCCGCAGCGTATCTGGAGCAAGAGATCAGTCGTTCTCTCTGTCCTCCTCTGAAAGGGCCTTTACCTACAGCCACACCAATCCCATCAGCCCCACAGCCTAGAGAGCTGCTCTCCATTGAGGAGGAGAGCGAGAGACTGGCCAGAGAACTGAGAGAGGTGAGAGGAGAAAAGAGAAGTAGGCTAAATGAATATCTGGTGTTCCAGAAAGGATATCATGTAGTGCAAGAGGTGATCTTGACCCAGTCTGCATGTAGGTATCAAGGAACAGGGACAGTCTACGTAACCAGCTGACCCAGCTCAGTCAGTACAGAGGGGTCCTGAAGCAGAGCATTTTACTACCAACCTCACAGGTAAAAATCTGGCTCTTAGCATGCTTACCTTCATGTCTCTCAGATATCTACCAGTACTTCTCATAATGTTCCTCAAGGTTCCACCTCCAACTCTTGAGGCCACAGCGCTATTGGACAGCAGGCAAGATATGCGTTTGAGGTGAGGACAATATCCATCTTAAAGAGAGTGTGATGAACATATTAATATTCTAAATAATTTTTTTCCATTCTAAAGTATCTTTTGAATCTCACTGAAGGATCCATGGATGTTAAAGGTTCTTCATGGAACCATCAATGCGAATAAAGAACCTTTATTTTTAAGAGAGTAGTGAGAAACAGAAATGTGAATGTTATGGTGCGGTCACATTAACCATGTTCTGGGCAAAATGGGGTCATTCTAATAGAAATCTGTGCATTTGGGAATTTCACATAAGGGCGAAAAAGTTGCCATCGCAGATTTCGCTCATTTTCAAGTTGGTCATTTGAGGAGTTCTGTGTGAGCTGTGCTTTATACATCTCCAGGCTGCTCACAAGAGACAATGAACCTTTTTCCCCTCAGAATATTGCTGAAATATCACTAATGAAAGGAATTTTCTAAAGTCACTTTCAACTTGAACATGAACACAATCTGCGTGGGAATCTCTTTGCCCTCACCAAAACTCGCAGTCGCACAGAGTTCTATTGAAATGACTGAAATTCACACACAAAATTTCACAGAGCAGCGGTAAGTGTGATTGCATCTTTAGGCAGTAAGTCGAAGTATTATTTTCACATTTCAGTTGTAAACAAGTGTGTAACAAGACACTAATAATGCTATTGACATCTTTCCTGCACAGTTTTGTCACTGGCGTGGTCCATCCGTGGAAGGTTCCAGCATTCGAGAGGCTGCTGTGGAGGGCTTGTCGTGGTTACATCATTGTAGACTTCTGGGAAATGGAGGAAAGGCTGGAAGTGCCAGACACTGTAAGAGAATTACATTAACTAAATCACATAACTCATTTTGATGAAACTGCCCATATACGCATGTTTTTCTTGATTACAGGGTGAGATGATTCAGTGGACTGTCTTTGTGATCTCTTTTTGGGGAGAGCAGATCGGGCAGAAAGTGAAGAAGATCTGTGATTGGTACATTTATAGTTTCATTTAATTTAATTGTGGCTTACTATAGTACACTTTCATGATATCACATATCTCTGTTTTCATAGTTTCCACACACATACCTTTGTGTATCCAGAGGGTTTGGAGGAGAGAGAAGGAATACTTCAGGGGCTGGAAAGCAGGATAGTAGACATCAAAATGGTGACTGGAATGTTCCTTTCATTACACAATGACACTCACTTTGAAATAAGACCAAGTAGTGGTATCAAAAAGTTTTCAGGCACTGTAGAATCACTTAAAATGTATGAATTTCATTGCTTTCAATAAAAAAAAACAAGTAGTGGTACTTTAAGGAAAGACCAGAACACAGAAAGTCTACAACTCTTTTTACTTTTGCAATCTGATGTGAGACAGAATATATAACGAGAAAAAGACATTATATACCATCCTTCAAAAGTTTGAGGTTTGTATGTTTAAGTTATGTTTTTTCAGCAAGGACATATTAAATTGTTCAAAAGTGAATTGTACGAAATATTTGACTTCAAATACATGCTGTTTTTTTTAACTTTCTATGCATCAAGGAATCCTGAAAAAAAAAATGGTTTCCACAAAAATATTAAGCAGCACAACTGTTTCCAACATTGATAATAAAAATAAATGCAGCAAATCAGCATATTACAGCCCGAATTCCAGAAATGTTGGGACGTTTTTTTAAATTTGAATAAAATGAAAACTAAAAGACTTTCAAATCACATGAGCTGATATTTTATTCACAATGGAACATAGATAACAAATGTTTAAACTGAGAAATTTGACAATTTTATACAAAAAAATGAGCTCATTTCAAATTTAATGCCTGCTACAGGTCTCAAAATAGTTGGGACGTGGGCATGTTTACCATGGTGTAGCATCTCCTCTTCTTTTCAAAACAGTTTGAAGACGTCTGGGCATCGAGGTTATGAGTTTCTGGAGTTTTTGGTGTTGGAATTTGGTCTCATTCTTGCCTGATATAGGTTTCCAGCTGGTGAAGAGTTCGTGGTCATCTTTGACGTATTTTTAATTTAATGATGCACCAAATGTCCTCTATAGGTGAAAGATCTGGACTGCAGACCAATTCAGCACCCGGACTCCTCTACTACGAAGCCATGCTGTTGTAATAGCTGCAGTATGTGGTTTTGCATTGTCCTGCTGAAATATACAAGGCCTTCCCTGAAATAGACATCGTCTAGAGGGGAGCATATGTTGCTCTAAAACCTTTATATAGCTTTCAGAATTCATAGTGCCTTCCAAAACATGCAAGCTGCCCATACCGTATGCACTTATGCACCCCCATACCATCAGAGATGCTGGCTTTTGAACTGAACGCTGATAACACGCAGAAAGGTCTCCCTCCTCTTTTGCCCAGAGGACACGGCGTCTGTGATTTCCAACAAGAATGTCAAATTTGGACTCGTCTGACCATAGAACACTTTTCCACTTTGAAACAGTCCATTTTAAATTAGCCTTGGCCCACAGGACATGACGGCGCTTCTGGACCATGTTCACATATGTCTTCCTTTTTGCATGATAGAGCTTTAGTTGGCATCTGCAGATGTCACGGCGGATTGTGTTTACCGACAGTGGTTTCTGGAAGTATTCCTGGGCCCATTTAATAATGTCAATGACAGAATCATGCCGATGAGTGATGCAGTGTCATCTGACGGCCTGAAGACCACAAAGGTCTTCGCCCTTGTTCCTTACGCACAGAGATTTCTCCAGTTTCTCTGAATCTTTTGATGATGTTATGCACTGTAGATGATGAGATTTGCAAAGCCTTTGCAATTTGACGTTGAGGAACATTGTTTTTAAAGTATTCCACAATCTTTTAAATGCAGAGCACAAATTACGAGTATGGGTCACCATACTTGGCCACACGTCACGTCCTTTCCCTTCCTTCCTTTCCTTTTTACGTACTCCTTCACAGATTGGAGAGGCTCTTCCCATCTTTACTTCTGAGAGACTCTGCCTCTCTAAGACATCCCTTTTATAGCTAAATCAAGTTACAGACCTTATGTCAGTTAACTTAATTAGTTGCTAGACCCCAAACTTTTGAACAGTAGTATATAATATTTTTTTTAATTTGCATTGATGAACTGTGCACAGAATATTTTCTAAATAATTAAAAAAGGAAAATGAAATAAAAACTGTATTTAACTATACTCTTGTCTGTCTGCAGGTGCTGTCTCAGACGGAGCAGTATATGCAGCAGCTGCTGTCTCGCTGCGTGTGTCAGATGCCACAGTGGAAGATACGTGTGCAGAAGTGTAAAGCTGTGCAGATGGTGCTCAACCTCTGCAGCCCTTCAGTAACAGAGAAGTGTCTCATTGCAGAGGCCTGGTGCCCCGTGGCCAAACTCCCCCTGCTCCAGAGCGCTCTGGTAGAAGGAACGGTGAGACGAGACTATTTAATAAACTGTTTTGCACAAAATATGTCACAAAAAAGTCAAGTGTTAATTTTCAAGTATTGAAGAAGTATAGAGGGCAAGGGATAGTAATGCAGGAAATCACTTATTTTCTCATTTACTGCAGGATTCAGAGCAGTGAATTCTGCAATAATTTGTTTTTTGTCCTTTCTGTTTTATAGAGAAAGAGTGGTAGCAGTGTGGACTCCTTCTACAACCGCCTTCCTGCACCCACATCTCCTCCAACACTCTTTAACACCAACACATTCACTTCCAGCTTTCAGAACATTGTGGATGCTTATGGTGTGGCCAGTTACCGAGAGGTTAATCCAGGTAACTCTCACACATAGTCACATTTAGTTAAACTTTAGTTAACTAAAGTTTGAGATAAACAACCTACGGAAGACATGGAAACCCATCCTAGTAAATGTCTTGTGTTTGTTCCCTTCTCAGCCGTGTACACCATCATTACTTTTCCTTTCCTGTTTGCGGTGATGTTTGGAGATGTTGGTCATGGTTTACTCCTGACATTGGCTGCTCTGTGGATGATTCTGGAAGAAAGAGACCCTAAGATGAGGAATAACACTAATGAGGTTTCTTTCAATTTCTATACACCTTAATATCAAAAGCAGTTGGGCTGCTTAATTTTAATTTTTTTCAGGAGTTCATTAATGAATATAAAGTTCAAAAGAGCTGCATTTATTGGAAATAGAAATCTTTCATAAAATTGACTTAGAAATACCTTTACTTTTGATCAATGTTATGCATTCTTTCTGAATAAACTATTTCATAAAAATAATCATTACCCAAAACTTTTGAACAGTAGTGTATCTGTCTGTGTTCTTTGTCTTCAGAATGCACTTCAGGTTTGTACAGAATTTTACACTTTCTTTTAGATTTGGCGTATGCTGTTTGGTGGGAGATATCTGATCCTTCTGATGGGATTGTTCTCCATCTATACTGGGGCTGTTTATAATGAGTGCTTCAGTAAAGGACTCAGTCCTCTTTCTTCTGGCTGGCACCTCAAACCCATGATGCAGCACTACAACTGGAGGTACATGCACACTATTACATCCAAGGCAAAGATGAACCATAAGGTAGATTTCAACAGTGTTCTAATGACAAGGATAGTGCAACCAAAACTTTATTGCTTTAAAAAGTTCATAACGGTATTAAGAGCATTAAGACATAAAAGGTCAATGTTTATATGTGAATAAAAGCCTAAATTAAATTTGTTCTTCATATAAAGTGACCATGGTTCTTCAGAAGACTTAGATTAAACCGCTCAATTAATATCAATTACTTTTACAGTGTCTTTACTGACTTTTTGAAGCATCAAAGTTTTGGTTGCGTAGACTTCAAATGGAGGGACAGAAATCGAAGATGAACTAAAGTCTTATGGGTTTGGAATGACATAAATGATGACACAATGTTTATTTTTGGGAGAACAATTCCTTTCGGGTATGTTTTTATGCAGAAATGAACTTTTAAAAATAAATCCACCTTGAAATATTCACTGGAGTGAACTGACAACCAGCTTCAAACTCCCCTATATCCTCCATCACTACACAAGATATGTACATCAAACCAGCTCTAAGCACTAAATAAAACTGCAAATACATATTTTTTTTCTATACGAGTGTCTCAAACAACCCTTTAGGCCCTTCTGCCTAGCTGAATGAAACAGAGTCAAAGCACAGAAATTCCTTTATTGCAGTGTTAATTCCTCCCCTTGGTTGTCAGGAAGTTCAAGACTTCCTTCCCTTTATGATAGACAAAGATCCTGCTTTCTTGGAATAAGACTGTTTAAGGTGTGGTCACATTTACCATTCTTTGACAAATTTTCACAGACAAAATGCATTTCACCCACAGAGCAGTGATTGTTGAACACACACACTTTGTGAACAAACATCTGGAGCAGTGGGCAGCCATTTTGCTGCGGCACCCGGGGAGCAATTAGGTGCCTTGCTTAAGGGCGTAACAAGTGTGGAAGAGAGCGCCATCTACATTTCTTACTGGTCCTGACACTCAAACTCACGACCTTCGAGTACAAGTCTGACACTTTAACCATTAGACCACAACTGCCCCTTCATAGTAATTTTAATAGGAATCTGTGCAATTGGCTAAAGATTCGCCCAAACACGTTTAACAATGGGTTCAAGCTGGACAAGCAGATTTGTCGTGTTGACCAACAGACAGTTGCTTGGTTTGAAAGTGTCTTCTGTGTGAGCTGTGCTTCATATCTAACTACACTATTGACAACAGACAATGGACACTAATGTGAACACACCTATACGGTGTAAAACCCATCACTTATACATCACTTCAGCTTGCCTGTTTGATCTCATTTTACACTCACACTCACTTGTTTCTTTTTTCTTCTGGATTGGTTCAGTGATGAAACTTTGAGGAGCAACCAGTACCTCACTTTGGATCCGAATGTAACTGGAGTATTCCAGGGACCATATCCATTCGGCATTGACCCGGTAACCAGGCCTTTAAGCAAATCACCCTTGTGTCTAGCTCTCACCGAGGTTTGGATTTGACTGTATCTCATTTCCTGGTCCTTAGATCTGGAGCCTTGCCAATAACCACCTCACCTTCCTCAACTCCTATAAGATGAAGATGTCAGTCATCATCGGAGTCATCCATATGACCTTTGGAGTCTGCTTGTCTTTCTTCAACTACATGTGAGTCATAAAGTAACATTCATTTTTGTTTACATTGATTTGCTTCATATCTCTGATCTGTTCTGTGGATTTTTTCTTGCCATTTTAATGGTATTTTTCCTCAGGTACTCTGGGGATGTGAGCAGCATGTTCCTGGTGCTGATTCCTGAGCTAGTGTTCATGCTGTGTCTTTTTGGGTACCTTGTCTTCATGGTGGTGTTTAAATGGATCGCGTTTGGACCTCAGGATTCAGACCGCGCTCCCAGCATCCTAATCCACTTCATTGACATGTTCGTGTTTGCTGAGAACCCAGACAACCCACCACTTTATCCAGGACAGGTGAGACATTCATTCAGTAAACTGATTCTTTCAACTTTTTGGTATTGTACTATGGTTTTCTGTCATGACTAATGTGTACATGTCATATCACTGTCTACAGATGATAGTGCAGAGAGTATTAGTGTGCTTGGCACTGCTGGCAGTTCCAGTGCTGTTACTAGGAAGACCTCTCTTCCTGTACGTCAGGCACAGGAATAACAGGAGAATGGTAAGTATTTTAGTCTGTTGTGGCATCTTTGATAAAATAATATTTATATTATATATATATATATATATATATATTCATGGCCAAAAATATCGGCACCCTTGGTAAATATATGATCAAAGAAGGCTGTGAAAATTAATCTGCATTGTTAATCCTTTTGATCTTTTATTTTCAAAATTCACAAAAATCTAACCTTTCATTGGATAATAAGAATTTAAAATGGGGGGAAATATCATTATGAAATAAATGTTTTTCTCAAATACACGTTGGACACAATTATTGGTACCCCTAGAAATTCTTATGAGTTAAATATCTCTGAAGTATATTCCCATTCATATTCACAATTTTGAGCACTCCAGGGTGATTATGAACATGAAATTATCCAGCCATGGCTTCCTCTTTCACAGAAATATAAATAGGAGGGAAAACAAAGCCCAAATTCCCTTAATCATCCATCACAATGAGAAAAACCAAAGAGTATATTTCTGATGTGTAGCAAAAGATAATTGAGCTTCACAAATTAGTGAAGTGGCTTAAAGAAAAGAGCTAGAGCAGTGAAAATTCCCATTTCCACCATCAGGGCAATAATTAAAAATTTCCAATCAATATAAGATGTTACGAACCTGCCTGGAAGAGGACATGTGTCTATATCATCCTAATGCACGGTCAGAAGGAGAGTTTGAGTGGCTAAAGACTCTCCAAGGACCACAGCTGGAGAATTGCAGAAAATAGTTGAGTCTCGGGGTCAGAAAACCTTAAAAACAAATTGTCAAACAGCACCTACATCACCACATGTTGTTAGGGAGGGTTTCAAGAAAAATTCTCGCTCATCCAAAAACATACTTCAGCATATTCAGTTATCAGACACGACTGGAACTTCAAATGGGACTGGCTTCTATGGTCAGATGAAGCTAAAAAATGAGCTTTTTAGCAGCAAACACTCAAGATGGGTTTGGTGAACACGGGGATAAAAAGTACCCCATGTGTACAATGAAATATATTGCTGTATTTTTGATGTTGTGGGCCTATATTTCTGCTGGAGGTCCTGGACATCTTGTTAAGACACATGGCATCATGGATTATATCAAATACCAGCGGATAAAAAAATCAATAAGTGACTGACTCTGTTAGAAATCTTATAATAATTGGATCGTCCAACCGTACAATAATCCAAACACAAACCTCAAAAACAACACAAAAATGGGTCATTGAGCACAAAACCAAGCTTCTGCTGGTCATTCCAGTCCTCTGACCTGAGCCCTGTAGAAAATGATTGAGGTGAACTGAAGAGAAGCACCACCATCATGGAGCTGGGAATCTGAAGGATCTGGAGTAATTCTGGATGAAGGAATGGTCTCTGATCTTGTCAGGTGTTCTCTAACCTCATCAGGCATTATAAGAGAAAATTTAGAGCTGTTAAACTGGCAAATGGAGGTTTCAAAAAGTATTGAATAAAACGGTGCCATTAATTGTGGCCAATGTGTATTCGAGAAAAACATTTATTTCATAATATTTCCCCCCATTTTAAATTCTTATTATCCAATGAAAGGTTAGATTTTTGTTAATTTTTTAAATAAAAGATACACAGCATAGCTGATAGTCAATATCCTCACTGAAAATAGGTGATTGTAGATCAAATTTTGCAAAAAAAAAAAAAAAAAAAAAAAAAGAAAGAAAATGAGAGGGCTTTTACAATAATGTGTTCAAAAATGTCCATCACAGAAGAAAATAACATCACGGAATGCTGGTCACATGATGAGCCATTTTTAGTTGCAAAGGATTGTTCAGTAAGTTCCACAGTGGACAGAACTTTTGTAAATTAAATATTTTCTTAATTTAATTTATACTAAATTTAATTTGAACTAAAAAGTTTTTCTGAAGCATTTAGATTTTAGAAATAAATTTAATATAGATAATGCTGACTTTTAACATTTTTTGTTCATTATTTTGAACTTGAGACCCACTGACTTCAAAAACAGACACTGCAAACACTGTAATAAGAGAAATTGACAAATGAAACGAGTGCAAAAAAAATAGTCTGAAATTATAATTATGCTCTACATTTATGAATAATATGTGAATTTTAATTGCCAATCATTCGACGTGAAGCCAAAATGTAGAATTACACATATTTGCTATCGCAATAAATTACATAAAATATATAAAAATAGAAAACAGTTATTTCAAATTGTAATAATATTACACAATATTACTGTTTTTGCAGTATTTTTAATCAAATAAATGCAGCCTTTGTGAGCATAAGGCACTTGTTTCAAAAACATCTACATAGGAGATACTTAAGAAACTTACCTTCCCAATATATTCAGGTTGGTCTAGCTAATGCATTTGCATATTTCAGAGTGACCAGGTGATGCCCTTACCAATAAGGGAATGTGGCTCTTTTTTCAGAAGTGTAGAATGTCCTTTTGTCCAATTGTCATTATCGGCATTGCCGTTTCTCCCATACTGTGTCTGATTGAAAGGTGTTGATGCTGTTTCTCAGTTACAGGAGGAGCAGTGCCCCCTAGTCACAGAAACCAGCTCTATAAACGCTCAACTAGGAGACCTAGAGGGAGGAGGAGGAGGAGGAACAGAGGATCAGGTGAGAAAGAGAAAAGATCAAGACACATTTCACAAATAAAGCTCAGCATTAGAAGAGCCAAGAAAAAAGGAGAAAGACTAACTTTCCAGTTGAAAGCGTTCATTTTTCATTCTTCCATAGCGGAGCTACTAAAATATTGTATGCTTCTTAATCTTTACAGGAGTTTGATTGCACGGAGGTTTTTATGCACCAGGCGATCCACACCATAGAGTACTGCCTGGGCTGCATCTCTAACACCGCTTCGTACCTTCGACTTTGGGCCCTCAGCCTCGCACATGCACGTATGCAAACACTCACAAGCATCCACGAGTATTGCATGTTCACCCTAAATTTGAGTTCAGCCATGTGTAACTTGAATATGTGAGGCTAGTTTTAGTGTTTACTGCACTTTGTTAGGCTAATGAATTGGAATGCTTAATTAGTTCTGTATTTGTGTGCATTAGAGCTGTCTGAGGTTCTCTGGGTGATGGTGATGAGAATTTCACTCTCATGGCAAGGCTATGTAGGATCTGTGGTTCTGTCAGTCATCTTCTCCGTCTTCGCCATGCTCACTGTCTCTATCCTGCTGGTAATGGAGGGGCTGTCAGCCTTTCTGCATGCTCTGCGTCTGCACTGGTGAGAAAATCACAAAAATAAACCAACTTTTGCAGTGGTTCTCAACCAGGGGCCGGGATCCACTAGGGGGCCCCAGTAAGATTTAGCTATATTATCTTAATTAAAATGATTAAAAAAACGAAAACGTTAAGATGTACAACATTAAACTGACATTTAATGTGTAAATAAACATATTTAAACATTTTAAATACATAAAGTATTTTTAGAGCCTTCAAATATTGACTTGGACAAAAGTGGGCCTTGGAGTAAAAAGGTTGAGAACCACAAAACTAGTAATTGCACAGACTAGTCAGTCTGTTTGGTGACTATTTAACACATTAAATGAAATGAAATGGACAATGCTTTTAAAATTACAATTCAGTTCCTGGATTTGAACTGAATTTGAATTGAGGTGGCAAATTTGAACTGTCAATTGAATTTGATTTAAAGAAATTGAAATTCAAAGACATTCACATTACACATACTTGCAAATTTTAAGTAGAAAAAGCTGAATTTGTTAAGACGTACTTTGATTGTTGGCTTGACACCCTTATTTAAAAAAAAAAAAAAAAAAGTTTAATGTCTTGATGTTTGAAGGTTTTGTAAGTTTTTATGAACCAGGGTAGAAATGTTGAATTTCTTTGATTTGCAGTTCACCAAGTCCACTTCCTTTGGTGCTCGGTTAACTTGACTCAATGTAAATTCCAACTTAAATTTCTCCAAAAAGGAGAAAAGTCTTCAGTTCTGAATTTTGTCAAACCATGACTACTCCAGAATAATACTGAACCATTTCCTCTTAATAAAAAAAATAAAATAAAAAAAGCAAACGCTTCTGTCTAGTAAAAGCATACTGAATAGTGTACAAACAGAATTCTTAAGAACCACCATAAAAATAACCGAAGTGTTTGCAGGTGATAGCTTACTGTTCTGCAACAATGAACAAACAAGGCAACAACACAGGAATCATAGTTATGTGAGTTTATTAAATGTCATTGATTAAGGTTTATAGCAGGTGTTAACAGTGATTTAACAACTTTTAAACAGAGGACGGGGTCGAGTGGGGTTGCTATAAACCAGTAAGGTTCATTTGATAGAGACTAACCACCCCATCTCTCTTTTTGTCAATCACCGTGTCACACCCCCCACCACACACAACACACTACACTACACCCGCCATTTACCACTCTATAGGCTCCCCCCTGCTCCACCACCACAACCCTGCAGGGGGGCCTTACAACTTACAAAAAACTTACACAGTTCCAGTCAGCCAGTAAACCACAGTATCTTACTGAATTACATAGGATTTCTGCAGCTGACCTAATGAGGAGTCATTTAGAATGTCAAAACCAAACATTCCAAATATTCTTTCTAATAGTCAGTCATTGTGACATCATTAAAGTTGACAAGAATCTGATTCATGGCCTTAAAGGGACAGTTCACCCAAAAATGACAATTCTGTCATCATTTTCTTGTCATTGGCAGTAAGTTTCCCCCACGCAGATTTAACAACAGCTACAAGTTAGTCTTGCAAATTCGCCACGTCGACCAACAGAAGCTGCTTGGTTTGAAAGTGACTTCTGTTCTTTGTGAACCAACATTTCGCGAATGTGTCACTCCATTTCATGTCACAATATGGAGGTCTTTTTTTTTTTTGCTCCTCACTGTATTACTGAAGCGTTTCTAAGCTAAAGCTCTGTGTCTGTGCTCCTCTTCAACAGGGAGTAAATCCGGTCAGAGACAGGAGCTTCAAATTAGGGCCCCCTGCAGGGCTATGGAGTCATAACAGCAAGTGCTGTATAGTGTGTTGTGTGTGGTGGGTGACGCGATGATTAACAAATGCTTGCTGCGGATGCGAAAACGCACAAAATCGAACCTGGTCCGATTTTATTTTTTTTTTAATGACGGAAGAAAGTTTCGGAAGCAGTGTGTAAATGTGATTGACAACGCGAGGTCGTATATATTTTTCAACGTGCGAAAATTTTAGGACTCAGTGTGCAATGGCCTTTTCTCTTGATGAAGAGTTTAATTGATTTGAATTTATTTTTCCCATTTGATGCAGGGTGGAGTTTCAGAACAAATTCTACAGCGGATCTGGATACAAGTTTAACCCTTTTTCCTTTGCATCAATTCAGCATCTTGAGTAAATGTAAATATTCTCTGTAAAAATGTTTTTATACTTCATTTTAAAACTGGATGTGTTAACCCCTGGTAGTAAAAGGTTATTCATTAGAGGGTTTGTTCACCCTGAAATGAAAATTCTGTCATTAACTCACCGTCGTGTTGTTCCAAACCTGTATGTCTTGGTTCTGTGGAAAACAAAGTGAGATGTTTTGAAGAGAAGGTCCTTGCTGCAGAGCCAGTGGACAGAGCTTGATGTCCAACTCCCCTATGAGTGGAAATTAAAGGCCCAAGCACACACAGATCTTAATGCTGAGCATAACATATGTATTACAGTAATGCAGAATACTAATAAAGGTTTTTGTAACTTAGAACTTAAGAATATTTGTATTCTTCATGATCGTGGTTCTTCACAACCCCTTTACATGCAGCGCGTTTTAGCTTTGTTTATCGTCTAAATGCAAATGAAAGCTTTTTAGCCCATTTATCTTCTTTAGAATAAGGAAGGTTAAACAAATGCACTCCCAAAGGTGTTATTGAGGCATTTAGGAGAAAGAATACTGAAAAAACTAAAACAGAGCCATTAGGAACTATATTAACCATTAAATGACTGATATTGTATGATTATTTTAAATAGGTGTATTCAATGCAATGCATGTCTGTCAGAAGCATAAATATAAATTATTAGCATCAAAATGGATTGAACAGATTATTTGTATTCAAATATTTCACACACAATGGAGTAAATGTGTTCATAAAAATATAGAGATTATGTGATCTTAGTTGTGATCATTAATTTGTTCATAAATATACAAAACATTTTTTTTTTTTATGTATACACATACAACAATGTTACTGAACAACTGAATCAACACTGAATGTCATTTTGCCTTTTTCAATTTAATACAAAATCTTGTATGCTTTAAATTGAGGCAAGAAAATCTGACCTCTTGTACAAAGGTCACATGGTCAATGTGACAAATTTGCTTATTTGATTAGTAAACTAGAAATCAAGTTGATTGAATTATTTGTATTTTACAATATAAATAAACACTTTACACTTTTCCAGAAATAAAATATCAGATTCTCAACATGGTTTCAGACTTTTGGGCCCCCCTGCACTCTGGCCATTAAAACCCCATATCAGCTGACCAATATTATTACTATTGTGGCTCTACTTCTGTCCTGCAAACCCTGATCATGTATAATCTCTGTATGGAAATGTTAAAATTAGGTCTGTGTACAGTCATAAAATGACAAAATATTCATGAATTCTGTGCTAAAAGGCAATATATGACAAATAGGTGTAAGTGAAGTCAAACACATTGTTTGCTTTCCACTTTTTATTTTTCTGCTTTCTCATGAAAAACAAAAAAAAAAAGAACATTTGTTTAAAACGTCCTCGGAAAATAATTGCTATTGTGTTGCTACAAGTTGCACTTAAATTATAGCTTTCCAAGGGTAAATGAACAATTGAGCCTTAACTGTGAGCAACCCTCTAAGTTTAAACAGGACAGGAGAATGCAGGTGAATCGCCCATTTGAGATGACAAGCAGAAGAACAAAACATCAGATGAAAAAACAAAACAAAAAGAAAGTGATTTGTTTGGTACGAGTGAGTAAAAACTTGAATGTCTACAAACATCCAGACAGCAGAACCTTCAGAAAGGTTTGACCGACCAAAATTTGCGTTCAGACAAAGTCACTAAGAAAGCATGGATCCGGATCGGTATGCTGAAGTCTCTATGATTCAGATTCATCCTGTGCTGCCACTACATTCTTTGATCAAGTTGTGGCGGACGAGAACTATCAGGACGTGCCATGTCTGTCATTTTCTTTCTCCTTGCTTCAATTTGGCCACACCTGGACTGAATCTCTAGACCAAATCCCACCTGGGCTGGATTATGAAGTTCAGCTTCAGGCGTATCAGCAACATCTTCTGGAGGAGTCACTTTGGATTAGGCTGAATGCCCAGAGAAGAAGAAAAAGCCACACGCTGGATGTGTCCGCATCAGTCTCATGGGTTGTGGGAATAAAATCCTCCACTTTACTTGAAGACAGTGCTGAAAGTAACCTCTCCCGTCAGCCTGTTTTTACCCTTCTTCTAGGACAGTGGTCAGATCCTTCCATCCATCTATTTTCTTCAGCCTCATCCTCCCATTCAGGCCAGATGAGCCTGCATTGAGTGGGATGGAGCACTCGTGAGCTCGCTAAGCAGAGCTGTGCGGAGACTGTGTGTGTATGTATGTGTGTGTGTGTGTGTTTGTGTGTGCATGTTATGATATTCTCTGAATGAGTTTGTCTTCGGTCAGACAGAATACGGTGCAGTAGGACAGGTCAGAGATGAAGTTTTCACAGCCGTGTCGAGTCACGTTCCTACAACCCCGCAGATCCAAAAGAGCCAGAGCCGATAGTCGCTTCATATAGGACAGACAAGCATCTGTCAACTTATTACAACCTAGAGAGAGAGAGGAAAAAAAAAAAAAAAAAAAAAGGTTAAACCAAAACTTTGAGTAGCAGACTCATCAAATTCAGCATTACATCACTTGCTCACCAGTGGATCCTCTGCAGTGAATGGGTGCCGTCAGAATGAAAGTCCAAACAGTTGATTAAAAAAAAAATTAATAAAAATCACAATAATTCACATGACACCAGTCCATCAATTAACATCTTGTGAAGCGAAAAGGTGTGATTGCAAGAAACAAATCCATCCAAATGTTTTTAACTTCAAACTGATGCTTCCAGCTAAAATACCGCCATCCATAATACTGCTTTCTGCAGTGAAAAAGTCATCTCATCTGAATCAGGAGAGAAATATGCATCGTTTACAAGCAAAAACAGTTCTAAGCAAATATGTATGGGGACTTTGATGTGAGAGGACAAAAGGGGACAGACTTTTCCACTGGAAGTGTTATTATGGATTTTGGTCAGAAGCGATAATTTAAACATAAAATGCCTTCATGATGGATTTATTACAAACTCAGCTTTTCACATCACAAGCTGTTAACTGATAGCTTGGATTACTTGTGGATTATTTTGATGTTTTTATCAGCTGTTTGGACTCTGATGGCACCCATTCACTGCAGAGGATCCATTGGTGAGTAAGTCATGTAATGATGCAATCTCTCTAAATATGTTCTGATGAAGAACTCGTTTACATCTCTGATGCCCTGAGGATGAGCAAATTGTCATCAAATTGAAATTGGGTAAACCATTTCTTTAAGCCAAACAAAGTTAAAGGGTTAGTTCACCCAATAATGAGTGTTTTACTCAACCTCAAAGCGTCCTAGGTGTATGACTTTCTTCTTTCAGACGAATACAGTCGGAGTTATAATAAACTATATATAGTGAATAAAGGCTTCCTGTAGCGCATCAATGCGATTTTGTAAAATAAATATCCATATTTCAAATGTAATAAACACTTTTTTCTCACTTTCGCTGACTGTCGTATGCAGAAGCCATGCAGGCGGATGACGTAGGACATCGGCGTTGCATGATTAGTGACGAACGCGGAGAGAGGACATACGGAAAAGAAAATACTGGTCACGAATTAGATGCACAAAATGAGGATTTGTAAAGAAAAATGTCGAAGGATTTTGAGGATTTGTAAAGAAAAATGTCGAAGGATTTTGATAAGCCAAGAGGAGACTGGTTTTCCTTTGCTAAAGTAAGGAAACTTGCTAAAGTGTTCATTACGTTTGAAATATAGATATTTATCTTACAAAAACGCATGGATTCGCTACAGGAAGCCTTTATTCACCCCCCGGAGCCGTGTGAGGCACACAATTTATTTCACGTCTTCTGGACTGTTGACAAAAAGCACCCCATAGTAAGGCTTGGAGGGGCCAGGACCATTTTTAATATAACTCCGATTGTATTCGTCTGAAAGAAGAAAGTCATATACACCTAGGACGCTTTGAGCGCGAGTAAAACATAGGTTAATTTACATTTTTGGGTGAACTAACCCTTTAATACCATATATCCAAATAGAACAAACAAAAATCTCTTTATTGTGTTTGATTAACTTCTTATTAATTTCTTCTTGTGACAGGGAGAAGCTAGAAAGGTTTATGTTCAGATACAGTTTATGAAACCAAAATACCAATAATTTCCAGGAGAACAAGAGATTTTATGCATAATGTCTAACTTTCAAGTATAAACAAGCCCAAAACACAGTGACTCTTATTTTGAAATGAACATGCTTACTTCCAGCTGGTCATTCAAAAATATCTTACACTCTTACAACCATTTACAATATTAAAAGCATGAAGTAAACATTGTCATAATTCATCAATAGTAGATCATAAGCTATTGCTTGGCATAAATGCATGGTAATCAGTAACTGCAACTGAAACTAAATTAAAAGGTAAGATTTTATCATCTTCAATTTGATCTGGAACTGAAATGAAGACTTTAAGATTTGTCACACTTTAGTTTGGGGACCAATTCTCACCATTCATTTTTTTGACTCAAACTCCTGATTTGCTGCTTATTCATAAGTCGTTGCTACATTTAGGTGTGGAGTAGGATTAAAGGATCTAAAATATGGTCATGCAGATTAAAGCATTGATATGTGCTTTAGAAATACTAATAAACAGTGAATATGCTAGCAATATGCATGCTAATGAGCAACAAGTTCATTTTAAGTTGAAAATTGGTCCCTAAACTAAAGTGTTACCAAGATTTAATGTTTGCAGCACTAGTCGTGTTTTCTTGGGCACCACAAGGATAGCCTAAACACAATGTGGGAAGAACATATAGGTATTTCCAGAAGATGGAGGGTACCTGAAAGATTGAGCTGTCTGAGTGTATTGCGAGTGTTGCAGCCGGTAGCGGTGAGCAGGTTGATGGACTGGTCTGTGAGCCCCTGGCAGTGGGACAAATCTAACCGGCGCAGTGAAGGCATATGTCTGACGATCATCTTCAGGGTGGAGTCATTCACATCCAAACCAGCCAAGCGCAGAGTGAGCAAACTTCTCAGCCGACTGCGACTTTCACTGCCTGTGTGAAAGAGGAGAGTGAATTTCAGCTCACACTAAACACACAGTCTCATTAATAATGATTATGAGTGTCTCACCTGGCTGCACAATGAGGTCTTTTATTTGTGAATCTTTGACACCCACCGCCCAGCTCAGGTCAAGGGTTCGCAAACCCGGACAGCTCTGTGTACTTAACGCTGACACGCATAATGACGAGCAACCTGACATTGTTAGATCTTTCAAACCTGTGGAAAAAAAATGAGAGGGAAAATATTTTAGTATTGACTGTGATGGATGTTTTATTTTTAAGCAATTTTATGCGAGTTAAGACTGTTAGGGCCAGTTTTACTAACAGCTTGCGCCAGCGCAAACCATAGTTTGCCGTTAAAATTGTACTGTCAGGCTTTACTAAAAACACACACAGTGATCAATTAGGGCCGAAAAGGCGTGGACAAGTTATTTTATTATATTTGTAGGAGTTTCCCTTTCAGATGCAAAATTTATGGGAGGAGAGAATTCAAATGAAATCTCACAAAGCATTTTACTAACTTTTGCGCTCGTCAAATTACTGGCATTTGCGCCATTATTTAACGTCCAAAAAAAACATCTCTTAAAGGGGTGGTTGATTGCGATTTCACTTGTTGCTGTTTGAGCATAAACAATATCTGCAAAGTTATGAAGCTGAAAGTCCAATGCAAAAGGAGATATGGTCTTTTAAAATTATGGCAGTTTAATGCCTACAAAAACGGCTCATGAGGACTAAAACGAGTTACTTCCTGGGTTTGTGACGTAACAAACCCAGATAAACCCCGCCCCCGGGAACATGCAGCAAAGGGGGTGAGGCCATGTTGTGCTGCTTTAGAGAAGAGGAAGAGAAAACTAGGGGTGCACGCAAAAATCTATTCATATATGAATCGCAATTCTGTCTTCTAACGATTCTAATAGATTCACAAGTTTCAAAATCAATGTTATAAAACAGCGGTTCTTAATACTGTTCCTCGCATCGCCCTGCTCTCTCTCTCTCTCTCTCTCTCTCTCTCTCTCTCTCTCTCTCTCATTCAGATCAGCTCCAACAAACTGTTCCAATTATAGTTATTTCCACACAGCAATGAGAAGCGTTATACATGGACGCGCATGCGGTTGCCCTTGCTGTATTAAAGCTTTAATCAGGATAAAACCGTGTATTACATTACATTTAGTAGACTCTTTTATCCAAAGCGACTTACAAATGAGGACAATGGAAGCAATCAAAATCAACAAAACAGCAATGACAGGCAAGTGCTATGACAAGTCTCATTTAGCTTACTGTAGTACACGTAGCAAGGTTTTTTTTTTTATTACATATTAAAAAGCATATTAAAAGCTAACAGAAGCAGTAGCATTTACAAGTAACAGTGTATCTAAAAGTATGAGACAACAACAAACAAACCATTAAGAGCCGTGCTTGCACAGGTTCTGCGCGATCCTCTTCACTAATATCCTCTGCGTCTCAAACGGGCTCAAATTGATAAGCAATATTGACGACACCATTGTTTGCAATATTGACGACACCATTGTTTACAATACAACACCATAGCGCATGCCGCTGAGCCGAGGGGCGGGACGTTTAGATGTTAACACACTGGACCAGCTAACCAATCTGAACCCATCGTGTATTTCTGAGGGAGGGGCTTCATAAAAGCAGGAAATGATCAGCCAGCCCATTTATCAGAGAAGGGACAAAGCGGTGTAGAATAAAGGTAAATTATGTGAAAAATAATGATATAAAATAACATGTTAGACTGCACCCCATAAACACCATCAAGCCTAGAGAGAAAAAAAAAAAAGAAAAAAAAAAAAAGGTCAACCACCTCTTTAAACCATTTTGCACTTGAAATGGCTGCAATTATTGTTGCTAACAGGCACCGCAGAGAACAGAGAGCGCGTGGTAGAAGTGAGAGATTTTTTCCGTATGTATTAATTTATTTGGAATGCCAGAACACCACATTATCTGAACATATTGTTTGCCAAGCCATGTTATTTTTAAATTACTTCAGGAAATAAAAGACGATTGGAACCCTCAACTCAGAGTCATGCAATTCATGCACGTTTTCTGTTCATACATTCATTCTATGAATCAAGCATACGCATATTCAAGAGATGATCGTAAGATCAAATTTAGGATGGTTTCTGCGCAACATTTTATAATTGAGGCCCTTGGTCTATCAAAACCTCTAGCAAACCTTCATTTTTTGGCCTCCGGTTCTTTTCACCGTACTGTGGCTTCTTTATTCTTTATTTTCGATTATGCTAATTTGCGCTGCGCTTGGTGTATTGCGTTGGTCGATATGTAAATGACAAGTTGCGTCTGTGCTCTTTAATTTGCACATTGTTAGTAAATCACCCGCAGACATTTCCCCTCCTATCGGTGCTGTTTTAGAATTGTGCTCTCACTCTAATTTGCCCTGTTTAGTAAAACTGGCACTTAAGGATCTATAAAAGGCTGAGATTTGGGTAAACTGTACTTGAGAGGTGATGAATGAGCCAGGCAATCTGTTTCTTTGATACCGGTGTCCAGGAGAGGTCAAGTGTCACAGGTTGTTGTTTTATGATGGCTGCCAGAGCCTGAGGACTGAGTGCCCGACATCGACTTAGATCTATCTGTGTCCATAAGCGCTTATCACAACACCTACAGCAGGAGAGAACCAAAACAATTACTCAGAGAAGGGGGAAAAAAAAAAAAGTAACTGAATAATCAAGATCAAAAACTATCACAACTATCACAACAAAAACAACTATGCCTTTTAAAATAGTGTACTACTGTAAAAAAGTTACCTGTGCAAATTAGTCTTTTTAATCATCTTATTCTGTCTTTGTCGACCCCAACATAATGGTGTGCGATATATATATATAGTCTACGATAATATTGTAATTGTTGTATAAACAATATGCAATTATTTTTGCATATAATCGCAAAAACCAAACAAAAGCTCACCCAGAGAGTGCAGGCATACACTATATGATGTAGGATAGACTACTGAGCAAGCACATTTACAGTTCACGCTTCCACTGCCTCATTTTAGTCTATTAAAATACTTTCTTTTTTAAAATGTAAGATAGGGGAGGAAAACGACCCTGTATGACTTGTGGCTTTTATATTTATATCATCTGATACAGTTAATATCAAATGAAGATTGACGTTTTACTCCAAATACCATCATGATTGCAAATATGATATTGATTTGATGAACAGCTCAATAAACAAGAAGTAAATATTAATTACATTTTATACACCACAGTTCTTGTTTTTGACATATTTAGACAACAAAAATATAGTTGCAAACAAAGCCACAGCAGAACTGTTTTGCATCTCTGAGCAACACACAATGGTGTTTTTGCTACTGAATCAAGCGGCGGTTTACGAATTGTTTGAATGAATATTTATATTTTAACATATACATCAGGGGTGTCAAACTCAACTCTGCAGGGCTGTGGTCCTCCAGGAACTTTGTTCCAACACACAAACCATGTTGTTTTCAAATAAGCGTGAAGGACTTGATTAGTTGGATCAGGTGTGTTTAATTAGGTTTGCATCTAAACTCTGCAGGGCTCTGGCCCTCCAGGAACTGAGTTTGACACCCCTGATATAAAGTTTAGGTTTATATTTAATGCATATTTGGAAAAACTATGGGAGTCAGCTGTCCACAACAGTCCTAAAGCTGCCAAATTACCAGCACAATAACTTGCTCAGCAAAATATCAGCCAATTATCGTTATCGACAAATTTCTGAAAATATTGAGATATAATTTGTCATTATTGCACACCCCTACTGAAAACACGAGCTACTTGCGTGTAAATGAACAGAGCCATGCTTCATTCTGAAACCCACAGCGCATATTTAATTCATTACATCGCAGATTTTATAATAGTACTAAAACATATCACAATTTAAGTTTTATTTTGCTAAATCATATCTCTCTAGTATGAATAGGCCTTTTGTCTGATAAAATCTCTAGTGTGAAAAGGCCTTCTGTCTGATAAAAACAAACAAACAGGAAATTAAAGGAAACATCCTAGCTTGTTAAAAAGGATCTTTTGAGGCTTTAACTGTAACTACTACACTTACCACTTGTACCAAGCCTTGCAGACTCTCATACACACAGCCAAATCCGTCCGACCCAAGTAACGGAACACAGACATCCAAATGTCCTTTTCACAGCCACGCTCATTTCCTATGTCACGAAATGAGGGATGAGAGAGGAGGGAAGGAGGAGAAGTGGTGATGGCTGGAGGAGGAGGTGGAGGAGAAACAGAGGATCGAGAAGACATAGAGGACGGTGACGCTGTGTCTCTCTCTCGACCGTCCTGGTTGGAGCTCCGTCTCGTGTGGCGGCCAGATGTGTGGATGCTTTTGGACTGAGAGAGGCCATTTCCGGCTGGTGTCGAGGTGCTGTTCCTGAGACGGGTCCTGGGTAGCGTTTTGCGCTGGATGAAGCCAGGACCGCTAGGTGTTCGGGGAGACATAGCCGCCTCCAGTTTGGGTACAATGGAGCCGGGGTCCCGTTTGGCCTTTGGAGGACGCTGGAGGGTCACAGTCAGGTAGGAATCGTTCAGCAGGTCATCATTCAAGTCTGAGACTAGTAAGACAGGTGGGTCGGGATCAGAGTCTGATTGGTTCTCTCCATCCTCATCATCTTCATCTTCCTCTCCTCCATCATCTAAATCTTCCATGTCATCGTCCTCTCCTTCAAAGTCCTGTTCCTCACTGTCTTCCTCATCATCATCGTCCTCGTCGTCGTCATCATCGTAGTCGTCACCTCTCCGTCTTCGTCTCCTTGAACGATGCTCTTTATCTGACCGGCCAAGATGTCTCTCTTCATCACTGTCATCCTCATCATCATCTTCATCATCATCGTCATCGTCGTCGTCATCATCATCATCCTCGTCTTCAGTTTCATAGCGCCGTCGCCTCATGTGGGATCCTCCTCTTAACCTCACCCGACCCCCTCTCTCCCCTCTTGCCCCAAGTCCCCGCCTCATTTTCAGCGAACCTGTTGCCAAGCTGCCTCCCCCTCTACTCCCTCGATGCGAGGAGCCTCTCCAAACACCTCGCCTACCAGCTCCATAACCTCGGCGGGACGAGGAGACCCCGCCTCGGACGGATGACATCTTGCCACTGTCGTCGTCGCTGCCCGAATCATCATCGTGCTCCATCCCATGACGCCGATAGATCTTAGCCACGCGAGGATCAAGAGATGAAGACTTGCGTTTCTGTAAGAAAGAAGAGAGAAAAAAAAAATAAGAGAAAAAATAAAAAATAAAAAAGGCACACTAAACCCACCTCTTCACAATCTCTAAAAGGGTCATCGGATGCCCATTTTCCACAAGTTGGTATGATTCTTTAGGGTCTTCATGAAATGTCTAACACACTTTGCTTAAAATTCATCAATGGTTGTGTAAAACACCCTTTTTACCATATTAAAAAATATATATAAATAAATAAATACAAAAAAAAAAAAAAAAAAAAAAAAAAGCAACCCATTTTGGTGCATGCCTCTTTAAATGATAATGAGCTACTGCTCACCCCACCCCTCTCTTCCGTGGGCTGTGTCAACACAAGACACATAAAGTGCCGTCTTGGACTCAGTATATATGGAAGCATATGTGTAGCTACATTACATTTTTTTTTTTTTTTTAAAGTCTGTTTGTTTATGTGCATCAATCCAAGTGTAAAAACACAGATGTTCAGGCAGGTGAAAAGCGTTTGGTTAACAGTGAATATTGACCCATCGTGCGTCCTGTTGCCGAGCCCCAACTTGATGTAATGATTGACAGCTAGGGGGCGTGCTCGGCTCGGAATGTATTTTCAACTCCACAATGACTTAAACTATATTCATCGCAGGGCATTTAATGAAAATGCAACATCATATATGTAAGTCTCAATGCATTTAAGAAAAATAAAAGACATTTAAAATCACCATTTTGCTGCACCTTTGGATCAGATTGCATTTTGAAATTCTCACTGCATTTTGCTATAATTATCACGTGGTATCACGATGAAAATGCAATCCCAAGTACTCCTAAGTAAGCAATTAAATGATAATTTAACAGTTTTACAGTTTTTGCATGAACATGTTAAACATATCTAATCGATTTGGGTAATGCATTTTCATTTTAATTTTGCAATTTATAAAGCTTTAAAATGTGTTTTTTATTTGCATATTAAAACTAGTGTAGAAAATGGCAAATTTAAATTATATAACTGAATTTTCATTTTGCACTGAATGTTGCACATATGTATGGGAAAACGTAAATTTAAATACAGAAATACATTGCCATTTTACATATTGCATTGCCATTTTGCATATTACATTTCAAATTGAATTTAGCTACACATATGCTTCCGTACGTATATGGCTCAGAGGCGGTCTTATTTAAACAGCTAGCTAATCTACTTAAAAAATGGCTGCAGATTGAAAAACTCAGACAGCCCATAACAAACTGGCTACATGTTTTCTTTTCAGGTTCTCTAAACGCAAAAACAAAGCTAAAAAAAGAGAAAATTTAATCCGATGTCCTCTTTAAACAAATGACAGAACAAAAAGAAATATTTCCAATGGAAAGAAATGAGAGCTTCACTCAACTCTGATTATATGCATATGCAGAATTTTCAAATGTGATTTGAGCTTTGGGTGTGTTGAAATATCTGAACTTTTGCAGCTAGACCACATGCCCAACAGGATGTATTCTATTATATTCTACATTTATTCACATGTCTTGATGGTTTATCTATTATATTCTTTTTGTTATTATAAAAAAAGAACTTTAAACTAATCAAAACTATAAGCTAAGAATTACCAAATTTTTCCAATCAGAAGTGTTGGTGGTTATTTAATTTGTGTGGATACAGTCAAACATTCAGTATTCATTCATTTTACCATGGTGAATCAACAGACCTTTTCCCTGACCACTATGACAAGTTCTGTGTGACTTCCACTAGGGGGGTTTAATGCAACAAATTTTGAATGTCAAAGACAGTGAAAAGGCAGTTAAAAGGACCCGTTTCCAACTAAATTTTTCCAACAAAAAAACAACAACAACAACAACATTCAGAAACGGGGCCTAAAACTTTGCTAAACAAGCCAATATTTTTTTTTTAATCTAAATAATTTAATCAAAGCAAAAAAGTCGGTATCCACTTGCTGTCACAAACAACTAGTCAGAACAAAATGAAGATAAATTTAGCTTTTTCATTACAAATTAAGAAAATCATTCAAGCACTGATTAACAATCCTGATGAACACAATCTCCCAAAAAAAAAAAAAAAAAAAAAAAAAAAAAGATACGTACATGTGTTTTACCACCTTCCAATTTTAGCTGCAAAACAGAATAACATGCTGTGGTTAATTATGAACTTCAATAAACAGTGATGAACACATCAGCATCACTGAATGGAAACACAAGCTGCGAACACAAAGCTGATTCTGAAACCCTCAGTCAGTCAAAGCAGTGGGGCACAATGATGATGAACAGGGCAGGGTGGGCCAAAGAGAGAGAGCGAGAGAAGACACACATGGAAAAGAGATGGGGGGGGGGGGTTACTGCAAAAGGTAGAGAGAGCAGAGAAGGGAATACATAAAGGCAGAGCGGAGCGGCTGTGCATGCGGCAGCAGTGGTGTGAGGAAGGCGGAGCCTCTCACCCGCTTTCTGAGCCGCTGCTCAGTGGCTGCGGCCCGTTTCTGGAGCGACCCGTGTGAGAGAGAAGAGGGGGGCCGCCCGACCCCGTGCCATGCCCCGCCCTCGCCCCCGAGCCCCCCTGACCCATCCTGTGCCGTGATGTCATCACCGCTGCCTGACGACTGGCACACAGGAAAACAAGCGTTACTGTTACACACACAGATCTGAGTGTGTAGATCA
This sequence comes from Acrossocheilus fasciatus, assembly GCA_036784905.1. Taxonomy (NCBI): domain Eukaryota; kingdom Metazoa; phylum Chordata; class Actinopteri; order Cypriniformes; family Cyprinidae; genus Acrossocheilus; species Acrossocheilus fasciatus. The sequence continues at coordinate 28,464,925 of CM071938.1, forward strand.
CAGTAAGCTCTCGGCATGCATCTTTCTACATGGTGTGAATGAGTGTGCATGTATGTATGCAGGCCTGCAAAAGCTAGCAGCATTAGAACAAACACTCAAAGCTTCCTTCGTTTCAAAGGCCTGAATGTGTTCAAACTAGAGGGCAAGAAACAATCTTTAAAACTGTGGGCGTGTGGGTGAATGTTTTTGCTTGTAAAAATGTGTTTTACCTCGGAGTCTGTGTCTTTGCCCATAACACATTTAGGACACTCCCAGCAGCTCGGTAGGTCTTTGTTTACCACTCCCTCACCAGATGTCTACACAGACAGAGGACATAAGATCATTACAACAGTGACAGTCAAACCATTTTCTGAACAGGAGAAAACGCTGTGGATTGGCATTGTACTCATATCTATTCTTTTTTTTAAGTTATATTTTAAGGGATTTTATGCCTTTAATGAGACAGGATAGTGGAGAGCTGACAGAAAAAGGTTGGGTGAAGAGAGGGGAGCGGCAAAGGATCTCAAGACGGGAATTGAACTCGGGTTAACGTGAATGCAGTTGCGCTGTATGTCAGCGCACTAACCACAAGGCTAATCGCCTCCGACATTATACTCATATCTATAAGAACAAATAAAGCTGTCTGTCCCACAAAGCATAGCAAATTACATTAAAACGAGCAATGACAATAAAACAAAACTATTAAGTCTTACAGTTTAAGTGTACTAAGATTATACTTAAAAAAAAAAACATTACCATTCAAACTTTTTTTTTTTTAAAGAAATGAACACTTTTATTCAGCAAGGACACATTCAATTGTAAATAATATTACAAAAAAGTCCATTTCAAATAAAGTCTGTTCTTTTGAACGTTCTATTTATCAAACTTTCATGGTTTTCCATTAAATTTTGAAGCAGCACAACTGTTTTCAACATTGACAATAGTAAGAAATGTTTGTTGAGCACCATATCAGCATTTTAGAATGACTTTGGAAGGATCATGTGACACTGAAGACTGCAGTGATGGCTTCTGAAAATTCATCTGTCATTAAAGAAATAAATTACATTTTAAAATATTTAAGTATCCAAGATATATCCAAGGTAACATCAACTGCTCTGATTGGTGGAACTAGAAATTTGGCATTTAAACTGGTCAAATCTCTTCAAAAGCTCAGGCAGGTCTGTCCTTGAAGTGCTTATACTAAGGAGTCTTGCAATAATAATGCATTTTTCTACGGAGAACATGAATAAGATTTTTACTTCCGAAAGCCAATTGTTACGCTCTGCTGTGTTGAAAATGGTTTTCTGATGTCTACACTTTGCAAAGCCTCTAGTCACAATACTCAAAGATGAATGAATCTGAATAAAGCATTTTGAGACGTCTATTGAACCGCTGTCTGTAGTAATAATGCTTGTACCTTCAAACAGCTAGGATGTGTAATCTGAGCACAGTTGGAGCACTCCATGAGCTCTTCACCAGTGTCCTGGTTGCCTTCCCCACAGATCTCACATACAGCAGAGAGCGGCAGACCAGGCTATTGAGGGAACAAAGTCAAAGCGATATTAATCAATATACGCAAACAAAGGAAGACTGCATTGTAAGTAAAATGCACAACGTGAACACACTCACAGCGAGACACTGGCGCAGCACACAGGTCTGTTTGAGTTTACCAGGGCCACCGAATTTCTTCATGTCTCTGCAGAAGTTGCAGTCACCACATTCTGTGCGCAGACATGCCTCGCAGCGTTTACAGCGCACGCGGCGCCGTCGTAGGACCGACATATTAGAGGCTGGTTTCACTGGCCGAGGAACAATGGGTGTGGTTGCCAGCTTGGGACGAATAACGGGTGGAGGGGGAGGAGGGGGCTGGTACCAAGGGGGCTTGGGAGAGGGACAAAGAGAAATCAGAGGTAAGTGCTGCAGTGTGGTGGGTTTAGGAGAGAATATTCAAATAGAATTCAATAAAATGCATTTTCCTCATCAATGCAAATTTTATGGTTCGTTTTATCCATCATGTCCCCTTTTGAAAGCAGTTAACTCAAGCTTCATTTGTTTAATTGACATATTTAGACTATTGTCAGTGCAGCAAAGAAAATGTTCCAGTCATATTTTGATAGCACTATTAATTTAATATATGCTAGAACAAAATAATTGTCATGACAAGTTAATTTTAATTATTATATATATATTTTTAAATCAGAATAAAACATTTTAAAAACAAATACCATGATATTATTTACAAATAAAAATTAGTAACATAACTAATTTGAATCAAATTCATTATTCCATGGTATGATGTACAAACATGGACCACAAAAATTACAAATTATAATAACTGAATGAAAAGAAACTATAATATGTTAGTTATTTACATGATTCACTTAATGCTTTTTCTGGAAAGAAAATTAAAAATAATCCATTTAAAGAACCTAATACTGTGATCTTACCCTCTTTGGCCATCTGACAATAGGTTTTCCAGTGTAAGAGAGTTTAGGGATGTCATTGGCATGTTCTTTCAATAATGCCTAAAAAAACAGAAAACAGAAAACAAAAACACTTTCATTAGATTTCAAATCCACTTTCCCAACTAGATTCTTAAGCAACAAAACCTAAAATTAACCACTGACATCCTGCATCTAAAGTGACATTTTATAAGAAGAAAAAAAAGAAAATTCACAAAACCCACACCAGCAAGTACATCAAAATAACCAGAAGTGTAAACACAATGAGTAGGAGTTCTGACCCGTATGTCATGTAGAAGGGCAGCAGCGTTGTGTATTCCTGAAGGCACACACTTCTTATGTGAGGGCAATGACTCCAGCTTCCCCACCAGGAGCCACAGCCCCTCCATCTCCAAAGGAGTCAAGTGAAGCTTTACCCCTGGTGCATTAGGTGAGGAGGGAGCATCACTGTCATCTCTTTCCTCTTTTACATGACCATTTAGTGCCTCATAGCCTGAGGCTTCCTGCTTCAAGCCTGTGTATTAGATTCAAAAAGAGAGAAGTAGAGTTAAGCTTATCTGTTAGGAATCGGATGTGAATGTATTGTTAATGTACTCACCAATTCCCAGAGAGTATTTCTGGAACTCAGGGATGAGGTGGGAGGTGTTGGTTATGCTGTACAGATAACGCTCCAACACATACCAGCACATCTCATAATAGAATGGATACCGGAACTTAGTTGGCACCTGAGGAACAACCAGAGACCATTATGATTTTTTTATTCCCAGTTATTATTTTCATGAAAATTATACAACTTTTCCTACCAAATTCCCAATAATTGTGTGAGAATGAAAACTCATTCTCATTACTGTAAAGCAGTAAGGAAAATTCTCCAGATCAGTCAAAGGTTATATCTTTCTTTTTTTTTTTATATGAAAAACAAAACATTAGTACAAGAAATAGTACAATGATTATTGGACTGCGGTAATTACAATGATCTTTTCCTCTTAATTGTGATGAAAACTGAAAAGAAGTGTGCTTAATTTGCAAAATGGTACGAGCAGTCCAAATGCGGTACCAAAAAAATACTTTTTTTCCCCTAATGCATAATGCAATTTCTTACTACTTAATTAATCTCTTAAATTTAGGAAGAAAGATGACCAGGTCATGTTATTGCAGGTTTTGTGAGATTTACTTATAAATTAGTAAGCCCATAAAAGCTCATGTAATTTATACAAGAAAATGGTGGTTGCAGTAAAATGCTGGACTCGCCCGTGTCCTGTCCTCAATGCTGGAGATGTGCAGTTGCATGGGGATGTTGAAACTATGTAGAAAGTTCCCACCAAACACAAGTGTGTCTACTGGAGTATACACCGCATGGATCCAACCTAACATTTAAAAAAAAAAAAAAAAAGTAAAAAGGTTTTATTTAGGTTTAATTCACAGCAAACATGTAATTTAAGAAGGTTCAAACTAATCATTCAAAACTGAAACCATGAAAACACATGGTAATCTAAGAGATTCCAAATAAATAAGCACAAATATATAACAGTCAAGTGTTTCTGTTCACGTAAACAAATGTGTGTGCCTGCACGTGCTCACCTGATGGAATAATGAACGTGTAGCCTTGCTTGAGCTCAATCCTCTGGCAATCAGTGGCCTTGTCACCAAGGAAGATGTCGCCTTGTTTCCCTGACAACACCCAGTTCTCATAAAGCTCCAGGTTTTGTGGTGTGGGTGGGATTAACCAAAACACCTGAAGCAGACACATCCAAATCAAGCTCATCTAGGCCAAAACCATTTTGGGGTGTTTTGACAGCAAACTAATTATACAAAATACAGCAGTTCATATGGTGTTATCAGTGAGCTCATGTCAACGCTAAATTCGAAAAACCATGATTTTAGCCTGTATACTACTGTTCAAATGACTGGGGTTCAAAGATTTTTAAGAAATTATCAAAACATTGTTTAAGTCTCGGGTGCTGAAAATTCAGCCTTGGCATCAAGAAATTACACTCTAAACATACCCAAATAGAAAACAGTATTTTACATTGTAATGAATTTCAAAATATTACCGTACTTATTTTATGTAAAAAAAATAGGAGGCAAAAAAGCACGAGATGTCATCAAAAAAATCCACTGGCGAATTTCAGTCAGTTGATGAGCAGGAAAAAAAAAAAGAAAAAAAAAAATATACCTCGTTAAATCGATTTCCACACTTTTCCTCAGTCCTTCATTAAGAGTTTGTACGAACGCTTGAAATACCACCACGTCCCTCAGCTATATTTGACAACAAAAATACGAGCCACACTCGTTGCTAACCCATTCTGACTATTGCAGCATGTGCGCCCACCACACACTGTCATGGGGTTCATATAGCATCAGAAACAAAGAGGCTCCAAATGCTGCTCCGCCTCCTTCCAGGCCTGAGTATTAGGGGTGTGAATCGGCACTGGTTTCACGATTCAATTCGATTACGATTATCATGTCAACGATTCGAGTCACTTCGATATCACTATTATATAAAATTTATTTTGTGCATTTTTATTAAATTATAAACAGGCTACATTTAATTAATTAACAATTATTTTAAATCAATTAATTAATATATATTTAATGAATTATTGTTAAGAATTAAAAGTACATATAGCTTCAAAACATACAAGCAAATATAAAGTAATAAAGGGGGAAAAGACGATTACAAGTGATGAACAAAGAACGCTTTCAGTATCTGGGAATGCTTTAAGTATCGCAAGTTTACAGATTCCTCAGCATTATTGGCATTTGATTATTACGAGTTGGGTATAATGCGTTATTCAGTAACATGTTACTGTAATTAATTACTTTTCCTGGTAACGCAGTAATGAGTTACATTTTAAATTTATGTAATTTGATTACAGTTACTTAAGTAACAATTTTATTGACGTAAGTTATAAATGCAGTGTTAAAAAAAAAAAATGAAGTAAAGTACATCAGTATGCCCTTTAATAAATCACCAGAGAATGCAAGCTAAAATAAGAGTCCTACAACATTTAGATGCAATGAAAGGATGCCCATCACATTTCAAAATGTTGCACTCAACATATTTTAATCTGGCATTATAGTTTGGGAAAAGTTCAACAAGTGAATGTGTACAAGTTTAAGTCACAGTAACACTAATAAAGTAAAAAATAAATGACTCATCAGAATGAGATCAACCGCTGGATTAAACTGCATCGGCATCACAATTCAAGGCTTATTCCCCACAGCCGAGTCTTCTTCCAAAAACAAAAAGTAGCCAAGATGAACTTGAATCTTTCTACAGAGGTGACTTGAGCGTCTCAAGCCTGGTTTTGCGTGGATGATTATCTTATAGCGCGTGATGTGCGTGGGCATGATCACATTATGTGAGCTCAGACGGGGAAGCCTGGACCTCGCGTTGGTTTCATATGGATTATTTTATCAAAGAATATTTTTTTTTTCGACATGACTGACTTCATTTAATAATAGACACTTCCAGCTTTGTTTAGATATACTGTATTTCTCATGTCATTTTCGTTCATTGTAGTGACTCGTTTCAGGAAGATATTCACGGAGACCGAGAATGCAAAAAGTGCACCCTATTTGCTTTCTTCATTTTACAAAACCAAAAAAAAAATAAAAGAAAGGTTTTGTTGATATTGGGAGTGAATCAGGGTATACAAATAACAGGCCTACTTATGTATTTTCTTCAGTCAATAGGAAATTAATGAAATAACAGTTTCTCTTTGTAGTGTATTTTTTAGGTTTGATAACTTGAAAAGTAAAGTAATTAATAATCTTGTTTCTTTTTAAATGCAGTAATCAGTAATGTAATGAAATTACAATTTTAAAGAAGTAATTAGTAATTTGTAGTGAACTTTTTTTTTTTTAGTAACTTACCCAACACTGGTTATTACTGATGAGATCATAGTCACTGGCAGCTTTAATAGACTGCATTCACACTAATGCACAGATCTATTTCCACATATCAGATGTTTTGTTCTGAAAACATAACTGACCGTTTACATCCATTTCGTATCATAATAGTAATGCAGTGCATTTAACCGCAGCCACAATTGACAAACACAAAGAGCACGTGAATAGTACTGCATACCAAACGGCAGAAATGAAAACATATCTAAACTAAAGTAAAAGACTAAAATAACAGCGAGTGGAAGCACAAGCAATGTGCCCGTGTCTCATAGCGCATTTTCTGCGCAATGATGCCTGCCGCGATTGTCTCTAGCGCACACAGGCACCATATGCGGGAAAAAGCCAAGCTCAGATTTTAAAATAGAGTGTATTTTTAATACTCGCTATGCGAATGACGTCATGGGCTATAATCGATTATGGTCCATTACTGCATCGATGCAGAATCGTTCACGTCCACATTGCAAAGCAACAATTAATTTTTGACCCCCTACTGAGAATGAAATCTGAAAGTCTATTCTATATAGTATATTTTTTAGCTCAAACTCTACTGTCACATGCTTGATTTGCATCCCATCACGTATTTTGAAGAAACCTAAAAAGTAAAATCAATAAATAAAATAAAAATGTCTAAATTTACAAATAGCACATCACATGAATTAACTTAGTACGTACCCCATATTATTGATTTTCAATGTCTGGTTAATGGGGGCTTTTATTTTTAACTGTAAAGTCACTGATTCATAGTGATGGATGGATCAATACTAAAGTATTGATACTCAGGTTGCATTCAGAAGATTGATTCTATCAATGTTTAGTTTAATGTAGGGATGCACCGAAATGAAAATTCTTGGCTGAAACCAAAAACCGGAAAAGACGAAACCAAGGCCGAAAACCGAAAATGAACTTTTGGGCCATTTTCGGACAAAAATTTTCGGTGTCCGAATATTCAGTGCATCCCTAGTTTAATGTTTTGTTTTTTAAACTAACAATTTTATTATTTAGCATGAAAAGTTATGCACCTCATAAACATTAAAAGTGCAAAAATATATATTTTTCAGTAAATAGCATATTGTGAAGGATACGGATTGTAAGGGATTGTAAACTGTAGGATAGAAACTATTTGTAAGCATATTAAATGTTGTTGTAAACACATTTTTGTTAAATATAATGAGCCGAAAAGAATGCACGTCACACCTCTGTTTATCAATTCGCACTGGCTACCATTAGCTATTCGCATAAAATTCAAGGTATTAATGTTTGCCTACAAAACCACCTCTGGATCTGCACCCCTTTACCTAAATTCATTACTTCAGACCTATGTGCCCTCTAAAAGCTTGCGTTCTGCAAGTGAACGTCGCTTTATTGTACCTTCCCAAAGAGGCACAAAATCACTTTCACGGACTTGTAAATTAAATGTTTCCTCCTACTGGAATGACCTGCCCAACTCAAGAATCGGCTAAAACACATCTCTTCCATCTTTATTTGACCCTCTAACTCTAGCACTCTCTATTCTAATTCTATTTAAAAAAAAAAAAAAAAAACACTTGCCCCTTTTGGACTTGCACTCTGTTCATTTACTAACTACTTGTTAGAAAGCAAAAAAAAAAAAAAAACTAGCTTGCTCTAGTTTTTGTATTCTATATATTTGTTTTAAAAAAATTTTTATATATATATATATATATATATATATATATATATAATTAAAAAAACCTTGCTACATGTACTGCGTTAGGCTAACTGAAACATATCATAGCACTTGCATATCATTGCTCTTTTGTTGATTTTGATTTCTTACATTGTCCCTGTCAAGTCGCTTTGGATAAAAGCATCTGCTAAATGAGTAAATGTAAATATCAAATAAATGCAGCCTTGGTAAGCATAAAACACTAAAATATTTTTAAATTCTTACTGACCCCAAACTTTTGAACAGTAGTGTATTTAAAGAGTGTTCTCTGACCTTGCAGCCCCACAGTATGTGGTACCACACAGATGTGCCTCCAAAGTCTATGTGGAAATCTGTGTAACAGCCCTGAACGCTCATTAGGCAGTACCTGGAAACAAAACACAGGCAAATTACAGTTTTGTTGAATAACAAGAATGAACAAAGGGGGCTGTGTGAGAAATGGAACATGAACAAAATGCAGCAGACTTATTTCTAAGTGAACAAACCCTTTTTGTTTTAAAGCCTTAACAAAATGTAAAATAAGACCAAGCTTTCATAAATGCAAACTATATTTAAGGATCTAATATATGCTCACTTCTGCACTTTGGGGTATTGCATCTCAGTGATAGAGTTTGTAGAATCTCTTTGTCTTTCTTTTAAGTGTCGTGGCCACATGTTGTCCACCCAGTCAATCATGTCCACCTGTAACAACAGAAAAAATTATGACCATCACAGACAGATCTAAATATTAGTATTTTTTGTTGTGTTTTAAAGAGATAGTTCACCCAAAAATGAAAGTTCTTACGGGTTTGGAACGACATGAGGTTGAGTAATTAATGACAGAACTTTCATTTTTGGGTGAACTATCCCTTTAAGCGTTAAGGTACCTACCGTGGCAGGTCTTTTGACAAGGCTCTCTAGTTTAGTGTGGCTAAATTCAAGGCTGATAACATTATAAAGTTTCTCTCTCTGAGAGGGAGGGGTCTCATAGTAGCGTCTCCATTGTGCCATTGACATCTCCGTCCCCTTCTGAGTAGCCACATCCATCACGTCAATCATACGCCGACTTCCTGTAAACAGAGATGAGCAGGGAGTAGATGCTGAAGCACCACTGACGCAGGTCAACATGAAATTCATCAGCATATCCAACCACAAAAACACTTACCTACAAACAACTTCACATCATTTACACTGAAGTCTGGATCTGGCATTCTAAAAAGAAAATATAGCAAATTCAGATTAAATTTAAAAATGTAAAACTTTCTAAACATTATGAAATGTGTCAAGAAACCATGAAGGACAGAGGAAAAATTTCTCTCTTACTTGATGCCAAGTCCCTCAGGTCTCTCAAAGATAATGGGGTCCTGGAGCCCATATCTCTGAACGTACTCAAATGTGAGGTCTAAAAAACAACAACAACAGGTAGTGTTAAATTACACACATCATTAAGATCTTTGAAGAGCTCCATAAAGAGCTGCATCTCTTTCTCACCTTTACCCTCCATGCGTTTGACTCTGTCGGAGTTGAAGCGGCTGTTGTGAAGCTTCTCCTCCAGATCGAAAGTCCTCTTTCCATCGATTTCGTCGTCGGAAATGCCATCGTCTTGGTAACGCCGCCGCGTGCCAGACCGCTGTAAGACAAGAGAGTGAGAGAATGAGACAAATGAAAAACCGATGCCAGAGCAACACTATTTCTCTGCATACACTCCTCCTCGTCTCCTGAATGCTGAACAAATGTTGCATAACTACCACAGCTTCAACTTATTTGAGCGCACACCTACACTCTCACAATCTCACACATACACACACACTAAATAACTCACCCATCATGTGCACTAGCCCACACACACCAACTATTAATAAGACATCACAAATCACGCAGATGCACAAGGATTCACTGTTAAGAGCCTTGGAGAAGAACTGCTCATATGGCTCCAGCAGAAAACTACTAACGGTCACATTCTATTTTCAGTTTAACATCTGAGCACAGATGAGTTGCTGTCCACTTACAGATGTCCCTTTTTTACCATAATACCTTTGTACTATAGATTTTAAGACAGCACTGCATGTATCCTTCACAGACAAGGCAAGTGTATATACGACTGCATTTAAAACGAAGTGATACTTTCAAAAATGCCACAGCAGTACAGATGATCATCAGTGATTTCTGTAACACATACAGTACTGTTCAAAACTGGGGTTGGCAAGATTTGTCCTCTTATGCTCACAGGCCTGCATTTTAAATACTGTAAAAAAAAAAAAGAAAAAAAAGAAAAAGCAAGCAATATTTTAAAGTGTTATTACAATAAAAACAGATTAATAGCTAATAGGTTAATATTTAAGATGTAACGTATTCCTAGTATGTCAAAATTAAATTTTAATCATCTATTACTCCAAGTTTATAGTGTCACGTGTTCCTTCAGAAACATTTTAATATGATGATTTGTTGCTAAAGATAAATATTTCTTATAATATTAACTGAAAACTGTGGTGCTAATTAATGTTTTTGTGGAAGGTTTTCACGTTGCTTTTCTTCTCAGGATTCTTTGATGAATAGAAAGTTCAAAAGAGCAGCAATTATTTGAAACAAATGTTTTGTAACAATGTTAATGGTCACTTTTGATCAATTTAAGGCATCCCTGCTGGATAAAAGTATTTCTTAAAAACAAAAAACTTGCTGACCCCAATATTTTAAACAGTAGCTTATAAATTATGTGGATAGGATTTCCGCCACAAAGAAAAAAAAATACCATCTGAAATAATGCTTGTTTGCAATGTTAATGATGCTGAGATGCATCACAGCTCACTGAGAGCAGGTGAGTAACACACACACACACACACACACACACAGACACACACACACACAGACACACACACACACAGAGAACAAAACAATAAGACCTTCCTCTGCTCGCCCTTGCCTCTGCCCTCAATGTCTCTATGGTGATGTGGAACCACTAGCCAATCACACGCTTCCTAAAGCCCTGCCGTCACACCCTCTCAACGACATTGAGCAAAAAAGAGGGGGGAGAAGGGAAGAGAAAAAAAAAAAAAAAAAAAAAAAAAAAAAATCAATGAAATGAATTGGGTATGACTGTGCAGTATCATAGAAAATTAGCAACAAACCCGTTCAAAAGAGAACTGATCAAACCATGTGCACCTCTATGAGCATGCAAACAAAGCCCTATAGATTAAAAACCTTACCAGACAATAGCCCAAACACAACAGATGATTATTTGTCTCATAACTCTTTGTTCAACAACTGAGAATTGCACTAGTTTTAAAAATGTGTTTCAGGACCTGTGTTCTGTTCCAATACATCAATTGTGCTTTGTGTGGTTGTTTCTGAATGCAAGAGCGTGTCCTGTGTGCACGCCAATCTAAACCTGCTGTCACAAACTGAAAGTCACCATGTACACCATGTTCCTATTCTTAACCAATCAGACAGCAAGGAACCGCCCCAAAACGCAACTGTAAACACTACATTAAGAAGAGATACTTCTGAAGACACATTTATCACGATGATTAATCAGTGTTGACATTGTCAAGTATTTAGAGGCTTGTGCCCATCCCTAGCCAACGACGCTGCAGGTTTTTTTTTTTTTACCTCCTCTGGGCCTGTGCGCAATCCCTGCATCTGTCACTGCATCATTGCATCTTTCAATCTCTTCCGTTCACAACTAAGATCTCCCATTGACAAAAGCAGCAAATGGTGAAACAGTACAACCTGTACTGCAACATGTCCCCATTTGACACCAATAACGAAGCACAATATGGGAACACAGGACAGGGATTAATTAGGATGGAGTATTAAAAAAAATAAAAATAAAAAAAATGCCAGAATGAAAACCTTCCATGCACTCTTGTGATTCCCTAGCATTTGATCACCATCTCTCTAAGCGAGGCCCTAGACTGCAGTGCGCTAAGAGGAAGCCCTTGTGGAGGGCAATGAGACACTACACACCTCGCACCTTCAGTGTCACATCTTCATCCCTCTGCTGGTTTTTCCTCTTCCTGCCTCTGCGTCTCATCAACAACATCCCCCCGTCGACAAGCGTAAGGATCTCCTGCCCGTTCTCCATCCCTGCATTTCTTTCAAAATGAGAAAATCTGCCGTCTGTTCTCCTCTGTCATCCTTTCGCCTCTGCAGTGCCCCCTCCCACTCCTCTCCCCGTTTCCGCATGTCTGATCACATGGTCTGCTAAACCAATCTAATCATTCGTCCTCCACTTCCCCAGCCTCTACAAAAACAGTCTGCACACAACAATCAATCCAATTCTCCTTACTTTCAATCACTGTCCTGTTCTTCAGAAGACAAACGGTACAATCCTGCCAACCACCCTAACATCATCGATGATAAATTATAAAATCTAATCTAGAAAGAGCAAGAGACTGACAGATCTTCTTAGGGCTGCAAAACAATTAATCGCAATTAATTGCATTCAAAATATAAGCTTATGTTTACATAACATGTGTGCGTACTGTGTATATTTATTATGTATATATAAATATACACATGTATATATTTTAAGAAACATTTATACTTTTATATAATTCATATAAATATGTAAATCTAACATTTTTTTCCTTAATATATACACCTATGTGTGGGTATATAATCACACACACATATACATAACTATACACCTCTCTCACACACACAGTATGTAAACAATTTTATTTTGAATGCGATTGAAATTTTGCAGCCCTAGTTATTTTAACTACCAACTACTAAAAGCAGCTTTTAACAACAGAACCACTATGTTAAAACAATCACACATTAATAATTTTTCTGCATGCACAAGTCACCGGGTCAGCAACTAACATTCAGCATTTTTTAAACATTGAGTTGTCAATTAACAATATTTTGTGGATTTAAGAATTCAAATAAGAGTGTTTTAAAATGCAACTTGATCAGACTGTCATGTGTGTTGGTTTGAATAATAATTACATATTATATAAATATGTATAACTAAATATGAATTTAACATTATGATATTGGTGGCTTTTTGACAGTCTCACATGTGAGGTAAATGTTATGTTGAACATGGTTTCAACTGAGGTATCGTTGAGGTTAATACAAAAAAATATGAATATTAATAAAGCGAAAGTAACCTATCAGTTTGTATCAAGGAAACGCGACCATTTTAAAACACAGGTTTTTAAAAAAAAAAAAAAAAAAAAAAACAGTATTATATAAAAACGGAGAAATACGATCTTTTGGCAGATATTTTTAGGACGAAGATATTCGCGCCAACCAGTCAGTCTCCAAGCGTATTTTCCCCCTCACCATCGTTCATTGCACGAACGCTTTGTGAAATTACAGAATTACTTTATTGATTTTTGATGTGACAATGGAAATGTTTCTTGATAATAAAAATTGTCAGGGTCAGTGGTTTCTGGCACTTGCTGGTCACATGGTTCTTCAGCGAGTCAAACAAAACAAAAAAAACATCAGTATCTACCTTATCCAACCTCTCCACGAGAGTGCCAGACTTACCATAGTATTTAAGAAATCTTTAACTAACGCTGACATCTGTTCAAAATGTTAAACCTCTGAGCTCATTAAACCGATACAGAGTAAATAAAAGGCTTAATAAATTGAGGTCTCTCAGATTCTTTCCCCCACTCAAATGACAACACTAGTGTAGTAAACATTGCCAACATTTTAACAGCTGAAGCTAAAGTTTCTGTGAAAATGCAGTATATACACACACAACGTACCCTCCAAACCAAAGCATTTTATTTTCCAAGTGTCCACTGTGCTGCACTTACCAGTCTCTTGCTGTAACGCGGCTTGGGATCGTCCATTGTCAGGATGAGGAGTCGAGCGCAGCCCGCCTGTGCAAGCGGCGAGCCAAGAAACGCGCTTCTGACAGTTTATCGCGTTAGAAATAACCACCCCAACTGTGTTTGATGGTCACTTTATTACAGTGTCCGTACAATCGAAATAACGCTACGTTACATGAATACTTGCTGTATAAAATCACTGTTTCCAGATAGTTAAGAAGTCGTCAGCAGGTTCGTTCACACAGAAGCGGGATTAACGATTTCAGCGTGTTCTTTAATACTACAAAACTATTGTATTATAATCTCACACAAGAAAGAAAAAACAGCAGGTTATTAAAACAACCATGGAAGCTAGGTTGTCAAGCTAAGCGCTGCTGAGGATGGTGAACGAGCATCAGCACCAGCTAACCGACCGCTAACCAGCCCAGAAACACGGTCGTAAAAATATTAAAATTACAAAGCGATATGGGGTCTTGCTTATACATACGGCTTATATGTACAGCGTCTAATATTTCAGTCAACCGTGAAGAGTGAGGCGAGAAATGAGGAGCGTATATTTATCGAGTAACATACGCTAATCCTGGTTCAAGTTTCAAATAAAACCATATTTCCACAAGACTTAAACTCGGGCTCACAGTGGGGAAAATCCAGCGGTTAAAACAGTCCTCGTGTATTTTTTACTATTAAAATGTGCACTCCGACTAGACTCGTCAAGTAACTTTTCTATTCTAAGTGAAAGTAAGCATTATTTAGACAGCTCCACTGTGTGAATTCACGACAAAGTTAATGTAGTAGATCATTCGCCGCCATTTTCACATCGTCACAAAAACACCACGAAGTAAGCCCCGCCCATTGCTGGTTCAGCACCCAATCACAGACAAATGCGACCCCATCGCCTTTGCTCTCATTGGCTAGTGTCGCTGTCACTTCACTGGGAGGCGGTGTTAAGAGACAAATAAAAGTACACGTGACCAGAGGAGCCACGCTCTCATTGGCTGGAGCTGTACGCCGATCAATACATCCACACAAAGATCGGTTTTTATGTGCTGAAAGTATCGCGTTGCCAACCAATCAAATATTAAATATCAACACACTCACTCAGTCTAAGCAAAATGTCTGCAATAAAATCGCTTTAATAGTTAGGAGCAATACTATTGAAATATATATTAAATACCTTCGATCTTCCTTGGCTTGAGGTCCCATCGCCTGCGGATGTCCACTCCATGACTTCATATAAAGCTCTCGCTTGGCTCGTCTGGTCAAAGAAATCTACATTTCTTTCGAATTAGCCCAGTGACAAAGAACGAACTTCATAAAAGGTCTTCATTAAATCCTCGACATTTCCTTTGGTCCAATAAACTGTCTGGAAGAAGTGTACACATTGAATTATCGGTAAGCCTCCACAGGTAACTCCGCATGGTAAAACTTTTCGTTTTAACCCAAGTGATCAGGAAGTAGTTGCTGATTGGTCAGCCTTCAGCTTAACGCGCAGCCACTCATTGGACTAAACAGCTGTCGATGATAACTGCACCGTCAAAACCAAAAGCAGAAGAGTTTCTCTCATAAATACAACTAACAATAATTTACTCTTTTTAAGCTTGGACGAAAGAACACATATAACACAGATTTTATACAACCCTGGTCTTTTAATCACAATTACTCAGTCTAGTTAACTCAAGGTGTAATTAAACTTTAGTGGCTCCAAAATATACAGTTCTAATATTATCAAGAGAACAATAACAACTCAACCTAAGAAATAAGTCAACTAATTGCTACTCATCTACACTAAATAAGCAAAAGGTCAGTAAAGACAGAACCACATATGTGACCCTGGACCACTAAACCAGTCTTAAGTGTCAATTTTTCAAAATTGAGATTTATACATCATCTGAAAGCTGAATAAATGATTGGACAATATCTGGCTGAGATTCAACTATTTGAATCTGTGGGTGCAAAAAAATCAAAACACTGAGGAAAATATCCTTTAAAGTTGTCCAAATGAAGTTCTTAGCAATGCATATTACTAATCAAACATTAACTTTTGATATGTTTACAGTAGGAAATTTACAAAATATCTTCATGGAACATGATCTTTACTTAATGTCTTAAGATTTTTGGCATAAAAGAAAAATCAATCATTTTGACCCATACAATGTATTTTTGGCTATTGCTACAAATATACCCCAGTGACTTAGGACTGGTTTTGTGGTCTTGGACTAATTTTGACTAATCCTAAAATAATGTACATAATGTAAATTTTTAAGAATTAAACTGTTTTTTTTTTTTTCCCAACAAGGACAAAATATTTGTCACTGCTAATTTAAATTGTTTCAGTTATCAGTTACAAAAAATGAGGCCTCAAAAAACAAAACTTAGCCTCTTAGTATCATATATAGGCTATATCCTAAATTTCCAAAAACAATTAAATAAATAAAAGCAATATTTCATACCACAGCCCTAAAATAAACAGACAGCTTGCACATCACATTTTACCGTGATGCCTCTAACAATGCAAGGCCAGTTGATAAGACAGGAAGAACGTAAAGACAACAACAACAAAAAAAAAGATGGGAAGATGAAATGAACAAGCACTGGAAAACATGTTGTGTGTGTAGGGATGTTTTGGGTTCATCTGCATTAAGATGCTTCTCTTGATTCTTGATAGAGACATGACTTGGAAAAGTAGACAACCTCTTCACCTGGAAAAGACAGGATGTCACTCACAAATAGTCAACATGCCGTTTTATGAATTTAGTTTTATGAATGCTTACTTTGATGTTTATGTCAGCCAGCTATACACCAGAGAACCACCGATGACCGCAAGAATTGTGCAGCACAGCATGATCATCATTTTCTTCTACAAAGGTGTAAGTGGGCAGCCAGTGACAGCATGATAATGATATAATGATAGTGGAGGAAAGCAAGGGGAAAGGATGATTGGGAAGAAGAGATTTGGAAGGTGTAGAGAACAGACATACAGAGATGAAGTTGAAATTATGAGGAAGAAACAGAGGACATCAATGTATGAAGGCAAATAGAAGATGGAACAATGAAAATAAAAAAAATGCTGCAAGAAAAATGAAATTTGAGAATCTCAGCACTGGTAGTCTACATTTAGTACAAAATATACTCTAAGTGAAAGTGCCATTTATTATATGACACAATTGTTGTTCTCCTCATAATTTCCCAGCTCACCCTGCGTGCTTCTTGTTGGAACTTGGCAGCCTTTTTAGTGTCAGCCACGGCTCTTTCAACAAAACCCACAGACTGGTCCATGTTGCTCTCAATCCTGTCAATCATGCTTCCCTGTTGAAAAGTGAGAACAAAGTGGTGTCCAAAAGCAGTTTTAATCCTAAGGTCTTCAAAACAGGGCTGTAGATTTGCTTTATTCTCTTGAAAATACAAAGACGTGTACTTGATTTTCCACCAGCACTGCAATGTCCACAAACATGTCGTGCAACTCTTTTACGCTGCTCTCCAGTCGCATAATATCTTTGTGTCGTGCCTCAATCTCACTTAGTGCCTGTTTTGATATCCCAGAGTCCATAATCTATAAAAAAGAAAGTAAAAAAAAAAAACAGAAAAAAAACATTTAAATGGTTATTATTTTTAAAGAAGCAGATTTTCAGTCCAGTCTTTAGTGTCACATGATCCTTCAGAAATCATTCTTATACGCTGATTTGCTGCTTAGCAAACATTTTCAATTTTTAGCAATGTTGACAACTTTTGTGCAGCTTACATTTTTTTGTACACCAGCATAATTATTTTCAGGATTCTTTGATGAATAGAAAATGTGATTATTACAAATAGAATTTTATTTAACTATGTTACTGTCACTTTTGATTTTTTTAATGTGTCCGTGATGAATAAAAGTATTTCTTTTTCTTTTTAAAAAATCACACTGACTCCAGACTTAAGTAAAATATCTTACAACCCACACAAATTACAGACACGTTATATTCTTACAACAAAACATCACACATAGCTGTATATAGAATAGTACTCACTCCTGCTGTGAATACTGCAGCGTTTCCTCCATCCAGCATTTCCTCCAGCTCTTCATCAGTAGTGGCTTTGCCAGCTGTAAGACAGGATTCAACAATGGCCTTTAACATGTATATAACATTGTGCTCACTGACTGTCTTTTTAATCCAACCCTAAAGAAGGTCTGTGTACGTGTTTGTCACTCACTGATCTCCAGCTGTCTTTGGATGCGCCCTTTGCTCTTCTCTCTAAACTCCATTTGGGCTTCATTGTATTTGGTCATCACTTCTACAAACCTCTTAGCAAGAATGGCATGCTAAACAAAGGAGATAAACACTGTATTATTAAAAAAACAAACTACTTGCTGAAATCCCTGTGGTTTATTCAAAGGGCTAGTGGTTACCTGAGATTTCTTTATCCGGATATCTGCTGAAACCCTCTCTTCAGTGTTAGATGCCAAACTCTGCTCAATGCCTGTTTTCAAGGTTGACAAAATAATTCAACTCAGAGTTTGTAGCATATTGTCCAATTACCATTGGAGAAAAATGATATATTTTCATCAATGAGCAAGAAGAATAGAAAGCTGACTTTTGAGTTTGTTGCGAGCATTGTTGGCCAGTTTCTTTATCTCATTAGTAACTGCTTCCAATTCATCCTGTGTCTCTGGTCGAGAAATGAGATGAGAGATATTTAAAGCATGACTGGGGTAGGGAAGCGATAGAGAAAAATGATAAATAATTTATAAAAATGAAGGTAAAATGTGATTAGACTAACTCTGGTCTGATGTAGGTGCAGAGAGGATGACAGAATACAGTCGCTTTATCTCGCCTACATTTTCTTCAATCTTGTCTATGCTGGTGCGGATTTCTTCAATCTGAAGAACACATAAAGAAATGAATTTCAAGTGTTCATTCAACTGCACTCTTAAAAATAAAGGTTCTTTATTGGCATTGGTGATTCTATAAATAATCTGGAAATTTCCCATCACACTAAAGGTTCTTTATATTTGAAAAGGTCTTTTAAAACGTCAGTAAATGTTCTTTGGGGAACCCCAAAAGGTTCTTCTTTGGCATCGCTGTTAAAACCCCCGTTTGGAACCTTTATTTTTAAGAGTGTGTGACATTCAAATGTGAATATTCATTTGAATACAGCGTTGATTCCCAAATACCTGAGCGAAGAACTCGTCCATAAATTCTTTATTTTCCACTGGAATTTCCACATCATCAGGAGTTTGATCCGACTTCTGTTTTGACATAAACAGCCTTAAACAAGCTTGCTTATTAGCTGGTTTAAGCTGGTCTTCTAGACTGGTGAAACTGGTGTTTAACTCAACGAACAGCTGGTCTCCAAGCCTGACCAGCCAACATACCAGCTTGACCGGACTGACAGACTGACCAAGACCAGCAAACTGCATTAAGCTGGTTAAGATTTTATTCAGCAACCTGTACTTGTTTTGTCAGTAAATTAAAGGTAGAATCCATTGCACTTTATCTTCACTATTTCAACAGAAATGTAACACTTTTATATTTACTACACAGAATTATATGTTAAACACACAGAACTGGCCCCTGTGATTGACAGGCAGGAGGACACGGTTGCTATGGACGCGCGCGTCTCGCATCTCAACTATCTATCACACGCGTTTCCTCGTGCCTAATGGCAGTTAAGATACTGTTTACTCTTTTAACCTATTTGTTGTATAATCATGAGTGTAACCTCCGGATAATGACCTATTGCTAACATTTACAGATAGATAACCTACCCGTAATTGCTCATAAGTTATCACTACAATGACCCTGTTAGTCAATATTATTGAGCTCGGGACCTCCCAGGGAAAGGTCAAACATAGCAAATCAGTCCTCAAACCGCCGTGTGTGTAATAATAAAAACCATAGTTCAACATAAGAACAAAATCTCTTACCGCTTTTAGTTGTTCCAGTCGGTCCTTCATCTTCAGTTCAACGTGATACGAGACTTAAGATTTCAAATAGCTGTAGTGGTCAATGTAAAGATAAACAGCAGCGACGTCGTTTTCAGTCTGGATAGCTAGAAAACTTGTTAACTACAGCATGAATACACCAAGTTTAGAGTTCCAGTAGAACCGTTTAGAATTCTTATTTTAGACACTTTAAAAAATAATAAATAAAAAATAATAAAAAGTGCAGCGTTCTTTTTTTTTATGGAAAAAAATCAAACAATATGGCAGTGTCGCTCTTGTCCTGTAGTTGTCCTAAGCCTATCCTCTCAGAGCGGATTAGAGCAACAGTTGTATGCTGGGTAGCTAATCTTCTTCTGCCGAGGTGCTCCTTTTTCTCCACTCACACACATGGGACTACCCCAAACTATGGGACTAAGACCGAGACTTAAAAATAATAAAATGAAGGAATGAGTTACATAAAAATGGAAATAAATCACTTTTTTAAATGAACAAATCAAGACGTATTTAAAACTAGTTAATGCCCGTTTTAAAATGTAGTTAAAAAAGATAAAATAATAGAAAATTAATTTTTAATACTATTTAATGTCTGCCATCCAACATAAAACAAAGTCGAGATTGGCTGGGGTGAGTTGAGGGACTGTTGAAGTACTGAAAAATATTAAAATCTATTTGCTTAACTGTATTATTTATTATTTATTAGCAGTAACTGAAACACAATTACAATCAAGATTGTAATTCATATTGTTATTTGGCCATGAATTGACCAGTTAGTCTGTATATTTCTTCTCCACCAGCACAAACGGTTTACAAAGAAGTAAAATATCAACCAATGCGAATCACAAAGCAGCACATCTTACACAGCTTATATCAGACAAAAATGGCAAAGGTTTCCCATCCCATTTAAAGAAACATCAAAAACTTCTTTAAGAGAAAGGAAATCTTAAACATACATTGCTCTTATGAAGAAACTATTCAAAATACAAACTTAGCTGCAATATAAGCAGAGGCCAGAGATTGTGAAAGATTTGGACAGATCATTAATTTATTATATACGGTCCACAAGTATTTAGTCTTTGTACAGTTTTCACAAGGACAAATAAAATGTCTAAACTTGTAAGGATGTAATGTGAGATAGATTCAACACAACTGTCGAAGTGCTTTTGTTTCTTACGACTCCTCATTTAAATCCACTGGATGGTCAAAATACGAAAGGAAGAAGGGTGAAAATGGGAAGGATGGATCGACTGCCTCAAAATGACAATGTAACGTTAGCCTCAAAGTAGTGCGTCATCCTTGGTGGTTTTCAAGAATAACTTGTTTAAACTGCCATTAGACACTGTTTATTGCACAACATAGCTCAACATTCGCTGTGTGATGGTTATGCTGTGTTGAATGAAAAGTCAAAACGACAGCTTTATATGTACACAAAAATGTTTCAATGTGAGGCACCACTTTAAGGCTGCTGTAGTTTACACGGACATGAATGTGTGAACTTAATTTTAGATCTGATCATCTACATGTATGGTCACACTGGAAGAAATCAAAAATTATGTGCATCTTCACAAAAAAGTCAGTCCCTGGGCTTTGAAAATGTGCAGTCAGCACAACAGTAACTGTCTAAAAGCAAATCTTCAATATGCAATTGAAACTGTGATTACTGGTAAGAGAGCATGGTGACATATTGTCACTGTGCTGTAATGAGACAGTCTATGACATTTATTTATCTGTAGAGATAGTCAGCTTGGATGTTGGCAGCGATCTCAGCCTCCCACTTGTCTCCATTGTTGAGGAGTTTCTCCTTGTTATAAAGCAGCTCCTCATGGGTCTCTGTGGAAAACTCAAAGTTGGGACCCTAAGAAAAAGACAGACAGTATATCAGGTCATACAGAATGTATTCATCCTTATGGAGATTTTAATTTGACCCTTTTAAACACCTGCTTATTTTGTACATTTGATTTCTCATGCTGCGCAATATTACAATAATTCTCCATAATTTAATGCACACTACATAATATATACATTACCATTCAAAATTAAGGGGTCAGCAAGATTTCTTCAAAGAAATGAATGCTATTATTCAGCAATGAAACATAAATTTAATTAAAAGAGACGGTAAAGACATTTATGTTATAAAGGATTTCTATTTGAAAAATGCTGGGTTTTTTTTTTTAAAGTGTTACATTTTTCATGATTAAACAGCATTATGCAACTATTTTTAATAAGATAATAAAGTTGATAATAATAACCATCAAAATCACCAAATCAGTACATTAAAATGATTAGAGTAATGACTGCTAAAAATTCAGCTTTGTCAGGAATACATTACATTTTAAAATATAAAGAAATATAAAACGGTTATTTTTTAATTGTGATAATATTTCATAGTAATATTTATGTCTTTTCAAAAACATTTAAAAAATCTTACTGACCCCAAACTGTAGTGTATGTTCTATTTGTTTTCTCTCACTATATTCCTCAATTTCCACAGTTCCACTAGAAACCAGTTTGAACACATTAAACAGCCTGTTAAGAGACATGATGAGCAGCTGAACGTGTGCTGCGAGATGCTCACCTCTACAATAGCATCCACAGGGCAGGCCTCCTGGCAAAAGCCACAATAGATGCATTTGGTCATGTCTATGTCATAACGCGTTGTTCTCCTGCTGCCGTCGGCACGAGGTTCTGCCTCAATTGTGATCGCCTGAGAGAGAGAAAAATATGGGGTTACCTTGCGCATTTTACTTTTACTATTACTCTTCTTATTCACATGTGCAAATAGCCTGCATGCAATTACTGCTTGCCCTTATAAGTGTCAAGATTTATTAGAATGAACAAGGGCAATCAGAAAGAAAGTATACCTGGGCTGGACAAATGGCCTCACAAAGTTTACAGGCAATGCACCGCTCCTCTCCAGAGGGGTACCTGCGCAGCACATGCTCCCCACGGAAACGGGGCGACAGAGGGCCCTTCTCGAAGGGGTAGTTGATTGTGGCAGGTTCACGGAAAAGATAGCTCATGGTCATTCCCAAACCTGCATCAAGACAGATATCAGCTGGTAGCTACTTTGAGAGTTCTTTGTGCGATGACTTTATGGAAGTGCTTTAATTAAAGATAAAAGTCTCATGTTGTTACTGACCTCTGAACAGCTCTGTCCACAGAAGAGTCTGAGCCGCACGGTCCGTGATGGACTTCATATCTGTGGCTTCCTCCTGATTGTTGACATACTCTGCATATAGAAAAAAAAGTGATGATATAGGAAAAAGTTTAAAACCAAAGACCATATTTTGTACCATGTGATACTTACTAATCCCTGCTCTGTGTGCAGATAGGCTGAGAGGACGTGCAAGATTTTGACTGACCAGAAATGACCCTAAGTAAGCAAGCACATGATACAATCACTCATCTGAGAAACAAGACTTATTTTGATAACATTTGTAGACATACATAAATGTCACTGCATTTGTTGCTTTTTTAAACTCTTCTAATCTAGACTCACCTGGCCTGGATACGGTGTAGACCACACGTAACGCTGCAGACATCTCAGTGAAGTGCACTGTGAGTGAAATGGACAAAGATGAGGGATGGAAACTAGGGTTTGTTATATTATTTTCTCAGATTACAACACTAAATATACTTGTGGACATACTGACAACTTTTAAACATCTTATTTTGAAATAATAGTAAGAAACAAGCTCATTCAATACTGTATTGCACTCTTTAATTTGGCGAAACATTGGCAGTTACACAAAACAAGTGTGCCACGATTTACTTCCCCCTACAGAACGTACACTAAACCCCAAAACATTGGTTCCGCTGTCGCGAGGCGGCAGACAAATAAACATCGTTCATTTAAGCACCACATATCAATTATCGCTATTTAATCTATAGACAACATGTAACACGTCCAAAATAATAAAGCAACTGTTTGACTGTGCAGCCCAGATACTGTGGGACTGCAGCAAGTGGCTTAGGACAGGAGCTCAAGCATGTCCGTTTTAGCCGACTACTTAGCTTTCCACATATTTACTATTCACTTTCTCCGAATGTGCATTTTCAATTTAATCTTTGCCTAAATATCTACAACTTTGTGTTTTTATTCAAAGTTAAATGTTGTCCGTGAAGTGTTTTAAGTAGCTTAGCCACCGGCTGATTTTCTCAAGGACTTTCAATGACTATACTGCTATTATTCGTATATCCTTTATACCGATATTTGCGTTTCTAATATTGTATTAATTATATCTGTTCCACAAAATGCTGTGCATGTTCACTCAAAAGATAGATAGCGAATGCAAAGAGTTTAAAAACCAGTTCGCACTCACCGGACACTCGCTATTTGGCCTTCTCAACCAGAACAGCGGACGTTTGAGGAAATGCACATGCAGAACGCCGGAAGTGAGTTTTTTTTTTTTTTTTTTTTTTTTTTTTTTACAAAATATAAGACAGAACACATCCGCAAAAAGATTGAAAAAAAAAAAAAAAAAAAAAATATATATATATATATATATATAAAATAAATAAATAAAATAAATTTACGAAAAATAATACAGTTAATAAAACCACCTTTTTTTTTTTTATAAACGCGTTTCTTTATGATATAAAATAGTGAACACTGTGGTTCAGAATTTTGTTTTATAGAATAGGGGTATATAAAATAATTACAACAATAATAATAATAATAATAATCAATGCAAAATTCCATCGAGAACTGGTTTTAGCTTTGGCTTTACGAAATTATGAAATTAGCCGAGAGAGAGAGAGAGAGAGAGAGAGAGAGAGAGAGAGAGAGAGAGAGAGAGACAGACAGAGAGAGTAGTGGAGGTTGGTACATTCCCCAAACATTGTAAGTAAGTAAATAAATAAAATAAGTTTTATTTTGTTTCTAATAGCCTATAATTTTCACAATTGTTAAACACTGTAAGTTTAACCATTGTTTAACAACTTAAACACTGTGTGTATTTATGTGATCCAAATAATAATTTTCTAACCTTCTGACATGCCATTGTTTTGAAAATAGTTTCGGACTTGAGTGAGATATGAGTTGATAAAATAAGATATGCAGCTGTTTAAATTGCTAAAATGACATTTCAGAGGGATTCTTTTTCTTATACTAATATTCTACGAAGCCATTAGTGCTGTCACTGTGAAGAAAGCTGAATAAGTGTTTGATGGTTAAAGCTTAATGAAGCAGGATAAGTTTAATTACAGAAAGCTGTGACGTATGTCTCCATGTAATCACTGTGTTCAGTGCTCTCTGTATCACATATCCACAGAACAGCAGAGTGTGAAGCTTTCCTTTTTCTAATTGTTGGGTTTACCTGTAGGTCTCTGCTTCGGGGACAAAGTAAGTCGATCACTTTTACACAAAATTCTCTGTCATGTTCTCTGTGATGAAGATTAATCTGTGCTGTTTCATAGACTGACCTGCTCGAGTCACAGAGTGAAGGTTGATGTCTAATCTTTTGAATTTCAATGCTAAATTGATTCCTGATTTCTATAGAAGCTATGAAATTTGAAAATGAATTAATCGGAATAATATTCTGATTCATTTCAGTGAACACTTCAGATAATATAACAGAATCAGAGGAGAATTTTTGGTCCAGAACTGAGAAGTCTGTGCTCGCTCCCATCCTCACCACTGAGATGGTTCTGGGTGTTTTAGGAAATGGACTTGTTTTGATAGTCAAAGTTGTGGTAAGAATAATGCATAATTTTATAAAATAATATATAATTCTATTTAAATAAATAAATAAATAAAAGATTGTTTTTAAAGGATGCAATCAGTTTTAAAATACAATGCCTTTATTTATTATTTTTTAAAAATTATTATTATTTTTTTTTTTTGCTTTCTCACAGTGTAAAGACCATTTTCAGTGCCTTTACTGGCTGCCACTTTTCAGTCTCACGCTCTCAGATTTCCTCTGCTCCATCCTCATAATCTGTGGCTCACTCTTAGCCGTGCTGAGTGAAGGTCAGATTTCACCGTGGTGTGAGGTGGTGAGCCTGCTAAAGTTCACCTTCATCACCTCTTCCATTGGAAGCATAGGTATGACTATGACAAGGAACAATTGACCTCTGTGGGATAGCTCTAATACTACTTTCATTGTAATTAACAATAAAGAACAATAAATAAAGGAGGGTGCATTGGACACTGTGAGGAAAGAAGAAAAACCCTGTACTCTGTCGTAGCTTCCATTTGAATATTTATAGAAAAAGCAATGTTCAGAAATGCAGACAATTTGATGTTTTAATATTTAATAGCAATGTTATAATTAGTTATAAAATGTTATGGTTTAAAATAGATTTTTTTTTAAAGTTAATATTCTTCATATGATTGAAGTCTTTTAATTTGAGTTTCAGTGTTTTTATTGATTTGTTTATCTTTAATTGTGGCACATTAGAAAAAGTGTTTGTGTCTTAAAAGCTTATGTTTTGTCCAAATAATACCATTTTTTTCTGTGTTGTTCTCAGCTTATGATATTTAATTAGTAAATATAAATATTAAAAACGTTTTTATTATTATTTGGTTATTTAAAAATTCTTAATCGTATTTAAGAAAGTCTTTAAACTTTAGATTTTTATTTATTTATTTTTAAATTAGGATGATTTAGAAAAGTTATTCTAAAAACTGAAAATTAACTTCTCATTTGTGCCTTAAAAATAATCAATAAATGATCAAAAACAGTTATCAATAGATATCTGATCTTTCTTATCCTTTCTTCTTTGCTTGAGATTGTTTACTAGTTTCATTATTAGAAGTAATAAAATGTTTATTATTATTAGGTTATGTAAAATGGGTTAAATTCTTAATATGATTAAAGTAAGTCTTTGAACTTGAGTTTCAAATATGTTTTCAAATATATATTTTTTTTAGTTCAAAAGAACATCATTTATTTAAAATCGAAATGTTTGGTAACATTATAAATGTGTTTACTGTCACTTTTGATCAATTGAATGTGCCTTGCTGAATAAAAGTATACATATATATATATATATATATATATATATATATATATATATATATATATAAAGGTGAATTAGAAAAAGTTATTCTGAGAATGAAACTCCTCATTTGTGCCTTAAAAATGTATCTATAAAAAGAGTTATGTCACCATAATAGCATTCTTTTCTTCTTGTCCTCAGCAATTCTCTGTGTTCAGAGACATATGGGAATTCCTTCCAAAGGCAAAAAGCTGTCTGTTCTCATGGCGGTGGCATGTGTAGCATCATGGTGCACTGGATCTATATTTGGAGCAGTACCAGTAGTCTATGACTGGATAAAGTGAGTGAAGATGCTTAGAAATGCTCCAGATTTAGGCATCAACAACTTCTCAGTCTCACTATACTCTGCATGCCATTTTTAGGTATGATCCAGCAGAAATGCTGTGTGCAGTTTTCTGGGAGAGCAGTTACTCTGACATGCTGGTTTACATCCTCTGTGCCTTCTCCATCTCCATCTTCATCCCATTTCTCCTCATACTCTCCTGCTCCATCCTGACTTGTGCTGGCTATGGGAAAGACTGTTCCAGGTTTGTAGAGTTGGAAATGGTGAACACAGAATGCTGAAAGATTTCATATGGATTTTTAAAAGAATAGTTCATTCAAAAATGAAAATTTGCTTAAAATGTACTCGCTCTCGGTCCATTCAAGAGTTTGTTTCTTCATTAAAATAGATTTGGAGAAGTTTATCATTACATCACTTGCTCACCAATGGATCATCTGCAGTGAATGGGTGCCGTCAGAATGAGAGTTTACACAGCTGATAAAATCATCACAATAATCCAAACAAACATGAAGCTTTTTGCTTCACAAGGCATTAAATGATGGACTGGAGTTGTGTGGATTATTGTGATGTTTTTATCATCTGTTTGGCCTCTCATTCTGACGGCACCCATTCACTGCAGAGGATCCACTGCTGAGCAGGTGATATACCGATAATGCAAAATTTCTCCCATTTCTCTGTCATAGTTTAAATGTCCACATTTTATCTGTTTGTAGCCAGGGTGACCTGTCCTCTATCACACCACTGCTGGTGATCTTGTATCTGCTCTGCTATGCTCCATTTGCTGCATCTGAGGTGAGAAAAATCTGTTAGTGTGGAATCATGTTCTGTTTTGTTCATTTTTTAAGAGTCAAAGGCTTGATTTGAATGTGTTTTTCCATGTTAATAATTCTGTTTATTCTTGTTTTGTTAGTTGGTTCTCCTTGGAAGGCTAGATTTGTCCCTATCCCCTGAATGGCTGCGATCACTATCATCAATAATGGCGTATCTGAACTGTGGTTTAAACCCCTTTATCTACTGCACAAATAAAAACTTCCGAAAAGCAGTACTCATACTGTTTTGGAACAAAAGGAGATCAGCTTTTCCCGATCCAGTGCTGACAGGCATAACAAGGCTTGAAATATGAAGATATTTTTTCCTGTCCAACACATTTTGTAATGCATCCCATCATGATTTTAATGGGAAGAAATGACACTCATGACTAGATGCGTGCTGAGATTTCAGTAAAGGCAAACATGCAGCTAATAATAAATGATAAAGATGTTTTTGCTCAAAGTTTTATTTTAATGCATTAAATTAAGGCATATGCCAGGCTGTCCATACTTATATTGTGCATTTACATTCTTTTTGTATTCATCTTCAATTTGACAAACCTGAGAATGAAGATTAGGACATGACATTGTGAATTACACACACATTAAAATGCATCAAATAGTGAATTTGTAAACACACACACCAACACACACACACACACAATTAAAATGCCTCAAATAGTGAGTTTGTATACAAACACACATACATTTGTTTCTGTGAATTGTGGGGACTTTCCATAGACTGTTTTATACTGACCAAACAATATTTTCTATCCCCTAACCCTAACCCTACCCCTTACAGAAAACCTGCGTACATTGTTACACTTTCAGATAAACACCATTTAGCCACTATTTTTAATCATTTTTCTGCAGGCTGGTCCCCACAAAATGTCAAAATTGTCAGGTTTTAATATATCCTTGTGTTTTACTATCCATTGTGTCCCCACAATGTAGCATAAACAAGTACACACACACACACACACACACACACACACACACACACACACTATACTGATTTGATAATACTGTATTCTAAGAGATGAAATCCAAGTATTTCACATATTTGACAGTTTTCCTTAAACATTTTATAATTACAAAGTTATTTTCTGACACTGTTTTTAACGTAAATCTGAACAAAGAGCATCAAATTAGTTTGTGGTTTTACAAATATTTGATCACATTAATCGTTAAAACTTGTACAGTGACATAATATTACTGTTGAAGACCAGACAGAATTAGGGTTCGCACATGTTGTGTTCATTGCCGTATTATTCAGCTAAATAAATGTAGGCCTATGTGCATTTATGAAGAGCGTTTGTGTGCATTTTCACTAAGGCGAGTGAGAAAACAAAAGCTGTAATGAAACTGCAGAATGTCGCAAACTTTGGACCAGAAATGTCCAGTAAGATTTTGAAACACCCAGTACTCTGCAAGAGAATGATCCAGAAGCTTGAGAAGCACGAAACCAGCGCAGGACAGCAGGGCCAAGCAGAGGTATCGCATGGACGCGGTGTCTCCGAGGCTCATCTGCGCTCGGACGCCTTTGAACACGGCGAAGGCGATGTGAAAACCCAGAGCTACTTCAAACCCTCGGTCGTGAAAGAGCGCCAGTCCATAGCTGAGGACAGAGCACGATTCCACCATCAAGGCGTAACGGGACGACCAGCCTTTCTCGATGACATGACACCACACCAGCACCCACGCAAAAATAGGTAAAGTGAACCACTGGTCCAAAACAGAGGGCGCGCGCCGCAAGGTGGCCAAGCGGACCCACTGCACCGGGCCATAGGCGACTGCCATTAGCCCAAACACGTCTTTGGTGTAGACGGCTGCACGGGTGTCTCTATTGTCTGACATCGGTTGCAAGATCCAGTAGATACCTAATAATATGTATCCCAAGTTTATCAGACAGTTAAACGGCATGGCCAAGAAAGCAGGAAGGTTGTCGACTTTCTTCTCCGCATAGTGATCATAAGTGACATCCACCAAAACTTTGTCGAAAATGTGAGTGTTTGCAAGCGCAATGCAAAGCAGGAAGGGTATGAGAACGTGGACGAGCGCTGACATTGCCATTTTCTAATAAAAAAGAGACAATCCAGTTCAAAATGCACAGTAACAAAACATGTGGAATGTTGTGTACAAAGTACAAAACACTGTTTGGCTTCCGCAATCAAGATCACCACGTGACGACCACTGTAGCCTTTCATTGGTTGCGACAGTGAGCTGGGAATTCTGTACAACCATTCTGCTCATACTAGTTTTGTATAATGCAGTATGAAGGCTATTTGTGTACAGTGAGCAGATTTCCTGAAATATGGAATCGCCCAGGGCTGCAAAACTCAGTTCCTGTAAAGCACCCAGTCGTTTAGGCTTACTGGAAAACTACAAAAAAACCTACTACAATCAAGTCCTTCAGGCTTACATGGCATGTGTGCTGGAACGAAACTCTGCAGGGCTTGTGGGTTTGGCACCCCTGGATTATGCCAAAGTATGCAAGCTATGTAAATTAATGAAATCAAATAACATTAATTTTAAAAGTACATTAAATATATATGTTTTACTCCAAAATATTTTAATGAGGTTGAAAAAAGTACAAAATATTTATAAAAATTATTTCCTAATTAAACATTAGGCTTTTGAATATTGGGGGCCTTTGCGTGAAAAAGGCTGAGAACCACTGTAGTATACTATTTACAGCACAGTATACAGTAAGCAGTGTAAACAAGTTTTCACTGGAGTGGATGTGTATATGAGCACATATCTATCTGTAAAAGTGTGCTGAGAAATGTTTCTATATGAACGTATACTGTACATGGGTCTTTAGTGTTAATTTACGATCAAGAATGGAGTTAAGTGGAAAGTCCCAGAAGGAGTTCCTCAGACATTCCTGTTTGTCAAGTTTGCCTGACCAATACGCTTACTTCTAGCTGGCCAGTCCTCCTGCAGTGACAAAAGCTTTCTTTGGCATTTCTGGTCTTGAATTCTCTAGGATTTTTTTCTTGATGAGATGTTTCCTGGTTTTCTGTTTACATGCAGACTGTACAGTAAAGACTGGAATCTACTGAGTTAAATGTTTAAATTTATGAAGAATAACATAGTATTAAGACATATTTGCATCATATTTAAACTGTAGGCATGCATTACTGAGTTAATATTTTACACTTTCCCTGCCTCTGTGTATTACATTCAGCTGCACGTTTTGAAATATCAACACTTTAATGCAAATCTGTTTAAAGAAGTAAAAATTTAATCGCTAAGCTATTTAATGTAGATTCAATATTTCATGCAAAAGTAAATTCATGAACTTATATTAATTTCATAGGCTATATGGGGAACATAGGTGGAACGTGAGATAAGATTTAGAAAACAGGTTTTGGCAGCACAGAAATGCTAGACTATAAAAGGAAGAAGGCAGTGACTAAGAGAGGAAGGCACTGAAACAAGGTGCTCCACACAGGTTGCATAACTGCTTTGTGTGTGCTATTGATTGGTTTGAAGAAAAGAGACCGTAAGGTTTAATACACTTTAGACTGATGAAGCAATGCTGGATATGACTTGCAAAGGAGCTGTAAACGATGAATGAAATGAGAGACTATGGAGGAACAAACAGCAAAGGTATGAAGCTAGATAGTATAGATAAGATTGCTTTACAAAAATGCATTTAAGTTTTTAAAGAGCACAAAAAGATCAAATATGATAAGATTTGTATGATATGTAATATATAAGAGTAAATGGGATGTCACAAGTATTGCAAACAAAATATAAAGTAGTACTATTAGTACTAATACACTCTTAAAAATAAAGGGTTGATTGGCATCAATGGAACCTTTAACACTCATGGAATCTTTCCATTGCATAAAAAGTTCTTTATAGTGGAAAATGTTTCCTTAGATTATTAAAATGTTAATAAAAAAGGCATATTTATAAGAACTGTTCACTGAAAGTGCTTAAAAAGGTGAATAATACCATAAACTAATATTATAAGAACATAACATGTCTCTTTTCATGCAGAGCGATGTGAGGAATGGTCTGCGGAATGGTATTCCACAACTGCAGTCTATGCTGGCAAAAATGAATCTAAAACACAAACATCCCAAAACAGACCGTGTTAAATTACACCCAGAAACAGCCTGTAAATGTGTGTTTTACCAATCTCTGGAGCCTGAAGAAGGAATAAAAAATGAAGAAGACAGGAAAGATAGCAAAGTCAGATCTGATGAGGAGCAACCAACTAGGATTTCTGTAACAAAAGATGGAAATGAAGCTGTTGAAGAGGTCAAAGAGCTTCCAGATGCGTTTCCTAAATGGGAGAGGAAGAGTTTACTCCCTGACTCTATGTCTATAGAAACCCAGGTGGCAGAATTAAGTTGTCAGCCAAGAGAAAGCGAGTCTTTGGAGGACAAAATGAGCAAAGAGAAGGAAGAGCTTGTGGCTGGAGCAGCATTAGTGCCTAACAATCAATCTCAAGAAACATCTGCACACACATCTTTCCTCTCTGTGTCCTCTGATAAAGTAGACTCTGCACAGGTGGGGTTGAAGCATGTACCACTAGATGAAGCTTGTGGTGGTCCTTCAAAACCAGTCAGTATGGATACGAGCAGGGTTCTAACCCATCAAACTGCTCTGAATGTTACAGGCAAGACAACAAGGTCCGCTTCAGATCCTGTAGCCCGCAAGCCTAAGGAAGAGAGACCCCTCTCAGCTCCAAGTATTTCAAACCTACGGGAATATGAAAAGTATGAAGATTTTGCAAATGCAATGCCAGCCAAAAGCTTCAGCAAAGCTGCTAAGATTTTGGGACAGGAGTATTCAGGCATGAGCGGCGGAAATGTGGGACATGACAACTCGCTCACCAAAACCCAAAAGAAAGGTGTGAAAAACAAAATGAAGAATCTTACTCAAAAACTGATGGAAAAGCTTAAAGATAAACACGATTGTGAGCACACTGGCAGCAAGAGCACCCAAGACAGCGTGGAAGAAGAAGAAGGACAAAATGTATGTTTACTTCCT
Organism: Acrossocheilus fasciatus; assembly: GCA_036784905.1. Lineage (NCBI taxonomy): Eukaryota > Metazoa > Chordata > Actinopteri > Cypriniformes > Cyprinidae > Acrossocheilus > Acrossocheilus fasciatus. The sequence continues at coordinate 28,497,754 of CM071938.1, forward strand.
CATATTTCTAATGTATGACAGATACACTAGGAATGTTGTGACTTATAATTAACTTTTTTTTAGTTCATATTTAACTATTGCAATTTTCATTGGGTTGTTTTTCAAACCTGAATCGCAATGAATCATCTTGCAGCTGAATTCCATGGAGCTGGAAGCCGAGGCTCAAGATATTCCACCACCACTTCCACCAAAAATGGGGAAATATGTTTTCTTAGAGAGGTGAGACATGCTAAACATATCAGTCAGTGTTATTTTAGTATTATTTATATAATGTTATGGTATTTGTTAATCATTTGAATTCACTTTTTATTTGAATTTTAGTTTAAGTATAAGTCATTTTGTGCTCATTTTTCTTAAAAATATTTATGGAATTTTACAGTCCTGTTCCACCTATACATCTTTTGTGCTTATAATGGTGATCCCCATAACTGGGTAATTACTAGGTCCTAACCCTGAACCTAGCCCTAGACCTAACCTTAACCTTATATACAGTACTTTCTTAGGTAAGTGCATTGTAAGTGCATGTAAGCACACATACTTTAAAATAAAGTGCAACCAAAATATTTGTAAATATAATTAGTTTTACAGTTAGCAATTTTATTACTTTTTTTATTTCAATTGCTTTTCTTCGTCTTTGTTTAATTTTATTTCATATTCATTTCAATTAACTAAAATGATTTTGAATAGTTTTAGGTTTAGTTAATGACAACACCTCAAACAACAACATTTTCAGAACGTTTTTATGGAGAGAATTACTTTTAATAGGACAGTTATGCATTTCAGATTATAAACAGCCAAATTATATACAGACATATGCATATTATCTTTTAACCTTTTTCTATTTGAAACTATGTTTTACAAAATCTACAACACTTCCTTGATTGTAGCATTGCCCTGTCAACCTATTTATAAATCAGAGCACTTATTTCTAGTTCAGTGACATTCCTTTTATCTGAAGGGATGGAACATGCACGTTGTAGGCCTAGAGATCTGGGTTACACTTTATTTTAAGGTGTCCTTGTTCCAGTGTAATTATACATTTAAGTACTGAGTAATATTAATTAACTACATGTACTTACTATATGATTAGGGTTAGGATTAGAGTTTGGTTTAGGGTTACTTGCATGTAATTATTCATTATTAACTGTTATTATAATAGTAAGTATGTAACGTGTAACAAGGACACCTTAAAATAAATGGTTACCGAGATCTGTTTCTCCTGCTCTGTAATGCTGCATGTTAGTCCACATAAAATGAGACTCCTAAACAAGGAAAACCCGTTAAAGTGAACGGCAATGATCTGTCAAAGAATTAACGCGGGAAATGTAGCCTCTGGTGATATCTGTTATCTGGTGCTTTGTTCATTAAAATAACTGTGTCATGCTTTGAGGGAACAACAAAGCTCTGAATGTACAAATACTACATTAAGGGATAAAAATACCTAAGTTCAGTTGACTTATTAAATTAATCTAATATTTCTTGTCTTTCTGAGCAGAAGATTTACCCTAAAAGACTTCAAACTCAATCTTGAACCAATCAACTTAATGGAAGAAATATTCGCAGGCAGCGAATGGCTCAGTTACTTGCCCATCAAAGAAAGTCCAGCTGAGAAAGACACTAGTGATCAATCAATGACAAATGATGTTCTACAACCAGAAAAGGACATTCAGCTCGACGCTCCTCTTCAGACACCAGAGCAGAACCAGACAGAGGACATAAAGACACCAGAGCAGGACCAATCAGAGGACATAAAGACACCAGAGCAGGACCAATCAGAGGACATAAAGACACCAGAGCAGGACCAGTCAGAGGACATAAAGACACCAGAGCAGGACCAGTCAGAGGACATAAAGGACAATCAAGACAGTGTTAGTGATCCTCAAGAGGACAATGTAGCAAAAGCAAACAGTGACTTGGATGTAAAACAAGTGGAACGGGATGCAAACATATTTGCTATACCTAAGGCACTGCTAACAAATAATGCAATACAACAAAGGGCTCGTGAGTCAAACAAATCAGATGACGTCTATGACTGTGTGGACATGTATATTATTCCCAAAAATGACTTTCCATTAATGAAAAGAAAGGCATCAGATGCTCCGCTGGACTTTTCAGCAGTCAAGGTGATGAACACTTTTGTACATTTTCTGTAGTGAAAGTAACTAGAATTTTATGTTAATATAGGAGAGACAATTAATTTTAATAAGTGGAATAAATGACAAAAAAAATTCTCTCTCTCAGTCCTTTGAATTTTTGGACAACTCTGCCCTCAAGAGTCGAATTCGTCTTAGCAAAAAGAGACACCACCGACCACCTAAAAAGCACAAAAAAGGTGAGAAAAAGCTGAGAGTTGGAATGAATTTACTGAATGAGAGCAATGAACATGAAATTTATTTCACTCGTTTTCTCTTCCAGTAAAAACAGAAACGTTGAGTGCCATATTCTACAAGATTCCTCCGGTAATCCTGAATGAATCTCCTGTCAGCACATCTCCACCATGTCACAGTATCCCCTTTTCCACATCTCCACCTCTGCATTTACCGTCACATCCATACCACTCCTGACCTGACCATACCATCTGCATTTGTCAGGTCAGTAAAGTAATAGCAGCAGTCATTAGTCTATGAGACCCCAAGGCAACGCACCAACAGAGAAAGACCGTATGTGAACCTGGACCACAAAACCAGTCTTAAGTCGCTGGGGTATGTTTGTAGCAATAGCCAACAATACATTGTATGGGTCAAAATGATTGATTTTTCTTTTATGCCAAAAATCATTAGGATATTAAGTAAAGATCATGTTCCATGAAGATATTTTGTAAATTTCTTACCGTAAATGTATCAAAACTTAATTTTTGATTAGTAATATGCATTGCTAAGAACTTCATTTGAACAATTTTAAAGGCGATTTTCTCAATATTTTGATTTTTTTGCACCCTCAGATTCCAGATTTTCAAATAGCTGTATCTCGGACAAACATTGAACATCAGATCCAAACAAACCATACATCAACGGAAAGCTTATTTATTCAGCTTTCAGATGATGTATAAATCTCAGTTTCAAAAAATTTGCACTTAAGACTGGTTTTGTGGTCCAGGGTCACATATTGCATCAAATCTATTTCATTGTCCATGTGATCATTGTATTAATGGTGTGCCTTGTTTTATACTTCCTCGGCAGATTAAAAGATACCTCGACTGTATAACGACTGGAAATTTACTGGTGTGCAAAAGATGGGGGACATTACAGTAGATAATCCATTTACTAGAAAGAACAAACCTTTTTAACATAATTATTTTCTTAATAATTTTCAAAAAGTTATTAATATAATAATTTGCTGTGTCAATATACACATTTGTTTTTACTACTGAAATGAATAATACATCTGTTCATTCACCACTGTTGATTAACTGTAAAGTACAGTAAATTATCAGTCTTTTTTCACAGTCCTTATTATGGAATTATGTAATATCATGTGTATGTCTTTTGCTGTCTTTAGATTCCACTAATGAATTGTAATGAATTGTAAATCACCATCATGTATTAAAATGTGTTTTCATTTCCATCTGTTGAGTTGTTTATCACACTCCCTGAATTCAGTTTTGTGCTTAATGTGCTCATGAGAATTAATGAAATACTGTATCCAAGTGTTCCTGGATGAGTATCCTTATCTATTTAACCTGGGTCTTTTTGTAGCATATATGTTTGGATTAATAGTTTAAGGCAAATAGATTTTATATAAAACCTTTTTTATATATATATTAAAAAAAAAAAAAAAAAAAAAAAAAAACGTTTTTATTAAACTGACACAAGTGGTGGCCAAGATGATTAGAACACTAGTATTTTCACCAGCTAAAAGTTTTAAGTTTAAATTTATTTATTTCTTTTTCTGTCAGTAGGACATATCAGTTTACATTCCCAAACAATTATTTTGCCATTAATTGTAATAATCCAGTGAGATTTTTGTCCGACATCAGCCAGTGCTCACACAGAGATCTGATCTGATCATCATCAGTCTGTCTGAATGACATGAAGAAACAGAGCAAACTGAGACAGACTAAATCCAGAAGAACTGTGTCTCCAAGATGCTTCAAGAAACCTACAAAACACTACAGCAAGAAATAACTGACTTAAAACCATATTTAAGCTGGTGAAAATACCAGTGTTCTAACAATTTTGGCCAAAACTGTGTTAGATTAAGGATAGAGAGATAAATCCATCTTTCCCCTGTATTTACATACTTATGATGCATACTGTCCCCAAATCGCTCCTCAATCGCTTGGTTACCGGAGCAATCGTGTCATTATTATTTTCACCAAAAGAGGGCGCTGAGGAGCTTTGCCTTTATAATCAATATTTAAATGGAAAAAAAAAAAAAAAACCTATAATAAAATATATTATTCCTGTTTTTAATTCGTAGATCACAAGTGAGATTTCAATGATATTTTAACTACTGATCTAGTAAATCTCGCTGGTTTCAATTTTAGAAATCTGGTCACCTAAATATTTACAAACTCTTAAAAATAAAGTTTCTTTATTGATATCGACGGTTCTATGAAGAACCTTGAACATCCATGGAACCTTTCAAATGCAGAAAAGGTTCTTTATATTCTAAAAAGGTCCTTTATATTATTACGTTCTTTAAAATATTTAATTTAGGAACTTTTCACTGAAAGGTTCTTCTAGGCATCACTGCAAAAACACCCTTTTGGGACCTTTATTTTTAACCCGTTTAAGCCCAAATTTTTCCCAGAAATGAAAATATCCAAATTATGTGTCACTAGTAACCCTTTGAAATAATCAATAATTTTTTTTGGATTTTTTTTTTTTTTGGAAATGTGTGTGAAAAATGGTGTTTTATGGTAGGTCACAACTGGGATAATGTGTATCCTAAGCTGAATTAACATATTTCTGAAGTCATAAAAATTGTGATATATCTTAGCCCAGCTATTTTAAACTGTTTGATCACATTCTGTGGTTACTATTATGCATTTAAAAAAAAAACCTTGATAGGAATATTGAGCTAAAAGAAAAAAAAAATACAACCATCAACGTATTTCAAAATTGTTACTTTTTTGTCAAATATAACATCAAATTGTTATATTAGTGCTACCAGTATTACAACATCAATATTGTAACTTATTTGTAACATTTGAATTTTTAATTTAGTGCAATATTTTGTCATTGCAACATTTTAGTGTAATTTTCCCTAACAACTGCCATTGAATTTGTATTGTATACCTAAGTTCACTGTTATCCCACCGGACACTATTGTGACCATCAAGATGTTTACTCATTCTATGACCACACTCAACAAAACTGAATGTATGCGAATGCATATATTAATACTAGACACTTTAAAGATAATGTGTACAAAAAACTTTGTCATATCTTTGTTAACACACTTTACTAGCCTTTCGTTTTGGAGCTTGGATGCATGCATCATCTTCTCAAGGTGCAAACAGGAAATAAACTGCTCTGGTCATGTGACAATTTGCACTAACCATGTGACACTGCACATATTTAATTGAGACCCTTTATTCTTTCCATATTTGCAGGAAGTGCACTAAAAATTCAGTCAGTAAGGTTTTTAGAGCTTTATAAATGAAAACCAAACCTTTTTTTACGGTCAGGGATTAAATGGGTTAAGAGTGTAGTCATTACAGTCAGTCATAATCAGATAAACAATGAAGAAAATAAAATCAGCTGATAATTTTGATTGCAAACATTCTTTATTAGCATTTTAAAGCTATCTGAAGAATTGTTTTTTATTTTATTTATTTTTATTGTAAGTTTTTTGTTGATGCAGAGAAAATCATTTTATTCAGAAAGTTTTATGGAACGATACCCAGATAAAACTAATCCATCTCCTCAGAGCCTGGTTTCAAGTTAGCCTTTCGTTTGAAGGCACAGATGTAGTTTTTCTTGACATGACAAGAGGCATCATTCCATCTGCCAATCTCTGAAAATAAGGGACAGTGAAATGAAGAGATTATTCTACCTTCTGCAGTGTGTCTTACCATATATTCCTCACAGAATCACTGGAATAAATCATTTAGAAAAACATATACTTAAAATTGAATGTGATTATCCTATAACCCATTAGTGTCTCTCGGTTCTTACCTTTCCAGTTCATCTCCACACATTCCTCTTTGCTAGTGTACATATGGTTGGGTTCACCACGTGTCCAAATTTGAAAATCCCAGAAGGATCCATCAATCCAAAGAAATTGACCAGACTGAGAGAATGAGAAGGAGATTTTAAAGAAGAAGAAAAAAAAGAGAGACAAAAAAGTGAGAAACTATAGTGCGTGCATATCATAGAAAACCTGGAAAAAACATAAAATCAGTCATTTCTCTTGGCTGTCCCTATTTGTAAACGCCTGCGCATTTCTGTCTTTTTTTTACCTTAAACATTTCAAAAGCTCCAAGCCAGATGCGCAGGTTTCTTGGGTTGAATTTTTTCACGATGCGGAGCAAGTCATCATTATGCTTTTGATCATGCACCGACACCAGATGTGCACCAGGGGCTTTGGTCCTACAGCTGAACTGGATATGAACAAGGAAGAACATTTAATGACTACACATTACATTGATTTCACATTGCATTGACAAAAAAACCTACCTCGGCGTCAGTGAAGTTGAGAGGTCTGTTGAAGTATTTGACACAGTGACTGCCAACTTTGTACCAGTCAGTGAAGCCGTACACATTACACGGTTTAGGCATAGGACGCTGCGCAGTGACATTTGTACGGCCTGCAAGAAACCCTAAATGACAGAATCACATATTTGAGCTCTAAAAATTGTATAAATATGATATATGGGTAGTAATTCTTGCCTGTTTAAAAGATAAACTTTTAATTTATCACTCTGTTAATCTACTCCAAGCTAGTCATCTCAACAAATAACCATATGCACAACATCCGGTTTACCTTTACCAGGGGCTCATTAAGAAATGTGCATGAAGTAATGGATAAAATTATGAAAATTCACCATAAAATATATTTTAGTATTAAACTTAAACTTTACCTCTCTCCATTCTTAAGAAGCTTCCACTCCCAAAAAGGAGAGTCACCAACAGAATAATAGATCCTGATTTGACCTGTAAAAGAAGTGGAATATGATTAATAACCACAAATTTTATATATATATATATATATATATATACACACACACACACACACACACACACACACACACATATATATATATATATATATATATATATATATATAGGATACAAAGACTTGCCATTGCAGTTCATCTGTCGTCTGTCTGTCCTCACAATAATCTTGCATCTGTCTCACCTTATTTTATACGTTTCCATTCGATTTCACAACTCCTCCTTTTCTCTCAGTCTTACTGTCTTAAGGGTGAAGAAGTTTATTAATTCATCACACAGGAAACCATTTCACACATCTAGTGACTGAAGCTTTTCAACATAAATATATTTAATATAATTAAGAAGAAAAAATAATCGTTTTTTGTGTGAACCGTTTACACAGATCAACCTATACATTCAAATTTCAATGAATAAACAAATGAAGGAAAGAATGAGAAGAGAGACTGTGTCCTGGTGGATTGAAATATCATTACTTGTTTTATTATATGATCATGACATTAAATAATTTCATTCCCTTTGCACTCTCAAGGGAGTCATTTTTGCACTTTGAACTTTAAGTAATGGTTCAAACCAAACAAGAAATAGATCTGCATCTTATTTCCTATATTTCCATGACCCTTCTCTTTTATCTTTTCCCCACCATATCAGTATTGTGATTGGAAAACAGGCGACAATTGCAACACATTTTTTAGATTTGAGATGCATCATCTCGTTTTCAAGGGGTTCCTATTACACAAGAATCCAAAAACATAACAAAACAAACAACCATCACAACAATCAAAACAACATACCCTATACAATATTAACACATGAAGTATTAATAATTATAGAGAGAGAGAGAGAGAGAGAGAGAGAGAGAGAGAGGCAATCTGGTAAATGACAAGCATCTGAAAAGGCTTCTACAAGACAGTGAAACCAATAGGTCTTGTGGTTGAAGATACAGTTGTGACCCCACTTGACACTAACAGCAACAGTTGTCAACCTGTATCGTTTTGTCACCTAATTTTAATTAAATTCATGTGTCAGTCACTTTGTACCGCTTTAATTTTCACAACCCCTCCTCCTATTTCTCTCACATCTCGTTCTCAGTTCTTCATCACACATAAAAAAAAAAAAAAACCTTAAAGCTGGCCTCGTGGTAAAACAAAGCTACTTGTATTAGAACATAGTGCATTAGGTTGCATGAAGCATTAGGCTACTTCTTCTAATTTCCCATTCACTATTATAGCTAAAATATAACTGTCAAAAAAAAGTTTTGTTTGTTTTATGCAAGATAACTTACATCTAAGAGATGCGTGAGTGTAGCCTTGGCTAGAAGGAGCCGATGCCATCAGACGTCCTTGGGTATTTCTTCTAGGGCTGGGCAAAAAAAATAGATTTTTCGATTAATCGTTTTTTTTTTTTTTTTTAATGACGTCGATTCTATATCGATTCTCAAACGGCGCGAGTCGATCTTTTCCGGTATTTATTTCAGCACACATTTAAAACAAGATCTGATTAATGTGATTCTTATCATTAGTCTTCTCCACTAGATGTCACCCTTATTTACCTCGCGCGATCTTACAACAGAAAGCCTGTCATTCACAGTGTTGCCAATTTAGCACTTTTGTTGCAAAATTTAGCAACTTTTCAGACTACCCTAGCAACTTTTTCTTCCAAAAGCACCCAGCAACAAAAATGTATCGGGCAACTTTTAGCAACTTTTGATAAGTGACAAAAAAAAAAAAAAAAAAAAAAACCCTGCTGTCCAAATTACACAAAAAGAGGAAACCAAAGATGCCAAGCAGAACAGACATTATGTGAATTATGTTAGCTGCTATTTGCAGTTGTTCAATTTAATAATAATAATAATAATAATTTAATAATTGTTCATTTATGATACACTTTGTTAGTAGCTTCTAGCTTGTACCTGCAATTGTTGATCAGTAGTACACTGTAAAAAAAGTCCTGTAAAAAAACGGTCAAATGACTGGCAGCTATGGCTGCCAAGCAAAAACCGTAAAATTAAAGTAAAATATCATAATTGAAACAAGAAAAATCTCTAAAATAACAGTTTTTTTTCTGTAAAACCTTCAATGAAAATTTCTGTAAAATGATTGTTTTTGCACTTTATTTCAATTAAGGTATTTTATTGTAATTTTAGGGTTTTTGTTTGGCAGCCGTAGCTGCCAGTCATTTGACCGTTTTTTTACGATTTTTTTTTTTTTTACAGTGTACACTTTAAGAAAAATGGAAAAGATACTAGTAATTTTCCAGGACATTATCCATTATCCATTGTACCCTGTAACCCGAAAACACAATAATGCATAATTTAAAATGCAGGTAAAAAACCAATACGGAAAATTCTTTCATATTAACATAGTAGATTGTGTCCTATTCTTACAGAATTTGCTTTTCTTAGAGTGTAGCACACTAACTACTAGCCTAATACACTGCTTAAAGCATAATTGTTGGGAATGTGTAGTATTACTAGTTTACTATAGTTATTAAAAAAAAACTTAAATTGTTATCATTCAAAAATGTGTGAGTAGGCTATTCAGAAAAAAATACAGTTATTTATACTTTAATATTATATTATGCATATCATTTTACAAACAAATATATATATATATATATATATATATATATATATATATATATATATATATATATATATATATATATATATATATAATTTATTTATTTAATTTTTTTGCTGAGATTTGATGTTGTGACACAATTTTGCGTCGTGATTATGCAATGAGGTCATTACGCAATGACATCATCACACACCTCGGCAACGCCATTTAGCAACTTGTGGCAAAAAAACCAACCTTCCTTTAGCAACTTTCTCTGAAAATTAGTTGGCAACACTCATTCATTCAGTGCTTATCATGACAGAGATACTGTTGACAAGAACCAAGAACAAAGCCATACCTGTGATTAGTAATGCTCAGGTGAAATGCTATAGTAATACTATAAATCTGTGGAAGCATTTGATATCACGCATAAGGCGCAATGAATGAATGAATGAATGATGAATGAATGAATGAATGAATGAATGAATGGCGGATGGCGCGACGCAGTTTTGTTTACTACACACATACTAAAGCGCGGACGACGCTTGCAGTGTTTTCATCTTCTGCCGTCTCACGATATGATGATATTAACACACTGCTGCTCTGAGAGTCATTTCATTAGCATTTTACAGTTTAATTTGAGAAAACTACCGTCATATCACATGATACACAGCAGCTGCAAGTTCAAATCATGGCAGCCTGTCAAAAGTTTAGTTTAAAGTTGAGAGCAATGCTCTTACTACTACTAATAAATATTAATAAATCTTTATTTTTAAAGCAATAATCCCATTTGTTTTCTTTTTCATTTGAACAGTAAACCTCTGTTGTGCAGCACTTTGTTTGCCAAAAAATAAAAGGGTTTAATTTTTATTTGATTAGGTAAATTAAATTAATGTTTTATGCCTTCATCTGATTACCAGAAAAATTAAGAACATTTTATAGGGCCCTATTATTGTTTAAGAAAGGACCCTATACAAAAAAAAAAAAAAAAAAAGTTTAAAATACAGGCCTGTGGTTCTTAAATTCTTTTTATTAATTCACCATTTTTAAACTGATGTTATATCAATAGCTTTTGTATTAAAACTATATTCACTGAATGTAATAAAAAATCAAGAATCAAATCGAATCGAGAGCTTGCGAATCGAATCGGGAAATCTGAATCGATACCCAGCCCTAGTTTCGACCCTGAACCGTAACACCCTCCTGTTTGTGGGTTGGCAGTGGTGGCTATTCTTCTCCTCCTTGATTCCAGCTTTGCTCCTCTCTCCTATTCCTTAACCCGCAAGAGACACTTTCTGAGCCTCCCCCATCCTGCAGACTGCTACCTTCCTCTCCTTCCCTGTTAGTGAACATTCTCCATACCGACTGGGCCGGGAATCCTCTACAGCCAACCTCGACTATAGGACTACTTGGGGAACTGTAATCTTCCTCCCAGCCTTTTGTAATAAGTTGTTTGTTGTTGCTGTAGTTGGTGGGTTTTCACCTTCTCTTACAAACTTAATTATTGTTGTTGGTTCTTTGCACCTCTCATTTTGCTTTATTGCTGAGAAATTCGTTACATATTGGTCTTCTTTAAATAGGCTATATCACAGTTAAATGTTCATGATACTGCTTAAACGTACAGCCTAATCATTTATTATGGTACAGCTAAGATAAATTAGCTACAAACGTTACAAATTATCCTTAGCTGATCTACAGGATGATAAAACGTGTAATTAAAACTAGTTGCTCATTTAAAGCCAGCTAAAGTTAAAACATACATTGGCCTGTATGTTCGTTTCACTATGCCACAGTCAATGGATGCTCTTTACCTAAAAAGGATATCAAGTCAAACGAAAACCACCAGAGACCTGCAGGTCCAACCAAGATAGACAATTACTGTTTGCTCAATCTGCGTATAAATAACACGGCTTTACACTTTGCAATTGCGTATAATGCATACGCCAAATGCCAGTTTTGCGTGCATATGATATGCCAATCCTCCCCTTTAACTTCGGTGGAGAGCAGATGTGTCCAAATACCACGCAGCATCTTCAGCGGAAGTGACGTCACCAGCTCGGCTCGCCCGGTTCACCTGATGCGCGTGCACCTTCAAACAGGTAAGGGCAACAATCTTTTCCTTTTTAATGAGATCATTATTTTAATTATTTCTGTGTTTCTGCGTTGCATGGCATGTGCTAAAATAGAAGCGTGCGTTCAAATGAGTTGTTAGTAGAACAGTGGGCTGCTCAGTTAGCACAGCTGGTAACCTGCCATTGACATTAGCCTAAGCTAACTTCCATATAGACATGTTGCCATTTGAAATAAATAAATAAAACTGTTTTAAATCATGTTGTGACGTGGGTCTTCAGCTTTTACACCTGGCTGATACAAATCAGCCAACCCAGTATTGCGTCCCTTGTCAAAAAATCCTATTGGAATTTCAGTTTATCCTTTAGGATCTTATTGGATTCTTAGAATCCTATTGGACATTCCGATTTATTTTAATGGAATTTCACTTTGTCCTGTAGGATTTTATTTGATAGAGAGATAACACTGTCAACAACAAATAGCAGTGTAGTTTTATTGAAAAACCAGGGGACCCCCTCCCAATTATATATTTTGGGTGTTATGGGTCCCTTAATGCTTATGGGAGGTCCGGGACCCCCCCCCCCCCCCCCCCAGCCCCCTCTCAATTCGAACACTGGTAGAAACTGTGTTACTGCTCTTTAAATGCAAAGAGTAGACAGTAAACACAGTTACTCTGGTAAAATCACGAAAAGTGTTGTGGTTACCATACCTACAAATACCACAGTAAAACTGTCACGGTGGGAGAAGCATGGTAAATTGGCTACACATGACATGGTAGAGAAACAGTTACTATGGTAAATGTGTGGTCTTTTTGCATGGTCACAATTATCACAATTACCTATCGGTAAGCCCCGCCCCCCTTAGTTACTGTTTCTCCCTCGGACAAACAAACGGAGTTGTTCACTGTCTTTCAATAACAGCTACAGTGTGAAAACCTTGTCCCACGATGGTTTTGCACAATTTTGGACACAGAAGGCCACCAAATGGAAATTAAATATTCCATGGAGGGATTTATAAAATATTTAAAAATAAATACGGTGGGTAACTCGAAGCGAGGGTTTACAGATCATAATGTAAGCGGTCATCGCGATCGCGGATGACAACAACATGCAGGATCAACACTGTTCATGTATCGCAGGGTACGATTAAATTAATGTACATTTATTCAGTTTAATATGGAGAGGCACTGAAATGTAGACCTTGGTTTGTGTTTTTGACCTACACTGTACAAGACGTGAGAACAATTTAGGTTGTATTAGCATGGACTCACTAACTTTAATGTTAGCTAGTTTTAGCCAGAGATACCTTGCTAAAGCACAAGATAACATTAACGTTCTGCTTGAGCAGTTGAGGGGGGAGGGGGGAGGGGGGGAGGGGGGGGGGGTTGAAGTGAACCCTGGGTCAGGCTCCATCTTAAGGTTTATTTATTTGTTTGTTTGCTTAAATGTTTATTTTTGTAAAATGGTGTTTTGTGATATCCACCACACATGCAAAGCTGGTTGATTGCGTAACTGCAATAAAGTAATAGGCTAGTTAACAATTACTTGTTTATATAGGATATATAATGTATTTTATATTATTTACACACTTAGGCTATAGTTTGACAGAATGTTGTAATTCAACACGCCGTGGGAAGTCAATCTACCTTAACATTTTCTTATATTGATATTGTTTATTTCTTACTCCTTAACAGTTCATCAGGCTCTTAATGATTTAATCTGCCATCACTGGAATATCTGAAGGCAGGTTTTTCCATCGCTCATCATTAGAACCCATTGGCTCTCGACTTGTACTTGCTCTCATTAAAAAGTACCATAGTTTTTAACTGTAGCATCTGTTATAATAAGGCTAGCCTATTAATCATTACCAGGCCAAAAATGACTTTTTTATTAATCTATATTGCATTTGTTATGAGAAACAACAGTCTTTAGAAACAATAGCTACAACATGCCACAGTTGTAATATAAATCTTTAGGGAAAAATCTATTCCCTTAACAGATTATCTATTATAAATTCTACAAGTTAGACAAAATTTACCACAATAAATAAGCCTACAGTAAAACGTGATAAATTATAGTAAAGGTGGTCATGAGTAGTTTAAAAATATTTTAATATTATGTTAGTGCTGGTGCAAGATTGTTTTCTCCTTTTTTCATCAGTCTTTTTAGTTTGTGCCTTTTTTTTTAGATAATGTTCGACTTACTCCATAGCATTTTAAAGTGTCAGTTTCTCAATAGAATTCAAATAGATCACATATTTTACCATCAGCTTCGCGATAGGAATGGCTCGCGCAAATCTTCTCCCACTTCTCGAGCGCGCTGGTGAACGCGCACAGAGTATAGGGTGATTCGGCGCGCCGCTCGTGCACAATTAAAAGAGCCGCGCTTCAGTCATGTTGTGCTGATAAGCGCTCCGTTCGGTTCTTACATGAAGTTAGCGCTTATAAAAGCGCCGAAGGCGCGATTCAAATAATTAATAAATGGCCTGATTCTAAGTTTCCATTAACCATGGTATAAATATTGGGGGGGTTGTACTTGCTAGTTTTGGTTATTGGGGGGATTACCTCCCCCCACCCCCCCCCCACAAACTACGCCCCTGCAAGTACCCCAGGCACATCGTTTTTCCATTTTTGAAGCATAAACCCCATAAAACCGATGTGAGCTTCGGATCTTCCAATGTTTCTCTATGGTGCTGAAACCTGAAGATGTCCGAGTTCCGCTCCACGTGCAACTGATACTCAACTGCCATTGGCTAGTCTGCGTTCGAGGGGAGGGGCTTACCGATAGGGCAATTGCAAAGTGTAAAGCCGTGTTATTTATACGCAGATTGATGAGAACGGGTTGTTGACACAGTGACTGCCAACTTCGTACCAACCAGTGAAGCCATGTTTATTACATGACTTAGGCATACGACACTGACCAATGACGTTTACATGATCAGCAACAAACCCTACATGACAGAATCACATATTTAAGCTATAAGAATTTCATAAATATGATACGTGGGTATATTTCTTGACCATTTGAAAGCATTTGTAATATATCACTCGGTTAATCTAACATTGTTGATATCCACTCAAAGCAGGTCATCTCTTACTGCAGTAAGTATAACATTCACAAATTTTGGCCAGTTTATTGGTCAGGTGTATTCTGTCAACAATATCTGCATTTTCCAGTACTTATTATCAGGGGTACATTTAAGGAATAATGGGTAGAATTATGAAATTACCAAATAGATATATTGTAATATGAATTAAAAGTTACCTCTCTCCATTGTTAAGAAGTTTCCACTCCCAAAAAGGAAAGTCATCAACAGAACGCTAATAGATCCTGATTTGACCTGTGAAAGAAGGAACATAATCAGAGGAATAACCACATAACCTATATATATATATATATATATATATATATATATATATATATATATATAGACAGAAGAAGACTTACCATTGCAGTTCTTCCACTTTTCTCACCTATATCTGTCCTCTCAGGATCTATCTAACCTAATTATATCCATTTGTTTTCACAACTCCTCCTCTTCTCACACTCATCCTTATCTTTCAGGATCTTATCTTTTCATCAAACAGGAATTTTTTTTTTCATTTAGTGCCTGAAATAGGCCTACTAAGCAATAAATGAGAAGATCAATGGAAAAGTGTGGGCAAATTATTATTTATCAGTTTTTTTAGCACATACTTTTGCGAAAAGATGGGGAATTTCCTTTTGTTTGAAAAGTTTCCTAACACGTACGAAATCTATCATATGGAAGTAAATTCATGACTAGTTTTGTGAAACAAAATGTGTGTTGAATTGCAGTAATTGATAAAACAATGCATTGCATTAACAGTGCTTGCATCTTAATCCACTTTATTTTAAAGGCTTGGTTGGCTGAAATTCAGCATAATTGTATATTTAAAGGGTTAGTTAACCCAAAAATAAAAATTCTGTCATTAATTAGTCACCGTCGTGTTGTTCCAAACCGACAGTAAGACCGTAACACTTGGATAAGAATTGCTGAATAAATTATATTATTACCGTTTTCTTTGCTCACAAAAAGTATTCTCGTAGCTTCGTAAAATTACGGTTGCCACATGGACTATTTTACCAATGTCCTTGCTACGTTTCTGTGCATTGATCGTGGTAATATCTCTCAGATTCCATCAAAAATATCTTAATTTGTGTTTCAAAGATGAACGAAGGTCTAACGGGTTTGGAACAACATGAGGGTGAGTAATATTTAAATCACACATTTTGAAAAAAAACAACAACATTATTTTCACACTCCTATTACAAATTAATTAATCAGTGTTACAATTTCAGACTCATTAACATTTCTGTTTAAAAATACCACCTATAATATAATAATATAATTTTATTTATGCTTTACATAGTAGCTTATACAAATGTATGGGTTCAAATTTGGCAGAATTTTCAACATTGCAATGCATTTTTCTTCAATGACTGCAGATCAACATGCTTTTTTTCAAACACATTAATCAATTCATTAGTTATTAGTCATTAATTTACTTCAAAATTTATTTAATTGTGAAAATGTGATCTAAGAGGGACTGTCTTGTCATATTTGGGTGCGCTGTCTATCATTAAGGGCTAGACTTACTAACAACCCGCTTTTGGAATTTAAAATGACTGTCAGGATTTACTAAAGACAATTATTTTTGTGCCTGACACATATGCATTAGTAGAAGTTTCCATTTCAGATGCATGCAGCATTTATGGGAGCAGAGTGTTTAAGTGTCACTCTGGGGACTATTTTTGTAGAGAGTTTGCAAATTGCTCAGAAAGAGGCATCTGGTAAATGACAAATATCTGAAAAATTACTACTTCACCACAGCACCAGACAATGAAACCACTCATTCCCGTGGTTACAGAAACAGTTGTGACCACTCAGTATCAGTGCTGCCCATGTTGCTGCAGCAAGTCGATTGCTTAATAGACTTGGTTACTTTACACATTTTTAATTTAATTTAATTTAATTTAATTTTTAATCCAGCCATACTATATCTCTTTCATTTTCACAACCTCTCCTCTTTCTCTCACATTTTTTTCTCACATTTTACTGTCACATCTTACTGTCAGAGTTACTTGTAACACATGAAACACCCTTAAAAATGCAGCGTTATATCATAAGTTATGTATTATACAGCATTATGCTGAAAGAAGCATTTTATCATCTAATTTCTTTTTCAGTATTACAGCTAGATGACAAAACTGCCAAAAATAGTATGTATTGTGACGGATCGGTGGCCCTCCCCCTCATTATCATCATCACCCCGTCCCTTATTCGCCGCCCTGCAGGCTCCTGACGGGAGTGGGTGGATGAGAGGAGGGGCGTGGGATCAACGTGGGCTGGCGGCGTGTGATGAGGCACAGCTGGACTGAATGAAGCCTCATCACCGCCGCTGTTAAATGCCAAGCGCGCCTCTCCTCGAGAGACCGGTCTCTTCCCCCGTGCATGCACGCTGGTGTCCTCGTGGGTCCAGGAAGGGTGCGTTGAGGGACGTCGCGCCGTCGAGGATGTGAGCCGCGGAACCTCCAGAGTCAGCGTGTGAGCCGCACCCGTATTACGGCCGACGGGCCAGGATGCCGGGCCGTTCAAGTCCCGCCAAAAAGGCCGAGAAAGAAGAGGAAGAGCCGCCGCTCAAGAGAAGCCGCCGCCCCTCGACCAGAGGACCAGAGCGGGAGCGCGTGCGGCCACCGGACTCCGTCCCTTGCCTGGACCCTTCCCTTCTGGAACATTGCCCTCCTTCACGAGCCCCGCTGCACAACGAGGACACCAGATCCCCCCTGTTTTGTTGGACACCCCCCCCCCCCCCCCCCCGGACACTTTGTTTTTTATTGTTTTTGTTTAATAAAAGCCTCTCCGAGGCCTGACGCCACACCCACTGTGCCTGTCGTTGGCTCCTCCCGTCACAGTATGCTATAAACTGTCTTGTTTACATTCTTTTTAGAGGCTTAAAAGTATAATAATGTATTCAGTATTAGTGATAAATGTGCTAAAAAGACATTCAGAAGTGTCTTTGTTGGTCATTTCAAGCAAACTTTAGCCTGTGCTTGTATTATGGATGCTTCATAACACTGTGCACAGATATCAGTGGATGTGCTTAGAAAGGATGTGCTTGTTCAGTCAACAACACATTGAAATATATTTCCAGTTTACAAAAATTTTGACATGATCTACAACCTTAAGACAGTACAGTTAACTGAACATACTGCATAGCTTTCTATTCACAGTTCACCTGCTCACTTCATTCAGTTCACTGCTCACTACTCCCTAAACAGGGAATATCTGTTGAAGTTCATTTGACTTGACAAAATGTGTTCATTTTGAATCTGAGCACCTTGCAAAGTCATCAAACATGAACAAAATTTGAGTATATTGTATGTTTACGGAATACATTGTGTATTTACATAAATATAAATTTATTATAATTTAATTAACATAACATTATATATAAAAGGCTTAAACTGAATAATAAATGTCTGTAGTGATTTTTAACATGACATTTAATTGATTTAGTCTGTATAAGAAGTGTATTTGTTTAACCTGTAAACATGATGGTTGCATTTTGACTGTTGCAAACAATCACAGTTTAATTTAATAAAAATTCCAGAACCTCAGCTTCTTTTTCACTGCGCTTATTTTAGTATAGCTTTTTGCAGTATTGGCATGATGTGTAATGACTGATGGGTAAAGTTTTTGCTCCCCATGTGTTCCCTGTGACCCAGTTTTTCCCCTGTCTTGATTGTTAATTTGATTCCAGGTGTGTCCTTTTAGTTCCCTCGTTATCCTGTCACTATAAGCCCCAGTCCATTCAGTTCATGTTTGTCGGTCTTTGAGTGTCTACCCTGCCTGTGATCTGTGTTCTTGTTTGAATGAAATCCTCTCCTTTTGTGAATTCCTTTTCTCCACGTTCCTGGTTCCCATGCTTCCCTTGAGTTGTGACACTACATCATTGCCTGTTTAGCCCCGGCCACTGATTCGTGCATATAGTGTTTACGAGAGAGGTGAACAGGTCTATGCATAAAGATGCCTCCGAAGACAACGAGACACTGTGCAGTGCCAAGATGTGGAAAAACAGTTTTTGCATTGCCTTCCTTCTGATCCCAGCGTTAGGAAAGAGTGGATGAACTTTATTTTGAATGCAGCTCCAGAACGCATCAGTAAGAACTCATTTTTTAGAAACGAGGCACAATTCGATGTGAGATTTTCAGAAAGATTGAAACCAAAAGTCGATGCTGTATGCCGAATATATTGGATCCTACAGTAATGTTGAACACACAAGTGTTAGTAACTTTTTTTTTTATTACGTGATCACTATTGCTTTGTCTGTTGCTTTGTCTGGTGTGACTTTAAATGCAGATCTTGAGCCAAAAACTCTTTACCAAACACCAATGACTTGTACATATGGGTTCAGTCATTTTAGACACTTCCAAAACTGTTGCAACGGAGATGGAAATACAATTTTTAAATACATGAATTATGTTTCCATCTTTGTTGCCACAGTTTTGGAAGTGCCTTTTTCAGTTCTAAAGAAGGGGGTGTCCCAATACGTTTGTCCATATAGTGTATGTATAAGTCATTGGTGTTTGGTAAAGAGTTTTTGGTTCAAGATCTGCATTTAAAGTCACACCAGAGGTGTTCAGCTTGGATTAGGACTTGGCTTTCTGCAGACCAGTCAAGTTCTTCCACACTGACTAAATCAATCACTTCTTTTTGAACCTTGCCTTATACACAGAGGCATTGTCATGTTAGAATAGAAAAGGGTCCTGTCCAAACTGTCGCTTTAAAATTAGAAGTGCACAATTCCGTAGAATGTCATTATATGCTTAAACATTAGGATTTGTTCTCATGGAAATTACTAAAGTATAGTCAAACCTGTTCATTCAATACTTTTGGCAATATAGTGTATGTTATATACCGCAGCATGTTGTGGATGATAGCAGATCTCTTCCGCCAAGACCAAACACATTAACATTGTCATGCACAGTACCGTGCCGATACCTCCTAAAGTTGTCATGACAGGAATGTAATTATATTATTGGAGTCTCTACTGCTCCAGTCAGTGCAATATAAAAGCAACTCATTATTATTATTATTTTATTTATTTATTTTTAAATGAATTAATTTAATTAAAACAAAGTTTTATGTTGACGGATTCATGTAATGATAACCTTAAAGTTCAGTCTAGGCCCAAAGTCTGAGTCAAAGCCGTCATCACTTTGAAGCCACACATGAAGTTTTTTTTTTTTTCACAAGCGTCGTCATTCCAGAGAGAGAATGAAAAATCATTATATGTCTGCAGTGTCAAGTGAAGGAAGCTCCTCTCGTAAGATTGCAGACTGGGAGTCTGATGACACTGAGTGAGAGTGATGGAAGCCCTTCAAGAAAGGAGCAGAATGCTGAAGATGAAGCCAGAATTGTGAGTCTGTGTCATTTGTTATTCTGTGTACAGTAAAAATTTTAAATGCACAAACAAATATGAAAACCTAAAATTTAACTGGGCAGCCACACGATATCTGCTTATGTTCACACCTGGAATTTACTAATTAATTTAAGATAATCAAAACGCATAAAGCCCAGAAATGAAAACTTGTCGTCATTTCTCACTCTCTGTCATTCCAAACCTG
The DNA here is from genome assembly GCA_036784905.1 of Acrossocheilus fasciatus. Taxonomy (NCBI): domain Eukaryota; kingdom Metazoa; phylum Chordata; class Actinopteri; order Cypriniformes; family Cyprinidae; genus Acrossocheilus; species Acrossocheilus fasciatus. Next base: position 28,518,151 of record CM071938.1, read on the forward strand.
CAAGACTTTCATTCATTTTCAAAACACAAATGAAGATATTTTAAATGAAACCTGAGAGATTTTCTGTCCTTCCATCGACAGTCTACACAACTAACACTTGGATGCTTCAAGAAGTTCATAAAGAGATCATAGAAGTAATCCAAATGAATCGAGCGGTTTAGTCACAATTTTCTGAAGAGACTCGATCGCTTTATACAATGAACAGATTGAATTTTTTTTCACATTTAAACATTGATCAGAGATCATAAACAGAAAATTTGGACTAAACCACATGATACGTATGGATTAGATCTCTATGGATTATATCTCTTTATGAATTATCTAAGTGGTAGTTGCGTGGACCGTCAATCAAGGGACAGAAATCTTATATTCTAATAAAATATCTTCCGTTGTGTTTCAAAGATAACGAAAGTTTTGGTTGAGTAAACAATGGAATTTTCATTTTTGAACAAAACCCTGTAATAAAAGAATGTGGCCATGTGTCTTGTGCTTGTTCACTTGTGCATCACCCAAGATGCATGCTAATGCCAGGTGTGAACAGAGCCACTGTGTGACTACGCAATCAGTTTAGCAGAATGGTTCCTGAGAGAGATATTGTCATTATTTTTATTTATTTATTTTACATTTTTCTTTGCATCAATTTGTCTCCTTCATTTGATTCCACCATCGCCACAAGGGACCTGGAAAAATGTCCTCCTATCAAGCTGAAAAACATCTTCAAAAAGGTACATTTCTGTCACTACCTATTGTCTGCCTCAAAATATTGCCAGATGTGTTGTATATGACAGACTAATAAAAATAAAATCAATTGGAGAGCTGACCTTAATTGTTATTTTTGTCTTGGATCTGCAGGCACTAATAAGAAGAATACCTTGTAGAGACCACACAGCCATACCTGCTCGCTGATGGGACAACGAGGAACAGCATTCATGGATGCTACACAACTGTCGACAAGCATCTTGCTGCGATCTTTTTCAAATCTACCTGTCATATTTGTTCATGTTTTATTAACTATTTTATGTTTCTGTGCAACACTTAATGAATGTGACTGACTAATTAACCTCTACGCATCTGGTATATGCTTCAAAATTGCCACTTTGCCCAATTGTTAATTAAACGTTGGAATTTGTACATTTGTCTGAAGACTCTTGATTTTATGTATAATTTTGTACATTAACACCATACAATAGCATTTTTATTTTTGCACTGAAAAGAATACTTTATTAATAACACTTAAAACAACACCAGGGGTGTTAAATAACCTAGAGTGTAAAATTTGAACAACAATTGCAAGTGTAACAATTCACACTCGGAGTGTAATTTTTACACTGTAAGGTGCTATATTAACACTAAAAATTCAACACTATGAATGGTGTACTTTTAACACTAGATAGATTGGGACCATATATGATCTTTAGTAGTGTTAAAATTGACACTTTAAGTGTTAAACTGACACTGCGTTTTTTACTGTGTAGTGATCCTCAACTCAAGAGGACAATGTAGCAAAAGCAAACAGTGACTTGGATGTAAAACAAGTGGAACGGGATGCAAACATATTTGCTATACCTAAGGCACTGCTAACAAATAATGCAATACAACAAAGGGCTCGTGAGTCAAACAAATCAGATGACGTCTATGACTGTGTGGACATGTATGTTATTCCCAAAAATGACTTTCCATTAATGAAAAGAAAGGCATCGGATGCTCCGCTGGACTTTTCAGCAGTCAAGGTGATGAACACTTTTGTACATTTTCTGTAGTGAAAATAACTGGAATTTTATGTTAATATAGGAGAGACAATTAATTGAAATAAGTGGAATAAATGACAAAAAAAAAAAATCAAGAGCCGAATTCGTCTTAGCAAAAAGAGACACCACCGACCACCTAAAAGGCACAAAAAAGGTGAGAAAAAGCTGAGAGTTGGAATGAATTTACTGAATGAGAGCAATGAACATGAAATTTATTTCACTCGTTTTCTCTTCCAGTAAAAACAGAAACGTTGAGCGGCATATTCTACAAGATTCCTCCGGTAATCCTGAATGAATCTCCTGTCAGCACATCTCCACCACGTCACAGTATCCCCTTTTCCACATCTCCACCTCTGCATTTACCGTCACATCCATACCACTCCTGACCTGACCATACCATCTGCATTTGTCAGGTCAGTAAAGTAATAGCAGCAGTCATTAGTCTATGAGATCCCAAGGCAACGCACCAACAGAGAAAGACCGTATGTGAACCTGGACCACAAAACCAGTCGCTGGGGTATATTTGTAGCAATAGCCAAAAATACATTCTATGGGTCAAAATGATTGATTTTTCTTTTATGCCAAAAATCATTAGGATATTAAGTAAAGATCATGTTCCATGAAGATATTTTGTAAATTTCTTACCGTAAATATATAAAAACTTTTTTGATTAGTAATATGCATTGCTAAGAACTTCATTTGGACAACTTTAAAGGCGATTTTCTCAATATTTTGATTTTTTTGCACCCTCAGATTCCAGATTTTCAAATAGCTGTATCTCGGACAAACATTGTCAGATCCAAACAAACCATACATCAATGAAAAGCTTATTTATTCAGCTTTCAGGTGATGTATAAATCTAAATTTCGAAAAAATTTGCACTTAAGACTGGTTTTGTGGTCCAGGGTCACATATTGCATCAAATCTATTTCATTGTCCATGTGATCATTGTATTAATGGTGTGCCTTGTTTTATACTTCCTCGGCAGATTAAAAGATACCTCGACTGTATAACGACTGGAAATTTACTGGTGTGCAAAAGATGGGGGACATTACAGTAGATAATCCATTTACTAGAAAGAACAAACCTTTTTAACATAATTATTTTCTTAATAATTTTCAAAAAGTTATTAATATAATAATTTGCTGTGTCAATATACACATTTGTTTTTACTACTGAAATGAATAATACACCTGTTCATTCACCACTGTTGATTAACTGTAAAGTACAGTAAATTATCAGTCTTTTTTCTCAGTCCTTATTATTATGAAATTATGCAAAATATCATGTAATATTATCATGTAATATCATGTGTATGTCTTTTGCTGTCTTTAGATTCCACTAATGAATTGTAATGAATTGTAAATCACCATCATGTATTAAAATGTGTTTTCATTTCCATCTGTTTAGTTGTTTATCACACTCCCTGAATTCAGTTTTGTGCTGCTCATGAGAATTAATGAAATACTGTATCCAAGTGTTCCTGGATGAGTATCCTTATCTATTTAACCTGGGTCTTTTTGTAGCATATATGTTTGGATTAATAGTTTAAGGCAAATAGATTTTATATAAAACCATTTTTATATATATAAAAAAAACAAAAATAAAAAAAACTTTATTAAACTGACACAAGTGGTGGCCAAGATGATTAGAACACTAGTATTTTCACCAGCTAAAAGTTTTAAGTTTAAATGTATTTCTTTTTCTGTAGTGTGTCAGTAGGAAATATCCGTTTACATTCCCAAACAATCATTTTGCCATTAATTGTAATAATCCAGCCAGTGCTCACACAGAGATCTGATCTGATCATCAACAGTCTGTCTGAATGACATGAAGAAACAGAGCAAACTGAGACAGACTAAATCCAGAAGAACTGTGTCTCCAAGATGCTTCATGAAACCTACAAAACACTACAGCAAGAAATAACTGACTTAAAACTATATTTAAGCTGGTGAAAATACCAATGTTCTAATAATTATGGCCAAAACTGTGTTAGATTAAGTATAGTGAGATAAAACCATCTTTCCCCTGTATTTACATACTTATGATACATACTGTCCCCAAATCGCTCCTCAATCGCTTGGTTATCGGAGCAATTGTGTCATTATTATTTTCACCAAAAGAGGTGAAATAATCAATAATTAAATGAAAAAAAACCCCAAACTGTAAAAAAAAATGCCGTAAAATTTACGGTAAAAAAACGGCAGCTGTGGTTGCCAGAATTCTACCGTAAAATATACGGTAGCAACGTTTTAGGTTTTACGGTTTTAACAGTTAAATACCGTAATTTCAATTAACTGATATAATGTTAATATACCAACCTATTGAAGTACTGAAATCTGTTTTGTATCTTTGAAATACACTGATAACCACCAAATGCAGGTGGTGATGAGTCACATGATGAACCAAAGCCATCACAAGCAGCTTTTAAATAATAACATATATAGAAGGTGCACAGTGTCATTCACACAAGCACTAAACACCATCATGGTGAGACTCATTAAATTGAAATATGCAATAAACATTAATTTAACAACATTAGATGTAACATACAACCCTAATAAACATAACTGAGAAGAAAAAACTAAGAAGAACGTCTCAGGTTACATATGTAACCATGGTTCCCTGAGTAGGGAACGAGACACTGCGTCCTCTAGGGGTCATTTCAGACAATTTTACGGTTGAAATACCGCTTTTGGAAGTGAAAAAGAGAGTAAAATTTACAGAGAAAAACTGTAAATTGACATTCCCAGAATTCCCTGCGTTGCATTTCAAATTCTGTTTGAATTTGATGTTTTTTCTTTGAAATAACTAGGTTTCCCTTTCGAGGGAACTTCGAACTGCGTCCTCTAGGGGTCGCTATGGGGAACGCCGTCAGCGTGACCCGTGTCTGAAGCATATATACAAAAACACCACATGTTGGCCGGCGACAGCCTATGACGTCACTACCGGCACGACCACAGTATAAAGGGGCGCCGGGAAAATACGTCATTCAAATACGACACTTCTTCGCCTGAAGCTTGCGTCCGAAGCATGGCACCGAGCCTAGAGGACGCAGTGTCTCGTTCCCTACTCAGGGAACCATGGTTACATATGTAACCTGAGACGTTCCCTTTCGAGGGAACTTCGAACTGCGTCCTCTAGGGGTCGCTATGGGGAACGGAATACCCACGCCACCATGCTGAGGGGAGTGCAAGCCAAGCACAAAAAGGCAAGCACTAAGTATCAACTCTTCCTGGGTAAGGGAGTTGCCCCTGGGACGGTTCGATGGCTGTCAGTGACATTATCCCCTTCGGCCAAAAACCTGAGCTGCATACCCCAGAACTTACCTGTTAGGGGCTGGGCCTCCTGGACCCAGGGTAGAGCCTAGGATAGTAACTAGGCCTTGGCCTGTCACCCAGGGGCTACTGCTTGCTCAGCATGAGCTCGCTGAAGGAATTGTCTCAACAGATCCTTGTGTAAGGATGAAAGAACCTGAGATACTTTGATCTCCTGAGAAACAGACAATATAAACATGCACGGGCATCTTCGAGACACCCCACAGAGTGGAGGTGCAGGAAACTTCCTTCCCTTCTGTCCATTTGTTTCTTCTTGAATCCCTTCACCCATCCTTCCTTCTACTCAGTCTGCTCAAAATGGTCAATAGTAGATTGTAATGTTCTACATGAATGCAAGTGATAGTTACAGTCATGTTTGGTATCATTTAAATTGTCTCAGGATGTCTGGTACAATGGGCTCATTCTTACAAGAAGTAAACTAAAAGGTAATACAGATCCTAAGAGTTTAGAGATATTTTGCACACTGTAGAGGGCGGGTCAGTTTCCAGTGGTTTCTATGCAAAATTACCTTTTGTCCCAAAAGGTGTTAACTTGGTCAATGCAAATTCCAATCGTTAGCCCCTGTCTCCATCTCGGGGGATGTTGGTCTTGGTCTGGGGTACTTAAGGAGGTGTTGCAAAAGGATCGGCGCGTTTTTCTGTAGCCAGAAGCCCGTAGTGTGGTGTGTCTCTAGACTTCACACTATGTATTTCTATAAAGTCAGGTATGCATCTTTTACTCGTAGATTTATCTTTGAGAATTCGATGTTTTGTATTGATATGATTTGATATCCCTGAATTGGCTATGTAATTGACATAACACACATTTACCTGACAGATAATAAATTGTTACATTTGATCTTATTCTGTTTTACTCTTTACTCTTATTCTGCTTTACTCTACGTTGTATCCTTGTTAGCGACTTGAGCACCGGAATGAACGAGTAAATATAAAGTAAAGAGTCACTAGAATAATCAAATATCAAAAGAATACCAATTAGAAATAGACAAACAACCTATTTGCATTCCAACCTAAATTCGAGGTTATAATAAAATGGAGTCAGATTAGTTCATAAAATGGAGTCAGATTTGAAGTTAACCTAGATTCAATAAGTTGCGCGCTGAAAAGACCGAACACGCAGGAAACCTTCACCCACGATTGGATACCGTCCTTGGACCAAATTCGTGGGCCTTACACTTGGTAGCAACACCCTGTTCAAGTCAGTATTACTGGGGATACATAGGTAGAGTGGGGCCCAAGGTGAAAACCGGGACCTGACCGACTCAAAGAAAGGGCACGAAGCCGCAGCGCGTAACCCATACCATACAGGATTTTAGAAAGCTCGCAAAACACTTGGTGTGCGATCTTACCACAACGTGGCTTTCAGAAAGTGCACAGAGACTAGCGTGCGCACTTACCATAACATGGATTTGAAACACCGTTCTGGAGAGCAGAGAACCCAACTCTCAGCAAGAGAGGGAACTCAGACGCTCAGAAGGGAGCGGCATGCTCATAGGTGACCCTCTAAGGTGAGGGGAGCAATGCTAGCTCGACCAACAGCATAGCTCTGGAGAGCGGAGAACCCAACTCTCAGCATGAGAGGGAACTCAGACGCTCAGAAGGGAGCGGCATGCTCATAGGTGACCCTCTAAGGTGAGGGGAGCAATGCTAGCTCGACCAACAGCATAGCTCTGGAGAGCGGAGAACCCAACTCTCAGCATGAGAGGGAACTCAGACGCTCAGAAGGGAGCGGCATGCTCATAGGTGACCCTCATGGTGAGGGGAGCAACGCCAGCTCGACCCACAGGGAGAGCATATGGGACACAGAGCTCTAGGGGAGCGGAGAACCCCACTCTCAGCATGAGAGGGAACTCAGACGCTCAAAAGGGAGCGGCATGCTCATAGGTGACCCTCTAAGGTGAGGGGAGCAATGCTAGCTCGACCAACAGCATAGCTCTGGAGAGCGGAGAACCCAACTTTCAGCATGAGAGGGAACTCAGACGCTCAGAAGGGAGCGGCATGCTCATAGGTGACCCTCATGGTGAGGGGAGCAATGCCAGCTCGCCCCAACAAGGAGAGCAACCCAACAGGGAGGCAGAGAGACCTAACAACCTGAGGCTGCTGATGACAGAGCTCTGGAGAGCGGAGAACTCAACTCTCAGCATGAGAGGGAACTCAGACGCTCAGAAGGGAGCAGCATGCTCATAGGTGACCCTCATGGTGAGGGGAGCAATGCTAGCTCGACCAACAACATGGCTCTGGAGAGCGGAGAACCCAACTCTCAGCATGAGAGGAATCTCAGACGCTCAGATGGGAGCAGCATGCTCATAGTTGACCCTCAATAGTGAGGGGAGCAATGCCAGCTCGACCAACAAGAAGAGCAAAGGGCTGAATGACAGAACTCTGGAGAGCGACCACTGGCCTAAAAAGCCGGTAAGCCCTCCAGAGAGGCTGCCACAAAACTTTTGGGCTCTACTTAAACCCTAGCAGGGGAGACGCACACACTAGGCAAGGGCTCAGGGAGATTGCTACTTAAAAACCCTCGGAAGGGGAGCAGTCCCTAAGCTAGCACATAGATATCCTCAGATAGCCATGCACCTTCTCAAACCAAAGAAACTGAAGTAAAAAGACCCGCAGGTCCTGGAACTGCAGTGTCGCCAGTGTGGAACACATAAATACCAGTAAACAATAGAACTGGATCGTACTCACCCATCCATGGTTCCTGCGCATGAGATCAGTCCCGGAGGCGAAATCCGAAGAGTCGGGTCCGGACCATCAGTAAGGTAGTTTCTATGAAGCATAGAACTTAACCAAAACATCATAAGTCCAGCATAGAGACTGCAATGATTTTAAAGCGCAGGTTCTATCTTGGTCCCCACCCAACCTCAGTCAGGTGGAATAAAACGGAGGTTGCAGGGGAATTAGAGAGGGGAAGATAAGGGCAGATGACAGGCCCCCTGAGGAAAGGGAGTAGATGTTTCAATTATTACTCTGGTCCTGGACGAGAGCGTTGAGAACGCTTCGTCTGGATCACCTCCCTCAGGTCTTGCCTACCTCTCTTTGACCCGCGCCTCCCTCTAGCCCTACCCGCAGGCGGGGGAGGGGCACGAGTTGCGACACTAGCCTTCTGTGCCCATCTCTGATCCCCGGATGGAGATGGGCCAGGACTCCTACGTTGTTCGGGCTCAGACCTGGACCTTCTTGGAATGAAGGTTTTGAAGGCCGCTGAACCGTCTCAACGGAGGTACCGAAAAGCTCGGAAGGCGAGACTGGAGCATCGAGAAGAAAGCCCTTCTCCTTCTTCCCAACATCTGCCAGATTCACCCACAGATGTCTCTCCGTTACTACCATGGCTGCCATAGACCTGCCCATAGCAGTGGCGGCCTGCTTAGTGGCACGAAGAGCCAAATCCGTGGTGCGGCGCAGCTCAGCTCAGCTACTTCATCAGGTGACAAGCCCTGACCCTTATCCAGGTCTTTCAGCAGATCAGCCTGGTAAGCCTGAAGCACCGCCATTGTGTGCAACGAAGCGACAGCCTGACCTGCTGCTGCGTATGCCCTGCCATTTAAGCGAGATGTTTCCTGAAGGGGCTTAGACGGCAAGGAGGGAGCCTTGAGAGAGGATGTCTCGCCCACAGAGAGATAGCTGGCCAGCGTCTCTTCCACAGGGGGCATCCCCTCATAGCCGCTTTCACGCATCCCCTCAATGTTAGCATAACTGGTATGCTGAAACCTATGAATGCGAGAGGAAAACGGCTTTTTCCATTCTCTCTCAACCTCCGCATGGAGATCAGGAAGAAATGGAAGGCTCACTCGAGCTGGGGGGCTATGGCCAGAAAGATAACGCTCATCGAGACGACCCCGCGGCGCCACCATCTTGGCCCGCTTCCACAGCAAGTCAAGCCTCGCCGTGGCGCGTTCCATAACCTCCAACAGTTTGTCATACGCAGGGCAGGAGGATTGAGAGGGCTCAGTCTCAACTTCTTCGCCCTCAGACATCTCCTGCTCTTCCTGGGCAAAACCCAGCAGAGCACTAGCCACTGGATCAGATGATGTCAGAGAGATCGCATCATCGTCATCCAGCGACTCACTCTCGTTCGTGGCCGACGAGCGCGAGAGGGAAAGCCCCCTCTCTAACTCATGAGCCAGCTCCGCCTGCGAGCCCCACGAGCTCACTGCCCTCCATGCCTCAGCAACAGTGGGTCTCGAGCCGCGGGAAGCAGACGGCTGTCCCTCCTTCCTCAAAAAGAGAGACAGACGAGAGCGGAGCTTTCTCATAGAAAAAAGCTCACAGTGCACGCAGATTGCCCCCTCGAGAACATCGCGTGCGTGCTCCTCGCCCAAACAAAAGACGCAAAGATCGTGTGTGTCATCAGGTGTCAAATAACGAGGACACGGATGCACACATCTCTTAAACGCCTTGCTAGTGCTCGCCATAGTAGAAAAATCGTTTCTTACCTGTAGAAAACACGCTTCAAACAAAACAGTCACTGAAGACGAAGAAGAGAATGACGTATTTTCCCGGCGCCCCTTTATACTGTGGTCATGCCGGTAGTGACGTCATAGGCTGTTGCCGGCCAACATGTGGTGTTTTTGTATATATGCTTCAGACACAGGTCACGCTGACGGCGTTCCCCATAGCGAACCCTAGAGGACGCAGTTCGAAGTTCCCTCGAAAGGGAAACCTAGTTATTTCAAAGAAAAAACATCAAATTCAAACAGAATTTGAAATGCAACGCAGGGAATTCTGGGAATGTCAATTTACAGTTTTTCTCTGTAAATTTTACTCTTTTTCACTTCCAAAAGCGGTATTTGAACCGTAAAATTGTCTGAAATGTTTATTACAGTTTTTCACCGTATATATTAGGGGAACTTACCGTTAACCATTTAGCAGGTTTTTACTGTGGCTTTTTCACAGTTTTTTACCATTAAAATCACGGTAAATTTTTACAGTGCATAATAAGTTTTTAATTCGTAGATCACAAGTGAGATTTCAATGATATTTTAACTACTGATCTAGTAAATCTCTCTGGTTTCAATTTTAGAAATCTGGTCACCTAAATATTTACAAACTCTTAAAAATAAAGGTTCTTTATTGGCATCAACGGTTCTATGAAGAACCTTGAACATCCATGGAACCTTTCAAATGCAGAAAAGGTTCTTTATATTCTAAAAAGGTCCTTTATATTATTACGTTCTTTAAAATATTTAATTTAGGAACTTTTCACAGAAAGGTTCTTCTAGGCATCACTGCAAAAACACCCTTTTAGGACCTTTATTTTTAACCCGTTTAATCCCAAATTTTTCCCAGACATGAAAATATCCAAATTACGTGTCACTAGGTGATGTTTTATTAACAAATTTCGGGAGGAGCACGCGCAGATAATTAACACAGCCAATTCATCATCAGCAATCACACCATCTATCCAATCAGCTCGAGAGAGAACCTCTATAAATAATCAAAGCAGTCTTACCTCCATCAGTTCTAGTCTTTCAGCATCCCTCCACCACCCCGGGGGGGACCCCTCTCCCCGTACAGGGGGAGTACCCTGGGCTCGGGGGTAAGTACTGAATAACTCGTGAATAACCCTTTGAAATAATCATTAATTTTTTTGGAATTTGTTTTTGGAAATGTGTGTGAAAAATGGTGTTTTATGGTAGGTCACAACTGGGATAATGTGTATCCTATACTGAATTAACATATTTCTGCAGTCATAAAAATTGTGATATATCCTAGCCCAGCTATTTTAAACTGTTTGATCACATTCTGTGGTTACTATTATGCATAAAAAACCTTATAAAACAATGATAGGGATATTGAGATAAAAGAAAAAAAAAAATACAACCATCAACATATTTCAAAATTGTTAAGTTTTTGTCAAATATAACATCAAATTGTTATATTAGTGCTACCAGTATTACAACATCAATATTGTAACTTATTTGTAACATTAGAATTTTTAATTTAGTGCAATATTTTGTCATTGCAACATTTTAGTGTAATTTTCCCTAACAATTGGAGTTCACTGTTATCCCACCGGACACTATTGTGACCATCAAGATGTTTACTCATTCTATGACCACACTCAACAAAACTGAATGTATGCGAATGCATATATTAATACTAGACACTTTAAAAATAATGTGTACAAAACTTTGTCATATCTTTGTTAACACACTTTACTAGCCTTTCGTTTTGGAGCTTGGATGCATGCATCATCTTCTCAAGGTGCAAACCGGAAATAAACTGCTCTGGTCATGTGACAATTTGCACTAACCATGTGACACTGCACACATTTAATTGAGACCCTTTATTCTTTCCATATTTGCAGGAAGTGCGCTTAACAAATCAGTCAGTAAGGTTTTTAGAGCTTTATAAATGAAAACCTTTTTTTTACGGTCAGGGATTAAATGGGTTAAGAGTGTAGTCATTACAGTCAGTCATAATCAGATAAACAATGAAGAAAAGAAAATCAGCTGATAATTTTGATTGCAAGGATTATTTATTAGCATTTTAAAAATCTGAAAAATTGTTTTTTTATTTTATTTATTTTTATTGTAAGTTATTTTGTTGATGCAGAGAAAATCATTTTATTCAGAAAGTTTTATGGAACGATACCCAGATAATACTAATCCATCTCCTCAGAGCCTGGTTTCAAGTTAGCCTTTCGTTTGAAGGCACAGATGTAGTTTTTCTTGACATCACAAGAGGCATCATTCCATTTGCCAGTCTCTGAAAATGAGGGACAGTGAAATTAAGAGATTATTCTACCTTCTGCAATGTGTCTTGCCATATATTCCTCACAGCATCACTGGAATAAATCATTTAGAAAAACATATATTTAAAATTGAATGTGATTTATCCTATATCCTATAAGGGGTGCACATAACTGGCTCGCAGGTCAGAAAATGCGCTGTGTAAATAAGTTCTGACAGCGCATTTGCGTATCGACATGGTTGACAGCTGTTAATGCACAATTACCATTTTAGATCGACAAACTACTGTATAAAATTTCTATCCAAACTGAAAGCATAATCTAGGCTACTCGCTAGCGTTTTCAAAGCAAAAATGTGACAGTTCATTCACTTTAGTGATGGGTCGTTCTAGTTTTAGCGCGGAATAATAATAATAATAATAAATCCTAACAAATACAATAGGATTTCAGCACTGCGTGCTTGAACCCCTAAAAATAAAACCTGGGGTTTTGACTACGCTATATGGTCAGATGCCGATACGTGCCAGTAGCCTAAATAAAAATTATGTGGTGGCGGTAGCGGTGGTCAATATTTTACATGACAACATACTAAACTGTCTTAAAGAAGGCCTTGATAGACTGGGATACAGCAATTCTCCTGGCCTCTCTCTCCTTCTTTTCATTCTGTTTCTGGTAACCTGATTTATATTTTCTTTTCCCTGACATTGTCAGTCAGCATGGTGATGGGTCGTTCTTGAACGATTCGTTCTTTTTGAACAAATCTTTACTGTGACTCGGGAAGAAGGAGTCGTCTCGGAGAGTGATTCGTTCAGTCGCGCATGCGCAACATCCTATAGGTTCTGCACTGAATTAGTTCACCTGTTTCTTCGGATTTGAGTCGTTCGTTCATCACATGACAGCCTCATAAGGTACACCTATTTAGTCTGAGGGAAAAATACTTAATAACAATAATAACCAACTCTTTGGTAATAACCAACTCAGTGTTATGGAAAAGAACCATCATGACAGAAATTCACATTTATAAACTGTTATTAAAAAGCTACAATTTCAGACCAGAAACGCATCACGTAACTGTACGAGTAAATAATAATAATAATATGCACCCCTTTGTAAGGAAGCTTGTAAATCAACTAATTTATCTGTCCAATGCTGTCACGTCACGTGACAAAAGAACGAACGACTCGAGAGATGAACTAATCAATTCTCTTTCCGGCTCTGACTGCATAGGTTTATGATGCTGTCACGTGTTGAACGAACGACTCAAACCCAAAGACTTGTCGAAAAGGTGAGGTGAGCTAATAATAGACAGACCCAGATAAACAATGAATTAATCTTTTATGTTTCTTATAGTGTTAGTTTTGTATTGCGTGTAGTGTGATCAACGTTTGCATAAGTAGTAGATGTGTTAGGGAAGTAGCACATAACATTTTAATTATTTTGCTAAAATGAACGAAATGAATGAAATGACTCGAAAAAAGATTCGTTCATTTTGCTGAACGAGACTCAAAGGTCCAAGGCAGTAAAATCATCCGAACTTCCCATCACTAATGTACATCGCTAACTTCATCTGACGTCTCAACTCTGATTGGTCGTCTTGTTCACGATCTGGGGTGGGACTTCTGAGGATACTTCGTATCAGACTGAACCATTTTTCAGGAGGGTAGAGGAGCAGATATTAGAAAATTAATTTAATCAATTTGCATGCTTTTTTGTGGTTTTCATAATATCTCAGTTATACAACTTATAAAATATTAGAATTATTCACAGAACATGGGCCTATATAGCAGGGCCGTAACCACCATAGACATTGAGGGAGACAAGTCCCCCCCAATAATTAGAAATTACCAAATGTCCCCCCCAATATTTGAAATTCTTGCACTGATCTGCTGTCCTTCATTACGCAGCGCTCTTGTTAAGATGACAAAAAGCTTCAAAAGTAACATTTGCAATCTGCTCTGCCTCAGCGGCTAACAGCGCTCGTCAATGTCAAAATAATTGAACTGGCCAATCAAATCAAAGTAGGCGGGGTTTAGAGTTCACAGACGCTGAGAGCGCCGCGAAGATTGAAAACACTGAAAGAGCGAGGTAAAATGGAAGCTGCAAATCATTTAATGTTAGTCAACTGTTTTACGATTGAAATGTTAAATGACCGACAGTTATATTCAGTGAAGCAAACTGCTCGACTTTTTTTTCTCAAATATGCCCATTTTAAGAGAGAGAGAGGAAATGTCCATGTGTTAATTATCTGCATCTGTTTGTCTGTCTCTACAAACGATGAAACTGTGAATTTAGTCCTAACGTTACTTCAAAAACACGTCATTGCTGAGAAATATAATGTAGCGATTTAGTATGGAAACTATTTTATTACAATAAAAGTCGCGGGGCAGTGTTGACAAGTTTCTGTGTGCGAGTAATAATCAGAGGCGCGGGAAGTGGGGGTGTTTTTTCTGTGGGCAACTGTTTAACTGTTGGGAATATATATATATAAAATCGGAGTTTCTATTTAAGTGCAAATAGCCCGGTTGTTGGCAGAGACTATTTGTACTAACTCCACCCACAAACGTATGATTGGGATAGTCATATTTACAAAAGACGATAATCAGTCGTCAGATTCAATGGCGCAGATGATAAAGCGTGTGTCATACTCCTTTTGACAAGATCGACCGGGGTTCGAATCTGCCTTTTGGCGAACATTTTTCTCCCTTTTCAAATTTCAAATCACATCACATCAGAAAAGCATTTATTTTTTTTTTAATAAAAATGAAGGAAATAATCAAAAAGTTGTAAATAAAGTATGGGGTAGGGTTAGGGAGGGCTTTTGTCCCAATCCATTTAATAATTTGAAATAAAATTAAAAAATTACACTCAATAAGTTACTGCATACTGTTTTATAATGTATTACAATGCTGAGGTGCAGATAATTGCGACTATTTGCAATAAGTAATTAGCAGAATATCCTGCTATTTTAACAGAATAAATCGAATCTAAAGCTATTTTGCACTGTGTAAATAGCATATCACTAAAGAATACTGCTATTTTCACTTAATGTAAATTGCCTCTATCGCAACCCCCCAATTTTATTTAGCAGAAATAAAAAACAACATGTGCTGTATATATATATAGTCTATACACACACACACACACACACACACACAAAAAAAATTGGTCCCCCCCAATATTCAAGACATGGTTACGGCCTTGCTATATAGTATAATTCCTGGATTTTGTGGGGCCCCCTGGGTGGTGGGGGCCCCTAGAATTGTCACCACCTTTCAGCCCACTAGCTACGGCCCTGGGTTCTGTACTGGAATTAGTTCACCTGTTTCGAGTCTTCGGGTTTGAGTCGTTCATTCATCACGTGACAGCCTCATACACTAACCTATGCAGTCAGAGCCGGAAAGAGAATTGATTAGTTCACCTCCCGAGTCATCGGGTTTGAGTCGTTCGTTCTTTTGTCACGTGACGTGACAGCTTTGGGCAGAGAAATTTGTTAATTTACAACCTTCCTTACAAACGGGTGCATAGTCATTATTATTATTATTATTATTTACTCATACAGTGTGATGCATTTCTGGTCTCAAATTATTGCTTTTAATTTCTGTCACGATGGTTCTTTTCCATAATACTGAATGTAGTAATAAAGAGTTTGTTATGCTTTAATTTAATTTATTTTTTTGGAGTCTAATCTTCATAAAATACAATACCTTGTTGTATTTATGTCTTTTGAGTAAACCCTTTTGATTAGACTATAGTGTTACTTACTATACTTTTGTAACATATGACACTTTAGACATTAACACTGTGTACACACTCTTGAATTGTTTTTTATTGTTTATTTTTGTGCCAGAAAAAGCTTTAGCAAAGAGGATAACTATTCCAAAATGAATGAAAACAATTTAAATAAAAAAGACAAGAAAATTAAAATATACTAAAGCCACAGAGCCAGATCATAACCTTAATATTTTAACACTAACATTAACCATTCATATTCAAAAGTTTATTTGCTTTCACTTTATGTCATTGTGTCCTTTTTGACCAATCTTCTTATACAAATATTAGACCAATATGTCAAGTCTGCCTAGGAAAAACAATTATACCAGCAAAGTCAAAATTGGAGTAAAAATGAACAAACTATAAGTGCCTTGTAATTTTAGGCTTGGGTTTTTTTTTTTTTTTGTTATATTATATGTTTATTGATAGACAAAGGCAGTGAAAGGACAAATCAATCAATATTTAATTTATAACAATAACAATTTATTTATAAAATAACACCCTCAAGAAACAGTAACAAAAACATAGTGACAGAAATGAACAGACCATTTTTATTTCTAGGAAAATGCTTATTACACATATATTTTGATAATTTTATGATAATTCTCAAATATGATCCAACATACAAAAAATACAGTTTTACTTTATAGTATTTTACTGATCCGGTGTTCCGACAATCTGTGCTACCTCTCGGAATGAGCCACCCATACCCAATGCGCATGCGCAGTACCCTACTACAGTTGGAAATCCTCTATCTGAAGACCCGCCCATAAATTTGAGCTACCCTGTCGGAGTTGTAAACGAGCGCGTAAGTAAAATCAATTTAGCTTAATTAAAGTTGTGTTTTTGGGTTAAATTGAATCTCTCCCAGTAAATATGTAATAATTTCTTCATTGTCTAATAATTTATAACAACAAAAACGAGTTTTCTAACGTTATCACGAGGGTGCTTTTTCAAAAAAGCATGCGGTTTTGACAAGTCCTTGATTTACTAAATAAAATTTGTCTTTGTCTTACTAAATAAAATACTTTTTCACTGTACGTCAAATCTTTTACATTAAATATGTGATTTTTTTGTTCATTCTGATAGACATTTATAGCTGACAAGTTGTGCTACCTCTGTTTCTCCATCATTTATTATCATTTATTAAGATGGTAGTTCATTCTGATAAAGAAGCTCATGTTGTTAGATTTGCACAACAGCTTGAACTACTGGTAGCACATCCTGAGCGGGTAGGACAGATCGTCAGAACATCGGCAAGTGGTCACGTGACAAAAGAACGAACGACTCAAACCCGAAGGTGAACTAATCAATTCTCTTTCCGGCTCTGACTTCATAGGTTTAGGTTATGAGGCTGTTACGTGATGAACGAACGACTCAAACCCGAAGACTTGTCAGATGTGAGGTGAGCTAATCAAGACCCAGGTAAACGATGAATTAATCTTTTCTGTTTCTTATAGCATTAGTTTTGTATTTGCATAAGTAGTAGATGTGTTAGAGAAGTAGCACGTAACATTTTAATTATATTTTGCTAAAATGAACGAAATGAACGAAAAAAGATTCGTTCATTTTGCTGAACGAGACTCAAAGGTCCGAGTCAGTAAAATTATCCGCACCACCCGGAAGCGCATAATACTTACTTGCCGGCAGCCCGCCAAAATAAAGGATCGCTGATTTTACTTTTGAAAATGATGAAAATTAAAATTAAAATAATAATAAATAATAATAAACATATTTGCATTTTATTTTTAAGTTTACTATAAAATAATTGCATTTGTATGTAATACTCCCTTTTAAAAAAATAAAATTAAAAAAATAGTATTATCACACTTGATTATTTAGTTTATGTTTAGTTAGATATTTTTTTTTTTTTTTTTAAAAGTGCAATAAAATTATCACTATTAATACATTTTTTTTATAGTTATATTATATGGGTCACACTACATGCCATAGCCCGTGTGAGGACCAAACCAAATCTCCAGGTTCTCATATGAGAACCAGGTTGAAAAACTTATGTGCAACCCTGCCTATAACCCACTAGTGTCTCTCTGTTCTTACCTTTCCAGTTCATCTCCACACATTCCTCTGTCCAAGTGTACAAATGGTTGGGTTCACCACTTGTCCAAATTTGAAAATCCCAGAGGGATCCATCAGTCCAAAGAAATTGACCAGTCTGAGAGAATGAGAAGGAGATTTTAAAGAAGAAGAAAAAAAAGAGAGACAAAAAAGTGAGAAACTATAGTGCGTGCATATCATAGAAAACCTGGAAAAAACATAAAATCAGTCATTTCTCTTGGCTCTCCCTATTTGTAAACGCCTGTCTTTTTTTAAATTTTTTTTACCTTAAACAATTCAAAAGCTCCAAGCCAGATGCGCAGGTCATTTGAGTTGACTTTTTCCATGATGTGGAGCAAGTCATTATTATCATTTTCATCATGCACCGACACCAGATGTGCACCAGGGGCTTTGGTCCTACAGCTGAACTGGATATGAACAAGGAAGAACATTTAATGACTACACATTACATTGATTTTTTTCACATTGCATTGACAAAAAACCTACCTCGGCGTCAGTGAAGTTGAGAGGTCCTTTGAAGTATTTGACACAGTGACTGCCAACTTTGTACCAGTCAGTGAAGCCGTACACATTACACGGTTTAGGACACTGCACAGTGACATTTGTACGGCCTGCAAGAAACCCTAAATGACAGAATCACATATTTGAGCTCTAAAAATGGTTTAAATATGATATATGGGTAGTAATTCTTGCCTGTTTAAAAGATAAAGTTTTAATTAGTCACTCTGTTAATCTACTCCAAGCTAGTCATCTCAACAAATAACCATATGCACAACATCCGGTTTACCTTTACCAGGGGCTCATTAAGAAATGTGCATGAAGTAATGGATAAAATTATGAAAATTCACCATAAAATATATTTAGTATGAGTTTACCTCATACTAAACTTTACCTCTCTCCATTCTTAAGAAGCTTCCACTCCCAAAAAGGAGAGTCACCAACAGAATAATAGATCCTGATTTGACCTGTAAAAGAAGTGGAATATGATTAATAACCACAAATTTTATATATACACACACACACACACACACACACACACACATATATATATATATATATATATATGATACAAAGACTTGCCATTGCAGTTCATCTGTCGTCTGTCTGTCCTCACAATAATCTTGCATCTGTCTCACCTTATTTTATACGTTTCCATTCGATTTCACAACTCCTCCTTTTCTCTCAGTCTTACTGTCTTAAGGGTGAAGAAGTTTATTAATTCATCACACAGGAAACCATTTCACACATCTAGTGACTGAAGCTTTTCAACATAAATATATTTAATATAATTAAGAATTTCAAATTTCAATGAATAAACAAACGAAGGAAAGAATGAGAAGAGAGACTGTGTCCTGGTGGATTGAAACATCATTACTTGTTTTATTATATGATCATGACATTAAAGGATTTCATTCCCTCTGCACTCTTCTCATTACAATCTGAGTCATTATGCACTTTGAACTTTAAGTAATGGTTCAAACCAAACAAGAAATAGATCTGCATTTTATTTCCTATATTTCCAAGACCCTTCTCTTGTATCTTTTCCCCACCATATCAGTATTGTGATTGGAAAACAGGCTACAATTGCAACAAATTTTAATCTTTGGGATAAACCCCTTGAGATACATCATCTCGTTTTCAAGGGGTTCCTATTACACAAGAATCCAAAAACATAACACAAAACAAACAACAACAACATGCCCTATACAATATTAACACATGAAGTATAAAATGCTCCATTTACTCCGAGTCTGCTTCCAAGATGGCTTTTTTTTTTTGACAGCACAGAAGTAGTTTTTCTTGACAAAACAAGAGTCGTCATTCCATCTGCCAGGCTCTGAAAAGGTGAGGGACAGTGAAATGGAAAAATCAGTGTACCTGCTGCATTGTGACTTATCAGAAAGCCTGAAAATGGTTTCATTTAAATAGCCACACAGCCTCAATATCACTAATATATTTTAACTTGCATTTAGTTACAGTTGAATATGATTATCGTATAGCCCATCCATTTTTTTCACCTGTTTCCTCTGTCTTTCTGTTCTTACCTTTCCAGTTCATCTCCAAGCATTTCTCCTTGGTAGTGTAGATGTGGTTGGGCTCACCACATGTCCAATTTTCATTAATCCAAGGTGGATCCATCGATCAAAAAAAATTTACCAGTCTGAGACCGTGAGAAAGAGACTTTAAAAAAGAAAACAGACAGAAAAGGTGTTTGGGTAGTGAGAAACTATAGTGGGTGCATGTCATTGAAAAACAGAGTAGAAAAACAACTCAATTCATTTTCTTTGCTCCCTCTATTTGTGAACCTCACAAAAAAAAAAGTCTTTTTACCTGGAAAAGTTCAAAACCTCTGAGCCAGACGCGCAGGTTGTTTGGGTTAACGTTTTTCACAATGCAGAGCAAGTAATCATTATGCTTACTACTATGCACTGACACCAGGTGTGCATCAGAGTGTGTTGAAACCGGAAGAACATTTAATGACCTCACAATACAGTGATTTATTTTAATGGTGGAGAAAGTAATTTAAGGAATAATAGAACTGAAATATATTTAATATGTAACAATCTTTAAAAATAAAGAAAAACAGTGCTCTGACATACCTCGACATCAGTGAAGTTGAGAGACTCTTTGAAGTATTTGACACAGTGACTGCCAACTTCATACCAACCAGTGAAGCCATGCTTATTACATGACTTTTACAACTTTTACTTGCACTTGTATGGTAAGATGTTATCTTTAAGTTTTCCTCTTTCATGGATAGATCGTTTCTTGATCGTGCTGTGTAAATGTGTTTAAATTCTTCATATTGTTCAATCTTTTAATCTTCCACTGACTTTCTCACAAGAAGTGAATCATAGTTTTAAGGCATGTGATTGGCTGCTCATTACTGATGTCACACTTTCATGTGCACGTGCTCCATTAACTCAGGATCAATCCTGAGTTGACAGAGAAAGTTGATGATCAGCTTCATGGAACCAACAAAGCCGGATTGGACTGATTTGGTTTTGTCAACTCAAAACTAATCCTGTAACCCTGAGTTTGTTCAGCCACCGTCATGGTGTCATTTGGTGTCCTGCCTTCCTGTGTTCCTGTGTCCAAATAAAAGTCTGTGTTTGGGAAAACTCCTGGTCCCCGCGTTTCCCTGGCTCCAGAAGGACCGTGACAAAACAACCGACCTAAAAACCGTAACCTCTTCCGTTTTTTTCCCCCGTTTTGTTAGTTTTTTGTTGTTCGTGTTTTTTTTTTTTGTTTCTCCCCCGCGGCGATGGAGGTCGCCGCAGAGTTCGTCGCCCTAGCCTGCAGAGATCTCCCCTTTGTGGAGTTCGAGTTCTGCAGGCTCACCCTCTTACCAGCCGCCGTTCGCGGCTCACGCAAGCCCGCCACTGATGGCATCCCGAGTCCCCTGATCCGCCATGGCCGCTGGACTCCCCTGATCCGCCATGGCTCCCGGAACGGGTGCCACCCTGGAGGCCATCTGTGTCTCCTGGTCCCTAGAGGCCTCCAGAGCGCCCGCCCCCCCTCCCCGTTGGCTGTTGCAAGCCGTGGGAGAATATATCAGAGGAATAACCATATAACCTATATCCAGGTGCATCTCAATAAATTAGAATGTCGTGGAAAAGTTCATTTATTTCAGTAATTCAACTCAAATTGTGAAACTCGTGTATTAAATAAATTCAATGCACACAGACTGAAGTAGTTTAAGTCTTTAGTTCTTTTAATTGTGATGATTTTGGCTCACATTTAACAAAAACCCACCAATTCACGATCTCAACAAATTAGAATACTTCATAAGACCAATTAAAAAAAAACATTTTTAGTGAATTGTTGGCCTTCTGGAAAGTATGTTAATTTACTGTATATGTACTCAATACATGGTAGGGGCTCCTTTTGCTTTAATTACTGCCTCAATTCGGCGTGGCATGGAGGTGATCAGTTTGTGGCACTGCTGAGGTGGTATGGAAACCCAGGTTTCTTTGTGGCCTTCAGCTCATCTGCATTTTTTGGTCTCTTGTTTCTCATTTCCTCTTTCAGGTCTGGTGAGTTTGATGGCCAGTCAAGCACACCAACACCATGGTCATTTAACCAACTTTTGGTGCTTTTGGCAGTGTGGGCAGGTGCCAAATCCTGCTGGAAAATGAAATCAGCATCTTTAAAAAGCTGGTCAGCAGAAGGAAGCATGAAGTGCTCCAAAATTTCTTGGTAAATGGGTGCAGTGACTTTGGTTTTCAAAAAACACAATGGACCAACACCAGCAGATGACATTGCACCCCAAATCATCACACACTGTGGAAACTTAACACTGGTTTTCAAGCAACTTGGGCTATGAGCTTCTCCACCCTTCATCCAGACTCTAGGACCTTGGTTTCCAAATGAAATAAAAAAACTTGTTCTCATCTGAAAAGAGGACTTTGGACCACTGGGTAACAGTCCAGTTCTTCTTCTCCTTAGCCCAGGTAAGACGCCTCTGACATTGTCTGTGGTTCAGGAGTGGCTTAACAAGAGGAATACAACAACTGTAGCCAAATTCCTTGACACGTCTGTGTGTGGTGGCTCTTGATGCCTCGGCCCCAGCCTCAGTCCATTCCTTGTGAAGTTCACCCAAATTCTTGACTCGGTTTTGCTTGACAATCCTCATAATGCTGCGGTTCTCTCGGGTGGTTGTGCATCTTTTTCTTCCACACTTTTTCCTTCCACTCAACTTTCTGTTAACATGCTTGGATACAGCACTCTGTGAACAGCCAGCTTTTTTGGAAATGAATGTTTGTGGCTTACCCTCCTTGTGAAGGGTGTCAATGATTGCCTTCTGGACAACTGTCAGATCAGCAGTCTTCCCCAGATTGTGTAGCCTAGTGAACCAAACTGAGAGACCATTTTGAAGGCTCAGTAAACCTTTGCAGGTGTTTTGAGTTGATTAGCTGATTGGCATGCCACCATATTCTAATTGGTTGAGATAGTGAATTGGTGGGTTTTTGTTAAATGTGAGTCAAAATCATCACAATTAAAAGAACCAAAGAATTAGACACTTTTGTCGTCTATCTGTCCTCTCAGGATCTATCTGACCTAATTTTATATCTTTCCATTTGTTTTCACAACTTCTCTTCTCACACTCATCCTTATCTTTCAGAATCTTATCTTTTCATCAAACAGAAAAAAGGTTGGTTTTTTTTTCATTTAGTGCCTGAAATAGGCCTACTAATCATACTTTTACACAATACTAATGTAATCAGAGGTAAAACTCAATGATATGTTTTCAAATTTCATTGGAATGAAGCAATAAATAAGATCAATGGAAACGTGTGGGCAAATGATTATTTATCAATTTTCTTAGCACATACTTTTGTGAAAAGATGGGGAATTTCCTTTTGTTTGAAAAGTTTCCTAACATGTACAAAATCTATCATATGGAAGTAAATTCATGACTAGTTTTGTGAAACAAAATGTGTGTTGAATTGCAGTAATTGATAAACAATGCATTGCATTAACAGTGCTTGCATCTTAATCCACTTTATTTTAAAGGCTTGGTTGGCTGAAATTCAGCATAATTGTATATTTAAAGGGTTAGTTAACGCAAAAATAAAAATTCTGTCATTAATTAGTCACCGTCGTGTTGTTCCAAACCTGACAGTAATTGCTGAATAAATTATGTTATTACCGTTTTCTTTGCTCGCAAAAAGTATTCTCGTAGCTTCGTAAAATTACAGTTGAACCCCTGATGTCACATGGACTATTTTACCAATGTCCTTGCTACGTTTCTGTGCGTTGATCATGGTAATATCTCTCAGATTCCATCAAAAATATCTTAATTTGTGTTTCAAAGATGAACGAAGGTCTAACGGGTTTGGAACAACATGAGGGTGAGTAATATTTAAATCACACATTTTGAAAAAAAACAACAACATTATTTTCACACTCCTATTACAAATTAATTAATCAGTGTTACAATTTCAGACTCATTAACATTTCTGTTTAAAAATACCACCTATAATATAATAATATAATTTTATTTATGCTTTACATAGTAGCTTATACAAATGTATGGGTTCAAATTTGGCAGAATTTTCAACATTGCAATGCATTTTTCTTCAATGACTGCAGATCAACATGCTTTTTTTCAAACACATTAATCAATTCATTAGTTATTAGTCATTAATTTACTTCAAAATTTATTTAATTGTGAAAATGTGATCTAAGAGGGACTGTCTTGTCATATTTGGGTGCGCTGTCTATCATTAAGGGCTAGACTTACTAACAACCCGCTTTTGGAATTTAAAATGACTGGTCATATAATTAGAATATCATCAGAAAGTTGATTTATTTCACTAATTCCATTCAAAAAGTGAAACTTGTATATTATATTCATTCATTACACACAGACTGATATATTTCAAATGTTTATTTCTTTTAATTTTGATGATTATAACTGACAACTAAGGAAAATCCCAAATTCAGTATCTCAGAAAATTAGAATATTACAAAAGACCAATACAAAGAAAGGATTTTTAGAAATCTTGGCCAACTGAAAAGTATGAACATGAAAAGTATGAGCATGTACAGCACTCAATACTTATTTGGGGCTCCTTTTGCCTGAATTACTGCAGCAATGTGGCGTGGCATGGAGTCGATGAGTCTGTGGCACTGCTCAGGAGTTGTGAGAGCCCAGGTTGCTCTGATAGTGGCCTTCAGCTCTTCTGCATTGTTGGGTCTGGTGTCTCTCATCTTCCTCTTGACAATACCCCATAGATTCTCTCTGGGGTTCAGGTCAGGCGAGTTTGCTGGCCAATCAAGCACAGTAACACTATGGTCATTGAACCAGCTTTTGGTAACTTTGGCAGTGTGGGCAGGTGCCAAGTCCTGCTGGAAAATGAAATCAGCATCTCCATAAAGCTTGTCAACAGAAGGATGCATGAAGTGCTGTAAAATTTCCTGGTAGATGGCTGCGTTGACTGTGGATATCAGAAAACACAGTGGACCAACACCAGCAGATGACATGGCAGCCCAAATCATCACTGACTGTGGAAACTTCACACTGGACTTCAAGCAACATGGATTCTGTGCCTCTCCACTCTTCCTCCAGACTCTGGGACCTTGATTTCCAAATGAAATGTAAAATTTACTTTCATCTGAAAAGAGGACTTTGGACCACTGAGCAACAGTCCAGTTCTTTTTCTCCACAGCCCAGGTAAGACGCTTCTGACGTTGTCTCTGCTTCAGAAGTGGCTTGGTAGCCCTTTTCCTGAAGATGTCTGAGCGTGGTGACTCTTGGTACACTGACTCCAGCTTCAGTTCACTCCTTGTGAAGCTTTCACAAGTGTTTGAATCGGCTTTGCTTGACTGTATTCTCAAGCTTGCAGTCATCCCTGTTGCTTGTGCACCTTTTCCTACCCAAATTATTCCTTCCAGTCAACTTTGCATTTAATATGCTTTGATACAGCACTCTGTAAACAGCCACACCTTTCAGTAATGACCCTCTGTGACTTACCCTCTTTGTGGAAGGTGTCAATGTTCGTCTTCTGGATCATTGTCAAGTCAGCAGTCTTCTCCATTATTGTGGTTTCAAAGAACAAGGGATACCCAGAAATTATACTGTAGGGATGGTCATTAATTCAAACTCAAATGTAAATATTCTAATATTTTGAGATACTGATTTTTGACTTTCATGAGCTGTAAGCTCTAATCATCAAAATTAAAATAAATAAACATTTGAAATATATCAGTCTGTGTGTAATGAATGAATTTAATATACAAGTTTCACTTTTTGAATGGAATTAGGGAAATAAATCAACTTTTTGATGATATTCTAATTATATGACCAGCACCTGTATATGCATTAGTAGAAGTTTCCATTTCAGATGCATGCAGCATTTATGGGAGCAGAGTGTTTAAGTGTCACTCTGGGGACTGTTTTTGTAGAGAGTTTGCAAATTGCTCAGAAAGAGGCATCTGGTAAATGACAAATATCTGAAAAATTACTACTTCACCACAGCACCAGACAATGAAACCACTCATTCCCGTGGTTACAGAAACAGTTGTGACCACTCAGTATCAGTGCTGCCCATGTTGCTGCAGCTCTCAAGTCGATTGCTTAATAGACTTGGTTACTTTACACATTTTTAATTTAAATTTAATTTTTAATCCAGCCATACTATATCTCTTTCATTTTCACAACCTCTCCTCTTTCTCTCACATTTTTTCTCACATTTTACTGTCACATCTTACTGTCAGAGTTACTTCTAACACATGAAACACCCTTAAAAATGCAGTGTTATATCATAAGCTGTTTATTATTCACTATTACAGCTAGATGACAAAACTGCCAAAAATAGTATGTATGCTATAAACTCTGTCTTGTTTACATTCTTTTTAGAGGCTTAAAGGTATAATAATGTATTCAGTATTAGTGATAAATGTGCTAAAAAGACATTCAGAAATGTCTTTGTTGGTCATTTCAAGTAAGCTTTAGCCTGTGCTTGTATTATGGATGCTTCATAACACTGTGCACAGATGTCAGTGGATGTGCTTAGAAAGGATGTGCTTGTTCAGTCAACAACACATTGAAATATATTTCCAGTTTACAAAAATTTTGACATGATCTACAACCTTAAGACAGTACAGTTAACTGAACAGACTGCATAGCTTTCTATTCACAGTTCACCTGCTCACTTCATTCAGTTCACTTCTCACTACTCCCTAAACAGGGAATATCTGTTGAAGTTCATTTGACTTGACAAAATGTGTTCATTTTGAATCTGAGCACCTTGCAAAGTCATCAAACATGAACAAAATTTGAGTATATTGTATGTTTACGGAATACATTATGTGTATTTACATAAATATTAATTTATTATAATTTAATTAACATAATATAATATAATTTAATTAAAAACCTTGGGAGAGCAGGTTCAGTCGGGGGGCCAGTTCTCCTCTGGTCAGACGAAACCCGCAGTTCAAAAGTTTATATTTCTATTTTTTTATTTTGTTGCAATTTCTAACAATAATAGTAATTTTGAAGTTAAGTATTTTATTATATTTTTAGTTATTTTGTTATATTTTTAGTTTTATTGTATTTCAATCGAGGTCTTCACAGGGGATCTGTCTCTGGGGCTCATCTGGGTGTCCTGGTCTCCGCTGACGATCAGGGCTGTAGACATCATCTCTTGGTGCTGATCCACCATCTGATCAGATACGGACTGAGAAACAATAGGAAAGAAACAGACAAATATTAGCGTAGATGCCATTCTACTGACGATGTAACAAGTACATTGGGTGTTATGGGGAGTGTTCCTGGTTCCGGTTGATCTAATTAATGCAGCCCAACAATCCTTTAATGGATTTGAATATTAGGAGCGTATTAGTGTGTTATGTGTAAGCCAGGCTAAAGAGATGGGTCTTTAATCTAGATTTAAACTGACCGAGTGTGTCTGCCTCCCGAACAGTGTTAGGTAGATTGTTCCAGAGTTTGGGTGCTAAATAGGAAAAGGTTCTGCCGCCCGCAGTCGATTTTGATATTCTAGGTATTATCAAACGGCCAGAGTTTTGAGAACGCAGTGGACGTGGAGGACTATAGTGTGATAAGAGCTTGCTCAAGTACTGAGGAGCTAAACCATTCAGGGCTTTATAAGTAATTAACAAGATTTTAAAATCTATCCGATGTTTGATAGGGACCCAGTGCAGTGTTGACAGAACCGGTCTAATGTGGTCATATTTCCTGGTTCTAGTAAGGACTCTAGCTGCTGCATTTTGGACCAACTGTAGTTTGTTGATCAAGCGTGCAGAACAACCACCTAGTGTTGTCAAAAGACCCGGTACTTCGGTAGCAAGTCGGTACTAAAGAAATGAAAACGTCACGGTACCATGTTTTTTTAAGTACCGGTGGCACAGAGTACCCGGTCAACCCGGTTCTTGACGCGTACGGCCCTATGATTTCCGCGATGCAGAAAACGCGGACGGAATCTCGGAATCCATTTATAAAAACGGAATTTACAGTTTAACACGGAATGTCAAGCAATTTGTCAAAGTTTGGATGAATTAATCAAAAGTAGGCCATTGCACTTAAATCAAATTGCGACACGGACTAGTATCTGTAAATATTAAGCCGCAAAAGTCGATTCGGATATGAATCGATCCCCATGTTCTGTGAGTCTCTGTGTGAATGAGTGAATGGCAGAGACGCGCGGTTTTTAAAAAAAAAATTTTTTTTTACTACACACACTGAAGCGCGCTTGACGCTCGCGGTGATTTCAGCATCTTATGAGGACATAAAAATACATAAACAACATCTACAGGACTGCTCTGAGAGTCACTTTACGAGCATTTTACCATTTCATTTGAGTAAAACCAGCATCATAGCTACACACAGAAATTTAAAGGTATTCACGGCAACCCGTCAAAATAAAAGTTTATCTTAAAGACATTGTGCCAGAAATATATTACTATTATTTAGAATGTATGTGATACTAGTACTACTGTTGAAAAAAAAAATATTTATTTTTAAAGAAATAATCACACTATTTCTCCCCTATTTTAATTTTAATAGTAAATCCCCTTTATTTACCAAAAAAATAAAATGTGTTTAAATTTCATTAATTAAAAGACAAATTAAATTTGTGTGAAACTTTACTGTTTACTGTTTTTCATACTTTTATAACTTGCGGGAAAACTTGAAACAATTTAAATAAGTATAAAGAATGGCATTGATTTTTGTACATTTTATTTTTGTTTGACTTTATTACTAAAAATAGTGTGTTTTTTAATTAGCATGTGGTACCGAAATTGGTACCGAGAACCGTGGCTTTTCACTGGTATCGGTACCGAATACTTAAATTTTGGTACCGTGACAACACTACAACCACCCAATAAAGCATTACAATAATCTAACCTTGAGGTCATAAACGCATGAATTAACATTTCTGCATTTGACGTTGAGAGCATAGGTCGCAATTTAGATATGTTTTTGAGATGAAAAAACACAGTTTTACAGATGCTAGAAACATGGCTTTCAAATGAAAGATTGCTATCAAACAGCACACATAGTTTCCTGACTGATGAAGAAAAACTGACAGAGCAGCCATCAAGTGTTAGATAATGTTCTAGGTTATTACATGTGGGGTTTTTAGGTCAGATAATTAACACTTCTGTTTTTTCAGAATTTAGCAGTAAACAATTACACGTCATCTAGTTTTTTTTTTAATTTATTTATTTTTTATTAACAGACAGAAATACAATAATACAAAGGGTTAAACCATATTAAAGTACAATAATCAAAACAAAACAATAATAATAATTCTAATAAATAATAGAACAATACAATGAAAATAAAATATATAAACATTCTCAGTCTATCCTGAACCTTTTGAGCTAGCTATTTGCCCCTCAACCCAATCTATCTCATACAGTGTAAGTAAACCAATTATTCAGTAAAAAGGAATGTTTATTCAAATACAAATTTTCCCTTAAAAATAATCTCTTGTAAACTGGTTGGAAGATGATCCAAAACAGGCCCCCACATCTCTTCAAACATGGTACTGCCTCTCCTAACCACAGCAGTTAGTCTCTCCATAGGCAATATTCTAAAGATCTCTCGATACCAAAGGGAAAGTGAAGGGGGTCTAGAGTGAATCCACTCAATAAGGATGCATTTTCTAGCGAGTAACAGGAGTTTATCACAGAGTAGAAACCGGTTAGCAGTTAAAGCAATGTCTTTTGCTGGCAAGCCAAGTAAGAGAAAACCAGGGTCCTTGGTAAATTTTATATTAAAAATATCCCCCATCTTCCATACCACCCCATCCCAAAACTTTGTAATAACTGGACATTGCCAAAAACAATGCATAAAAGTTCCAATTTCACTCTGACATTTATTACATAATGGAGAGTGTTTGCTATTCATCTTATTCAGAATTCGTGGGGTAATGTAGAGTCTTAGCAATAATTTGTATTGCATTTCAACCTGTCTGTTGCAAGTAAATATACTTCTAATAGATTTAACTGTATCTACCCAGTTGTCATCGATATACTCAGTACTTAGATCTTTCTCCCAAGTACGCCAAATATGATCAATACCACTGTGATCCATTGAATAAAAAAAAAGGTACGCTTTTGAAATAAGGTGTCGTGTTTAAGGTAACCCCAAAAACTACCACTGTCAAGCTCAAATTTATCCTTTAGTTGGTTAAAAGACATTAAATTATTATCTAAATATAAATCACCAGCTACTCTTATACCCTTTCCATGCCATCCATGGAATAAGGATTTTTGAACACCAGGGAGAAAATCTCTATTGCCAGTCACAGGTGTCAAACCTGACAAAAAGCCCCTTCTCCCTGCGCATTTCATAATGTCCTGCCATACTTTAACTGTGTTGAATATGATAGGGTTGTTTTTAATTTCAGGCCAAAACTTAAGGCCCTTACTACTCGTAAGCAGACTTAGCAGTCATCTAGTTTTTTATATCGACTATGCATTCCGTTAGTTTCTCAATTTGGTGTGTTTCACCGGGCTGTGAAGAGAAATAGAGCTGAGTATCATCAGCATAACAGTGAAAGCTAACACCATGTCTCCTGATAATATCTCCCAAGGGTAACATGTAAAGCGTGAAAAGTAACGGCCCTAGTACTGAGCCTTGAGGTACTCCATACTGCACTTGTGATCGATATGATACCTCTTCATTCACTGCTACGAACTGATGGCGGTCAGATAAGTACGATTTGAACCATGCTAAGGCACTTCCACTAATGCCAACAAAGTTTTCTAGTCTATTCAAAAGAATGTTGTGGTCGATAGTGTCGAACGCAGCGCTAAGATCCAGTAGAACTAATAAAGAGATACAACCACGATCAGATGATAGAAGCAGGTCATTTGTAACTCTAATGAGAGCAGTCTCAGTACTATGATACGATCTAAATCCTGACTGGAATTCCTCACAGATATCATTTTTCTCTAAGAAGGAATATAATTGTGAGGATACTACCTTTTCTAGTATCTTTGACAGAAAAGGAAGATTTGAGATCGGTCTGTAAATAACTAGATCTTTGGGGTCAAGTTGTGGTGTTTTAATGAGAGGCTTAATAACAGCCAATTTGAAGGTTTTGGGGACATATCTTAATGACAATGATGAATTAATAATAGCCAAAAGAGGATCTATGACTTCTGGAAGCAGCTCTTTTAGTAGTTTAGATGGGATAGGGTCTAACATACATGTTGTTGGTTTAGATGATTTAACAAGTTTATACAATTCTTCCTCTCCTATAGTAGAGAATGAATGGAATTGTTCCTCAGGGGATCTATAGTGCGCTATCTGATGCAATACTGTAGCTGACGGCTGCAAGGATACAATTTTATCTCTGATAGTATCGATCTTGGAAGTAAAGTAGTTCATAAAGTCATTACTGCTATGCTCTTGGGAAATGCCAACACCTGTTGATGCTTTATTTTTCATTAATTTAGTCACTGTATTGAATAAATACCAAGGGTTATGTTTGTTTTCTACTAGAAGAAACGAAAAGTAATCAGATCTAGCAGTTTTTAATGCTTTTCTGTAGGATAGGGTACTTTCCCGCCAAGCTAAACGAAATACCTCTAGTTTAGTTTTCCTCCAGCTGCGCTCCATTTTCCAGGCTGCTCTCTTTAGGGCACGAGTGTGCTCATTATACCACGGTGTTGGACTCTTATCCTTAATCTTCCTTAAGCGTAAAGGAGCAACCATATCTAAAGTGCTAGAAAAGAGAGAGTCCATAGTTCCTGTTACATCATCAAGTTGTTCTGAGCTATTGGATATACTGAGGAACTGAGATAAGTCAGGAAGATTATTTATAAAGCAGTCTTTTGTGGTAGAGGTAATGGTTCTACCATATTTGTAACAAGGAGTTGGCTTTACAGCTTTAGCTATATGGAATATACAGGAGACTAGATAATGATCTGAGATATCATCGCTCTGCTGCCAAATTTCAGTGCCAAAACGACAACTTGTGGAATGTGCCACTCTGTGATGTAATAGTGTGGCTAAACCCCGCCTCCGCAGAAGAAGATCAACGTCTGCTTCTACATCACTGCCTGTTTAGCCCCGCCCACTGATTAGTGCATATAGTGTTTACAAGAGAGGCGAACAGGTCTACGCATAAAGATGCCTCCGAAGACAACGAGACACT
Organism: Acrossocheilus fasciatus; assembly: GCA_036784905.1. Classification (NCBI taxonomy): domain Eukaryota; kingdom Metazoa; phylum Chordata; class Actinopteri; order Cypriniformes; family Cyprinidae; genus Acrossocheilus; species Acrossocheilus fasciatus. The sequence goes on from CM071938.1 coordinate 28,549,918, forward strand.
GTGTAGTGCCAAGATGTGGAAAAACAGTTTTTGCATTGCCTTCCTTCAGATCCCAGCGTTAGGAAAGAGTGGATGAACTTTATTTTGAATGCAGCTCCAGAACGCATCAGTAAGAATTCATTTTTTAGAAACAAGGCACAATTCGATGTGAGATTTTCAGAAAGATTGAAACCAAAAGTCGATGCTGTATGCCGAATATATTGGATCCTACAGTAATGTAACACACAAGTGTGAGTAACTATTTTTATTACGTGATCACTATTGGTTTGTCTGTTGCTTTGTCTGGTGTGACTTTAAATGCAGATCTTGAGCCAAAAACTCTTTACCAAACACCAATGACTTGTACATATGGGTTCAGTCATTTTAGACACTTCCAAAACTGTTGCAACGGAGATGGAAATACAATTTTTAAATACATGTATTATGTTTCCATCTTTGTTGCCACAGTTTTGGAAGTGCCTTTTTCAGTTCTAAAGAAGGGGGTGTCCCAATACGTTTGTCCATATAGTGTATGTATAAGTCATTGGTGTTTGGTAAAGAGTTTTTGGTTCAAGATCTGCATTTAAAGTCACACCAGAGGTGTTCAGCTTGGATTAGGACTTGGCTTTCTGCAGACCAGTCAAGTTCTTCCACACTGACTAAATCAATCACTTCTTTTTGAACCTTGCCTTATACACAGAGGCATTGTCATGTTAGAATAGAAAAGGGTCCTGTCCAAACTGTTGCTTTAAAATTAGAAGTGCACAATTCCGTAGAATGTCATTATATGCTTAAACATTAGGATTTGTTCTCATGGAAATGACTAAAGTAGTCAAACCTGTTCATTCAATACTTTTGGCAATATAGTGTATGTTATATGCAGCAGCAGTATTTCTTACATGCTCACAGCAGCATGTTGTGGATGTATTGACAGTAGCAAGTATCGGTACTTGCTCTGCCGCAGCAGCAGTATAGCAGATCTCTTCCGCCAAGACCAAACACATTAACATTGTCATGCACAGTACCGTGCCGATACCTCCTAAAGTTGTCATGACAGAAATGTAATTATATTATTGGAGTCTCTACCGCTCAAGTCAGTGTAATACAAAAGCAACTCATTATTATTATTATTATTATTATTTTTATTAATTTGAAAACACATTGCATTTTCACAATTTTAAACAAAGTTTTATGTTGAAGGTTTCATGTAATGATAACCTTAAAAAAGTTCAGTCTAGGCCCAAAGTCTGAGTCAAAGCCGTCATCACTTTGAAGCCACACATGAAGTTTTTTTTCACATAACAAGCGTCGTCATTCCATTTGCCAACATCTGAAAAAACAACAGAGAATGAATAATCATTATAGATTATAAATTATACTAATCATGCAATGATTTTACCAGTAAATAGGAAATTGGAAACCCTTACGATTCCAGTTCATTTCCACACAGTCTTCTTTGTTGCTGAAGATGTGGTTGGGCTCACCAGGTGTCCACGTTTGATAGTTCCAGGAGGAACCATCAGTCCAGGTGAATCTACCAGACTTTGAGAGTGAAACACATTTTAAGGAAAATGTTTTTGAAAAAAAAAAAAAAATCTTTCTCATTTACCTGAAAAAACTCAAAGCCTCCGATCCAGATGCGCAGGTTGTGTGGGTTTAACTTGATCACAATGCAGAGCAGATCACCATTAGCCTTTGAGTTATGCACTGACACCAGGTGTCCACCAGGGGCTTTGTTTCTGCAGCTGAACTGTGTGGGAAGAGCAATAGCCTATGTTAATTCTAAAGAAAATGTGGAAAGAATAAATTGGAGAATGTGAGCATATGTCATTCTGTTTATCTATAATGTTTGTTTTGTCCCACTGAAACTACTTACCTCAGCGGTAGTGAAGTTGAGAGGGCTGCTGAAGTATTTGACACAGCGTGACCCCACTTTGTACCAGTCCTCATAGCCAGTCATTGGACATGCTTTAGGCAGAACACAGCCTGATGATAGATTTGTATGTCCAGCAGCTTCATCTAAAGGACAACAATATGCCCCAAATTTATCCTGCACTCTTAAAAATAAAGGTTCCAAAAGGTTGTTTTCATAGTGGTGCTATCGAAGAATTTGGCTCCCCAAAAAACCTTTCAGTAAACAGTTCATTTTCTTTTCTAATTTGAAGAACATTTTGTGCAATGGAAAGGTTATAAGCATGGATGTTAAAAGTTCTATATGGAACCATCAATGTCAATAAAGAACCTTTTAAAAGAGTGTTGCAGTTAAAAAATCAGTTTGTTTATTGCATGCCATATATTTTAGCAAATGAAATAAATGTCCAAAATCACCTCTCTCCATTGTTAAGAAGCTTCCACTTCCAAAGAGGAGAGTCACCAATAAAAAGCTGAAAGACTCCATTCCTGCTATACTGTGAAGGAGAAAACTTTATCAATGGAAGCTTACATTTATTTTTATAAAATTGAATTTTTAAGAATCTTTCCTTATATATTCGAAAAAAATAACGCGCTTAAAATTGTTAAGTAGTTAACGCACTGGCCCCGCCCCGCCACCATACAGTTGGCTGATGACAAAGATGATGCAGGGCAACAACTCCATAAATTATGTCGCTCGAGTGTCGTTTCAAACCTTTCTTTTGTGGAACATAAAAGAAAGTATTTTGAAGACTGTTGGTAACAAAGCTGTTTTGGTTACCAGTGTCTTTCATTGAATGAACAAAAATACTGAGATGTTTCTCAAATTATCTTCTTTTATGTTCCATAGTTTATGTTAGGCTGATGTAGCCTAAATGTTTATGTGTAAAAAATTTATGTTGAATCAAACAAAATATTTCTTTCTAAAGCTACAATTTCCAAATTTAGATTAATCGACACATCATGTAATTAATTAATTTTTTTTTTTAAATTTAATCGACTGACAGCCCTTATATATATATATATATATATATATATATATAATACATGGTTAATCAAACTTTTATAGTTGAATTAATGACTAAATATTATGGTTTCTAGATACGAGAAATGTTTTTGTTGGAAAAGAGGACTTACCGCTGCAATCCTTCCACTCTTGTCTTCGTTTTCTCGTAATGTTTAGTTTGTCTTAAGTCGGTTGCTGTATTCTTTTTCACAACTCCTCCCTTTCAGGGTTATTATATTTAACTAGAACTAAAACTAAAACAATTTTCATTTAGTGTAACTTGATGTACTAAAATAACCAAAGTACAATATAAAAGAAAACAGAAAATACAAAAAAATGAACACAAGCATGTAATATTAATGAATATATAATAGTATCTCTAATTCAGCCTTCAGTGTGTTTAATGGAGTTTCACATGAAAGCTCATGCATGGCATATGTTTTCATTTTATTGCAAATAAAAAAGGTGTATATAATACAAATTAACTGTGGATTGGATTGACTAAATTTAGACATGTGAATGCATTATTTTGGTTACATACTGTAATTGTTCAACATAATTAAGAAAGCTTGTTCCTTTATCACACTAGACCGTTATACCACTGTCTCATGTGGTTACAGACATAGTTGCTGATCTCTTAAAATTTGAACTGCTACTTTTCACATTGCAAACTACAGATAATGGAAATCACAAGCTGAATACCTGCACTGTTTGTTTGACTCAACACTTTGATATTTTCAAGAAAGACTGAAATGACTGTAGAGCTTAATATCTTCTCTTTCAGCTTAGTAAATGTATATTTCTCTTTATGTAAAATACTGGTACGTTCGTATTTACAACTTCCACTTCTCACTTTTTCTTACTGGATTTGAACTGTGATACTTATTCAGCAGTCTTCACACTGAAAACAAAATGCTTTTAGTAAAGTAACTTTCTAATGTCAACCATGTACTTTTTACTCTTAAATTGAATTTTCAGTCATTGATAGAGATATGTTATCGTTCTTGTTTCTCTGTCATAAATCAATAATTCAGATGAGAACATTTTATTTGTATTACAAATAACAAGTAAATGTACATTTTTTTTATTGCCCTGAGCCTCCTCACAACCTGCATCAAAGTTTACAAGCAATTTAATGGAATTACTGGTAGTATAAAAAATGTGTTAACAACATGTAATCGCTCAGAAAAAAAAAATATATATTGATCATGCAATGTTACCATCCATACTTGGCCAAAGGTGTGACTGATATTCTTTAACAATTAGTTGAACAATAAACAATATATTCACAAGATAAAAACAACACATATAGCTGCATAGCCACATTTGGGTGTATACTATACAATCACATGAATTATTAAATATTATTAACTAATTACTAGTTAAGGCCATGCAAACACTATGAGCATACATAGTTTTTTACTTACTATTTAATACTATTATTTACAAAATATAGATCAGTCAGACAAATAATTCATTTTGACCGATTGATTTTGAGATGTTTAATATTTGGGCCATGGCTATAGTTGAAATATTCCTTAAGGCAAATGTAAAATTCAGAAATTGATAGCTTATGGAAGCTAAATATTTATTTATTTGACTGTTCTATGTGGAAGGGTCTAGGATTAGTGGAAAAAATGATATCAGTTATTACTCGTACGAAGTGCAATTAATGAAGAATCATGATTTTTTCCCGAAGTGCTGTGATCAGCACTATTAACTATAACGTTCAATGGAAAATGCTCCGGAGTCGTTGGAGAACTTCTCATCAGTTTTGATTGAATGCTGGCTGTGGTCTCTGGTCTTGTACAATGAATTACTGTTCTGAATATGTGAATCTGATACCTACAAACAGAGCAAGAGACAGACAGGCAAAGATTATTTTCATTTTCATCCTAACTAGATAGATGTAATGCTTTTGTCGGCTTGCTTGCTTGCAAAATGCAAACCTCTTCAAATTTCTTGGCCTTGTATTGGTCGGCTCCTTTCAAGAAGTTCAGCAGAATGATATCACAAAGCACTGTACCCTAAACAAATAAAAAATAAAAACATAAAATAAATTGAGGTTTGTCCACTGAAATGAGTCCTTACATTCTGATATTTAATCTTCCCATAATTAAGATGTTAACAAATATGAATTATTTTCTATTGTGAATAATTTCAGAACTTGAACAATAATAAAACATTTGTACGCATCCATTAATGTCATGCTTTCTTGGAAATGCATGCTTATGGTTTAAAAATATTATCAAAACAAAAAGAAAAAAATTGGCTTCATCTTCAAATGTACTGATGTTCAAGATGAGGATGGAGGTAAAACCGATGTCATGACAGTTATAGTTATATAAAAAGATAAAAATACAGTATATTATACAAAGAACTGGCATGTGGTTTCCATAAAGTGTCTCCATTATGCAAGTTAATTATGTCTATACTGATCGATCTTTCCTGAAGACCTGGGGCCAGTCAGGCGGTTGGCTCACTTCTCACTTGGGTCACATTTCAGATGATTTAACATATTTTCAATATTTGAGTTATTTCATTACATGCTTACACTTGTCAGAACTGCGGTAAAAGTGTTGTGCTTAGAAACTGGCAAGACAGGCCAGGACTGACACACACACATTTTTTCTTAGACCCTGCTACCATTTTTGCTTTGCTTTTGTTTTTTCTAAACATTTTGTATGCCAAAAATATAAGTACACTAAATAAGTTAAACTAAAATATATATATTTGGATGAAAAATTCCCAAATGCACAAAATCTAGTAATGAAGACACATACCACGCCAACAGAGGTGAAGGCAGCAACCATGTTGATTAGAGTTGGGATCATGTCAAATTTTCCTGCCTTTAAAGAGAAGATGTAATGAGCAATTATGCTCACAATTGCATTGAAAATACACAAACGTGTTAATATGAACTCACATCTCCATTAACCAGCACATCAAATCTGATGGCATAGGCTTTCAGCAGAGTGCGATACTCTGTCCCGTTCTCCATTTTAAAATACTTTGCGTACCTAAGGACAAATAAGGATTTCAACAAGGATTATCCAACCTGTTAACTTTGAATGATTTGGCGCCTTTTTGTAATATTTTATAGTATGGGGGCCATAACAAAGCGTTTGCTTGTGCAGTATCATTAGAGCTCTGCAGACTGCAACAAAAGCTTCCAGAACCTGAAGTTGTATCCTGGAGACACGGTGGTCTTCTCTGACATGGCGTCCAGGCGGGTGAAGGAGTAGGCCGGCTTGCACTCATCATCCGCCTTGTCTAAATCACACACCCACGCTATTTTTATCCCTATCACTCCCCCCTGAGAGAGAGAAAGAGAGAGAGAGATACCTTACACAAATCCAATTTGACTTTGCACTTAAGGAGAAATAAAGATAATGCAATTTTTTGAGAGAAAAAAGAGTTTTATACACTTTTTATAAAACAGTTGTTATTTAATACAACAGGTATTTCTTTGTCATCTTTTAAACTATTTCCAGTGGTGGAGGTCAATATTTTGAACTAACTGGTCAAATTACTTGTAAGTTACTTATGTTTATCAAACTTATTAATAGAATTATTTTACAGAAGAAATGTAAAACTCACAAAAATAAATAAATAACAGTAAGAAAGCAAGGGTGGAAATGAACAACAAAAAAAGAAGCAAAATAATTAAAATAACACTCACTTTTTTAGCAAGAGTCGTAAAGTTCTGTTGTGCAAATCGGATCACATCCCCCACCTTGAATATTGGACAATACATGTTACTCTCAAAGTCAAAATTACACTTCTTTATGTAGGTACTATTGATGTTGGGCAAAAAGTTTCCCCTGGAAGGAAAAGAAAAATATTTAATAAAAAACATCAGAAACACGGATATTATGAAACAATTAGTCTTTGTGTTTAATTGGCATTACTTTGTGAAGTTAAAACGTGGGAAGCGAATGCTGTTCTTGATGAAGATGGTAAAGTTCTCCACCTCCATCATGGGGTTTCTGAGTAAGGAAAAACTTCATCAGTCCTTTTATTCAACCACTAACACATCTATTCATTTGTTCCTTTACAAGCAGGCTCACGGTTGAATTTCATCAATCTCTGCAGGACACCATCCTTTGATCTCACAGGTTTTGTGGGTAGCATTGAAGTTCACACATCGTCCTGTCAGCAACCCTTGAGACAGCCAATGGAAATGAACATAACATATAGACCAGGGCTGTTCAAACCTGCTCCCGGAGGGCCACGGTCCTGCAGAATTTAGCTCCAACCCTAATTAATAAACTCACCTGAACCAGCTAATCAAGGTCTTCAGACTCACTACATATGTTCTAATTCAAAGGGTGCATCCTTTGATGGCTGTTAGCCTGATAGTCTGGGCAATAAAGGATTCATCTGTTGTATCCTTCATTGCCGAAAGGGAATTCATTGCCCAGAATACAACAGATGAATCCTTTGTGATCTAGACTGTCCCACGGTTCGTTGTGCACTGGTGCCAATAGCCTTGCGGGCAGCGTGTCGACATACGGCACAGCTGCGCTTCGGGTGTCACGAGATCGAAGTCCGACTTGTGGATCTTTCTCATTCCCACCCCCCCCATCTCTCTCTCCCACTCACTTCCTGTAATATCTCAACTGTCCAGTTATAGAAAAATGCAAAAACACCAAAATAAAAAAAAGAAAATGCCGGATTACACTTTTAAAGTTTACTGAAATGACAGTGACATAGGAATTAGACAAAATTAATTTGAAAGATATAAATATGGTATAAATAAAACAATGTTCTAAATTGTTATCAAATTATATTTGTGATGGATTTGTAAATCAAATTCTGAAATAATATTGTTAAAATGTGTTAAGAATATTTTCTATTTGAAGCAATCAAACTTTGTCGTTCCACTTTAGAAAAGGAAGTTTTCAAAAGTGGGAAAGTCAAATATACTATGTTATTGAGTGGATAAAATGTGCATTAAGAAAGTTAAATATCATACATGTATTTTTGGTCATTTTTGAGCTTATAATGCAGCATTATTTGTTTTAAGATCCAGATTCAAAATTTAGAGACTAGAGGAGCGTGATGAGTCCATGACTGGCCAGGACTGCTTACTTCTGTTATGAAGTGTTTTTACCATTACAGTTTGCTTAACACAAGCTTCTGAAAAAAGAAGTTTAATATTAGAAGTTTAATAACAGTTTTAAAGGCATTCCATGTTCCAAATTTTTCATCTTTTTAAAAATTATGAAATTATTTTGCTATTTTTATTAAGTTCAATTTGACATTTTTGACTTTATTACATGGTTATTATTGTTGCTGATGCCAGAAATCTGATATTTTTTTAAATAAATTTTAAATAATATAAGATTTCTGTGTTATATAATTGTTTTTAACATTCCATATGAACATATATGTTACTAGTTTTTTAGACTTATGAAGACAGCACACTGTAGGCCTACTAAATTAATTAAACAAACATGAGTATTCACATTTAACCATGAGTGTAAAGTTACGTTGTAAAAATTTAACTATTTATAACCCAAATCATAGTGTCCCAGATTTGAGCACGAGCTGTCCCAGATTAGAAAATCCACAAATTCTTGAACGATTTGGCACTAGTATGTGTGCCATTTCTCCTTTAATTACAATATCTGAAAAATTTCTTCCGATTTAGATAGGGAACATCGTGGGGATTTCATAATGATATAACATTTTGATATCATATGGAAATGTGTCCCACATTACCCTAATCCACCCTACTGCCTCTCATTAACGGCAGCTGTTACGGTAAGTAGAAGAAAAGAGCAATCCTCCATAGGCTAGACCATCCCATTTAACAATGCCCGGTCTGACCTTCAGGGCCCTTGAAGGCGTAGCCTTTGAAGTCTGCATGCTTTAAAGGATGCAGCCTCTGAATTGGAACACAGCTACTAGAAACTTCCAGGCAAGTGTGTCGGAGCTGGTCTGAGCTAAACTCTACAGGATGTTGGCCCTTCAGGAGCAGGATTGGACACCCCTGATATAGACCTTACTGTGATGATTTTGAGCTCTGCACAAATGAAGTTTTAATCAACTGATATTTTTATGATGTTACTAGGTTTAATAAGGTTTCCTTAGACAATGAAACACTAAGATTCAATTCAAAATAATTCACAAGTATATTTTTTACTGTAAAAATGTGATGATTCCTAATGATTTGATCTTTCAATAAACTCAAAGAAGATAAAAGAAAAAACTTACCATTGCTAGACGGTTTTGACATCAGCTTCTTGCAAATACTGTCGCTCTCACATTTGAATTTCAACTCGCTCTGAAGAGTTACGTGTACAAACACATGAACACACACAGAGACGAGAATCAATCAAATTCATATGCATTAATCTTGACAGATTTCAGTGTCCTCACTCACCTCTGGACAGTGTCCTTGAACTTGATTTTCTGTCGTGATGAGCTTAGTGATGACGCAGAACACTGAAGCTCCCTGGCGCGCGCGCACACACACACACACACACACACACACACACACACACACACACACACACACACACACACACACACATTACTTACATGACAGACATTTGAATTTCAAATAGTACAAAGTATTTGCTGCATTTATGAACTGATCAAATGTCTCAAAAGGGAGATTTTTTTATGCTTAATTATCTTTTCATGACAATTCTGTCATCAAACAATGTGATATATTATTTAAACAAACATAGATTATATGTAGTATACAGTATATGTACTTTATTAAAGTATACTGTATATATACTTTAAAAAAAGTATATATACACCTCAAAATATTTGAAAACTGCTTGAGATTTACTTGAGTAGGTGTGACATAATCGGCTACATCCATGATCCGGTTGTTATACTCTCCAAACCCTTTCACTTTAGTCATGACTGATGATTCGATAGCTGTGTCTCTCACTTGATATGCTTTCTCATACAAAAACACCCAGCTGAGGGAGTTTGGGCAGGGAGGAAACAGAGAGAGGGAGGGGGGGAAAGATATAGAGAGTGATTTAATTACTTTCTTTTTTTACTTTCTTTAAATGTAACACACTCACAAATATTACAAAACACTAAAAAAAATTTTTTTAAAGTAACCTATGCTGTCCAAACACTTTTTTAGCAAGATCAAAAAGATGATTCCTACTCTCATACGATTGCCTCTTAAAGTACTTTACATCAATTATAATAAAACAAAAAGACTAAACACAAGCCGTTTAATTGTCTAGTAATGATTAATCAAATTTACTATAATATATTTCACTTTACAATATTTTTAAACAGAAACCAGTTCGATTTTTTTTTACTTGTTTGGGCACATTCTTAAATCTATCTATTCCACTGATGTTGTAAAAACAAACTCACCCAATGAAGTATGTGATGATGAGGAGTTGGACGACACGGTTTATGATGCCAATAGTCCAGCTCTTTACCACCACGGACTTGGTCGTCTCATAGGTAAAGAAATCTGTTATGCAGCTCCACATTTTTCCAGTGCACTGCTGCATTCACAAAAATTACACTCCGCGTGTATCAACGTATTTGTGTGAATGTTTAGGTAGGAATATAGTGTAGATGCTTCAGATATATCTCTGTCCAAATGCTTGATTCTGCTTTTTTATAATTGAAAACTCATGGATTGTCAATAAAAGTCAAAAAAGCTCTTCAATAATCTTCCTTATTTGTTTGCCTGTTAAAAAGTCTCCAGATCTTGAGAGAAGATGCTTTCATAGAAGACCCCCTCTCTTCCTCTAAGTCCCTCCCCTTCTCCTCCCTCTTTCCTCATTCTTCCTCCTCCTGTAATTCAATCCTTTCTTCAGATATAAAATTTACATGTTACACTCTTATCGGATGCTTTCTTACCAAGTAACTTTCAAAAGTACACAAAGTCACAATTAAAGTTAAGTATTAGTCCCAACCAAGTTCCTAATGTCTTTCTAATGTACATAAACATACATACAGCATCCATAATAAAACAACTGAATCGGATGCAGGGTACTATGAGCGCTGGATGTTCAGTGTGTGAGAGGTGTGGGATAGCTGAACCGTGGCGAGTGACATGCACATTATATCATGACCACATGATAGCACCATGCACTAAAAAAGCTATTTCACACTGGAAGCTCCATTAGCATGGTATTAAAGATTAGATTACATCTATGACTTCTTTTCCCAGGAGTTGATGGACCGTATTTAATCATTTGCAATATTAGCTTGTTATTTAAACCATCATGTTCTGATGAGATTGACTGATGGTTTTTATGCTTGGAGGCACATAATGTTGTATGTGTAAAAATAATAGTAATAATGTTATCAGTAATAATGTTAGTTGCATTCATTTATAATAATACTTAGAATTATTAGCAATAATATCAGTTTTATTTTTTACTAATATTATGTATTTTTAATTAACCCTTTTCTCTTTTACCTTTCAAAAGTTTGGGGGCAATATATATTTTTAGATTTTTCCAAAGAAGTCCCTTATGCACACCAATTATTGATATCTATAAAAAATATTATTACAATTTAAAATAACTTTTTAAAAATATATATTTTAAAATTAAATTTATTCCCGTGTTTTTTGAGAATTCTTTGATGAATAGAAAGTTCAAAAGTTCAAAATCTTTACTGTCAATTTTAATTAATGTATCCTTGCTGAGTAAAAACTGAACAGCACTGTATTAATCAAAAATAGAAAGCAGATATCAACTTTAATGGAGGATGTTTAAAACATATCAAGTTTTATATTTATATTTACATTTTTATATTATATTTGACATGTATATATATCAGAGGAGCAAAGACCTTCTAACACTGAAACGTCAAGCTGTTCTTTTACAAAGGGCTGGCTGAGAATATCATTAACTCTAGATGTTGTGATCCATCCCACAGCAAGCACTAACACATACACTCACTTTAACCACAACCGAGACCGCTGTACCATTTCTTGACATGGCCAAGAGAGCAACCATTAACCTGTGGTTACCTCACTCTAGAAGTACAATACATCTGGGACTCGCTTCCCCACAAAAACACACACAAAGCAGGAGTAACGCATGACAGAGGACCAAATCAAATGAGAGACTGCAGAGTGAGGCTAAGCTCAAGTACTGCTGAGTATTTGAAGATGTCTATCAGTCAAGGATAATGTTGAGTGTTAGATGTCTCATGATGATTCGATTGTCTTGAAACAGGATCTTGAGATGAAGGGAGGGCACAGAGTGAAAAGGGGGGAGAGAGAAAGAGACTGAGGAAATGGATGGGACTCAATACAAATTGGTGAACAAAGTCATCAATGCGCCAAATGCAATAATGAGCAAAGTGGTTTGAGAGGCATGATTGAGAGAGAGACAAAATCCACAGAAACGTAGCAGATACGAACAGGTTGAGTGACGCAAAAAAGCAGACTAAAGGGAAAAGGAGGGGAGAGATGTTGCATATACCAGAAATAAGACCACATCAAACTGATTGGAAAATTAACACTAAGAAGGACGTGGAGCCCTAAGGAATATTTTATAGAATATTTGAACATAATAATGGTGGTCTAAGGTGAGGAATACATCCTAATTAAGGGATAACAATAACAACAGCAATGACAAGTTGATTTTTGAAGAAGAAGGTGTCTGGAAAATCAGTACATGTAATGTAAATATAAATGTAATCCTTGACGAGAGACGCACCCCCTACGTTTAGTGTTTTGAACAGATTCAGAAAATCTTTACTTGCAGCAGCTTGTGCACGTTATGGCTTTTTCTCAGCATTGTTTTGATCGTATATTAATATTCACTTCTTCCAGCATTCTTACGGTTTTGTGTAGTTCTTTACGAAGTGAGACACCGCCTCAAACTAGTGATTTAGTGTTTGAGTGACTGCCTGTCGCAACCGCACCTCTCATTCTCAAACTGGACCTTTAACTGACTTACAGTTATTTACTCTTATAGTCTACTGTCTAAGCAGCTTATGATTCTAGAGAGCATAATAACTGACTTGATTCTAGTCAACAGGCGACAGAAAATACAACACACGCCCTTTGTAGTGGCCTAATGGGACTGACCATTAATCAGTCTGTTGCTTTCTTTTTTCTCCATAACAAGAATGTGGACATTATAACGTTGTGTTTGTGTTGATATTCCCATTGTAATTCTTAACAGCTGAAAGTTAAAGGACGTCACTCTTTCCAGAACTTTCCACATCCATTAGCTAAAACAGACTCAGTTGTTGGGTTTGTTGGCTTTTTACTATGCGTAAATCCTTTTACTGTTGATGCAAGCACATTAACTTGAAAACCACACTACATTTCCGCTTACATTCCAGTGAACTGATGAGCATGCGAACAAGTTAGGGTTGTGAAATATTGAGTTGCTGTTTTCATCCACTTGATTCATAATGACTCATTTTAATTTGTTGAATAATTTCTTAGAAACAATGACATTTTCAAATGTAGTGTTACAACAATGTTACAACCATTACAATTACAACAAACGTGTACAATTAGTAATGCGTGTGAACAAAATACTGTATAAAATAAATGGTGAGCTCAGATCAAACTCAAAATTTATGAATACATGATGAATACAAATGTAAAAAAGAATTTGAACACTTAAGTGGTTTTTTTCATAACTTGTTATTCAAATGGGAATACGTATAGAGTAAGCTCAATAGCTGAGTCAAAGATACGGTTTCTGTTGTGTTTGGAAAGCAGCACTGTAAAATATCTCTGTACAAGCAGGTATCTGAACAAGGACTGGACAACATGAAATACGCACTATTTAAAAGAAACAGATCACCCATGTTATGTTCCAAAACTCTTTTCTACGCAATTGAAATGAATAGGGAATGAAGCATAAAACCTTCAGAAAAGAATGAAAAAGCAACCATTAGTACCATAAAAATTGGCTGATTCAAGAATGAAACATTCAAACCTATTTTGTGAATTGGATTAGCCGATTCACTGAAAAGATAGCTCAAAAGAATGATGTGTTGATGAAACAGACATTTCTACTTCTTTGGTGAATGCGCCAAGGAGAGCTAAGGTGCGGAATATAGCGCACTAGTTGTAGGGACTGATTTTATGATACCTTTATGGTGCCTTATAAAGCTATAGTCCTCATTCTTTGCAACTGCATGGAAAACAGACTCACCAGTACGTTTGTCAAAATCTGTGCTTTTGCATTCCACAGAAGAAAAATTCCTATGGGTTTGGAACGACATGATGGTAAGTAAATAATGACAGAATTTTCATTTCTGGGTGAACTATTCCATTAATGTCAACACTACCAAAGGTATATACAAAAGTGTTTATGAAAGAAACAAAACTTAAAGATGTTACGCTGTAATATGTACTGTATCAGGATTTCTTCATGTACACTATAATGGTGTTTTCTTCCACTCCCCTTTTAATGTGTCTGTCATTAGTGTCTTTTAGTCTGAGCCAGACTCTTCAGAGCTAGGTGGTGTGCTGACCACTTCCTCTTCATCATCAGACCCCTGCATAAAAACAGCACGAACAGAGAGTTACAGGGAGACAATGAATACATTTTTCCTAATACATGCTTGTATAAAATGAAAACTAAATAAGGAAAATCAAATGATCAAGAGTCAAAAAGTGCCAAGAATTCTGGATGTATCAACTGTAAAAACTACGGACAAATATGTGTTTCATATTAAGGCTAGAATAAGAAATTTGAATTTTTTATCTAAATCAATGTTAACTAATTATTTGTGACCCTGGACCACAAAACCAGTCTTAAGTCGCTGGGGTATGTTTGTAGCAGTAGCCAAAAATACACTGTATGGGTCAAAATTATAGATTTTTCTTTTATGCAAAAATTCATTAGTATAGTAAGTAAAGATCATATTCCACGAAGATATTGGGTCAATTTCTTACTGTAAATATATCAAAACGTCGTTTTTGATTAGTAATATGCATTGCTAAGAATTCATTTGGACAACTTTAAAGGCGATTTTCTCAATATTTAGATTTTTTTGCACCCTCAGATTCCAGATTTTCAAAAAGTTGTCTCTCGGCTAAATATTGTCCGAACCTAGCAATTCCATACATCAATGGAAAGCTTATTTATTCAGATTTCAGATTATTTATAAATCTCAGTTTTGAAAAATTGACACTTAAAGGAACACTCCACTTTTTTTGGAAATAGGCTCATTCTCCAACTCCCACAGAGTTAATAAGTAGAGTTTTACCTTTTTTGAATCCATTCAGCTGATCTCCGGATCTGGCGATTGCACTTTTAGCATAGCTTATCACCCTTACCATGAAATGCCCGGTAGCCGGGGACTACTTTCAGGCGCTGTGTAATATCACTGCGCCTGCTGCGGCCATGTTACGGCAGCAAAGTTCCTTGATTATTACGCTGGAATGAGAGTATAGTTCCTAATCATATCAGCCTAGAAAATCGCAACTTTTCATTTTCCGCCGATCTTAGTACACGATATAACTACAGAAGAGGCAAGTTTTAAATAGGAAAACGATCGAAACTCTTTGATCGTTTTTGAACGCGATGCTACTGGTCTAATAGGATTCAATGATCTATGCTAAGCTATGCTAAAAGTGCAATCGCCAGATCCGGAGATCAGCTGAATGGATTCAAAAAAGGTAAAACTCAACTTATTAACTCTGTGGGAGTTGGAGAATGAGCCTATTTCCAAAAAAAGTGGAGTGTTCCTTTAAGACTGGTTTTGTGGTCCAGGGTCACATTTTACATGAACACAATTTAGATTAAAAAAAATAAGTTTTTATTTTATTACATTTATTAAACTGCTCTTTTTTAAATTCCCATTGAGGTAAATCTTGAAAGAATTCATTAGTTGTGCATCTAAATTTTGCATTATGTTTTATTTTAATGTAAAAGTGTAAGCATGCTTGCTGCTTCAACATTAAGGTGTTCAAAGTGGTTTTTAATATCAAATGTCATTGACAGTGTCACAAATTCTCAAGGAGCAAGGGAACGAGGAGACGCAGGAGTAGCTCAATTCACACGGTTTTTAATGAAAACAACCTCAACAGAACACAACTCAGGAACAAAGGAGGACATTCAAACTAGGAATACTGGAAGACATCTAGAAGACATTTAACAGCGGACACTGGACATTGGAAAAAACAGGGCTTAAGTACTAGGAACTAAACTAGGTAACAGTGTTAATTTCGTCAACGAAGACGACGACGAAAAATATTCGTTAACGAACCTTTTTTCTGTGACTAAGACTCAAGGGCGTAGTTTTGGTTTGAACATTGGGGGGGTTGAAGTGGACCCTGGGTCAGGCTCCCTCTTAAGGTTTTTTTATTTGTTTGTTTGCTTAAATGTTTATTTTTGTAAAATGGTGTTTTGTGATATCCACCAC
Source organism: Acrossocheilus fasciatus (assembly GCA_036784905.1). Taxonomy (NCBI): domain Eukaryota; kingdom Metazoa; phylum Chordata; class Actinopteri; order Cypriniformes; family Cyprinidae; genus Acrossocheilus; species Acrossocheilus fasciatus. Next base: position 28,566,167 of record CM071938.1, read on the forward strand.
ACATGCAAAGTTGGTTGATAGCGTAACTGCAATAAAGTAATAGGCTAGTTAACAATTACTTGTTTATATAGGATATATAGTGTATTTTATATTATTTAGACACTTAGGCTATAGTTTGACAGAATGGTCTAATTCAACACGCCGTGGGAAGTCAATCTACCTTAACATTTTCTTACATTGATATTGTTTATTTCTTACTCCTTAACAGTTCATGAGGCTCTTAATGATTTAATCTATGCCATCATTGGAATATCTGAAGGCAGGTTTTTCCATCGCTCATCATTAGAACCCATTGGCTCTCGACTTGTACTTGCTCTTATGAAAAAGTACCATAGTTCTTAACTGTAGCATCTGTTATAATAAGGCTAGCCTATTAATCATTACCAGGCCAATAATTACTTTTTTATTAATCTATATTGCATTTGTTATGAGAAACAACAGTCTTTAGAAACAATAGCTACAACATGCCACAGTTGTAATATAAATCTTTAGGGAAAAATCTATTCCCTTAACAGATTATCTATTATAAATTCAACAAGTTAGACAAAATTTACCACAATAAATAAGCCTACAGTAAAATGTGATCAATTATAGTAAAGGTGGTCATGAGTAGTTTAAAAATATTTTAATATTATGTTAGTGCTGGTGCAAGATTGTTTTCTCCTTTTTTCATCAGTCTTTTTAGTTTGTGCCTTTTTTTAGATAATGTTCGACTTACTCCATAGCATTTTAAAGTGGCAGTTTCTCAATAGAATTCAAATAGATCACATATTTTACCATCAGCTTCGCGATAGGAATGGCTCGCGCAAACCTTCTCCCGCTTCTCGAGCGCGCTGGTGAACGCGCACAGAGTATCGTCTCGGTTACGTACGTAACCCTCGTTCCCTGATGGAGGGAACGGAGACGTTATGTCGTGACGACATAGGGGATTTACTTGGGAGCCCCAATCATCTCTGACTTAAGAGAAAACGCCAATGAACATTGGCTAGTGGATTTTGCATACCTGCGCCACTCCCCGTGCACACGGGTATAAATAGGCGGCAGGTGCATCCACTCATTAGGTTTTACGCTGAGGAGCCGAGAACGAGTCCCTGGCAACCAGCGATGGTTCGAGATTGTGGCATGGGGACATAACGTCTCCGTTCCCTCCATCAGGGAACGAGGGTTACGTACGTAACCGAGACGTTCCCTATCTGTCGGTCACTACGAGTTATGTCGTGACGACATAGGGGTCTTTATGGAAAGCGCCACAACCTGAACCCCGTCACAACCTTGTGGCATGCAGATGCTGACAAGCGAGCGCGTGACAGACAAATGCCATGCGAAAGGTCGCAACCTTCCCATCGCCCCAGTGCAAATTCGCTAACCTTGGTGCCCGCAGGGACCACTGAGTACATCGCTGCTGGAGATAGCCAAGCCGCTGTTCCTTTTCCCACAGAAGTCGGAAGGGATTTCGACCTTCAATGAAAGATAGCTTCAAGTCTTTCCTATTTGTTGTTACAGCTTGGCAGTAACGACGGGGAAGCGAGCCTTCCAGAGAAGGGCGCTACGGAGGCCACATCCTGCCCGAAGGGAGGTAACATGTGGAGACACTGATATGGACTGACCCAGGCCTGGGGCAGTACTACATACGACTGGACCCTGGGGCAGATCCTACCTAGGGGTAGGGAGGAGAGCTGCCAGCAGGGCCTGACAGAGGACTCTGTCAAAGGGAAGACACGGGTTTACCGTGAGGGAAACCTTACCGTGGTAGAATACACATATGGGATTACACATATGGGAATCAAGCCATACGGACACCTAGCCCAGTACAGGGGCTGACCGGAGACCCGGGCAAGCTAACACAAGTACTGGGCCTGGCGTCAGACTGCTCCGCCCAGTCTGACTGCCGGGGGTGCTGGAGGAACTCCACCAGGGTTCGCCGTCCGGGGAACTGAACTGGAGGAGGAAAACGGCGCTCGTATCCCCAGGTGAGGGGGAATGGCGCAGCAAGCGTGACACCGGCCAGCTCTTCCCGCCACTTACCTGTTACCCAACACACGGGAAGAAACTGGCTCGACGCGGAGATTGTAAAATCTCGCGAAGGTGTTCGGTGTCGCCCAGCCCGCAGCTCTACAGATGTCTGCCAGAGAGGCGCCGTGCGCCAACGCATAGGAGGAGGCAACACTCCGTGTGGAGTGAGCCCTCACCCCTAGGGGGCACGGCTCGCCTTGGGATTGGTACGCCAAGGCGATGGCATCCACTATCCAGTGGGCCCACCTCTGCTTGGAGACAGCCTTCCCTTTCTGCTGACCTCCGTGGCAGACAAAGAGCTGCTCAGAGCTTCTAAAGCTCTGGGTGCGGTCCACATATATGCGTAATGCTCTTACGGGACACAGCAACGCCAAGGCTGGATCTGCCTCCTCCGAGGGCAGTGCTTGCAGGTTCACCACCTGATCGCGGAAGGGCGTGGTGGGAACCTTAGGCACGTATCCAGGCCGGGGTCTCAGGACAACGTGAAAGTAGACCGGCCCGAACACAAGGCACTCTTCGCTCACCGAAAATGCTTGGAGGTCCCTGACCCTCTTGATGGAAGTGAGCGCGGTCAGGAGCGCTGTCTTAGCAGACAGGAACTTAAGCTCAACTGAGTCCAGCGGCTCAAAGGGATCCCTCTGAAGGCCAGCCAGGACAATAGAGAGATCCCAGGGGGGCATCAGGGGTGGCCTAGGAGGGTTCAACCTCCTGGCACCCCTCAGGAACCTCACGACGAGATCGTGCTTTCCCAGGGACCGGCCATCCACTGCATCGTGATGGGCCGCAATAGCAGCCACATACACCTTCAAGGTGGAGGGTGACAGCCTACGCTCCAACCTTTCTTGCAGGAAAGAAAGCACTACTCCAATCGTGCATCTTCGGGGGTCTTCTCGGCGAGAAGAACGCCAGTTCGCGAACAGACTCCACTTCAGTGCATAGGCCTGCCTTGTTGAAGGAGCTCTAGCCTGAGTGATGGTCTCTACCACAGTCCGTGGGAGACCGCTTAAGTCTGCCGCGTCCCGTCCAGGAGCCACACGTGGAGGTTCCACAGATCTGGACGCGGGTGCCATATGGTGCCAAGCCCCTGAGAAAGGAGGTCCTTCCTCAGAGGGATGCGCCAGGGAAGAGCTGTCGCAAGGAGTATGAGTTCGGGAAACCAGGTCCGGGTGGGCCAGTATGGCGCGACCAGCAGGACCTGCTCCTCGTCTTCCCTGACCTTGCACAGTGTCTGTGCAAGCAGGCTCACAGGGGGAAACGCATACTTGCGCAGAGCCCGAGGCCAGCTGTGTGCCAGTGCGTCCGTGCCGAGGGGGCCCTCGGTCAGGGAGTAATACAGCTGGCAGTGGGAGGACTCGCGGGAAGCAAACAGGTCTACCTGAGCTTCCCCGAATCGACTCCAGATCAGCCGGACCGTCTCGGGATGGAGTCGCCATTCTCCGGGGAACGTGAGCTGTTGTGAGAGCGCGTCGGCCGCACGATTGAGCTCCCCCGGAATATGGACAGCACGCAGCGACTTGAGCCGCGTCTGACTCCAGAGGAGGAGATGGCGGGCGAGCTGTGACATGCGACGTGATCGTACACCTCCCAACCGGTTGATGTACGAGACAGTCGCAGTGTTGTCCGTACGGACCAACACGTGCTTGCCGAGCAGCAGTGGCCGGAACTGCCGCAAGGCCAGATGCACTGCCAACAGCTCTAGGCAGTTGATGTGCCAAAGCAGTCGAGGCCCTGTCCAGGGCCCCGAGGCTGCCTGCCCGTTGCATGTAGCGCCCCAACCCGTACTGGAGGCATCCGTCGTGACAACGACATGCCGGGACATTTGTTCTAGGGGCACCCCGGCCCGTAGAAAGGCAAGGTCCGTCCAGGGGCTGAAAGAGCGGCGACACTCCCTTGTGATGTTCACACGAAGTGTACCGCGATGCCATGCCCACCTCGTGACTCGGGAGTGCAACCAGTGCTGAAGTGGTCTCATATGAAGCAATCCGAGCGGCGTGACTGCGGCTGCGGATGCCATATGCCCCAGGAGCCTCTGAAAAGGGTTTCAGTGGTACCACCGTCCTGCCTCTGAAGGAACTCAGGCAGTTCAGCACGGACTGGGCACGCTCGTTGGTGAGACGCGCCACCACACTCACCGAGTCTAACTCCATACTGAGAAAAGAGTTTCTCTGCACAACGGAGAGCTTGCTCTTTTCCTAGTTGACCTGAAGCCCCAACTGGCTTAGTGCTGAAGCACTGGGTCCCTGTGATCACACAACTGTTCTCGCACGCGGGCCATGCTCGAGATAGTTGAGGATCCTGATGCCCACTTCCCGTAGCGGGGCAAGGGCGCCCTCCGTGCCTTCGCGAAGACACGGGGGGGACAAGGACAGCCCGAAGGGGAGGACCCTGTACTGCCATGCCCGACCCTCGAACACAAACCGTAGGAACGGTCTGTGTCGCGGAAGGATCGAAACACGAAAGTAAGCGTCCTTCAGGTCGATCGCTGCAAACCAATCCTGGGGCTGGATGCATTTGACATGCGCCCGTTTGTCAGCATCTTGAACAGGAGCCTGTGCATGGCCCGGTTTAAGACTTGCTGGTCCAGGATTGGTCGAAGACCACCGCCTTTCCTGGGTACGATGAAGTAAGGGCTGTAAAACCCTTGCCTCATCTCGGCTGGAGGGACCGGCTCGATTGCATCCTATGCCAGGAGGACAGCAATCCCCTCGCGCAAGACAGGAGCGTTCCGAGCTACCACTGAAGTCTCGAGAACGCCGCTGGACTTGGGAGGTCGCCTGGCGAACTGAATCGCGTAGCCGAGTCGAATCATGCGCGTGAGCCAACGAGACGGGCTGGGCAGCGTGAGCCACGCCTCCAGACACCGTGCAAGTGGCTCCAACGGCACGATCGACGTACCTGTGGTGGTGCAGCGAAGGGGAGTAGAGCGGTATGGTACAGAAGGCTGTGCGTTCTGAGGCATCCTCGCAAAACTCCCTGGGTCCCAGAGGGGACTGGCTAGAGGTGCGTGGGGAGGCACTGTGTCCCCTGAACCGCACTCTCTTGGCCGCTGGCAAGATGGGTCGTGGGCGAGAGTGAGGAGGCAACGCGTCACACACTGTCGGCCCGTGGACCTGAAAACCCAGAGGAAAGGGAAATGGCTCTTTCTTTTGACAAAGTGGGGGCCGCTGGCCCTTGAGCCAGCGGCGGAACAGAACCAGAGATTTTCCACCCGGCCCTCCTCCGGGGGAAGGAGCGGCGCTGTCCCTGCCGTCTCCTGAGAAAGAGCAGCTTCCCACATCACTGGGTTGCCCGTGTCAGGGCCGCTTTGTCGCCTATCTGGGCGATTAGGGGCCAACTGGGACACGGGGGGCGCCGCACTCCAGCGAGAGGCTCGACGCACCGGCATATGGGACGATTCAGCACGGGGCGGAGCAGCTCTAGAGGACGCGGGAGGGCGCCCACGGCGAGAAGCAGACTGGGGCTTGCCCTGCGGCGGAGCGGTGCATCACGCCGGGGCAAGCTACTTACCTGTTAGGCAATTGACCTCGGTCTGCTTCTGTACTGCCGAGAACTGCTGGGCACAGTCCTCGACCGTGTCGCCGAACAGTCCAGCCTGGGAGATGAGAGCGGCGAACAGCGCACTGTCGACATCGCTCTTCTCCAGGCTGAGCCATAGATGGCCCTCTTGGACCCCAAGTGTGGACATCGCCTTCCCGAGGGACTGAGCTGTGACTTCCATCGCCCGTAGGGCATAGTCAGTCACCGAGCACAGTTCCTGCATCAACCTCGGGTTGGTACCACCCTCGTGCATTTTAATGCCTTGGCTGGTGTACTCGCAGGATAGCCATGGCATGCAGGGCAGAAGCAGCTTGGCCCGCAGCACTGTAAGCTTTGACCGCGGGCGGCCGTCAGCCTACAGGCTTTGGACGGGAGACGAGACGATTCCTCCAAGTGGTGGCGCTTTGCGGGCACAAGTGCACCGCAAACACACTCTCCACCTGGGAAATGTCAACGTACCCCCTAGCTGCTCCGCCGTCGAGGGTAGCGAGGATGGGGGAGGCAGACGAGCCGCTTCTGGCCGTAAAAAGGGGTCATCCACGACTTCGTCAGCTCCCCATGCACATCCGGGAAGAAAGGAACCGGGGCAGGGCGTGGTCGCGAGCCACAGCCCGTGCCGAGGAACCAATCATCTCGCTGCGAGGGCTCAGGACTAGGAGGTGTGCACGCCTCCAGCCCGACGCTCGCGGCGGCCCGGGAAAGCACGGCCGTCAACTCTGGATCCGATTCGGCGGCGGCCGCGACTCCCGAGGGAGGCAGCCCCACCGAATCTTCATCCTCAGAGGACGATTGCCCATCCCCCGATGCTGCGATCGACATCTGATCCTCTATCGGCGCACCGAATGAAACGCTGGGCACGCCGTGAGACGGCACAGCAGAATCACCGGGGAGCCGCACAGAACAGCTGCTGCGGGAGGAGTGAGAGGTCCGTGGGGACTGGCCCGGCGGAAAGTCTCTCACTGTAACCCTCGGATCGCCCAGAGTACTAGCCGATGGTTCTCTGCTCGTGGCAGAGAAACCAGCGCGGGTAGTAACAGAGGGAGCCCCTCCCATCCCCGTGAGGAGAGAGAGGCGCGATCGCAGCGCTGCCATAGTTACACGCTCAGAGCGAACGCATAAACCATCCACGAACGCAGCTTCAGCGCGCTGGATGCCCAGACACTGAAGACAACGATCGTGGCCGTGGACTGAGGATAGGAAACGACCGCAACCAAGAGGACACGGCCGGAACGGCGTCTTTAAAAAGACGCGAACTGACCGTAATTTGCTCTTTTAGGAAATCTGCTCTTTTAGTTGAAGTGCCCAGGGGAATCGCTGCAGACAGGGACACCGCTGTTCGCACCATAACGCCAACCAGAACAGCTTCCAGACAGATGATGAATGGCTCTTTGTGGAGATCAACACGTTCATCCACTCGGCTCCGAAGCAAAAATCTAATGAGTGGATGCACCTGCCGCCTATTTATACCCGTGTGCACGGGGAGTGGCGCAGGTATGCAAAATCCACTAGCCAATGTTCATTGGCGTTTTCTCTTAAGTCAGAGATGATTGGGGCTCCCAAGTAAATCCCCTATGTCGTCACGACATAACTCGTAGTGACCGACAGATAGGGAAAGGGTGATTCGGCGCGCCGCTCGTGCACAATTAAAAGAGCCGTGCTTCAGTCATGTTGTGCTGATAAGCGCTCCGTTCGGTTCTTACATGAAGTTAGCGCTTATAAAAGCGCAGAAGGCGCGATTCAAATAATTCATAAATGGCCTGATTCTAAGTTTCCATTAACCATGGTATAAATATTGGGGGGGTTGTACTTGCTAGTTATGGTTATTGGGGGGGTTACCTCCCCCCCATCCCCCCCACAAACTACGCCCCTGCTAAGACTAGACGTTGACGAGCTAAAATTAATATCTGATGATAAAAACTATGACGAAATTTATGCCGCGTCTTCGTTAACGAGACGAGACGGGACTAAAATGTTATTTGAGGACTACCAGACATTCAAAATACATCCTATAGGCTAAATGAACTGTCTTGTCTTTCAAAATGTGCGTCCCTGTCATTGGATTACAGTCAGATGAGGGGCGTTTAGTCTAGTCTCAGTATGGCAGCCGCGGACGGATTGGCTACCAAAACACGAACTAGCGATCTGAAACAATGGCCTCAGCACCTGAAGGGTTAGCGATAGGGTGACCAGACCGTCCCGTTTTTCACGGGAGTCACAATTTGTTGTTGATTAACTTAAAGTTAGTGAAGGCGGGATAGGCGAAATCGCGCTGATAGAAGCGCGCTCTCTCTCGCGCGCACGCTCCACTTCTTCAGTTCTCATACAGCGCGCGATCAGTTCTCAGCGCTCAAATGCATACACAGCAGTCCAAATGTCTATTGTGTACTAGAATATCTCACGTAAATACAGTCGGATATGGCTTAAGTGAACGTAAACAGGTGGGTGAAAACTGAATGTGTGTCAGTATTACATGCATCCGTTTTAACATTAATGACACATAGGTATTTAATAGGAATGCTGTCCATTTAACCAATGAAAAATATTAAATGTATACTTGTCGTGGTGACAATACTGACAATACTACTGTATCTGAAAAATGAGTTTAATTTGTATATCTACCAAAAAATGAATATTTATTCCAGTTTTTCCAGATTCAATCCTTGATTCAAATTTCTCATAAGCTTAATTGATTTAAAGAGAGATTGATTAATGACTATTTTTGTTTGAAGACTACATATAAAATGGCTACCAAAATAAATGTTGGTAACTGCAGTTTGACTAAAAGTAATGACTAAAAGTTGACAAAAATGCAATGACTTTTCGTCTACTAAAACTAGACTAAAACTATGAAAGACTCAAATGACTAAAATGTGACTAAGACTATTAAGCATTTTCGTCTCATGATAAAGACTAAGACTAAATCAAAAATGCCTGCCAAAATTAACACTGCTAGGTAATTAATCAATCACAGCTGAAATCAAGGAACAATCAAACACGAGGGAGAAACTAGGTCACAGGAAGGCACATGGGGAGAAAAACACAAGACACAGTAAAACAGGACTGACAGATAGGGTATTCTGGGTGGCTAAATAAATGTTTTTTGCCAGTTTGTAACGTTTGCCAGGCAAAAATTGCTCAAAAGTCTCTCCTTAACAAGCCATGTGATTTGAAGTATCAAGAGGTTTTAAATGATGCAGCACGGGCTATAAACCAAACTTTAATACCTACATTTAAGAGTTTGTTCATGTATGAAAAAATAAATAGCAATAATAACGTTTGCCTTTGCTTATATGAAAGAATTCATTAGTTGTGTATCTAAATTTGGACAGAATTTCGCATTATGTTTTATTTTACATTCAATATAGTAAGATATAGGCAACATGTCATGGAAAAAAATGACTGCTTGTTAAGCTGTGGACACACGAGGCTTTGAGCATGCCAAATTTCTTTGGACATTGCATCAGTCGTGATATGAGTTTGCAGGTTAGAGTTCACCAAACTTGAACTTGGGAATGAACTTTTTCACCTGAGCTTCGCATACACATGTATGAAATTCAGTGTAATGAAAATTGACCTCCCCTACTGAAAATGAGAACCGCTGAGAAGGCAATCGGTGCATAAAAAAGAACAATCTGTTATTCGGGAAACACATCAATTTTGACAGCCTATCTTCTCAGGATGTGATGTACTCAATACTCGGTAATCTTCTTCTGAGCAGCCACCAGTAAAGATACTATGGAAAACACTGTTGCAGTAACTATGTTAATGAATGAAACAAATTTGGGAAGTGTGTGTTTTACCTTGCGCTTCCGTCCCTTGCCTTTGTCTGACTCTGATGAGCTCTCCTCACTGGATATGAACTCTCGACTCTTAAAGCTGTCGTTGCCTGTAGCTCGCTCCTTCTCTTTTTCCCTACCACCCCCTGACTTCCTTTTCCTCTTTTCTTCATTCTTCCCTCCTTTCTTCTTCCTCTCCCTTCAGAAATGAAATGTGGGGAAAATGGTAAGAAACAGCCAGTTACTTAATGCTAAAATCATATTTTGGAACAATATGATGGTGAGTAACTGAAATGTCCATTCAAAGTGAGGCGCAGGAAAAAGTTGTGAATATTTTGAGTACTTTTTTGAGCTGCCCGAGGAGCCTCCTCCACTCTCCTTGTACTCTCTCATCGCTCGATCGTACTCTTTCTTTGCTACCTCTGCTTTTGCATCCCACTCCTGGTGGAAAAACGAGATATCAGTTCCAGTTCAAAGTGAGACTGAAGGAGAAACAAGACAGTTAGAACAATCTAAAACATTAATATTATAGAAAGTCTAGTGAATGTGCCAGTGGTAGAGAGCGTATGTCACCTCTTTCTTCTCTTTGCTAAGTTGTTTCCACATTTCTCCAGCCTTTTTGGAGATTTCTGTAATAGAGATGCCCGGGTTCTCTGATTTAATACGGTCTCTGCTAGCGTTCAGCCAGAGCATGTAGGCACTCATTGGCCTCTTGGGGGCGCTGCTGTCCTTTACCTTTTTCTACACACAAGAAGCATTGAATTTTGAGAGTAACAAAAATAAATGTACTTAAAATAAATGTAAATAACCAGTGTGCAAACTCTGTCACCCACATGTTTTATCTTTAACCCCTCTTCTCACCTCTTTCTTTCGTGGTTTTCTTTCTTTTACAAATTTAGCTTTCTTGGCTGGTTTCTTCTTCCGATCGCCATCACTGTCGCCGTCATCAGCGCTGCTTTCACTGGCAGAGGCCTTACTGTCATACCTGACACACAAATATGACTTAATAATTTATCACCCTTACCATAAAATAAGAGTTTGAACTAGATTTTGTTCATTTTCTGAAGAAAGTGTAAGTGTCCTTGCAGCCTCAACATTAAGGTGTTCTGAGTGGTTTTAGTATCAAATGTCACCGATAGGGTATTCTGGCTGGTTTTATAGATGTTTTTTGCCAGTTTGTAATGTTTGCCAGGCAAAAATCGCAAGTGTCTCCTTGACAAGCCATGTGATTTGAGGTATCAAGAGGTTTTAACACGATGCAGCACGAACTATACACCAAAGTTTAATACTACCATTTGCTCATGTATGAGAAATAAATAGTAATAATAACTTTTGCCTTTGCTAAAACTGTGCCATATCAACACAAAGCCTCTTACTCCTCTGCAATTTCATCATCTTCTTCTCCAGGATTAAAAGACTCATCTAAAAAAAAAAAAAAAAAAAAGTCAAATGTTAATGTTTCACACAAAACATATTCCTATCAGTTATTAATGAATTAATGAAATCTGAACATCTGCACCTAGGGGTGTGGGCGATGTGGCCAGAATTTTGTGTCACAATATGAGTAATTTTAATTCACAATACCAATACATATCTTCACAATATAGTTGCAGGAAATAAGATTGTTACGACACCAACTTTGTAGATACCACTGACATTGCCCTATTCTCAACACCAGCGATATCACAACAAAACCAGTACTAGTCTAATTAACATAAGTAAAGTTAAATAGTCATCAATAAATAAATAAAAATAAATGAATAAATAATTTAGTGTTTGAGTATAGGATAAATATAGGATAAATCAATGTAACAGTACAAAGACAATTTAAATAAAGTGTTGTTTTTCATTTAAGTCTAACGGAATAAATACTACATAAACTGAAGTACCTATTTGAGTTTCTTTTGTGTCTTATTGCGCCATTTTATATACTTGTTGCATTTAAAATAGCAAGGCTTAAAAACACAACTTATGTGAGCATGCAGCATTATAAAGAGACATGAACGCAACTGAGATACATGCAATCTAAAATCTTTACAGACTGACCAATTTCTACCGGTTTATTGTGTCTACAGCTGTCATCTAAACACAAAATCATATTTAGCTTGCCAGCTGATTGGCTCAGAGAGCTGCCACTCACCACTCTCTCCCTCTGAGTCGTCACTGTCATTGGCCTCCTCACGGATCTTGCCCTCTTCTTTCATGCGCTCCAGGTATGCATCATGCTGGTCGTCGTCTGAGTCACTGTACATGTTATCATTACCTTTCATGCCCTGACAGAGTACAAATTAAAATATCAATGCTATATATAAACGTCATTGCAAAGTTAGTTTTTGTAACTAAGCAGACACAGGAAAGCCCTCTCCAAGCAAAAGATTCCAAACCCACTCGTGTTCTCATACTCACCAGCCTTTCTCTCTCACACACACACACACTCATATAAGCAATCAGTGTTAACTCATTCAAAAGCACTCCCTTGAGCAATACTGTCTTCATAGCACACAGAATTATCTAGCATACGAAAGGTTTTCTCGTAAAGTAACCACAAAATTATATTCAGATTTCAGACAAAACACTATTGTGGTCCTAATGAAAGTCTGTGTGATCTGAACACAGCGTTAAGCTGGTCAAATCATAATCAGCAGTGAGCCTTTCCACATTTTGGTGGATGAGACATCTGCCTTAAGCCATCAAAGATAAGAAAGAACGCGTTTGACACTCGGGTTGTGATTGAGACACGCAAACAAACACCATGCAAGCAAGTTATAGGAGCACCGACACCAGATCAAACTGCAGGGCAATACCAACCTTTTTCTACATGAACACAATACAGACATACACCACAAACACAAAGAGTAAAATAAGTGTCCGTCCACTGTGTGAGGGGTCTGAGGACATGTCTAAGCGGATGAATATTATGTACTGCTTGATAGGAAGCAAGAAGGGCTGTTGACATACCTCTTTGAAGCCTCTGTTCTTGATGCTTAACTTCTTAGCATTGACGAAGTCAAAGAGTTTCCCATATTCCTCCCTGAAGAAGAAGAAGAAGGTGGAGGCAGTTTAAACAAACAGAGGATAAAGACTCTTTTAGTGAGTTAAAGCTTGTTCACACCAAGAACGATAACTATATGTGACCCTGGACCACAAAACCAGTCATAAGTACCAAAGGTATATTTGTATCAATAGCTAACAATACATTGTATGGGTCAAAATGATCAATTTTTCTTTTATGCCAAAAATCATTAGGATATTAAGTGAAGATATTTTGTACATTTCCTAAAGTAAATATATCAAAACTTCATTTTTGAATAGTAATATGCATTTCTAAGGACTTCATTTGGACAACTTTAAAGGCAATTTTCCAAATATTGTCCGATCCTTACAAACCATACATCAATGGAAAGCTTATTTGTTCAGCTTTTCTAAATCTCAATTTCTAAAAATTGACCCTTATGATTGGTTTTGTATTCCAGGGTCACATATTAGCTTTCACACCAATGGATGATAAAATTAAAGTTTATTATAAAGGTGTCCTGTGGTTTCGTCATCTTAAATGCTTGAGCTCTTTAAAGTTGGGTGGATTCTGATTGGCTGTCAATGTTTTCGTTCATAAGCTGGAAAAAAAGAGGAAAGTGATTCAATCAATATCATTCCTCTTTGTTGTTATCATTATAGCTGTGGTGAGGACATCCCTATTCAATTTTGTAATTGAATAATTATCTTTAAATTTTGAATGTTTTAGTGAGATATGTTTTTATATAGTAACTCATTAGATATGAAACATGGTATGATTACAATGAGAAATGTGCAAGAACAATGAGAGTTGTGTGTAGCATTTTTACAAAAATAATGTACCAGAATGTAGTGCAAAAGTGTGTTAAAGTTCGCTCAAAAAATGACCTGTCATTGTTTACTCACCCTCATGTCTTTTCAAACCTGTATGGCTTACTTTCTTCAGTGGAACACAAAATATGATATTTTTAAAGAATTCTCAAGTGGGGTTTTTTTGTTTTTGTTTTTTACACAATGGAAGTCAGTGGGGTCCAATTTTGCTTGGACAAAAACAGAAAGTCATAAAAATTTGGAATTACATGAGATTGAGTAAATAAAGAATTTTTGGGTAACTATCCCTTTTAGTTTTGCAGAAAATGTTGTTTCTCACACATTAGTGTGATGTGATTAACTGATGTCTTGGTGTATTGATTCAGTCATAATGTGCGTTAAATTGAAAATACTTTAATGTGCATAAAGTAGCTTTGATTGTTTTCTACATCTAATGTAGAAGGGGTCAGGCCACTAAAAGAGAGGGGCACTTTTACTCCAGAGTAACAAATAAAATCACCACAAAGAGGCAGCACAAACCTTCTATGGCAGATGGGTGTAAGTGCTCAAAGACATAATGGCACAAAGTGCCTTAAACAGGATATGGACACTGGCCTTTTCATTACTGGTGTGGTCTAGTTCCCACAAAGCTATGTTCTCTACAACTGGACTAGACTAACATTGGGCTCATGGGTACCTCTCGATGCTGCTAAAGGTGTATTGATTTCCCTGTTTGGTCTCGATCTCGAAATCAAAGGAGCGGGTGGTGGTGGTTCCACGAGCAAAGTTCACGCAGGCGATCTCCTCAAAGCGCAGGTGCACTGGGGGCTTGTGCACGTAGATGAAACCTCTTTCCAGAGGATACAACAGCCCTGAACTGGCCTTATATGAACATGTTATACACTGAGCACCTGAGTGACTAGAGAGAAGAGAGGGAGAGAAAATCACACAAATACAGGCTTCACTGAATTTGTACAGATATTACTGTTTGTTCTACTAAATAATGCTAGAATATACACTAATGTCTGATACGTTTTAAAGAAATTCATACTTTTATGCAGCAAGGATGCATTAAATTGATCAAATGTGACAGCAAAGACATTGTTACAAAAAAATTCTACTTCAAATTATGCTTCTCTATTCATCAAATAATCCTGAAAAAATATGTAATAGTTTCAACAAACATTAAGCAGCACAACTGTTCCCAACATTGATAATAACGAGAAAAGATTCTTGAGCACCAAATCAGCATTAGATCAGTATTATTCATGATTTCTGAAGGATCATGTGATGCTTAAGACTGGAGTAATGATGCTGAAAACTCAACTTTGCCATCACAGGAATAAATTACATTTTAAAATATATTCAAATAGAAAACAGTTATTTTATATTGTAATAGTATTTCATAATATTGTGTTTTTATTGTATTTTTGATCAAACAAAACTTGAGCATAAGAAATTTTAAAAACTGAAATATTGACTATAACTGACCCCAAAATTTTGAATGGCAGTGTATCTGAATCTTTTGTTTAAATTACTATTAAAAAAATAAATCAGGAAGATTTGTAGCAATGGCATTGTATCAGACATTGTATTATATTTATATATTTTTATACTCTTTAATCTTTAAAAACATAATATTAACAATATATAAAAGTAGGTATATAATGTATTGTAATTTATACTTTTACAAAAAAGTATTTTTGCAATTGTTGTTTTTTTAAATCTAATGTTCTTTCGCTAAAATATTTTTACAGTGTTTACCCTTGGAAATTTCCAGGCACTGTGATCTTTCTGTTGACCAGGGCCTTCATGACTCTGCTGACCATCTCATAGAGAGAGCCAGACATGTTTTTATGAAGTTTCCCCTCAAAACGTCTCTCCACCTCATCCCTGCAGAACACAAGAGAGAAAAACTGTATTGCTGGATGGCAACGCACTTTGAAGAATGAGTGTAAATGACGGTATAATGTTGAGTGACATATTCCTTTAATCCCAGGTTGCTCTAAGATGATTATCCCTGTAATAAGTGTACTGTAAGTTGCTTAGGATAACTGCATCTGCTAAATGACTTGATCTAAATTAATTTGCTGAACTAACCTTGCTGAAATGAAAGAAAGCTACTTTTCTACTTTTAGTCTTGGCAGCAGATGTAAAGAGTTTATTTCTGACATCCATCACATCCTTCAGTGTCCCTCATTCACTCACTCTCACTCACTCGTTCATGTTGAGAGTAAGGTTGATATCCTCTTCCTTGGAAAACAGAAGAATGAGAAAATGATAGCGGGTTTGACCTTGTTTAATAGGCGGGTCCAGACTGATCTGAAACAGACAGGAGGTTGCAGCTATTAACACAGAGGTCTTATATCAGCACAATTCAGCACGAAAATAGATCAATGCAAAAGACAAAGCCCTGTAATACTAGTCCTAAAGATGAATCCAGACAGAAAGCAGAGATTGTTTAACAGACGATGATGCTGCACTCACCACAAAGAACATCTGCCGCTGGTCCTTATGAGGCAACAGGAAAAGGCGGAGCACTGTGGTGTATGGGATCTTGTAGTCAAATGTCTTACCATGCAGATGGAGGAATGTCGGGTAAATGCGGATATCGTACCTACAGAGAGCAAAAACCATTAAACTTTGCTAGTTCACATTATATTTTAATAAGGAAACAAAAAGGTGTGATATTATGTGTATGAATATGTACCTGCCCCTAGGTGTGAGGCACTGCAGCTCTCTGAAGATGCACACAGCATCTCCAGTAGCCTGAATGACATCTGCCTTTGACAGAATGTTCTGAGCAAATGCCTAAAAAAGCAGAGAAGAGTACTGTGACCTCAATATTTTTCAGGTTTAGAGAAAAGGTTTAGAGAAAAACTGTAAAACTTTTAAACATTTAATTAAATGTTTAAAATTTTGGATGCGATTAATCGTGTTGTCAAACGATTAATCGCATCCAAAAGTTTTTGTTTACATAATATATGTGTGTGTAGTGTTTATATTTATTATGTATATATATATATAAATACACATACATACAGTATATATTTTGAAAATATTTACATGTATATTTATATTCATATAAGCTATATTATATATAAATATATTTAATATATAAACATAACATATTTTTCCGAAATATATACATGCTAGGGGTGGGCGATATGGCAAAAATATAATATCACGATATTTTTTAAGAAAAATCACGATTTTATCACGATTCTTTGTCATGTTGGTTTTACTATTTTGCAAGTTGTCTGAGCAGTACAGCCAAACTAATTTCCCTATTATAAAGACATGGCCTTTCAAGGTAAAAAAAATATTAAAAAAGAATGGCGGATATTTAGGCCAAAGTGGGCGAAGATAAAAATCTTTGTCATTATTTTATCTTTGTTATTAAAAAATGAGAACAAAGATACACATTACAAATTCGCATACTATACAAATAAAACAGTGTTTTATTTTCAGGTACAACAGGTGTATTTAGCAGGAGCATTCAATAAATTGAATCAACAAATATAAAAATAAAACACTATATAGATTGTTTCCTATTAAATCAACTGTATTAATGTTTTTCAGTCAAGAGTAGTGAGTGATTTTTCTCTTTGTGTTTTGATGTTTTATTAACATTGAAGGAACAATTAACCCCAAAATAAAAAGTGTTTTATATTTATACCATCATTTACTCACTCAAAAGTTTCTTTAAACCTGAATGAGTTTCTTCTGCTAAACATAAATGCTATTTTGAGGAACGTGGAAAACCAAACAGTTGCTGGCCCCCAGTGACTTATTCCATAGTATTTTTTTTTTTTCCTTCTATGAAAAGTCAATGTGGACCAGATAATATTTGGTTACCCACATTCTTCAAAATATATTCTTTTGTGTTCAGCACAAGAAAGAAATTAATGCAGGTTTGGGACAACATGCGAGTTAGTAAATAATGACAGAAATTAAATTTTAAGGTGAACTATCCCTTTAATGACAGTCGGCAGCATGTTCAGTACTGCCCCTTTAAGACATGCATGCATCTAACAGACACGCATCCGTTTTCTCAGCTGTTTACATACTCATTTTAGACATAAGCAACGGAGTCTATACATAAACCTTGTGTGTTTTGACAGTATTAGTGCACAAGATAACTTAGTTCAGTAATCAGGCGCTTTTTGACAGGGTTTAGCACGCGCGCTTCAGGTGTACGGGCTCAGAAAAAGCGCACGTCAGCCGGCAAGGCTTTAAAGCAGATCCGAATAATGTACAATATATTGAGACGGAGGAATAAGAACTGCAGCTGATAGAATATGCGCTGTAGCACGATACTACGATATTTCTTCAAAAGCAGATCGTGGAGACATTTTTATCGTCCACGATCAAAAATCGTCATATCGCACACCCCTAATGCATGCATAATAAATATACACACCACACACACATATATTATGTAAACAGAAACTTTTATTTTGGATGCGATTAATCATTTGACAGCACTAATTAAAAAATAAAGTTAAACTGAACGTGCAAATAAAAAAGAATTAACATTTAAAAATAAAATAAAAATAACTAAAATAATATTACAATAAAAAAATGTAAAAATTAAATAAATAATACATCTAACAGTACAGTACTATAAAAAGCAATATAACAAAAACAACTAAATATTTTCTAAATAATATTTTATACATTTATAATCACTTTTTTCAAATCAAATTAGATTCAACTGGGTCTTTTTACATGAAAATGTATAGTTTATTTTTAGAATGGGTGTCACTTGCACAAGGATGATCATATTTTGGGTCATCTAAAGATTGAAAACCCCCTGCTTTGTAGGCATGTTATGATTATTACTTTGTAAACTATGCCATCTGTTGGCGACTGTTAGGTGGCGCACACACGAGCATGCACACTTACCTCCACAGGGTCTGAGCCCTCGTCTCCTGTGGTGGGTGGGACATAGAAGCGCACCTCCATGAGGGATACCTCTGTGTCATCATTCTGATGAAACTCCACGGTGACCTCATTCTTTCCCGTTGCACACTGGGACACACTGGCGAGCGGAATCTCAAACGCAGGACTCTCATTCACCTCAAAAGAAAGCAACGGCCCTGAAAAGCCACAGAAGGACAAAATGTTTAACACTTGGCAGTGAAACCTAAGTGTATTAAAATACAAAGCTGGTTGGCTATTAACAGTCTTCTATTATTTCTATTAATTGTTATGCATTGATTTTTTATTTCTAGTGGTCGACCAATACAGTCTTTTGATCACCAATGGAGGTGTTTTAGAAATCAGGGTGGCTGACAGCTGATATACAGCTAATAAATAATATCACAGTGTTTTATTTAAAGATTCCAAGTAATGCATGTGTACCAAGTGCTGTATTTTTTCTCTACATAATATTTACTAAATCAGAAATAAATAATTTGGAAATTATTCAGTATTTAAAAAAATAATCTGAAATTGATTAAAAAAATAAAAAGACTGTAAAATAAAAAGATTTATACTTAGCTATGCTTGATTCTGTAATCCTATTATAGTATATTTCACAAATAAAGAATTTGCTGAATGTGTGAACTGGGGAACAAAAAAAAATAATTCCCACATTAAATATGACACAGCACAGCATAGTTTGAAATCAAGGATTTTAAGTTGGTATGTGAGGAAGTATTATAGTGTTTGCCAAGTAATAATATATTAGTAATCTATATAATAGTAATCTATTATAATACTTTCTATTATTACTAATAATTGAGTTAATTAAGAACTGTTAAACAAAGTAAATTAATAAAGAATGAGCACTCAAGAGTATCTCGCTTAAGCGGGCAAAAAGAAAAGCTTGTCAGTTAATGCCAATAATTAAAAAAGTGGCAAATATCAGCAAATATATATATATCATGGGGATATATCAGTCAACCACTAATTATTTCTAGAATTTCAGTGTCTAATACTGTAAAAGTTATAAAACTGTACCATTCATCCTACAGCCCATAGAAACCTGAATTAAGGTCACTATAAAAAATGTTATACTGTACATATCTCAGAAATGGTGCTGCATCAGGAATGCACTGACCATTAAATTTAGCAGTGCCCCAATTCCAGCCCTTCACACACATATCTTTCTCAACCAGCTCCACTTTGTAGTTGGCTTTGAAGTACTCTGAGATCTTCTCAAGGTCCTGTGCATAAAAAGACAGATGAAAATTTAAGATGTGGAATGAAACAGTGAAGGGTGGAGCAAACTGATCTACTTTTATTGAATGTATTTTGTATCTCAGCCTCACAGTGTCTTTGAAGCCATCATATTTGTAGATGTTTCCAGAGCTGGTGCACAGCTTGATGCCGTGACCCAGACAGACTCTCCTCCACTGGGCTTGAGTGAGCTCAGGCACCGAAATGCTGTCCACCTTCCCAGTCTTACTGTTTTTATACACCACTGTCTGCTTACTGAAGCGAAGACGCCCATCATTCTGTAGAGAGAGATCGGTCAGACATTTTCAAGAAAGACATCTCAGTTTAGACAGCAGACTGCTGCAGCTTCTACTCACCCAGGTGCCCTTGACCTCCTGATAAATTTCATTGAATTCCAGAGTATCATTCATGTCAGTCACTCCAGCTTAGACAGAGTGGACCTGTGACGCTCAAAAACTGCGACAGCAGAGGTAAAATCACAAACATACATTACACAGTATTCATATAGATTTTTTTATTTTCTCTGCATGTGGCTTTATGAATTCGGTAACGTTTCAAGAGTGTTGTCAATGACAGAAATGTCCTAATTGACACATTTTTTACTGAAATATAAAATTTTATAGCGTATCTGAATATCTGGGAGAGACACTTTTTTTCTAAATCTAAACAAATAAATGGAGCTAGCGAAGCTACCATAATCTGGCATCCAATAGCGGCTAGTGTTTTTCTGTTTTTGTGACGAACGACACATTTTAAATTGACAGTAAATTTCTAACAGGACTAGTTTATTTCGAACACTTTTATTGCATAGAAAATGAAATATGCGAGATATTTGAATCAGTATTACTGTTATTCGGCGAGAGGATCAAGGCCGAGTCCCGTGTGCGTGGATTTGCGGAGCGCAGCGCTATCGCGTTCGTCATGACGCCACCACGCTCTGTGCGTAGCCCCGCCCTTCCTATTCAATGTCCTTCTGTTTTGTAAACGATCGAACCACAAAGCGAAAGTTAAAAGGCTTTATTTTTGAAGACTGCTGTCAACATTGGCAAATAATTTATCGAACGACAACATCCTAGCAGCATTCAGGTATGCTATTATATATATGTAAAGGGATGCGCGTGCAATTTTACAAAAGCTTTAGTCCAGTCGGAAGTAGTGTTGTTAGATCAATCGATAAATAAAAATTGCCTTTACTGGTCATTTTAATACTGTTTTTTACTCTACACAAAAATGAATTGTTTGTAGGCTGCTTTGTTACATACGTGAGCATCTTTGACTAAATATATACTTTGTTTCCTATTAACAAAATGTATAAAACACAAGTGTTGTGTATACAGTGTGCATTTACAACATACTTGGTGAATGAGCTGAAGATGAATGATTTAGAGTCATTGACTTATCCTCATGATGCAAACCTGTATGACTTCGGTTAACTACATAATTTTTTACATTGTTAGTTCAAGTTTACTAAAGTGTAACTCACTGTCCTTTAATTTTAGATATGACACCTAAGCGTGGCCTTATAACTGACACCTTCAAGGTTGTAAAGAAGGCAAGGAGAGGGGGCAAGAGAGACAAGTCTCCTTCACCGCCAGTAGCAGGTGGGACAGGATGTTTATTCATGTTTGTGTATATGCATATTTCAGCGAAAGCAGAGATCTACAATATGTCATCATATTCCTAAACTGTGCAAATTATTTAGAGGAGCATGCAAATGCACCAGTGATGCAGCAGCATTTATAACAATGTTATAACTTATCAGAGCCTGAGCCCCCACAACTGAGTGAAAGAGAAAAAGATCTACAAGAACTGAAGAAGTTTGATCTGGACTGGAAATTCGGACCATGCACAGGTGTGTTATTAATTTTATTAACCAATCTCTATGTGCAACTTTATGTCAGTATTTTTGTTTTGTTTTGTGGTTTCTGTAGTCTGTAAAGCAATAAAATCCTGAAATTTATCAGCCGTGTCACTTTGAGCTCTTGAATTCTTTTCAAGTTAAAAATAATATATAATAATAGTGTGTGTATGTGTGTGTGTTAGGGATCAGTCGACTGCAGAGATGGGAGAGGGCAGCACTGCATGGGCTGAATCCCCCGCAGGAGATTAAAGACATTTTACTGAAGGAGAGCACTGACCCAGAGTACACACAGAGGTATTACTAACATGCACTCACATACTCTCTCTCTCTCTCTCTCTCTCTCTCTCTCCCTTTTGCACATGCAGACACCATCAAAAACCAGCCAAAGCCTGTCACTATAAGGCTCATTTTCTTTCTCTGTTTCAGTCTCTGGCGTGACTATCCCCTTTGAAAAACTGATGGAGAAAAGACAGAAAGATGAGAAAAGAAGAAATACTTTTGTAGTGTTTGATATGTTCTACTATGTTTGCTTTGTTTTTTATTACACTACATTTTATTAAACATTTTATACTCAAAATTTATTGTTGAGTCACGGTTTACTCTCTGTGCACCTGCTCTATATGCATAACAATCACACATATCCTTATATGCTTTTTTTTATTCCATCTTATTTGTATATTCTGTGAATTTTTATACATTTGTGTTACATTTACATTTTGTGAGTACCTTATTATCTTAAACCACAAGGTGAAAGTTAAAAAGCCTACTTATGAACAACATGTACAAATAAGTTCTTATCTGACAATATTTTAGCATCATTCAGTGAACTTCAAATACTTAAGTGGATGCCAAACAATTTTGCAAAAGCATTGATGTTAAACTGATTGATTAATAATGATCACCATTACTGGTGCTTTTAAAGATATTTATGGAATTGAAAATGGGCATGCTACACAAAAATGCACTGTTTTATGCTTTATTATAATTCTACATTGGCCCACTCGTTTGTGAAATGCTCAGAGAGCATCTTTTATGGCTAAAGATGCCCTGTGCTGTGTGCTGCAATATTTCCCAATTAACAAAATTTATTTAAAAAGAAAACATTTTGATTTCACTTCACAGATACATGTTATCGATCACACAATAGACAATGTTTTTGCACTTCTAGCTGTTAAAATAGCTTTTACAGTATGTATATGTAACATACATGCATACAGGAATTACAACAGTCCCTCTCGAGATTGATATTAATTAGGGGCAGATAATTATGGCAACCACTGAAATAGGTCAGATCCCTTTCCACCCCATCAACCTGCGTGTTTGATTAGGATTCATTATAATATCTTCACGTCGACGTGGATTATGGGTTTGACCAAATTTGCTGGTTCTGCATATCGACCTCATACACTTTTGGCCCAAGTATTCACGAGCGCGTCGTTACCTACAATACACCTCCCTTGAGTGACAGATGGATGCGGGGGAGGGGCTGGATTATTGACCCAAGCGATGTTGTCCCGCCTCTTCGGTTAGGGCTGTTTCTCATTGGTTCACAGCAGCGTCACTTAACATTCGCGTAGCCTGAGTGGTTTATGTAAATGTTAATTACAAGGCGTATACTGTCGCACGCAACGGTCACTGGTTAAACAGAAAGCCACAGTGCGGGTGGAAGCCCCGCCCTCCTGCAGCAAGAACGAGTAGGCGGGATTATCAATAGAAGAACGAAGCTGATTTGTCCATTCCATCCGTCGGGATGATGTTTTGACTGCTGATTGGCTGCAGCGCTGCCCATCGATGCTGCGACTGAAGCACCTACGGTAATAATGTCGCTCAGTGACCTAGTATTAAATAAAGCGACGGTTATGTAGATAGGAGGTAGCGGCGGATTATAGCATCGGTTTGGCCATTTTAAAAACTGCCAATACGTTCAGGAAGACTTGACAGCGTCGAAAATCTTCTAAAAAAACGAATCATTCATCCCGCAGTGAATTATTTTTGTATAATATTCCGGATCATGCTGAAATCAGAAGGAAAACGCATAGCAGAAAATCATCATTTGCCTTGAGCAGCGCTGCAGTGCGATCTCTCTGCCTCTCTGTCCGACTGGATTTCATCAGCAGATCGATCTACAATAGCACACCGCATTGGGCTTTAGCTGGGATATATTCTCTCTTGTCGCGGTTTAGCACATCGGTTTGGTGTAACGGAAGTTATTGGTTTGCAGAGGACTGAATTACAGTTAAACTGGTGAGTAAGGTGTTGTCGGCATCATGCTGTGTCTGATGATAATACAGTAGATTGGGAGGGTTATCGATCACAGTGCCTGCAGGATCAGTCATTTAGAGGGAATCTGATCAGTGGTGTGTGCGTGTATTTTGCTCAGTCAGCTGTAAGCCAAACTTGACAGGAAGACACACAATTCACAGCTTGATCACACGCTATTATTCAACTATATTTGCATCGTCATTGGCATAAAATGCACCGGAACATTTAGCCTCGGCTCGGATATTTAAGTGTGAGACCTATCGATTTAAAAAGGATCTTGAATGGTTCTATTCAGAAAGTCATCGTAATAACTAACGTAAACCTGCAGGTAACGCACAGTAACAGGTGCGCAGTAGTTTCGCGTCTTAATACAGTTTCAGGAAAATATTATATCCTGGGTCTTTTATTCAGGCAGGTAATCATAGACACATAAGAAGTGCTCACAGGTGTTTACTGTAGTTACGTATACGTTAGAATACCGCTAATATCGAAAGTTCTCTCTGGTTACGTAGATTCTCTTTTGAAAATTAAAGGTATAGTTCGAATAAAAAATGAAAATTCTTTCATTTTTTTAGCCCTCATGTTGGTCCAAACCCAAGGATGTTGGACTGAAAGACTAAATCACCATCCACTTTCATTTTTTCTTTTGTTTATGCAGTGACTGCGACTGTCATTTGTGATTTTTACATGAGAAGGTTGTCATATTTTGTGTGGTAACAGATAAGGTTGAGTAAATAATGATGGAATTAGATTTTGAGATACTGTATCTATATATTCTTTTTTTTTTGCAGGGATGGACAATGCCCATACAAAGACGGTTGAGGAGGTGCTGGGATATTTCGGTGTCAACGAGACAACGGGGTTGAGCTCTGAGCAATTAAGGAAGAGCAGAGAAAGATGGGGCCCCAATGGTACTACATCTCTTGCATAAATACAACAACTGTTTTATGCGTTATGAACAATAGAAAATGTCATGATGAGATTTCATTTAACCGTTATGTTTTATCTTCTGCCCATTTTTCTTTTACTTTGCTATAACCTGTGCCACAGAGTTACCTGCAGAAGAAGGTGAGCTACTCCCTTGGGTTTGTGCAATTATTAGCAGATCTTTCATCATATTCTCTAAGTTAAAAGTCTCTCTGAGCTTACCTTTGTTGCATGGGGGATGCTGGTTGTGTAGATAATTAGTTATTATTGGATTCCCTTGAGGAGGTTGCATGAGGTTTGCACTCTGTTTGAAGCTGAATAGATCTAGATTGAATGTTTCTTAAAGGTGTATTTGTAATGGTTTTTAATTGTTTACATCTTCCAGGTTTTAGTTTTCGGAGTTCTTTTTCACTTAATGGAAAGTGAGGTTGAAACTTTGTGGCCACTGTAGGTCTTTATCATTTTTTGTTGTGTTTACAGGTAAGTCACTATGGGAACTTGTTCTGGAGCAGTTTGAGGATCTGCTAGTCCGAATTCTCCTCCTTGCCGCCTGTATTTCCTTTGTAAGTATAAATCAAAGACTGTGTTTACTCTCACACTGTTTAGTAAGAGTAGTGCTGGCACAGAACAATAGCACCAGCTTTTCACATTCATAAATACAAAATACAGATGCATTAATTCTACAAAACTCTAGCAATCTTCATTTATCCACAAATACTACTGCTAAATGTTTGTCTATCTGTCTATCTATCTATCTGGTTCAATTATTTATGGAAAAAGTATTGTGTTAAAGTTATTAACGTATTTAATATTATGTTACATTTTAGACACAATATTGTCAGTATCATCTGTTTTTGCTCAGCTTCGCCAAAAAAAATAGTTAGAAACCACACCACAAGACAATGCCTCCGAGCAACACAGAGATGTTTCTTTAATGAATGAATCCACATTTGAATGATTCAGTGAACCGTTTATAAAGACGATCATTTGCATTGTTTTTGAATGAATCAGTCATTTGAGTGAATTGGTTGAATGGATCATTGAATGACTCACTTGACCTGACTTGCCGCCACCTGTTGCCGGTTTTAGTTTCATATTTAGACTATCATTTTATTTAAGAAATTATAGTATTCAAATAAAAAACATTAATGCCCATTTAAACCTAATAGTTGGCAATATTTTTGCAGTTCTAATTGCTAATTTCGCCCAATCCTCTTTACCCAACTTTTTTCAAATATATTTTGAATGCATATAAATTCAAATCTTTATTATCCTTGTTTTAAGAATACATACTAACTAAAATAATGCTTTAGTTCAATAAAAAATATTTGTGTATAATCATTAGTTTAATTCTTGCACAAAGTTACAAATGAAAGCCTGGTTTGCAGTCACAAGCTTTGCATATATAAATGTTCACACAAAAATGATGTTTGCACTAAATTTAAGAGAAAATTTAAAACCAACTTTAAGCCCTAATTGGAGTAATTTTGATTTTTAAATAGAAATGTATGTCTCTATGCAGTTGCTGTGAATCTGGTGTAACTTTTGCGTGGTAACCTGGTTTACATTCTATTGTTACCACAGCATTGAGAAAAATTTGCACTGCTCATGTTTTGCATTACATATTCTCTCTCTGTATTTCAGACTCTGGCCTGGTTTGAGGAAGGTGAAGGAACAATCACAGCCTTCGTAGAGCCATTTGTCATCCTCCTCATTCTTATTGCCAATGCCATTGTAGGAGTGTGGCAGGTACAGCCCGTATAAATTGTTAAATACCTCTTAAATATGTTAATATAAAATATATAAAGCCTGTGGATGAGACAATAATGCAGGACGATTTACTAGAAATTACAGCTCACTGTGTGTATGTTTCTGTAGGAGCGTAATGCAGAAAATGCCATCGAAGCCCTAAAACAATATGAGCCTGAAATGGGGAAGGTGTACAGACAGGACAGGAAGAGTGTACAGAGGGTCAGAGCCAGGGACATTGTGCCTGGAGACATTGTGGAGGTGGCTGGTAAGAATGAGAACTAGATTTCTACATCACTTTTTTTGTATTTTTAATTTGCCAAAATAAAATGCATTTAATGAGAGATTTTTTTTGTAGTTTGTATATCTGTACACTGATGTATTTCATTTATGTCCCAGTTGCCTTTCATAATTTGTTTCTTAGAGGCTGGAGTAAGAGTTATAGAAAATAAAATGGATGTGGCAGTGTTTCCGTAAAGAGAGAGAGAGAGAGAGAAAAAGAGAGAGGTCCACTCTCAAAGGATATGTCTGGAGATAATTTTAGGACATTGCTGAATAGAGATGGCTGTGTTCTGATTGTTTGTAAAAGCCAGTCAAAACTGCCTTGCACAGCCTGTCTCAAATGCATTAAGGATGTTTCTCAAGAAAATAGCCAGCTGTTCCCACAGTTAGGCAAAGTATTGTTAAATACATGTTTGGCATAGTTTGATTCTTTGCAAAAACCACGCACATTGATTATCTGCAGTAATGACTCCCGTGAGACTGCTGCCCAAAACATCACAGGTCCCCACCATATTTGAAATTTGGCAAGACTGTGGGTTTCTCCAGACTTTATGAAACATTTCTCATCATTTAACTTTTTTTTTATTATTATTGAACAAGGGTTTAGATTCTTTAAACAGGTTCTTTAGCATTAATAAAACTGCCACTGCCAGAAATTCCAGGTTTATGAGGTTTGTTTTAAATACTGTTTACATTTTTGAAATTATGCTAGGCTTTAGGCCAGTTATGCATTGAACGGTCCTACCGTTATTGTTGGTGAGCTGTGACTTGCAGCCACAGTTTCTTTTGCGTCAGTGAAGTTTTTCCAGATTTATTTGCGTATGTTATTTTTATAGGCTGTTTCCTTGGACGCATTAAATGTGCTGCATTCTGTATAACTGACGCACCTGCAACTGTGGCACTTGGCATCTTTGGAACTCTGTTAGTTGCCTCCTGTTGCTTTGAAAACTGACATCAAAGTCTTAATTGTCTGAACCCATTTATAGATGATGCTTGCTGCTAATTGGCAATCAACCTAATTTGACTCTCCTTTTTGCATTTGCAATTATCATTTGGTCACTTCAAAGTAAATCTCTTATTCATTTACATACATACTGTGAAAATCTGAGTATTCAAGATCTAATTTATAAACCTGAAAGAAAAAAAAAAAGATTGTTTTAAGATTTGAATCATTCATCCTTCCATCCATCTATCCATTCTCCTCCTATGTAGGGTCACAGAGAGGATTTTAAATAGATGTCACTAATCAAATAAGCAAACTTGTGACACTGACAATGTGAACTCCTTTTAGCTCAGTCATTCACTCAAATTATTATGCTGATAATACATGATGTATTTTTAATTTTGAAGGTTTTTTTTGGTCTTTAGTATCAGATTTGACAGAAAGGGTTAAGACCCAGTCTCAGAATTTTCTTGGCCCTCTACTCAAAGTTCTATTCTAAGATTCCCAAAGCTAATGAATAAAAATAAGGTTGACGTCTTTTTCGCGTCGATCTGTATCTCTTGACTGACATTGGTTTCTAAAGATAGATTGTAAAGTATGGGGTGCTAATCAGCAGTATTGTAGTTTAAACCTCAGAGTCTCACTGTAGCAAAATGACAGTAGTTATTTAAAGCAATTAAATAATACCTTTTTTTTTTTAATTCCCAACATTTAGTGATAGAAAAACATCCCAGTATAGACCTTATTACATTTTTTCTAAATGTTGCAGAAATGCTATAGTCCTTTTGTATGTAATTAACACATCAGAGCACAGTAAATAATATATGTAAATATTAAATATAAAAATACAATTTTGTAAATATTTCAAATGGTTTTGATGCAGTCTAATGAAGTGTATTATTGCAATTTGAAACATTTTTTAACAAACGTCATAATTTCATAATAAGTAACTCCAAAAATAGCTTTCATAGAAGGAAAAAAGTCTGTCTGTTGCTCAGTATATTGTGTTTCTGAAAAATATGTATATCTTTGATGCCTTTACTGTCTACAGAACATGCCTGTTAAAAAATGACACGAGTCTGTCTTTTTTGCACCTGCTTTTCTCCAGTTGGTGATAAAGTCCCAGCAGACATCCGACTGACCTCCATACGCTCTACAACTCTGAGGGTGGACCAGTCCATCCTGACGGGGGAGTCTGTATCCGTCCTGAAACACACAGACCCAGTGCCTGACCCCCGTGCCGTCAACCAGGATAAGAAAAACATGCTGTTTTCTGTAAGATTATCTGGAGTGATTATGTTAGTTATCTGTCCATCTGCAGCTATTCTAATTGAATTTCAGGTTTTGTTTTTGTTACCTGTGGCGATTAGGCACTGGAATAAACGCGGCCAGATGTGGATGTGTATGATGGTTTGTGTACTGTAGTGGATTATGTCCGGCAATCGAGTCTGTGTGTTGAATAAAACATCACTCATATTGTTTGCTCCCACATGGCTATAGACTGAGTCATCACATCACACAGGCTTTGAGCTCTCAGATGGATAATGACCAGAGAGTACCAGCCTCAAAGACTCCACCCCCACACCCACACACGCACGCTAAAGCCTCCATTACTTCTGTCACGCTGAGAAAGTCTAATGGATGTCTGGCCATGTAAGGACAGGAACATAAACTGTGACTTTGAGGACCCATCCAAAACAAAAAGCAAAACAATAAATGAAATGGGTAGCATTTTATTTTACAGTCCCGTTCTGCTTGTACATACTTATGAATTATAATAACTGCGTAATAACTAGGTACTGACCCTGAACCTACCCCTAAATCTAACCTTAACCCATGTAGTTACCTTATATCACCCAGTACTTTCTTGGGTAAGTGCACTGTAAGTACAAGTACTGTAAAATAAAGTGTTACCATGATATGACTTTAAATATCACACATCTAGGCTCCAAAATTAACTTTTTGTCTCAGCGGACAATGGTAGGTGTTAAAAAAGTACCTATGTAGTACATACTAAGTGCTATGAAGCTATATCACAAATATATATATATATATAGCATTATTTCTTTCTTTTTTTTTTTGTATATAGGCCTATGTGTCAATGCCACCTGCTACAAAAACACCTTGACACGATGTTGCTTTGTTCTTTATTATTTCATTTTGAGTCAGGAATACGGTGCCCCATAGATTTCTAACTGAAGATACATTCTCTTTTAGTAGATCATTTGTACTGCTTAGATTTGATTTAAATGACTTGTCATTTATAAATTGCATTTTAAATAATGCATTATGTCACAATTCCTGTCCAACTGGCCAATAACAATCTTATTCATTTGTTCATTTTATTCAATCTCTTAATTCCTAAGCTTGGTATAAGTACTGTAGGTGATGTTAATCCATCCTGGAAAATCAATTACGCTCATAGTAATTACTCTATATGACAGTTCTTCTGACCCACGTGTGAATGTGTGTTTGTGTAGGGGACGAACATTGCAGCGGGGCGAGCGATAGGTGTTGTAGTGGCCACAGGTGTGCACACAGAGATCGGGAAGATCAGAGATGAGATGGCAGCCACCGATCCAGAGAGAACCCCTCTGCAGCAGAAACTAGACCAGTTTGGAGAACAACTCTCTAAGGTGAGAAACTCAATTATCTGTGCTCTCTCTTTTTTATTTTTACCTTCACTCTATTGTTTGTCGAGTAACTACCCTCCTTGTCTATGATTTCTGTGCACATTATGGAAATTTTCTTTATGGATACCATACACTACTACATTTGTCTAAATGTGCAGTATAAAGTAGAGCACTGTGCTCAATGTGATTCTCCATTTCAAGTTTGATGAATGAACTAGAAGTGTGATTTTAACATTTTTCCTTTGATTTATTAGTGGATTAAACTATCAAATTCCATGTTTAAACAAAATGTGGTTAAAAATGCAAAATAATCATATTTATTTCTGAAATATGCAACATTTTAGCATATATTTAATCTTGTGTGTGGTGTGCATATGACTTTAAAAACTAGTTGGCTCTTTAATATATACTGTGCAGTATATAACACACAAAATCTGTATCATATTTCATATTCTGCCGTTTGCATAATTTTGCTATTTCCTGCTATACTTGAACTCAGTGCACCTCGAGTTTTTTTTTAGAGCATATCATTTGCACTGTGATGGTAATTTGCCATTTTTGTACCTCATTATTGTACCTCGTTATTTTTACTATTTCAGTCCCTTTTGCACATTGTTGCTATTCATGAACTCACTGCACCTTTTTATATTTATACACATTGCCATTTACACTATAATTGTCATCTGCCATTTATACATCATTATCACAGTATCTGCACCCTCTCTTATTTTTGCTCTCTGTCATTTGCATTTAACTTATCTCTTGCTATCTACACCTCATACCATATAACTTATTATATTGGCTCTGTACTTGTACTTTGCCCAATAACAATTAAAGTGAATGTATTCTAATCTAATCTAAACCAGTATTCCACTCCAAAAACAGCCTTTGTTTAATAAATGAACCAAAAAATACAATACAAATGTAAAAATACATTTACAGTATTTCATTGACCGATCCTCTCATTTGCTACATAACAGCTAGCATTCACTCTGCAGCAATTTGTCATCCTTATCGAGCTCCAAAGGTTGAGTCATTCTTTCTCTTTCTCTTTCTGCCTGAAGGTGATCACAGTGATCTGTGTGGCGGTTTGGGGTATTAACATCGGTCACTTCAGTGACCCAGTGCATGGGGGCAGCTGGCTGCGTGGAGCTGTGTACTACTTTAAGATCGCAGTGGCTCTGGCTGTAGCCGCCATCCCTGAGGGTGCGCAAATGTTAACCTATTTTTTTCTCTTTGTTGTTTAATGTTAAATGTTGTTTAATATCTCATTGTCAAATAGTACATTTTACTGTGCTCCACTCGTCTCCCTTTTCTCGCAACTTACTCACTGATGTCTTTGTCCTTTCTCACAGGTCTTCCTGCTGTCATTACCACTTGCCTGGCGCTTGGCACACGCCGCATGGCCCGCAAAAATGCTATAGTCCGGTCCCTCCCATCTGTAGAGACACTTGGCTGTACCTCCGTCATCTGCTCTGACAAAACAGGCACTCTCACAACCAACCAGATGTCTGTCTGCAGGGTGAGAGAGACTTGTGTCCATTGCAACAGTTTTACTCTAAAACTTAAATAATACTTATAATAAAAATTTCTAATAGTGTATAAGAATTCTAACAGATGCATTGTGGGATTTTATTATTCTATGATAGCTAGACGATTAATAACATGGAATGATGCTTGAAAATCAAACTTACTAATCATGTGTGTCTGTGCGTGTGTGTTTGTGCATGCATGGCTGTGCGTGTGTGTTTGTCTGGGTGCAGTTGTTTATTGTGGACACCGTCGCAGGTGAGAGGTGTTTACTGAACGAATTTACAGTAACTGGATCTACTTACGCCCCTGAAGGAGAAGTGTGAGTTTATTTCACATCTAACTACACTCACACACACACTCACAGGAATCTCTTCTGAACTAACCTATGGTTTGCCTAAACATTTATGTGATGTCTTTCTTAAGATGTTTTCTCTTTTCCTGATCGATCCCTTTTTCTCACTTTACCCATTATTTCTCTATTTTCAGTCCTGAATTCTCTATTTGCAGTCCTCTTCCAATCCCTCCCATCCTCTTTTTGTCTGTTTCAGGTATAAGGACGGTGTAATGGTACGCTGTAGTCAGTATGAAGGGCTGGTGGAAATGGCCTCTATATGTGCCCTGTGTAACGACTCTTCGCTGGATTTCAACGAGGTGAGTGTGCACATCTACATACTCTCTCTGTCCTGATGAAGCTGTAGAGACCTGATTTTCTCTGTATTTCCTCTCAGAGTAAAGGGGTGTATGAGAAAGTGGGAGAAGCGACTGAGACGGCTCTCTGTTGTCTGGTGGAGAAGATGAACGTTTTCGACACAGACCTGAGAGGCCTCTCGCCTCCTGAAAGAGCCACCGCCTGCTGCTCAGTGAGTCTTCATATAGTAATATGTTGTCCCACACAGAATCTCCACTCAGTGACGGCAGTATGATATGGTATATTACATGCAGGCCTATTTTATCTCTTTATTCTATATAGTTTATTTGTCAAGAGTAGATGAATGCACATTTTTGCATGATACATTTTTTACAGAGAGAGAAAAGTTGCTTTTTTAATGTTTGTAAAACGTCACTCTCAAGGAACTGAAAACACAACACCAGTTTTTTGTGTGCAGATTCTGTGTGGATCTAGTAAATGGATTATTTTTGAACTGCTGTTTGTGAAATTACAGTCACTAATGATAGTGACTTAAAGAAACCATCTAAAATGTATTCCTTCCACCACTTCTCTCTCACACACATGCTTCTTCTCTCAGGTCATAAAGCAGTTAATGAGGAAAGAGCTGACTCTGGAGTTTTCTCGAGACAGGAAGTCCATGTCTGTTTTCTGCTCTCCAAACAAACTTACTCGCTCTGCTTCAGGTGCCAAGATGTTTGTCAAGGTCTGGTTTTCATCTTCCTTTAAAGCTTTCTCTTTTTCCATTCCTTTCATTTTGCATTTTTGTTGGAGGATCACTGAATATAACTGTAACTGTATCTTTAAACGGAATAGACTAATACAAAAACAACCTGTGTTAGCAAGAACAAATGTTTAATAAAAGATTATTTAATAAGTTGACATTCAGCAGCCAATATTTAAAATGTCTTTGTGCCTTTTAAAGTGACGCATCAGCTCAACATTAGAGATGGGAATCTTTAGGAATGTAATGATTGTGATTTCCATTTCCACTTTACTTGGACATCATTGCTCTATATATAATATTTCTATCTATCTATATATATATATATATATATATATTCAGCAGTGTCACATGATCCTGATCATTTTAATATGCTGATTTGATCAGATTTTATTAATGTTGAAAACCGTTCTGAAGCTTAATATTTTTGTGGAAAAAGTGATGCATGTTTTCTGGATTATTGGATTAATAGAAGGTTGAAAAGAACAGCATTTATAATCGTAATTTTTTTGTAACATTAAAAATGCCTTTATTGTCACTTTTGACGTTTCTTAATCCCTTCTTGATATTAATTGGTTCTCGCTGAGTGAAATGTATCATTGCCCGTCCATCTACAATTCTTCATGCATTTTATCTCTTGATGTTATTTATGGATTTGAATTCCTTCTGACTATTAATTAGTTTTGGATTCTTGAACTTTATCCTCACCTTCCTCACAATTACGCATGCATTTTATCTCTTAATCCTGACTTCATAGGGGGCGCCAGAGAGTGTGCTGGAGCGTTGCCGCTGGATACGGGTAGGAGGTGGTACACGGGTACCGCTGACCTCTGACCTAAGGGAGCAGCTCTTAAGCACAGTAAGAGAGTGGGGCTCAGGACGTGATACACTTCGCTGTCTTGCCATGGCAACTAGAGATTCACCCCCTGACCCTCGAACCCTGAACTTAGAGAACTCTGCAACCTTCGCAGAATATGAGGTGAGCAAGTTTGTGCGATAAATAATCTGAAATCATGAGAATAAATTTAGGACAAAATAATATGATATCAATTGTACATGAAGTAAAAAATATTTAAAAATGTATATTTGAGTTCCAAAACTTGAACACTTTTTTTTTTTTTCTTTTTTTGTCTCTCACAGTCGGACTTGACATTCGTAGGCTGTGTGGGAATGTTAGATCCACCGAGGAAGGAGGTACTGAATGCAGTGCGTATGTGCAGACAGGCTGGTATACGGGTCATTATGATCACAGGTGGGTTAAACACACACATAGAATTGATTTTAAAGGGATAGTTCACCCAAAAAATTTAATTCTGCCATCATTTACCTACCCTCATGTCATTCCAAACCCACAAGGCTTTGGTTAATTTTGACTTTATTTTGGAGTCGGCACCCATAGCCTCGTCCCGTCTTGTGAACCTTTCCCAATCATGCTCCCCCTTTCCTGTCCCCATGCAGAGGCACTTCCTACAGCCTGAGGCTTATTAATTTCACTTTTGGTGTGAAAGGGCTTTTCCAATTGCCAAAAATATATAATATATATATATTTTTTAAACAAATAAACAAACCCAGCCCAGGTGACAAAACGTAACGCAAAAGCAATGTAATGCATTACTTTAAATAAAAAGTAACTTTCCCCAACACTGCATGAGGGTGAATAAATGTTGACATTTTTGGTTGAACTTACCCTTTAAAATTTAAATCTCAAAAGCGTAATCTCAGTGACAAATATAATTCCAAATACAAGACAGTCTATTATCTAATTGTGCCTGGGCAGGGTAAACACAAACAAATATGCATGTGAATGTCAATCTAAGGTATTCTTCCTATGTTGGTTTGCCTAGGTGACAATAAGGGCACTGCCCTGTCTATCTGTCGTCGAGTGGGCATCATTACTGAACAGGAGGAAGAGGAGGCTGAAGGTGGGCCGTTTGGCAGCGGCCTCACGGGACGGGAGTTTGATGAGTTGCCTCCCCACCTGCAGCGACAGGCCTGCCGCACCACCCGCTGTTTCGCCCGCGTCGAGCCAACGCACAAGAGCCGCATTGTAGAATATTTGCAAAGCCTCAATGATATCACAGCGATGGTAAGTTTTACCAGACATATGAGAGTGCAAAAGTGCAAAAAACTTAAATTAATGAACGCTTGTGTTTTCTGTCCAGACGGGTGACGGTGTGAATGATGCCCCAGCTTTGAAGAAGGCTGAGATTGGCATTGCTATGGGCTCAGGCACGGCTGTGGCTAAATCTGCTTCAGAGATGATTTTGGCAGACGATAACTTTTCAACCATCGTAGCTGCAGTGGAGGAGGGCCGAGCCATTTACAACAACATGAAACAGTTCATCCGTTACCTCATTTCTTCTAACATTGGAGAGGTAGTCTGGTATGTACAGACAAAAATCACTGTAAAGCCATGGTCACACTATACTTTGAGCATGCAAAATTTCTGCGGACACTGCAAAAGTTGTAATATGACGTCACACTCAGTGGCATCTTTTCAGAAAACATGTCTAGAAGGCTGTGAAACACCTCCAAAACATGTGTAAAGGAAATTTTTCACCCTCACATGAAGTTACATTTGCGAAAGAAAATAAAGTTTCTAGTTTCAAAGAAGACAAAAACATTTTTCCTTCCATCTCAGATTTTTTTCCATCACTATGTCCCTTTAGCGCAGATTCCCAGTTACACAGATTCCCATTGAAATGACTGGATTTCGTCTGCAACATTGTATTTTTCTCTCTGTCTCTCAGTATTTTCCTCACCGCTGCTTTGGGAATGCCTGAGGCTCTGATCCCAGTCCAGTTGCTGTGGGTCAATCTGGTGACGGATGGTTTCCCAGCTACTGCTCTCGGCTTCAACCCCCCTGACCTGGACATCATGTCCAGACCCCCGCGCTCACCTAAAGAACCACTCATTTCGGGTTGGCTCTTCTGCAGATACCTCATCATTGGCTGTGAGTCATTTACACACATCACTCCTTGTTATTAAGATTAAAACCTTTCATTACTGTATATTGTTGCTACTCTATGCTCTGCCTTTCTGAAACACGCCAATTTTTACAAAGCTCATCGTTCTGAGAAGCAAGGTGTGCTCTGATTGGCCAGCTATCCAGTGCGTTGTGATTGGCCGAATACCTCAAGCGTGTAACGGAAATGTTACGCCCCTTACCGTATTGTGATGCCGTGTCCCGGCGCGATGACACAAAAACAATAAAACCCATTACAAACAAGGCATTTGTTGCATCCAGTGGGGACATAATTACTGATTATAATGACTTATACTGTCTTTTTACGCGCCGCGTTGCATTGTGCTGCATAAACATTACCATGTCTGCATTTGTGATCAGAGAAACGACAAACAACAAGCGCTACTCTATACAGCTCAAAACTCGTGTTTGAATAGTCAGTGGCAAATTCTTTAAATATAAAAACATAATTACAGGCTGTGAGTCAGAAGTGCCAGACTGTCCTTGCAAAGTTGGAATTGCCCCACTTTATAGAAACAGTCTTTGAGCATAGCTGGCATTGTAGGCTACTCTCCCAGATTCAGGAAATAGTCCTCCGTAAAATGCGCTGCACACACTCTAATATTTGGGTTGAACTGTTCTGGAACAGTGTTGAAAATACAACTTAACCACTGATTTCTAGTTGTGTCCTCTTTTGGAAGCCCAAACAAAGTAGTTTCGCTTTCACAACAAAACACAGTGTCTCCAGGACATGGCGCTGGCGGCAGCAACAATATTACAGTGAGAATAAAAATCACGCCCTCTTTCTTTGCGTATACATTTGGGCGGTGTTATGCAAATCTCCCCACTCAGTGATGTAGACATGTGGGGGCGTGTTTATATGAGCCGTTTTAGGAGGGCGTGGACAAGTCTTAACTTTTATAAAGAATATCTCTTTGGGTTTGAGACTTTAGTCTTTGCAACTTTAGGGATCTTATCTATGCATGAACAGCTTGTAAAACTCCAAAAAGAAAGGAAAACTTGAAATCGCATCATATGACCACTTTAATGTATTAGGCAGGATGTTAAAAATCAAGAAAAAACCAATGAAAAGTTTGCAAAAAATGTTTCTTCTCCAATTTATTGTTGAAATATTTAACATTTAAATGGTGGCTGTCATAGAAAGTTGTCTTCATTCAACTGATTGATTGGTTTATTCAAACATACAGTTAAGTCGTGACGTATTGTCAAGTATGGTGACCCATACTCGAAATGGTGCTCTGTATTTAACCCATCCAAGTGCACACACACAGCAGTGAGTAGTGAACACACACACACACACACAGTGAACACACACCCGGAGCAGTGGGCAGCCTTACTCCAGCGCCCGGGGAGCAATTAGGGGTTCGGTGCCTTGTTCAAGGGCACCTTAGTCATGGTATTGAAGGTGGAGAGAGTGCTGTTCATTCACAATCCCCACCTTCAATTCCTGCAGGTGTGGGAATCGAACCAGCAACCTTCAGGTTACAAGCCCGACCTAACCATTAGGCCACGAGTACCCCGTCTATGAGACTACCCCAGTAAATGAGACATCATTAACATGCTAAATGATTAGTTCACCCAGAAATGAAAATTATGTCATTAATTACTCACCCTCATGTCGTTCCAAACTGTAAGACCTTCGTTCATCTTCCGAACACAAATTAAGATATTTTTGATGAAATCCGAGAGCTGTCTGCCCTGCATAGACAGCAACGCAACTACCACGTTCAAGGCCCAGAAAGGTTGTAAGGACATCGATAAAATAGTCCATGTGACATCAGTGCTTCAACCATAATTTTATGAAGCTATGAGAATACTTTTGTTTGCAAAGAAAACGAAAATAACGACTTTATTCAACAATTTCTTCTCTTCGTGTCAGTCTTCGATGCACGTTCATGAGAGCACCACGATGCATGCAAGTGATGCTGCTGACGCAGGAGCGGCGTTCTGACATAGGACCTCCATCTTTCTTAGTTCATCGTCTGTATATTCTGGTTCAAATAAGTAAACCACCACAGCACCACATGCATGCGAACCACTGATGTCACATCTATTTTAATGATGTCCTTACTATCTTTCTGGTTCTTGAATGCAGTGGTTGCGTTACTGTCTATGGAGGGTCAGAAAGCTGTCAAATTTCATCAAAAATATCTTAATCTGTGTTCCAAAGATGAATGAAGGTCTTTAGGAATGACATGAGGGTGGGTAATTAATGACAGAATTAAAATTTTTGGGTAAACTAACCCTTTAAGTAGAATATAATGGATATGTAATATAGTGCATATCTGTCACACAACATTAAGGAGTATCAATAGCTATGTTTCCATCCACCTATTTTTATGTGCAATTTAGAATATATAATATATTTTAGAATAATATAATTATTATATTCGGTGGCTTCTCCTTGTTTTCTTAGTGATATTTGGTGCCAGTTTACCAGGAAGTGATGATTTTGTTCTCTTTGGATCGTTGGATGGAAACGATGCTTTATTTGCAAATTTTTTTTGCGATATTCCAGTTTTGCACATAAGTTTAATTCGAATCTTTGAATGGAAACATACAGTGCTACTCGCTAATATTGGCACCCTTGGTAAATATGAGCAAAGGCTATGAAAATAGATCTGCATTGTTTATCCTTTTGATCTTTCAATCAAAAAATGTACAAAATTCTAACCTTTCATTGAAGTAAAACTATTGAAATTGGGGGAAACTCACATTATGAAATAAATGTTGTTCTCTAGTTCATGTTAGGCACAGTTTTTAGCAACCGATTATTGCAACATCCTTTTCCCTAGAAAACAGCTCTGAGTATTCTCCTATAATGCCTGATGAGTTTGGCGAACACCTGATAAGAGATCAGAGACCATTCCTTCATCCAGAATCACTCCAGACCCTTTAGATTCCCAGCTCCATGTTGGTGCTTCTTCTCTTCAGTTCACTCACTCATTTTCTACAGGGTTCATGTCAGAGGACCGGAATGGCCAGCAGAAGCTTGGTTCTGTGCTCAGTGACCCCTTGTGTTGTTTTTGAGGTTTGTGTTTGGATTATTGTATGGTTGGAAGATCCAAACATGGCCCATTATGAGATTTATAACAGAGTCAGTCACTTATTGATTTTTGATCTGTTGGTATTTGATAGAATCAGTAATGCCGTGTGTCTAAACAAGATGTCCAGGACCTCCAGCAGAAATATAGGCCCACAACATCAAAAATACAGCAGTATATTTCATTGTACACATGGGGAACTTTTTATCCCTGTGTTCACCAAACCCATCTTGAGTGTTTGCTGCTAAAAAGCTAATTTTTTAGTTTCATCTGACCATAGAAGCCAGTCCCATTTGAAGCTCCAGTCGTGTCTGATAACTGAATCTGCTGGAGTTTGTTTTTGGATGAGCGAGGAGAATTTTTCTTGAAACCCTCCCAAACAACATGTACTGATGTAGGTTTTCTGACCCCGAGACAACTATTTTCTGCAGTTGTCCAGCTGTGGTCCTTGGAGAGTCTTTAGCCACTCAAACTCTCCTTCTCACCGTGCATTAGGACAATATTTCATAGGATTTCATAATGTGAGTCCCCCCCCCCACTTTAAATCGTTTTACTTCAATGAACGTTTAGAATTTTGTGAATTTTGTGAATGAAAGATCAAAAAGATAAATGATTTATTTTCACAGCCGCCTTTGCTCATATATTTGCACTGTAGCTAATATGGGAGATGCGGTCTACAAGTAAAAGTGAAATTGTTGTTCATGCATTAACAGAAAACAGACTAAAAGATTGATCTGGGAATTTCAGAATCAATATTGGTTCATTAAAATGAAGATCAATTCTAATTGATTAACCAGTATTGTCAACCCAGCCGAAGTAAACACAAGAGAACAGTCAACAGGCTGAAATTTCTTACACTCTTTCAGACCATGAATTCAATTTAAAGAACCAATGAACTCACGCTGAATATGTTGATTTGTTAAGTTGCATTGCCATGTCTTTCTCTCTCTGTTTTGTAGGTTATGTAGGGGCAGCAACAGTTGGAGCTGCTGCCTGGTGGTTCATGGCAGCTCATGATGGACCAAAGCTCAATTACTACCAGCTGGTAATATAAAATAAGTTCTCAAAAAAAAAAAGAAATAATTTACTGCAGTGTCAAAGAGTACAGTTTTGAGTTTTGTTTTGTCTTAAACCAGAAGGTTTTAATGTTTATTGATGCTGTATTATTGTAAATATAATTTTTCTCTGTGGTTTCTTCTATAGTCTCACTATTTGCAGTGCAGTGAAGGTCATGCTGAGTTTGCAGGAGTGCAGTGCTCAGTGT
This sequence comes from Acrossocheilus fasciatus, assembly GCA_036784905.1. Taxonomy (NCBI): domain Eukaryota; kingdom Metazoa; phylum Chordata; class Actinopteri; order Cypriniformes; family Cyprinidae; genus Acrossocheilus; species Acrossocheilus fasciatus. The sequence goes on from CM071938.1 coordinate 28,606,376, forward strand.
TCGAGTCTCCATACCCCATGACTATGGCGCTGTCTGTGCTGGTCACTATAGAGATGTGCAATGCCCTCAACAGGTATGTGATTTTTAAAAAACCCTGTAATGACAAAATCACTGCTGAATGTGGAGAATAGCACACATTCTAATATGCTGATTCCATACAGTGCTGCTTATTATTTTTGTGGAAACCATGATACATTTTTTTATGATTATTTAATTAATAGAACATCATCTACTGGAAATTGAAAGGTTTTCATTTCTTTCCAAAAAAAGGTTATTGACCCCAAATCTTTAAACGGTAGTGTAAATACATTTAAGTAAATGTCATAAATGTAATTTAGATTTTGAAACAATATGCTTGTTTGAACAGTGATCATACTGAAAACGGCAGAACTTTCTACCTATGTTTGACTTTAAGACAGCAGGGAACCATGAACTGCTCTTATTGTCTTTTGTGTGTGTATGTTTCAGTTTGTCAGAAAATCAATCTCTACTCAAAATGCCTCCATGGTCAAACCCCTGGCTGGTGGGAGCCATCTGTCTCTCCATGGCCCTGCACTTCCTCATCTTATATGTGGACCCTCTTCCTGTAAGTATGCATCGGTGTGCTCGAGAGTTTGGAAAGATGATGCAGCACAGGAAGCACATCTCAGGAAAATGCTTGGTCATAATGAGGAATGTGAGAGATGTGTGTGTTTAATAGTTTGGACTTGTGCGTGCCTGTCTGTCATAAACCACAATGAAAGTAGTTGCCTAATCAACCAGGAAATGATGGATTTGCTATTAATTTCCCAGATGATGAAAGGCTTCCCAAAAAAATGAAGGAAATGACTGAGGGTATAATACAGTGAATCATAACCCCCTCATACCTTTATGGAATATTTGTCATTATTTCTAGTACCGTTCAAAAGTTTTATACTCACCAAGGCTACATTTATTTGACCAAAATACAGTAATATTGTGAAATACCACTAAAATTTTAAATTGCTTTTCTTTTTTTCTTTTTTTGAACATTTTATAATTTATTTACTTCTAATTTGATAGCAATTGTAATTTATTTCTTTGATAGCAATGCTGAACTTTCAACATCATTACTCCAGTCTTCAGCGTCACATGATCCTTCACAAATCATTTTAATATGCCGATTTGGTGTTCAGGATTATTTAACGAATACAAAGAACAGCATTTATTTGAATAGGCTTTCGGTAACAATTTAAAAGACTTTACTGGTACTTTAGATTCATTTAATGCATCCTGTTACAGGCATCTGCTGGAGTGCCCATAACAGTCACCAGAGGGCACGCTTTCTGGATTATAGTTTGTCTGTTCCAGACCTCATTTCCCATCACCCTTTCCTCTGTCTATTAGTTCTCATCAGTGTTAATTTTGGCAGGCATTTTTGATTTAGTCTTAGTCTTAGTCTTGAGACGAAAATGCTTAATAGTCTTAGTCACATTTTAGTCATTTGAGTATTTCATAGTTTTAGTCGACGAAAAGTCATTGTATTTTTATCAACTTTTAGTCTTTACTTTTAGTCAAAGTGCAGTTAACATTTATTTTGGTAGCTATTTTATATGTAGTATTCAAACAAAAATAGGCATCAATTCTTCTCTCTTTAGACCAAATCAATTAAGCTTATGAGAAATTTGAATCAAGGATTGAATTTGGAAAAACTGGAATACATTTTCATTTTTTGGTAGAGATACAAATTAAACTCATTTTTCAGATACAGTAGCTTTACTTAAGTATACATTTATTTAACATCTTTTGTTGGTTAACATTTATGACACGGATAATTAGGAATGCTGTCCCTTTAAGACGGAAGGCATGCATGTAATACTGACATAAATTCAGTTTTCATCCACCTGTTTACGCTCACTTAAGCCATAACTGACTGTATTTATGTGAGATACTCTGACTCTACACGATAGACACAGGACTGCTGTGTGTGTATTTGAGCGCTGAGAACTGATCGCGCGCTGTATGAGAACTGAAGAAGTGGAGCGTGCGCGCGAGAGAGAGCGCTTCTATCAGCGCGACTCCGCCTATCCCGCCGTCACTAACTTTAAATTAATCGACAACGAATTGTGACTCCCGGGAAAAACGGGACGTCTGGTCACCCTATCCCTAACCCTTCGGGTGCTGAGGCTATTGTTTCAGATCCTTAGTTTGCGTTTTGATAGCCTATCCGTCCACTGCGGCTGCCATGGCCTACTGAAACTAGATACGCCCCTCATCTGATTGTAATCCAATGACAGAGACGCACATTTTGAAAGACAAGACAGTTAATTTAGCATACAGGATGTATTTTGAATCTCCGGTAGTCCTCAAATAACATTTTAGTCCCGTCTCGTCTTGTTAATGAAGACGCGGCATAAATTTCGTCATAGTTTTTATCATCAGACATTAATTTTAGCTCGTCAACGTCTCGTCTTAGTCACAGAAAAAAGGTTCGTTGACGAATATTTTTCGTCTTCGTCTTCGTCGACGAAATTAACACTGGTTCTCATTATCTTCAGCTGTGTGTCATTAGTCTCATTAGTTCCCCTATATCAGGGTTCCTCAAATCTCGCCCTGTAGGGCCAATGCGCTGCAGAGTTTAGTGCCAATCCTGATCAAACTCATCGATCTGTGATTTTCTTATGATCCTGAAGACACACTGTCTGGCATGCTCAGGTGTGTTTGATTAGGGTTGGAGCTAAACTTTGCAGGACAGTGGATCTCGTGAGCCAGATTTGAGGATCCCTGCCCTATAAATACCATGTTCTGTTTGTGTCAGTATTGTTTTCTGCCTCCTGTGTTGCCCTGTTTTGGATCTTTGTTTTTGGGTTGGACCACACTTGAACCTTCAGTGCTTTCCATGAGTAATTCCGTAACACATCCTTGCTGAACAAAAGTATTCTTTATTTTTTTTTAAATAAACTCTTGCTAACCCCTTTCGAACTATAGTGTGTCATTCCGAAAGCCTTCATCCTCAGAAATCATGTGGTAACTTAATGTGAGGAACAGAGAATATTTGTGATATTTGTTTTGCTTTATTAGCTTTTAATACCATAGTAAAACTTACTGGCACATTTAATTGTTTGGGGTTCTGTGGAAGAAGGTCAGTCAGTGGGTTTGGAATGATCTGAGGGTGAGTAAATGATTTTCAGCTGACCTATTCCAGTAAGCATTAGCTATGTCTGTTACTATTTTGTCTCTGTAGGTCATATTTCAGATCCGGCCGTTGTCTTGGCCCCAGTGGGTGACTGTTCTCAAGATGTCTCTGCCTGTTATTTTGATGGATGAAGCCCTGAAGTTCTTGGCCAGAAACTACATTGAGCCTGGCAGCGATCTGCTGCTGGAGGAGGATGAAAACACAGCCAGCGGAGTGATTGGCAAGCTGCAACGGGCATTTAGGGGTGTGTCCTGGTCATTTGTGCTCATCTCTGGCCCGTTGCTGGTCTGGATCTTCAGCCTGGACTCAGACATTACCAACATCTTCTGGGATTAGACAGGAGGAGCATGTGTGTGAGTGTGTGTGAGTATGTCTGAGTCAGAGAGAGAGGCAGACAGAAACGTGGTTGATGAACAGAAGCAGTGCAAACATCCAATGTAGAACGAATTTGGTGCTCAGTGTGAAAACGGAGAGGTATGAGTGAAATCTAGAGCAAGACCAGGACAATCACAGATAAAGGAATGCTGGGAAATTCTAGGGACAGATAGAGGAAGGGAAATTGAATTCTTATAAAATGGCAAGTTTTATGCTCATGACCACCTTCTTCAGCTTATCTCTGTGTCACTAATTTTCCATTGTTCTTCAGTTGTTGTTTTTTTTTTTAATTATTATTTGTCATTATTATTATTATTGTTATTATTTTATTTTTTAAATACACATGTATTCGTTTTAGCCTGAAATTGTAATAAAATTTTAGTTTTATAAAATATGTTGCTTTTTAAAGGCTATGTGTGTAATTTCTGTATTACTAGTGACACCAAATGCCTTATATTTGTTTAAGGAGCCTGACCAAGTGAGACATAACAACGTTGTCTCATCCATTGGAATGAATTTTGTGGGACTATCATTTTAATTGACCCATGAAAGACCGTGGAAACGTTTGGTACCGCTATTGGCACAGAAATGACACACTTCCCTTTTAAGCAATGTAGCTGTAACACCCCAAAAGCACTGCAATTTTCTGTCAAAGACTTGTTTTACCACATACCGTCACATATCCCTGATTTAATTCGTTTTCATGTATATGTCTTATTTGTAAAGAAGGCTAATTTTGTTGCGCCCTAAACCATTTTAATTCAATGTTTAGGGGTGTTGCTTTTAAGTCAAAGCAAGTTCAAAAAGTAAATTCACCATGAAGAGTGTTAAAATAAATAGTTTTTTAACCTCTGGTTATCTGTTTGATGTTACCTCGCTTGCTTGGGATAAAACACACTTTTTTTTTTTTTGTTTGTAGCAGAATACAACACTATGTTTTCAGGCATTTTCTTTTTATTTGTTTGGTACCCAGTCAAGTCACAATGTCAATCATCTCTATTTTGTCGTGCCATTTATTTAAATTTCCTCAGATTCCTACAATCATATGACAAAAGCAAAATATTTCAGCATTTACCCGGAACGCTTCCTTGTAACTGTAACTATTTTTGAACACTGTCGCTCTCTTATATTCAGCAATGCATCAGATTTTAAATTATGAAATACTATTCACATTATTCAAACCGTGTGGCTTATGATCTTTTATTCGGGTATGCCAGCTAAACTGTGCTTCATTAAAACTCTATACAAGTCACATGCTTGCAGTCACGTCTCTCATTCCTTTTTTTGTGGGACTGGGGTTTTGGAACTCTCATTCTCACGTTGAATCATTACTTTCAGAATGAAAAGGGGATGTGACTGCTTTAGTTTTATTGCTGTGCCTGTATGATGGGAAATGTTTTTTGCCTGCCTTTTCTCCTTTAAAAGGACCCTCATCTGACCAGGGGCCAATTAATTTTTATTAAGACCAAACATCATTATCAGGTGTCCGATCATTATATTCTGGTCATCAGGCGGATGCTGAAAACTTTTGGCAATAGCATCTGTACTTGATCAGATCCCAAAAAAGAATGTTTTCTAGAGTTCCAGAATTGGTTGATGATTACTTGTTAAGAACAGAAAAAAAAAGCAGGGAGCGATTAAGTTGAATTCCGTAATAAGGTGTCAAGTTCCAGGGAAAAAGGGACAGGTTCATGTTTATCCTAAATTTATTTCATGTCATTGTCTCTCTCATCCATCTCTGAGTCTTAGTGTTTTCATTGAAAACCATTCCACAAAAAGGAGCTTTATAAAAGTAAAAACCCTGTTCTTTCTATTTCTGTCATTTAGATTCTATTTATTTCCTATTTCTTGAAAAAGAATACATTTTGAATTTTGTAGTATTTTGTTATTCATAAAGTTGACACCATAACTGTCGTTTCATTAACAGGGAAATGGAAACTGCTTCATGAAATGGAAAATAAACTCTTGATTTGAAATTCACTTGCTGTGTTTTTTTTTTAAACATGTTGAGACAGATCAGATAAATACTATTGTAAATATTGAAAAATACATTTATTTTTTCCAAAAATCTTTATTGAAATGAATACATCACAATAAAAAAGAAATGTCAGATGCACAAACAAAGTCTATAAAAAATCATTAAAAAAAAACACTTTAAATGATAAATAAAAATAAATAAATATAAAAATGTCAGGATATTCTCAGTGCTTTTAGCTTTTTAAGACAATTTAGGACACACATATTGCATTGTATATAAACACGCATTGAAGACCTGATCCACAAACGCTTTAGTTTTGATCCACATAGAGACTTGTTGAGTTTCCAAGTGGCACGAGGGATTTGATAAATTGCACGTGGTTTCTGAGCAGTTGAGCATCTGCAAATACAAAGAAACATTATAACCCATCTTGTGTTACATATGCATATGAGCTGCATCCATCTATAACACTTCATTACCTGTAAGTTATCAGTTAGGCCTTTAATTTCATTCTTGATTCTGCCATCATTCAGGAATGTTAAACTGCAGTCATGATAATCATTCAATTTCTGTAAAACTGCACACTTTGCCTGAGAAAAGAATAAATACATATCGTATCAGATACAGTACAGTGGCTTAGCATTTCCAATCTAAAGCTAAAAGGAACTGTCCAAAGTAAAATGTCAGCCAGTAACTTACCACTCCACAGTCCTTTTCTGAAGAGATAGTACTGTTTAAAGTAGGTGTGAACTAAATATACAAATGGAATTAGCATTAGATTATAAACCAACCAAAAACAGATTAACATTTATGACACAAACGCACTTACATTTTCATCGATTATCATATCTATTATCCTTTCAGCCTGCAGCCTTATATTTTTGCAGGTTTCTAGACTCCTTTTGGAGTCTAGACTTGTCCTATATGGTGCAAGTCTACCAGATCTCACACACAGCATCAGAAGGGTGAAAATCATCGGACGCACTGTAAAACAAAACATATCATGCTCGCTCATCAACAGAAAGCAGAAAACAAACTAGTTCAGTCATGCACTTAATCTGATAAAGACTTACTTGTATCTTCTTTGTTGGATTGTGTCTAAGGTCTTCACAGGCAGGGTTTTAGAGTTGGGTACTCTGGGTCTTCCTCTGAGCCACGACGACTTCTGCAGATGTTCCCAAATCTCCATCTTATATATCTAGAGGTACTTTCCCCTTTTACCATAAACGTCCAGCAGTGGCCTCAAAACTTTCATAGATAACTTCTGAAGTCATTGGCTGTGTACAAAGTGTATGTGAATTTTTTGTGGGAGTGTGTGAGGACTGATTGGACATGTCTCAACTCTATTACTTTCGCTAGAATTTCTGAGCCCTCCTGTTATGATCACTGCTTGTCACTTCCTCCAGAGAAAGCCTTTAGTAATGTTGTAATTATGGAATAGTGTGCCAAGAACCTTTACCTACTATACAGTTTAACATGCAACTTCTCAAACAGGTCAGTCGATGACAGCACATCTCTGGCGCTGTGTGGTAGAGCATTTGGATGGTTAGTCAACTTTGTTAAGATTCTTGTTACCGTTTCTTCCCAATAAAAAAATTGGGCTTACGTATTTCTAAGATACTAGATTTCTTGACATATTTTGGGTGGTAAAAAAAAAAAAAATGACAGCAAGACATTCTACATCAGATTCTTTTCAGATCTTTCTCTTGTCCTTGCAGAAGCCAAATGAATATCTGCCAAAGCATAATACAAATAGTCCTCATTTTTGACTTCACTGTGTGGTACAGCAATGCACTGCATCATTTTTTTTATTGTACATTTGTATAATGCACTTGTATCTGAACACATCTCCCCCAGTTGGCTGATTTTTTATCTGTTTTCGCAAAACTGCTTCTAAATCTTGTTGCTTACCAATAAAGCACTCCATTATCTGGCTCTTGTTTATATTTCAGATCTTTTTCAGTTGTACATTCCTTCACATTCTTTGAGATCATCCTCTGCAGACTTTTTGCATATTCGTCAGCTGCATTCTGTTTCCCTTTTTAAAGCTCAGATCAAGACTCATCTGTTCAGAATAGCTTTTAGTGATTTAATTGTTTGATTTGTATGCTTGTGTGTTTTGTATTACTCTGTATTTTGGATTGTTTTATATTTATTGTTTTTCTTTTATAATGTACAGTGTTGAGTGCTTCGAAAGTATTGTTATTATTATTATTAGATGTTTTAGCCTGTATATACAGTTACGAGAGCTGGTTTCCTTAAACAGACACATTTTTTTTATTAAACACTAGCTGTTGAACAACAAACATTTAAAAATCTAATTATTGTTTTATTTTAGATTTTTTACTCCTGTAGGCTATTAAACACTAACCAGCTAACTTTTTTTTTTTTTCAAATGTGACTAAGTTCATCTGGTTTTTTCCTGTAAATGATATCAATCAGTAGTTGCGCGATAGAGTGAAGAACTGCCAAGGGCCATATATTTAGTATTAGCAATGGGGCTTTACTTTCAGACTCTGCCTCATCCTCTTTTTTTTTTTTTGCAACATTCATGACGGTAGCTTTGACAATAGCTCGCCTGCTTTAAAAAAAGTAGATTTTCCAGTAAAACAAGCCAGTTAGCAGTGAAGCACAGTTACCCCCCCCCCCCCCCCCGAACGTGATTATGAGGGCCCCCATAACAAAATCAGTGCAAAAGGTCAAGCATTCCTAGCAACGGCACTGAGAGCAATCATGGTTTCAGGCTCATCCACAGTTTATCACCTTACATTTACCCCCATAATCCCCTTTCCTTACCGCAACCCCACTGAAGAATTTTGGTGGAGGTGGAAGGTTTTCAACAGGTTCCTCACAAACAATCACTCTTCTCCAGGCCATGGATGATGCATGCAATGACATCCACAGGAGGAGACATCTTTGGAACATCTTTCCAAAATGTTTAACTAATGAAAACATCCATTATGATGGCCAAATCTACAAGACAGGGTTGATAAAAACATAGAAGAGCAGTGAGGAACACTCCAGTTGACATTTTACTGTAAGCTTACTGTAGTTTTTTCTTATCTTTTTTGTCTTTTCTTTTTTCTAATTTAAAGTTTTTTGAAACCTGTGAGTTGATTATTTCATCAATAATTTTCAAATTTTATGTAATGATTCCAGTGTCTGTACTTTTCTCTCTAGTCTATTACAATGATGTATGAATATGTAGAACCATAATGAAAGCTGCAACATATGTTTTGAACAACTATATTTAGTGACTGTACTAAAAACTACACAGTGAAACTATGGGTATCTTGTGTGTGGGTGACAGTGTTGGGCTAGTTACTCAAAGAATTTAATATATTACTCATTACTAGTTACTCCTTTCAAAAGTAATATTGTTACTTTACTTATTACTTTCTGGCAACAGTATTAGTTACACTACTAGTTACATTACTTTTTCTTCACGCCCCACAGAACTTAATAACTGTGTATCTTCCAGATAAAATTCTTCTAGAATGTTACTAACAACATATTTCTGCCTCATCATTTGACCAAAATCCACATTGGATCGCAGTCAGAAGTTATTACAAACACTCAATAGTGACTGATAGTGGCATTCAAGTAGAAGCGTTGTATTCATCTCATTAATTGTCATGTGTACACTAAAAAAAGATGGTTCTTTAAAGGTTCTTTACATGTAGTAACAGTTATATTTAGAACCATAGAATCCTGAAGAACCCTTTTATGCTGAAATGGTTCTTTGTGTTAGAGTTTAGGATCTTTATTCCCGCCCTTTTGTTTTTCAAATCTGTAACTGTCAAAGCACCTCATTACTGATTTTCTGGTGTTCAGTGATACAACTACACAGACTGTCAACACACTTTCAACAAGTAAATGATTTCAGTCTTAAATTTAAATACAAATTTAAGTTTAAAATTTTAACTGGTTTCCAAACAAACATGTTCTTTTCTCTTTTTAGTTTTTTGGTCACATGTAAATGTTAGCAGCTCTTTTAAGCTGAGGATACTTCTCTCCTCTTCTCCACTATGTAACAGAGATATTGAATTTATAATCCATACTGTTAGAATTTTTTTTAATTATTACCTGATTTTATAAAGCTATCCCATGACTTTATATCACTTTTTTCTTTTAAGATTGTGAAGGGCTCATATACTGTCAATTTTTTGCTACTTTTGACCTTCGTGAGCATAATTGTTTTTACATAAACAAATGGACACACTGTAATTCTAAACTCAGTTGTGTATTTCAGATGCATCACATCCCACAACCTCATCATCTGCAGATAAACTGTCACTCAGTCACCATAATGATGGACTTAAAGCCAAATATGAAGATATTTCACTGGAACTTGGTCTTCATCACATCTATTTTTTCACATCTATGTCAATTGTCATTTATTAATGTATTCTGCTAATAACTGTTGTTAGAGCACTGTCATTTTTGTTACAATTTCGCATGTCATTAAAAATAAATAAATAAATAAAAGTACCAAATTTATATGCTATTGTTGTTGTTTTATTATGTAAAAACCCTAATAGAGACTACAAGATAATATAAGACATTAAAAAGACCACTAAGGTCCTATATAGCATTTTGAAAGCTTGGTTCTTTATGGAACCCTATAAAAAGGGTTCTATTTAGCACCAAAAAGGGTTCTGCTATTGTTAAAAGTTGAAGAACCCTTTTCTGGTACTGTTTAGAACCATTTTTCTTAAGAGTGTAGCTTGAAGTAATTTTTCCGTTACCCATATGCGATTAAATTTCGTTATGTATTTTATCAAATCACCTGAGTTTGTAAGAAACTGTTTAATTTTCCAAAAATATTTTAAATTATATTAATATAATGTACCACATGCTGATCAGAGGGATGTAATGCCAGAGTAAAGTAAAGCCACAACTTACACAACAGATCTTTTTTCCTGACAAAATCAATATAATGCAATATTTCTAAGTAAAGCTGTTTTATGGAAAGTAACTGTAACATTATTACTGAAATCTTATTAATTAGTTACACTACAAAAACAATTATTATTACAGTAACTAAATTACTAGTAACTAGTTACTGCCCAACACTGGCGGGTGATCTAAAGTAATGTTCCTATGATGTTTTTTGAACCAATACTTCTGCAAATGCAAGGCTTCTTTAAAGATATGAACGCAAAATGCAAAGTTTTGAACACTGAACAGCCTGTGTTACAAATAATGACTGTTTTGAGTTTTGTGTCTTGAAAAAAATGACATTAAGGTTCTGTTATTAGTGCAAAAATTATTGTAAAAAACTGTAATTGTAACATTACGTATTTTGCAGTATTAAAATAAAATGTTAAACCTCATCTAGGAGCGAAAAAACCCTCTCTGCAGCCAGGTAGGGTCAGTTTCTTAGATTATGACCACATGAGGGCGCCGCTGATACTGTGAATGATTTTACAGGCTTCTTCTGCACTAACAATCCAGTCGCGTGTGCTCTTTGGGAAACATCCATAAATTGAGTTTGGTTTGGAAAGGTGGGGAGGAGGGTCAATGCCGAGAGCCATTTATAGACAAAACGAGCAGGGAGAGAGAAAGAGCATACAAAACTTGACATATCCTTTTTAGTTTCTACAAACGTGCAAGTACAACCTGGAGTGCACGAACAGAAAAACGCTAAATTATAGCACCACTCAGGCGCTGGAAAGGATAAGTAACACTGAGGAAAACCAGACACATGCCATTGCTATAAATAACAGTACATAAGACAGTGGTAAGTTTAATCTCTCCGTGTTTCCAAGATTTTGGAAACTTGTTTAAAGAGCCAAGTTGATAAATGAATGTTATGTTTTTTTAAATCAATTTATTAAGATTTGTAAATGCATGTTACCTGACAACAGTTTTTTTTCTCTTAATCACTTAATTTTCTAAAACGACTGTACTTTTGTGGCATAAAGAAGCTTATTTTGTAAACGATGAAGTAAAAGCTGTGACTGCGCTAACTTTTTAAGTCTCAAATTGTATATGTGAAATTATATTTTTATAATCAGATACGTTTGGGGCGTGTGTTTTAGAGCATGATGACATTCATTTACAAAAACATGTCAGATTACACAGTCCATTGCAATAATGAACATTACTTTCTGTACTATTCATTAAATTACCTTAGAACTGATCAATGGTCTCGTGCAGGCGGTGTGTTTTTTCCTTTAGGAAACTGAAGTGCGCACGCGGCACTCAGTGAGCTGCTGAGCACGCGGTAGCAGCTGCAGTCAGTGTGAAGGAAACAGCTGTGTGTGTGTGTGTGTGTGTGTGTGTGTGTGTGTGTGTGTGTGTGTGTGTGTGTGTGTGTGTGTGTGTGTGTGTGTTCTTGTTTATGCTACATTGAGGGGACCAAATGTCCCCACAAGGATAGTAAAACCAGTAAACGTTGACCTCATGGGGACATTTTTATGTTCCCATGAGGAAACAAGCTTAAAAATCATACAGAGTGAGTTTTTTTTTTTGAGAAAGTAAAAATGCAGAAAGTGTCCTGTAAGGGGTAGGTTTAGGTGTAGGGTTGGTGTAGGACAATAGCACATACAGTAAGTACAGTATAAAAACCATTGCGCCTATGGAGAGTCCCCACAAGGATAGGTGTGCCTGTTTGTGTGTGTGTGTGAGTGTGTGTGTACTTGTTAACGATACATTGTGGGGACCAAATGTCCCCACAAGGATAGTAAAACCTGAAAATTTTGACATTGTGGGAAAACATTTATTAAAAGTAGTAAATTATGTTTATCTGAAAATCTAAAAATGCAAAAAATTTCCTGTAAGGGGTAGGTTTAGGTGTAGGGCTGTTGTAGAGCACTAGAATATACGGTCTGTACAGTAGAAAAAGCATTATGCCTATAGAGAGTCCCCACAAGGATAGCAAACCAGACGTGTGTGTGTGTGTGTGTGTGTGTGTGTGTGTGTGTGTGTGTGTGTGTGTGTGTGTGTGTGGAGGCTTTTGACCTTTTGAAACAGTTGATCTGTCTTGAGTGGAAGAGTTAACGATTTGGTAGCCTAAGTTGTTGCACAATTAATAAATTCTTAATTAGTTACGGAGCCCATAAAAGGGCTCGGTGATGGAAGAAAATAAATATCTCAACATTTTTGCACTCCCTTGAGAAAAACCATTCAATTTGCGCCAAGGTTTGCTAAGTTTCTTGCTGTCCTGTACAAAAATGTTGTGTTAAAAAAAAAAACCACACAAAAAAAAAATTTGCGTGTTTTTAGAAATCCCAGAGGAAGTATGTGAAATCTATGGAATCCATTTCCGCCACTGAATAAAAAAATAAAAAAGGTAATTGCGACTTTTTACCTCACAATTCTGTCTTTTTTCTGACTTCGCAATTTTGTCTTTCTTTTTCAGAATTGTGAGATATAAACTCGCAGTTGCGAGATATAGAGTCCCCCTGTAGGGGGAAAAAGACAGATATGTTCTCAGAATTCCGAGTTTGTATCTCACAATTCTTACTTAAAGTAGAAAAACATTGCAAGTTTATATAGCTAGCCTATCAGAATTCTGAGAAAAAAGTCAGAATTGTGATGCAATTTCAGCTTTCTTTCTTTCTTTCTTTCTTTCTTTCTTTCTTTCTTTCTTTCTTTCTTTCTTTCTTTCTTTTTTCTTTCTTTCTTATTTATTTATTTATTTGTTCAGTGGTGGAAGCGGGCCTCCATAGTAATCTGCTAAACACTTATTACAGTGTGGAAAAATGAAGTCTTGGGGCTAAGCTGCACCAGGGAAATAAAATGTATTCAATGTGGAGACCCAAATAACAACAAAAAACACAGAAGTTGTGCTTCTCATCAACACTTAGCCTATGTGTGTAAGTTATGAAGAATAATTTAAATAACTTTTAAGTAGCTTTCATGTGTCATGAGCTTGATGGTTGCCGTTCAGTAAGTGATGGGTAGTCACTGTGCAACAAAAGATTCTCTGATAGATTCAGTGAGTTCTTTCAATGAAAGATTCATCAGACTGATCCAAATCATTTACTCCTAAATATGTGAGTCTTTTTGTGCAGTTCATTAAAACTACAGACTCTTAATAATTGTTTGCCAGTCACTGTATAGAGCGGTGTGGGAATCACTGCTTGGATCTGAAACATATTTGTGGTGTTTCACATCAGAAATGTGTAGGAAATACAAGTTACGTCACTAATGAACTTAATGTGCTTCTTGAAATTGCTGCTTATTGCAGATGTGCTGTATATCAGTAAAAAGTGCACTCTTGCTTAACAGGGAACTGTTTGAATGGAACCGTATTTTTCTGTTTGAATAAATGTTTGTGCAGAAACAGTTTATAAATTGACTGCCTGTCTACTGTTCTTCAATGTGTCTGTCGATAACATTCAGTTAAGGAGTTTGTAGTTAGATTGGGAAATTGTTACATTGTTTTATACACTGAATAACAGCATTTGTCTGACATTACTGTTCATTCTAGTGGTAATGATCCGGAATGGATACACTTTACAGCAGGATCCAACCCCATATTACAGCAATGTTTATTCTATGTATTGGTGAAATCAGTCACGCCGGTGATGCTCTTGGTGTGCTCTGAAGGTCTGTGACTATTTCGGGTGTCAGCAGGACAGGGGGTGTGTGGACATGTGCTCTATGCATAATAAAAATACTTCAGCCTGTTTTATGTGATGAGGACAAGTAGAAAAAGCTGCATCCAAACCATAAACAGATATAAATCACATGTAAACTCATTGTTTTTTTTCTTTCTTTTTTTTTTTTTTACAAACAAGATATCATCTGCACATCTCCCATTTGATTTTGCTACATACTGTAGACATGCTGTTCTGAACAAAGAGGGCAAGTCCTGACGTAAATTTTGTAACAGTCCTGTTTCCCTCTTTTCCCCCCTGAATTCTTCTCATATTGGCTGTTCACACTCCAATAGACGAATAAACCTTGGTGTCCTGAATGAGTGCAAGTTTATGCTTTGAAAAGTTGTCTGTTTATAAATTCTTACATTAACATTTGTGGTCTTCAGTACACATTCAAGCACGAATGAGTCTCAGATGCAGGCAGTTTTTTTAATGAATGTGTTGTTAAAGTAGGGTCTGAAAGTGTAGATCACTTTTTTCCAAGACATGGAGAAAAGTGTCAAATTTTCACTTCCATTTTATATTTTATGTTTGCATTTAAATGGAATTTAAATTCAGTGTTCAAATGTTTTGTGTTGCGTTAACTTTACCAAATCAAAGAAAGAAAGATGTCCCTGCCCCTGCCTCTTCTGATATCATTTTGTATTTATGAATTCTGATTGTACAACCCTGAATTGTTGTATTAACATCATATAGCATCGTGTTTAATTGATCCTTTCTTGTGGTTTCTTTCATTCTCCAGTGCAATGGCCCCGTCGCTCTCGCAGGCCTACAGGAGGCGCTGGTGGATGGCTGTCACATCAATCATAGAAAACCTGTTCTTCTCTGCTGTATTGTTGGGTTGGGGCTCTCTTCTTATCATGCTGAAGAATGAGGGCTTCTACTCTCACCTGTGTACAGGTACATCCACACTGACAGGCAAAGTCTTTTCCAGAGCAGTTTTATAAAACAGCAACTTGCAGAGGTTTAAAGTATCTAATTCTTCCTGTGATACTATTAGAGAATGTCACTGAGGCTCACGCTAATGTGAGTTTGACGGAACAGACGGTTTGGCTGAGCTGTATTGAGCAGGAGGAGATTCTGAATCTGGGCTTTACGATTGGCTCGTTCATCATCAGCGCAGCCACTCTGCCGCTAGGTGTCCTGATGGACAAGTTTGGACCACGTCCAATCAGATTGTTTGGCAGGTGAGAGACATACAGCTATTGGTTTAAATCTAGAAAAGCGAAGTTCCTCGAAACTAATGTAGAATGTTGCCTTGACACAGTTTTCAGTAAAAACTTCAAAACTTTAGAAGGTCAGCATTAAAGCCTACTTTCAACGCTCATGCCCTGCAACCCACATCTCGGTCACTCCCACCAACCCTCTGTTTTTATGACTCTTGTAGTTCGTGTTTTGCATTATCCATGGCTTTGATTGCAGTAGCATCGTATGATCCAAAAGGTCAGTATTAAGCCACATTTAATGGTTTCAGGTGTTCCACAGTCAGAACCAAATTACTGTATATATACAGCATGTACTGTAGAAGTATAAATGAAATTACACACACACACACACACAAATACACATAGCTAAATAATTCTACAGGCCAGTAATTAGTTAATTTGTAAATTTAATGTTTTATAAGTAATGAAGGCATTGTTTCTTCTTTTCATTCACAGTGTTATCTTCTATCATATTTATTGCTGTGTCCATGAATGGGTTCGGAGGAATCTGTCTAACCTTCACTTCACTAACAGTATGACACAGTTGCAAAGTTGCCATTTGACCTGTTCTATATTCTGAGGTCCTATTGAAGTATTAACATATTTGTGTTCAGTTTAATTATTTTGTCAGTGGGTGGTGGTCATGTTGACATTTAACTCTCTATTGGTGTTTAAATGTGTGTGTGTGTGTGTGTGTTCTTGTTTATGCTACATAAACCAAATGTCCCCACAAGGATAGTAAAACCAGTAAATGTTGACCTTATGGGGACATTTTTTAGGTCCCCATGAGGAAACAAGCTTAAAAAGTGAGTTTTTTTTGAGAAAGTAAAAATGCAGAAAGTGTCCTGTAAGGGGTAGGTTTAGGTGTAGGGTTGGTGTAGGACAATAGCACATGCAGTAAGTACAGTATAAAAACCATTACGCCTATGGAAAGTCCCCACAAGGATAGCAAAACAAACCTGTGTGTGTGTGTGTGTGTGTGTGTGTGTGTGTGTGTGTGTGTGTGTGTGTGTGTGTGTGTGTGTGTGTGTGTGTGTGTGTGTGTGTGTGTATATATACACACTACCATTCAAAATGTTGTTGTTTTTTAAATTGATTTTAGAAATATATATATTACTACAATTTAAAATAAAGGTTTTCCATTTGAATATATTTTAAAATACATTTTATTCTTGCAATGGCAAAGCTGAATTTTCAGCATCATTACTTCAGTCTTCAGTGTCACATGATCCTTCAGAAATCATTATGATATTCTGATTTGCTGATCAAGAAACATTTCTTATTATTATGAATGTTATGAATGTTGAAATAAGGTTGCCAGAATTTTTATGAAAACTGCAATACACTACCACTTAAAAGTTAAAAGATATAAGATAAAAAAAAAATATATATATATATATATATATATATATATATATATATATATATATATATATATATATATATATATATATATATATATATATATATATATATATATATATATATTAATAATACTTTTATTCAGTATGGACGCATTTCAAATAAATACTGTTCTTTAGAATTTTCTATTCATCAAAAAATCCTGGAAAACAAAACAAACAAACAAAAAAGTATAGATTTTCACAACACTATTAAACTGCATAAACTGTTGAACCTTGAACACTGAAAATTCAGTTTTTGCCATGACTGGAAGAAATTACATTTTAAAATATATTAAAATAGAAAACAGTGATTTTAAATGATAATATATTATACAATATTACTGTTTTATTGTGTTTGATCAAATAAATGCAGCGTTAGTGAGCATTTTTTAAGTGACTTTAAAAAGTCAGTATGCACAGGTAAGTATATGTATCTGCATTATTTATAAATTAGGATAATTTCTGTATGCATGTCTGTGGACATGTGTAAGGTGAAATGTAAGCAAAACGCCTTTTGTCTGCACTTAGTTTGCATGTTAAATGTTAGGTGCTTTTATACTGCTCCTCGTTACACAATATCAAAACACGTGATTGTTGCATTTCTTGTTGTGCATATAAGATGCCAATTTCTGCACTTGCATGAGAGCTACTGCTCCTGTTCTTGTCTGTTGCTGATCATTTCAGTGCTGCACATGTTTTCCATCCCCTCACTCTAGAGTTTGGCATGCTGATCTCAGCCAATCACAGCACAGATCTGTCTTCACGCCCCCTACTCCACCAAGCCCACCGTCTCCCAACATAACATGCACTGTCCTTGCTTTCCCTCACATGTCCCCCTTATTTTTACACAGCCTAAAATGTACCATAAATGCATTGTTATGATTAATTTATATCTGGATTATATTTTCTAATTCACTTCATTTATGAATGTGGGTATTTGTTTCACAACCCATTTTACTTGCAATTTTACTATTAAAGTGACAATTTTACCATAATCCAACACAGAACATATTCAACAAGGAAAATGTGAACAGGGTTTATTAATCTGGATTTGACTGGATGATGAAAAGAGGACGTTAAAGCAGAAACTGTTTGTTTCTTGGTTGTTTTGTGCTTGACCTGTAGATTCGATACATTATTTGCCAGTTAGATCATTTTGTCTTAAAGACATGCAAACATTGCCACAATGTCCCGTTTTTAGTTTATCAACTGCACTGAACTCTTCCACCCTCCTCTTTCTGTCCTCTGGTGTCTGTGATCTTTGTGTGTTTACTGTCCAGACTGTCAAATTTAATAGTTGCATACTGGCACACACACACACACACACACACACACACACACACACACACACACACATGTCCTAAGTTGAACTTCGATAAAAACCTGAATCATGTTTTTATATGAGCTCTGCATGTACTGTATATGAACTGCGTGTATAACATAAACAAACTAGCGAACTACTGTTTAAATAGATTTAGATGGAGTATGGCATATCACACTGAAGGACATGTCAGCTTCCTGAAAGTATTTCATTTCAGCAACCTATTTATATGCTAAAATAGTAGGGTTATATTTAAGAGCTGGCAAGCTGGTTTGTGATTGCGTCAGTCTGAATAGGGACATCTATGTTTGTGTGTGTGTGTGTGTGTGTGTGTGTGTGTATAAATTAATATTTTTTTATTTATTTTTGCATATAATTTATTTAAAGTACTACATATACAGTAAAAGCAGTTATGTATAATAATTATATTTAAATAATAAATAAATTAAATTCTGCATGTATTTATTGATGTACATATCATCGTCATTATCAGACTTTTTAAGTATAAGCAGTAGCAAACTCTACAGTCTATAACATCGCTGCATGAGGAGCTGTTTCTTCACATGTTGTGTGGCTGAAGGCTATTTCTGACTTCAAGCTTATAATGCTCTCTAGTGGCAATAGACACACGTTACAGTTTGAATACATACATAGTATGTTCATTTATGATTCTTTTCTCATGTTTGATTTTCTAAGTTGCCAAATATGTTTGGAAATGTGCGGTCTACGATTCTTTCGCTCATGATTGGCTCGTACGCCTCCTCTGCTGTCACTTTTCCAGGAGTCAAGGTAAAGATTGTTTAATTACTAACGAGATCAGACAACTTATTTGTATTTGGCTTTATGCACAAATACATTTGTCCTGCAGTGCAGCTTATGAACGTGAACGCCCTCTGTCTGTCTTGTCCTCTAGCTGATCTATGATCTGGGCGTCTCTTTTTCTGTTATATTCTGGTTATGGGCAGGGTTTGCCTCCCTTGTCTTCCTCAACTGCTTTATTAACTGGCCGGGAGAATCTTTTCCTGGCCCTGAGGACATCAGATACAAGTCAGTACATGCCAAATACATACAACATATGCCTAAACATCACACCTAATGTGATGATTATTTTTTACATTTACGTGTGTTTCTAGTTTGGGGTCAATAAGTTTTTTTTGTTTTTTTTTAAAGAAATTAATACTTTTATTTAACAAGGATGCATTAAATTGATGCATGAAAGTGACAGTGAAGACTAATACATAGATTTCTATTTCTGTTCATGTAAAATCCTGAAAAAAGTATCATTGTTTCCACCAAAAGATTAAGCTGCACAATTTTCAGCAGCAGCCAATCAGAATATTAGAAGGATTTCTGAAGGATCATGTGACACTGAAGCCTGGAGTAATGATGCTTTGCCATCACAGGAATAAATGATATTTTACTTTATTTTTGATCAAACAAATGCAGCCTTGGTGAGTGTAAGAGACTTTAATAACATTCACCCCAAACTTTTGAACAGCGGTATCAGAAGAATATAACAATTTAAATATACAGCATTCACAATTTATATTGTGTCTATTATTGTAAAATTGTACATGAATTTCTGTTACTCTTGATTTCGCAGTACAATGGTGAAGTTGAGAAGTGAAGTAGTGGACCAAAAGATGACTGAAGAAAGTTCTTTCACTCAGGAGACTCCTAAAGACGCTAAAGAGCAAGAGGTGACCAAACAACAGCCTTCCTCTGATGAAGCACCCAGCGACGGAACAGCTGCTCAGAGCCAGGGCAAGTCTCACAAACACACCAAAGAATTATGACGTTGATAATTAAATAATCTTTTTTTTTTTTTTTTTGGCTACAGCAGTACCCCCTCCCTTTCATCGTTCTGTGTGCTCACCTATTTTCCTCTGGAGCATCATCACAATGGCGATGACCCAGCTCCGTGTCATTTTTTTCATGGGTGCCATGAATAAGATGTTGGAGTTCCTGGTTACCCATGGTGACCCTAATCGTGAGCATCAGCTAAACATTTCATTCATTTGTTTTTAATGAGATTGAAAAATGTGAAAGAAAAAGATTTGCTGCTCCTCTAAAAGCGGTTTCATTATTTTGCTTAAGAACAGATGGGTAGATTAACGCAAGCTTACAGGCGTTTTGCAGAAGCATGTGTTAGCGGTGGGTGTTTGTAAGTGGGTAGTAAAGTTAGTAGTTTAAATTGGCTTCATATTGCATTATTTTCACTGCCTGTTTGCGTCTGTTTAGCCTCAGAGGAGTTGGTGAAGGAGGCAGAGGAGAAAGGTAAGAAAAGTCATATTATTTTTACCAAACACTTATGACACACTTAAAGGGACAGTTCACCCACAAATGAGTTTCTTTCTTGTTTTGAAGAATTTCGGTAAACAAACAGTTGACTGTAGCCATTGATTTCCATAGCATTGGGAAAAAACTATCATGTAAGTCGATGGCTACCGTCAACTATTTGGTTGCAAACATTCTTCAAATCATCTTTGTGTTCAGCAGAAAAAAGAAACTCATACAGGACGGTGAGTAAATAATGACAGAAGTTTCATTTTTGGATGTATCAGTGATATTACATTACAAAACAAAATATCAAACCTGGGAGCAATTTGAAGGAAGATGGAATGAAGGAATCAAGCAAAACATTTCACAAAAACCTTTTTTTTTTTTCGACCTTGACACCAGTTGGTAAAAGTTACAAAATGTCTCGCTAAAGGTTAAATTACTTCTGATAAAAAATCTAGTATCATTTATTTGGTTTAATGTGTTTAATATGTAATGTATCAGGCGGTGCAATATCAGGATTATATGGCAACATTATTCTAGGAAGTGCTTGTATAGTGAACGAAATACAAAGACAGTACAAAGTGTGTGTGTGTGTGTGTGTGTGTGTGTGTTTGTTTGTGTGTTTTAGTGAATATCTACTCGTCCATCTTTGGCACTCTTCAGCTGCTCTGTCTGGTCTCCTGTCCTCTGATTGGCTACATCATGGACTGGAGAATGAAGGAGTGTGAGGACGTGGTGAATTCAGCAGAAGGAGAAAAGAGGTGAAGGTGGTGAAAGAGAAGGAGTGAAATGTTCAATTACTTTGATATGTCAGTTACATTGTATGTTAAATGTCAGTTTCCTTTTGTTGTTTTCTTCAGTCCCTCCGGGCCTCCAAAAAGGGACAGAAAGATCCAGAAACTCACCAACGCCATCAGAGCTTTCATCCTTACTAACACTCTGCTAGTCATTTTCGGCATCATCTCTCTCATAGACAATCTACCCGTACAGGTTAGACACAATGTCACAAATTTGCTTGTTTGTTCAGAAATACTGCAGAATGTTATTTAGCTATTTAATGCTATTTAATTACAATTTTATTAGTTATATATAAAATTGCACTCATACTTTTAATTTGATTTAATAATTTAATTTAATTTACCATATATGACATTGCACTCACATAATTTTAATTTAATTTTATTTACATATTAATATAGAATTTTGCACTCATACATAATTTTAATTAAATTTATATATTCATTTATAATTTTGCAAATAATGTAAGTATATAATCATATTAAATTAAATTAAATTAAAAAAAAAAAAACTTTTGATCCTGCACACATTATGCTGCAAAACAAATTTCAGTGAGCTCTTTAAAGCTACATGAAAAATGTGATGTCTGTTAATTATTATATGTGACCGTGGACCAAACATGTAAATTGCACTCAATGGAGTTTTTAAATTAACTTCTAAATTATACAATTTCTATTTGTTGGGTCATTTTTTGGAAGTGTGTGCATCATCTGAATGCTGAATAAATAAGCTTTCCATTGATGTATGGTTTGTTAGGCAATAAGACAATATTTGGCCGAGATACAGCTATTTGGAAATAAAAATATCTAAATATTGAGAAAATTGCCTTTAAAGTTGTCCAAATGAAGTTTTTAGCAATGCATGTTACTAATCAAAAATGAAGTTTTGATATATTTACGGTAGGAAACTTACAAAATATCTTCATGGAACATGATCTTTACTTAATATCCTAATGATTTTTGTTATAAAAGAAAAATCTATCATTTTGACCCATAGAATGTGTTGTTGGCTATTGCTACAAATATACTTATGACTAGTTTTGTGGTCCAGGGTCACATATGTATTCTTTCTGTCTCAGGTGGTGTCATTTGTTCTTCACACTGCAGTTCGAGGTTTTATTCACTCCTGCTGTGGAGGGCTCTATGCTGCTGTGTGAGTTTTACTTATAACCTATAAATTTACCCATAAATACCTATAAATTTCACTTGCTGCTTAAGGATAAAATGACCTGAACACAGCATACAAACACATGCTCGACTGAAGATCAGGGCAATAATTCTAGGCACAAAGCGAAAATGAATCATTTGAATTAGTGTTATTTTATTATTACTGATGTACTATTATAGTTTCTGTTAATGTTATGAATTAGATTCATTTTCATTTCAATTTTAAGGTTTTTGTAATTTAGCTTTTTTTTTATGTCTATAGTCTTTATTAAGTTTTAGTTATTATAGTGCATAAACTAAATGAAAACGATAAATGTTTTCATGGCATTTAGGTGACATTAATTAAGATGATTAATTCATTTGTGTATTTAGCTACCCAACCAATCACTTTGGCACTCTGACGGGATTGCAGTCCATGATCAGTGCTGTGTTTGCCCTCCTACAACAACCACTCTTCATGTGGATGGTGGGACCATTGAAGGGTGATCCTTACTGGGTGAGACAAACATTGTTCAAATTCATGTGCAAAGCAAATGTGTATTTGTATTTAAACAGTGCAGTTTCACAGAATCAAGATTCTGGACAAAGTACCAAAACTGTCGCTTTTTGATTCAACAGATCAACTTGGGCCTGCTTGTGTTCTCATTGATTGGATTCCTGCTGCCAGGATACCTCTTCTACCACCGGAGACAGATTATGAAGGAGAAGGCAGCGCTTGATAGTCTGTCAGTGAGCCAGTCAGCGCAGGAGAGCAACAGCCTCAACCAAACAAATGATCCAGCAAAATATCAAACAAACGGGAACATTTAGAATTGAGACCTGATTTATGAGTTATTATATCATGGCACTTCAGAAACAGAATTATTGGACTTCATGTTCAGTCACTGTAGAGTCTTGACAAATATAAAACAAGCAAATGTGTCATTTAAAGCATCATTCAAGGCTTTGACTGTGTGACTGGGCAGGATGTATTTTCAAGGCTTTTATTATCAATCAGAAAAACATTATGCCATGACCTACAATATATAGTTTGCAGTTTTCTTCAATTATTATTATTATTGCATTGACACTTTGAGCTGTCCATTGAAATGGTAGTAGAACCAGAAGGAGGTCTTATATATGATCTAAACTTCCTTTCCGTGAAGCACCTCCAGTATGAATCAAAATTTGCTCTATTTACTTTCTTAAGAAAATCAGTGTTATTGTGTACAATTTATCAGTGCATTTTATACCAAAGACAATCATTTTGTGTCCATAATCTTTAATCAAAACTTGATCTAACTTTGCTGAGATACCATAAAAGGGGAACTTGACCTTCAGTCTCCATGTCTTGATCAAAAAGCCTCCTTGAAAGTCTATGCCAGAGTTTTCAAGAGAGTAGCTCACAATTGACTGTGAACTTGTATTCTACCATGTTATGATCTTCATTATGTATGTGCAGGACACAGACATATTCAAATTCACTAGTATGCGTTGTCAAAACATAATGCTTGCCATTTATGGAATGTAGAGAATGTAATGTTTTCCTTCAAGACTCAGGTAAATGAGGAAGGGCTTCATGTAATGCTCACTTTACCTTGACATGGATCATTTTTTAATATTAAACCTTTTTTTTTTTGCCATCCCTCTCTCACTAAACTTGATGGAAATGCAGCTTTATATGACAAATGGTAAATACAGATGATTAATTTTATTGCAGAGGCCAGTTTTGCACTATATTCTGTTTCAAAAGTGCTGTTCTGTATGTTACAGGACTGTAATCGTGTTATCAGTTTCAATGATTCTACTGATTGTTCAACATAATGGTGCTTGTACTGTGCTCGTGACTGTAAATATGCCTGAAAGAAAAATAAATAAATAAAAGAAATTCAAATATTTTCTCACAAATCAGCCCATTTCTCAGCTGATTGTTTTATTTGTAAAAAAGGTTTTAAAAAAGTTGAATGAAAAATTACTCATCATACTCATAAATAGACACAGAGGCACTTAGACACTTACAAATATAACAGATGCGATGTTTACCAGGTGTTCTGGTACATTACATAATCATATACTCTCACACACATATATATATATACACACACACACATGTAACTCTCAGAAAAGGCCCAATTGTCCACCTCGTTCCTCTAGTTTTTCTGGCGTTGAGGCAGTTTTTATCTCAGACTGCTGCTGCTGGGCTGAGCTCCCGTCATGCCTGGGTGATCAGGGCTATGGCGATTCTGAACATGGAGAAATAACAATATTGTATATTCAGTATCAGAGATATCAGGTGTACTATTTATAACAATTTAATTACTGATGTATTAATGTATGAACAAATCCAAAACACTCTACTGTTAAAAGCTTTACGGTTTTTACCAAAGATGCATTAAATGTATCAAAAGTGACAGTAAAGACATTTAATGTGTTACAAAATATTTGAATTTCTGATAAATGCAGTTCTTTTGAACTTCCTATTAATCAGACAATAGCGGTTTCCATAAAATATTAAGCAGCTCCTCTGTTTCCAACATTGACAATAATAAGAAATGTTTCTTGAGCATCAAATCAGTATATTAGAATGATTTCTGAAGGATCATGTGACACTGAAGACTTGAAGCAGTGATGTTGAAAATTCAACTTTGCCATCGCAGGAATATATTACATTTTAAAATATATTCAAATATGTACTTCACATTGTAATAATATTTCATTAACATTACTGTTTTACTGTATTTTTGATAAAATAAAGAGCATAAGAGACTTTAAAACATTAAAAAAGAAGTTTTTGAACAGTAGCGTAGAAGACTTCTTATAAATTAAGGCCAATTGTAATCTGTACTGTCATATAAAGACCATAATAACTCCAATTAACCTTTTTCTTCTTCTTATCTTTCTTCTTTTTCTTTCTGTCTGGGTCATCATCCTTCTTTTTCTTCTTCTTCTTATGGTCTGAATCTGATGGAGTTTCTGTGGTAAAGATGTGAGATTGACAGTTAGGATGTAAGAAAGCAGACGTTCGTTTCTTTGTGTGTTTGTGTGTGACCGTCACCTGGCGGTAAGGGATCCTGAGGCCGATGATGTTTATGCTTGTGTTTGTTCTTCTTCTTCGGTGGTTGAATGTGCATCAGTCTGTACTGCTCTGGTAACTTTGTCAGGACAGAGAGAGTCACATAAAACATGCATCCAAAACAACAGTAAATGTCTGGCCCACATAACCATTCGCTACCAACGCTGTCTATGAAACGCTGTCCTTCTTTAGCCTCTCACACACACACACACACACACACACACACACACACACACACACACACACACACACACACTTACGGGGCCAGTGTGTAGCCTGAAGCCGGTGAGCATAGCCCCAGTGAGAGGACTGAACGAGTTGTTGCACACTGGTGGCTTCTCGATGAGAGATCGCATAGAGCTGTTGTCCTGAATGCCCGGGCTGTCGATCATACCTGGAATACAGAGGGATCAAAAAACTATGTAGTTTCAATACAGGCAGTTTTTTTTTTACTTAAAGGGATAGTTCACCCAAATACAGAAAAAAGAATGTTGGTAACCAAACGGTAGCCATAGATTCCATAGAATTTTTTTTCATACTATGTAAGTCAATGGCTACTGTCAACTGTTTGGTTACCAACATTTCTCAGAATATCTTCTTTTGTGTTCAAAACAACAAAGAAACAAGTGGAGGGTGAGTAGTGAAGGGCAGTGAAAGGTAAAAGTACGCATACACACCAGGAAGCTCAGGAAGGAAGTTGCTGAGTTTCTCCTTCACCTTCTTTCCACAGAACTTGTTATAAGCGTGCTCCAGGTTGTAGTGTGTGATGAGATTAGTGTGTCCTGTCAGCTCATTCTCCACTGTGTAGAAGATATGAGAGTTAACAAGATCATAAAGGTGACCAAAACAACTCCATTAACTCACTACCATGACAACATTTTACCATGGTAACACCTTTTTGACTCCAAGGCTAATTGGTTTCCTTTGGTACATCGGATGTTTAGATTACAAGAAGTACCTAACAATAATTAAAATAAAAATAATTTAGAATTCCTAAAGTTTTAAATGCAAAATGTTCTTCAGGGATTCCCACTACTTTTAACCAATATTTAGCTAGCAGAACGATATTTTGCATATTCATTATAATTTTTTAAAAATTAATATTTATTACATTACATGACTTTTCCACTCAGAGAAATCACACTTTTTTGTAGTTGTTTATCTTATTTTAAAGCTTGTAAAAGCTCTTGGAAGTTTGCTGAGGCCCTCTAGTGGCCCCGGCTCCCTGGTTAAAAACTATAGAACAAAATAAAACAATCATTTTTAATAAAAACAAAACCATAACGAATGAATAAGTGATTTTCTTTTCATTTTATTATATTTTTTTAATAACAGTGAGTGATGCTGTTAACTATTGTTACTAGGGTAACCTTAGTAACGGTCTTGCATGACTTGACATGACTTATTTTAATATTGGGGTATCGCTTGATTTCGATCCTGTTAACTCTCAAAATGCATGGTACTATGGTTACCATGGAAAAGTACCATGGTTATTTGGACATAGTACCGTGGTATTCTTAGAATTACCATGTAAATACCTGGGTACATGCTATACAAGCACTCTAGAATGGCGCTGACACTGCCACAGTACTTTATTATATATTATTAAGACGAAATCAGCGATACCCCAATATTAAAATCACAAAGAGGCGCTCACTGGGCAGTTCTCGCAGCAGGTAGAAGGGCTCGTTCATCGCGGCGGGTTTTCTGACCGGACCCCCTTCATCCACCATCTGATGCGGGAAACACATCGGGCCCATGTTTTGGGGTACCTGAGGTTTCCCAGACCCAAAGCCAAGCGCAGAGGGCCCTGCTGGACCCTGTGAATCAGGCTGACCATACAGAGAGGAGAAGATTTCTGTCATGATGGCAAAACTACACTACGATGTTATTATTGCGTGGACGTTTCTCTCGGCTTTGCTACTGCCGAACGACGATCTGTTGACAATTGCTTCCGGTTGTTTGGGGAAATTTACCGTAAATGATCAAGTACGTGATCTCATTGTACCCATTTCCTAAACTGCACCAAAATAGACTAATATAATGTGCCCTAAAAATGCATTATATTTTATAATTCTGTAGTTTACCTGCATAAATAATTATATAAGAGGAGACAAATAATTAACGTTTGTGTCAGTGACGCATGTCGAAATCGTCGCTGGGAGTTTATTTATTACGGTAAAGAAAAAAAGCGACATACTTCCTCTTGTCCAATCCCTTTATGTGACATCTCGACCAATCAGCGACGTCGTTTCAAGAAAGTGACCAATCAATGGTCGCGCTTTAAAGAGGCGGGGCGGATTTTTTCTTCGTCCGCAGTGACCTCTGTCCCTTTAAATCGATTAATTCATTTGCCGACTGATATTGTCTCGCTTTGATAGCGGCATTGATGCGGACTCGGATCACCGCGGCACTCGTTTTCTAAAAATAAAAAAGAAGAATGGCCTTATTAACACCTCTCTTCGCGTTTTTGTATCATTTGCCGCAGGTTTACAAATGGCTACTAAAGCCATACTACATCGCCTCGTTATTTATGTCCATCGCGTTCGTGCTTATCCGCAAAACGCCTGGGATCTGCGAACATCTTTCGACGCAGCGCGAGGATGGCAATTCATGCGATTTTGACTGGGTATGTATGAAGCAGACCTTTGGGCTGTAACACATGATTAATGATAACGGATACAGTTAACCTGCTTCGTAACAAGGGGACTGGGCAGTGGCCAGCAGAATTTGGGGGTCGCTATTTAGCTGACAAGAAAACAAGCCCAAATCATGGTAAAATAGTTTGGAGTACCATGAATAGAAATAATGCATGTGGAAATAATAAACCTGGCAACGTGTCCCACGTGTGGTGCATGTGTATCATTCACTGTTGTGCAGTTTAATATACTTATATTGTGTAAAAATATGGCACACAGTGGGTTCCCAAAACCCTGAACAACACAGGGTAAATCTGGGCACTGTTAAATAAAAGTGAAAGCATATTAAAACTACTGTATAATTTATAATGTATTTATGATATACTTGTATATATATATATATATACACACACACATACAATATTATATATGAACATTGATATCACTTATTTTAGTTTTATATTATTAAGTGTCTTTACTATGCAACATTTAAATTAAATTGTTAAATTGTTTATTCATTTTTTTCAGAGAGAGGTGGAGATACTGATGTTTTTAAGTGCTATAGTCATGATGAAGAACAGAAGAGCAAGTAAGACACTTTCCCATCTTTGTACAGTTAATTTTCTGTATAGCATTCTTTATTGCCATTCACACGTCAGCAGATAATCTCTTAACCATCATCATGGTCATTATGCAGAGGTTGAATGTGAAGGTTTTGTTTATACTCTAAACATTTGGGCACCTGTGAGTCTTTGTGCTCTCGGTGACAGTTGTCGTTGTGTTTGTTGTTAAATCAGTTTTCTTTGTCATTCAGTGTTTCTGTTACTCTCTTTCCCCCTCCTCCAACTTTGCTGTTCAACTCGACCCCTTTGAGTATGGATTTTCATATCACAAAGCAGTGTAATATTAAAATATGTTGGTTTTGTGTAATTTTTGCTCCCCAGTTACCATCGAGCAGCATGTGGGCAACATCATTCTCTTTTGTAAAGTGGCCAACGTGATTCTGTTCTTCAGACTGGACATACGTTTGGGGCTTCTCTACTTGACTTTGTGTATTGGTCAGTATTTTTTTTAATATATCTCACAAGATTGCAACACAGTCTCAATTGGAAACATGTAACTGGAGTCCCCCCCCCCCTAAAAAATATTATTATATTACGCAATTATAGTACAAGTTTACTATTGTTAAAGGAAAAAAAAAAAAAAAAAAAAAAAAAAAAAAAATATATATATATATATATATACACACGCGCGCGCGCACACACACACACACACACACACACACATACACACATACATATATATAGATTACATGACAAAAATTGTAGTCAGTAACGTATTACATATTTTTAGGTAATATAATCAGATTACTTTTGGATTACTTTTAGATTACTTTTGATTTAACTCGTTTATTACATTGATTTAAATAGCATTATCTTGTACTATAATGATGTAAAAAAATGCAAAGAGTAAGAAAACTTGAAGTGCATTAAACATTATATTACGTCAGGGTTTCCCAAACAGGGTTCGTAAAGGAACTGCAGGGGGTTGTGAGTTTAATGAAAAGCTGACAATTAATTAAATCATTAAAAATTACAATGAAAATAAATCATTTTAAAACAAACTCCGTTTTGAGGAAAGTCTCTTCACTTGGCGGCCATATTTGCAACGCCTCCGAGCAGCTCATACAAGACCTATCTTAATGAATGGGGGAATCCTGAAATCTTGCTGAACTCACAATTAAATTCCATATGTCAAATCAACAACAAAAATATGAAATTAATTGCCCCATGAATGTTGTTTCTTATGCTCAAATAGCGTTTAAAAAGCTTATTTTTATTTTAGGCTAGACCAGGCAATGCGAATGCAGAGTCATAACGTGCTTATACAGCGCATGTGCATTGACTCTAGTCAGGTTTCTATGGGAAATTTGGCTCTTTCATTTAGAAGGTGGGAATATTCCTCCAAAGTGTGCGTTGCAGTTTCTCTCATTCATAAGAATAGGAGAGAACCGTCTTTGCATTTCTATAGTTTTTGTTTTAAATAAAACACTTACTAAAACAGATGAAATATTTTTATTTCCCTGCATGCAATTATCATTAATCCACATCAAAGAAACCGTGAGCATGCAAATGTGTTACTTAATTATTGAAATATTTATTTTAAAATCTCAGGGGTACTTAAAGCAAATATATTTGGTGAATAAGGTTTAGATGACAAAAAGTTTTGTAACGCCCGCATTACATGTGACTAAGAAATAACGTGAATATGTGCATTTTAATTAGTTATAATTAATAATACGTTGTTAAAAAACCTAATTCAAATAAAAATGAATGTATTCATCAGTAGTTGATGCAATATTGAAACCCTTCTTAACCCTGAAGTAATTTTTGTAAATCCAGTGTTCAAATGCAGTTGCCACCTGAATAATGACTGATCTTTGTTTGAATGTCCATAAAACTGGACTGTATACACATATACAATATGTATATAATCGTTAGGCTATTTTAGAAAGGAAAATTTAAAAATATGAAAAAGAAATTAGGGAGAATCAATGAATGATGAATAATTTATTGCTATTGTGTGAATAATATGTAATCATATAATCCATAAAAAAGTACTTACTCTAATTACAGGTACTTAATTTTTGGAATCTGATTACGTAATCCAGATTACATGTAATCAGTTACTACCCAGCTCTCTCTCTCTCTCTCTCTCTCTCTCTCTCTCTCTATATATATATATATGTATGTATGTGTGTGTATATATCTCTGAAATGAAATATGAAAAACTAAAACTTGAATTTGATTAAAATGAGAACAAAACATATATCAGTAAAATTAAATTAAAAAGAATAGGAAAAAAAACTATGATAGCATATCATTTATACTAAAATACCACTGATGTATTATGATGGTTAATATTCTCTTGTCATTGATGCAGTTTTCCTGATGACCTGCAAACCTCCGCTCTACATGGGCCCTGAATACATCAAGTACTTCAGTGATAAAACCATTGATGTGAGTATGAGTTCATATTTGCCAGTTTCCTTTAGACACAAGTACTTTAGTCACGCTTCATGAGCTGCTGGTTTTCAAAACACATTTGCACAGAATGGAAAAAGAAGGAAAAGAGCTGAACAATATGAATGAGAACGATTGGGAGATGTATACTAGAGGAGCGTCAGTGATGGGCACATTTATTCTGGGACGTCTCATTGGATACTAATCACTGATTTAAAACATCAAAGGGAACTAGCTTGAGTGAGCTTGGCTTATTAGTAACAGGAATTCAAAGGCCATAAATGCTTATTACCATTGCAGCCCAGTATTCTTTGCAAATAAGCCATTTTCAAATTTCAGCCACATTCATAGTTGAACTTCAACTTCAGCGGCCTGAGGGGAATGTAGACTTCAAATATATGCTTGAAACTCTTCAGTTGATGCTAGTGAGTGTCGATGCTCTCTTTCTTTTGTTTTTAGGATGAGTTGGAGAAGGATAACAGAGTGACCTGGATCGTGGAGTTTTTTGCTAACTGGTCACCAGAGTGTCAGTCTTTCGCCTCTGTCTACGCTGATCTGTCCTTGAAGTAAGAACAATGCTCTTCATTATGGTTTAAATGTTTTTTGGACAAAAAAATTACACTTTTATGCAGAAAAGACACATTCAACTGCTCAAAAGCGACAGTAAAACACTGATAATTTGACAAAATATTTCTATTTCAAATAAACACTCACTCACTCGTCAAAGAATCCTGAAAAAAAACATTTAAAACAGTGTCATGTTATATTTTTCAACTAATAATAATAAAATCATTAAGCAGCACGACTGTTTTCAAAATTGATATTAATACAAAATTTTTCTTGATCAACAAGAAGCGCTCAATCTGAATATTTCAGTGTCAGATTCCTTTCTGTGATGTCAAACCTGTGGTAAACTCTTATATTAATGTCACGTGGCAGATGGAATGGGGTGAAAATACGCTATATGAAATAAATCCTAGTGTAAGAAAAATATTTTTTTACTCATTTTAAATCTAGGTATGACCAAGTTGTTTTTACAAGGTGTCTCTTAAGACTTACACATGCATATTTGTGACCCTGGACCACAAAACCATAAGTCATAAGTCGCTGGGGTATATTTGTAGCAATAGTCAACAATACATTGTATGGGTCAAAATTATCAATTTTTCTTTTGTGCCAAAAATCATTAGGATATTAAGTAAATATCATGTTCCATGAAGATATTTTGTAACTTTTCTTACCGTAAATATATCAAAAATTTATTTTTGATTAGTAATATGCATTGCTAGGGACTTCATTTGGACAACATTAAAAGCGATTTTCTCAATATTTTGATCTTTTGCACCCTCAGAGTCCAGATTTTCAAATAGTTGTATCTCAGCCAAATATTGTCCGATCCTAACAAACCATACATCAATGAAAAGCTTATTTATTCAGATGAATAAATCTCACTTTCAAAAAATTGACCTTTATGACCGGTTTTATGGTCCAGGGTCACATTTATTAAAAGGTGAAGAACCACCATCATGCCTTAATTACCAAACAAAAAAAATCACCGTGAAGCATATTTTATTAGATTATACTGTTTTTAATGTAAATAGACAACGGTTTTATTCAGAGGTGTGTTTACCCTATTTAAAAATGTAGATCACACTTTACAATAAGGTGTCATTTGTTAACGTCAGTTAATGTGTTAACTAACGTTAACAAACAATGTACAATGCATTTATTACACTATTTATTCATCTTTGTTAACGTTAGTTAATGAAAATAGAGTTGTTCATTGTTTATTCATGTTAGTTCAGTGCATTAACTAATGTTAACAAACACAACTTGTGATTTTAATAATGCATTAGTAAAAGCTGAAATTAACATTAACTAAGATTAATAAATGCTGTAGAAGTATTGTTCAATCTTAGTTCATGTTTACTGTTGTTGTTAACTAATGTTAACTAATGAACCTTTTTGTAAAGTGTTACCAAAATGTATCACCTGAATGTATTTAGAATTTGAAATGTCTTTTATAACTTTTTGTTAATTGTATACCTTGTGTAATTTATTCATTAAAATCTTCTGAATAGAAACGATTAACTTCTCTCTTCTCTTACTCAGGTACAACTGCTCAGGGCTGAAATTTGGCAAAGTGGACATTGGTCGTTACAGTGAAGTAGCTAAAAAGTAAGTAGCTCTGCCGTGTCTCACTGCTTCTCTGTGCTAATTTTAACAGCCTTTGACAATGTGCGATGTTTGCTTTTTTCCCCTCAGATACAGGGTCAGCACCTCTCCTCTCTCCAAGCAGCTGCCCTCTCTAGTGCTCTTCCAGGGAGGAAAGGAAGTTATGAGGCGCCCTCAGGTGGACAAAAAGGGACGGGCAGTGTCTTGGTCCTTCACAGAGGTGAGGCTTAATCATCCTTCAGGAGTGGAAAAACTTTGTCAGAAACATCCTTCAAACACTTCAGCTGTCTATGTTCTCTGTACTATACAGATAAATGTGTTTTTCATTTGTTTCTAGGAAAACATCATCCGAGAGTTTAACCTCAATGAGTTGTATCAGTCAAAGAAGCTTGGTAAGACCAAAGGAGAGAAGTTCGAGAGGCCCAGCGAGTCTGTGTTTTCCCCTGTGCCTGAAGAGGAGGAACCGGAGGCCGAGACCATCACCGCGATGGACACAGAGAGCAAGAAGGACAAATAGAAAGTGCATGCTGCTGAAGAGCACTGTGAATCATTATGGGACAGGAGCAGAATGTGTTAATGTTCAGTATGCAGAGAGGAAGAGAGCGTATGAAGTTATAAACAGAATGATTGTGTTATTGTTTCTTTTTGTATAACATATTAAGTGCGAAATCAGTCCAATAATATAGTAAATCCTTATATTAATATGTATTTAAATGTCATAATCATTGATATACTGGACACAGACGTCCAAACAACTGCTATTTGGGACATTGATATTCAATCTGTCAGCTGTTTTAATTTAATCAAGTTGAACAGTTAAAAACATTGGACATCTACCTCTAATATGGTTGATAATTGTGAAATGATCATTAGCAAGGGGTTATTTTGTGTTGCATATGCATCGCATTGGGGAACAAACTTTATATCAGTTGTTTTTCTATTGTATTGTTAATCCTGCCATTCCATTGTCACTCCTAGTATTTTATTTTCTAGTTTTTTTTACTACTTTTCTGAGACGTAGCTTGGTTTGTGTGATGGTACGGACTACTGGACTGAATGCGGTGGTCCAAAAAGAGTGGGTCTTTTATGCTAACACTTCATATTTTGAGCATTTACTAAATCTGCAAGAGCGAGATCTCAAGATAATTTCCTGTAATATTCAGTTACTTTTGACGTTGAGACCCAGTTACACATTTCATTTCAGAGAGAATATACTGCTGTAAAAGTCTTAAATGTTTTGTATATTAAGCTTGTTTTAATTTTCTTTGTGCTGAATGATTAAAGTGTTTAACATTTCTTTTTTTATTTTAAACTGACAGGCACAGAAGAAAGCTTCATGTTTTAACTTTTTTCACCGTTGGAAGCTTTTATTGTCAGTTTGTTCATGTGGAATCTTGTGATCAGTTTCCCCACAAAAAAAATCAATATTGTTTTAGTTGAGTAAACCAGTCTTGATTTTTCACTAATCTTTAATGAGCTGATGTCTGAATGATGACAGTGCTTTGAGCGGCTGTGAACGGAAGGTTTTTTTTGTTTTTTTGCCATTCCAATAAAACACTTTGTTCTTCACATCCTGTTTTGTTCAGCTTGTGCATTTTAAAAATTTGCTCCAAATTTAGACTTTGAATAACCAAGCAGATGTTCGACAAATTGGTCATAAGCTGAAATGTGCACATCTAAATGACTCAAAGTGCTCAATTAGCATTTGAGATTTGCGTTCAAACAGTCAAAGCATTCTCAACGATGACACAGACCGTGTGTAATGGCTACCAAAATATACACAAGTTACAGAAAACAGTTCCTGGTAGACCTTTCAGAACTAACTTCACTAATTCCAGAGTAACCACAGCTTCATCACAAGTTTTTTTTTTTTCAAAAAGATACCTAAACACCAAATTCATATTCAATAAAATATAATTTTATTTTATTTTTTTAATTTAGCTAAAAACTTGCCAAAAAATAAAATTAAAAGCTTAAACTTTGGACCATTTAGACATAAAAACTAAAAGGATGGCAAAAACATAAAATGACTTAAATATTAAGATCAAATCAATATAAGGTTGTATATCTCAGGTAGCACATCTACTAAGATTTTCAGTATTTGTAGGTACACGCAGTTATTTTCCCGTGCAACAACAAGGTAATGAGGTGCCAAAATATGTTTAGACTAATTTTCTGATGTCTACATTCACAAACAGGCTTTCACATATTTGTGGATGGACCAAAAATAAATAAATATTGTTTTGGTGTATAGTTTTTAAAGATTTTTATCTATTAAAACAGGAGCAATGCATAAAGGGGAAATTAAAGTCAAAACCGTAACTGATTTATAAAGAGTTTATTACCAATGCTCAAACACACACACTCACGCATACATATATTCACAACCATGTTCAC
This sequence comes from Acrossocheilus fasciatus, assembly GCA_036784905.1. Classification (NCBI taxonomy): domain Eukaryota; kingdom Metazoa; phylum Chordata; class Actinopteri; order Cypriniformes; family Cyprinidae; genus Acrossocheilus; species Acrossocheilus fasciatus. The sequence continues at coordinate 28,641,957 of CM071938.1, forward strand.
TCACACTGAACTATACAGTACACATTCTTTTTTTCTTTCCCTCCCTCCCCTCAATCTTTCTTTTGATCCAAAATATTCCTATAAGTGTATTCATTGGCTTTGTGTCAGCAAATACATTCTGTCCCCTGATTGGCCAGCTCTGATCTAAATGTTGATCAACACCCCTGACAAGACAGACGATGATTGAAATGAGTCCTGCACAATGTCACAATCTTCTCGAATGCAATAGGTAAGAATTAAATCATTAAAAATAAAAGGCTTTCATTGATTCATAATGACAGCTAACTTCCACTGATTGGTTCAACTGCCGTCCAATCAGAGGACACTGATATGGATCCCCACCGTTCTGTGGCATAGGGAGCTTTAAATCCTACATGGCTGGCTAGTCAAGGCCACCGGTGAGATTTGGCTCTCATATTAATATAACAAAAAAAAATAATTAAAAAAATCAGATCTAAGAGGCAGCCAATCAATGTTTACAGGATAAAATTTTAAATATGACCCACACAGATTGGGCTCCACCATATCTAATGCATTTTTATGCTACGATTAACCCTCTGATTACCTACTGGCTGATCTCTCTCCAGCTAGAGCGGCCATCAGCTCTATATCCCTCTAGTTGATTAGATAAAAGTCCATAGAGAACAAATATCAGCCTTTGTAGAAAAAAAACATTTTGATCTTATCAATAGCCATTTATAAAGTCATATAAAATAACACTTTAAAAATTAAATAAAAACTTGAATTTCCAAGGCCATTGCTCAGAAAACACTACTTGCACTTGAAAAGGCTGCTGTCACTTAAATAATGCATTAGTCCATTTCCTTATCTTTACTACTGTTTTGCTTCCCTGGTGCTGATTGGATACAGACGCAACATTGTCGCATGCCAAACACAGTGGTCTGAAATGGCTACTGAATGCCACAGGTCCCCTTTTGAAAAAAAATCTAATTCCACTCGGTGATAAAAAAAACAACCAAAACTGATAATTTTTTTTCTATACAGAACAATTTACACATTTATGTTGGATAAAAACCTTTTTTTTGTTGTTATGTATTGAAATGTTTTCAAGGCAATCCGGTCCTTTGCCGTCACACTGATTATGCGCTCCAGCTCCTTACTGGCGAGGAGTCCTGAAGTCCCACTATGTCACGGTTTGAATGACCCCCCTGCTCCTCCTCCTCCTCCTCTTCTTCTTCCTCTATGTCATATCTAACCAAAACCTGCAGGTTAGCATTATTTCCTTTTCAAAAAAATAACAGCAGAGGTCAGAAGTTTTCAGATCTTTCTTGTAGGCACCAATAAATGTCTGCCACACAGGATTTTCTCTGCTGTGTCTGAAGAAAATGAGTCCAGGGCTCCATTCTTGACAACACGGGTCATAACAGCGCGTCTCTCACACTGATATCTCGTAAGTGGTCCCTCCAACACCCGTCACCTTCTTCACCCCGCCTCCAGGCTTGTGGGCGGGGCTCTGAGAAGAGCCAGCACTGGAATACGCCTGACCTGGGCGAGTAGACACGCTAACAGGATGAGAGGGGGTAGAAGGTGGTTTCGGCTGCCCGTTTGTCCGACTATACGACTTCATCTGAATCTCGTCCCTAAACCAGAGAAACAGATGTTAGAGAAAGATAACAGATTAGAATGCAATTTTATAGTACTTACACTACTGTTCAAAATTTTTTTGTTTTTTTTTATCATTAAACTGATGGCAATAAAAGACATCCATAATTATTATATTTTAATTTATAATGATTTATATTTTAAATAAAAGCTCTGAAAAAAAACACATTGTTTCCTCAAAAATATTAACCAGTTAATAAAAGAAACATTAATAAAAGAAATGTTTCTTGAGCAGCAAATCAGAATGACTTCTGAAGGACCACATGGCACTGATGACTAGGGCTGGGTATCGAGTTCGACCGAACTGCCTCGATACCACAGAGTATCGAAAAACGTCTCGTCGTTCGGTACCAAATTTCGATACCTAAGGGGTTAATCTCATCAACGTCAGCACTAGGTGTGTTCGACTAAAGCGGCGCAGCGCAGATCGATCAGTGTTTGACTTCCGCGAGAGCGACTCGAAAGCGTACGGAGCAGTCTGCTCTCTATCGCGCGGTTTCCTTTACTACACACAGACTGAAGCGCGCGTGACACTCGCGGTGATTTCAGCGTCTGCCGTCTCACTAAACGAGGACAAACACATGAACAACATCTCCAGAACTGCTCTGAGAGTCACTTCATTAGCATTTTACCGTTTAATTTGAGTAAAACTAGTTTCATATATCATACACACAGAACTGTAAAGGTATTCACGGTCACCCGTCAAAATAAAAGTTCGGTTTAACTTAGAAGACACTGCGGCAGAAATACATTACTATTGTTCAGCAGAATGTACATACTGCTACTACTAGGCTGCTATTAAAACTCAATTTTTTTAAAGTAATGATCACACAACATTTCTTCCATGTTTTAATTTTAACCCCCTTTGTTCGCCAAAATAAATAAACTTTGATTTTCAAGAATTTAAATTAATGTTTTATGCCTTCATTTGAAAACCAGAACACAGAATTTCTGGAGGAAAAAATAACACATTTCAGAAGGCTATTTTTAAGAATAAATTTGAATAAACAAAGTTTGTATGCATTCAAATAATTAGACATACTACACCAGAATTTAATAACAACAAAACAAGAAAGAAAATAAAACGCCCACTTATGAAAGTGGATAAAAGATTTAAATTTCTTGAAGTCTTTAACAATCTAGAATAAATGAATAGAAATGATGATTCTGTCTGAGCTATGCGTTTTAAAACAAACACGCACTAGTGTAAATGTAGCCTAACAGATGTGTAAACTGAAAACTATTTGAACTTTATTAAAATTATTTGCACTGATTTGTGGTGTTGGATATTTTGTTCCTTTGTGCAGTGGCTCAGGAGAAGAGGCTTTGAGTCTGTATAAATGTCATCAAGCTGAAAAAATAAAACCAAAGTTTTTTTGAAATAATGTAATCTTGTTAAAACTGATTTCATAAAATTGGTATCGAAAAAAAGTATTGTTCAGGAATCGGTAATGAAAATTTTTAAACGATACCCAGCCCTACTGATGACTGCTGAAAATTCAGCTTAGCATCACAAGAATAAGTTACATTTTAAAAGGTATTAAAACAGAAAACAGTTCTAATACTATTTCATAATATTACTGCATTTGAGTAAATTTGGTGAGCATGAGACACATTAAAATATGCTAGAGCTCAAAAGTTTATTTATTTATTTTTTTAAAGAGTAAAAGTATGATGATTCTGTAGCATGCATTCAAACCGAACAAAAGCCTGTATTATGAAAAATTAATAGGGTCAACATTAAAGCGGTGTGAAATGTGCAATTTTGTGTAGTCATGAATGTTTCACTCCCACAGTTAAATAAATAAACAAATAAAACATCATAAAATGTAACCAAAAAATAAAGTCACAACACACAAGAATTATGATAACTGACGATAATATATATATATATAACAAGATGCATAATTGTCAAATTCACTTCCTGTGATAGGATACAGATGTCAGTTAAAAAGCCTCCCAGAGCAGATGTCAGTTCAGAAAACAGTGTAAAATGGCAATAGAAAAAAACAACAAAAAAACAACAACAGTGTAGCCAAAAAGGCACATTCAGCCTTGCCTGACAGTAAATTTCAATTTCTCTGCCACACTATTTGGAAAGGAAACATTCTCTTAAGCACTGAAGCATTGCAGGTTTATTCTAACCATCAGCTCTGCTGTCAGCATGCCACTGAAACGACCGTTAATGATGAGGGATCGTTCAGGGCCCTTGGTGTTTCCAAATAATGCATACATGTCAACTTAAAATATAAAGCTCTTATGACAGAATGTTTCATTTTATTCTCTCCCTCATTCTAAGCAACATTTCCTGTAAAGAAGATTTCTTCTCCGCTGCTTAGTGAAGGCCAGGTTGATTTTGTTGCTTTTAAAAAGCTGACTAATAACTCGAAGCAAAGCAGTCATTCCAGACTCCTAAATGAGCACAGTGATTAAGTTTTCTGTGTCTCATATCCATCCATTTCGTCATTTTGCCAGTGATTAAAATGGATCCGTTTATTGTATTGTAGAATAAACAATATCCAGTTTATCTACCTAGGTCGCCATGGTAACAACTTAAGCAGCAGCATGATGTCAGGAGATTTTAATTCATGATTCATGATATGGCACTGACACAACTAAGGAACATGAGACAGAGGCATTACTAATTTTATGCATTCATGCAGAAGTCTGACCCTGTCCTCAAATATGAGAAAAACTACCTGAAATCTGAACTGATTATTCAGATTGAATAAATGAAATAATATTTATTATATTTGTTTTTAATTTTTTTTTATTATTATTATCATCATTTATTTTGTTATGCTTGTATGACCAAAGCCTTTGATTTCTTTAAAAACAATAATGGTTGAATGGACATTTAAAGTTAAAAATGGTTAGTGTTTTAAATTAGTACTTTAATTTTTTTTATTTTGATTGTGTTTTTTTTTTAATGTTTTGCCAGTGTTGTCATTTTTTAAATAAATATATTAAATAATAATAATAATAATAATAATAATAATAAATAACAATATTAATGAGATTTAAAATCTACATAAAAGACTAGACATTTTAAATGAAATGGTTGTGAATGTATTCAATTAAATTTCATTAGTAATAATAAATAAAAAAAAATTATATATACGGTATATTTATATAATTCTAATAATAATAATGCTGCATTTAAATATATTTATATATGTATTGTATTTAATATGTCCCTTAACTAGTCGGTGCCGATAGCCTTGTGGGCAGAACACCGACATACAGCGTCGCTGCGCTGCAGGCGTCCCGAATTCGAATCTCGACTTGAGGACCTTTCCCGATCTCACCCCCTCTCTCTCTCCCACTTCGCTTCCTGACAATTCTGATCTGTTCTGTCATAAAGGCAAAAATGCCCCCCCAAAAAATATATCTTTAAAAAAAGTCCCTTGACTATTTAATTAATTTATTAATGATAATTGAATTTTATGCTGTTTTAATACTTTGACAATTATGATTTACTAACATTCAACACAAGCAGCAGAAAGCAACAGATTATCACCGATGAAAGCATAAAATTACTGGCGAGTCGCCTCAACAGAATGAGTTTAGACTGATGGGAAAACGCAGAAGGAAGAAAGAAGTGAAAGAGATACACTCACAGGAGTCTGGGAGGAGGAGGAGGAAGAGTAGGAGGAAGGAGGCAGCAGGCTGCGCAGAGCGTCGTAAGGTTGAGGGGGAGGTACTCACTTTGGCGCCTGTATGCCCCCTCCCCCGACCGAGGCCGAGGCTTTGCGGACCAGGCGGTACTGCATCTCAGCAGCGGCAGCGCTAGAGTAAGACAGAGACTTCCCCAGCGGCGGGGGGTGTGGTGAACGTGGAGGGTGAGTGGTGGGCGGCAGGGGCGTGTCAGTGGAGCGTGTGCGGTACGGATATGAGGGCTGAGGCGGGCCCGAGTCAGAGAGCAGAGGGGGTCGAGAGAAGCGGGGCGGCCGATGGTGATGGTGATGATGGTGGTGGTGGTGGTGGTGATGCTGAGAGTCGTGCAGCAGGCGTTCCCGCTCGCGTTCAGGTGGAGGGGGCTGGGAGGAGGTGGAGCCACGTAGATAGCCGGCGTGCTGCGGGGAGGCGAGGAGGGCGGCGCTGGAGGCAGACGGCTGGTGGAGCTCCGCCTCCCGCTGCTGGGCGATCTGTGCCGAAAGGAAAGGCGAACTGTATCCCACTACAGGCGCGCGCGGTCGGCCTGGTGACATCTCAGGCGCTGCCGACTCAAAATCTGGGCTCTCGGACGGCGTGAGCAGACTATCGTACGACAGACTGCCGTTCCGAGGAGCTGGCGGTGGCGTCTGATTGGCTAAGCTCTTGTAGCTGGTGGAGGTGGTGGCTTCAGACGGCGGGGCATTGTGGGAAGAGCGAACACTGGAGGACCGTGAGGCCCCTCCAGCGAGAACTGTGGGATCAGAGAAGGAGGGATACGAACGCCCTCCTAGGGAGTATCCGGTGATCCCTGAGCCTGGAGGTCCTCCAGGACCCCCAGCTGTTCGCTCTGGCCCGCTTCGCTCCGCTCCTCCACCTCCCTCGCGCCCATCCAGACTGGGCTCAGAGCGATAGCCTGGCTGCTGACTGGACTGGAGGAGAGAGGAAGAGGACTCTTTAAGACTGTCCCCGCGACTCATCTACAGAGAGAGCGAGAGAGAGAGAGAGAGACAGCAAGCAGAAGAGTTTATAAAGTTTCAAAGGAAATCTGAAAGCTAAATTCAAAGGGATGTCAAGGACAAATCCCTTGGGGTAAGGATCTTGTGGGCCACTGTGGACAGATGATTTAGGAAAGCGCTTTCTATAGCTATAATAAAGAGCCAGCGTTGTGACAGACAGAGAGGCTAAGCTTGGAAAGGCAGGGAACAAACTTGGACACACTAAAGGCAGAGCACTGTGGTTTTTCACAGGAGTTTGAATGAGTGTCATTTTTGCATGTGTTTCAGTATAGCACACCACATCACATGAGCAACGTTAAAAAAACAAAAGACCACAACATCTATCTTTTCTTTCCTTGTGGTCTTTGTTGGCAGGGGATAAAAAGCCTTGGGGCCTCATGTACAAAAAGTAAGCTACAAGCAAGCATGACATTTACCCTGGTTGGCTTCTTAGTCTGGCTTCTAAACTTGTAGATTTGTTTGGAGCCAACTGAGTGACTGTGCATAATTCACCCATTTAACTTGCAGGTACTTTTTTAGTTCACAGAACAAACTATAGCTCTGCTCATGAATACCTAGCGTGTTTTGCTACTAAATGATTTAACATTTTATGTGTGATTTTACGTCCTACCAGACTGATAAAAGTCCTGTGCCTGCGATTTTTACAAGATATCGTGTGATTATATTGTGTGTGTAGTATTGACACAATATTAATATTTCATTTTTTACATAGTTACCAGTGTACTGTGTATTGCTATTAGAAGGGAAACAATCGTTCAATTCAGACTTAAATTCTATTACTTAAATCTAAACCTTGTGTACACACTTCCATAATGGAAACTCAGTAAAGTTTTATTCATGAGGCCTCAGGTCTTTCAGAATCAATCAAAATCACATGACATGGTGTATTTCTCATCTAATATATCTTAATCCAGCATCATAGAGCCAAAGAGAGATTGGTTGTTTGTATTGACACACTGTAGGCTTTATTAACACAACTAGAGATATAATTAAACAAATGGAACAAATTCTTTTTTTTTTTTTTTTTGTATAAGCTGTGGCTTTTTGAGAAAGCAATATGGTCTTTTTGCAAAACAAAATTTCATTTTTCCTTCATTTTCAAGTTATAGATATGAAATAACTACTATGGTGATAAACTAAATAGTGGGAGATTCATAAAACAATGACAATTAAATAGAAACTAAGCTGCAATAACCTGCATTTAAAAATGTATGCATATGGACAGACAGATACTAGAGAAAGGAGCACATAATAACAGCACACAGACACAGAAAAAGTAGTACAGTGTAAACTTACTGATACTGTTCAACTGAAAGCCACTGAGTCAACCAAAATGGAGGGGGAAAAACAATTTAATGGATTGAACAAAATGTTAGAGAAAAAAAAAAAAAAAAAAGACAAATGTATGTGGTATAAAGGAAATAATAATTACAGTCATGCAAAAGAATGTAAATGATGTCAAAGTAAATGTTGTGAATCACCACCATAGATTGTGAATGAACAAAAAGACCTCTTTAAAGACCAGAAAAGTTACCTGGTTGGCATAGGCATGTGTGAGGGCAGTGTGGTTCTTGCCCGGGCTGCTGTATGTGGGCCTGTACTTGAACATGGTGGGGGTGGGCGGGGCTTTATTCAACAGACTACTCTCTGCAAACAAAGAACAGAAAGATCACATATTTGAGTGAATTAAGCTGACACAACAGCACTGTAACATGTAAATCGCAATCTTAATGCCTGTTCACACCAAAGAAAACCACAACTATAAAGTTTTAATAATTGTTCTAAATCTACGAAAACAAAAGTTCACACCACAACTATAACGATAATGACACAAATGTAGGATAACATTTAAAATAAATCAAAATTCACTAGATTTTAATGCACTAGACTCAAGCATTTAAAATGGCACACCAGATAACTGCAGTGCCTGCTCACAATCAACAACATTAATATGCTTTGGTGTAGACGCCAAGATAGTTATCATTACAGTTAAATTTACAGTTATCATTCTTAGCGTGACCAGGCCTTTATACTCAAAATACTCATATTAGATTCCTAAATGGCAATTGCAAGGAAATATATGCAAGGAAGACCAGACCAATCACAAAAGCATGAAAGTATTGTGATGACGTCACTGCTGTTACATATTAAAAGCTTGAATAAACACTATTCAGCTGAAGAAGTCAAATCTTAAATGTAATCAGTAACTTAAAATAATAAAATTTATAAAAAAAAAAAAAAAAAAAAAAAAATGCTCAAATAAGGCAGGAAGGATCAATGAATGTTTGAATGCTACTGTAGTTTGCTCTAACCCTCAGAGTGTCCGGCAGGTCCTCGTGACAGCCCAGGGTATCTGAGCTCTGGTTTAGGTGGAGGTGGAGGCTCGGCGTCAGCAGACTGACTCTCCATCAAACTGCTCTTAGACTGAAAGATTGCAAAAGAGAGGATAAAACACAAGTGGTTCATAAAATGAAGAAAGAGACAAAACAGGTGACTAGGAGAACTAGAATGTATTTTCTGACTCATATACAATGTCCGATAGGAAAAACACTCATTCAAATCATGACTACTCTCACCTCAATGCCAAAGTCACTGAAAAATGGTTATAATATTGATGTTACATTGCCTGAACCGGCAAACTGTGCTTAAGAGCTGCACATTGTTATCCTGGTCAGGTACTGAAATTTGCTAAATCATTTTTTATTCTACATTTTTAGTACTTTGGTTTACCATGCTAGGGTTGTGTGATAAATGTGATGAAACCGGTTGTTTTTAGCTTTTGAGAGAAGCTTCTTGCACCAGATTTCATGTAAAGTGTGTTTTTATTCATATAATACATTAGGAAACTAGATGAGATCAACTAAACCATTCCCCACACTAGTGTCGTCACGGTACCAAAATTTCAGTATTCGGTACCAATACCAGTGAAAATCCACGGTTTTCGGTACCAATTTCGGTACCACATGCCAATTAAAAAACAATTTTTAATAATAAAATCAAACAAAAATAAAATGTACAGAAATCAATGCCATTCTTTATACTTATTTAAATTGTTAAAGTTTTTCCGCAAGTAATAAAAGTATGAAAAACAGTAAACAAGTTTCACCCAAATTTAATTTGTCTTTTAAATGAAATTTAAACATTTTATTTTTTTGGTAAAGAGGAGGGTAAAAGGGGATTTACTATTAAAATTTGGAAGAAATAGTGTGATTATTTCTTTAAAAATAAATATTTATTAATTGTTTTCAACAGTAGTACTAGTATCACATACATTCTACTAAATAATAGTAATATATTTCTGGCACAATGTCTTTAAGAAAAACTTTTATTTTGACGGGTTGCCGTGAATACCTTTAAATTTCTGTGTGTAGCTATATGATATGAAGCTGGTTTTACTCAAATGAAATGGCATAAAACATTAATTTCATTTATCTTTAAATTCTTGAAAATCAAAGTTTATTTTGGCAAACAAAGGGGGGTTACTATTAAAATTAAAACATGGAAGAAATGTTGTGATCATTACTTTAAAAAAATTGAGTTTTAATAATTTTAATAGCAGCCTAGTAGTAGCAGTATGTACATTCTGCTGAACAATAGTAATGTATTTCTGCCGCAGTGTCTTCTAAGTTAAACCAAACTTTTATTTTGACAGGTTGCCGTGAATAACTTTACAGTTCTGTGTGTATGATATATGAAACTAGTTTTACTCAAATGAAATGGTAAAATGCTTGTGAAGTGACTCTCAGAGCAGTTCTGGAGATGTTGTTTATGTATTTATGTCTTCATTGAGACAGCAGATGCTGAAATCACTGCGAGCGTCACACGCGCTTCAGTGTATGTAAAACGCGCGTGTCTGCCATTCATTCATTCACACAAAGACTGGCAGAACATGCGGGATTCATATCGGAATCGACTTTTGCGGCTTAATATTTACAGATACTAGTCCGTATCGCGATTTGACTTAAGTGCAATGGCCTACTTTTGATTAATTCATCCAGACTTTGATAAATTCCGTGCCAAACTGTAACGTCCATTTTTACTCGATTCCGAGATTCCATCCGTGTTTTCTGCATCGCGGAAATCATAGGGCCGTACGCGTCAAGAACCGGGTTGACCGGGTACTCTGTACCACCGGTACTTAAAAAAACCTGGTACCGTGACATTTTCATTTGTTTAGTACCGACTTGGTACCGAAGTACCAGGTCTTTTGACAACACTACCCCACACCATCTCTTCATTGGCGATTTGTGATGAATTCTTTATTAGCCTTAATTAATAATCATGACTATGATTTGAGCAAAGCAACTGTGATTATCAGATGAATCTTTAACGTGGAAGCCCTATACCAGTGTTTCTCAACCCTGGTCCTGGGCACCCCCAAACACTGCACATTTTGTATGAAAATGCAAAGTGTCCCTTATCTGACACACCCATTTCTGGTCCTGGAGTTTCTTCTAACAAGCTAATGAGTTGAATCAGGTGTGTTTGATTAGGGAGACACACAAAATGTGCAGTGTTGGTGGGCGCCCAGGACCAGGATTGAGAAACACTGCCCTATACCATGCAACCCTATTTGGTACAACAGGTTGCTGGGTGTGACAACATGAACACACTTTAGGCTCTTTCTCAGGCTTTGGACCATCTGACGTGCCAACTTTCCATGAGTAACTGGTTACAGCAGACACACCTTTGTTATAATTTGAACTAGGGCAATGGTATCACGGCAGAGGACGCCAAAAGATTCAGCAACCTTATCAGAGGGATAAGACCGGGACTTCTGAAGATAATGGAGGAAAATCGAATGAACATTTCCAATAATCAGTTCCTTCCTTCCATTTCTGCACATTTATCAAGCAGCATTCTCTGCCACACTGTACCTCCTTCTCACTATCAGTGCTTATTACTCGGCAAGCTACAAGCGGAGCCTTTCACTTTAGAAACCATTAATGCAGAAATCCATGTATTGCCAAAAAGCATGACCACTTTTCTCATAACTCCAGGTTGCAATGTTGAAAAATGTCAAAAACATGTAATGAAGTGCTCCAAACTGATTGAAAGTTCATGTATTCTTAAAGAACAAATCATTTCAAAGCACAACCTTTCATTATGGAATAAGAAAAGTATTTTTGACAGTTTAAAAGCCAGTCTACGTTTCATCCATATTAATGCAAGCCTGTCTGTGTCAGCCATCCTCAATCAGATGGTAAATGGCACAAACAGATATATTTTGAGCTTCGTCTGCCAGAAAGGGGAATTGGAGCCAGTTGCTTGCAAAATAGTCTAACGCACTCTGTGACCTAGGGATTTTGGCTCTGACAGGAACATCTGCACCTCAGTGGCAGAGGTAACGCTCATGGCCTCATTCAAACAAACATTATAAATCATGAATTTCCATGGCCTATCTAGTTATCAGATAAGGGTTTTTATAAATCATTCAAATTCAGACTGACTTCATAATGACTCATTAGAACAATTTGTGAATCACTGAACAATTTATTAGAAAGAACAGACTCTAAGGAACAACTTGCACACAAAAAAAAACAAGAGTAATATCTATAATTTCATTCATTTTCTTGGCTTTCTCTGGCCTGGAAAATTAAAAAAAAAAAAAAAAAAAAAACAACACGTATATTTCATAACAGCTGAGAGGCTGTTCTTCCAAAAGGAGAAGGAAGGAGAGAAGCAGAGAAGCCTTGAGAGCACTGAAGAAAATAAGTAAAAAGGCTTTATGTCCTTACCCGGTGAAGGTCTCCTTGGATTCCGTTGTCGAGCACCTTGGCTGCCAGCTGAGCCTCAGTAAGCTGCGGTCGGAGGAAAGGAGGCTGAACAGACACAGTCTGAGCCTTCCTCTTTCTACCCAGATACCTGAGAGATCCGAATACAACACGGTGTTAAAACCTCAATAAGCAAATACAATAATTACGTCAAAGTTATGAATGCAGGGGAAAACATACCTGGGTGCCTGTGAGCTGCACAGAACATGCGAGATGTTTCTCAAGCAGCCGTTTGTGAAGGGGTTCACGCCTCCCCTGAACTTCCCCGTTACCTACAAACACAGAGTTGACTGTTAAACAATAACCTCAGTAGTTACTTTATTAGTGATTTGTCATAAAACATTTAAAAATAATAAAAAAAGAGATAGAATGAGGCAGTAAAGAAGAATAGTGAGATAAGATACAAAAGCGTGCTCATGTGGTCAACACAAAGAGGAGGAGAGATGGGCAGAAACTGGGGGAAGAGGATTAAAATGAGATTACAATCTAAAGGAGGGCTGAGAGAAGGTCATATTTTGTAGGATTATAAAACTACTTAATAGGGATTTTAATCCCAGTTCACCACCACCACCACCAACATGGTTATTGACAGGAAAACAAACACGACAACAGAAGATTATGATTGCACATGTCACAACCTGCTCATTGGTGGTCCTGCCTCTTGCCACCAGAACGACATGGAAACCAGTGAGACCTGCCACTGGGATGAAGAAAAGCCCAGCGACACACATGACAGCCATACTGATAAAGGGTCAAGGAGGAAACGGTAAATCATAATACAAATCAGCTCTCAAGTTTAGCTCTCATTCAAAGTCTGAATTTTGGTCAAAGGTTTTGGTGTGAGCACACATAAAATGAAACAACTGTTTGAGGATACGTGACAGCCGAATGCACTCTGTCCAGCTGCTGGGTGTGGTAGAGAATGAAAAGCAGGCCGAAGCCAAACACCCCCATTATGTGAGCCGTCAAAGAGAGCAGGAACAGGAAGAAGTAACGGTAATTCCTCCGGCCGATACAGTTGTTGACCCACGGACAGTGATGATCAAAATCCTGCAAGGAGAAAAGAGGCAAGTTGCATATGTGTGTGTGTGTGTCATAATTATGAAAGAGAGAGAGAAAAGCTTAAGGCTGTCCAAAGCAAGCACACTTCTCTACTTAACACGAATCGATCAGTCTAGTCTCCAAAGCATTAGTCAGAGCAAGACTGGACAGACTGATTAATGACAAAGATTTACCAAAAAATAAACAAGAACGGCAAATGTTATGGAATTTCTATGTATTGTAATGCAATTTGTTTTGTCACAGTTGAACAATGACTGGAATAAGGTGCGTGCGTGCGTGTTTTTACCTCCACACAGTTGTCGCACACAGAGCAGTGAGAGCAACGAGGGGGTCTGTAGAAACGGCAGGTGGAGCACCACTTCATCCGCACTTGAATGCCTCGAATCTCCACAGTCTTGTAAAGAGGAGCTCGGAAATCATCCTCTTTATCCTCATCTTCCTCAGCTACAACACACACACAGTGTTTAAAACGCCTTCCTCAGTGGATCAAATTACAGATGCATTTTATTAAACTCCAGCTTAATTCAACATGGGATCCAAACCCTGTTTACTTTGACCGTTGTGCTCTTTATCATCTTGTGAACAATTCATTAGTGCATGTTACTCCAAATTAATAAAAACTACTGCCACACAGACAAAAAAAATAACTAATAGCCAATTAATATACAGCAGTTTTTAGATGTTTTGTTGAATATTACATTTCACTTAGAAACATCAGGGAATTGAAATGGACTGGGAATTCATTTTAATGTTGACTTTAAGACAGTTATGTTAGTATATACTACTGTAGTACTGATTAATATTTAAAATTAGGTTTTATTTTTGTGTTTTATTTTTTGTAGTTTGAGTACTTCAACTTCTTTTAGTTAGTTTGCAAGGCAAAATTTCTAATCTTTGTTTAGGTTATTTATTTTAAAAAGTTCTTCATTTAATATACATTATATCATATTTCTATTCAAAATACTTAGAAGTCATTTTTGTTAGTTTTAACAAAAACACTGCTTTAAGGTTGATTCAGCTGATATTTAGTACATCAAGGTCAGTTAAATGGAAAAAAAAAAAAAGAAGATATTCATTGACCGAAATACAGTCTGAAAAAAAATATGAAGTGGTTTATATATAAAGTGGTTTGTTTTTCCAATAAGACAGCCACACATTCTACTGCAGCTGTATACTCACACATGCAGACAAATCATATCGCAGATTGTTTCACTACCTCTAGGGAAGATGCCAGGATCCATGAAGGTGGCCATACAGAAGTTGGCCAAAACAAACAGAAACATAATGCCATTGTATATTGGCACAGCGACGGAAAACTGCTCTGAAAGCCAAGGGCACCTGTGGGAAAAAGAGGCATGAATGAGACACAGAATGAGACTGAAATCACACACTTCATGTGTGCTTTTATACACCTTTGTCAAGTCTGCTTAACCGTCCTAATTTAGGAAAAGAGCTGGTTGTCAAGGGAACACACTGACTGATTATGCTTTAGCCACATTCTTACTAGAAGCAATATAGAAACACAGATAACCACAAAACATCCAATGTGTGAGAACAAAAACAGGCAGGAGAGAATTAAAGAGAAAATAAGAGAGAGGGAAGTGGCACTTTAATGACAGATGCTGTCCTATTTTCATTGCCTTTCAGTGTTTAATCTGAGGGGTTGGTGAAAAGAAAGGGATCAGAGGGGGCAAACGACAAGAATGAACAGACGTGACACAGCATCTGACTTAAGCCCCCCAGATTTCCTCTTGTGTGCCAACTGGAAGGGCGTTTTTTTTTGTGGCATGATGACTATTTCATGTTCCTGTTATATTTACAGGTCACGACTTGTAGAATATAGGGCACAAGAAGTCAACAGGAAGCTAATGTGATTTCTCAATTTCATCAAAAGGAAACTGTGCTGACTGTACTTTAAACGCTGATGTTCCGTAAACACAGACCTCAGTTCATGAGTGCACAAGCCATTCAACGTATCATTAAGGAACTTATTAAGACCTTTTGTTTATGTAAACATGCATTTACATAAACATCAACATGTCCATTTCAGTGTCAATATGTCAATCTATTAACGTTGCAGGGGACTTTGGTAAGGGTGCTGTAAAAAACAAAGTCCGGTGTACTCTAAACTAAGTAACATTGGCAGGAAGGTGACTCCTAAGACCAGAAATCCTTTATTGATTTACATCAGTGTTACGGTGTCAAAATGTATAAATCCTCAATATACAGTGCAAAAATCTTGTATATTACTTCATATAAGAAATAAAGGACACAGAGACTAGTTTACATTAGATCAGAATTGTTGAAAGTTGTGAGTCTTTTGTAAATCAAGCTAAATCTATAGAAGATTGATCTTGTCATTTAATATAGATTAAGCAAAGAAGCCTTTTAACACAGTAGAGGCAAGATAAATTCTGATATTCTAAGCTATGTGAAAAATCTTTCTGATATTTAAGATACAGCCTGCTGTATTGAACATTAACTTATGAACCGAGGATATTATTAGAAGCGTATTGCTTAGATGTATGCTGTCAAATATTTTCAACACAAAGACTATTCCAGTTATTTTAACACTGAAACTAATAACATTCTCAGATGTTACTCATTTAAATGATAAAAAGACAAAAAAAATGACAGCACTGAAATGACGCTAACTGTACTGTCCTACCTTGCAACTGCTGCCATACAAGCTATTTTGCAACATAAAATAATGGACTCCTATGTGCTTGGATAGTTTTATACAGGTTTTTATAGAAATTAATGTGTAGATATATTTTTGTCGGTTACAGCGGTGATATAAGATACACGCATGTATGTGTACATACACACATATTATAGGGATGCACCGAATATTCGGCCGAAAATGGCCCAAAAGTGCATATTCGGTTTTCGGCCGAAAGACTCATCACCGAAACAATACAGCCGAAATGTTGTGATGACGCAAACAGAAACCGTGACCTGCACGTGCTTGTCTGAAGCAACATGTCTGCGGTGTGGACGGATGTTTTCAAATGCGGCATTTAATACACAGAGCCGTAGTTCACTGACAAGCTACGCAATATCACGTTCAATATCGCAGGCGATTCATCTGCGATTCTGAGCGCGAATTGCATACCTTGTCAGTGAACTACAGCTCTGTGTATTAAATGCCACTCCATTTGAAAACAGGTGACGGAGAGTTAGTGCTAATCACGGAACGGCTTTACTGAGGAGATGCGCATGTTTAATCGCATGCAAAATATCGTGCAGCCCTACCTGAAACCCAAACATTCCGATAGCTACGCTGAATATGAGAGGAACGCGGCACAGAAAAGGAAAACGCCTCCGAGCACGCCCACTCCGTCTGTGGCGGACGTTTTTGAAAAGGCAAGGAAGTTTCCCAGTGATGGTGTCAAGGCAAAGGGCATAAACACACAAAAGTTAACATATGGGCTATGGCAGTCTTTGTTTTGATACACTTATGTTGAAGGCCTACAGAGAAAATATTATTGTATCTTTAAGCAGTTGCACTTGTTCTGAATGCACTCTCTTGTAGTAGTCCTACAGAGAAAAATTTAAAATGCACTTGACCTAAATGCACTTTGTTTTTATGAGAGAACATTTAATTTTACAACCTTTCAGCAGGCCTGTACATTATTATTTAATGTACACATGAGTGGGGTCAAGTTAAACATTTTAGTTTGAATTTTATTTTATATTGTGCATTGTGCTAAATAAATATTTGCATAATTTGTAATTGAGTTATTCTTTGAAACTTTAATATTAATTTATGCAATTGCAATGCCTTGATTTTAGTAAAGTTAATACACAGTCATAGCCATAAATACAATGGTACTAATAATTGGCATAATTTCTTTCGGTGCATCGGTTTTCGGCCTTGGTTTCCTCTTTTTCGGTTTCGGCCGAGAATTTTCATTTCGGTGCATCCCTAATATATATATAGTTTGTAAAATGGTGCATATGCATATATACGCATTTATCCAAAGCGACTTACAAATGAGGACAACAGAAGCAATCAAATACAACAAAGAATATCGTTTACTTGTAGCACGTCAATTCTGAATGTTATGCAAGACTCTCTCTCTCTGTATGTTTCTTTGCGTGTGCGACGGCGAGTCGTGCGCCTTCACGGTACGTCAAGTACAGGTACGCTGCGCATACATTCAGATGAAGTGAAAAATAGCACCGATCGCTTGACGGAGAGTGAAACTCTGAAGCGCTCAGTGTTCGCGAGTGAAAATACATCTGTGCTAAACTTATATACTTAGCCCAGAGTGACGATTTAGTTGCATATGCGAGTGATTTACTCGCAATGTAGAGGGGTGGTAGTAAAAGGATATTTAAAAAAGGACATTTTTAGTAATATTTTGTGTTTAAATAAGTCACAAGAAGAGAATGTTGTTACCCCTCATTCGCCTATGAATATGCTGAACATCAGTAAGAACGTTACAAAGTTTTACTTCATTTAAGTATTAATTTAGGTTACAGATATATTTGTACAGTAACACGTATGCAAACTCACAATACAAAGCTTGGTCACACTTTATATTAGGTGGCCTTAACTATGTACTTAAATCAAAATTAAGTACAATGTACTTATTGTGTTCATATTGTATTGCAAAACGCTATTGCTTCTATTGAGGTGTGATTCGGGTAAGGTTAGGGACAGGTCTGGTGGTTTGAGTAGGTTTAAGCGTGGGTTAAGGTCTAAGGTATGGGTCAACAGTGTAATTATAAATGTAATTACAGAAATTAATTACAGATGTAATTACATATAGGTATTTTTAAAAATATAAGTACAATGTAAAAACATGTACACACAATAAGTGCATTGTACCAAATGATTAATTTAAATGCAAGTACAGAGTAGTTAAGGCCACCTAATGTAAAGTGGGACCCAAAGCTTTTATAAAATAATGTCAATAGTTTACTGTTTGCACAAACAGTATAATCTACAGGGACAGCTTGATGTTTACACTCATATGCAATAAAGATAGCATTCAAATGTTATAACAATTTTTTCCATTGTAGTTTTCACCTAGCTTGTGCGCGCAGCTGTCACACTCACAATCAAGTGAACACACACTGCTGTGTTGTAGAGAATAAGACTTAATCTTAATGAACCATGCCAACAAAAATCAGTTCCAAGGAGAATGATTTGGTGCTTCTGAATGAGTTCTAGGCAAAAACCTGCCATTACTCACTTCACAGCGCAGCAATACATTTTTGATCACTGTTATTTACCAGTACATGTTGACTCATCCATCATAAATGATTGCAGCAATCAGTGCTACTAAACGTGTTTGTGTACTCACGTGAAGCAGAAGAAGAGGGTGGTTGCCCCGACCAAGAAGGCTGTTGCCGCAGAGACTGGCACGTAGCGACTAGGCCGGAGAGGTCTGGATGGAACAGTGGGGTGGGGTGGGGAAGTGGGTCCAGACACGCCCCCACTCATGCTGCCGCTCGGCATCACCCAGGGGGCAGGATGGCAGCGTGCCCCGGAAAATGATCCGTTTGTGAGTGTGTTTGTGTTGTCAAGACAGCACAAACGCAAGGAAAGACTATGGGAGAAGTCCTTGTCCTTTCAGCATTATACAAAAAGGCCACAAGATGAGCATTGTTGCAAAAACACAAAAACTAATTCTCAAAGTTGAAAATGATTAAAAGGGAACAGTAGTAAACTGAAGAAATTTGAGATTTGAACAAATTAAAATTAATATAAATTATTAAAGCATTTAACAATATAACAAAAATTGCACAAAACCTTTAAAGTCTAAATATTTTTGGGTGATTTAAAAATTATATTGAAAAAAAAAAAAAAAAAAAAGGCTTAGGATAAAGTTTAAAAAGTGCCACAAAACAGAGCTTGAATATGGGAATTAAAAATTGTGTTCATCCAGTTCTTCAGTGATGCCTTAAAAATGCTTTTTAAACGTTTGGTGTTACTGTATAAAATAAGAGGTTACTGTATAAAATAAGAGGTAGTGGAGAGCAATGGGATTGAATTTGCTTTTTTTTTTTTTCCTTGAATGACGACAAATATTTAAAAAAATATATTTGAGTTTGATGTTTTGATAAGCAGCACTGTAGTCAGTGAATGTCCTCGAGTTTTTCAGCTGTGAACTGGGAGTTGAAAAGAAAAAGACCAAAACAGATATTAAAAAAAAAAAAAATTAAACAGCAAAAGACAAAAAGAGGGACAGGAGGATTTTTCTCAGTTTTGGTGTAGTTCAGTTGAAGGGAGCAATGACAACGAAGGAATCAACCGTTAACAATTTCCCCCCACCATCCACACTCAGAAAATATAAAAATGTCTTTCCTTCATTTCAACCAACAAGTGCGTTACACTGCACCTTTAAAAATGGAACCTCATGTGTCTCTCTCCCGAGTCGAAGCATTGCTGATCCACAGGTTCGTTTCGAAGAACAGGCCAGTATCTTCCCAAGTAAACAGGCTTACACCTGCATGGCTGATTAGATCAAATTCTCGCTTTTGAGACAAGAGGCAAGAAACGAGAGGAATGCTCCAGCTAAAACACCTCTCTTGATGAAGCTTGCACAGAGACAAAAAACAGGTGAAAGAGCAGCGCTTAACTTGCACACACCTCAAAACTCCTGGGAACCGATCCAGGTCACTGAAGCGATTCCGACAAGAAGACTTTGGAGCTCAGAGGAATCCTGGGACTCACAGGTGAGTATGTGAAGATTGAGGGAGGATGAGGTCAAAGAGAAAACAATGGACAGGAGTTCAACTTCTCCCTTGGGACACTTCAGAGACTTCCTTAAATATGTACGTGTGAGTGTATCAGGCCCAGCTGCCGTCTATTAGCAGATGAGGAGGCATTACATAAGGACCTCTGGGGGACGCGGCCTCAAGGGAGTGCCTTGAGCCATGCTTATGCTTTCTTCTCTGACACTGTGGAGTTTTCTCGCCTTTCAGCTGACCATACGCACACTCAAACACAGAGTATCCACGCACTCAGCCAAAGTTGGGGCCTTCCAGTGGGTGCGCTGGAGAGAATGGAAATAAACTCCACCTGAAAAGAACAAAAGAAAAAAAAAAATTAGAATTCTGAGACAAAAAAGGCTTGAGCAGCAACTTTTAAATGGTTGGGCTGACACAAACAACAAATATGGTAAATAAAGTACCTATTATTTATTCAAACTATGTGAGCATTTGCATCAGTAAAGTATTCTGTGAGTTGTGTGAAAATGTGCACTACAAATAATCATTCTATTATGCTGATTTGGTGCTTATACTTAAGCTCAATTGTAAATAATGATTCTCTTATCAATGCTGGAAAAACGGTGGACCAGCTTTTGAGGCTTAATATTTTTGAGAAACCACAATCCATTTTTTCAGCATTCTTTAATATAAAGTTCAAATAAAACGGCACTTATTTAAAATACAAAACTTCTGTAACATTACACATTTCTTTACTGTCACTTTTGATCAATGTAATGAGTCCTTGCTGAAGAAAAGAGACCGTTTCCATAAAAATATTAGAGAAAACCCGTTTTTAACATTGATAAATGCTTCTTGAGTTTCGCATATTAGAATGATTTATAAAGGATCATGTGACACTGAAGACTGAAGGAATGGTCTCTGACAATTCATCAAGCAAAAAAAAGGTTTAAATAACCAATAGACCAATTTCCTGTTAGTAAACATTGTGATGTTTTTCTGTGGGCGGAGCTTCGGTGGTGGCAGAAAGATCCCCCTGACTGCTTCACTAACGCTAGCTATGAAGTCTATTAGCTTGTTTTTTTAACAATAACTTGAGAAATTCCGATTTTACCTGCATATGTAAGGGCTGCATACCTGCATACTGTCCGGGACTGCGTTATTTGAAAAGGTTAACTTTGAGTGAGTACAGGTCGGCCAATTTCGTCCGTCAAAAGATGGACGATTTGACAGGATTACATCCGCTTGAGTGACTCACATCTAACGTGTATAGTAAAGACAAACTCACCGTGTATCTATGAAGATGTAATATATATATATATATATATCAATTTCAGCAGGTAACTATTTTTACAGCTACATTTTTATTCCAGCCACAATTACTCATAACAATGTATACAATTACACATGATTAAGCATATAAATCGTAAGTTTGTTGTTTTACTCACATGCACGCAGACATTATTTCATACACGACATAGTACTGAGATCCATAAGAAATCTTTAGACGCGCCCATAACAACAAAAGACAACACTTTATTGAACCTTTTCTGATAAGAAGCGTGTGCCTGCAAACGTGAGCTTTTCTGATGATCGTTTCTGTCCAGTCCGCTCTTTATCTTGTTTAACCACAGCTGTCGTTGTTTATTTTTATTTTGTTATTTATCATTTATTTATTTATTTAGTCTGGCAGTGGCAGCAGCGTTCAAATTTAAATTTCAATATTTCAAAATTCTGACTTTATTCTTGCAATTCCGAGATTATATCTCACAAGTCTGATAAGAAAAATCAACTCGTCATTCTCTCTTTTGAGTTATATCCCACATATCTGCCTTTTTTCCCCTCAGAATGGACAAACTCGCTATTGTGGAGTTAAATCGAGTTATAAAGTCCGAAATACGAAATATAAAGTTGAAAAAAAAAAAAAAGTCTCAAAAGAATTGTGGGATAAAATAGGTAACGTGATGTAAATCGGTATAGGTTTAAATATTATTTCATGCTGTAAATGTAGGACAAATATAATATATTCCCTATGAACTGTATGTGTGAATATTATGTTGACCAATTGTTTAAATCAAATTTATGCTTTGAAAGTAGAGTAATCATAGCAGGTTTCATTCATTAGCCTGTCCGTTTAAACGTCTGCGTTTAGCTTCAAATGGCGTTTTTGATGACAGTATTCTATAAAAGAAATTTGCATTCCGATTCTGACAACCAAAAGCACAACAGAACATTTTCTCTCTTATTCTGTGTGGATCTTTCCCGTTTCACTCCACTTGTTATCGTGTGTAACTGTGACGTCTACATGAAATTGGTCTATTAGCAATCATAATTATAAATAATATTTGCATTGTCCTCAAGGGCTGCACACAAAAATAAACAAATAGCATGATCAGTGTAGCCCAATTCACGAGCAACTGACATTTATGAACTGGTTCTTTTATTGAACCATTCAAAAAAGACTTATGAATTCAGTTGTTACTAGTCTGAATCAACAAATGACTCCCTTTGAGCGAAAAGTTATAATTACAGTTAACAGCGTAGCTAAAGCATTTGCATCTTTTAACTGAATTGAATTAAATTAATATTTAAATGATTAAAAACCTACATTTGACAAATGTTGCTTTAATCAAAATGACTGTCCTCTCTCTTTCTGATGCATTTTCTTTAGATGCATTACATTTTTTAACACATAAGGTGCACAAAGAGCTAAATAAACAACATTACAAAGACTAAATGTAGCAATAAATGAATTCTGTGTTTATATTTTCATTAATTCATTATATCTATGAGTTCTTGGAAGTATATACACGTCAAGCCACATTCAAATGAATGCTCAAACACCCAAAGAGACATCACAGGCCAGCCTGGAGAATATCTCTTTCACTGACACTAAACCAAAGGGGAGAAAAACCCCTGACCTTAATTACAGAGACATCTGTAGGGCAATCCCTAACCAGTTTTTTTCTTAGTTCACAAAACACACATTGAAATGACATCACATAAGCTTTCACTATCAAATGTTATGCAAACAAAAGGTGACGTCTGAATGTTTGCAAAGCCTCAAGGCTTTCTGACATTGTGTGCACACACATTAGGGCTGGGTATTGCCAACTACATCATGAATCTACACACACCACAAAACAAGCATGTAGACGGTGATACTGTAACGGCTGAATTGTGAACCTGCACACATTTTAATCTGATAAAAGTTCATTCTGCCAACTTTCAACATATAGGTGCCCCACGAACACGAAGGAACACACCTTTTTAAAACAAGGGGTCTTTTTTATCTGTAAAACTGAATTTAACCAGTCTACATTGCGTATTAAAAAAAATACACAATCACAACAGAGAGGTGATAATGCAAGAGGAGACGGTTAAAAATAAAAGGAGAAGGATGTTAAAGTAACAGCTGTTAGGTGACAGCTGACAGATGTCCTCATTAATTAATGAATAAAGGGGTGAAGGTGCAATTCAAAATAGCAATTCAATACAGTAACTAACTCCTCCAGGAAGAGTCTACCATTGCTATGTCCAATCTAAAAGACAGCTAAGAAAAAAAAAAAATCTCTCTGTCATCAATACTCATAAGATACCATGGAAGTAATTTTTATTTTTAGGGTAAACCACTCTCTTTTAAAATGCCATGACTATACGTGAAAGCAGACAGACAAACCATAACCTTGAAATGCTAAATAACAATACTTGATCTTTCAGTGTGATTACTGTACTGGTATTATGCACAAACCTACATTTTGTAGGTTTTATGACTCATTTTAATTGATTCCAACATTTATGACCAACTCAACGTTCAACACAGACCTGTGCTATTATTTTTTCTCCCAAGACAATTCCAAAAAAAATAAATAAACCAAGCCCAAATTACAGTTCTGTTAAGTCAAAGCAGTCAGTTCCAATGCTATTATGCTGAAACGCACATTTACCTCATTTAACACCATTATACACCGGTCCAGTGTGGTCTATGGTCAGTTTTGGGACCAATTTTCTTTTAGATGTGTTGAATTAAGCCTGCTCAGCCGAGTAGTTCAAGCGAATTTCAGACAGCCTTGTTATCGGTTTATCTATGCCTGACATTTGGTAATCTGACCTAGGGTTTGGTCTAAAAAAGCCATAGCTGCGTAACCTCGCATAAGGTCCAAGGGACAACACTCCAAAGCATGTCAGGGTGGAGCTGCAAGTCTGAACAGCTTGTAGACACTACATAAGATCATAACCTTTGGAAAGTCTGATCCTAGATCATCATCCACTGGTGCAGTGCATCCTAGATCCTGCAGCGAGAAACTTTGTTAAAGGCTGTATCAACCGCTGGATCAGAGTCCAGTCAATGTGGTTGAGTCAGCAACAGACAGGAAATAGCCTGGCTGACATTTTGACCAGTATTTAGGAAAGGGTTCAGTGTGTATGTTAAGTGAAAGAGAAAGAGTCTACAAGAGAACAGATAGTCAGAGATTAATCATTAAGAAAGGTCCGTCATTCTCAATTCTCTTGCTTTTACTTTCATTATGGTCACTGTATTATAATCATAAGTGCGGCTTATAAATTGTAGTTACATTTCCATAACCAGAAAAATATTTGTAAAGCCGCATTGCCTACACTAGTCCATATGGAAATAAGAAAAACTATTAAAAAAATAAAATAAAAATCAATATATAAACTACTTGACTATTAGAATGTTTAAAATGGCATGTATCATTACAAACTAGTCAGCTGAAATCCATAGTTGTCCACTATTCATGCTTAAAGGGGTCGTGAACTGCCTTCTATTTTTTTTGTACTGTTCTCTGAGGTCCCCTTACAATATAATTCAAGATTTTTACATCAATCATCATGATTTAGAAGTAAAGCCTGGGACACACCAAGCCGATGGTCGACCAACGTTGGACCAGTGTTAAACATGTCGGCTCTCATCGGCAGCAGCATCGGGAACGTCGACGAGAATGAGAGCTCTGATTGGATGTTCAGTTTAGCGAATAAGTCAGTGCCCGAGAATTAAAGCAAATTTGATAAACTACTAACTAAATGCAGGCTGCACAGACAGAAGACTGTTCTAATGTTACATGATCTTACCCAAGAATTCCAATACGCAAATATTTTCATAACGTGAGCTGATTAAAATGAAGAAAGTTATCAACATAACTGATATTCAAAATGGTAAGCAAGCACTGCTTTGTTTACATTTTGTATATCTGCGTATAGGGCTGGGTATCGTTTAGGGCTGCAACTAACAATTACTTTGATAATCGATTAATCGGATAAAAATATTTTGACACACACTACTCCACATTCTGTCCAATGACCTTCAAACAAATGTGCCAACTGAATGCTATGAAAACATACAATGCTTAATTTATTAGACCACCTGTCATAAGAGAAACCAAATATTCAAGGAATGTGTCAATTCTTTAAATCTAAAAATGTTAGTCATTTATTGGGCAAATAAACTGAAACAACTAAATAGTATTAATTCACACAATAACAAAAATGGCCTCCTAAGCTTGTATTCTTGCTGGCATTGTTTATGTACTTTTTGACTGCAATTGGGTATCTGGAAAAAAAAAAACACTCTATAAAGCGCTCTTGCCTTTCTTTCATAGATAACAGCAATAGTTATATTATAGCATTAGAAACAGCCTACTACTGTTACAAGAGCTTACGCACATTGGAGGACTAACCAATACAGAAAGCTAAAAAAAATAAAATAAATAAACAAACAAATAAAATGTGAAAAGTTGTTGAAAATGTTATTTTATTACTGCTGAATTTTAGCAACTGTATTAAAGTTCTTCAGTCAAGAGCAGTGAGTTATTGTTCTCTTTGGGTTTTATTTTATTAACATTAAAAGGAATAGTTCATCCAGAAATGAAAATTGTGTCATTTATTCACTCTCAAGTTGTTTTAAACATGAATGAGTTCCTTTCTTCTGTTGAAAATAAGTTATTTTGAAGAATGTGGGTAGAGATGTTCCGATACCCTTTTTCCCTTCCCGATACCGATTCCGATACCTAGGCTCAGGGTATCGGCCGATACCGAGTACTGATCCGATACCTGGGTGTGTATCTCTGGTTATACAGCTGTATGTACTACTAGACCTGTATGAATTGATACAAATTATTTTATGGTGTGCTTCACCATATATATTGATAGATAGATAGATAGATAGTGTGGCAAGTAATTTTAACTGAATTTAGGACCGGTGGTGGTGCTTTTTTGGTCATTCAGCGTTTCTGTAAAAATGGGGAAAAACTATCAATAATACTGATAAAATAATAATCATACTATTAATTCTGCTAAGAACAATATAAAACGCACTAAGGATTAACGAGCTGCTGGATTCATGAATATTAATCAGGTTATCTGCATTGGCTCGAACTTATTTGCTGAAATCAAAACAGGGACGATCATAGGTGAGCGTCAGCCAATGAGATTGTCGTTTGCGCATTAGCTCCGCCCACTACAGGAGAACCCGGCAGTTCTTAAAAGCTGAAGAATTCCAAACTAACTCCGTTATTTTGACAGGAAAATACAACAAAGAATAACGTTTACATACCATGCAGAATTGACGCGCTACACCCAAGACTCTCTCGCTCCCTCTCCCTCTCTCTGCGTGTTTGGAAAAAAGCAAAGCGACGGCGAGTCGTGCGCTTCACACTAGAGCTTACGGAACGTCAAATACAGGTGCGCTGCGCATTCATTCTGATGATCTGAAAAATAGATCGCTTGACAGAGAGAGAAACTCTGAAGCGCTCAGAGTGTTCAGCGAGTGACAATATATCTGTGCTAAACTTATACATAGCCTCCCAGTAAAATCTGATAATTTATTAGCCAGTGGCTTATATCAGACATTATTTAGTCGCCCAGGGTGAAGATTTAGTCGCATATGCAAGTGATTTAACTTACTGGCAATGTGCCAGCACGTTTGTATTTCTTCTTCGCTGCTCTAAATAGTGGTTGATTGTGTGGCAACACAGCACAACTTCCTGTGTTTGCTTTCTGAGCAGCGAAGAAGAAATCATTTCCGATTTGCAGCGTTAAGCAAAGCTAGCGCGCATAACTATAGATCTTGTTTAAAAATGGTATCGGATCGGTACATGGGTTCAAGTACTCGCCGATACCGATGCCAGAATGTTTTGTGGTATCGGTGGAATTTCCGATACTAGTATCGGAATCGGAACAACCCTAAATGTGGGGAAACCAAACAGTTGCTGGTCCCCAGTGACTTACACATTTCTTTTTCCTACAATCAAAGTCAGTGTGGACCAGCAACTGTTTGGTTACCCACATTCTTCAAAATATCTTCTTTTGTGTTCAGCACAAGAAATTAATACAGGTTTGGTACAACATGAGTGAGTAAATAATGACAGAATTTTTGGGTGGACTATCCTTTTAAATGACAATCGGCAGCATGTTTAGTACTGTTGCTTTAAGAGCTGCTCGCATCCGTTTTTCTCTCAACTGTTTACTTTCACTATAGACATAAGTTAACTAACTGTGTTTATATGTAAACCTTATATGTTTGAGAGTATTTGCACAATCAGACGATAACTAAGATAACCAAGTAATCAGGTGCTGTTTGACAGGCCTTTTAGTGTATGCACGCTTCAGTTGTACGCGCTCTGAATAAGTGCATGTCAGAACAGCACGCGAATGAAACGTTTAACCAGCAAGGTTTTAAAGCACACGCAAATAATGTACTTTTGTGATTGCGAATAAGTGCAGTGTCTTGTGAGTGTAACTCTACCACTGAATCAACATTTGATGCGAATGTCACGCGAGTTGCAGTTGGAGCCGGAAGGCATAGTAAATACAGCGCATTGCTTGAGGAAGACGTTGTGTTTTGTAAGTAAATGTTTCATTGTATTACTATAGTGTTGCCTCCTTTGTTCACTATTACACCATTGACACTGGTGTTGCTTAGTTTTGTAACGCGAGTCCACACTTTAGAACGTTTCACTGTGACTGATTGCACACAAACACACCACACATGCGCATGGATATCACACGCTTGTCGAGCAAACGTTGGCCACATTCATAGCTCCTAATTAGCCATTTACTTTGAAGTATACAGAGATAAAACACCACAAGTATCGATAAAAATTATCATTTTTCCTGAAACTTATCGGTAGTCCGGTATTGACCCAATTACGTACTGGCCCCAAAAAAAATACTGATTCTCGGCTTTCGACGCCGCTAGTTCTTTGAAGTCGGCTTGGTGTGTCCCTGCCTTAATAGGCTATTTTCTATCCTGTTTTGACCCCCCTCATTGGAACGCTCTGTTTGAATAGGCATGGTCAATTGTAGACTCGGAAGTCCATGCCCACTGCTATGATTGGCTAACAGTCATATGTTTAACAGCCTATGTCCTTCATAGATGGCCACTGCTGTGATTTAGGTCAAAAATCCATTAAATACTGAAAATTCTGTGTCGAATTGTGCCTTGTTTGTAAACAAACAAAGGACCCAGGTTCATGAAAAATAAAGATCGTTCAATCTTTCCTAAAACTAATCAGAAGAAAGGCAATGCAAAGATTGTTTTTCCACAACTTGGCACTGCACAGCGTCTTGTTGTATTCAGCGCAATCTTTATCATTTGGTTTGTGTAGACCTGCGTTCACCTCTCAGTTATTTACACTGTGAGTGAATCAGTGGGTGGGGCTAAAAAGTAGGGGTGTAAATCGGATGGTTGGTCGCGATACGATATTGATTCTCATACCCAACGATTCGATATCTTAATAAAATTCTACGATAACGATTCAGGACTATATCGATATTATATACCCATTTTAAACTACTATCTACATTTTTATTAACTCACAAATGCAACCAAAATATATAACATGAACATAAATCTGAAGTTTTCACATCCTGTACCTCAAAAAAAAAAAAATATAGGCCTACACTTTTTTTAAATAAAGAAAATAAACTGGAAAAATTATTTAAAACAACAACAAAAAAGCGGAAGAGAGCTCAATTTAGTATTCGCGCGGTGTAGACGCGGCTGTCTGTGTGCGTGCGTGAGCGCGCTTCAGATGTGTGCGCAGATACAATCCAGAGCGTCTTTTATAGAGACCGACCGATATATCGATTTACCGATATTTTAGCATTTTTCCATAATCGGATATCGGATTTCTAATATCGGATTCACCAATAAACAGTGCAATCCTGTGGGAGTTTTGAGCATTGCAAATAGTTAACATTATCCAGTGAATTATTCTTCACTCTTTAGCCCATTAAACAGCTTATAAACCTACTAAAACTGTAGTTTAAAATAAAGTTGGTATGACTCCTGTCCTTTATTTTCTCCATTTGAAAATATTAGACATTCTACATTTATTTTGCTTATTGTTAATATTAGTGTTGCTGCTGATGCTTTTTATGAATAAAATGTTTTTTATTGTTGTAATATGAAGATTAAAATTTAATGTGAAAGACACAATTCTCAAAACTTTTTTTTTTTTTTATAAAGATGACTGAAAGGAGGAAAAACCAAAGTGAAGTATGGACTTGCTTCACTCAGTCTTTAATTTACTTTATAACAGTAAATAAACATTGGTTATCAGGCACAAAAACATGCAAATAATTGGTATCGGTAATAATAATAATAAAAAATAAATAAATAAATCAGTCGGTCGATCACCAGTCTTTTATGCTCGCCTTGTGCCTTCGGGCAGTCCTTATATCGAGTCCTGATACATGAGTTTGAACGAGAACGCATGCGTTGGCGGTAATGCATGGACAGACATTATATGAAAATGTGGACAATGCCAAAATAAAGGTGCCCATTTATACTAAAGATATCGATAATTTTACATGTGGAATCGACGCATCGTCAGACATCGTATCGATGTACCGATGAATCGTTACACCACTACTAAACAAGCAGTGATGTAGCAGCAGATGTTGATCTTCCTCTGCGGAGGCGGTGTTTACTCACATCATAGAGTATTCCACAACCTGTCGTTTCAGCAAACTGGCTTCATTATAAGCTGTTTTTAGACTAACAAGAAAAAGTATTTAGGCCAAAATAGCAAGGGAATTTTGGTTTACCAGTTCATGACCTCTTTAATATACCAATAACATGTACGGTCATGTAAAGGCCTTAAGCACTTTTTTTTTTTCCAGAAAGATCATACACTGTTTAAACAAGATTGGTACATGCAGAGCAAAAATGAGGAATACTGAAATTGAGCAAAAATCTACATGTAAAAAAATCTTTATAGGCATCGTGTCCTAACCAGACATAAGATTCCAGTAACGAGCAATTTCAAATCATTCACAAATCACAACTAATCAGAAGGGCAGGCTCTCTCTCTGAAAGTGCACTGCTGTCTCACACTGATAACAAAAGAGATGTATTCAAAATAAAATAATTAAAAATTGAACAATCTTAAAATTATTGTAAACATGTCTGATACAATCGTTGTCATGAATTACCCTGTATAATTAGATATACTTAGATTCAGGGGCCTATGTCTATTACAACCAATTACATTTTTATTAAATCACAAATTAACCAAAATGTAATACGAATAGGGGTGTGCGATATATTTCATCTGCGATGATATCGTAATTGTTGTTTTAACGATGTGCAATTTGACATTATCGAGTATTTCTTCAAAAATAAGCATGATTATAAATGTGATATTGATTTTATACAACACTTCAATAAACTAAGTTAATATTAAGAGACTAAAGTTTTAGACATCAAATTGCCTGTTTTTGCTCTATTTCGCCAACAAAAATAATTCCAAACACAGCCACAGCACTGTTTTGCGTCTCTAAGCAACATGACAGTGTTTCGTTCCTGAATAAATCAACTAAATGATTCGGTTCAATAGCAATGACGCACTTATTAACAGTGCCTTGCTGCCACCTATTGACGGTTTTAATTTCACATTCAGAGTATCTTTTATTATTTAAATAATTTCAAATATCAGTATTCAATGTGTTATGTTTAACAGATCAAAACATTATGCATTTGTGGCATTACACCACATTAAACAGTGTAATGCCACTTCAGATGCAACTTCTGCAAAGATTAATTTTGTTGATACTGACTTCATTTGTTTGGTAACAGCCTAAATGTCTTATTATTCTAATTGACTGATTAAATGTAGCAATTTGACTCAAAAGATTTTTTGGGGAAAAAAAAGAAAAAAAAAGGCTTAAAAAGGTAAAAATGCTCATAAAAGGTAAAAATCAATTTAAACTTAAGTAAAATATTAATTTCTATTACTGATGTGAACAGACCACACAGAATATGAAGAATATCAAAAACTGCAGCTGTCCACGGTAGTCAGAAATCAGCACAATAACACACTCGGCAAAATATCATCTAATTATCGTTATCAACAAAAAAAATAAATAAATAAATCCCAGAAAATAGAGATATCGTTTTTTGTCAATAACGCACACCCCTAAATATTAACATTTAATTGAACTCTCTGAAAATTGTAAATCCTGGGATATCCACAATAGGGATGCGCAGTATACCGGTACTGGAAAAATACAGGTATATATTATGTTTCAAACGGTACGATATCATAATTTTGCTCAATTCGGTATTTCATACGCTGCAAAGTGCACCTGTAGGTGGCAGTGCTTTCCAAATTGCTGCGCAACCGGTAAATGTGACAACAGAATCGATCAAACACATGAAACTATCAATGCACCCGAAATTAATAAATAAAGAGAACAGAAGAAGTGAAATATGGCATTACTTTGCATCCAAAAAAGATGACAAAGGTGAATGAACTGACCTTACTGCACCTGTATGCAAGCGTTGCTATAAATCATGTGTTGCCACAGGAGGCAACACATCAAACTTTAAGCATCTGTCGCTTGCTCATCCTGATCTTTTCAGAGAATTAAGAGCTCGACAGGTGAGTGCATCATTCATAAATTCATAATTCATGAACTTATTTACAACTGATCAATGCACATAAAGATGTGATACAGTAAGTGCAAATGTGCTTGCATTTCATACAATCAAATATTAAATGAATTTGAATTAAGCAAGAGTTTTGATATATTGCTTCATTTCTGCCGCGCTGCCGACCGCTAATATGATGCAGCTGAGAGGTAACATTTATATTTAATGCTTTTTCTTTGGCTATCTGAGGCTGAAAATTGAAAACTGAGAGAGAGAGAGAGAGAGAGAGAGAGAGAGAGAGAGAGAGAGAGAGAGAGAGAGAGAGAGAGAGAGAGAGAGAGAGAGAGAGAGAGAGAGAGAGAGAGAGAGAGAGAGAGAGAGAGAGAGAGAGAGAGAGAGAGAGAGAGAGAGAGAGAGAGAGAGAGGAGAGAGAGAGAGAGAGAGAGAGAGAGAGAGAGAGAGAGAGAGAGAGAGAGAGAGAGAGAGAGAACGTGATTTTGAATATTACTTTGACTGTTAGAATAACACTTTACAATAAAGCAACATTTGTTGCATTAATTGCGTTACTTCAGTTGCGTTTATTTTTTTTCCTTCAAATTCAGTCAAAATGTAACCTATATTCCCCGTAGGTTTTTGTTACATTGAGACATTTTGTTTGCACTGTGTCTGAACTGAAAAGATAAGAAGATTTGAATATATCTTCATTTTATTACTTAGGTTCTATATTTTTTTTTATCCTCCATCATCAAAGTGTAACCTATGTTCCCTGTAGGTTTTTTGCTACCGTTTCATACAAAGGTATTAAGATACGAATCTGTTTTTATTATTATTTTAACAAAATTGTTTTCAATTCACTTATCTTTTGAGGCTGGATATTTATCACCTATGGTATCGATACCGAGGTATTACATTCTGGTATCGTACCGAAGCCAAAATTATGGTATCGAACCATCCCTAATCCACAACAAACACACGTTACTTCTTTAAATAATATAATAAATAAATTAACAAATAAATAAATAACGAGATAAATAACACATTGTCTGATTACAGCTCATCATTGGCTTTTGCAAGAAGTTAAAGGGATAGTTCATCCTAAAAGTTTAAAATAACTTTGCACCCTCCAAATGATTCAATCCAATATGAGTTTCTTTCATCTGTTGAGTACAAAAGAAGGTATTGTGAAGAATGCAAGTAACCGAACAATTGACGGGAGTCATTGACTTCAATAGATTTTTTTCCATACTATGGATGTCAAAACTATTTGGTTATCAGCATTCTTCAGAATAACTTCTTTCTGTTCAACAGAAAGAAACTCCTACAGTTTTGGATCAAGTGGAGGGTGAGTATATGACCATTTTCATTTTTGGGTGAACTAACCGTTAAGAAAAGAAAAGTCAACAAAGTCCTTCAGTCTTCTGTGCTGTATTAAAAAAAAAAAAAGAAAATAAAGTTGGTAAACATCAAATATTTGAGGAAGGCTCATAGCCAATTTGACATTTTATAACAGTAAAACATTCTTCTAGGTACCGAATGGTATCGAGGTCGGTATTTTTGACAACACTACGTCTAGATATATAAAACTACATAATGATTTTTTACAGGTTGCACCAATCAACACATCTCTTCTTTAGTAATTTGACTGATGCATTGATTCAATTCCAAGGATTATTACACTAGAAAATATACTTTTTATTGCATGCCATGTTTGGGTAGGACACACGGTTACAGGCATTTTTGGCTGCTTATTCAATATAATATAAACATAGTTGTGTTTTTTTCTACACTGTTTTAGTTAAGAATGTGCTGATTTTAGCAAATGTATGAATTAAAGAATGAGATGAAATTCTCAGAAATCAGTCTCCTGACACCACGTTTACACTTGTAGGTCAGTTCTTTGGTCTGGACCAAAAAAGAAAAAGATACAGTTAGTCCTGGTTTGAGTCAAACTGTCATTTTTAACATCAAACCTAACAATACAAAACAAAAGGCATAAGGATACAGTCCCAACCTGATCGGACATTTTTATGAACATACCCAACAACTAAAGCAATGCTGTGTGTTGGGCTAAATGCGCTTGTGTGTAGACATGGTGGTATTTTACCAGTTCTCAAAACTCTTATAAAAAAAAAATTATAAAATGTGTAAAGGAGTCAAAACAGTGGCATGAATTCTACATAGACACTGTAAGGACACAACAGTTTTGACACCTGTACCAAACTGTAATAGGTTTTAGTTTCATTTAGATGTCTTCAGTCCGTGTTGCATTCATATAATCAGCCAAACTGCACCAGAGTTTGTTTGGAAGCAGGCCAATAGGTGGATCTCTGTCCGCTTGTTGGGTGCACACCAAGGGTTAGATGGCAGCGTTCACACTTACTCAAATGAACCGCACTAACAAAACAATTAAACCAGGGTTTATTTAATTAAAACAAACTTGCCAAGTGTGAACACGCCCTAAACACAACACAAAATCATGCTTGTGTTGCTATAGGAGTATGCAATCCTGTATTTTGTTTCAGGTCACACACACAGAGTGTAATGAGTCCTCCACTTCATTGCATCCTTCATGCGAGTTCTCTCTCGCTCAACGACGACTCACTGTCCTCTCACAACAGAATGACTGAAACCTAAAGCCATGTGGCATTACACTCCCTGCCAAATGAGGCAACCTGCATTTCCCACAATCCACTAAATTCCTGCCAATTTTACAGTGACAGCGAAGCAAAGCATCTCTTTGATTCTATGAGGAAAGAGAGAGATCTGTCACAGACACGCCCCTTTAAAAAAAAAAAAAAAAAAAAAAAGACAAACACCAGATCTACCTGGTACAGCTAGTTATGCTACCTACACACACACACACACACACACACACACACACACACACACAATACAATAGACCATAGCCAGAAACTGTTTGATTTCCACCAGCACAGCTCATATTCTCAAGTTCAGCACGTTTTCATTCATACGCGAGTCACTGATTGCAAGTAACCTAGTTAGTGCCCTGTTATGATTTCATTTGAAAACAATGACTGCTATTTTTACTCATTGTTAACTAAAGTAATAATAGGTGATTAATTATCAGGTGATCTGATGAAAATGAATGATTGGCACATGATTAAAACACAAAACGTGCATAAGTCATAAATATGATCTCATTATGATCAGGTGAGAGGATTAAATGGCTAAGATGAATCAAAAAGCAGTGCGGCGTTGCCTTACTTTGAGACGGTGTGTATCTTTTGGGTGTGTTTCGCTGCAGCTGCACTGTTGTCATCGGTTTTAGGCCCTGACATGAATTTGCGCGACGCCGATACTGAACGCGCGGTGAAGGCGGTGGCGTCGCGCGAAGCATAACGGGGCCTCGATCGATTACCTCAGTGAAACTGCAACAAAAACGGGATTTAATCCGCATATTTCAGGCTTTGCCTGAAAATGCAACGAGTACATGTCAATGTAAAGTCTATCTGTGGTCACCCCTTTAAAACACGACTTATTCTTCCACACGAAGAATGACAGCAAAGACAGGCCTTGAATAAATGACTCACACGTTAAAAGAAATCAATAAGTTATTAGATATTGATGCGTTGGATTGACATATAATCATTAGTAGTAGTAGCAGCACAGCTGGGCAGGACTATTAGCATGACAGCTAGCATTATATCGCCCCTTTTTCAAAATAGTGTTTACGTTAAAATAAAATAACACCACTGGCGACCTACCTGTCAGTTCATTGGCGTCGCTGCTTTAGAGGATTGGTGTGTGTGACATTGGTTATCCTCTTTGATAGATTAGATGATGGCTTTAATCTCCGTTTCAATCTTTGGGTGGTGGGGTCTTGCCGACGGCTCACTTAGCCAGTTAGCCTGCGTCCAAACTATGAATCTTTCGCCTTATTTTTGCACACACTCGAGCTTATATAATGTCATTCAAGTTTCGGGTCCTCTCGATACTGGTTTAAATCTATATTCTGTCGCGTACGACCTGCTAAAGCTCGCGTAGCTTGAAGCTAGCGACAGGTTTACCGTATTTTCACGCAGCTCAGCGCAGCGGCACGAGCTCCGGTCCACATCCACGAGCCTCCCAGAACAGTCTGACGTCTCCGCCTTCCTGTGAGCTCATTGGCTGATAACTGCTGTCAATCCATCCCGAGCAGCCAATGAAAAGACGCGCGAGAGCATTTGACGGGAGGGACTTGTCAAATTCATTCCAATCTCAGGTGTTGATGAAAGAGCGTAAAGAACGGACACCCGAACCCTACTCTGGTGTACAGGAACTGTGGGAACCAGCGGTGTAATGACCAACAAATTGTTCATATGTTTATAGCTACTTTTTTAGCCTGTAATGAACTGACAGCCATAAACAGCTTAATAAAGGATAAAAAGTGACACAGTGACATATTAAATACGTGTGTCTGAGAGGGAGGCAGACAGACAAGATGCTTGTGTTGCTCTGAGGATTAAACGGACAGCAGGAGTTTTACAGATAAGCGTCTATCCCCCCCACCCACCCTAATATCCGTACAAATCTGACCAACATCTGTCACACCACCTCTTTTAAACCAAATAACACAAATCTACTGCTCTGTGTACAACACACATAAAATACAAGCACCCTGACAGATGCCAGGGCTAAACCAGACTGTAATTTCCTGTCAAATATACAGGAAAACATCAATACTCTGAAATGCCTAGATATGGTCCAAATGACAAAGAGTGTAAAAATAGAGCAGAGCCAACTAGAATACAGTAGTTGAGTCTGGCAGCGGCATATGCATATCATATCCTACATGATGTGTGACCTTTTTCCAAACAAGTTCAACAGACTGTTAATCCAAGATCAGTGGATGCTAATGTAGCCTATTCATATAAACAGACCCTGAATTTGGGGATAACTCAGTTTTATTCTGCGGTCCTTGAGCTGGAGCAGTAGGGAACCTCTCAGAATCAGAAACCTTTACAAAGAAAGGCTTACTTATTATTACTTTAAAAACCAACAAGGGAATTGTAGTCATATGAAAAGATATTTGCATATAGTAACCCTTATAATAGCATGAGCTACTGTAATGCTATGATGAGCACAATGAACTAGAGATGAATCCAAGTGAGATTTATTTCAGTAATTGTAGCCTAAATAAAGTTAAAACAGGTAATGGTTAATTATGGATAATAAGTATAACAACACGTCATGTAGAAATTCAGGTCACTAGAATGTTATATATTTTATGTATTTATATATTTTTGACAAATCATTAGATATGTTCATACACTAAAAAAAATGGTTGTAAAAACAGTTTTCAGTCAATTGCTGGTTAATTTCACAAACAATTATAAAGAAAGTGCAAGTATCACATTGATATAAATGTGAAAGTTTTAGGTAGAAAAACTAAAATAGTATTTTCTTGTAAAACATACTCATCTTTATTTACAACTTCATTTTTTTTATAGTGTAATGCTCAATTTTTTATAAAGTACTCTTTTGTGTCTCTCAGTGCCCCCCTGTCAACAAGCTTGGCCCCCCCTTTGGCCCCCCTAAATTTGGAAACTCCTCAGAAATAACAAAGTGAAGATGTACGAATGTAAGTAAGATATTAATTTCACAGTGTAAACAGCTTTAGAGATTATTATGGGAGTTTTTGAGCGTGCTTGAACTCGCTGGACTGAAGTGAAAATGTTCTTTGATAATGTAAACGTTCTTTGCTCTTTTTGTACAATGAAAGTGTTATGGGCTAATTAGTAACTTACAATGTTTTTATTAAATCCACATAAAATACAAAGTCAGTCGTATTATATGTTTATGGTATGACACTCATTTTATGGTATGACATCTGGTACTTAAGTAAAAAGACGTATTTTTATGCAAAGTTAATATTACACTATTAGGCTACTTTGCCTATCGCCCATTATAGATCAACTAACATAATCTATAAAGGTGCAAAATGCATTTACTTACACATATTTGAGAATCGAGATATTTCATGATATATTTTGGAAATATTTCGAATAAAAAAATAATAATACATAAGACTATATCAGTTATACAGTGGTATTGTAGCTGCTGTGTGTCATATGACAAGCATGAGAGCCCCCCCCCCCACTTCACTCGTGCCCCCTCAAAAATGATGCCCCTGACATACAATATTATTTGTCAAATAAATGAAACATGATGAAATATTCATTTTAGTTGAAATGGTTATAGATTACTTCTAGAGCACAAGTGGCCCCTGTCTACCCCCCCCCCCCATACCCAATGGTAATTCAAAGTGCTTTACATAAAAGGAAGTAAAATAATAATCATAAAAAATATAATCACAACAATAAAAACAAGGAATTTAGGCCCAAGATGTTTAAAAGTTTACATATTTTTAACATTTTTACTGTCTCTATACAATATAATTGTCATTTGAAGGCTTAAATTGAGCTTTTCAAGAATGTTTGATATTTGAAAAATAAAACTTCAAAAAGCACAAAATCATGAAAGTCTTATGGCTTGAGGGCCCATACTGTATGTGCACCCATACTGCTAGTCTTCTGAAGCATGTTCATTGTGCTTTGTTGGGAGTAACGCATTACAAAAGTAACGCCTTTTCAGTAATGTATTACTTTTTGCTGTAATATAATGCATTACTAATACAATTGGGGTAATATTATACAAAAAAACAACAACAAAAAAACAAAACAAATAAAAACAAGAAGCAGAGGTTAAAGTAGACTGTGGCACTTTTTGACAAATCATCTAATAGTGCAGCATTATACCCGTTAAAGTCTCAGTAACGCGTTACAACTTAAAAAATAAAATAAATAAAAAACATTTTTTTTTCAAACATGGCGAAACATTCCAGCAGCACCAGAGAAAATATTGTGGATTGTGTTGTGGAAAATATGAATCCTCTGTCAACAGTAGAATCGCCGGGTTTTAGAAAGCTTGCCAGCAAAATCCCTGTCAACACCAGCGATAGCAAGGTAAGCTAACGTTGCTATTATTCATATGATTAGGGATGTAATGCACCCCGAGCCGGTTGAAAATCGATTAAAAATATATATATGTGTCGATTCATGCTGGTTATTAATATGAATGTATCTCTGAGGGAAACTGACTGTCTTTAGAAAAGTTTAGATTTTCTTTTCATCTTGCCTCTGTATAATGCATATTAAACACAGTGGTGGTCAGTAACGAAGTACCTTTACTTCGTTACTGTACTTAAGTAAATTTTTCTGTACTTTACTGTACCTGTACTTTACTGGAGTAGTTTTATTTTGAGTAACTTTTACTTTTACTTCACTACATTCCAAAGCATAAGATCGTACTTTTTACTTCACTACATTTCATAAAATATATCGTTACTCCTTATAATACATCACGTGCTTCGAGACGCAGACGCGGTGTTCATGAACAAACTGATTCTTTTCAATGAACCTGTTGAATCGGTTCGCAAATCGCAACAAACGATTCCTTCACGAATTGGAATGATCCGATTGCAGCTGTTTTCGAGTCGACAACTCACTAATTCAAATGAATCGTTTAGAGCGAGTCTCCAGCGAACTGAACTCACAACAACCGGGAGATCTCGTGAGCGCGCGCGCGCGACTGATGCTGTGAAAAGTAAGTTACTAATGTCGAATTTTAGGATTAATTATTGTAACTGAAAATATATTTAGGTCAAAACTGTCAGTTGTTTGTGAACTAAATCTGCTGTAAGGGTGATCTATTTAATCCCACTGAAATGCTTGAATGCAGACAGATCAACATCAGTGTCTCTATGTTTTAGGACAAAAAACGAAACATTAAAATAACACAGATTAAATAAAATAACTCATGCACGTTCATATTCCCCGCTGCTGTAACGTTAGCAGTTTTATTAAAATGCTATGCATTTAGCCCCATGTGACGTCTGTTTTTATATTGTTTATCAACAGTATAAATTGTTTATTCATAATCATAACCATACTGAAAATAAGTAAATATTGTTAGCTGATGCTAACTGTCTAGCTAACAAGCTTGCTGGTGCTAAGATGAAGAATTTTTTTGATATAAAGTCCAAATATGTGTATTCAATCCCCTAGATAGATTACAGGGAAAAAGCAAGGATGTGATGTTCAGAACATGGTAACTACAGTAATTATCAAAGTGGGAAGTGATGCCCTCTGGGCGCATTTGGCCAGGGGTGTTTAAAGGAGCACTCCACTTTTTTTGGAAATAGGCTCATTCTCCAACTCCCCCAGAGTTAATAAGTTGAGTTTTACCGTTTTTGAATCCATTCAGCCGATCTCCGGGTCTGGCGAGAGCACTTTTAGCATAGCTTAGCATAGATCATTGAATCCTATTAGACCAGTAGCATCGCGTTTAAAAACGATCAAAGAGTTTCGATATTTGTCCTATTTAAGACTTGACTCTTCTGTAGTTATATCGTGTACTAAGATCGGCGGAAAATGAAAAGTTGCGATTTTCTAGGCTGATATGATTAGGAACTACTCTCACTCTCACTCCACTTTTTTTGGAAATAGGCTCATGATATGATTAGGAACTACTCTCACTCTCACTCCACTTTTTTTGGAAATAGGCTCATTCTCCAACTCCCCAACTCCCCCATTCTCCAACTTTTAGCATAGCTTAGCATAGATCATTGAATCCTATTAGACCAGTAGCATCGCGTTTAAAAACGATCAAAGAGTTTCGATATTTGTCCTATTTAAGACTTGACTCTTCTGTAGTTATATCGTGTACTAAGATCGGCGGAAAATGAAAAGTTGCGATTTTCTAGGCTGATATGATTAGGAACTACTCTCACTCTCACTCCACTTTTTTTGGAAATAGGCTCATTCTCCAACTCCCCCAGAGTTAATAAGTTGAGTTTTACCGTTTTTGAATCCATTCAGCCGATCTCCGGGTCTGGCGAGAGCACTTTTAGCATAGCTTAGCATAGATCATTGAATCCTATTAGACCAGTAGCATCGCGTTTAAAAACGATCAAAGAGTTTCGATATTTGTCCTATTTAAGACTTGACTCTTCTGTAGTTATATCGTGTACTAAGATCGGCGGAAAATGAAAAGTTGCGATTTTCTAGGCTGATATGATTAGGAACTACTCTCATTCCGGCGTAATAATCAAGGAACTTTGCTGCCGTAACATGGCCGCAGCAGGCATAGTGATATTACGCAGCGCCTGAAAGTAGTCCCCAGCTCAACTTATTAACTCTGGGGGAGTTGGAGAATGAGCCTATTTCCAAAAAAAAGTGGAGTGTTCCTTTAACACCACAGACAAGGTTTGTGAAGAAAAAAAATCATTATGAAAATATTATTATATTTTCCTTAAAATGTTCTTCCTAACTTCAGGCCTTATTCTCATGTCATATATAACTGTGACGTTCTGCAAAACAACAAGCTTTAAAACACTTTTTTTCTTACTGGTGAAAATTAGTTGGTCAAATCTGTTTTCTCTCGGGTACATTACAATGTAAGCTTCACAGTGAACATTACAACATCACTCTCATCAACGTAGTCCATATCAACAACAAAATATATATCTTGACTCCATATAGTGGTTATTTTGGGAAAATCCCAGGTATTTTGAGCAGTAGGATTATAAAAATATGTGACCCTGGATGACAAAACTAGTCTTAAGTGTCAATTTTTTTCAAATTGAGATTTATACATCATCTGAAAGCTGAATAAATAAGCTTTCCATTGATGTATGGTTTGTTAGGATCAGACTATATTTAGCTGAGATACAACTATTTAAAAATCTGGAATCTGAGGGTGCAAAAAAATCTAAATATTGAGAAAATCACCTTTAAAGTTGTCTAAATTAAGTTCTTAGCAATGCATATTACTAATCAAAAATTAAGTTGAGATACATTTACGGTAAGAAATTTACAAAATATCTTTTACTTAATATCCTAATGATTTTTGGCATAAAAGAAAAATGGATAATTTTGACCCATACAATGTATTTTTGGCTATTGCTACAAATATACCCCAGCGACTTGTGGTCCAGGGTCACTTATGTGCTAATATAAAATTAAATTAAGTAGTCTATATAAAATTGCAAAATAAATCTATCTATCAGTACTTTTTTACTTAAGTACATACAAAATCAAGTACTTTTGTACTTTCACTCGAGTAAAATTTAAAAAGCAGTACTTTTACTTTTACTGGAGTAATATTTTATAATACGTATCTGTACTTTTACTCAAGTACTTGATTTGTGTACTGCGTCCACCACTGATTAAACAGCAGTAGCTCTTCTTTGTTTAAAGCAGTAACCCAGGAAAGGCTGTACTGCTGCTGTTCGTAAGCGCCGCCTGCTGGCAGAGAGTTAATTTGTGTTCTCATTCAGCCTGTCTGATGTTTCATTCAGGTATGTTTAGTGTAGCGTAGTTTTACAAAACTAAGGACAGACCATTCTGTCTTTGCTTCAAATGTCTAAATTATACAAACTAATTTAATTATATACAGCATCTTTTTTTGGATCATGATTAAAATGCAGTGGTTGCCAATGCCTCCAATCAGTGCATGCCAGGTTTGTGCTATGCATTTGAATTTAAAGAAAATAAAAGAAATAGAGGTTGTGCGTTTTG
The DNA here is from genome assembly GCA_036784905.1 of Acrossocheilus fasciatus. Lineage (NCBI taxonomy): Eukaryota > Metazoa > Chordata > Actinopteri > Cypriniformes > Cyprinidae > Acrossocheilus > Acrossocheilus fasciatus. Next base: position 28,684,246 of record CM071938.1, read on the forward strand.
CCATGTTATAGTGTCTATATTGTGTTTGGTATCTCTACCATTAATTGACCAGACTTTGATTGTTTGTCTACTTTTTTTTGTTTACTTGTGATTCTAACAGTGAATGTTACTCATTGTATTGTGTCGTGAGCCTTCACTGTGCTTATTACATTGTTGTTATCAGGCTTGGGGGCCTACACAGGTATTATGCTATACCACATCGCCCTTCACTGAATGTATAATGAGCTGCAATAAACTGCATATTTAGAATTTCAGAATGCTTAGTCATATTTCTGTGGTTATTTTGGTGAAAGTAGCTAACACAAAAGTAGTGTAACACATTACAATACAGAGAGTAATATTGTAAAGTAACTAATTACTTTCAAATGACAGTAACTAGTAATATGCTTCAATATGAGATTAACTGCTTCAGTGTGGAAAGGTCTGAAAGACATCACCAGTCACAAGCCACCATCCCCCAGCACTGTGCAGAATCAACAACTGGCAGACGATCTGAATGAGTTCTACTGCAGGTTTGAAAAAACACCATTCACACCTCCTGAAGTTTGCAGATGACACCATAGTCGTCGGCCTCATTCAGGACGGTGACGAGTCTGCTTACGGACAAGGGGGGTTGAGCAGCTGGCTGCCTGTTGCAGTCTTAACAACCTGGAGCTTAACACGCTCAAAACAGTGGAGATGATCGTGGACTTCAGGAGAAACCCCCCTGCTCTCCCCCCACTCACCATCATGAACAGCACTGTAACGACAGTGGAGTCATTCAGGTTCCTGGACACAATAATTTCTCAGGACCTGAAGTGGGACAATCACATTAAGTCCATTGTGAAAAAGGCCCAGCAGAGGTTGTACTTCCTTCAGGAGCTGAGGAAGTTCAACCTGCCACATGAGCTGCTGAAACAGTACTACTCTGCCATCATTGAATCCGTCCTCTGCGCTTCAATAACAGCCTGATTCATCTCAGCTACCAAATCTGACCTCAGAAGACTACGGAGGGTAGTCCAGACTGCTGAGCGAATCATACAACCCTCCCTACTCTCCAAGAACCCAGATAGCACAGGTACGTCGCGGAGACGTCTGTGAAAGATCGTAGCATCTGATAAACATCGCATTCGATCGAACGTTTTTTGTTCTGTACTTATCCAGAGTGAGCAAAAGTGGTGGCAAAATCACTCACATCCCCTCACATCCAGCACACCTACTGCTGCCTTTCTGGTCGACGCTACAGAGCTCTGAGCACCAGAACGACCAGCACAGGAACAGTTTCTTCCCTCAGGCAATCCATCTCATGAACACCTGACAATAAACGTGGAATACACTGTTATACATTATTTACTTAACACACATACTTATTTCAATTTCAAATTTGCACATATCATAACTGTACATACATAATTGTTTATATTATATATTGTGTTTTTGCTATTTTGTACATTGTCTATTTGTATATTTGTATATTATTCTTTTATTATCTGTGTCCTGTCCTGTCGCTGTCATTCTGTTGCGTTGTGGAGCTTCTGTCACTATAACAAATTCCTCATATGTGTAAACATACCTGGCAATAAAGCTCATTCTCATTCTCATTCATTCACATTCTCACATGTATTACATTTTGGAAGTAACTTGCCCAACACTGTTCGTAGGCACAGTAAATGCAGAATGAAGAATAAAATAGAATTGTGGAGTAGATGGGAATCATTTTCAGTTCAGTCTGTTTGGATAATTGTTGGATAACAGATTACTTTAAATATATGGGGTTCCATTTGTGCCAAAAATGGGTCGACTGCTTTGTGCTTTTTACTATACAATTGTCTTTGTCTACAGTCATTGCCTACTTGTTCAGGTAAATCAGTATATGTTGACGTCTATGTTGTCTGTTGACGTTGTCTTTCTGTTGACGTTGTCTGTCCTCCTCCTGTTTTTTTTCTCTGTTGATTTTGCTGTCATGCTAATTGTGGTTTGGTTCTGTCGTCCTGTTCTGTCAACTTAACTGTCGTCGTGTCATCTGAACTGTCGTCTTGTTCTGTCGTCTAAAGTGTCGTCTTGTTCTGTCGTCTAAAGTGTCGTCTGAACTGTCGTCTAAAGTGTCGTCTTGTTCTGTCGTCTAAAGTGTCGTCTGAACTGTCGTCTAAAGTGTCGTCTTGTTCTGTCGTCTAAAGTGTCGTCTGAACTGTCGTCTAAAGTGTCGTCTGAACTGTCGTCTAAAGTGTCGTCTGAACTGTCGTCTAAAGTGTCGTCTTGTTCTGTCGTCTAAAGTGTCGTCTTGTTCTGTCGTCTTTACCTAACAGCACACCCGACGTACAAAATTCCATCAGCACATTGTAGCTCACGGAGTTTTTTAATAGGGAAGATGTCGCCGGCTTCTGATCGCAAATGCTCTCCGTTGATGTTTGGATGATGCAGCTGTAAATATCGGTCTCTGTGCACGGGCACGGTTCACCGGCGTTTTGCTCATCACGCGGACCATCCGCTGGTTTATAATAAAATATTACACACCACTCTCAACAGTTGCAAATGTATTAATATTTTCAGTAAACATTAAATTTACAAATGCATTTATATTTATCACATGCTTTTATCAAAACTGACAAATGAGAGCATTCAAATAAATTCACAATTGTTTGTACTCTTTCAGAGATTAACCATGGTTTTACCACAGCATTTGTAGTTAAACCATAGTAAAAACTAAATCAACCATAGTTTTATTACGATAACTATGGTTTAACTATGAGTGTTGCAGTAAAACCATTGTAACTACAAAATTTGACCATGATTTCAAAAACTATACTATAGTCATGGTTACCACGTTTACTGTAGCATTACTACAATATAACTATAGTAGAACCATGGCATCAAAACCATGGTATGAACCAAACAAAAAAAACCTTGGTTAATACAGTTATGGTTGCTACAGTTTTACTATAGTAAAACCATGGTTAACTGTTGTATAAGCACCTTTCAAAATACATATTTCAAAGTAGGTTTACGGGAAATGCATGTTTTCAGGGTTACAATTTAAAAATATCCTTTGGTCATCATGAAAACTCGCTGGGGAAGACCATCTTCTGGCAACAAAGTAAAGTCCATATGACAGCAGCTCAAAGATAATATAAGTTGTGTTCAGTACTAGTAATGATCTATTTATATTGCCACGTCAGAATCTAAGACTTCCCACCGAAAATCTGAGTTACAGTTATACAAGAGTTACATACACATAAAATAAAAACAGAGCAAACAATTATTACAGCAGTTAAAATGTTTTGAATTATACATTTTCTAAAATCTTTTCTGATCTTACCAAAGTCTCTAGTCATGTGTTCAGTTAAACACTATCGTTCAACATTACTAAAAGGTAAGCTCAACAATTTTCAATCAACTTTGTATTTTTGTATGTTGGTAATATATGTAAAAGAACACTGTTTATTTTTTCTCTGAGATACCAGTTTTATCTGTCAGCAAAACTGCTGCATGACACAAAAAAGAGCATTTTGTCATTTTGGTAAATATAGATACACAACTCGGAGAAAGAGTAAATATCATTCATTTACAGATATTGGAGACATTGAAATACAAAGTGGGTTGAAAATGGTCAAACATACCCTTAAAGGCAATATAAGGAGAATATTTGTCAGTTTTGTATGTTCATGAACAGATGCAGTCATCTGAAGTCTTCACACGTGAGGCTGGATCCAAACTGGAGCTGGCGTAATCTCTAGTATCCTTGAGATGGACATCCTGAGATAGAAACAGGAAAGATTAGCATAGCTGCCGTTCATATTATTTCAGACCAAAAATGACTTATTTCATCACATATAACTGTAGTGCAAGGTTATAGGATGTGTTATGTGAATACAGTATTCTATAGTATTATTCATACTTATTCTATAGTATTATTCATACTTTGACTTATACTTATTCATAGTATACTACAGAAATAATATTCTTTAAATAGTTTTATTTTCAGATATAATATGTGAAACAAAACATATATTGCATACATAACATTACAAGCATTTTCTTTTACAAAATCAAAATTATATATCAAAAAGAGATAAGGAAATAAAGGGGGGGGGGGAAACATGCAACACAGGAATCATCTATTTAGCTGCAACACTTATTCATATAAAATCTAAAAAATAATGTACGTCATTGCAACTAATTTACAATAAGAGAAGGTAAAGGCTCCCGACAAGAGCCCCAAACCTTTTAGAAAGATTTCAGTGATTTCCTAACGTTGAAGAGGATTTTCTCAGGGGTGCAGAAATGAGCTCGTTCATCTAATGTTTTCTAGATGGAGAATGAGTTGACTTCCAGTTCACTTATCCCAGCCATACCAGCCAACAAGTGTGTAAAAAGTACTTTTTATGATGAGACAAATCTAATAATTCAGTATCCCCTAATATCAAAATCATCATAACTGATTGGGATTGCTATAACCTTTGAAGATATATCAATTATATATTTTCAAAAATCATTAAATACAGGACAGTTCCAAAGCATATGAAGTAAATTGCCTTCAGCAGTTTTACACATTTGACATTTTGAAAGAATATCGGTATTTGACATGTGGAGTTCTTGCGGAGTATATGTATTTTAATCTAATTAAAACAGTTTGTCTGAGCCCCATTATTATCAGGAATGATGTTTCAAAGTACTACTTCCTTTAGTGGACTTTGATAAATCATATTATTATTATAGTAGTATTATTATCAATACTATCAATCATAGTATTACCAATAGTCCAGAATTTTATGACCTCATTATAAGGAAAGCACCATAGCTGCTGCTGCACCTATTTGTGCTTATTTTGCTGTATGTATTTGGTTTAATAACAAGTTGGTGCAATACGCGCACATGCCAAATACTTTAGGCAGGTGCTCAATCACATGAAACACTCCACCTATCAACAAAACAAAATTGGCACACTGGAATCAATGCTCTAAAAAAGTAGAGCATAGTAAAAGTTTAACGTGATCCCTTAGCAGGGCCGTAGCTAGTGGGGTGAAAGGTGGTGACAATTCTAGGGGCCCCCACCACCCAGAGGGCCCCACAAAATCCAGGAATTATACTATATAGGCCCATGTTCTGTGAATAATTCTAATATTTTATTAGTTGTATAACTGAGATATTATGAAAACCACAAAAAAGCATGCAATTTGGTTAAAGAAATTTTCTAATATCTGCTCCGCTACCCTCCCGAAAAATGGTTTAGTATCCTCAGCACATCAATATTTTTTCAGGGGGCCCCCAATCCTCTAGCTACGGCCCTGTCCCTTAGTAAATGTATTATTTGTCCTCATTATTTGGGGAACAGGCAGTCTCTATAGAATGGACTACACATGCCACAGTATTATTTAAGTGGGTGGAACATCATAACTATAATTTACATTTAAAAGTTTAGGGTCAGTAAGATTTTTTCTTAAAGAAGTCTTTCTAAAGAAATTCTCTTCTGCTCACCAAGCCTGCATTTATTTGATGAAAATGAATTAAAAACTGTAATATTGTGAAATATTACCAACACTATGGTTTTCTATGTCATTATATTGTGAGTCTTTTATTTCTGTGGTCAGAGCTGAACATGCATTACTCCAGTCTTCAGTGTCAAATGATCCTTCAGAAATAATTCTGATATGCTGATTTGCTGCTCAAGAAACATTTCTGATTATCATTGTCTTATTAGCAAAAGTTAGAGTAAACATTTGTTTCAAATCAATGCTGTGCTTTTAAAAACCTTTTATTCAAAGACTCCTAAAAATTCAGCTAATCAGAATGATTTCTGAAGGATCATGTGACACTGAACACTAGAGTAATGATACTGAAAATTCAGCTGCGCATCACAGAAATAAATTACTTATATTCAAATAGAATATATATATTTTTAAATTATATTAAATTGTATTCATTTCATACATTAAGCTGGGGTGGCCATAAGAGACTTTCAAAAACAAATTACTTTTTTATAAAGTTCATACCAACCCCAAACTTATGAAACAGTAGTGTATGTTTGAGATTTTACTTACCAGTCCTATGGTTTATAGCATCTTGGAGATGTTGTCTGACAGAAGGTTAACTCCGGTGCAGCAGGCCTTCAGCACTGAAGAATCGAAGAGCAAAACCAGCAATTTGACAGAGCCAACAATATTTAGTTTTCAGTTACAGGTTTATTAGAAGAACGTTCTGCCACGTTCAAAGACAGAAAGCCTTTTTGCCTTTGACATCACAAGATCATGACAGTGTGACAGCTTGAAGAACAATGACATGAAAGGCAAGGCTATGGTCTTAAACTTTTGATCAGCAGATGAACAGCATGTTTGAGTTTAAATGCATTTTTCAATAAATAGCAGATTTTCAATTTTTTTTGTCTCGCTCCTGATTCTTCTTTCGGCGTTTTGAAGCAGTACTTACAACCTGGTTACGATCCACCTGTGTGAAATGCAAATACTTGTAATGTTTATGAAGCGGACTTCACTCAGCACCACAAATGGACCACTGACACCAGGCTCTTTGGGGAAGCCAGTCTGCAGTTTATGGACAGAGGACAGACAATTAACACACACGCCTCAATTAACAAAAGTACGTCCTCTTTACAGCAACTGCAATTAGTATACACAGATTTGTCTATAAACATACATTCTGACATTAAAAGAAGTTTCCCACATTTACTGCACTCAATGACATTTCCGCAGACTCAATCCACCAAATATTATGAGAGAACACTTATTAATACGGAAAAACCCACGCTCAATTTTAGCGCGCAGGCGGAAACATGAAACAAACATGAGCGTTCATAAAACTCTGAATATACATCAAAATCGTCAACACGTGCTTACTCGTTTCGGTTTCATAACACCTTTATGAATAATACCAACTCAAACCTTCAACTAATAAAGCACATTTTCACTCTTCGATTCAGAGCACGGCAGAAACATACCTCAGTCTCTCCAGTTGCAGGCTGTCCCGGTCCATTATCGATGACGTCACTCCCGATATAACTCAAAATATTAATAATAACAAAATACCTCTTTTTCTCCTATTCCACAAGGTGAACAAAAAAAAATCATACACTTAAAATAAAATAATTGAAACAATCGTTTGCCTAAAGAAATAATTTATAAACCATTTCAATTGCTAAACACAAAGAAAAGTTTGCTGGAACAGTTACAAAAAAAACAACAACAACAACAACAACAACGCTACTCTTACCCTGTTTTTAAGATTTTGTTAAAGAATGAGGTCGTCTGACTGACTACCTGAAAATACTGAATGATCAGGTTATTCCATCAATGGATTTTTTTATTCCCTGATGGCATGGGCATATTCCAAAATGACAATGCCAGGATTCACCTGGAGCATGAGACATTGTTTGCACATATGGATTGACCACCAGAGTCTAGACCTTAACCCCATTGAGAATGTTTTGGATGTGCTGGAGGAGACTTTGCGCAGCGGTCAGACTCTCCCATCATCAATACAAGATCTTGGCCAAAAATGAATGACACTCTGGATGAGAATGAATGAGTTTTGTCATTGCAGAAGCTTATCGAAACGATGCCATGGTGAATGTGTGCCGTAATCAAATCTAAAGGAGATCCAACGAAATATTAGGGTGCGCGACTATTTTTTTGTACGAGCAGTGTGTGTGTATATACAGGTGCTGGTCATATAATTAGAATATCATCAAAAAGTTGATTTATTTCACTAATTCCATTCAAAAAGTGAAACTTTCCTATATTCTAGATTCATTACATGTAAAGTAAAACATTTCAAAAGTTTTTTTGTTTTAATTTTGATGATTAGAGCTTACAGCTCATGAAAGTCAAAAATCAGTATCTCAAAATATTAGAATATTTCCTAAAATCAGTCAAAAAAAGGATTTGCAAAAGAGAAAAGTTCAAGTTCTTTAAAGTATGTTCATTTATGCGCTCAATACTTGGTCGGGGCTCCTTTAGCACAAATTCCAGCATCAGTGAGGTGTGACATGGAAGCGATCAGCCTGTGGCACTGCTGAGGCATTATTGAGCCTTCAGCTCGTCTGGATTATTGGATCGACTGTTCCTCATCTTTCTCTTGAAAATATCCCATAGATTCCATATGGGGTTTAGGTCAGGCATGTTGGCTGGCCGATCAAGCACAGTAATATCATGATCAGCAAAGCACTTGGAAGTGGTTTTGACACTGTTGGCAGGTGCTAAAGTCCTGCTGGAAAATGAAATCAGCATCTCCATAAAGCTTGTCAGCCGATGGAAGCATAAAGTGCTCTAAAATCTCCTGGTAGACGGCTGCATTGACTTTGGACTTGATAAAACACAGTGGACCAACACCAGCAGACGTCACGGCACCCCAAATCATCTCTGACTTCAGAAACTTTACACTGGACTTCAAGCAGCTTGGATTCTGTGCCTCTCCACTCTTCCTCCAGACTCCAGACCTTTATTTCTGAATGAAAAGCAAAGTTTACTTTCATCTGAAAAGAGGACTTTGGACCACTGAGCAGCAGTCCAGTTCTTTTTCTCCACAGCCCAGTTAAGACGCTTCTGACGTTGTTTCTGGTTCAGAAGTGGCTTGGTAGCCCTTTTCCTGAAGACATCTGAGCGTGGTGACTCTTGATGCACTGACAGTGTTTGAATTGGCTTTGCTTGACTGTATTCTCAAACTTGTGGTCATCCCTGTTGCTTGTGCACATTTTCCTACCCAATTTCTTCCTTCCAGTCAACTTTGCATTTAATATGCTTTGATACAGCACTCCTTGAACAGCCACACCTTTCAGTAATGACCCTCTGTGACTTACCCTCTTTGTGGAGGGCGTCAATCTTCGTCTTCTGGATCATTGCCAAGTCAGCAGTCTTCTCCATTATTGTGGCTTCAAAGAACAAGAGATACCTGAAATTTATACTGTATGGATGGTCATTTATTGAAACTCAAATGTAAATATTCTAATATTTTGAGATACTGATTTTTGACTTTCATGAGCTGTAAGCTCTAATCATCAAAATTAAAACAAAAAAAACTTTTGAAATGTTTTTCTTTACATTTAATGAATCTAGAATATAGGAAAGTTTCAACTTTTTGATGATATTCTAATTATATGACCAGCACCTGTATATACACACACACTGCTCGTACAAAAAAATAGTCGCGCACCCTAATATTTCGTTGGATCTCCTTTAGATTTGATTACGGCACACATTCACCATGGCATCGTTTCGATAAGCTTCTGCAATGACAAAACTCATTCATTCTCATCCAGAGTGTCATTCATTTTTGGCCAAGATCTTGTATTGATGATGGGAGAGTCTGACCGCTGCGCAAAGTCTCCTCCAGCACATCCAAAACATTCTCAATGGGGTTAAGGTCTAGACTCTGGTGGTCAATCCATATGTGCAAACAATGTCTCATGCTCCAGGTGAATCCTGGCATTGTCATTTTGGAATATGCCCATGCCATCAGGGAATAAAAAAATCCATTGATGGAATAACCTGATCATTCAGTATTTTCAGGTAGTCAGTCAGACGACCTCATTCTTTAACAAAATCTTAAAAACAGGGTAAGAGTAGCGTTGTTGTTGTTGTTGTTGTTTTTTTTGTAACTGTTCCAGCAAACTTTTCTTTGTGTTTAGCAATTGAAATGGTTTATAAATTATTTCTTTAGGCAAACGATTGTTTCAATTATTTTATTTTAAGTGTATGATTTTTTTTTGTTCACCTTGTGGAATAGGAGAAAAAGAGGTATTTTGTTATTATTAATATTTTGAGTTATATCGGGAGTGACGTCATCGATAATGGACCGGGACAGCCTGCAACTGGAGAGACTGAGGTATGTTTCTGCCGTGCTCTGAATCGAAGAGTGAAAATGTGCTTTATTAGTTGAAGGTTTGAGTTGGTATTATTCATAAAGGTGTTATGAAACCGAAACGAGTAAGCACGTGTTGACGATTTTGATGTATATTCAGAGTTTTATGAACGCTCATGTTTGTTTCATGTTTCCGCCTGCGCGCTAAAATTGAGCGTGGGTTTTTCCGTATTAATAAGTGTTCTCTCATAATATTTGGTGGATTGAGTCTGCGGAAATGTCATTGAGTGCAGTAAATGTGGGAAACTTCTTTTAATGTCAGAATGTATGTTTATAGACAAATCTGTGTATACTAATTGCAGTTGCTGTAAAGAGGACGTACTTTTGTTAATTGAGGCGTGTGTGTTAATTGTCTGTCCTCTGTCCATAAACTGCAGACTGGCTTCCCCAAAGAGCCTGGTGTCAGTGGTCCATTTGTGGTGCTGAGTGAAGTCCGCTTCATAAACATTACAAGTATTTGCATTTCACACAGGTGGATCGTAACCAGGTTGTAAGTACTGCTTCAAAACGCCGAAAGAAGAATCAGGAGCGAGACAAAAAAAATTGAAAATCTGCTATTTATTGAAAAATGCATTTAAACTCAAACATGCTGTTCATCTGCTGATCAAAAGTTTAAGACCATAGCCTTGCCTTTCATGTCATTGTTCTTCAAGCTGTCACACTGTCATGATCTTGTGATGTCAAAGGCAAAAAGGCTTTCTGTCTTTGAACGTGGCAGAACGTTCTTCTAATAAACCTGTAACTGAAAACTAAATATTGTTGGCTCTGTCAAATTGCTGGTTTTGCTCTTCGATTCTTCAGTGCTGAAGGCCTGCTGCACCGGAGTTAACCTTCTGTCAGACAACATCTCCAAGATGCTATAAACCATAGGACTGGTAAGTAAAATCTCAAACATACACTACTGTTTCATAAGTTTGGGGTTGGTATGAACTTTATAAAAAAGTAATTTGTTTTTGAAAGTCTCTTATGGCCACCCCAGCTTAATGTATGAAATGAATACAATTTAATATAATTTAAAAATATATATATTCTATTTGAATATAAGTAATTTATTTCTGTGATGCGCAGCTGAATTTTCAGTATCATTACTCTAGTGTTCAGTGTCACATGATCCTTCAGAAATCATTCTGATTAGCTGAATTTTTAGGAGTCTTTGAATAAAAGGTTTTTAAAAGCACAGCATTGATTTGAAACAAATGTTTACTCTAACTTTTGCTAATAAGACAATGATAATCAGAAATGTTTCTTGAGCAGCAAATCAGCATATCAGAATTATTTCTGAAGGATCATTTGACACTGAAGACTGGAGTAATGCATGTTCAGCTCTGACCACAGAAATAAAAGACTCACAATATAATGACATAGAAAACCATAGTGTTGGTAATATTTCACAATATTACAGTTTTTAATTCATTTTCATCAAATAAATGCAGGCTTGGTGAGCAGAAGAGAATTTCTTTAGAAAGACTTCTTTAAGAAAAAATCTTACTGACCCTAAACTTTTAAATGTAAATTATAGTTATGATGTTCCACCCACTTAAATAATACTGTGGCATGTGTAGTCCATTCTATAGAGACTGCCTGTTCCCCAAATAATGAGGACAAATAATACATTTACTAAGGGACAGGGCCGTAGCTAGAGGATTGGGGGCCCCCTGAAAAAATATTGATGTGCTGAGGATACTAAACCATTTTTCGGGAGGGTAGCGGAGCAGATATTAGAAAATTTCTTTAACCAAATTGCATGCTTTTTTGTGGTTTTCATAATATCTCAGTTATACAACTAATAAAATATTAGAATTATTCACAGAACATGGGCCTATATAGTATAATTCCTGGATTTTGTGGGGCCCTCTGGGTGGTGGGGGCCCCTAGAATTGTCACCACCTTTCACCCCACTAGCTACGGCCCTGCTAAGGGATCACGTTAAACTTTTACTATGCTCTACTTTTTTAGAGCATTGATTCCAGTGTGCCAATTTTGTTTTGTTGATAGGTGGAGTGTTTCATGTGATTGAGCACCTGCCTAAAGTATTTGGCATGTGCGCGTATTGCACCAACTTGTTATTAAACCAAATACATACAGCAAAATAAGCACAAATAGGTGCAGCAGCAGCTATGGTGCTTTCCTTATAATGAGGTCATAAAATTCTGGACTATTGGTAATACTATGATTGATAGTATTGATAATAATACTACTATAATAATAATATGATTTATCAAAGTCCACTAAAGGAAGTAGTACTTTGAAACATCATTCCTGATAATAATGGGGCTCAGACAAACTGTTTTAATTAGATTAAAATACATATACTCCGCAAGAACTCCACATGTCAAATACCGATATTCTTTCAAAATGTCAAATGTGTAAAACTGCTGAAGGCAATTTACTTCATATGCTTTGGAACTGTCCTGTATTTAATGATTTTTGAAAATATATAATTGATATATCTTCAAAGGTTATAGCAATCCCAATCAGTTATGATGATTTTGATATTAGGGGATACTGAATTATTAGATTTGTCTCATCATAAAAAGTACTTTTTACACACTTGTTGGCTGGTATGGCTGGGATAAGTGAACTGGAAGTCAACTCATTCTCCATCTAGAAAACATTAGATGAACGAGCTCATTTCTGCACCCCTGAGAAAATCCTCTTCAACGTTAGGAAATCACTGAAATCTTTCTAAAAGGTTTGGGGCTCTTGTCGGGAGCCTTTACCTTCTCTTATTGTAAATTAGTTGCAATGACGTACATTATTTTTTAGATTTTATATGAATAAGTGTTGCAGCTAAATAGATGATTCCTGTGTTGCATGTTTCCCCCCCCCCCTTTATTTCCTTATCTCTTTTTGATATATAATTTTGATTTTGTAAAAGAAAATGCTTGTAATGTTATGTATGCAATATATGTTTTGTTTCACATATTATATCTGAAAATAAAACTATTTAAAGAATATTATTTCTGTAGTATACTATGAATAAGTATAAGTCAAAGTATGAATAATACTATAGAATAAGTATGAATAATACTATAGAATACTGTATTCACATAACACATCCTATAACCTTGCACTACAGTTATATGTGATGAAATAAGTCATTTTTGGTCTGAAATAATATGAACGGCAGCTATGCTAATCTTTCCTGTTTCTATCTCAGGATGTCCATCTCAAGGATACTAGAGATTACGCCAGCTCCAGTTTGGATCCAGCCTCACGTGTGAAGACTTCAGATGACTGCATCTGTTCATGAACATACAAAACTGACAAATATTCTCCTTATATTGCCTTTAAGGGTATGTTTGACCATTTTCAACCCACTTTGTATTTCAATGTCTCCAATATCTGTAAATGAATGATATTTACTCTTTCTCCGAGTTGTGTATCTATATTTACCAAAATGACAAAATGCTCTTTTTTGTGTCATGCAGCAGTTTTGCTGACAGATAAAACTGGTATCTCAGAGAAAAAATAAACAGTGTTCTTTTACATATATTACCAACATACAAAAATACAAAGTTGATTGAAAATTGTTGAGCTTACCTTTTAGTAATGTTGAACGATAGTGTTTAACTGAACACATGACTAGAGACTTTGGTAAGATCAGAAAAGATTTTAGAAAATGTATAATTCAAAACATTTTAACTGCTGTAATAATTGTTTGCTCTGTTTTTATTTTATGTGTATGTAACTCTTGTATAACTGTAACTCAGATTTTCGGTGGGAAGTCTTAGATTCTGACGTGGCAATATAAATAGATCATTACTAGTACTGAACACAACTTATATTATCTTTGAGCTGCTGTCATATGGACTTTACTTTGTTGCCAGAAGATGGTCTTCCCCAGCGAGTTTTCATGATGACCAAAGGATATTTTTAAATTGTAACCCTGAAAACATGCATTTCCCGTAAACCTACTTTGAAATATGTATTTTGAAAGGTGCTTATACAACAGTTAACCATGGTTTTACTATAGTAAAACTGTAGCAACCATAACTGTATTAACCAAGGTTTTTTTTGTTTGGTTCATACCATGGTTTTGATGCCATGGTTCTACTATAGTTATATTGTAGTAATGCTACAGTAAACGTGGTAACCATGACTATAGTATAGTTTTTGAAATCATGGTCAAATTTTGTAGTTACAATGGTTTTACTGCAACACTCATAGTTAAACCATAGTTATCGTAATAAAACTATGGTTGATTTAGTTTTTACTATGGTTTAACTACAAATGCTGTGGTAAAACCATGGTTAATCTCTGAAAGAGTACAAACAATTGTGAATTTATTTGAATGCTCTCATTTGTCAGTTTTGATAAAAGCATGTGATAAATATAAATGCATTTGTAAATTTAATGTTTACTGAAAATATTAATACATTTGCAACTGTTGAGAGTGGTGTGTAATATTTTATTATAAACCAGCGGATGGTCCGCGTGATGAGCAAAACGCCGGTGAACCGTGCCCGTGCACAGAGACCGATATTTACAGCTGCATCATCCAAACATCAACGGAGAGCATTTGCGATCAGAAGCCGGCGACATCTTCCCTATTAAAAAACTCCGTGAGCTACAATGTGCTGATGGAATTTTGTACGTCGGGTGTGCTGTTAGGTAAAGACGACAGAACAAGACGACACTTTAGACGACAGAACAAGACGACACTTTAGACGACAGTTCAGACGACACTTTAGACGACAGTTCAGACGACACTTTAGACGACACTTTAGACGACAGAACAAGACGACACTTTAGACGACAGTTCAGACGACACTTTAGACGACAGAACAAGACGACACTTTAGACGACAGTTCAGACGACACTTTAGACGACAGTTCAGACGACACTTTAGACGACAGTTCAGACGACACTTTAGACGACAGAACAAGACGACACTTTAGACGACAGTTCAGACGACACTTTAGACGACAGAACAAGACGACACTTTAGACGACAGTTCAGACGACACTTTAGACGACAGAACAAGACGACACTTTAGACGACAGAACAAGACGACAGTTCAGATGACACGACGACAGTTAAGTTGACAGAACAGGACGACAGAACCAAACCACAATTAGCATGACAGCAAAATCAACAGAGAAAAAAAACAGGAGGAGGACAGACAACGTCAACAGAAAGACAACGTCAACAGACAACATAGACGTCAACATATACTGATTTACCTGAACAAGTAGGCAATGACTGTAGACAAAGACAATTGTATAGTAAAAAGCACAAAGCAGTCGACCCATTTTTGGCACAAATGGAACCCCATATAAATATATTTTACAAATCATATGGACCACTTTTATGTGTTTTTGTTTTTTCCCCCCACAAATTTCTCCCTTTGTGTTCCACAGACAAGACAACATCATGTTTGGTTGGAACCGCATGAGAGTGAGTAAGTAATCATAGCACTTTTATATAATTATGTTTTATTTAAGTATTTCTTTGTTTTTTATATTGATGTTAGTGTATTTATCCAAAGCCTGGAGGTATACGTTAATGTTTCTACTGTATTCATACAAAAAATTAAGTCACACCTAAACTAAAATTTAAGCAGTTACATCTGAATAATACTTATTTTCATGTTTGTGTTCATTGTTTGCTTCTAACAAGCCATGTCATTTGTTCACTGATGGTTTGTAACCTACAAAAGCTTATTTCTTTTATGGAATGTGACCGATTAAATAATTTCCAAATTGAATGTATTTAAACATGAAGCTGAAACTAGTGTTTTCACTTCTGTTCCTTGAATTTACACTACAAGATTAGATCTGAACATATCTTTCTTATGCTTTGATCGTTTATTTCTTATAAAACTTTAGACAATTCTTTGATGATATTTGTACAATGCTGCCCCCTTTTGGCCAGAATGTGTATTATTATTATTATTATTCTGTTGCAAGGTGTATCAGACTTGTGGGCAGAAGAAAGCCCAATATTTCTAGTAGCTAATAAAACCCAAAAAATAGGTAAATAAATATGCTATTCATCTGTGGGGGGTAATTAAAATATGCTTTTATTAATATAACCATCACTGAAATTGTTGACCTGTATAAATGTACTGGAGCGTTTACACATCAACCAAAACTGTTATGCCTTCAGACTTTCACTCTTTATTTGTAGTCATTGTTATTTTAAATCTTTTTAGTGAATATGCTACACAACTCTAGGTAATGATATGAAAAGAGGGATTATAAACAGACAATGCATTCCCATAGACCTAATCAAGAGATTTCCAATATTACTAAAAACCACACTGAGCAGCAGAGGAAAATCTGGGTCCTTGGATAAATCTGTTGCAAACTTTCACCTCTTGAGGGCATCGGAAGCCCATGAAACACTACAAATGATTATCAGGATCAGACGGTGAAGCAAAAGTCTTTAAAGTAAAACACAGTACATTCCAGGTGCCTTCATCTCCTGCCTCAAACAATTCTCATCAAACCACAGTTATCTGATATGGCTGGTAATATGTATTTTCTGGTTGAAAGTATGCTTTACAAAACCATCAAATGTTGGCCCCACTGATAGATCTATCTATCTATCTATCTGTCTGTCTGTCTGTCTGTCTGTCTGTCTGTCTGTCTGTCTGTCTGTCTGTCTGTCTGTGTCTGTGTAGGAAGAAGAGAGTTGATTCTTTAATAGTGCACAGGCTGCAAGGCAGATGAATGGAGAGAGGCAGCGGATGACTCATTATTGTCGGCCATGTTGAGAGGGATGATAGGGGATCCGTGAGTGTCCCAGGGCACAACTCTGCATCTGTCCTGGGCTATTTTTGACTCCCTGAGATCCTTCTACGCACTGCCTAGACAAGCACGAGCTAAAATAGGCTGAGGCGGGAAGTAGAACAAAGAGCCAAAGAGTTTGAAGAGGAGAGATGGGTGGAGAAAGAGAAGAGGCAGGAGTTTAAACAAAAGAGACAGGATGACGAAAACAGCAGCAGGGAGGACGTAGACAAGATGATGCAGAGAAAGACAGTGTGCGTGAAGTGGAAGATGAGGGATTGAAAATTGAAAATACTTGATAAGGAACACAGGAAGGAAGCATGAATATGGTCATAGACATATGATTGATTAAATAGCTTTAAGCTTTAATCAAAGCTTTAAAAACATATAAGAGGCATTCTGAAAAATCAATTTTTTGAAATGGAACAGTTTATTGACCATCTAGATAAAAACCTTTGTTGAGGATAATATTTGATACATCAGGCTTTTATGTAAAATAAAATGAGCAATGGAGCAATTTTCTGATATTTATATGGCCAAAAGAGAAGATGAAATTCTGATTGCTTGTAATATTAATCAAAGTGATGTTTATAACAATATAGCAGACTACTTACGGAAAATGCTTATAAATATTACTTGTCACAATATATATATATCTTAATATTTAAATGCTTAGTTTTGTGATCAAAGCTCTGTAGATTTTATTGTGGGGGCAAAACATATAATGCAATTCAGTATAGTGATGATTGAGGGATGTGCAAATAAACATTTCTCAAAAGTCTGATTTATCATATTTGATACTCACATTTTAACATTTGAAAATCTAGCAAATTATGTGTGGATAATCAAGTAAACCCAAGTTACTTCAGTCCAGTGAGTGAAATTATACTAAAAGGCCTTTAACTTGATTAAACTATTAATCAGACAAGAGAAAAAATGTAGAAGACTGTGTACAGCAAGTTTTTAGCGAAACGTATTAATAATTTAGAGGCCTTCGAAATTTGTATGAAATATGATACAGTAGAATTTATAAGTTAAGGACACATAAACGGTTACAACAGTGCTAGGTTTAATAAACAACACAGCATAAATAAAAAGGACAGATTTTTGCTAGTATTTTCTTGTAGCAACTCATTCATATTTGCAAATCTATTGGTACGTCACATAGGCCTAGAACATAAAAATAATTTTAAACAATACAAAGTGCTTTTAATGTAATGAAACTACCTTAATCAGTATTCTAATAACTGTAAAGATGCAAACAGTATTACAGGCTAAAATTCAGATGAAGAGGAGGACAGTGATATATTTATTATGTCAAGTGCAGCAGACAGATGTCTAGCTTCTGTCTGCAACTGTTGACTGTGATGTATGCCAGTGACATATGTTTTTAATAATGCATTTGATATTGAATATTGTAAAATGTCCCAAACTTTGGACATAGCCCAAAAGTGCAAAATAAGTGGATCTGTCACCATTCAAGGCACAATAAGAATGAAAAAAAAAGCTGGGCATTCATGGTATTCATATGCTGGATGTAGAATCAAAGGATTGCCAGCAGAAGGACAAAAGGGATGACGCTTAATTTGTTCATCTGTGTCGTCACCAACTGTCTGGCAAAAATGTATTAATAGTGTAGTGTAGGTCGATGGGAAGCAAAGCTGAAATAGTCCACACAAGACTTATATCTTTACAAGACTGAACTGATAGTGTGCGACAAAAATATGTCACTATTAAGAAGAAAAACAGCACTAAACTGTCAGAAACACTGTCAGTTTTCAGAAACAAACTATTTATATTTTTAGAAGTCAGGCTCAGACTGGTATATGCAAATTATCCAGCCTCAGGGACTTAAAGGGATAGTTGACCCAAAAATCATTTACTCACCCTCAAGTAGTTCCAAACCTGTATGAATGTCTTATTTTGTAGTTTGTAACTAGGCTGTTTTGGGGCACCATTGACTTCCATAGTAGGAAAAAAAAATACTATGGAAGTGAATGGTGCTCCAGAACTGCTCTGTTTCCCACATTCTTCAGAATATCTTCCTTTGTGTTCAGCGGAACAAAGAGATTCATACAGGTTTGGAACTACTTGAGGGTGAGTAAATGATGACAGAATTTTCATTTTTGGGTGAACTATCCCTTTAAGGGTACATTTCCAGTGGCAGACAGTGAGGAAACAAATAGGTAGTTGACAAATCACATGAGCATTAACTGTTTTTTTTGTTTTTTTTTCATTGAGATTTTATAGGTTACAACTTATATATGTATATATTTGGTGCAGGGACTAGTCAGGACCTCAGGATATTTATTTTTTAGCGTCATCTGCCATAAGATGTCATGTCTAGTTAAAAATAGTTCAGCTTTGAAAAGAAAAAAAAAACATCTGGAGACATTTGGAGATCTGTCTCCTGTGCGTTCTGCTCTGTCTAGCTGTTTTGAATGCAATGCATGAAAATCTCTTGCATTAACAGCCCCTTAGAGATGAAAGTGTGCATCTCATCTCTGCTGATAGATCCAACTTGGATACCGATTTGGTCTTCATACAAGCAAAAGTGTGTGATCTAGCTTTGCAGAAATAAGTGCAAGCAGATGGTACTCTAACGCCTAGTCAGTGACACTCCTGTGTATTCACATTTTGTGGCAGCTGGATTGTTGCATCACCTTGGTGCGTCCTCTGTAGCCTGCATTTCACATAATAATTCACACATGATAAACTGTCGCTGTTTTACATGTCATGTCAGCTACCCAAACATTTCACATGCATAAAACCAAATGCATTAATTCAGAGCATGCGGTGGCATCCCAACAGACATTCTACTGACTATAAGTAACTTTGCAAGTACATCTCAACTTATTCTAACCATAACCCTACCAGTCTATTAATTCTCTACTAACACTCTACTAGTGAGAGTTAGTAGACATGTAAGTGCAACGTTACTTATAGTCAACAGAATGTGTTAAAGGGAGCATCAAAATAAAGTGAAACTGAATATGCATATATGTCTAATAGATAATATGCACAAAGCAGTATGCAGTATATGGAGAGGTCAGACTGGAAGATTTGAAAAATAAAAGATGGCAAACAACTGTATATTCTAAGGGAGTGATTTCTCAAATTTGGTCACTTTTATGACAATTTTGCTCCTGAAAGTTTTTTTTATATATAGTTAGTGTACTTGGTTGCCAACGAGACGAAAGTGTCAGAGCATGCTTGCAAAAAAAAGAAAAGAAGAAAAGAAAAAAAAACACTGAAAAACAGAAACAGTATCAGACCATTCTTGAACCCCCATATAGAGAATATGTTATTTTAGGTCATTTCCAATCAACCTGTAATTGTGTTAAATTATGCAAGAAGTACAAAACCTATTATTTAATTGTAAGTGTTTGAAATACATAAAATGCTAGCTATTCAAATCAAAGGAGTCTATAATTTTCTTCCAAAAGTGTTCAAAATGTAATTTCCGCCACCATCATTTCCTGAAATCAGTTAAACACAATACATAATTTGGGATGTGGTTAAAATGACACATTTTTTTCACAGCTTTCTGAAAAAAATTACAGAATTCTCCTTCAGTGCATTCATTTCACTACTTGATTTTGCTAATTAAACAAATTAAATAAACTAGTGTGAAAAGTGTTAATTTTATAAGTCCTGTATTACCAAGAAAGTTATTCCTTGTAATTCAATTTTACTTGTTTCAACAAAGCAGGGGTCACCAGACTCAGTCCTAGAGGGCCGGTGTCCTGCAGAGTTTAGCTCCAGCTTTCCTCAACACACCTGCCTGGAAGTTTGAAGTATACCTAGCAAGACCTTGATTACCTAGTTCAGGTGTGTTTGATTAGGGTTGGATCTAAACTCTGCAGGACCAAATTTGGTGACCCCTGCAATAGAGTGTATTTTTGCAATTATTGTCACGTCGTAGGTGAGAAAACAGTGTTAAAATATCACATGTAAAATGGGAAACTATTTACTGAAAAGAACAAACTTCTTGGTCCCTAAAGCCTTACACCTACCCCAAGCTTAACCATACTCTGCTGCTGAATGACTTGCTTTTTTCACAATCAGTCAGGTCTTGAACACAAAACAAGATATTTTGAAGAACGTTGGTAACTAAACAATTGCTGGTAGCCATTGACTTCCACAGAATAGAAAAAAAAAAATACTATGTAAGTCAATGCCTACCAGCAACTGTTTGGTTACCAACATTCTCCAAAAATATCTTCTTTTGTACTCAACAGAAGAAAGAAACTCACATACAGGTGCATCTCAATAAATTAGAATGTCGTGGAAAAGTTCATTTATTTCAGTAATTTAACTCAAATTGTGAAACTCGTGTCTTAAATAAATTCAATGCACACAGACTGAAGTAGTTTAAATCTTTGGTTCTTTTAATTGTGATGATTTAGGCTCACATTTAACAAAAACCCACCAATCTCAACAAATTAGAATACTTCATAAGACTAATAATAAAAAAAATTTTTTAGTGAATTGTTGGCCTTCTGGAAAGATTGTTCATTTACTGTGTATGCACTCAATACTTGGTTGGGGCTCCTTTTGCTTTAATTACTGCCTCAATTCGGTGTGGCATGGAGGTGATCAGTTTGTGGCACTGCTGAGGTGGTATGGAAGCCCAGGTTTCTTTGATAGCGCCCTTCAGCTCATCTGCATTGTTGGGTCTGATGTCTCTCATCTTCCTCTTGACAATACCCCATAGATTCTCTCTGGGGTTCAGGTCAGGCGAGTTTGCTGGCCAATCAAGCACAGTAACACTATGGTCATTTAACCAACTTTTGGTACCTTTGGCAGTGTGGGCAGGTGCCAAGTCCTGCTGGAAAAATGAAATCAGCATCTCCATAAAGCTTGTCAACAGAAGGAAGCATGAAGTGCTCTAAAATTTCCTGGTAGATGGCTGCGTTGACTGTGGACATCAGAAAACACAGTGAACCAACACCAGCAGATGACATGGCAGCCCACATCATTACTGACTGTGGAAACTTCACACTGGACTTCAAGCAACTTGGATTCTGTGCCTCTCCACTCTTCCTCCAGACTCTGGGACCTTGATTTCCAAATGAAATGCAAAATTTACTTTCATCTGAAAAGAGGACTTTGGACCACTGAGCAACAGTCCAGTTCTTTCTCTCCACAGCCCAGTTAAGATGCTTCTGACGTTGTCTCTAGTTCAGAAGTGGCTTGGTAGCTCTTTTCCTGAAGACGTCTGAGCGTGGTGACTCTTGATGCACTGACTCCAGCTTCAGTTCACTCCTTGTGAAGCTCTCACAAGTGTTTGAATCAGCTTTGCTTGACTGTATTCTCAAGATTGCAGTCATCCCTTTTGCTTGTACAACTTTTCCTACCCAAATTCTTCCTTCCTGTCAACTTTGCATTTAATATGCTTTGATACAGCACTCTGTAAACAGCCACACCTTTCAGTAATGACCCTCTGTGACTTACCCTCTTTGTGGAGGGTGTCAATGTTCGTCTTCTGGATCATTGCCAAGTCAGCAGTTTTCTCCATTATTGTGATTTCAAAGAACAAGAAATAACCAGAATTTATACTGTAGGGATGGTCATTTATTAAACTTAAATGTAAATATTCTAATATTTTGAGATACTGATTTTTGCCTTTCATGAGCTGTAAGCTCTAATCATCAAAATTAAAACAAAAATAACTTTTGAAATGTTTTACTTTACATGCAATGAATCTAAAATATATGAAAGTTTCACTTTTTGAAATAACTTACAAGAAAAAATGTATTTTTTCACGACATTCTAATTTATTGAGATGCACCTGTAGGTTTGGAGCAAATTTAGAGTGAGTAAATGATGACAGAATTTTCAATTTGGGGAAAACTATCCCCCTACTGACAGCTTTAAGTAGTCTTGTATGGGTACATTGAATAGGGGTGTTTAGGATTAAGATCTTTGCTTTAAGTTGACACAAAAACAGTATCGTCAGACAGTTAAGTTACAGGTATGTGTGTAAGATTGCAACTCTGGCAGTAGAGGCACGTGAACCCTCCACGGTCCACTGATGAGAGCGATGACGCACTCCATTTGAAAACCGTCTGCCTCACTGCGGGAAGAGTGCAGCGCTCTGCGAATGTGTGATTAGGGCTAAATGAGTGTGTATGTGTGCACCCGCGCAAGTGTGCGACTTTGCATACGCAATTCATAAACTCTCCAAATGTCTGTGGCGCCGGAATCTGCCAAGAATGTGACTCAAATATCTCACATCTCCTCTCACTCCTCTCTGCATTTTATTCACCGTTTCACACACTATTTCAGCCCTGCTGATGTCTCTTGCAGTCTGTCTTTCTCTCTCTCCGTCTCCCTTTTGGTTCCCTTTCAAGTTTTAACGTCAGCCACTGTTTCTTTCCTCCATTTACGCAGAGCAATATGACTTTTACAGATCTCTCCTTACACTTTGAAAACACATCAAAACAAAACCTGTCACTGTGTTCACAGGGTGAATGGAAGTTGATGCATCAAATAAGCACCCCCTCCACTTTTTTTATTTTCCTCCTGCAACAGATAGCCATGCTGGTAATCATTAAGGAGGACATCATTAAATTCTGGGCCTCCAACACAGATCGATCCTTGGGTTCATTACTCAACAGCACTGGGCTCAGAACACCTATAATTAAGCCCAAAAAGGGGAGAAAAGAGGGGAGAGTCAAGAAAGATGAGGGATAGGAAGAAAAAGGCGATATGCTCATGTCAAGAAGAGCTGGAGAAAGTGAATTGGAAAACAAGAGCGAGAAAGGTGAGGGAGGGGTGAGAGAGGAGCTGATGACGACAAACCGAGCGGAAAGACCGAAAGAAGAGAGAATGTGAAAAAAAAAACAGAATATGTAACAAAGACCGAGAGCTTTGAGCTGTGCTGAACTGCATGCTAGGCAGAGATGTGGGAATATATTAAAAACATTGCTAATTTATACCGGATGAAACCCCGGCAGCAGCTAGAAATGAGAAATGTGTGCTTATAAGTTTTGTAATCATGTTTCATAAAGAGAAAATGCAATTTCAGCTCACAAAAGTTTGCATGTTAAATGAACTGAACAACACACCAAAGGGGTGTCCATGTGTATGTGTCGATATGTACCAGTAACTGTATTTATTTGACATTTCTTTTCATGGGGGCGATTACCAACACTTCCAAACTCTTGCTGTGATGAGCAACTTCCGGTAAACTCACTCGCACACATGCACACACAAATATAAACAGAAAGAAAGTCGTTGCCTCCCATTTCTTTCTTCCTCACACATATCCCCCATTCATGTGATTCAGTGACTCATTCTTCATCTAATATTCAGCGATACTGACGTGGTCGCCACCCCTTAATTGCCAGCCAACTCATTGTGTCTCATTGTCGAGTAGCGTGGCCGACAGCCAATGGGCATGCAGATGGTGGGTGGGATGATGAAGGGACTATTTGCGCAACTGTACTCCATCCAATGGGGGCATCGAGATGCAGATGTCTTCTGTTCAAAGGCCTGATTAAAAAAATAGCCTCATGCATCATAATCGGCCATACACAGTTTACTCAGTTGGTTGATTAGTTGAGTAATAGAGTAATTGTAGTCTACAAAATATTGACACAGACGAGATTCACATCAGACTGATATCTTTAATCCGCAATCAGTGCAAGTTGTAACGCAAACAGGCTGAAGATTGAGCATTGGATGGAAAATGAAACAGCCTGTTGGCAGTAGTTTTCGTGGTAGATTTACTGTGGAATTGAAAGAAAAGGCACTTGAGCCTCTCACCGGGATTCACACGTATATGTGTGTGTGTGTGTGTATGTATGCATACATGTTTGTGTTAAGCACAGCCTGCCTTTGCACATGGTGGGAGACTGAAGCAAACTCTGCATCTTGCTGCTCTTTCAGTGGGAGCCATCTGCTGAAGACAGAAAGAAAAAGAAAGGCTTTCTGAATCTGAATGAACAATAACCCTTCAATACCACAGCTGGAGTGCTTTGTGAATACCTTTTCCAATAACATCTTCCTTTTGCATCTTTTAGTCAGCCTCAGGGGTGCGTTTACTCGCGCACACTTCGTGCATACTCTGCAACCCTGAATTGAAGCTCTGAATGGCGGCTAGTGCGTTGCATGGTAACTGCATGTTATAGTGAATGATGTTGCTTTCAAATAACTTTACAAGCGGTGAGGTGTAGATAGAGAGTGTGTGTGTGTGTGTGTGTGTGAGTGTGTTTGTGTGTGTGTCCGTCTATTTGTCTGTCTGTCTGTATGTGTCAAGGGAGGTCAGACTGAGAGATGCGAGGGAGAGAAGGCACATGCGAGATTCTGCTGTAGAGTCGTGGCCGTTGGATGGAGATATAAAGAAAGTACACCCACACCAGAGATGTTTCGTATTCACAGATTAGCATTTATTCTTTTGTCATGCTTTCTGTCCATCACTTTGTGTTGTAGTGAAAAGATTGAACAGCTCATTCTTTCACATTCTTACATTCGATTGCACATGATGCATACATTCTGGGTAAAAAGGTATAACCAATGCTTTGGTCATCTGTGAGCAACCTCAGAAACATGGTCACTCGAGAGCACCTTAAGGCAGTTTGACCTTACCCGTTCTGCTGAGATATACATTCACACATCGTACAAACATTGTAAGACATAAATGTGTCATGGTAACATCCGAGGGACAAAAAAAACAGTATTTTTTTTTCAGTACTGTCTCAGGGTAAACACAAAACAGGATATTGCTGGAATTAACAGTAGATCTTTACCTATTGTATTAAGGAACTTTAGATTGCATTTCTCTTTATCAGCATGTCCATCCTTTATCATCCATCTCTTCGCCTCTACCACCCACATCCACCCCTGCTTTCCGTGCATTTTTTTTCTCTTTCTCTCCTTTCCTTTCCTCTCTCCTCTTGTCCTTGCCCTCTCACTCTCTGTTTGTTTTCCCTAAAGCATTTCGATTCTTTACTACAGTTGGAAAGAGGAGGAAAAGGAATAGGCAAAGACCACCAAAGAAAGCCATTGCCTTCAGCAAGCCCACCAAGAGCAGCCCAGACAGTCGGTATTTGCACATTCCCTTCTCACATGTTCATGACCAATGGTAGACATTAATCTGAATGTCGACCAATCTGTCAGTAAGCACATTTTTCTACAGTAGCCAGTTCATTTCAAGAAACAGTTTTTCCACAGTGTCCGTCATATATTGCCTTGTCTTGGATTCAGTCCTAGTTTTTAGCATTTTGCCAATTCTTTTTTTAACTATAGATGCAAGCTGTTGACTGGTTTGATTTAAAATCGATTCTTTAAATGAGAAAGGATGGAATTTGCTGGAATATTCAGATACAATCAGTAACATTTGAATTTGAAAAGAAGAATAAACAAAGGGAAGTCTTGGAACAATGTAGGTAGTGTATTTTACAGTCATAATTCAACATGTTAACAGTATTTTGAAAGACATACAGTAAAAAAAGGACATTCACACTCTCTCACGCCATTGATTGATCTTTCCATGCACTGACCATAGAAATAATATCACAGACGTTACTCACAGTGACATTCTTGGCCATTCAGAACAGTGACAAGCATAAGGCCCTTCATAGCGTTATTTACAGCTCCCTCTGCCAAGATGTCATATTTACACAAGTGATAATTGCTGTCATAGCTGGTGGGTGATGTAATGAATTCTTTCGCCTTCTCTTGTGCGTGCTTTCTGTCTCTCCTGCGCGTGCTTTCACTCTCTCCGTGCATCTTAAATTATAGCAGTATTGCAACACTTTCAAACTCATCACTCCATTGTGCTTTGTCTATCTTGCTTCGCTGCTGCACGCCGTTCCTTTTGTGCTTTTCGAGCCCTGCCTGATTTTGAGACCCTTCTGTTATAATAGATGAAATATAACATTCGATCGCTGCGTTCCGAAGGGAATCAAAAGATTTTCTCATTATGCTATTGTTACCCACTAACTACTGAAATAATGGAGCTGTGGCGCTGTTGGAAAGAGGGTGTCGTAGTGACATCACAAGCTATAATTACAACTATCATAGAAGCACTTAGAGTGGCTGAAAAGTCTAAAAGTATACAAATATTGTACGTAAACCTAAGATGGAAATTTCTATCCTCTGTCTGCACTGACTGTGACAGAGATGGCTTAGAATACACTTGTCCTCAAAAAAAGAAGGACCGAGTATCTGCTTAACTAACCAAGCCCTCTGAACAGCTTTCATTACTTTCCATTAAGGGCCTGTACTGCCCAACGTTCCCTGCTTACCTACTGTATCCTAAATCAGTCTAGTGCCCTCTAGATACCAGGACCTAGAGGCTCGAACTGAACAGAACAGAGATACAGGTGAGGCTGATAGTAAACAGGAATCAAGGCATTGCAGAGTTAAATTGAGAAAACAGGGTTTTCCCTCCTCCAGAGAGGAGAAAAATTAGGGGGAAGAGGGTCCTTTTTGAGATCAACAGATTCAGCCAAAAAGAAGATGGATGCAGACAGTCAAGACAGACACTGAGAGTAGCAAGAGAACAGAAGATGAGGAGCGAGAAGTCGAAGAAGATGGTGGCAGTGAGTCGAATTCCGGTGGGCACTCAAGCTCAAAGCAGCGTAGAGAGGTGATGCCCGCATCTTCATTTCCATAGTTGGCCCAATACTCTTCTGGGTCAAGCTTGGGAAGAAGAGCCTCTTCCTCCCCGAGCTCATACTTTGTGGATGTAGATGTGATTGAGGGATGCTGGGACTTGAAGGGGTACGCCTTGGTCTCGGAGGTCTTCTCAAAGATGCCCTTGGAAGTGCTGACGGGCTTGTGCTTGGAGAACCACCAGCGGGTCTTGGTGCTGAAGGTGGTGGTGGTGGTGCCAGAGAGGGAGCCGGGGTCTGGAAGTGGGCACAGGGCGAAGTCCATCTCCCTCAGAAAGCGCAGGTCCTCTCCACGACGAGAAGCTGGGGAGGCGCACAGAACCTCGGAGCTGGACAGACGGGCGCCTCTGAAGAACTCCCACAGGGGACGAGCCTCGCAGCCGCAGGCCCAGGGGTTATTGTTCAGCCGCAGGAACTCGATGGAGGAGATGTCACGCATGGCCTGACCGGGCAGCTCTGCCAGGGAGTTGTTGAAGAGGAAGAGCATGGTCAGTCGGCCCAGGTCGCGGAAAGCACGGCGATTGACCTGACGGACCCTGTTGTCGTGCAGCAGCAGACGGTCGAGGTTGACCAGGCCACGGAACACATTCTCGGACAGAGTGCGGATGCGGTTGCCGTGCAGGAAGAGCTGGCTGAGGTTGATCAGGTCAGCGAAGAGATCATCCTGGATGAAGTGAAGCTGGTTCTCCTGAAGGTAGAGGAACTGCAGGCTGTAGAGCTTGTGGAATATGTCATGGGGAAGGGCGGCCAGCCGGCAGCGGTGCATGTGAAGGCTCTGGAGCTTCTCCAGGCCGCGGAAAGCTCCACCCTCAAGGCGGTGCAGGTGAGGGTTGTCGCCCAGATCGAGCTCCTCCAGATCGCGCAGCTCGCTGAATGCACCGGCCTCGATCCAAGTGATGTTGTTGGAGAAGAGCCACAAAACCTGGTATGAGATGAATTGATGGACAGAAAGGACAGGAAAAGGTAGAGGGAGGGAGAGGTAATGAGGTGAAGAGATTGAAAAGGAATACAAAATTAGTAAATATCTCAATAATAAACTCTCAAATGTATATTTGCAAATCTAAATATTAAATGTTCTATTCTGTCGCACACATAGAGCCAACAAACACTTCCTTACCTGTGTGCCAAAAGCAAAAGACCCCACTCTCAGTTCAGTGATGCGGTTGTTCTGCAGAAAAACGCGCTGGGATTCGTAGGGCATGCCGTGGGGCACAATAGTGAAGTTCTGCGCCTGGCAGCTCACTGTCATGGGTGTCGGGTAACACACGCACCGGTGAGGGCAGTTCTGCGCAGGAACGGGTTTTACCACGACCAGCCAGACAACCAGCCAGAGCGAGAGCGCGCCTGATGGAAAGAGAAGAGCGCGTTACATCACAAGTCTTAGTAGCTAAAGCGCTGTAACTCTCATCTTGTCTTTTACATTAAATCATGATAATAAAATGATTTGATGTTGAAAAATTCACGAATCTCCAAACAAATGTCTACAAATGCACTAACATGTTTTAATCATTATGACAACACATTGGTTTCCATCCATTTACGTTGTGACAATAATTTATCTCATTAAGAACTTTTCGGAATTTCAGTTCATAAGTAGCCTAAATCATTTTAAAGTGGTCGGAAAAAGTGCTCTTCAACTTCATTGTATTGTTGTAACTTAAATTTAAATGACAGGTTTTAAGTACAATTTTTACAGTCTACCGCTCCGAATATTATTCTCTTGATCTCTTTGAACATAAATGTAATTTCAAATGTAACTTTAAACTTTTAAATATATGCGTACATTTGCTAAGACTTGTTTGAATAAAGTCATAATTCAAAGCACTAAAGCATTCTTGGAAAACATTTTACGCATCAAGCACAAAATATATATTCTAACCATGCTGCGTAAAACCAAGCATTCTCGAAAGCTAGTTTGATCATATTCTAAATCCTTAAATTATTTTAAATGCATTCGTTTCCATTACTTAGAAATAGAATACTTAGGAAATTCAGCATTTCAAAGGCATATTCACAATAAAGATGAACAGAGAAAAGCAGAAACTCACTCTTGAAGTTGTGCGCAAAGGAGCTGCGTTGGCTCCGCGTAAAAGTTGATGTTTCCATTCCGAACCAAAGCCGAGAGCGAGTTAGCCTGAGGAGTTAAGCGACTGATTCCCTGCTATCTCCGCTGAAGCTCTGGTTCCCGAGTCGGAGCGACTGAGAGAGTGCTGAACGATGGGTCCCGGGCCCAATTTATACTCGAGCTCAGCGCGCGCCTACGGCTGTGGGCACCACGGAATCTCTCCTACGTCACCAGTCGGGTCAAGCCCAAGCGAGGGTGGCAAACGGAAAAGGCGGTGCGGAGAGAAGAGGGGAGGGCTCTCGCGCACCAGTTTGGACAGAGGGAAGTCGGACGTCTTAGCTCAGAGTTACGATTGTGGAGACGTAGTTGGAAAGGGCGGGGGAGCGCAGGCACGGCGCCCGGTAATGACTGAGCTGAGTGCATGCGAGGAGGATCGCACGAGGCACATGAAAGAGGCACACAGCTCGTTTCTTGGCTTTGCTTATGCGTCCCTTTGGATTATCTTGTCCTCCGCATTATTAATGAGACGCCTGAATGAAACAAACGCATTGTTATGCTCTGGAGACACAAGTCATGACTTCAAATATAGAAATATAAAGCTATAACACTGAGATAATCGTTAAGGGATTTGATAATGGGTGACTAAAGAATGTAATTACAGTCACTTACTGCTGGAAGGAAAGACAAACCAATACCAAATTTGGTCTCAGCATCATCTATTTGGGCAGCTTCCTGGAATCGCCTAAACTATAAGCCACTTTCCTTTGAGTATCTCATTCAGGTACTCCAAAGCTTTTTGCATTATAGGTATATGCTGCATTCACAACACCAGTTCATACATAGAATCATTAAAACAAATAATAATAATATATATTTTGTGACAATTACATTGATTACTTTAAAAGTGTATGTGTGAAAAGTGCTGCTTATGGACATACAGGGCCATTTCTGTAAGGGATCAAGTAAAGTCAGCCGGTTATTAATGCAAAATAAAGCCAGGCAGATAGATCAGAACTCTGGCACAAAAATAAACAAATAAATGGACATGAAATATTGATTTCCCTTATGAAAATTAACAATGGTTTTATTATAGTTTATTATAGTTTTTATTGTTGTAACCATATTTTTTTTGTTGGCGTATTGATTACCATTTGTAAAACCACAGTTTTACTACAAATTCCACGGTTAAACTATAGTTAGAATACCAAAACCATGGTTAATTTGTTGTTACCATGGTTTAAGTATAGTAACCATGTTTTTTTTGTTTGTTTTATATAACCATGGTTAATTTTCGTAAGGGTTGACTTGAAATCATTTTATTAACCAATCATTGATCATTGTCGTCTTAATTTTCTTGTAGAGACTATGAAGAGACCAAACAGAAGCACAGCTATGTGTGAGTGGGCAGTCAAACAGCGCTGCCCTGGTCAGTGGCGCGACTGACCAATCAGAATCTAGCATTCCAGAGATCCTCGTAATAAATAAACAGACAGACAAACTGAAAGACAACAGTAGACCCGAGGATGTCCATGTTGTTATTTAGCACCTCCTCCATTCGCTCATGTTCTGGACACTTCTTTTCTTTTCCTCCCTCCCTCTCCACCTCCACAAAAACACAAGATGACTGGACGAACAGGCTTTCCCCGCTCCACCTACACCTACCAGCTGGACGTGTGAGTGTGTGTGTGTGAGGGTTTTCATGTCTCATGTATATTACCCTATCAGCCAAGTGAATGCCATGACTGACAGCTTCTGGGTCGTGGTACAGTTGTGTATGAAAATGAATTACTGAGCAACAACAAAAAGACTATGACGGGGGAAGAGGAAGTACAAAGTGTGGTTGGAAAGGAGGGGTTTATGGAATTAAAAACAAGGCAAAGAAGCGACACATGACTCATAGATAGTGGAACGAGAGGGATATGGGACTGCACTTAGAGGGATGTTGCACATAAGGCTTGATTAGTGTGCGGGCCAGCAGCCTAATGCATTAAAGCTGTATCCCTCTAGTGTGCCAAGAGTGGCTTTGTAGTGCCCTAAGGGAGTGCTCTGCAGTGGCAGCCCACATATAATGACAGATTTGCTTTGCCCTGTTGCATAGAGATAGCGGAATAAAATCAGCTCTGATAACTTTAGAGTCCTGCGTCATGAACCTCATTAGTTTGCTGTGCGTTGGAGAAATAATGGAGGGCGGAGGGGAGGTTTGGAGGAGTCTGACTCCCAAATTTAAGGGAAAGTTTACCCCAAAGTCAAAATTATGACATTATTCATCACGATGTTGTTTTAAAGCTGCATGATTGTGAAACACAAAAGAAGATATTTTGAAAAATGGCTGTATAGGCTGAGTAAACGATGACTGAAATTTCATTTGTTTACATATTCTTGTAATTTACTTTAAAGGGGTTTAAAGGAGACAATAAAACTACTTTAAAGGAGTCAAATAAAAAGGTTTTGGATACTGAACATTTATAAACTGAAAATAAAACAAAGTTTATAACAAAGAGTTACATTGACATAAAATATATTTCCCCTTTTTTACCTAATCATTTTTTTTTTTAATTTCATATTTTTTACATGCTTCTCCCTGGTGACATCTCCAGTCATTTAGTCTTAAACTCCACCACTTTCTGCTTTCATCCAATGGACAACTGATGGATAAAAGCAAGCCCCGATCGTTCTTTTCTTTTTCAATAATCTGTTTCACTCAGATGTATACGTCACAATATGAAAGAAAAGATCTGTCACTATTTGTGTTTCATCACAGCTTTAATTTACCAGCACCTCAGTATTAAAATTAATTTCTGTGTCGATCAAACAGAAAAGACACACACAGGAATAAAACATAATCGGGGGACAGTTTACTCCCTTCCAAACACTGACTATCCATTCAGGTTACCTCTTACATCCAAATTGTATTTTGGCAGCTCATATTTCTCTAGACACAGTGAGCTGCCAAAATACAATTTGAATGTGAGAGACTAACATAAATGGATCATGCCTTGAAATGGTCTATAAAAAAAATTTTTAAAGTCATTTTTCGCACATTTGAAATGGAAATATATATTTTACTTAGTTTTTGTTAATGTTTTAAATGAGATTATTATTTTTTTGTTTGTTTTACTTTAATTTTAGTCAAAGTTTTAGTAATTTTGTTGCACATTTTTGTCATTACAAAAAAAAAAAGTTTATATAGTTTATATTATTTTTAGTCATTTATTGCTTTTAGTTTATTTAGTTTCTTATTTTAGTACCCTAACTTAAACCAAACAGAAATGAGAAATGTTGCCTTGGCATCTAGCCAAAATAAGTTTAAGTTTTTAATTATTTCATTTCATTTCAGTATTTTTTTTTTCAGGTAGTGCATTTTTATGCTTGTAGTTTAATGTAATATGGAGTCTAGTTAACTTTGTTGTTTATATTATGTGAGCGGAGTGAGGAATGTTACATACGTACAGTGCTACATTATATGGATGTGACCTCATATACTGAGGCTGTCTCTGTCCTCTTCCTGTGTGCTGTAATTCCCTTAGCTCTGTTAGTCTGGACACAAGAATAGTTACAACAAAAGCCCAGAGCGCTGTAATCAGGTTTCAGGAGAATCTAATGATGCAGAACCACAATCAAACGTTAAAAACCCCTGTGGTACCTTCGCAGCCCCCCTTTACTCTCTGTCTCTCTCTCTTTCTCTATGTCTCTGTTTCCTCTCCTTGTTCATTATTTCTTCCTTCTTAAGCTCTTTATGTATTGCTGCTTCTTTTCATACTCCCCTGTGCACAGTTTATATGTTTATTATCAACATTCATGTATATATTCACATATTTGAAGTAGTGTAAAATTCTGAGGTGGTAGTATCAGGATGTTAACGTAACTGTCATCACACCTACACCCATCAATTAATCCCATGAATATTTACAGTCTATAGGTGTAAATACTATATCTGTGTGTTTGAGAATGTCTACAGCAGCAATGGATTATGTCTCTGTGTCTTGACTCTTCTGTAACAGTCTCTATTAGATGTCTCTTGTATGACTACTTTGAGCATCTGCTCCAATAGCCCCTCTGAAAGTGTGCTTTGATTGCTCTGATTAGATGAAATCCATCTTAGATACATTCGCTGGGCTTCTCAAAACAAAGTGTCCACTAGAGATTTGGCAGAAAATTGATGCTGCGGTTGACTAGAAGCATTCGTGTTGGCTCAAGTGGCTCATCTTGAAGACTGTAAAATATAATGATCATGTTGCCTCGACTGCGTAAGAAAGAACAATCCCAGTTAGATCATAGGACTAAAACAGAGTGAGATACTTGTTCAGTAAAGTCACAGAAAGACCCAAATCTTATATTCAAATTTTCAATTATGGATTATATTCTGTCATTGTTTTCCTCCCAATTTGTTTTGAACAAATTACATTTCCATCATCAAATATTAAATGTTCAGGTTGGGGTCAGAATGGCATTTATAGAATAAAATGGCAGACTCCTTGGGCTTGTGAAGGATCATTTTAGAACTAGCATTTTAGGTGTCAAATTCTCAATTAAATAATATTATTTATTCTTATTTTACAAAATGACAGCTTTGATATTTTCAAAATGAAGTGAAGTGATATTTCCCTCGAGTTTCCCATTCTTCACACATTTCATATTTCTTATACCATATTTTCTTCAAGTCTCATATTTAATCATATTCTTGCTCTTCACCAGCACTGGAGGGTCCTTGGAAAACAAGTGCAAATAAAACCTTTATTAGTAGCAAAATTCTAGGTCATATCACACCAGAATATAATAATAAAAAACAATAAATGCTATGAGTTTATATTATGATTCTACATGCAATAATTATATATTTTTTTAAGATCATATTGAAACAAGTTTTGTTTTAATGTGATCTAACAAAAAAGACAAAGTGAAAATTTGTTTGTTTGAATAAATTCAACCCCTGCATGGGACGTAAAAGTGCCTTTAGTTATAGAAACACCCATTTGCATCTGGAAAGTTCTTCAGTCTAATACATCACTGCCTGCTATGACAACACAAGATTATAATTAGGTAGAGACTTCCAGTCACGCTTCAGACAAAAAGACAACGACAAGCTGTCAGACTTTTCCTATCGGTCTTGACAGAAGCATTGTGTTTGGTTAATCGTTGTCTTTCTTTCTCCTCTGCCTACTTACAGACCCACTTCCCCTCTGTGTTTCTCATACAGCAGTCATGCACTCTGCACTGGCCATTATTTACTGTTTTGATCTTTTTCTTAATGCACAAACTGAATCTACAGAAAAGTGTTTTGACACTTGACACTTTAAAATGACTGTCAACTTACAACTACATAAATATCAAATCAGATGTCGTTTATTTTAAGGAAAGATAGCTTAATCACACTTTTCCAACACAATGTTTTGTTGTTGGGATACGATTCCTCTACACTTTTGGGTTGCCACACACAACTTGTCCATTGTAAATTAGATGAATTTGAGCATAACTGATTTCATACATCCACTAAAAATCATATTGAGAACAAATAATGACTCAGTTTGTTGGAGAAGTTACACTTTATTTTGATAGTTCACTTTAGAAGTTCTACTAGCTATAAGTAACTAACTCTTATTTGAGTATTAGTGGACTAGGGTTATTAGAGTAAGTTGAGATGTACTTGCAAAGTTACTTATAGTCAGTATAATGTCTGTTGGGGACCATCAAAATAAAATGTTAGCCAATATTAAGCAATCAGTCGTACTAATACTTTAATGATTTGTAGTTCCAATGTTACTTATAGTTAGTAGAATTATTGAAGTGGACTATCTTATTTCAGTATTTCAGTATTGAATATCATACCTTTTTAAAGTATTCTTAGGCTTCCAAATAGTTTTTGAGGCCAGAGTAAATCAAACTGTAAAGGTACAGAATTAAGTATACGGTGAGTTGACTGTAAACATAATACACTGAATGTGTCACAATACCAAAACACACACAGGTTTCTTTAAGTGTGTGTATGATGACATCAACCAAGCAAAAAAAAAAAAAAAAAAAAAAAAAGCAGCCTAGTGGCGCATTCAGAGGCTTTGTGTTCAAATGCCTGATGTGACTTTGATTTCATTTGAAAAGCTTCTTTTTTTTTTCCTCCACATAGCGTACTGTGGTTTGTGTCACCATTGTACGCCACACTGAGAATAATACAATCATGAAAAGACCTCCATGTGATTCAGTGTGAATAAAAGAGGCTAGAAAGTGTTCATCTGACTCTCTCAGATCTTTGTACAGGGCGAGACGGATTATTAATTATGCATCGCGAAGTGCAAAGTGTGTCTCTGGTACACTAAGAAGCTGAACGTCACTGATGTTTTTGTAAAGCATTTCTGGTAAAGTCTGCGTCACTGTGCTGTGGTTTTCATTCTTATAATTTCATCATAATTTAGCTAAATTATTTATATACTCAAGCTGTTCTATCTGAAATGCAAAACTGCATATGGGTTGTCTTTGTGTTTTTACTGCAATTTAATTTTATTATAATTATAGCTATGAGCTATATCTACAGATACACACCTGTCTACACCTGCGTCTACATTTATCATGTATATGTATATATAGGCATCTTTCTGTATCAAAATCTGTAAGCACCTATCTATATCTATATCAACAACTACATCTAAATCTATCAATTGGCTATATCTATATCTCTCTAGGCCACTGGTTCTCAACTGGTTTTGATTTCGAATCAAAATTTTGTGCTGTAAATCATATGGCAACCAAATCCAGGAGCAAAATGGTAGAAAAGTTTAGAAAATTGCTTTCATTATTATTTTATATAAATATATAAATATAAATATGAGGTCATAATAAAATGGAATCAGAATCAAATTTAATTGAAATTAAATTACTTTGCGCACCGAAAAGACCAAAACCTTCAACCAACATTGGATACATTCGTTGGGTCAATTGGGTGGACCTTACATATCTTATCTATCTAGCCAGTTATCTATATTTACATCTATCAGCATCTATCTATATATTTATCTATGCACCTGAAGTGTACTTGTCTACATCCCTATCTATAGACAACTAACTATATCTACATCTACACATCTATATCTCGCTATGTATATCTATAGGCAGCCATAAGAGCGGCCGCGGCCATTTGTAAATTTAATGTGTCTGGCTTCCGGTCTCATCCACTTCCAGCTATTTTTAGCTGTACATAACAGCTCGTTTTTCTGCGTGATATTGCAAACCGTTGTGTCTTACCATATTATTTTAATGTATTATGTTAATAACGAACACACTGGTTTGTAGTACAAACCCTTTACTGTTTACTACACTTATTATTCTTCTTGTTATTTCCCCACAGAGGCTAATGAACCGGAAGTCTCACACATTGACAGAAAACGGCTTCCGCATTGAAAAATAAGCTGGATACAGTTAGGTCCATATATATTTGGACACTGACACAATTTTCAGAATTTCGGCTCTGTATGCCACCAAAATAGAATTAAAATAAAACAATCAAGATGAAATTGAAGTGAAGACTTTAAGCTTTAATGCTTAGGAATTACAACCATTTTTATACACAGTCCCCCCATTTTCAGGGGCTCAAATATAATTGGACAAATAAATATAATCATAAATAAAATGTTCGTTTTTAATATTTTGTTGAGAATCCTTTGCAGGTAGTGACTTCCTTAAGTCTGGAACTCATGGACATCACCAGAGACTGTTTTGTCCTTTGTGATGCTTTGCCAGGCCTTTACTGCAGCTGACTTCAGTTGTTGTTGGTTTGAGGGTCTTTCTGCTTTTAGTTTTGTCTTCAGTAAGTGAAATGCACGCTCAGTCAGGTTAAAATAAGGAGATTGACATAAAATATACCTTATAGTTTTTTTACCTTCAAAAACTCCTGGGTTGCTCTCACTGTATGTTTTGGGTCATCATCCATTTGTACTATGAGGCACTGCCCAATCAACTTTGCTCCATTTGAGTGAATCTGGGCAGACAGTATATCCCAATATACTTCAGAATTCATCCGGCTGCTTCTGTCTTCTGTCACGTCATCAATAAACACCAGTAACCCAGTGCCACTGGAAGCCATGCTCATGCCATCACACTGCTCCACCATGTGTCACAGTAGATGTTGTATGATTTGGATCATGAGCTGTTCCAAGCCTTCTCCATAATTTTTTCTTCCTGTCATACAGGTTGATCCTAATTTCAGCTGTCCAAAGGATGCTTTTCCAGAAGTGGTCTGGCTTTTTTAGATGTTGTTTGCACTTGTGAAGTCTTCTCTTGATTGTAGACTTTGACAGTGACACGTCAACCTCCTGGAGAGTGTTCTTCTCTTGGCAGGATGTTGTGAAAGGGTTTTTCAAGGTTTTACCATGGAAAGGATCCTCCGCTCATCCACCACTGTTGTCCTCAGTGGACATCAAGGCCTTTTTAAGTTGCTGAGCTCACCAGTGCATTTTTTTTTCTCAGAATGTACCAAACTGTTGATTTGGCCACTCCTAATGTTCCTGCTATCTCTCTGATGGATTTGGTTTGTTTTTGAAGCCTAACAATTGTATGTTTCACTTGTATGGAGAGCTCCTTTGACCGCATGATGTGTGTTCACGGCAAGAGCTTCCAAATGCAAATGCCACATTTAGAATCAACTCCAGACCCTTAACCTGCTTAATTGAGGTAGAAATAACAAAGGAATATCCCACATCTGTCCATGGCTTTTGAGTCAACTGTCCAATTATTTATGGTTCCTTGAAAAAGGGGGGAGGTACATATTAAAGAGCTGTAATTCCTTAACCTTTCCTCCAATTTTGATGAGAATACCATCAAAATAAAGCTCAGAGTGTGCACTTTA
Source organism: Acrossocheilus fasciatus (assembly GCA_036784905.1). Classification (NCBI taxonomy): domain Eukaryota; kingdom Metazoa; phylum Chordata; class Actinopteri; order Cypriniformes; family Cyprinidae; genus Acrossocheilus; species Acrossocheilus fasciatus. The sequence goes on from CM071938.1 coordinate 28,722,349, forward strand.
AGCCCATATGTATTATATAACTGTAGCTTAAAGGGGAAGGCCTAGAAACCGATGGGCTGATGCAGTGAGGAGGGATATGAGAAGCGCAGGGCTGCGGCCCAATTTCGAGTGGCAAGCATGGAAGAGGATGGTTGTAGAGGCCAGGGACCACTAGGTCCGTAGTGCCAGATGGTAAGGTAAGGTAAACTGTAAGTTGAATATGTTTGGGTCAACAGCTAAAATAAAAAAAAATTGTGCCTTTGTCCAGATATATACAGTATCTCACAGAAGTGAGTACACCCCTCACATTTTTGTAAATATTTTATTATATCTTTTCATGTGACAACACTGAAGAAATGACACTTTGCTACAATGTAAAGTAGTGAGTGTGCAGCTTGTATAACAGTGTAAATTTGCTGTCCCCTCAAAATAACTCAACACACAGCCATTAATGTCTAAACCGCTGGCCACAAAAGTGAGTACATCCCTAAGTGAAAATGTCCAAATTGGGCCCAAAGTGTCAATATTTTGTGTGGCCACCATTATTTTCCAGCACTGCCTTAACCCTCTTGGGTATGGAGTTCACCAGAGCTTCACCGGTTTGCCACTGGAGTCCTCTTCCACTTCTCCATGACGACTTCACGGAGCTGGTGGATGTTAGTGACCTTGTGCTCCTCCACCTTACGTTTGAGGATGCCCCACAGATGCTCAATAGGGTTTAGGTCCATCACCTTTACCCTCAGCTTCTTTAGCAAGGCAGTGGTCATCTTGCAGGTGTGTTTGGGGTCGTTATCATGTTGGAATTGAAGGGAGGGGATCATGCTCTGTTTCAGTATGTCACAGTACATGTTGGCATTCATGGTTCCCTCAATGAACTGTAGCTCCCCAGTGCTGGCAGCACTCATGCAGCCCCAGACCATGACACTCCCACCACCATGCTTGACTGTAGGCAAGACACACTTGTCTTTGTACTTCTCACCTGGTTGCCGCCACACACGCTTGACACCATCTGAACCAAATAAGTTTATCTTGGTCTCAGACTTGGTTCCAGTAATCCATGTCCTTAGTCTGCTTGTCTTCAGCAAACTGTTTATGGGCTTTCTTGTGCATCATCTTCAGAAGAGGCTTCCTTCTGGGACGACAGCCATGCAGACCAATTTGATGCAGTGTGCGGCGTATGGTCTGAGCACTGACAGGCTGACCCCCCGCCCCTTCAACCTCTGCAGCAATGCTGGCAGCACTAATACATCTATTTCCCAAACACAACCTCTGGATATAATGCTGAGCACGTGCAACTTCTTTGGTCGGCCATGGTGAGGCCTATTCTGGGTGGAACCTGTCCTGTTAAACCGCTGTATGGTCTTGGCCACCGAGCTGATGCTCAGTTTCAGCATCTTGGCAATCTTCTTATAGCCTACGCCAACTTTATGTAGAGCAACAATTTTTTTTTTCAGATCCTCAGAGAGTTCTTTGCCATGAGGTGCCATGTTGAACTTCCAGTGACCAGTATGAGAGAGTGAGAGCGATAACACCAAATTTAACACACCTGCTCCCCATTCACACCCGAGACTTTGTAACACTAACAAGTCACATGACACCGGGGAGAGAAAATGGCTAATTGGGCCCAATTTGGACATTTTCACTTAGGGGTGTACTCACTTTTGTGGCCAGCGGTTTAGACATTAATGGCTGTGTGTTGAGTTATTTTGAGGGGACAGCAAATTTACACTGTTATACAAGCTGTACACTCACTACTTCACATTGTAGCAAAGTGTCATTTCTTCAGTGTTGTCACATGAAAATAAAATATTTACAAAAATGTGAGGGGTGTACTCACTTCTGTGAGATACTGTATGGACCTAACTATATATCTATGTCTACGTCTGTATCTACATCTATATCTACACCTACATCCATGCGTAGCAAACTCTTGACTCCTTGAGTTCTCTTTGTAGCTGTTGCATAACCCTGACCCATATCTTTCAGTCCATTTCTCTGTTATTTTCTCACTCATCTGTTTCCTCTGTCATTGATGATCCACAGTCGCTGCTGAGTGTTGGCCTTCATTTCTTTCTTAATAAATCCCTCAAAGCACAGTCTTGCTCACTGCAATTCTTTCTTTTTGTTTTTCTCACTTCACTTCACAAAGAAGGCACATCAGTTCTCTCTGGCTCTCTCTCACATGTGCTTTTTGAGATTACAGTTCTTCCTGCCTCGTTTTTCTCCTTTTTTGTTTTTGTCTTTTGGTGACACCCTCACTTTCCTTCTCTACCATTCTGTTTTACTCTCTCTCACTCTTTTCTTCCTCACCTTCTTTTCTGCACTGACTCTTTGTCAGACTCAAAGAGAGGGATGCAAGTGTTAGTTTGCTCACTGCCTTCTGTGTGTGTGTGATCGGTGTGTGGGCAAGTGTTCTGAGGGCAAAATGTGTAATGTTTGTGTGTTTGTGTACAGACACAGCCACAGTATAACTGACCCTGCGTGTGCATTGTGGAAATGTGATAGTGTGATACTCAGCTTGAACCGTTCTCATGTGTCTCTCTGTGAATGTGACAATGTGTCAAATAGAGGTGTCATTTCCTGGTTTTTATACAACAGTTTGTTCCAGTTCTCTGATTTGATTGGCCAAGCCATTTTCTTAGAGTCATATCAGAGACCTCTAAGGAGGAGGAGACGGACCACACATAGAAAAATGATTGGAGGGATAACAAGTTCTTGCTGTAAAATACCCATGCGCAACTACTGGAAAATACATTTTCCTACCATGATTTGAGCTAAACCTGCAGTTATTAGTTAAATATGGCTACATAAGCTAAGCCTTTGGCTTTGAAGATCTTCTGACTATTAAGTATCGGAGCTACCTAAAATGGTCGCCAATTGACTTGGCACAAAGGGACTTTTATAACATTTTGTTAAACCACATGGTTTCTAAACTATCCCATATCATGTAGTTTTGCATGGGGAAAATAGTTTTTTTTTTTTTTAAAAAGTCAGAATTTTTGTGTTTTTGTTTCTTGCTCTAAGATCACAGTGGGACTTGGAAAATCCATGCAACAACTTGTGATATTTGTGCCTCTGCTTTTTTTTTCGAACTATTTGTGTTATTGTGGAAAAAAAGCAAATTATTCCACCAAATTTGATCTGAAACGATAGGTACTTGGTATTAACTTGTGGTTTATTGGACTCTTGTATAAGGTTGTGTCTGCAAGCTGAAAAATGCTGCGTCCGCAGGCAGAACACGGAGGTAGGAAGCCAGCAAGGCACATCCAAATCCAATGATCATTTCACATCCTGTGCCCTGAGATACTTTCTTCTGATTCATTTTTCAAGGCAGCGTAGATGCATTCTTCGCTGTCTGATATCCACTATCCTGTGCGATTTCATAACAGTTGAACATAACTGAAACGTTGGCATCTGAAAGTTGCAGCTGCCATTCGGTTTGTGTATAAATGTAAGTTTTTGCCATTTTTCAACTTTATACTTCATTTCTTGCAAGAAATTAGTATAGTAGTTTTTCAGTATTTGTGTGGTTATGACCAAAGTTCTCTCTGTTTAATTATAGATCATTATACAGTTATGCTGTCTCAGAAGCGCATCCGAAATCAATTTCCGGAGGTAGCTTCAAGCTGAGAAGTCACTGGCTAAAAGCTGTGACACACCAAGATGACGGTCAGCTGCCGGCCAATGCCAGACAGTCGTTGACCGACTGTTGGCTAGGCTTTTGCAGTGAATCGGTTTTGGCCAGCTTGTGAGACAGATTACTCTGACTGGCTGTTCAGCTTAGCAGATGAGTGCATGTGAAAAAAGTGAAAGAAAAGAAAGCAAGTAAACAGCAAAGTCAAGAAGTCACATACAGTACAGATGGCTAAACTAATTTTACATCTTCATCTTACCTGAGCATTCCAATATGCAATATTCCTAATGACATGGCTGCCTGGGATGAAGAAAGTGAAGACCGACTGATCAACAAGATCATACATAAACAACTAGTATAGATGTACAGAACATACATGCTATTTGTCCTTTGTCTGTAGTTTTCTGATGTCGGATTGGTGTGTCACGGCCTTTAGCCAATGATTCCTCAGCAGCAAGGCAGCAAGTCAGCTATACCTAAGCTTTCAGATTCAACCTAAACCTCTGAAAACACCTCTTCCATGAGCACACAATAACTAGCTAGCCCTTTTGTACAACCTTTTTGCTTACACTTCTACCACTGGTGCTTGCAGAAATTTGGCTTTGTAGTGTTGCTTTTATTTTGTTACCTTCTGGTTTATTTCTTTTGCTTGCATTTCAGATTTGTTGCTTTGGATAAAAGCATTTTCAAAGTGAATAAATGTAAAACCACATTTGCGATCATACTACTGTATATGCACTGAAGAAAATGATACTACATTTTTTTAAGGTAAGGGTTTTCAAACTATTTATTTTAGCTACATTTAAATAAAAAAAATGTTGAAAGTTAGTCAACTAAATTTGTTTATTTAAATGTAGCTAAAATAAATTGATTACAACCACTTACCTTAATTTTTTTTTTAGTAAATTCAATGAATAATTTTTTTTTTCAGTGTGGTTATTATCATTAACTAAAACTAAAACGATTAAAAAACAAACATTTTCATTACTTAAATTATTCTTAAAGTATATAATAATAAACGTTAACAATTAAACGTAAATCAAATTAAAACCTTATTTTGTTTCAGCTAGTTTAACTTAAGTACTAAAATAACTAAAACTAATAAATAAAAGTAATACAAAACATATATAAAAATTAAGATTAAAAATAACAAGATTACTAAAACTTTAAATAAAATCGAAGTGAAAACAAAAAATAAATAAATAAATACTGTAGTATATCAATAATACTAAAATAACACTTCAGTGAAATGACAACCTTGCTCATATTCTGCCCATTTATACATCTTCCAGTTATCCTCTTGCCATGTTTTCTCATGTTTTCATTTTCAGCAGATTAAAGTTTCTTATAGATTTTTTCCAAATAAAGATTATGAATACTATATATATATTCCTCATTCCACTTTTACACCTATCTAACACTAACTCATATTCTTCCTCTAAAAATACCCTGTCTTCACATATGGCTCTTCCCCCAGATTCCTCAGACTTGCCCCAGCATCCCAACGCAGTTTCTGGCCTCTCAGCCTCATGCACTCACTCACACACACACACTCTCACCCCTCTCTGCTCTTTATTTTTAACCCAGTCAATCAGACACTGCTCACCGATGACGCAGATCCACATGCAGCACTGACACCATCAGCCAGAATGAGAGAAAGAGAGAGGGAGGCTGGCAAAACAGGGACAAGCTGTGGCAAAGAGAGGAGACGAAGGGAGAACAAAGTGCCAGATAATAATCGAAGATGAAAATCCTTGAAATTTACAACTGAATGACAAGTGCATTGTTAAAATATTTTGTAACATCTAAATTAATTGGTTTTATTCAAATTACAATCTAGTATTGCTGAATCAACCACCACAAAAAAGTCCCTGTTAAGAGTCAGATCAGGTAGAAACGGCTCCTCAAGGTAACACCTGTACATTTTCACCCTTTTTATACAGTGTATGTGACATAAATATGCAACTTTGTAGGTGTCTTCACCCTTTGCCTATTCTCCACTATCTCTCTGTCACTTTCTCTCTAACTCTCTCTATCTTACTGATAGGTTCACACCCACTCGTTTGTTAAACACTGAGACAAATAGCTTACATCACTCGGCGGAAAGACTTTTTAGGAAGTTCCAGAAAAAGAAGCGCTTCTCCCCCAGCTAACTCACAAAACAGCCGTGACGCAAGAAAGAGACCTACCACACACACACACACACACACACACACACACACACACACACACACACACACACACACACACACACACACACACACACACACACACACACACACACACACACACACACACAGCTCTTGTAGTCTCTGTGTACGCTTGTGGTTCAGAAGCAGAGAGATGAAACAGCAAAGGACATCTCTGTAGATTTCTGTGTGTGTGGTTGTTTAAATGGAATACAGAAAATCCATTAGTGAAAGAGGATATTGCACTGTAAAAGGGTTTTCTCAGGCAACCTAATGTGCTTATCTAATTTAACTGATCACTAATATGATTCTAAATAACTAAACTATATTAGGTTACACTAATGAAGTCAGATTAGGGAGAAATAGATCTTTAAGGTCACAACTGCACATTTGCACTGTATGTGTGTGTAGATGAGAAGCCATGCTGTTGTTGACGTTGCCATGACGTATTTCTCGAATGTTGTGAATAGGAAGCAACTACAATTATTTCAAAGTGCGGAAAAATGTGTGAAAGGAGCAAAAGAATAAGAAAAATAAGTGGACTGACAAAACACAATTGTTAGTACCTTCTTGTGGTGGTTGTGTGGTACTACAAGAGTGAGATTCAATTACCTCAGAATCCCACTGAGTCTATCTTCCCTATAAATCATTCCAGCCTGTGTCCCAAATCATGCTCTGTCTTCTCTTCATTACCTCTCTGAGTGTGAGGATAAGAAAAGTGTGAGAGATGGGATGATCACACACTTAGGATGTGGAGTTTCTAAATTTCCCAAGGTGCTTGTGTGTGTGTGTGTGTGTGTGTGTGTGTGTGTGTGTGTGTGTGTGTGTGTGTGTGTGTGTGTGTGTGTGTGTGTGTTTACGTGAGCGAGGCCTTGGGGCGACTGACGTCAATGGAAAGGCTGGAGCTGGGATGAATCTTAATTGTGTCTGTGTATGTGTTTTGGCCTCATGTGGGAAGCATGACATCAATTTCAAATAATATATTAATTCATTCAGGAAGGTTTAGAAATACGTTATGTTAGGATAATATAAACTCATGAATGTGTATGAAGAAATTGTTCAGGTGTTATATGAACCCACAATCATTCTGTGTATGACGACAGAAGCCTATATCTGTCTTATTTTGCATATATATATTTGTTTTAAATGCAATGAAATCCAAAGGAACTGACAGACAAAATAAACGCTGATTTATATTCAGCGCACAGGCAGCACATGCCCCAAAACTGTTAATTATCAGCTTGTGTAATTATTATGCAATCTTAGTTTAGTATATTTGACAGCTTACTCAGAATCTTCATTTTAAATGAATAATCCTAGACTATTGCTGTATTTAAATGGTTTAAATGGGTCAAATCATAATTGCTGTTTTTTAGACTTTTATGAATTTTTTATACATTTTTTGGTCTTCACCAAAACAGGCACAATTTAGTTTTTATAATCATATTTTCTCTGACTCTTTGGTTTGAACAGGCTATTTTATTTTCATTTTATATTTTTATGAAATTTAGAATTTTTTCTTTGGCTATACCTTTAATACTTACAGTACAGGTGCTGGTCATATAATTAGAATATCATCAAAAAGTTGATTTATTTCACTAATTCCATTAAAAAAGCGAAACTTGTATATTATATTCATTCATTACACACAGACTGATATATTTCAAATGTTTATTTCTTTTAATTTTGATGATTAGAGCTTACAGCTCATGAAAGTCAAAAATCAGTATCTCAAAATATTAGAATATTTACATTTGAGTTTGAATAAATGACCATCCCTACAGTATAAATTCTGGGTGTCTCTTGTTCTTTGAAACCACAATAATGGGGAAGACTGCTGACTTGGCAATGATCCAGAAGACAAAACATTGACGCCCTCCACAAAGAGGGTAAGTCACAGAGGGTCATTACTGAAAGGTGTGGCTGTTTACAGAGTGCTGTATCAAAGCATATTAAATGCAAAGTTGACTGGAAGGAAGAATTTGGGTAGGAAAAGGTGCACAAGCAACAGGGATGACCGCAAGCTTGAGAATACAGTCAAGCAAAGCCAATTCAAACACTTGTGAGAGCTTCACAAGGAGTGGACTGAAGCTGGAGTCAGTGCATCAAGAGTCACCACGCTCAGACATCTTCAGGAAAAGGGCTACCAATCCACTTCTGAACCAGAGACAACGTCAGAAGCGTCTTACCTGGGCTGTGGAGAAAAAGAACTGGACTGTTGCTCAGTGGCTTAAAGTCCTCTTTTCAGATGAAAGTAAATTTTGCATTTCATTTGGAAATCAAGGTCCCAGAGTCTGAAGGAAGAGTGGAGAGGCACAGAATCCATGTTGCTTGAAGTCCAGTGTGAAGTTTCCACAGTCAGTGATGATGTGGGCTGCCATGTCATCTGCTGGTGTTGGTCCACTGTGTTTTCTGATGTCCACAGTCAACACAGCCATCTTCCAGGAAATGTTAGAGCACTTCATGCTTCCTTCTGTTGACAAGCTTTATGGAGATGCTGATTTCATTTTCCAGCAGGACTTGGCACCTGCCCACACTGCCAAAGGTACCAAAAGCAGGTTCAATGACCATAGTGTTACTGTGCTTGATTGGCCAGCAAACTTGCCTGACCTGAACCCCATAGAGAATCTATGGGGTATTGTCAAGAGGAAGATGAGAGACACCAGACCCAACAATGCAGATGAGCTGAAGGCCACTATCAGAGCAACCTGGGCTCTCATAACACCTGAGCAGTGCCACAGACTGATCGACTCCATGCCACGCCGCATTGCTGCAGTAATTCAGGCAAAAGGAGCCCCAACTAAGTATTGAGTGCTGTACATGCTCATACTTTTCATTTTCATACTTTTCAGTAGGCCAAGATTTCTAAAAATCCTTTCTTTGTATTGGTCTTAAGTAATATTCTAATTTTCTGAGATACTGAATTTGGGATTTTCCTTAGTTGTCAGTTATAATCATCAAAATAAAATAAAAAAATAAACATTTGAAATATATCAGTCTGTGTGTAATGAATGAATATATTATACAAGTTTCACTTTTTGAATGGAATTAGTGAAATAAATCAACTTTTTGATGATATTCTAATTATATGACCAGCACCTGTATATGCAACATTTCTCTAAAAATAAAAATGATTTCTTTTTAAATTATTTAGGTGCCTTTCAAACCAATACTTTTCAAGTATTCTGTCTTGCACACAACAACGATGCAGCTAAAGATACTCAGTGTGCATTATGTGCCCCCCCCCCTCCAATTATTAGTGATTTAAACACGTTATCACATTTTGTTTGTTTAGTATTGTTTATTATCAAGGTCAGTTATTGGACTGCATTTATGCCGCCTTTAAAAAATACTGTTAAAAAAGGTATTATTTTCTTAAATTCTTCAAAACTTGTATACAACCCATTTGCTTCCCCACTGCCAGGAAATACACAATGGGAAAAATTGTACAAAAATGTGTGGCTTTTTGTTGTTGTGAGTAGGAATTTGCGAATTTACTAATTCATCATTGAGATACTCTTATAGCTTTTATTATTATTTTGCAGTTAGTTTTTAGTATTATCTTATGTTTTCATTTTAATTTTAGTTACATTTCATTCATTTTGTTGTGTTTTTGTCATTTTTATTATTATATATTTTTTAAATATATCTATATTTTTATAGTTTTGGTTTTTAGTTATTTTAGTACATCAAGTTGTAATAAATGAAAATGAGAAATGTAGCTGAAATTATCTAAAAGTTTTTTTTTTTTTTAAGTTTTAGTTTTAGTTAACTACAATCCTCCTGTAGCTTGTTATTTTATCAGTATACCACCTTTTGCCTCTCAGTTTCAATAAAGTTTCAGATTACATAGTATGAAAGTTTTCATTCCAAATGATCAAGGACATATTAAACTACCCCTTTAAACATATAATACATAATTAATGTTAGCAATTGGACCATGTCTTTCTCTTGAAGGTGCTAGATAGTGGATTGAATTTTTGGGAATGTGATGATATGAGAGGCCTGACATATCGATGTTAAAAATAAAATGCCATGGGCACAGATCAGCAGTGATAACAAGGAACAATGGTCACAGGTGTCGCTTTTATTACCGTTCCAAAAGGATGTGGAGGTTTTACACGGCCTTTAGGCCAAAACACCCCTCCCTTTGCTACCCATTGTCCCACCCCCCAACCCACCCTTGTCAATCATCATCCCTGACCCCCACGAGTCAGACATCAGTTAAGACTCTTTGTGATGGACTGATTTCCTCAGGGGAAAAGTGAATGGAGGATGAGGAAGGGGAGGAAGAGGGAAGAAAGAAGAAGATGGGAGAAGAGGTGAAGTGTAGAGAGAGAATAAAGAGGGGTGGGGAAGAAGAAGCCATGCTTTCATCTGTTATCAACAGCCACATTTTCTATTGTGACGTTTTGTCTGCTAGGCTGCTGGCCATACCTGACTGACCTCCATCCCTCTCTCCTTCTTTCCCTTCCCAGGATGACTCATACGGGTGGTGCGCTCCTCCTCTCCTTCTTGGCCCTCCCCCCTCCCCCTCCTTCATCATCTCCTCCTCCTCTCTTTCTCTCTCCCCTGTTCCCTCTCTTTCTCGTCCTCCCTAGCCCTCACTTGGTGGCCATAGTGTAGCAGCCGTCTGGGTGCCACTGCATGTCACGGATGCGCCTGACGGACTGAAACTGGGGATGACGAGCGCCGTACTCGTTAAAGTGACGGTATTCACCCTTCTCCAGCAGGTACTGGCTGCCACGGTAACCAGGATACTGGTAGCCCACCCAACTATGACAAGAAATGAGAGGAAAGACAAACAAACATAGAGAATGAAGAAAAATCAAGTACAGAATTGAGAATAAAGAATAGTCTCTTTTTCAATTCTGTATTATCAAAAGTACCACACTGGAAATTATTTTATTGAAATATAAACAGCATTAGTACTGTTAGTTTATCTAGGTTGAGTAACTATAACTGAAATTAAAACTGAAGTGTGTAATGCAAGACAAAAATGACTGTTTCCGAACAGGTTTCCAGAAAGTCTGCCATTAGTCGAATAAACACAATCTCATGGTAATTCGTAACAGTTTTACGTTTTGGCAAATTGGTGGCTAATTCAGATAAATGATACAATTACATCATTTTATCAAATTATATAATTTGTATGATCTGCTTATGCAACAATGTCAGTTATGTTTAGGGGACCTTCATGCATTTTTCAGAAAATCATACGTTTTTGTGTGATTAACATTATATGAAATCGCCACCTCTTAGAATAGTTGTTTTTTTCTGTGAGTTTGGGTTGGTCTTGCCAAAAAAGTACAATGCTTTGACAGTGCCAGATTTTATACTACATTGGAAAATATTTTATTCCTATTTTGTTGATTGAAATATTAGGAGCTTTGATACTATTATCTTATTTAGGTTGAATGACTATAATGGAAATTAAAAGTGAAGTGTGTAATGCAAGATAAAAATTAATGACTGTTTTCAAACGGGTTTCCAGAAAGTCTGCCATTAGTCAGAGTCAGACAAAGACGATTCCATGGTAATTCATAACAATTTTATGATTCATTTGACAAATTGGCTAATTCATTAAAAAAAAATGTTCAGTCTGATTTGTGTGATCTGCTCAGGCTCATTTTTTTGGAAAATCATACATTTTTGTATGATTCACATTATATGAAATTGCCACTTCACAGAATTGGTACGTTTTGGAGATTACTAATGAACAAATTCATTCGAACTCATTTTGTCACTTTCGTACAATTTGCTTTTCCCTCAGTAATGGTTATGTTTAAGAGTGGACCTTCGTGCTTACTTTATGTATATAAAAAAAGGATGTATTATTTGAATTCACGTATGAATTACTTATGAATTCACATAAAATTGGCACCTGGTAAAATAGTTACATTTTCCCATGAGAACGGGTTGACCACCCCGTAAAAAAAAAAAAGAGCAATGTCTTGATGGTGCCACATTTTATACACTTTTCGGTAGCTAGAAGAAAGTGTTTTAACATGGAAAACGGCAAATTTCTGTTTTAAACTCAGTGGATTTAGGAAGTGAGCGTATGACTTATAGATCACAGACTTCAGTTTTTCTCTCGTATCAGATCTATTTTTTATGTTGAGATCTCACTTTTATGTTCAGATATCACAGTCTACTCAGATTTCTTTGATGAGAGACCACTTACGTGCCACAGCTGACCATGATGCTGCCCACGCGGTCGGTAAAACCAAAGGTGTACATACTGGGAACATCGTCATCGATAATCTCCATCTTACGGCCTTTGAATTCACCAACTTCATAAAGACAGATCTTATGCTTTTCTGGGTCCTGTGTGGAGCACAAACAAGAGGAGATCAAGGTATAATATTCACTAATAAATGCATAAGATTTCAAAAATCATTTTAGCCACTTTTATCAGCGACTGAGATAGGACAGGAAATGATGGCAGGGAACAGATCAGGAAATGTTGGGAGCTAGATTCAAACTTACATTGCCTTTAAAAACATCATGGCCCGATGTGTCAGGAAATATATCCATGAATATGGATTTAAATATATATATATATATATATATATATATATATATATATTTTTTTTTTTTTTTTTCCTTTTTAGTTTATCTGTAGCTGGGAACAGGAGAACTCACTTTTCTGAATGAGCACCATGGCTTAGTGAATCATTATCTGAACAATGTTGGAATGATTTTTGCTAAAAATGGGATGAAAACATTCTAAACAAAACCAGAAATGTGTATAATGCATAAAAGTGATGGATACCATTCTGATAGGTCTGAAGGACAGCAGGTAGTCGTTCCTGTGGCAGTTGCTCCAGCAGTCCCAGCGGGGGTACTCACCCTTCTCCAGGATGTACATCTCTCCGCAGAAGTTCATCTGCTCCCAACCCACCCAACTAAATAAAAGAGAGGAACACAGAGAAAATGGAGGAGGAGGTGTTAAAATGCACAACAACTGGTAAGTCACTCATATCAGTATCACAGGAACACTCACGGGCCGCACTCCACGCGGAGGGAACGCACTCTATCCATGCCCATTTCACACACGTTCATGCACTCATTGGAAATCTCGATCATGCGGCCCTGAAAGTTCTCCTGATCATACACATACATCTGAGAGAGAAAAAAATCAGGTCAGTTTTGCTTGTTATCCAACTCTCAATTAAAGTTGTCAGTTTCTAGTTTAGCTTGGTGTAAAAATAAAGCATACATACAACTCCCACATCTATTTCTATGGAAACTGAAGTGACGCTCAGTTCGGCACAGCTGTTTGCCATTGTGCACCTTTCATCAGTCATCATGTACATCAACTTTTATGCATCTGTAAATATGGTACAGGTAACATACCTTGTAGTTTCCCACGCCCATCTCGGTTTTCTTCTGAGTTTGAGCAGCCTTCCCATCAGGCTGGGAGGCAGGCTTGGACTTCTCTCCACCAGTGGACATGATGACTACAACAAGAGAGTGGAGAAACGTGAATATTTAACAGCCTTCTTGCTGGAAATATCTATTGTTGGACATGTAGTGATGTGAAGTACTGAATATTGCTCAAAGCAAGTGATGAAACCCATTCCAACAAATCATCGAGTGCATTTATAGCCCTTGAATGAATTCTTCACCCACTTACTTTGAAACACTTACACAATAGTGTTACAGACGTACAATGCTCATACGTAACAATTTGACCGGGATGACTAATTTACAAATATATCACAAAATGGTACATTATAATGGCTGAATATTAAAAGTGAAACATGGAGCGAGACCCTTAAGGTATCTGATGGAAAGCCGGAAATATTGGCTGATACAATTCTTGCTACTTCTTCAAAATATTTGCGTAAGATATTAAATGAACCTAGCCCCAGATTCTCACAAGGCTTCAAACAGCCCATTTTCATCAAAATAACACCCGCCCCAATAAGTAATTAACAGCAATTTTAAATTAGAGACTGTATTTAATAAATAATCAAAAACCTGCATCACTTGGTACTGCAATTTTATATATTATTTAACACACTGCCTATAATTCATCTCTCTCTTCATATCCACAGCTTTTCTGTATTCATTTTTTCTGTTATGACAAAAAGGTTACAGACGATGAATATAGTGCTATTCTCACAAAAGGATTACATTTTAATTGCCTTCTACCGGTGACTAATGTGTCAAAGCTGTTAGAGATATTCTTACACAAGCCCATGCTGGGGTTTCCTTGCTGTAGACTATGCAACCAGACTAAACGTGGGATCAACTCTCTCCCAGTTTGTTTTTGCTCACAGACCCCAGTCTCTTACCTGTGTGTTAGTCAGTAGCCGCTCTCTGTCTCAATCAGCGCGTCAGCGTGTGTATTGAAAGCAAACATGTGTCCCTTTTATAGGCTGGCGCCCAGCATGGGGGGATTAGGCCCACAGAAACAAACTCGCTGAGCTCACCAACCCACACACAGAAAAGAAATCACCCCATCATCAAACACAGAGAGAGAGAGAGAGAAAGAGAGGGAGAGAAGTATACTTATTTCTCAAACCCAAGAAGTCTTTTTCATAATTATAGCAGCTCGCCTTTTGTCTGCATGTGTCTGGTTCTGATGCTTTACAAGGTGAGAAAAAATACAAGGTATTGAGTGCCATTACAGCAGTACTTCCAGTTTATTTCACTGTAAAATGAAGTACATGAAACCTGATCAAAGTAAACCAAAGGAAAAATACCAGCAACAAAGATACCAAAGTGAAAGCTTAGATTGGAATATTTTCCACTCTTACGTTGGATCTATGATATTTTACATAAAAGCCTAATTCATTTTAGTGGTAGTAGAAGTTCATCATTTTAAAACTACATTATTAGTCTGCCTCCACAGCAGACTAAATTGGACAAAAACAAAATCTCATTTGTCAGTGTAATGGAACACCATCAGGCCAAAGCCAAACCATCAGGCGGCAAATTGAAGACTTGGCGAATTTCCAAATGTGCACTGAATTTATGAAATTTTTCATTAAATGCATCTAATTTTCTGCCAATAAAAGTTCATTTTTGTCTCATTTACAAAGTACATTAACCTGTGTATGCAGCCCATATGCTGTGTTAAAACTCTGGCTACTGTGCTGCCAACTGTGAAAGTTAATTTTTTTAGGATAATATGCCAGCAAAACTGCACCAAATACAATTTAAGATTCATGGTTGAGTGATACTGTTACCCTAATAATTGTAGCCTAAAAACATGTTACAAGAACATATCTCTTATGTGGAATGCGTTCTTTTACACACAGCCACGAGGAACTCATATTTATGTAGAAAGTGAAGATGCTACTTCACTGGCTATGTTCAGAACAGCAATAAATCCCATAACGCAATGAGTTCGACTGTGATGGATGAACTGAAAGTAATATCAGCCATAGTTTGAAACCTCTTACCTTAAAATTTGTCAGTCTGATGACGCGGTAAGATATTTTTAGGCAAATTTTTTGGGGGTGCAAATAACAGCATTTTCAAGATGATAACTTATGAATTATGCAACATGGTACGATCCTTGATTCCTGCTGTTTCATAGGCCTACCATTTTTCATGCATTATAAATTGCATTAGTATTCAGTAAACAGTGAGCTAGTAATCTAGTCTAAACCACATTCCCATCACTTTAACACTTCTGGGTCATGGGTTATGGGCCATGGGTCATATAAGGTGAGGAGGAGCAGCCAGTACACTCTCAGAAATAAAGGTATAAAAGCTGTCACTGGGGTGGTACCTTTTCAAAAGGTACACTTTTGTACCTATTAGGTTCAAATATGTACACTTTAAGTACTAATATGTACCTTTAAGGTACCAAAATGAACCCTTTAGGTACAAACATGTACCTTATGAAAAGGTACCGCCCCAGTGACAGCTTTTACCTTTATTTCTGAGAGTGTATGTAGCACATGTTCCTAATGCAACACTGCATCCTAAAGTGTGGATTATGGATTTATGATGAGTTTAGTATAGTACACTTGATTATAATGGAAAAAGGTCTGGTTGTATCACAGAAACACACTCAATTTTTCAAAGTTACATAATCAAAACTCAAAGTTTCCTCAGTGAAATTACCATGGACAGATAGAATTCTAGGTTACAGTGTTTTTGTAAAACAGAAAAGAAAGGGGGGTAAAATCATTTTAAATACTTTTAAACCTCAAAGTGAAGGAAAAAAAAAAACTTCAAGACTCCAATATTTAATGTGTGGATTGGCCATGATTGAGATTAGGCCTACTAAAAATGACTAAACTGCTGTCTTCCAAACCTTAAGACAGCAGACAAACTACACACGTTTCTGAGCTTTGAAAGAGAGGACGTTCACTGTATGCAGTGAGTCAAATCCCTGTATTCTCCACATATAGGCCGCTCATTGTGTAGCATACGACGCACAGTGCTGACCGATAGGAATACAGGCGCTTGCGCTCCATTGTGTGAATCAATGTGTCTGCATTCACACGGACCGCGGGAGTGCGCGCTCGCTCGCTCGCTCGCGGATACATCAAATCCAATGCGCTGACGACGCAAAATGCTCCACTACTCTGGACTCACAATAAAGAGAATGATCTCACAAAACACACACCCACACCCACACACACACACACACACACACACACTCCCTCACAGATCCTTCCATTAATTTCAGCGTCGCGACGCGCACCCAGCTTTGATGGTTGCTATAAAATAGAAGCGTCAAATAATCATAAAACTCCTCTCCAAACGGGACTGACGAGCATCACTGTAAAGTAGGACAGGTGGAAATTCAGGTAAGATAAAGTTAGAGTAATAGATGGATTTATGGAAATTTAGCCTACCTATAAAGACAAAATAAAACTAAATTTAAAAAACGCCAATTGATTTCTATTAGCTATCAGGTCAAGTGCCAAATTAAATTGCACTTTGTCACCTTGACTGTTGTGTTTGGAGTATTGCCTGGAACAATAGGAACTTCTTTGCAGTGTATAGCGTGTATTAAAGCTTCCGCTGGGAAACATCAGTGCAAAACTATCAGCCTAGCAACCAACACTGAAACTATATTACAATATTTTATTTATATTTTTGTTTTGTTTACATATTTTTACATGCAATATGTTAAGTCATTTTAATCTGCAAATCCACTTTCTGTGGACAAGTTATAGCAAAAATGCTACAATGTAAGATATTTTCTCTCATATAACTCAAATTTGTCTCTCACCGGTCATTCTTCTAAATATTGTCTATTCTTATAGTGAGCGTCTAGCAATGTATTGCCAAATTTGTACTGCAAAGCGCTTCTCAAGTGGCTTTTGAAAAGTTACCATCATAAAAGCGATACTGAAGACCACAAAGAACGTTTTACAACTGTTGTTTTGAGATGCAATATGTTACCAATCTAACTTTTTTAGCATTTGTATGAAAAAGAGAGCTCGCGGAGTGATACAAGGGACGTGAAAGTAGCACCGGTTTGTTATCAGAATCAAGTATTCGACAGAGCTGTATTTATCCATGTAAAATTATGCATTATAAATATAATTTAATGTATGTATTTATATATACTCTTTTATTTTTGATCCAATACGGATTGGCTTTTTGATAGCAATTCCATTAGCACTCCTTAGGTTTTCCCAAAATGCCCAAATGTACGTCAAACTATATGTTTGTATGAAACGTAACTGTACGTCTCCCAAAGTTTGTAAAATACTTTTGAATAAGTTTTCAGGCTTGGCTCTTGTGCAGGAAAGAAGATGAACAGAGTTACTAAGACCCAAACAAACCCATCAATGTCTGGGCTAGACATGGCTCCTTGCTTTAAGGTAAAAACCTCACCACTCTTTCTCTCTAGTGAGCAGAACAATGAAATAGTGAGAAACAAGCTATTGATTCTTTGTCTGAGAGTGAGAAACAAGGCGCCAAACTATCAATATTTTAACAAAGGCTTCCTCTGCTTAGGTATTGATTTTGAGATTTGAAAGATGAATGCTCTGAGGACGATTGCTGCTTCTTGTCAAAGATGTGCAGAAGTATGAGAAGAATTCTGGATTATAAAAGGGATAGTTCACCGGACAATGAACATCATCGAGTTGTCCCAAACACATATGTATTTTTTTCTTCTCTGGAACACAAGGGAAGATGTTTTGAAGAATGTGGGTAACCAAACAGTTTCTGGTCCCCACTGGCTTCCATAGTATTTTAATTTTTTTTCATTGCATGGAAGTCAGTGGGGTGCAGCAATTGTTTGGTTACACACATTCTTCAGAACATCTTTCTTTGTGTTCAGGAGGGGGAAAAAAACATTCATACAGGGTTGGGACAAGTTGAGGGTGAGTAAATGATGACAAAATATTCATTTTTGGGTGAACTATCCCTTTAACAGATAGAGGACATAATGAAAGGACAGGAGGCCAGCGGTCGTGTGTTTGTAGGAGAGAGACATTTCTCCAAATTGGAAAATGGAGTTGTGGCATGTGCATATGTGTGTTTGTCAGGTGACCGTGTTCGAGCAGGAGCATTTCCAAGGCAAATGTCAGGAGCTCACCTCAGAGTGCCGCAACATCCAGGAGCGTGGGTTTGACAACATCCGCTCTATCCGTGTGGAGAGCGGCGCGTGAGTCGCCCACTCTGTGTTAATGATTGCAAAATCTTGCCAGTTAGTAAGGAAATTACAGTTTTAGATGTTTTTGAAAGCTTTTGGGTGTTTCATCCTGAGATGTTTTAAAATGTGTGTTGGGAAGTGTGATTTCTAATGACTTATGAATATGATTGAGATGCCTCAAGATTACTTGAGAATTGGTTTTGTGTTGCTTCCTGAAGGCTGCCCAGGAAGAAAAACAAATCCAGAAAGATATTTATGAGCACAGTGCTTATTATAATACTTTATGAAAACAAAACATCATAAATACCTCGAAACATAGTGTAAGTACTTTATAAATGTTTAATTCTTAATTCTCTGCAGCTGGGTGGGATACGAGCACCATGACTTCCAGGGACAGCAGTTTGTCCTGGAAAAAGGAGAATATCCTCATTGGGATGCCTACAGCGGCAGTCTGGGCTACCATGTGGAGAGGATGATGTCACTGCGCCCCATCTGCAGCGCTGTGAGTGTGTGAGCCCATTCTGATGCTTTGAAAGTCTTTTATTCTCAAACTTTGATTGTGCCTGACAATAAAACAAGATGAGAAAATCTCTTGCAATGAAGGACAGAGCTCACTCTTTTGGCTAAGCAACTACACTTAAAAATAAAGGCTTTATTGGCATTAATAGTTCCATGAAGAACCTTTATTTAAAGTGGAAAAGATTATTGAAATGTTCTTCACACACACGGTTCTTTTAAGAGCTGTTCACTGACAGGTTCTTTAGGGAACCCAAAATCTATGGCTCTCTGTGAAAACCCCCTTTTGAAACCTTTATTTTTTAGTGTAGCAATAGGCAAGGTTGATGGTAATCATGATGATTTTTTGGTGTTCTGCTCAAATTCAGTCAAGCAAACTGTCTCTCCAAAACCATGCTTTTTTTTCTCTTCAAAGTATATTTTTTTTCTCCATCTCCTTCCAAACTCAATTTGTAGGACCACCAGAGCAGTCACATGGTCATCTATGAGAAGGAGAACTTCCTGGGCCGCAACGTAGAGCTGTGTGACGATTACCCATCTCTGCAGGCCATGGGCTGGTGCGACAAGCAAGTGGGCTCCATGCATGTGCAGTGTGGCGCGTGAGTAACGCTTGACAAAACACCATTAGTGCCAAACTACTGTTCTCCAGAACTACACATTTCTCATGCTCAGCAGCTGTGCTGACAATGCACTTACACACAACACAGATGAGACCAGCGTCATTGGCTCATAGTATCCAGTCCTTGTATTTATGAAGCGTTAATGATTTTGCCTTCACAATACAGTCAAGTGTAACATACTGTCAGATAAAACGTCTTTCTTTGACTGCACATTCCTCGCTTGGTGCATCAGACGCAGTCACATAACGGCAATACTGTACCTGTGACTGCCACATCTGTTATGTAATGACGTTATATCAACATTTCAGTGCATGTCATTGCAGAAACTGATAATTTAACACAGTGATAATTTACCATACCATACATGGAAGAAGGACTTGCAGTTTTCATGTGTTAGGTGATAAAACAGGAGAAAAGCATCCCATAATCCAATGGGGCATAGGCAAGCAAAACTCGAATTATGATTATTTTAAGTATTCTATTCTCGGTCACACTTTAAGGTCCAATTCTCACTATTAACTAAGACTTTTGCATCAGTAAACTTCCAATTACTGCTTATTACTAGTTATTAAGGTTATTGTTTGGGTATTGAGTAAGATGAAGAATATGTGCTTTATAAGTACTTATAAACAGTCAATATGCATGCTAATAAGCAACAAGTTAATAGTGAGAATTGGTCCCTAAACTAAGGTGTTACCTACATTTCTAATGTACATTAGATTAATCCAGCCACATTTGTTAAGTCAAGATTCTCACTTTCTATTAAAACACTTATCATATTGTCATATTGTATTCATGTCGCCACATCTCCTCCTTATTTCCTGTCATGGTCTGTTTCCCTGCAGTTTTGTGTGTTACGAGTACCCTGGCTATCGAGGACAGCAGTATGTTATGGAGTGTGACAGGCACAGCGGAGACTACCAGCACTGGAGGGACTGGGGCTCCCACTGCCAGACTCCTCAGATCCAGTCCATCCGCAGAATCCAGCAGTAATGCCTGAGGGCGCATGGATGGAAACGGAAAGCGTGCAGAGTTTGGAAGCAGACGAGTCACACCAGTCATTCTAGCAGCAGTCACTTTATGAGGTGCAGTGTGGCAAATTGTAAGACCTTCACTGGCTGCATGTAGTTTCCACTTGCGGTGCTCTAGTACTACACCAAAAAAATAAAATAAAATAAATAAAGTCCAAGCATACACAGAAACACATCAATGCCCGTTCAAGAAAAACTCACATTCATCCCCACATGTGATTCAAGGTAAAGTAGCAGCATATAAAAACAATATTCATATGAGACTAATATTCTATACAACAGAAGCACAGTGGGAGACACCGGAGAGTAAAAATGTGTCAATAACGGCAAGATGTGTATCTGTATATGCAACCATGTCACGTCTCTGTGACGTTTGAGTGCCATATGGGGACAGATGGGAGTGTGTGTTAGACCATTCGGAGGAGAGGAGGACAACGATTGACTAATAAAAACATACTCACCTCAAACTAGCATCTTTGTCTTTTTGCCAGTTTGCAAAAAGATTGTAATATACCTAGTAAATGTTTTATGACAGCAGTAAGGCACTAATACACAAAACTGTTATAATGCTGGGGACTAGGGAAAGTATTTTATGATATATTATTTTTAACCCCCCCTAAAACTCTAATTGACCACCATTCAGAGCAAATCGTACTCTATCATCAATGCATGCTCAATTATTTATTTTTGCCTGAAATCCAAGCTCAAATGGGGCAGTTCAGATGTAAACACGATGTGCTACATTTTTTGGCTGCTGCACTGCACTCAAGTCTTGCATCTCGCCCTGCATCTCGCCCAATTGAAGCAACTTTTTGTTTGTCAATGTGACCAACTTGAACAAGTTTCAAAATCTGCTTAGGGACATCTTTCACCCTCACGAGAAATTTCCAATCGCATGGATTCCTATTGAAAAAAAAAAAAAACGATTTCACCTGCAAGAAAATTTGCCTAAACAGTGATAAACTTAAAAAACTAACATAAAACACAGCTCAAGTTAAATACTTCCATTCCACTGCTCTTCCTCTCACATTTTCAAATGCAAAAATGCATTGCAACTTGAGTACTGCATTTTTAGAATGCTGTGTCATGCACTAAAGTCCATCCAGTGCATGTTTAAATTAAAAAATAAATGGAAAAATTAATGGCAAAACACCAAAAATTAATTCTGGTGAACTGCCCCTAAGAATATAAGTGCATCAAATACCTTATCAGATACAGGTCTGAAAGAGAAACACTGCAAACTCTAAATAAAATTTTAAAAATCTTGCAGTATTATGGTGTTCATATTAAAGCACATCATACATTGGTTTAAAACATTCAAAAATGGCCAAAATCACCATTTGAAATCATGTATCGCCTCTATTTTATGTTTATTACAAATTTAAAGTTTTATAACATCATATAAGAAAATGAAATGTAACACTTTTTTTTTTTTAAATGGAGAGAACTTTGGTTCTTCAGTTACAATAAGGAACACAGATATGAGCTGGATAAAGAATTTAAAAGCAACAGAAAGGAATTAGAATGAAATACACAACTCGAGTACATCACCTTGACCAAGTTCGAAATGGAGAATATCCATTTCTATGGCAACAAACCACCTAACCTTACAAGGTATCTGCAGTTTCCTCTTTTCACTTCCCATTTCAATGAAGTGCTTGGTTCACTTCTACTTTTTAATTTTTTTTACTGTGAACTACTTTCTGACCTTCATTTTTTCCATCAGTGGCCCACACTTTTTCTTTCCAAAGAAAAAAAGCCTTATTTAATATAAAAGTGAGTAAACGTATCCCATACCATCGCTTCTCTTTAAATCTGGCTATTCAATATTTTACAACTTCTTCTCATCTCTTACCAATCCCCAGTCGTACCTTTTCACCTCTCCTTTTCTAGTCCCTCGTGTGTTGGACATAGTCCTCTCTTTCTCCCGCCTGTTCGTAGGCAGCGTTGTCTTGTTTCTTCCTGCGGTCCCTAACCCTGCTCCTCTCCGGTCCCGGTGAACCCTGGGAATCGTTGTCTGTATTTCTGTCCTCCTCAACCAACCTTCTCTCATCCTCATCTTTCTCATCATCATTAGCATCAGCATCACTAAAGTCTGTGTCGGATTCATCAGAATTTTCTTCCTCAAGGTATCGGTAACCTTTGACCTTTGAGGAACAGGATAGTAATGAAAGACATGAGCAATGAGAGTGATATGGAAGTATAATAATCCAAATTGAGGATGAGTCAAAATTATTGTCTGTGGCAATCGACAGGTTCTGTCAATAAAGCTGTTTTGAACCTGGAAACTTAAATTTGATGTTTTACAGAATACATGATCAGTTAACAGAAGACACTGACGAGGCTGTTTCATTTATCAAATCACTTTAAAGCCTCTACTGTGACACATTCATAGCTAAATTACCTTGTGTCGTGGACGGGGAATCCTGGGCAACCTGAACGGAATTTTCTTCGCCAGGCGACGCTCCATCTGCACGTAGCAGAAACATGCCACTATGAGAGCCAGGAGGAGGAGTCCAAGCTTCGCCTTAAGAGACCAGAGACAATGTTCAGCTCACTATACTTAAACATCGATTTTTGTGTAAACAAAAAAAAAAAGTGAATACATCTCAACATATTTAAGAGAATTTCATGAAGAAAATCCAGTCACTTCAACAGGAATCTGTGCTGTCGGGAGTGTGAAAAAGCCCCCAATGCAGAATTTGCAATGTTCATGTTAGTCGCGCAAATGAAAGCAGCTTGGTTTGACTTCTGTGTGAACTGTGCTTCATATATCAAAAGTTTGCTGAAATATCATTAATCTGTTTAGACAGAACTCCAGACTACGTCTAAACTCACCACCAAAGTGTGACAAAAAGCATTTGACAACAGTTTAATGTGTTTGATTAGATCTCAGTGTATTCTGTGCTCAATAACAGTTTGATGTCCAACTCACAAACTAAAAACCCTTATTCATTAAAAAATTTTGTGGACAAAAATAGTAAGTAAATTGTCAATTATAGTGTAGTGATATATAAAAAGCACAACTCACATAAAGGCCAATTTCGAACCAAACAACTGTCTGTTGTTTGGTTCGAAATTGGTTCCTCGTGCAAAACTCCCTGATCATGTGGGTTCCTACTAAAATGACTGAAAGGCTTTAAACAGGGATAAATCAGGCATCTTTAGCCAAAAGGATTCATGAAACAGTTTTGAAATCGCTTGTTTAAATAATTCATTAATTCAAGTTGTAACAAAGCTCACAACTGACTCCCTTAAACTGCTAGTTACTTACAGTATATCCAACCGTACATTACTGTATTTACTTAATCATTCTCGTGTGACAATGTCTAAAACATAGTTTTGACTATATGATCAATTTATAATAGGACTCTAAAAGAAATACATTGAAATTTGTTATACCCCATGATTTATTTTATTCATCCTCAAGCCATCCTAAGTATTTACGACTTTTTCCTACTTTTTAATATTAAAAAATGTCCTGGCTCTGGAGCTTTATAATGGAGCTTACGCTACGTCATCACCTCTCTCGTAAACACACAGAAAGTTTTAAATATGGATATTATTTTTACACAAATGCATCGATTCACTTCAGAAAGCATTTATTATCCATGTGGAGTACTTTTTATGATGGATTTATGCACTTTATTTTGCTTCGGGTGACACGTTGGAACCATAATTGACATAACTGAACATTTTGTAAATTAAAAAGCTAATTATTTTTTGCCTGTTACAGTAAATGCGAATTATACAGTCAAAACCAACAAAAATTAAAGGCTTTACCCGCATAGGCAATGCAGACCAAAGATAGACGATGAAGATTGCAATGGCCTGCCACCAGTGGTAGATGGTATAAACAAAGTCTAGTCGCTCCTTGTCTTCATACAGCATCCCCAGCAGAGCTACACACAACAACGTTATGTTATATCATTGATGTTTGTGCAATCTTGGAATGGGTGTAATCTTAACGTGGAAATTGCACTTGTACTCACTGCTCAGTCCAGTCTTGTTGAGCGCAGTGCCCAGACCCCAAAGGGCAGTGAGCACCAACAGATATGGAAGATAGGTAGGCTCTCGTGGTTGGGGTGACCAGCACATAAGGGTTATAATTAGCACAAAGTGCACGAAGGCGCCCACCAGAAGAATAACTGGCCTGGGCAAGCGCAGCAGCGTCAGGGCCAGGCCCGAACAGATGGAGGATGACAAACCATACACCATAACTAACAACCACAGCTTCTCCATCCCTACTGCACACACTCCATATGACTGAGAAAGACAGGCATAAAAAAAGAAGAAAATCTGTTTAGGTAATGAGTGATTGCATGCTGTTCCTTTAATAGTTTAATTAACCTAAATAGCAGGCAAATTGGTTTACTTGCAGTGTCTTCGCAGGTGCTTAATATTGCAGAACAACAACCAAAAACTGTCTTGTTAAGCTAAAAAAAAATACTGACACCGTGTGACTTCTGGTATTCAAATTTTACCTGTGTATTTCAGCTACATAGTCTGTTTTTCTCACCAGTATGAGTCCCTGGACGGCGAAGAGCGCTTCAAAGCCAGAGTAGACGAAGAACGGACAGAGCAGACGGAGACGGTAGTCTCGTAAGTGCTTGAAGGGCAGCTGGAAGATGTTCCCCCAGCCGATGCTGCGGAGGTCAATCTCCTCAGTGGGCCGATATGCAGCTCCACACAACACCAGGAACTATTAGGAACATTGGCAGCACACTGTTAAAAAGGGGTCGTTTGCTCCAAAATGATAATTCTTGTTTAAAGTGGAACATGAAAGGTGAAGTTTGATGAATTATGAGCGGTTCATACCACTTGTGCACTACATGATAAAACATGATAACGTTGTGTGAGGAACAGTCCAAAATATATGCTGCTGATATCAAACCAGAGCGCAAGATCAATTTTTTTATGACGTAAAACATTATTAATTTAAAACATAATTGACTTTTTATACAGTATGGGGATTATTAAATATTTGAATAGTCAGCAATTATTGAACCCCGAACCAAATTTTCTTCTCTTCCTTCCACACAACTTAGATTTTTATATTAAAACATTATTGTACATATCTACACAAAAACTTAAAGGAACACTCCACTTTTTTTGGAAATAGGCTCATTCTAACTCCCCCATAGTTAATAAGTTGAGTTTTACCGTTTTTGAATCCATTCAGCTGATCTCCGGGTCTGGCGATAGCACTTTTAGCATAGCTTAGCATAGATCATTGAATCCTATTAGACCAGTAGCATCGCGTTCAAAAACGATCAAAGAGTTTCGATATTTGTCCTATTTAAAACTCGACTCTTCTGTAGTTATATCGTGTACTAAGACCGGCGGAAAATGAAAATTGCGATTTTCTAGGCTGATATGATAAGGAACTATACTCTCATTCCGGCGTAATAATCAAGGAACTTTGCTGCCGTAACATGGCTGCAGCAGGCGCAGTGATATTACGCAGCACCTGAAAGTAGTCCCAAGCTATATTATAACTAGTTACCTAGCTGGGGACTACTTTCATTTTTGAACGCGATGCTACTGGTCTAATCCGATTCAATGATCTATGCTAAGCTATGCTAAAAGTGCTATCGCCAGACCCGGAGATCGGCTGAATGGATTCAAAAACGGTAAAACTCTACTTATTAACTCTGTGGGAGTTGGAGAATGAGCCTATTTCCAAAAAAAGTGGAGTGTTCCTTTAAAGTTTTTAAAAAACCTGATGTGATTCAGTTGAACAATGATTTGTTTATCCCACAAATACATGCAAGATTCATTGTATGGACCACTTTATGGTAATTTTATGGTACTTTTTGTCACTTTGGAGCTTGATAGTCATTCACTTTCATTCACTTATATGGAAATGAATTTTCAAAATGAAAAAGACATTATTTTAATGTCTTTGTTACCATGTAATTACACAAATATGTGCCGAGTAATATCAATTAACAACATGTACTTACTATACTAATTGCTTGTAATTAGGCATAATTTACTGTTATTTCTATAGTAAATACATGTAATGTGTAACAAGGACACATTACAAAAAACTTAAGTGTTCAGAATAGCATGAGGCTATATAAAAGATTTTCATTTGTGGGTGAAAGATTCCTTTTTTTAAATTATCACTTGATTTACTAAAAACAAAATAACAATCCTACTTTGGTTCAGTGTGAAATATCTATGTGAAAGGACTATCAAGGTCAAATTGCTGTCGACTACAGACTGATATAATCCTATTTTTTTAAGACGTGGAGGATAGAGACGTCATAGTGATGATAATGATGACAGTCTTACGATAAGCATGGCGAGGAAGGCTGCTCCCATGAGCACACTCTCCACCTCGATAAGCAGCAGAGAGCGAGGCAAGCTGAGCAAAACTGTCTTGTTTAAATTCTCTATCACCCCTTTCCCGGAGGCTCCTGAGAGAGAGAGAGAGAAGATAAGATGAGACAAGAGAAAATAATGCATCGTACAAGACTGCAAGACGGTTTTATATTACATTTTAGGTCTAGATGCATACATTTTTTAAAGACTTCAGACTTCAAACTGCTTCTTTCTCTATACAGTGTTTTTCTCTACACAATATGGCAAGTGGGTGACTTTCCATGTTAAGCAGTGCTGCTGGTGATTTGGCGAGACTGGCTATTTTGCAATTTAGCCAAAAACTGTTATCGTCATCTCTGCTGAGAGCTAGGAAGAGCCAGACACAGCAGAGCCCTGAGGAGCAGATGTGCTGATGCCCCGGTTTGCAGGAAGCCAGAAGTGTGAAGTGTCTAATTGCCAAATGACTGATTTTTTCAACTGTAAATATTCTTGACACATTTTGATTTTATTTTGCAAGCCATCTTCTCATTATTAACACATGAAACTATACCATGCCTTCAAGATGATTTTGATCCTATTTTTGAACTATTTTCTTTGGTGTTAAATGGAGTTGATTGAATTAAATTTCTTTTTGGTGTAATTAAGTAAATGTAGTAGAAGTAATGATTTAAGTATTTGGACACTAAGGCCATACTACATATTTATAATGTATTCATTTAAATTAATTAGAAAGAAAAATAAATAAATAAATAAACAAACAAACCAAGTAGCATCTAGAAATATATTATTCTAGAAAACCAACTTCACTTTTCGGAGTGAATTTTGCTATTGTTTACTGCATTACTTATGAACATGATTCACTAACATTTGACATCCACAAAATAATAGTCCAAATATGTTTTGTCTTAATTATGAACCATTCATACATTATTTTATAACCCCCCCCCCCCCCCCCCTCAAAAAAAGTTTTCAAATGCCAAGTTTTCAAAAAAATATTGTATTTTGATCAAATAAACGCAGCCTTCACTGTAAAAACAAAACAAAAGTTGAGCCAACTTAAAATTTTAAGGCAACCAGCTTCAGCAGATTTTTGAGTTTGCTCAACTTATTTTTGTGGGAGATTCTCAAATTTTTGTTGTATAAACTTAAAATGACAAGTTGAGAAAACTTAAAAATCTACTGAAGCTGGCTGCCTTAAAATTTTAAGTTGGCTCAACTTTTTTTTTTTACACTGTTGGTGAGCATAAGAAAGAAAAAAAAAATTTTTTTTTTTTTTTTTTTTACACAAATCTTACTGACAAACATTTGAATGAATCTCATACTGATATTGTTCTTTTTCTGCCGTTGGTTACTCATTTTCCTAGCAAGTCTGGTTGCTATTCAAGCAACAGCTGTTGAGGTGTTATATTGTTTTTCCGCAGTGTCAGTTTTTGTTTTTATGTCCTGTTGCTCCCTTATAAAGATGTATACCTTATGTTTAATATGGTGGTTTATATATGTTATAACCCGCAAAATGTGAATACCTTTTAAAAGTCTCTCCAGTGAGCGCAGCAAGCACTTCAGTTTTGAAAGTCTGAAATACTTCATACAAGTCTTTCTTGACTATCTTTAGTTCTACATTATGCATCAAGCGTGTGAAAACCTCACAAAAGGATATGAGAACTAATGCAAATACCACACTGAGCAGCTGCTCAATCTGTGAACGACACATGAGCCTTTAAAAATGTGAGCGTTTATAGCTAAAAAGAGGACAAGATCGAGAGAGAGGATTTTACCACACTGTGTGACTTTGTAGAGAGTGTGTTTGTAATCATTCAGATATTTATTGAGGAACAGCACCATGGGGAACTCGGCAAAGACGAAACTCAGCTGCAGGAGAGAAGAGAGACAGAGTGAACGCTATAAATAGCTGCATATTAATGCACAAACCCACATATGCAGCCGGCATCTGACACATACATACACGCAGCTGTGAATACATAGAAATACTTCAGGGGAAAACACAACTAATCAAAGGTTAACTGTTACTGAATTACTGCAACTTACAGCATTTCACACATTTTAGTGTAACTGAGCATCTTTACTCACATGGAAAATGATGTAGAAGACGGACTGGAAAATGATGATGTAAGAATGGAAAGCTCCTTTGGGGGGCTTCTTCTGCTCCTGGACATGTTCGTCCTTATAGTTCACATACTCATAATACTGCTGGGCCATTCTGACACAACCACACAAAACAAAGAGGAGGGAGTGGGTGGGGAGTTAGTTAACCGTTACTGTATTCTCAAGCCTGAAAGACTCAATAACTGAGTGTATAACTGAGCTAACTATGCTAAGACAACGTGAGGCGGTATAACTGAGAATTGCTAAACGTATAATCTGAAAAATAATGACCAAGCAGGTTTCCCTGTCTACCAATCACAGTGCTGCGTTGCTGAGTCGATGTTGCAATATTGGAAATTATCCTACAAATGGCTTAGCTATAGTTTCTCCAACAGAACTGGGATCATTTTACATTTAGTTATTTAGCAGATGCTTTTATCCAAAACGACTTTCAAATGAGGACAATAGATGCAATTAAACCAACAAAAGAATCATAATGCTGTGACAAGTCCAGGTTAGTCTAACGCAGTGCACGTAGCAAGGGTTTTTAAAATAATAAATAAAAAGAAAACAAGTGGATAGAATAGAAAAAGAATAAAAAATGATAGTGTTAGCGGGTCAATTTTTTAAATAATGAATAAAAAGAAAACTAGTAGATAGAATAGAAAAACAGTAGCAAATGCTAGTTAAAAGTATTAAAAATATCACACAGCAAAGGATTCAGCACTATTACAATTCTGCTCGAAAACAATTATTGGTATTGGTTAATTGGTTTCATGTTATGGCCAGTAACTGCAAAACATATATTCAAAAAATCTCTGATGTTGGCCAATAATCAAAATACAGTCAGGTCCATAAATATTGGGACATCGACACAATTCTAACATTTTTGGCTCTATACACCACCACAATGGATTTCAAATGAAACGAACAAGATGTGCTTTAACTGCAGACTGTCAGCTTTAATTTGAGGGTATTTACATCCAAATCAGGTGAACGGTGTAGGAATTACAACAGTTTGCATATGTGCCTCCCACTTGTTAAGGGACCAAAAGTAATGGGACAGAATAATAAATCATAAATCAAACTTTCACTTTTTTAATACTTGGTTGCAAATCCTTTGCAGTCAATTACAGCCTGAAGTCTGGAATGCATAGACATCACCAGACGCTGGGTTTCATCCCTGGTGATGCTCTGCCAGGCCTCTACTGCAACCGTCTTCAGTTCCTGCTTGTTCTTGGGGCATTTTCCCTTCAGTTTTGTCTTCAGCAAGTGAAATGCATGCTCAATCGGATTCAGGTGATTGACTTGGCCATTGCATAACAGTCCACTTCTTTCCCTTCAAAAACTCTTTGGTTGCTTTTGCAGTATGCTTTAGGTCATTGTCCATCTGCACTGTGAAGCGCCGTCCAATGAGTTCTGAAGCATTTGGCTGAATATGAGCAGATAATATTGCCCGAAACACTTCAGAATTCATCCTGCTGCTTTTGTAAGCAGTCACATCATCAATAAATACAAGAGAACCAGTTCCACTGGCAGCCGTACATGCCCATGCCATGACACTACCACCACCATCTTCACTGATGAGGTGGTATGCTTAGGATCATGAGCAGTTCCTTTCCTTCTCCATACTCTTCTCTTCCCATCACTCTGGTACAAGTTGATCTGTCCATAGGATGTTGTTCCAGAACTGTGAAGGCTTTTTTAGATGTCGTTTGGCAAACTCTAATCTGGCCTTCCTCACCAATGGTTTACATCTTGTGGTGAACCCTCTGTATTCACTCTGGTGAAGTCTTCCCATTACTTTTGGTCCCTTAACAAGTGGGAGGCACATATGCAAACTGTTGTAATTCCTACACTGTTCACCTGATTTGGATGTAAATACCCTCAAATTAAAGCTGACAGTCTGCAGTTAAAGCACATCTTGTTCGTTTCATTTGAAATCCATTGTGGTGGTGTATAGAGCCAAAAATGTTAGAATTGTGTCGATGTCCCAATATTTATGGACCTGACTGTAGTACTGATAAATTGTGCATCACAGCTGCATCTTCTATTAAGCTGAATAAATTTGTGGAAAATTGAGAAGTAGAATAAAATACTGTAAACTTCCAATAAAATAGCAATATGCTTAAAATGACTTCCATGTACACCATCGTTCAAAAATTATGTATGTTTTTTTAAATGCTTCTGAAAGAATCCTCTCATTAAAAACACCACAATTGTGAAATATTACTACAACAACAATATTGTATATATAGAACAATATTGTACATCACTGATCCGTGCACCTTCAGCTTCTGAACACCCTCACCTGGTGATGTAGTTTCCCAGTGACGCCCAAAGAGGAACAATGACAACACCGATGGCCACAGCTGACGGTACAAGAGTGTAATATCGCTCCCAGTAATTGGTGGAAACAAAGAGAGCATAGATGCCTGATGCCAGGAACATCATCCACTTAGTACCAAGAAATCTGAGAAAGAAATTGAGAAAAACAATTAAACTGGAAAGTAAAGGGTGTGGGATTACTGGACTGTAATTATCACCAGTCATTTTTAGTTAACACCTTGGGTGTGAGAAGACCTTTGGCACCAAAACTGCTCAAGCATTAAGTGGACAGTAGACGAACAGTAAAAGTGCTGCTAATAACTGTGGCGGCGGGTGACAAACATCCAAAGAACCAAACTAAATGAGCAAAACGGAAAAACGTAGGTTGCATGAGCATTACGAAACAAAAGAGACATGCAAGGAAAGACAAAAACTCAACCTAATGAGCACCGGCGTGTAGAGCAGGCCGACAATAGGTGTAACGTTGATGCCCATCAGCATTTTGTTGTCGATATCCTCCAGCCCCAAGGTGCCATACTTGACCTCTCTATACGTCTCATCGTAGTGCAGAATCAACTGCATCTGTAACAGACCTACAAAGAAACAGCTCATCATGAAACATGCACAACTCTCCAAAAACCTTCTTTTGTTTTTGGCATGTGACAAGATGTCCCAGATTTGTCAGCTGTTCCTCGATTTCACAGTCTCAGACCAAATGAGACATCTTTGTGTGTGTGCATGCCAATGAACTTGCTAAAAATGGCCAAAAGAGTGAAGAGTCAGTGAAGTATGCCATCCACAAAGCATGTCATATTCATTTGCACGGCAGACAGTGCATAATGAAATCACACTGATACAACAGTGTGACATAAGTAGAGTCCTACTTGGTGTCGTATTTAGAGTAAGATCTTTTTATAAAGCAGCGTGCAGACTTTGAGGAGTATGAGTTCATCACTGGACTGAATCACGTTGTGTGCCCGTGGTGTGTGATGCGCAATGGCTGACCCATGTAAACGCTGTAGATGATCATTCCTCCGCAACTGGCCCCCACCACGTTCTTCACTACACCCAGCCTCTTTCGTCTGTAGTACTTGCGCTCCTCCTCCTCCTCATCGTAGTCAGGATGTGGGCCGAGAAACTCCTCCACCTGTCAGCGGAAGAAAGGTCCAAAAGTCTGAGACCACACTGAAAATGACAGATTGTTTTTTTTTTTACTTTTATACATGAACATAAACAAAGTTTCAGGGTTTTGAAAAATGAAACAAAGGAAAGTTATGAAGTTTCCGACAGTTTTTTAGCACTGACCATGTAACTCCACTTTTTTTCTAATCAGTTTTTGCTCGTGGTGTTATGCTCATAATATACAGTACTTTTTAAAAGTCTAGAGTCAATAACATTTTCTGAGAGAAGGACACATTAAATTGATCAAAGTGTCATTTAGAATGTTACAAACATAAATATATCAAATAAATGAATTTTCTATTCATAAAAGAATCCTGAAAGAAATTGTCTCACAGTTTCCACAAAAATATTAAGCAGCACAATTGTTTTCAACATTGGGAATAATTAGAAATATTTCTTGATCAGAATGTCAGCATATTAGACTAATTTGGACATGAAGGATCATGTGACACTGAAGACCAGAGGAATGGCTGCTGAAAATTCAGCTATGCCAGCACAGGAATAAATTATGTTTTAATACATGTGACCTTGGACCACAAAACCAGTCTTTAGTAGCACAGGTGTATTTGTAGCAGTAGCCAAAATTATTCTACATATTATATTCTAATATGGGTCAAAATTATCGCTTTTTCTTTTATGCCAAAAATCATTAGGATATTAAGTGAAGATCATGTTCCATGAATATATTTGGTAAATTTCCTACTGTAAATATATTAAAACTTAAATTTTGTTTAGTAATATGCATTGCTAAGGACTTCATTTGGACAACTTCAAAGGCAATTTTCTCAATATTTTGATTTGTTTGCACCCTCAGATTCCTATCCTAACAAACCATGCATCAATGGAAAGCTTATTTATTCAGCTTTCAGATGTATAATGATGTATAAATCTCAATTTCGGAAATCTGACCCTGGTTTTGTGGTCCAGTGTCACATATATTGAAATAGAAAAAAGTTATTTTAAAGTGCTCCTATTATGGATTTTTGAAAATTACCTTTCAAGCAGTGTGTAACACAGCTCTAAGTGAATGAAAACATTCTGCAAAGTTTTATATCTGAAAGTGCACCTTGTATAAAGTTATTGTCTCAATAGAAAGAAAGAGTCGACTCTGAATCATTGAAACGAGTCGTTTTTGAAACGAATCCCAATCCGTTTCATGTTGATGTCAACATGAAACATCAGCATATTGCCCACCCACTTGTTGGTCTTTTCGCATTGGTCTGAATGACAATGCAAATTCATTCTTTGCCACTAGGTGCCGCTTTTGTAGCGGTAAGAGTAGCGGTTTCCCCGGTAACGCTGTACACAAAGCAGCACTGCTCTCACAAACACTGCTTTATCAAACCATACATCGATGGAAAGCTTATTTATTCAGCTTTCAGATGATGTATAAATCTCAATTTCCAAAAATTGAACCTTATGGGTCACTTACTGGTTTTATTGAAAGTTATATTAAATTGTAATACCATTTCACAATATTATAGTTTTTAATGTTTTTTTTTTAATTTTCTTTTTTTATATATAAATTTTAATTAAATAAATACAGCCTTGAAGAATATAAAATACTTCTTTAAAAAAAATGTTAAAAACTTGTTAACGGTAATGTAATTTGTAAAGAAAATGTTGTAATAAATATAAAGCAGACTTTAGACTTTTGAACTTCACAGCACATCAGAATATTTAATTCGCAAATATAAAGTATTTAAAGAAAAAAAAAAGGGGGAAAAAAAACAAGAAGTCTGCAGGAAAATTTAAAATGAAAATAATTTAACTTAATTAAAAGGTGTAAAATTACATCAGATTTCTGATGTATGATATCAATGTCCCCCAAACCACTGTTTTTATAGAACAACAAAGTTCTGGAATCATAAAATGAACAGTGGTTAATTATTTATTCTGTAGATTATTTAGTTAACAAAACGTTTTAAGCAACACTTCTGATATATCCTATGCTACACGCTGTAAGATGCTACCTGTCCCTGTATGTTCGGCTCAGCAGCGGGCTGCACTTGATCCGGTCCGTCAGCAGGGGGCGCGCCCTTCACCTCAGCCTCGCTGTACACGTTATCCTCGGTGATCACTGCTGCCATCTGCCGGCCGCGCTGCTCTCTCACCACAGTAATGCAGGTAGATCACTGCCGAAGGTGAAAACCACCATTTCAAACATAAAACAAAACACGATAAACACTTTGAGTGACAGCAAAGGCGGAGGAGAACAATAGAAAACTGTGGCGATTGTGAGCCTGCAATGTTGAATGCAATATTACATAAACTTGTTCCTGGAGTAAATATAAAAACAAGGTTTGTGGGCGGAAGGTCTAATACAGGTGTACAAACCGACAACGACACGATAACACAACGACTTTTTAACGAATTTATAGGTAATGCTGCACATGTAATGAAGCTTGAGGATCTCGCAGGGCGAAGTAAATATTAACTAAGAGCAAATATAACTCACCAAAGTGGAAACGATGAACGTCGCTATAGTGACAAAGGCTGCAAAGTCGTTTAAAAGATTAAAACCTAACGTTAAGGAACTTATATCGAGCCTCTAACGAAACTTTCGCCTCATAAACAGTTGCCTGTAGGTTTTATTAAGAAAACAAAGAAGGAAATGAAAGTGTTCTCCCTAGTTCCCCATTTTCTTAAAGGGATAGTCCCTCGAAATGTGGCTATTCACATACAGGGCAGTTGAAAGATGGCCTGTTTGCCTTCTCTTGCTCAATGTTTGCGAAAGGAGCTTCATAATGAAGAAAAATTACATTGCTGTCAACACACCAGAGCTACTAGGCACCGTCTTTTGCATCTGATTGATTGCCAGACCTCTCAATTTAACAGACATTGAGAAAACAAGTGCCTTTGGAAATAGAACAATTACCATTATGAACGGTTTACCACCTAAATTAAATTTTTGTTTTAACTTACCCTCATGTTGTTCCAAAACTGTATGCTGTTGTTGTTGTTTTTTCCCATGAAGTATCTTCAAGCAGCTGTTTTCCATAAAAATGTCAGTTTATGCTGACCTACAGTGACCAAAACCGAACAGGAAACGTCTCATTGAAAATCTGTTACACAAGTTGTTTCCTTAAGAAGATGAATTTAAGTGACTCTTCTCACTGAAAATATTTTTTTAGCATACCGACAGTCCATAGTTTGCGGTTAACATGCTGTCAGCACATTAAAATTGTCTCCGGGAAGCTGAGACTTTATATTAATCCTCTTTAAACATTAAAAAAATAAATAAAAACTACATTCTCAACTGTCAGGTAACCATCCTGACACAATTTTATAAAATTACACAGCACACTGTTTTTGCTCATTTTAAAAAAAGAGTCAGAAGAGAAACAGAACGGTAAACATTTTAATTCTATTGCGCAATAAAGGTACACTTTGTAAAATGACACAGAGAATGTCGGAAATTACAATGTCAACATAAAAAAAAACTCTCAAACAAGTTCACAAGGACATAATTTCACAATGCGTCACAAATCTCCCTACCCAGACAAACGCTTTATTCCTGCAGTGTTAATAATGTTCATGCCAACAAACTATCAATGACTCGTAGGGCAAAATATATCCCACCTCCTTCCAAAAGTCTTTTAGTGGCATGTCTATCAGTGGATCAATATTTGTCAAAATATTGTTCATATTCATGTTATATTGTTTATATCCGTAGTCATGCTGCCCGATTTCCCCCTTTAGATGTCCAGAGTGCCCGTTCCTCCCATAAACCCCGTCCACAGGCCTTCAGCCCCACCCTTAGAGTCTGTAGGGTGTCTATCCAGTGCCCGCAGCGGCCTTCCTCATCACCTCCTCATCCTGAACAGAGAGCTCAGTGAGCTTCCGACCAAGTCTCTCATGCAAGTCCAAGTATTTGGCGACGCAGCGGTCCAGACACACAGCTTCCCCCTTTGAAAGCTCTGCCTCCTTGTAATGAGGTGGAACACATTTCCTGTGACATGCATTGGTCATTCTGCATGAGGAAAAAAGCACAGGACAAATGAGATCATACACATTTGCTTATGTAATGTATAATCTAATTGAAACACAGAAATGTTCATCTTCATGAATGATTCAAGTACTGTTATCTTTATTAATTCATGCCATTATTTTGTAGAGACTACATACTAGGTATGCAACAATTAATCAACAACAACAACAAATCGCTAAGAAAAAAAATAACAAATTTGATTATTGATTAAATCACATTTGCAGAAACATCCAGAAAACAGCCAGTCTTGCCATTTTACATTAAAAAATAATGCATTTCTATTGACAAAACTCAACTGAAATGGATAGATTGAGCTGCTGTATGTCAGCAGTAATTCTGAATAAATTATATATTTTGATATGTTAAACATATTGTTAAATTGCTACATGTAGCACAAGTAACTGTATTTTTATGAGAGCAGTAACAGTAAAGGGAATATCGTAATGGGGTATAGATATAATTACTATGTTCAGATTCAGCCTCTTACCATTTAACATTTAGCCTGTGCTTTTGTTTTTCTTCTTTCATTATTTTTAATATAGTGATTTTAACTTTAAATGTAAATTTGCTATGTATAGCACAGGCTTCATAGACACATTCACTAGATTTGTCTTCATAGCCTTCAATTGTAGGATGTGATAGATACATATACAAAATAAAATTTGGCTTTTCATCTGAGAAATAATCTACAGATTAATCATTATCAGAATAAATATTGCAGTCCCACTACAAACAGTAGGCTACATACCAGTAACGAATGCAATGCATGGAAACTTTTAATTTTCCTAAAAAATACAGTATAGGTACAATACTTGCCATTTAACACAAATTATAATTATTAAAAGAAAAAAAGTCACCCGCTATAAAGTGCTTCTGCTAATTGCAAAAACAGTCACTATGCAAATCTAAGACACTTATTTCAGGGGCACAGACTAACAGTTTGAGAGATTTTTTTTTAAATGCTCAAAATGATTGGTCTGTCCGCTCT
Source organism: Acrossocheilus fasciatus (assembly GCA_036784905.1). Taxonomy (NCBI): domain Eukaryota; kingdom Metazoa; phylum Chordata; class Actinopteri; order Cypriniformes; family Cyprinidae; genus Acrossocheilus; species Acrossocheilus fasciatus. Next base: position 28,759,823 of record CM071938.1, read on the forward strand.
GAGGGAGGCCAGAGAAGGTAAACGTCACGTGACTCGAGCTGTATACGGTTATACACAGGATGAATTGAACTGTATTTGAGTGCATACAGCTTGAAGCAATACTAATCATGTAACTTCACTGATATGACGGATGATACACAAAATAATTACCATGAACGCATTAAACTGACAAGGGCTCTGCGACTCGAGATAAAGTCACGACTAAGGTTACTTCACGCCGCAGAGCAAAACAAAAGGCACGTTAAGGCACGTTGTGTCGCGTTATATATAATCTGATTTGATCACAGCCTGGTGTGTAAATAAGATATAATAACAGCATTACAAAACGTGCAGCCTGTCGATGGCCACCGATTGTACTATGTTGAATCTACAGTATACTATTCAATAGCGTAACCTACTACACAAGTCCATATATTTCGTACGTCGTATGTCGAGCACGCAAGTAATCTGAGAGAAAGCACGCTGTTACACATTTACACAGACCACCGTAGGCTTCATACCGGTTATACATGTCCGCCATCATTTCAACCTCCAGCTCCGCGGCGAGCTGCTGCGCTTTCATGGGGTCCATCTCTGCAAACGACCTTTCGGTGTACCCACGCTAAAAACCCACCGGACAACGCGTGGGTCCCGTTCAACAAAGAGCTCTGACAGCTTGCTTAACCTTCAGTGAGCGCGCTTGACCGGAGGAAGTTCCCACGTGGATCCTAGCCATCCAGCAAATTGGTACTTCCGCTGACAATAAAGTTTTCTATTCAAAACCACTGCTGTTTGCTTCTTCATTTCTAAAAGGAAGTTATGCTCTGATTTAAGTATTTTGTGTAATGACAATAACCCTTTTATTAACTGTATAGTTTTTATTTTTTTTTACTGGATAAAGATTAAAAAATAATAATTTTATAGAAACCACGCTCTCAAAATTTCTAACTGATAGAATCGTTTATAGCTATCCCAAGTGAATAATGTATATTTACTACCACATTCTTTCAAATTTTCTAATATTTCGAGGGAATTTAATATTTTCACATTAGGAAAGCCATTTTCCAAAGATACACACAAAGCCAGACTAAAGTAATTACACCAAATAGGTACGGTAATATATTTTAAATAAAGCACACATACAAAAGTGTAATATGAACTTATATAAATTGATTTTAATTTACATAATTTTAATATGTACCTTTATACATGTATGAGACAATCCAAATTAAGTTGAATGAATTTATAGGCTAATTCACATAAGTAACGTCAAATTGACAAAAAAAACAAACAAAAAAAGAATTCTTCTCACCATTTGATATATTAAACCTCGGGTTAAGAACTTGGCTCAAACATCTGCTATTGATTTCAAAATGCTAAACATGTATTCTCAACATGAACATAAAAAATCATTCAGTCTCTTCTCCAGTGACATCTACCTCCTCTTCTTCAGTGGCATCCAGCTCCTCCTCTTGCTCCATTAGACACTCAATAGCCAGTGTGACAAACTGTCTAGATGCCAAAAGCCCTAAAGGATCGTCTACAGACCCATCGACAACATCTACTTCAACATCTTCTTCATCTCCTGATTCTGAATCGGACGTCACCGCTGAGATATTCGCTCTGCACACTCTGGGGCTTTGATAGTTTGACTGAAGCCATACTTCAGTCTGGACAGAAGGAGCATCTCCGCTTATGATTTCTTCTGTGTTTCTCAGTGTCAGAGCTATGAGGATAAAACAGAAATCAGGAATATGGATTATTAATAAAATGTACACAAAAATGTTGAGTTAGAATTCTAAGTTTAGCCATTTTACCTCTGTTTGATGCATCATCTGCAATCCCAGCACTTGCAATGTGTCCTTCACTCAATTCATCTTCCTCCAGCAGGGTCTGTTCATCAAGCTTCCCAGCACTGTACTGGTCCCCCTCCTCATTATCATCCCATCCATTGGTGGTTTCCCAACACCTATCATCTGAAGGCCCCAGGACTTCAGTTTCTTCTCCCTCCATAGTTTCTTCAATCATCTGAACCTCTTTGTTCCTACCTAAATCCTCCTCTTTCTCCAAACAATCAGCCACACAGCTAACATCCTGGGTATTAACACCATGTGCTGCCTGAATGTCTTTGTCCATGTCTGATATTGCCTGAAATGAACACTCATTAGAAACTGTATCTTCTAGGTTTTGTTCATCTCTGAGATGTTCTGCTTGTGTACTATCAGGATTCGTACTGAAATTCATTTCTATTCCCTCCATCACTATCAGTTCATTGGTAGAAACATCACGGTCTTTCTCTGTGGGCGACTTGGCACGATCATCAATATCATCAGCCGGCATCCTAATTTCCTTCATTACGTCCTCCCCCGCTGTTAACGGCACAGAAATCTGGTCCTGAATGTCTTTTCCCATCTCATTGTGGGAATCACTATTCTGTAACACAGTGGCTTGTCCACTAGAGTTCTCCTCAGTGGCAGTTTCTCCATCTTTAACCGAACATTTCACGTTATCTAGCATGTCTCCACAAGACAACAGTGACCCTACTTGCTTGTCAGATACCTCCATGTCTTCATTCTCATTTATCAGCACAGACGTCTCTGCTTTTTTCTTACCACAAATGCCCTTAGAGATCACTTCACTGCTATTCATCATTAATTTACTATTCTCGTCTTCACTTTTCCATCCTTGGCATTTTTGAAGGCTAAAAGACGTGTCTCGCAGGCTCGATGTTAGCGGCTGATCAATATTCAGAGAACTTCTACAAGCGAGACTTTCAAAACTTGGAAGAGTCTGATGGAAAATTTTATCAATGATACTTGGTCCCTTTGCCTGACCAGCATATTTTAAGTGAGAATTCAGCTTTGTCTGTGCAAAACTGCTGTTAACATCTGCTTCTTCCATTTCTGTTGAGCCTTTGTCCTGCTGTGTATTTGGTTCTTGCTTATTACCCTGCTCAATCTCACTGTCTTTCTTAGATTTTTCCACTTCACAATCATCTTGTCCTGAAGTGGGCAATTTCTCTGCACTGTTGCACAAGTGAGCAACAGCGGTGGTTTTGGATCTAGGGGGTCTACCACGACCGCGTTTTACAATACCAGTGTATTTTGTTTTTTTTGGTTTAGGTAAAACATCTTTATGTTTTTCACTGTCAGTGTTCAATGGAGGCATTTTCTTACTGATAGGTGAAGAAATGTCTTTTTTTCTCTTCAGACCTGCCATTGCTTTTCTGGTCGCATTGGTTATTCGGGCACTGACTCTACGTGCGTTAGAAGCTGATGGCTTAACATCTTCACAGTGGGGATCATCACACTTTGATATCCTCGGTCGAACCTGATTCTGATTTTCTATGTTTTGACACTTTGTATCCCCATTCACTTCTGACTTTCGAGTTGCAAGCCTACGTCTTCTCGTCTTTCTCTGCTTTGGGAGCTCACTAGCATCTTTCACATCATGATGAATGGTGTTTGAACTACTCCCACTCATTAAATCATCTTGTAAAAAGGAAGTCTTCCATTCTTGCTTTTCTGCAAGGTCAGGGCACGATCGATTTTGGCAGGCGATGAGGTCAGGCTGTGGATGTGGGTAGGAGGAATCAATCATTGAGCTTAGAGGGAAGTCCAATTTCAGGGGTGACTCAGAAAGCCACAAGGGAAGGTTTTGCATCTCTAGGTCCTGTCTGTGTGGTGGTTCTTGAGTAGGAACATCACTGTCTCCCTTTTCTGATTGAAGGGGGGAAAGGCATCGTAGTAGTTTGAATTCTGGCCTGTTGTCCAGTATGCTGGGCATACCAAGGCTTGGTATTTCATCTGCGGTTGGTGAAGGGTTAGCTAGGACACCTGTGGCGTTTGGGGTTAAAAACAAATCTTCTACCAGGGAGGGAGTGGAGTTTCTTGCCACAGCTGCCAGATTCTTATCTTTGTTCAAGTCGTCCTGTCCAGGAGACGGAGTCATGAATGTATTGGATCTTGAAAGATTATGAAAACCTGAGTGGTCTAAAAAACAAGGAGTAAAGTCAGGAATAAAGTGCTCAATAAAATATATCCATATATAAAAAAACATGTAAATTAACCCTAACCATATTTCAAATAACTTAAAAATATATTTGAAAAAAAATATATATGAAATAACTTCATATATTTGAAAATATTACAAAATTAACTCAAACATGCAAATCAATCAAAAAAATCATAAATCTTAAAACAGGAAATAACATCAGAGAATACAAATATTTGTGAATTATGAACCATGATGACAGTTTTTTTTTTACCTTTTAAAGTATTAAGTGTTAAATTTAAACTTTTTTTTTTTTTGTGGTGTAAACTATAGAAAGCCAACATAAAATCAGAGTACATTTCTAAGATCTTGGCACTTGTGTTTTAAGGCAGATTTTATTTATATTTGTATTAATTTATTTATCATGGACACTCTTATTTTTCATTGACCCAAAGACTAAGATAAGCATATCACATGCTGTTTGGGTTAAGCAAGCACGTGAAGAGTGCTTTCAAATAAACAACGACAGAGAGCATGAGATGCAATTTTGTGTCAAAGAGGGAGCGGAGAATGTTGGATGTTTGATGAATGTAAGAGTGCTATACTAAAAACATGAGAAAGAAAGCTGGGAGCACCACAACATGATGAATGTTCACATGCATGGTCTAAAGCACACAAACCCAAGACACTTCAAGATGATGCTTTACCTTCGTCTCTTTGTCCTGGCGACCCAACTGGTACTGCTGTTTTACTAACATCAGATCCCTTCATCTCTGGCTCACAGCTTTGCATATAAAGGCAAGCACCTTGAGCAGAGGCTTCAGCAGCCCTCTGCTGCCCTTTTGGTTCCTGAAGAGGACCTAGCTGCTCTTGCTCTTCCAGATTTCTGTCTATTGGCATCAATGGCAGGATGTTTAAATCCATCAACATATCATCCAACATCTTTGCAATATGTTCATCAGATTCATCTGCTTGGGGAGGGCTTGTCGGTAAAATTGGTATTTCCAAAGGGGAAGAGACAGAAACAGGGGGTGGAGTATGAAGACATTTATCTGAAGAGGCGTGTGTGGAAGAATTGGAGGGTGAAAAAGGCAGATCCGTCGGCGGGGTGAGAGTTCCAAGACTCTGACCAGGAAGTACACTAGGTGAGCAGCTCTTTAGTCAGAAAAAATACAATTATGAAATGAACAAGACAAAATATTGAATAAACAGACTGCTATATATATATATATATATATATATATGCAGTTATATGTAGTTTGTATTATATATGCAATTGCAATCAAAAATATTAAACCCTTCAGAGACTATAATTTACAAATGTAAGTTTTCTTGAATTAAATAAGGCCATCTATGACATTTTAGTGGCATAATAAAAGTGATAATGTCAATATATAACTAAATATTTCTGAGTAATACACTTTTTTTTGTTGTAATCCAGGCATGTCATAATTATTCAACCCCTACTCAACGTTGCTGTTTTAAGTCACTTATTTCTCTGGTAGGGTGCAAAAACAACAACACTTGACTTGATTAGCTACAAGAAGATTTCCAAGTCACTGAAAGTTGTAGAGACACAGCTGGCAAACTTATTCTTAAGTTTAAAATGTGTACGTTCTGTATATATATATATATATATATATATATGAAAGTTGTTTTTTTTTCCCAGGATGCATGACATATATTTCAATATATCGATATAAACTATGCTTTATTAGTCTAAATTGTGTTATAAATTCATAATTAAAGATAAATCCTTACCTGAGTTTGAAGTCCACATTCTTTCATTTCTTCTGGGTTCTTCTCGCTCTCACCTTGGACAGAAACGAGAAGGTTGCTCTCCCAGCAAGCTCCGCTCCTCCTCAGTTTTATCCTAACTTTAAGCTGGTCCAATTTGGCCTCCTTTTGTTCAGCAGTAGCACTTTTTTGCCTGTTATCTGCCTCTAAAAGTTTCTGGAAGTTTTTGCCTGAAACATTAATTTGTTGATGAGTTAATTTTTTAAATTGGCTTTCTCTCTTTGCCATTTTCCATCTCTTCTTAGCCTTTGTTTTATTATGATTTATTACAGATGCTTCGGTCACGTCAGCGAGGGAAGGAACAGTGGCATTACCGGTCCGATTGAAACCTGAAGTTGGACTAGCTTCATCAAGTAATGACAATGAGGACAAATCAGCTTCCGATAAGCCACAAGCTTGCACTGGAAGAGTACTGCTTTGTATCCTTAACGGCTCAGACACGATTTCACTTTCCTGGCTATTCACATCTTCTGTCTGCACAGCAATCTCTCTCCAATATCTCACAACATCCTCAACTCCTCTTTCCACGCACACTCTCTTTTGTTCCAAAAGGTTTTTAAGTCCGAGTCTGAAGGCAGCAGCCATTACCTCCTCATGTTCGCTCTGACTCTTGATCTCCATTTCCCCCGTGTACAGGAACTTAACTAGCTTTAGTAAGGCATGAGATCCTACAGCCTCAAGGCTCAGAAGCCTGTTCTGCCCTGCCTGTGGAGCAGGGGAAGTGGAAAGGACTCTCGACAGGACTGGGCTTAGAGCAGCTAACACACAACTGTGAGCAGGAATACACACACCTGAAGAGTGAAAAAGATTTTTTTTAAAAGAAAAGAAATGCGTAGGGGAAAAAAAAATATTAGTCAAATACAACATCACAGGCAACGGAAGTCTATAGATTCTTTGAAAGAAAAAACATGTAAAATATTATTGTGTAAAATAACAAAATGATTCATTCTGCCTAACAAATGGCTCTTTTTTTCCCAAAATGTCAAATTTGAAAGGTTTTCAAATTACAAAAATGGCCAAGCAAAAAAATCAACTGCCAAAAAAGGGAGGAAAAACACTAATCAGATCAAATAAATCTAAATGTTATTGGAACTTTTATTAATGTTGCATCAGGAGCCTTCAAACACTACTAAAACAAATGGTGTGCTGAATGAACTGCTTTAGTGTGAAAAAGATGGCTTCTCTGGTCACCGACTGCTCTGCAATTTGGAAAACCATAACAATGACATAAGCAGGGTCTTTATATGATTTGTTTACAAGGTGCTGGTTATAAAGTTGACAGCTCTTTCCAATGACACAGACCCAGAGCTGGCTATCTCTCCAGCACAGAAGATGTCTGATCTCTTACCGTCTGTCTGCAGAAGTGTGTCACAGAAGATGCTTCCCTGCTGCTGCTTCTGAAGTTCACCGAGCAGGAATATTGCAAAGTCAGGATGCTGATACTGCCACATGCTGGTAGCAACTTCAGACTAAAACACATTTAGAAACTTCGAACCAAAAGTTAAACTGTGTTAACCATCCAGAAAAAAACACCTTTCTTCAGTTTTGCAAGATAAGGTTTACTTACTCTGTGTTATCAATTCAGATCCAACTGCTGATGATACGAACAATTTTGATAGATTTAGGTAAATATTTAGAGAAGACAGACGGACAGGTGTATGAGCGTCAGGTAACTGTGATCTCAATTCAACGTCTTCATGTTGTTTGGTATTAAATGGCAAAGAAAGGCTAACTCAACCATACTCTCAATCTCTAAGGTCAACTGAGCCTGATGTCGCGAGGATTCATCTGGTATTAATACTGCAAAGCCGTCTTGTTTTCAAACGCTAAGTGCACGTTGTTCATCAGACTTGCTAAGACACCACATTATAATCCAATAAAGACACAAATAATTTTACAAACGCAAACACAGGGGATCTGTAGGACACGTGAGCCGCTGCATCACAAATCATCTGAAATCAAGCGACTCTCTCTAGCTTCACTATTCAATCATCTAGAAGTGAGAGTTTCAGTGTCGCGACTCTTTTGAATCAGTTCACCAAAAAGATTCATTCACTGATCTGTTCAGTGGCTCTGCCAGTAGATGGCGCTATAGCGGTGAGCATTTTGAAAGAGTTTGTTGAATTATTCATTCAAACGATTCGTTAAAAACACCAGCAGTTTCATGATTTTGGTTTTGTTTACGTGTGCAACTGAAATCTGACCAAAATTGATAACATTAGACACTTTCTAATTAAAAAGAGAGACTATCTGACATTTCCACAAATGCATTTATTGGTTTAAAAGCTCTCTTAAATGTAGTTTCAATTTAGGTTTGAATCAGTGGTTCTGAGCAGGAGGCTCACTGTGGCTTAAAATAGTTCAAATAAGCATTATTTTCAGCTAAAACTACTTCAAACCAACATTTAGCTTCATTTTAAATTCACCTCATTCAAAGCTGTTCCCCCCTCTTCTCTTTCGGTCTTGAAAAAAAAAAAAAAACCCTGGACATTATGAGGTAATTAGGTACAGCCTAATTTTAAGAAAGTGATGTCTAGATCTAGAAAGGCCATGTAGCCTAATTAATAAAATATTAAAACTCTGGGCATTTTTATAACACAATTTTGTCTAGTTATGCCAAGGACACCAAAATATTAGGCAGAAGTTATAACTTATAAGAGATGAATAACTTGAAAACTAGTGTAAATGCTTTGGTGAAAAGGGATGGGAACATGGCGGTGGACAATATTGAACAAAAAGGTTGTAAACCACTGGTTTTGTTACTTTCAAGTAATTTAAGATGACAACTAGCGTGTTAAATTCACACTGTCTTGACTAGCTTGTAAAGTGTTTTTTTTTTTTTTTTAAACAGAACAACTCTTGAATAAATGAAGTTGAATAAATTCAATAACGTGCACCAAACATTTCTCAGTAAGCAGCTAGGCTGTATATGGTGAAATATTACATTTCTCAATTACTTCATTACACTGATGTTCTGAAAAATGAAGAATACTAATCAAATGAATGTATTAAATGTGTTAAAACTCTCTTTGAACCACACAAAAATTCACTGTCAGAACCTTGGAAAAAAAATCATTCTTTTATTTAAAAAAAACAGTATTGCTAAGTTACATGTTCAATCCATGAGAGAAAGGTGCAACGTTTAAGACCAAAGGTAAAGTGTTGAAATATAGGAATTATGAATCAAGATCCACATGTTAGTGTTGCAGAAACATGTCAACTGACAGCACATGACACAAAGAATTTTTCCTTTCGTCTTTAATTAAAAGATATAAACCGTAAATGCATTTATTTAAAAAATAAAACTGATTGCATATGCATTCACCCACAACACCCCAGAAAAACAAAATCATCCCCAATCATAAAATATAGAAAAGAAAGAGCAACAGAACAAAAACCAAGAAGAAAAAAAATAATTAAAATTAACAAATATTCTCTGGTATATATAGTTAAATGTGCTTTTATTTTATCTATCTTATTTTCTCATCAAGCTAGAATCAAAATCTGGCTAAATCCTGCCTGAAAGAGATGCAATGTTTTTGTAATTAAAAGATTCATTTATCTGCCTCCCTCAACACTGAACAATCGATTGATTCCTCGAACTTGTGAACAGCCTCCTGTTTCAGGACTCGGACTCTTCTGGCTCACATCCATTTAGTCAACAGCCAACCTTTCCTTTACTGACTGTAGCGTCTCGAAGGATTGGTCTGCGGATTGGCAGACAGGGAATTAAAAAAAGGCATTGGGGGAAAAAAAAAACAAACAAACAAAAAAAACAACATCCATTACCCCTAGTGCTAAAGTTTCCATTCAGTAAATATCTACAACAGACTTACTGTGCATTTTTAATTATGCAGTCTAAGAAACGAGCACTGTACTTATGGATCTCAGGAGAAAAAAAAAAAAAAAAGGCATATACATCCTCAAAATGTACACTCGTTCACTCTCTACACAGACAGGCACTGATACCAAGAGGCAGAAGGGTGGCCGAATGTCCCTGTTCACCGCTCATCACAAACACACACTCCAACGACGCGCTGAGCAAGCGAGGCACTCCAAGTATGCAGAGTGGATTTGTGAGACGCGGTCATATTTACACATTCATTTATATTCAGACAGATCGAAGACCAGGGCTACAATTTGTCTCAGAGTTAAAGGCTTTTTTGATCTTCTCTTTTGTGGCTACTTAATTGTACTTCTTGTAAATGAAGAGTTCCCACACAGAAACTAATCGTTGTCAGTGACAATTTCAAATACAAAACAAAGAAAATTAAATCCCAAAACAGATTTCCCACTCTGGAATGCTTTGCAAATTTGACAACTGAATGAATAAAACCATCCTCACCTATCACTAGAGAACTTTCTTGAATGCTACCGTTTTAAAAAAAAAACAAATCTCCCAATCAAATATCCCTCTGCCTCTTTTGTAATGCTTCATCAACGCGTTCACAACAACCACTTTCTAGAGACCATCCACAAAAACCACAGATGGATAACTTAAGGGGGAATTGGTGGTCGTCTAGTGCTTTCAGAAAATGACAAAAAATAGGCCTCATGCCCATTGCAATGCGTCGAGACATAAAACTTACCAAAAAATTCTATATACATTATTTTCTGCAGGCCGCATATGACTGATGCAATTTGGCATTACCTTTTTATCAATGTGAACCACAAAGCAGGATGAAGCAAAATAATCAAAAACACCAACGCCATACTATACTAGTGTTCTAATAGATGCATAAGCAAAAAAAACAAAAAAAAGGAAATTTATAAAGCTCAATAAGCTGGGGATGTGACTAAACAGAGCTTGAAGTCCCTAGTTTCTCCATTATTTGACAAAAAGAGTCCGTTTGAAGTAGTAGCTGTTCTCAATCACATTGATCTCAATGAGAGCAGGAGAGTGACAACATGAGAATGTTGAAAACTACAGAAGGGTCGTTGCAATTAGTGGCTATGGTCCCGTAAGTGATGAGATCAGAGGCTCAGCAGGGACAGTAGGCAGGAGGAGGAAACTCACGGCGGGTGATGCACACGATCAGTTTTTCTGTGGACAGAGACAGGATGAGACGTGAAGGTCAGACGTGGCACTCGCTTGCATTAGATTTACTAATAACAAAGGAAAATGATTCAGTAATGTGTCATCAGAGAGCTGTGATGGGAATTCGTGCACATTACACGAAATTCACATCACCCATTTTATGTGGCAAAGTGATGACAGATACAACCACTGAAACATCAGTCATGTGACCAAAGTGGACACATGAGGGGAAGAGATCAGTGTTGGGGAGTAACTAACTGAAAAGTAGTAACACTGCGAAACTGAGGCGTTTTTTTTCTTCTTCTACATGCACTATTTTTGCAGTGAAATATTGACCTTTCAGTTGTTTGTTTCGGACTAGTTGTTCACTGTAAATTTGTTTAAACTTAAAGGGTTAATTCACCCCAAAATGTAAATTCTGTTATTAATTACTCACCGTCATGTCGTCCCAGACCCGTAAGACGTTCGTTCATCTTTGGAACACAAATTAAGATTTTTTGGATGAAATCGTAGAGCTATCTGAACCTCCATAGACAGCAACACAACTGAAATGTTCCCAGGTCCAGAAACGTAGTAAATACATCGGTAAAAGAGTCCATGTGACATCAGTGGCTCAACTTCAATTTTGCGACGTTATGAGAATACTTTTTTTTTTTTGCGCAAAGAAAACAAAAACAACAGTTTACTCAACCATTGTTCTCCCCAGAGTTGCGTCTTCCGCCAGTTTGGAGAGAAACCTAAGAACGTATTTGAAGTAATCAGGGTTGTTTACGTTCGGGGGGGAAAGCACGCACATGAACGTAATCTATGTAATAAGCGTTGTTTACACTTAGGGGAAAGTGTGTGCATGCGGTGTGATACTTTCTAAAAGGGCAGAAGACGTAACTCAGGGGAGAAGAATGGTTGAGTAAACTTATTTTTGTTTTCTTTGCGCAAAAATGTATTCTTGTAGCGTCGCAAAACTGAAGTTGAGCCACTGATGTCACATGGACTGTTTTATTATTTACAACGTTTCTGGACCTGGGAATATTTCAGTTTGTTGCTCTCCTATTTAAATCAAAAACATCTTAATTTGTGCTCCGAAGATGAACGAAGGTCTTACGGGTTTGGAACGACATGAGGCCGAGTAATTAATGACAGATTTTTCATTTCGGGGTGAACTAATCTTTTAATGCCGTCATCCTTTTTGATATCCTTGTCTTTGCATCAGATAAATATGGCTCTAATTGAAAAAATTAAAACAAGAAATGTTAAAAAAAGAAAAGTAATTTGAGTCCATTTTACCTCGACTTAAGTTGTTAAATATTTCACTGCAAAGAGGCAGTGAAGGCAAAAAATAAAAATTTAAATTTACACATACACATATAGCTGTCACTATTTTAACTTTTTTTAAATGTAAATTGACTTCCGTTGGTTGTTTTTGTGCACCTTAAAGCCGTCTTCCTATTTGAGATCATTATTATAAAAATACATTTTGATAAATTCATTATTTTAGTAAGCAGCTTGTATACCTAACTACATTTCAGTAGCTGTTGCTTAATTCAACAACTGTGAAACTATGGCTTCCCAACTACAAGCTACACCAAACTTCAAGAAGTTTCCCCAACACTAGAGATTTACAGAAATTAGTAAAAACCATTTCCACTCAAGTACAGAATAACAAAATACAGTTAATGAGGGTTAGAACCACAAATACACTGAGCGGCACACATACACTTAAATATCCACATGAAGGCCATGCAGAAGGTGGACACACATACCATGCGTGCTCATGCACTGAGTGGGGGGGAGGGGGAGTGGCCTAACCATCATAAGAGTCCAACAGAGGCAAAGAGCCCCGCCTCTCCCCATACATTCCTCCCTGAGAGTCAAAGAAAGAGAAAGAGATTGACAGAGGATAAAAGAAAGGGAAAGGCATTGAAGAAGAGGTGAGTAATAATAGAAGGAGAGGGGCGTGTGAGAGTTAGTTGAAGTGAGACCCCTCTTAGTGTTATTAGTGAAATCACAGTAGGTTAATAAGTTCCAGGTTTGTGTAGTGTGTGGGTTGTGGGATGTCTGGTGTGCTGAACTGCTTGTGAGGGAAGTTTAGTGAGAAGTTGTTTGTTGTGTGTAACTGCTCAGGAGTGGATGTTCCCTTGCAGGTGTGTGTTACCTGAGGTGCCTCTCTGTCAGAGCGATCCAGAGTGTCGTCTAAAGTGTTTCTCCGTCCTCTCTGGTCTAGCGTAGAGTAAGCGTCTGGCACCACAGATAAAAGCATTTTGAGTTGGGGAAATACTTTTATTTACCGTTTTTACAGCATTTTTGATCAAATGAATGCATCCTAAATGCATTCATTGAAAGACATAAGACATAAAAAAAATAAAATAAAAAAATAATTTACCAAACCCAATCTTGATTCACATGATATTTACCATTAAATTTTTTAGATATTATAAAATGTTACATAAAGTTATTTAATTTTAAAGTGCAAACTGAAGTAAAAATACAAGTGTTGAAAATGAGAATTGGGGAAAACCTAATCCACCACTGGAAAAATGCAGATAAAAGCTCATTTTAGACATTTTTAATTTTGAGAATAAAGTACTGTATGCGTGTCTTTTACCTGGTCCCATGTCATTAAGAGGAATCATGTCCCTGTCCTGTTTGCCCCCTAATAAAGAGACCCAAAACAAAATCAGATCACAGAAACACTGAGATGTATCCTGTATGTAAACATCTGTTTGTTGTGCACACACACACAACAGAGCATTCAGCAGGAATGTGTTGCGTCTTACCCCTGTCTATTAGCGGCAGGGTGCTGTCCTCGTATCCTCCGTTGCTGCGGGTGTTGTTAGGAGGGTTAAGGTTCACCATGAAGTCTGTTTTCTTCCAGCCGTCCTTCTCCAGTGTGCGGCGGAGCTCTTTGAAGCCCCACACGATCTGCAGCACCAGCCCAGCGCCACGCACCTCCCGATCTGAACGGTTGCTATTAGGGAAAATGGAGGATTTGCATTTGCAGTTAAATACTTGTTCCTCTTCCAGGTTTCTCCAATGCGACCGCACAGTTATTAAAAATCAATTATACACACCTGTCTTTGTTGATGAGCACCAGTCTCTCGATGCCCTGGGAGCTGCGCAGGGTTTTGGCCGCATCCACGCTGGAGCCGACCACCTCCACCATAGTGCTGAGAACAGACACCACCGTCTCCTCTGAGAGCGCACGCGCAGGCTGACTCTGACCACCGCCTGGCAGATTGGCCACCAAGTTAGGCACTGCATGCTTCCCTACACAGAGAGAGGAAGAGGGTAAAATACACTGGGATTCATTCATTGGGACTGTACAAATATGGCTTTTTGTACAGGATTTGATGGGAATAACACTGAATGGACACCTATACGAAGGCCAAACAGGTATTGTTTGCTCGCATACCAAGCAGCTCACGGTTGCGAGCGTCAATGGCCAGGTTTCTCAAGGCTCCAGACATGGCTCTGACCACACGGTCGTTCCCATGAGACAACAGCTCGGTCATCATCGGCAGGCCATGCTCCTGTCTAACCACTGCTCTGATGTACCGCCCATACTGAAAAGATAAGGACAGATACCGTCATGATACTGTCAGATTTTCCCTCCTGATTAACCTAAATCAAACAAACATTAAATAAAGGAATAAATGATAATAGACAGGCTGTTAATAACAACAAAAACACACATTTTTCAATATTGAGGTCACAATTATTTAACTCATTGACCTTGGAAACATTATAAATATTGATCTTGTAAACACTGATTTATTTGAACTTTAAATATGATTTAACAAACAAAAAACATTGAAAAACGACTGAAATAAAAAAATGTATTACATATTTGTATATTGCATATTGGGTAGAGGGATAAAGCACACGGCTGTATAACAAAGGGGTGTGCTGAATTTATATTGAATTTAGATCAAATTATAATCGCCAAATGAAAAACAGCACAAATAATAGTTTTATCTTAATAGTTTTGTTTCCATTATTATTAATGATGGTTTTGACTTATTAAAAGTAAGCTCCTTTAAATTACCCTGGCTTATGGACAATTTCATGTTTTTCAAATTTAATACACGCTTACGTGGACATGTGGCGTAGTTGTCAATAGGATTAAATCACCCTTGGGATGTGTGTCAACCAATCAGCATCAAGAAATAAATGGCATATTTATTGTAAAAGAGGTCAAATTATACCTTCGTTTTTTTTCTCCCCACTATTTTTTTTTTTCCAGTGGCAAAATGTTTCATTAAATAAAAAAAAGCTACAGAAGTTCAGAACGAATCATTTTTGCCGCCCAGTTTCCATAAATGCTTGTATTTCTGAATTAAAAAGTTAAAGTTGCATTAGGTTTTCATAGTAAATCAAGCTTTTAATTAAACAATACAAATATGGCCCCTTTCATGTTGAATGAGTCTAATACGCAGAGTGAGTATTACTCACAGTCCAGCGGCCCGCACACAGGTTCTGCACGGCCCCCGCCGCGGCTTCGAGAACCGAGGGGTTCTTGCTCTCTTTCAGGAGAGAAGTGTAGACACGTACCACCTCTGGCTGGAACAGCAACTCATAACCTACAAAACACAATCATTACATTTGATTTAATCTATTATTCAACTACAATACGAGGCAAAACTAAACTACTAGTGTAAGCATTCAGAGCAAAACAAGACTGTCATTGTACCTTTGGCTGGTGTGCTTCTCTTTGGAATGTCAATGGTATCTGAAGTTCCATCATCCTCTCTTTTTCCTGAACAAAGCAGACGGCATGAGTAACAAGTGAAATAGTGTGACACATGAAGTGGCCCAGAAATCTTATCTGCCGTTTAATGGTAGGGATAAAATTTGCGACAAGTCTGAAGAAAACCTCTTAAGATTTAAGAAGGGGATTTTCTTTAGACAAAGACTTTCTTCAAACACAGTTATAACAGAGGCTACATTTATCCCCGGAGGA
Organism: Acrossocheilus fasciatus; assembly: GCA_036784905.1. Classification (NCBI taxonomy): domain Eukaryota; kingdom Metazoa; phylum Chordata; class Actinopteri; order Cypriniformes; family Cyprinidae; genus Acrossocheilus; species Acrossocheilus fasciatus. Next base: position 28,775,587 of record CM071938.1, read on the forward strand.
AAACCCCATGCGTTTTAATGATTGATGACTTAAAGCCCCAATATACTTCAAGCGAAATCAAAGAATAAACCGGTGTGATGCAATTTCAAATAAAATCAGCCCAAAACAAAGTTCATTCGGAGTTCGAAACAGCTTGCTAAAGCAAACTTTCCATTATGAAGTTCACCACGATGATTCGTGAACACCTCTGAACTACTATTTGGTGTGTGGCGGTTACAGACATGTTCACTTTTATCTGTTCAGTCTGTGTAGGAGTCAATGAAAAAGACCTTTGCCACAAGTATATTAGGGCCTTTTAACCGGGCCTTTCACAGACTTTATAGAGAGGTGACAAAGTGCAAGTTTAAAAGAATCAGACAATTATCTTTTAATAGGTCCGTATGATTAAAGATTAACAGTGAAGGTTTATAAAGAATGGATTTATCAGAAATGCTGTGTTCTGGCACCCTCTGGTGGTTACTAGTGAAATGTTAGATACAGAAAGCATTTTTACAGACCAGGGTCACAAATCATATCTAAAAGATTTGAGAACATTTTGCAGTTTTCTAAGAACAAATTTGTAAATCTATGCTAAAATTGCTTTGTCCATGATAGTCTGGATGCTTACTTGGCTTTAAAACGGAGCCCTAGACTTTAATGTCCAGTGACAATCTGATACTTGTTAATGATTCCAAGTCTACTTCCTTCAGATCAATAAAAACCTTATTTGTGTGACTGGTCCCCTTAAAATGCCTTCTTACTTTACAAAAGAAGCACAGCTCATAAAACGAATGTGAAATGGGATGAGAAACACATTTTCCCCTAAAACATTACTGGAGTTTCCCATTTCAGATTCATTTTCTGAACTTTGACCTATAATAGTGTTAATAATGGGTTACAGTGAGAAAAAATGTGATTCCATGAAAGCAAAGCAAAGCCTTTTAACTTTTGAAAAAAAAGAAAGAAAAGAAAAAATAAAAAAAGACAGAAAAGCTTACCTTTGGAAAACCACTCGTCTGTTACAGGATAAAAAGATGTACGGATTGAAAGCAGAAGAGACAGATACAGAAGAAAATGAGAGGAAAGGACTGTTTTGGCATTAAAAAAAATTGCAATAGTGCCCCAGCCACCCTACAATTATTCAGCAACAAACCCACAAAGCACACACTCAAATTCATGCACATCGCATCTCCTTGTGTAAACAAACTTGATCTGGCACATATCAAACTTACAAGCTTAACACTTCAAAGTGTGCACTAAGATTAAGACAAGGAATAGACACGGCCTCTTGGTTTGGTTTACACAACAGAGAGATTATGCACCGGAATGCAAAGATAGCAAGTTAACTTATTTTAATTGGTTACGGCCCACAGCCAGTGCCTGTGTTTTTCTTTAAATGAATCAGACACGCACCTTTGCCCTTTCGGGAGCTGAAGCAGCCGCCCTTTTGGGAAGGGGCGGGACCTTGATTGACAGGAGCCGTTTCCTGATAGCGCTCGCAGCCTGGTATCTCCCGATGCACATGATATGACAGATTCCTCAGCAGACACACGCTGTTCTCAATCAGCTGCACACAGACATAATAAACATGATTAAATAAGAGATACCGTGTAAAAGAACGAGTGTGAAACTGAGAAAAATGGCTATTTGTCCAGCCAAATTAATTATAGGTAGGACACTGGAAATTTGGCAATTAGATGTTTTAGTAATGAAAATTATCTACATTAAAAAATTGTGAGCTCAAACGTGACAAATTTTTATCCCTATTTTGAAGTTACTGTTCTCTGCCTTCGCATTGTCTGCAAAAAGTGAGAAGTCACACCAAGGCAAAAGACAGTAACTTCCACATTATCAATATTTGGTTCACCATTTACAAAATCGCTACAGTAACACCTGTATAAAATCTAGTGATCATGGGCTATGTATATTTCATATAGGCTATTGCATACAGTAATGTGACATTTTTTGACCGTAACAAGCAGACTATAAGCATGTGACCATTTTGCAACCAATTTATTTGCTATGCTCAGTAACGTAAAAGCATGCTAGACATAGCATATTTGCTTTTATATATTGACTTTATATAAGAACAACTTGTGGATTGATGTGAACGCCAGCAAGCAGGAATAATGCTCAGAATGCTTGTGGATTAAACATCTCCGACGACGTTCGTCACCATGGATTGATTTTATCGGTTTACAAGAAAAGGTAGGATATGGATTTAAATTGCGAACTGTAAGTAGGCTACTGATTTTATGATTGATCATGCTACAGCATTTAAGTCCACACACGTCCAGCTAGAAGTGACAGCCTGGTGAATAATCTGCATTATAAAAAGGGGGGGAAAAAAAAAAATGTAAAAATCTTTAAAAGGTTATTCACGATTACATATTGCTGGCAAGGCATCTAGCCTTCACAGTGCTAAGCAGTTTGGTAGATCGTGATCTACACCGTAATTTAAATGCGGCAGACTTTAAATGGGCAGTAAAAAAGGCAACAACAACAAAATTGACTCAAGATACTTGCGCACATGATAAAGGATGTCTTGAATGTCCCAAAAATATCAATAACTAATTTTCAACCAAAATCGAAGTTATGGTCTTTTTCCTTTGTACGGCAGTGTATATAAATAAATGAAATATGAAATATTCTAATTAAAAATAAGTATTTTCTACTTTACTATTAAATATATAATAAATAATATTAAATATATTAAAATGGCAAAGATGAATTTCCAGCATCATTACTCCAATCTTCAGCATCACATGATCCTTCAGAAATCAATCTCATAAGCTGATTTGGTGCTTGAGATTTCATATTATCAGAAATAATTTTGCTCAATATTGGTGTAAACCCATGATTAATAGAAAATCAAGCATTCACTTGAAATTTTTTTAAAATAAAAATGCCTGTCACTTTTGATCAAATCTAATTCTTCATTGCTCAATAAAAACATTATTTTCTTTCAAAATCCAACTACAAACTTCTGAATTGTATGTGTGTATATATATATATATATATATATATACACACACATACAATTCAGAAGTTTGTAGTTCAGAACAATTCAGAAGTGTATATATATATATATATATATATACACACACACACACATATATACAAATGTCTAACATCCCAAAATAACCTACTAGCTCTAAATAACCCTAATTATTCCCCCAAATTATAACAATGCATTGAACCATGACTGAAAATGTTCAATATGCAATAATAAAAATGACCAACAATGCTTTCTTCCCCCTTTGCTCTTCCCTAAAACGCTCTACTCATGTGCTTCCCCATCATAAAGAGCAGTGCACTTGAAAGTGCAGTTTTCACAGCCCGAAAGGTCAAAGTACAGTTGTTACCTTGTTGTCCACATCTTTACAGTTGATCTGTGACTGGACGATGTACATGAGCGAGTCGACCAGTCCAGAGCACTCCCTCAGCTTCCTCCTGGCCTCGCTCCGCTCCGAGCTCACATTCCTGAGAGCAAAACGTCATGCAACTAATTAGGACACAGTCTGTTTAATGTTTAGTAACATTTGGCACACACAAAGTTTTAGCTCCAGGTCATCACCTAAAACATATTAACCAAGTGTATACACAGATGGCGTCTGAAAAGCTGAACGGTGAGGGTTAAAAAGGCAAGACACGTTAGCTCTACTTAAATGTAATCACGGTGTAAAACCATTCCTCCGACTGAACCGACTGCTTTCTAAAAACCTAATAGGCGAGTGGGAGAAGTGAGGGACACTCTCAAAGAGAAGCACTCAAGGGAAATAAGTGGATTCAAAGATCACATTTCTCTCTTTTGTCCAAACTTTGTCCTGATTCTTTCACAGCCTCAGAGGTTCTTGCTCACAAACACAATTCAAGAGCATTTCCTTTGCACTTCCCGCCTTTCTTCCACATAAAATGCAGTTTCCTCACACACAAACTTTCTTGACAGGAATTCTTTAGCAGCACTGAGGCACACCCCTCCTCCCTTTAACGTCTTTCATTAATCTGAATCATAAAACTGTCCGTTCTCAATACATCCTAATCCTTTCCCCCGCCCCTCTCTCTGGCTTAACTACTCTTGATTCTCAGGCTGAAAATGTATAATTTGAATTCGCTGTCAGCCACTTTGGATAAAAGCGTCTGCCAAGTGCATTAACGTAACGTACCTTAAGCAGCCGGTGGTGTTGGTGAGCGCTGTCTCCCATTCCAAGTGTCTGGGTTTGCAGCTCTCCTCTCCCCCTTCGTTTCCCCTCTCCCAGCCCGAGTGAGGAACCATCACCTCGTCGGACAGGGCATGCAGCGCATGGTCCACGATCTCCATCTTTACAGAGTCGTGAGACGACAGGTTCCACAGCGTGCCTGAGAGAGAACGTGCCATCAGTTACTACAAGATGTAAGCGACAAACTGTCTTGTCTGATCACTTGTGCTTGAAATCACCTGAAATGGGACGTTAACGTCAAAATGGAAATTTGACAGGACATTATGTTTTTGACAGAAGTCTCTTATGCTTACCAAAGCTGAATTTATTTGATCAAAAATACAGTGAAAAAGCAATATTGTGAAATATCTAGCTTTTAATTAACCCTTATATTTTAAACCAATTTATTCCAGCCATTACTCCAGGCTTTAGTGTCACCTTTTCCTTCAGAAATCACTCTAATATTCTGATTTGGTGCTCAAGAAACAGTTCCTAGTGTTGTAAAGCTTAATATTTAAGGTTAATACTTAAAACTAATTTTTTTCCAGGACTGTATGATAAAGTTCTGAAACAGAAATATTCTGTAATATTATAGGTAAATGTGTTTTTACTGTCACTTTTTCATATGCAATGCATCCTTGCTTAAAATATTGAAATTACATTCAAAATGATTAAATATTCAAAATTGAAGGATAAAAACCACCAACAGAACTGAAATGGAAATTCACGCATTTTCTAAATGCATGTTATTGATCTTGCTGTAAAAGATCCATCCACACATTTTTAGTTTTTCTTTTGAGCTCGTAATTTTTTTTTTTTTTTTCAAAATCAAAAGATCAGTGAAAACAAAAAAAAAACAAAAAAAAATAGATTTGTATCTGATGACGTTCTTACAATTTACTGCATTCAGATCTGCCTCCAGCCAATCAACAACCAACGGATAAATCCCCGCCCTACATTTCTCCTTTTTGGATAATCTGCTTCACTTGGATGTACATCTCAACATGGATTTGTTGCCAACACCATGTCTACACCGGACATGCCATGCTGAAACAGCTAAAGTCCGTCTACACTGGATGTGACAAAGCAACTATTGAAAATCATTTGAACTTTGTGTCAGCACATAAGTAGAATGAGGCAGCAGTTTACTGACGGAGATTTGCGCCGCATCCAGTGTATCCACTGATTAGAATGAGTTCTATAATATTTTGTTTTCGAATTTAACTTATGCGCAAAACTGGAATATCGCATAAAACATTTGCGAACAAGCACCGTTTCCATCCAACGAGTCAAAAGAACAAAAGTCACTTCCCGATAAACCTGCTCCAACTAGGAGAATATGATCATTTTCATATATTACAAATTATTTGTGCCTCAGAGCGAGCAGACGAAACGCAATGAATGCGGTCATTGCTTTTGGAGGTGGATGCTGCTGTTTGGGAACGCAGTCGTGCAAAATATTTCTGGGAGGCAATTAGAGAAATACTTTGACGACAGACTTTGCTCGGGCATTTGAGAATGACCATAACATTTCAGATGTTGTGGAATGACATCGGTCTGCTGGTTAGTCAGGTTTTGCAGTCACGTAGCGCAAAGTCACAAAACTTTTTGATGCAAATAAATTCCTCCAAGTGCAAAATGCATTTCCATCTCCCATTATTCGCATCAACCCTTTTTCACACCAGTCAAAAACCACCTCAAGCGAGCATAAAAACTTTTGCGAATTAAGGGATTTTTATTCAAAATTTGGCATTTCCATCACTCGTTTCTCATGCGATACTTCAAAATGTGCATTAAAATAAGGTGATGGAAACCCAGCTATTGTGACTTTAATAGCATATAAACAGTGTGTACCTGTTATGGTGTCGGTAAGGTCCTGATCTCTCGTCTTCCTCAGTAGCCGCACCAGCGCGGGAATTCCGTCACAGTTCTTGATGGCTATCTTGTTATCTGGATCTCGTCCATATGAGATGTTCTTGAGTGCTCCGCATGCTGCATAATGCACCTCCTTCTTTGGGTTATCCAGCATGGACACGAGGGCAGGGATTCCCTTCAGTCGTCTTACTTCTGACTTCACCTGCAAAGACAGAGAGGAAAGACTGAGGGCATGGGCACTGCATAGACACCATGTCATTTGGGTGACTTCTCAAAAGCTACTACTAAAAGCCCGTTCACACCAAGAACGATAACTATAAAGATAACGATATTAGTGTCCACACCAGCGATCGATATCGTCTGTTTATTCTCAGCACACGCTCATCTTCTTTAAATTCTTGAGCTTGTGATGGCAAGATGGATTTTGATTGGATGTCAATGTTTGAATCGTTCATCAGCTGGAAAAAAAAAATCATTCTGAAAGTGATTCCAACGATATCGTTTCTCTGTGCCTTTATCGTTATAGTTGTGGTGTGGACTCCGCTATTCTTTAATATTGAGAACGATTTCTAGAACTATATCTTTATAGTTATCGTGCTTGGTGTGAACGGGGCTTTAGTGATGAAATCACAGGCAATCAGAAAAGTTTGCTTGAGTAAGTTTTTAAAATTAGATAATAAAGACACTTGTTACAAAAATATTTTTATCTAAATAACTTTTTCGTTAAAATATTAAGCAGCACAACCATTTTCAACATTTCTGCTCATGAAACTTTTTACCATCAGTATATTAGAATGATTTCTGAAGGATCATGTGACACTAAAAACTGAAGTAATGACTGCTGAAAATCCAACTTCGCTTTATAGGAATAAATTACTTTAAAATATTTTAAAAAGATAACAGTTTTGTAATATTCCACAAAAACAGCTTTTTATATTCAAAACCAACTGACCCCAAACTTTTGACCAGTAGTGTAACACACTATGCTTTGTATTCCCGCCCACATAGCAGTATAAGCTCATACTAACCTTATCATTCTTAAAAGTGAGATGTTGCAAGTATGCTGCAGCGTTGCTTTTGACAGGGTCCAGGCGGTAGTTGAGCATAGCGATGACTTCAGGAAGCTCCGGCTGCCTCCATGCTGTGGGGGCAGGGCCTTTACGAAGAGTGCTGTCCAATGATGCCATGCTGCCTCTCTCTCCCTGAGCCAGCGGAGCTCCTCCTCCCCAATAATACATATCACCAGCTCCACTCATATCACCATCCAGTGTGCCCTCATATGACCTACACAAAACAAACAGAAGTTCAAACTGACTGATTTTTTTTACTCCCTTCTTCTGTGGAATGCAAAAGATGATATTTTTGAATAAAATTGGTAGCCAGTAGGGATGTTCATTTTAACCGTTTAACCGTTAACCGACCGATAAGAATTTTGACCGATTAATACAATCAGTTAAACGGTTTAAAGTCACTTTTTTTTTTTTTTTCAGTAATTTATCAAGATGTTTTAAAAGGTTTAATGCATGGTTAAAATAAGCTACGTGTATAAAAAAAAAAAATAAATTAAAAAAAGCGTTTTTTTTAGAGAGAAAAAAAAAAGTCGCATTTTATTATTTCATTCAGAAATAGGCGCGAATTACAAATATTATAATAAACACTGTAAACATAGCTATGCTATTTTAGTTCCCCACACTCGACAACAGATTTTACTACATATTTAAACTAAGGTCCCCCCCCCCCCCCCCCCCCATATGTTTGACTGAGTTTTTTTTTTTTAAATGATAATGAACAGGCTGCATTGTCAATTCCCTTCTAACAGTGGAAGCAATCGGAATTGTAAACGGTTAGGGTTGTTTGCTGCTTTTTGCGCATGTAAAATTTATCCCCGGAAAACAAATAGTATTTTTAACGGGTCACAGACACTTATTCTTTCTAATTTAATTTTAGTTATTTAAAATAATCTTGTTGGTTAACGGTTAATAATCGGTTAACGAGCGTCGGTTGGGAAAAATAACCGAAATGAACATCCCTAGTAGCCAGACTATTACGGTTCCCATTAACATTCCATAGCATGGACATACTATGGGATCTGAAGTTGTTATATTACCAATATTTGGTAACACTTTATTTTAAGGTGTCCTTGTTACATGTTACATGTACTTACTACTATAATAACTAATTATTAGGCCTGGGCGATATATCGAACACTATATTCATGCGCATCTCGTCAGTAAACCCGGTTCCGTGATTAGCGTTAAATCTCCATCACCTGTTTTCAAATGGAGCGCCATTTAATACACGGAGCCGTAGTTCACTGACAAGCTACGCAACATCACATTCATTATCGAAGGCGATTCATCTGCGATAATGAACGCGAAGTTGCATAGCTTGTCAGTGAACTACGGCTCCGTGTATTAAATGGCTCTCCATTTGAAAACAGGTGATGGAGATTTAACGCTAATCACAGAACCGGGTTTACTGACGAGATGCGCATGAATATCGTGTTTGATATATCGCCCAGCCCTACTAATTATGCATAATTACATGCAAGTAACCTTAAACCAAGCCCTAATCCTAACCATATAATAAGTACACGTAGTTAATTAATATTACTCGGTACTTAAATGTGTAATTACACTGTAATAAGGACACCTTAAAATAAAGTGCAACCCAACATTCTTAAATATCGTCTTTGTTTCACAGAAGAAAGACATACATATATTATCTTTCCCAATCAAAATGATTTTCTTAACGTCTAACTGAATACACTTACCCTGTCCGGCGTGGAGGTGGGGCATGGTGTGGATGTGCCAACCGGGGCATTGTGCTGTAATGCATGGGTGGTCCCATGCCATAATCAGGTTCGTCGTATCCCAGGCTCCTCTGATCATCTTCCAGGCCGTATGGCTCTGGTACAAAGCGTTGCATGCCAGAGATCTCCATAGCACTGCCCATACGTCCTACCTGGGGCTGGGCTGCGTACGGGTCCAGCTGCGGCCGGCTGTGGGTGCGATAGGCTGAGTCCAGCGTGCGATAGCCATCCACGGGCCTAAAGAGAAAGCAACAGGGGAATTAATTTGTACATCTACAATGCTCGATCTCATAAAATGTAAATGCAACAGGCACTGACCTGTAGCGGTCATCCATTCGTGTCCCTCGACTGAGACTGGCGTAGGCTTCAGAAGGAGGGTAGCTGCGGAAATCATCATAGCCTGGTGGTCCATAGTGGTAGTTACGGGGGACAGTAGCAGTGGGGTAGTCCATAGGGCCACCCGGTGGCCTGTACACACGGTCCATTGGGGTATTACAACCGGGCATCCCAGTGACTGAACCAGTGCCATCAAGGGAAAGTGTGTCGGAGACTGAGGGAATGACTGTTCGTGTGGTAGTCGTCTTTGTGACCTTCTTTACCTGATAAGAGGAAGCGCCATCATTATCTTTCCAAGACAAGTGGTCATACTTGACAAATTGTAGTCAGTTAAAAATAGACTGCAAACTTACTGTGGTCTCAGTGCGACGTGTGGTGCCATCATCACTGGTTTCAACTGAAATTATTGGCAACAGCTCACGGGGGTCCTCCTCGACTGTGACCGACTCAACCATATGACCAGGGTCCAACATCCTGTACTGTAGCACAGACGTGTAAACAAAGAACAATAGTGAGCATAAGCCAAGAACAGGAAGTGTGTCCACTCACACAAACACACCATCTGGAGCATTCGCAGGTGGACGTTAATGACGACACAAGTTTGTGCAGAAACAGAAGTAGTAAGTGTGAAAATATGCGCAGGAGTATCTTTCATGTACACTAACACACAGGGTTCAACAATAAGGACAGCCTGAGAGCAGAGCGGTGTCAATACGCCATCTTTTTCAAAGCATAAAACAAATGAACAATGAATAAATCAAGCATTTGAATTTATACAATGTACATTATACCTTTTTCCTGAATAAAACGTTTACAAAAAACTGAAATGTTTTTTCCTGACAAATATAACCAACTATAATAATATTATTTATATTTTACAACAATCTTAATTCTATTTTTGTGATATTAGATAGTAGTAGTAGTAGTAGTAGTAGTAGTAGTAGTAATCTCCATCTAAAAGAAAATAATCCATTGCGGACACACCATACTAACCTGAGTCCCGTTTATGTATCCCTCTCTTAATTTGAGCCGCTCTAACTCTGCATCACCAGTGACACGGCCGTTCTAAAGAGAGAGAGAGAAAAATTACAACAGCCCAAAACAACAAAAAATAAGATAAAATGAAGCAGCCATCAATGTGGCCAGTGATCATGTCGATGAATAATGCTAAACATTCAGATAGACCACAGATTGTAGCAGGACCTTGAGTAAATGCTGTAACAAATAAACATTATCTTATGAATGTTCATGCAAGGGATGCATAGGGATAAACACTTAAAACAAATGACTTGAGTTAATGAGACCATTGCAAAAGAGAAACATGACAGTGTTGCGGAAAAGGGATGATGGATGAATAAATGAATGCCAGGAATGAGAAGGGGGTTGACCAATACTAGATAATATTACTCATGCTTTTACATGACAATGGCATGCAGCACCATTCACACTTAAAAGCACAAATTCTCTACACGCAAACCAGGAGAAGTGGGCTGCTGTACTATTCCCAGTCCACAGAGGGAGCCGTGAAAGAAGATGGTAATCTTAGCTGACAGGCGGGCTTGTGGGAACCTGTCAGCAGGTAGGAACTGAGCCTGCTCAGCATGTTAACATCTACACAACTATGTCAACAGAGAGCAGGTACGTATGATGGCGGCATACCAAGCACTGCTGACCAGCTTATCTTTACATACATGTCTGTCTCTGTGTGTTAAAGTGTGCTAGAGAAAGAATGGGAGAGATAAAAAAAAAAAAAAGATAATACTAAAATAAAAACTATTATTTACTCAATTTAAGCCATATGGTACCTTCATGTGATGATCATACCTAAAGTTCAATCTTTCTGCAGTTCTCAGTATCACTCACATCTGTGGTGAATTCAGATGTGGAGCATCAAAATGTGTTGCGCCAAGTTTGATGTCAAACGATGGTTCTCTTGCTCCATATTTAAAAAGGTAAACAAGTGCAAGTGACATTTGAGAGCTAAGACAGATGGAAAACTTTTCAATTAACTCAAATTAAAACGATTGTAGTGGCCAGAATGTTTGGACTGCATTTATGGTGCTTTATATTCATTTCAATTATGTCTTTATTACCAAATAAAATCAAGTCCCTATTTATTATTATAAACTGAGTTAACACAAAGTGCAACCTAGACATCCTGCAAAGTCGTAAGGGTTTGAAAATGGTTTTATTGAAAAATTAAAATTTTATCATTTATTCACCTGCATGTTGTTCAAACCTGTATGCGTTTCTTTCTTATGTTGAACATAAAAAGATATTTTGAAGAATGGTAATTGAACAGCTGATTGTCCCCATTGGCTTTTTCACTACTGTGGAAATTAATGGGGACCAACAGCTGTTTGATTCTTCAAAATATCTTCTGTGTTCAACAAACTCCTACAGGTTTGGAACGACATGAGGGAGAGTAAACGACAAAATTTTCATTTTTGGGTGAACTATTCCTTTATCTAAAACTTAAAACCATCATTTTCGGTAAGTGAAATAGAAGCCGAACTAAAATAAAACACACGAGGATGAAAATCTTAAACTTCTCAAAATTAGAAATGCTGGCACTTAAGTGAAATAAGTTTAAGTACTAAATTAACTAAAATTGACAATTGCTGAAGCTATATAGTAATACTTAAATGACAAGCACATAAATTGCTAAAACAAACTCAAATTAAAATGAAAAAGCCAATTCAAACTATAAGTAAATACTACATTAGTATATAAATGATACTAAAATAACAGTTATTTTACACCATGAGAGCGTAAATGACAGAATATTAATTTAGGTGAAGTAGTAATTCCAATTTTGAGATATTATCTTTGTCTGAAGTATCCGAGTGCCAAGAGAAACAAAAAGTAGTGTATGCACCTATCTAGCCATGAAATCACACACACACAGTCGACGCCCTCGAAGGAGCGGCTGTATCCAAGTAGAATCATGCAACCAATCAGAGAAGTCCTCCAGTCTGAAGTAAACTGAGAAAGCTGAGAATAAGACGATACTTAACATGTTAGCATTGAGCAATTTCCACCTTAAGACAGAGCTTTCTGAAATCCTCTACACACAAGGGAGACTCATCTTACTAAACCGGTTTGTTATCTCTCCGCTCACAGACATCAGCGGAAGGGGGTTTTGGTGTTGAGAAAGTTTCAGTGATAACTGAGACATTTCACCATGAGGACAGCGAGTAAACGGGGGAAAATTCCCCTTCATTCAAGAATGCTCATACCTCCAAGTCAAACAGACAGGTTAATGACACATGTACAGACATGCGTTTGTGTCACATTCACACACACACAAAAAAAAAAAAAAAAAAGTTATGAGTGGTTATGAGGTGGCAAACAAATTGGGGACATGAGGAAACATGCAAGGGAAGTGTGACTTAAAAACTAAGTATTCTGTGACGCCACACGCCATAAACCGTAGAATGATGCAGACAACTGCGCATTATGATGACAAAGGGTGGGTGGTGAATGATGACAAGAGGAAAGGATGCAAAAACTGGGTTCTGGTGACATTGAACACAACGGTGAAGGATGGGTTAATCGCCATGCTCCTCGAGATGCCAACTAGGACGCATTGGTGCAGAGTGATGCAGCATGGGTGATGATGCGGGGAACCCTGCTGCTGCGTGATTGGCTGGGAGGGCGTTACCTGCAGGGTGGGGAGGGGGCGGGGTAGGGTACCGGAGGGCCCCACGCTCCTCCTCTCCTCCTCCAGAGCTCGAGTCAGACGCTCGAACTGCATCTCCTGCTCTCGCACGGAGGCCAGGAGAGATGCGGCATTCTCACACTGCTCCATACACACTGAGAGAAAGAGGACAGGGGTTACACACTCGCACACATCATGAGACTCGTGACACACGTGCCCTGAAACACACACACAAACATGCGCTCCACGCAGACACAAGTTCACCGCTTAAGAAAGTGAGCACCATGTGATCCATGCGGCAAGCTAAATCGAGAAACAGTAACTCAGAGAAACGGAAAAGAAATGTGAGAAATAGAGAAAACATGACAGACGGAAAATAAGAAGCGTGAAGAGACAGGTGCTAACAAAGCGCTTCAGACGCAGGCGTGATCACGCTGCCACCGCAGAGTGACAACACACAGAGGAAACCAGACCGGTTTCCAGCTCGCAGAGAGGAGAGTGATTCAGTCGCTGTGTGAGAAGCGATCGTGTCGAGGCAGGAACGACGAGTGCAGACACAACAAGGAATGAGCCAAGGTCTGTTCAAATCAAGAGCGGCTCCACGAAACCGTACAGCACCTAAAGAAACTGTCTGTTCTGCTGTGCTGGCCTCTCTGGAGGCCATTTCACTGTCTGACAACTGGAAACAAACTCAGTGCTTTAATGCTGAAGCCTTTACTAAATAGCTCTGCAGCAGTACCAGGGTACAATCAGCAATGGGATCATACATTTACAAAGGATTTCAAGGTTTGACCATGATGAATAGTAGTATCATAGCACTTTTAGATAAAGAAAGTACTGAGTCCATTTAAGATACCATTATACTACAAGTAACTTAAGAAAATACTATGATACAGGTCCAAAACAAATAAATTATACATTTATATACAATAACATTGAATAATATATTTTTTTAAATGACAAAGATCTTCAAATATAGATCAAATTAAATAGAGCAAAACAAATCATGGTATTGTTATCATTAAGACCCATTTGCAAATATAAGGTTATTGCAATTAAATACCATGATTTAAAAATATGTTACGTTGTGCATATAGCTATATGTGTATTACATGCACAATGAGAAATATTTAAATATAAATATTTAAAATAAAGAACACCAAGGTAAAACAATGATGCAGATAATAATAAATGAATAAATGATTAAATAATAAATTACTTTGTAGGCAGTATTTGCTCACTGCATCCCTTCACCCTGGTTTTACAACAAGACTATTATAAACTAACAACTACAGTGAACTTTATAAAACAGCTGGAGATGCTACTCTGAAGGCTCAGAGGACACCTTTTATTATTCGCGGTTAAACACCGAAGCTCCACTGTTAGATGTGGAACTTATCAAGATATCAGTAGCGTAGTGTATAAATAACTGCTTCTGTGAGTTCACGCTCATTAGCACCACTGATCTGGGTGGGGTGCAAACGCTGCGTGTGAACAGCAGGTGGAGGAGGAAAAAAAAAAAAACTAACTCTGGAGCACTGATATCAGCACAGTGATGTGCTCGTAAACTTGACTGATGTCACATATGGGAAGCTGAGTCAATTTGAGTTACAGGTTGAGAGAAGTTTAAAAGGTTCCTTGGAAAAACTACAAAGAGGGTATGGCAGCTTTACACAATCTATATTAGCTTACAATAAAGGGAACCTAAGAACCATTTCTGATCATTTCCAAACAAACTTCCCAATTTTTTATTTTAAAAAGATTACGGTTAAGCCAAAGTGAGAGAGAACCAAGCCTTTGCCTTTACCTGCCCTTGTTCGGGTATCATTACTACACATCATTTAAAAAAATAACTTAAACATAACTCATGCACAAACATCAATGGACAATACAAGCGATAAATAAATCTGGATAACCAAATCCCCCCAGAAATCACCTGCATGCAAGTGCAACCACATTACTATGTTTACAGGAATAATTCAAAAAAAAAAATAAAATACATTTATTACTCACTCATTCTCAAGCCATAACTACTGCACCATGCCATATCATCTGTAAGTGATATCTGGTAGTAGTTGACTAATAGAGCTGAGCTTTGAAACAAATTTCACGATTCGATTCTCATTCGCAAGCTTGCGATTCGATTCCCAATTCGATTTGATTCAATATAAATTATTTTGGATATATATCAGGTACACATGGAAAATTCTCTGAAAATAAATAAATCTTAACTAATGCTGTAAAATATACATGAGAGTCAGTTGGTACTACATTACTATAATATTGAAGGTTAAAACTGACTGATTTTTTAGGCGATACAACTGCTTAAATTACACTTAATGAAGTTTTTATAATAAAAGTTACAATTACATAATATTTCTACTTCAAGTATTTATTTATTTTTAAAATATAAACAAATGGTGGCTATCATAAAAAAAATATAAATTAAACATTGAAGAACAGCAAAAGTTGAATATATTATATGGTGTATATATTTAGCAAAATGCTCCTCTCAGTTTATTTTTCTATGAGACTAAGGAGTTTATGGTCAACAAATGTGTTTTTTTTCCCTGAGGTAAATGTGACGTTACGTGACCGTTTACGAGACGTTACATTGACGTCGATTACATGAGACAGGATACAGATTGTAAAGTTTTTTACTCTTTCTTTTAACTTACCTTCGGATGGTTTAGTCATGTTTATTTTGTGCTGAAACCGGTATTAATATGGAGGAGATCTGATCTTTTATTGAAATGAGGCAATCACTCCACATTTATTGTTTGAATACTGCAATACAATGGACATAATTTGAAATCTGAGACTTTGTTTCATATTAAAAATATCAAAGCACAATGCTTATTGGGATTTATTGGATGGGAGGTGCCCTTCAATGTTCTGTCCATTAACTGAAAACAGGCTAGACTAATGGATTCTTGGGATTTAAGAATCGATATTGTTTCGTAAAAATGAGAATCGATTTTTTTTTTTTACCCAGCCCTATCAACTAATATGAGCTTTTTAATTGACAATGCTGATATTTTAGTGTAAATGAATAATAGGCTTATACTGTTCACTCTGCTCTCCATTTAATAATTTATTTGTAAATATTTTGTAATAAATGCATAATTTCTGCAATTAAATGTTTTTCACGTTTAGTAAATTAAAAAAAAAATTAAAAAAGGAACAATATGAAAAATAATTTGAACTGGATCAAATAAATCTGTAAAATAATCAGATTTCTACTTGATTATTTAACCCTATTATAATATTTCTCACAAATTAAATTGTTTTAAAATTAAAATGTAGCCAGCAGTGCACTCAGTAATTGATAAATTTGTGCACACTGGACATCATATTTTCCCAAAAAATACATAAAAATAAAACGTGTAACACTTATTTATAATCTAGTACAAGTGAATATGACATGGATAACTTGAAATCAAGGATTTAAAGTTGCTTATTCGACTGAACTCACACGGTTTGCATCCTTCATATCTCATAAAAGAAATGCAAGCTAAGCTTGAATATGTGAAAGCACAAATCAAAAAAGCTTTGATTAAATGGGAAGATTATCCATGAATAATGAACTTAAATTTCAGCTTAATTTATGGCTTGAAAAGACTTCAGAACAACATGTGGTTAAATAAATATTGACAGTTTTAATGGCTGCATATAAAACTGAACTATAACGCATGACTCATACGGACAATTTTACGGTACTTTCTAGAGTTGTTTTAGGAACTTGATAGCTTTTGATCACTTGATGCTCTGTTGCATGGAAAAGAACAGCATGAACACTCTTCAAAATCTTTTATGGTGTGTTACACACGAGAACAATCACCGAATTTGATATTTTTAGGTGAAAAATCCCTTTAAACAAAAGACTCCAGCTAGTAAAAGCACTTCAAAACAGTGGTGTTTAACTGCATACAGAATCAAAGACCTAATATAATCAATCTGGGCTTTGAATCTTTATCTACAGCTCTGCAGGGATCGAAACTTCCCAACATCTGCAACAAAGCCACTGCATAAATAAAGCACAAACTCAACTGAGATTTCTAGACATCCACAAAACTACCGTGCATGTCAGAAACTATTTTAAGGAGACCACAAAAGCACAACGACCCAAGAGCGAAAAAGAATCCCAAAAAACAAACAGCGGCTATCATGAGAGCAGGACTGAAATGGAAGCAAGCATTTCAAGGCCAAAATGTACAAAACAGGAGCATAGGAAAAGCTCCGCCCCCCCCTAAACGCTGTAGCCACTGAAGATTCAAGAAGCTAACTCAACCCGCAACCAGCTCACAAACGCTCTCGCTCGCTCTCTCGTGCCACACAACGGTGTGTGTGTGTGTGTGTGTGTGTGTGTGTTTGTGTGAGACCGAGAGAGAGGAAATATTTGCAGCTGTCTGCCTAGTGGTTAACAGAACAATAGGAAATGTGTGTCCACTACAGAGAACCAGTCGAGAGAGGGACAGCAGCGGGGTGTGCATATGCCGTGGTGATTTTAGTTCGCCGGGGGGGGGTGTGGGTGGGTGTGATGATCGCATTGTCCTTGAAAACACAGACGCAGCAGTCAGTTTCAACTAGGACTGAAACTGTTTTCCACCTCTCTTCGACTTCCCTCCCCACAAAGCAAACAGGCTCTCGTAGAAAGCGAGGAATGAACACACATTCCAGCTTGTATTGTGGCATGTCAGATCCTGTCTCAGCTCCTCTGGCAGCTCGAAAATAACTGGAAAAAAAAAAAAAAAAAAACACTTCTCTTCCTTTCTCCTTATATGTCGCTCTTTCTCTGCATTCCCTATGACATATGTCCTCATTCTTTCCCTAAGCATCTGATTGAAGTATGTGTAACCAATGACTCATTCACATCTCAGACCGTTTCTCGCTGATGCATGCATCCTCTAGACAACAAAGACTTCTGATACACATTTCACAAAGTAAAACACAGAGGCGAGTGTCTAAATTACAGTGTATTATACAGCTCTCTGGGAAAACTCAATTCTGATTGGTCGATCGCAATATTCTGTGGTTACATTTTTTCTGTTTGTTGTGCATCTCCCATTTCACTCTGTGGTCTCTTCGCCCATTATAATTTCAGCTTAAATCATTATTTCACATCCATTAGTTCGTTTATTTAATAAGTAGTTTGCATTATGTCCAGTAATGTACAGTGAATTAGTCGTTAATAAATAAACCGCAATCAGGATGATAGAAGGACATGGGTTGTGATTTATTTCACTATAACGACCAGCTGATTCGGAATTAGTACCAAAGTAACTTTAATTGTTTTTGAGTATGATTATTAAACAAAATGTACACTTAAATGTTAAAAAAGTGATTTTTCAAGTTGTAAATGAAACACTTATTTCTAAGTTTCACTAACATTTGTATAGCATATAGAGAAGTTTTCTTAAATGGGTTATAGGCTATCATAAAACATATTCAAACAATAAATCACCAGAGAAGTGTCATATAAAAAGATTGTGTTATGACATTTATTAAAAATGTCAAAAACAGAAGTTAAATGAAATGTGTATGTATGAATTCTTCACAATAAGCTTGTTAAGATGCATTTAGAAAACCGATATGGTGAATTTCCATTTCGTGCTGTAATGACATACACAAGTGACACCTTGCAAACAAGACACTATAAAAGCATTGTGTTGCGGGTGTGATGTTGTCTACTGGATTGTGGTTCACACACACACAAATATCTTTGACTGTGTCTGAAACAGAAGGCAGCTTCCTTGCTGACTAGTCAATCAATGCCTTCACAGACAGCAGATTTTGTAAAAAGGTACCCGGTATAAGGAAACGGGGCTAAATTACAGACCAAAGAGATGGACTTCTAACGCTACACACCGAATCAATTCAAAGCAAACATTTAAATAATAACAAAAGAGGTATTAAATATCTAAAAAAAGCTTTTATTTATTATTATTATTATATTCTGTCTAAAATATATCAACCAGATGAAGGCTTCCTAGCAGACAGGATGTTACACAAACACTGGATTTGTAAGCTGCATTTTTCGAGTTTCGAACACAGCCTCCACAGGACGCTACCAGCTGTGAAAGATCTCGTCTTCTAAGGAGAAAACTGTCATGGGACGACTCTCTAAATAGGTCTGACCTAGAACACCCTGAAACTTGGGCAAGAATCATATAAAATATGATTTAACACCACAGGTACACTATCTCTGCAGAGTTCAGCGTGCTGAACCTATGCGTCAAAAACACAGCATCATTGGCACAAAACACACATCTGGTCAAATGCCAGCCCCTATTAAGAAAGCGTGATTCATAATGCACCAAAACCCCACCGAGACTGCCCTGAGCTCTGGCGGGATTACAGAGAAAGTGCCCCGTGTGACATCATCAACGCATCATCAAAACCATTTGATTGTAGCCTCATGACTGACGAACGGCAGCATTAGAAATAAGCCTGAGTCACTTAATTTGTCAGGTGCTTAACCATTTGCATCCTTTAATGGGATAGCAGAGGTATTAGACAGCTAAGCCACTAAGCATCCAGACTCTAAACACCTTTGGGCCGAGGTAACACTTACAGCGAGATGCAATATAACAGGACAGTTTAAACATTAAGGGCAAGTAAATAGACCTTGCTGTATAACAGACTGCAACTGCAGCAGGCGGTCAAATATGATCATCATATGCATGTGGGAGGCAATTCAGACAACAGCTGCTGACTTCTGCTCCAAATATGTGGATTATGGGAAGAAAAATATTTTGCGGACTATAATGTGCCTTTATATGGAGAGACTTTGAGAAAAAGATAATACAGGTGTCCGAGTAGGAAAACACTTTAAATACACATACCAATGTGAGAATAGACCTTCATCAGGGTAGCGTCATATTTAACTTTTGACAGGAACGAAAACAATGCTGCGAGGTTCAGTGGATTGTAACTGTTGTTTAAAAATAAAAATCAATCTGACCAAAATAAAAAAGCTCCATTAAAAAGTGGAGTTTGAAAGGGAGTCAAACTACATGACCTACGATTCTTATGCCACTGTAAAGACTGCAAGTCTATCCCTCACAGCCTCGTTTTCATCCGCTTTAAAGTCAATATGGCGTCTAACCTGACCAAGGTGTATAGCATTTATAGCATAGTACTATCTCGCCACACATGCATGCTTCTAGTTTCCTGCTGACTTGGGCAATGCTGAAATGTAAAGAGCAACACCATCGGCACTGGCTTGGCTCCAGTCTAATGCTCAGTGAACTTTGGTACACACACACACACACAGCCAACTGATCCACAATAAGTCATGTGCTTTAACCCACTATAACTCCAACTGCTACCCACATTCGGTGTGCGTTAAAGCCTCAAAGCGTTTGGGAAGTATCTACTGACCTTTTCTGCACAGACACATCAATTGGTCATTATATATTATAGCCTAATACCTCTCACTCAGACAGCTCGCAGTCAGAGCGTAGACACCCGGAAATGGGAGTGCTGGTGACGTAACGCTTTTTAAACATCAACCTGAGGCCGTTACTGCAGGTAAAAGGTAACAAGGAGGGGCAGAAACTTCCTCTCTTCCTGTAATGACGTTGCCTGGAATTTGAAAACCTAAAGTATAGTGTTGCAACCACTGAGGAAAAGAGAAGGATGTGCTTTTTTTAAACCATGCTTGGAAGAACTATTACTAGCACTGTTTCTCTCCACAAAGTTCTTTCCTTTGGAAGAACTGCAATAGAACAAGTGGTATTTATTTTATTTTTTTGGCCAAATTGCTTTAACAGAGACATAAAAGATATATCGGGCCATTTTTGATAGAAATGGAAAAGTATTATCTTATGAACAATTTATGAGTACATAGGATTTCCCTATACATTTGGAAGAATAACTTATTAAAGCAAGCCCCTCAGCTCCTATACAACGTGTAGAAAGTCAGCAAAACTATAACTCTTTAGCATTTATTACTCCCAAACTTGGATCAAAAAACATTTTTCAAAAACAAAACTTCTTGGAAACCTCTGTTGCCTGTAATATATTAAAGATCGGCTTGTTGGTTCTCTATAAATATTGTATTAAAATAAGATAAGAGGTCCCAAGCAAGATTTTACCCGTCAGTTCTTTAATCACCATTTAAGCTTCCAATGACAACCCATAATATTGTCATCAATTACTCTCCCTCATGTTGTTTCAGACTTGTTTGACTTGGAATATAAGAGATATTTTGAGAAATGTTTCAGTGTTTTGTACAATGGAAGTCAACGGTCACCAACATTCTTCAAAAAATCTTTCGAGTTCTGCAGGAGAAACAAATCCATACAGGTCTGGAAGACCATGAGGGTGTGTAAATGACGACAATTTTCATTTGAGTGAACCATTCCTTCAAGCAAAAAGGCTGCAGCATATTGTGAATACAGTCACTGTCCCAGCATGCAGTGTAGTGCCTTTTTGCTGGATTGGTTACTACATATTAAAAATGAGAAAACATTCAAAAAGCTAGCAATATAATAAATAAAGTCTTGATCAGTAATTTGTCATTTTAACTTCATAAGCAGAAAATGTATACACTTACTGCCCAAGGTCCCAAATGCTCTTTTACAGTTAAAAGTTCTCAGTATATAAAATAATATATAAATATATATATATATATATATGTGAGTGTGTGTGTGTGTGTAAGTTACTACTTCACTTATTTAGTTATTTTTCGTTTAAAAAGCTAGAATTATTAATCTTCTAATTTTTTTTAAATTTTCTAATATTAATTAGAAAAGGTCTTGAAATTGTTCTGCTAGATCTGTCATTTTTAGCTAAACTTAAGCAAAAAAATTGCACACTTAATGCTCAAGGTCCAGATTTGTTCTTTTAGAGTTTAAATTTTTTTATACTACTACTACTACTACTAAATTCTTCTTAATAATAATAATAATATTATTATTATAACAACATCTTTGTAAGGTGCTACTCTGATTTATTTTCACAGTGATGCGCACTACAATACGATCCTCTATTATTTTGCACTGGTACGCTATGTTAACTGTATTTTCCATGCATGTTCGTAAGAAATAATTAAACTGTTTTTAAAAACAGCGCTGTGTCCTTCCGCGTTTGAAAGACACACCCTGGTGTTAACATTAGAGCCGGTCATTACCGCGGTCAAACTATTTGGTTACCCGTCATTGAGGAGTCGTCTTCAAAGACACACCCCCCTCACAGTGTTTGACTCCTTCAGTTAGTAACGGGAGGATCGAGCCTCCTCTGGGTGGGGGGCGTCTCAATTCGGGCGAGTGTACACTCGCACTGGTCTTTTCAGGTCAAGGTAAGCGAGGAGGAAAAATCCCAAACATTCCTGCTTTGACCCTTTTAGTTTCTGCTCAGGGTCTGATAGGCATCATGAGCGGCACTGACTCATGCTGAGCACACACACACTCAGTGTTACCTGCTGCTTCACAGGGGCTGTGTGTAAATGAGAGTCACTGTTAACACACACACACACACACACACACACACACACACACACACACACTGGACCGCGCCTTTCCCTTCCCCCACCCACACACACCCTTGCACTACTAACTCAACAGGTTCCCAAACTTTTTTTTTCGTAATGATTATTGCGTATATCCGATGAGTTAAGTGACCGAATTTCGCCCTCTTCTGGGAAAAAAAAAATGGGAGTCAAAGTCAAGTAAAGCTGAGAAACACAGCGCACCTGTGAGGCTCAGTTCAGCTGAAGCAGTAGCGGCCAATGCGATATAAACCTCGACACAATACACTGTGCAGAAATCATTTTAAACACCAACACATTCACTCTCTTTTGGAAATTGTGTTATTTTTGATTTCAATTGAATTCACTAGTTCATTAACAGTCACTTGTATTTTTTTTAATTTAATTACAAAACACGCTGGATACAAGATTTTGCAACTTTTTATATTCTCCATAAACAGCGCTTTAAATTACTTCCGCAAACTCAGGTGTGTTCATGGGCCTTGACCTGCTTCACTTCACTGCAGTGAACATTTCACCCTCACTGCCATTTATTCACCCACACATGCATTATTATACGGTTTAAATTCACACATCAAAAAAAAAAAACACATTTCGATAACACCTACAATTACATCAAAGTATATTACAATCCCGAAAGCGAAAAAAAAAACGCCGGAGGAAAATTCCCACTGAGGTCTAACGTTATAAACCATTGAAATCTCCACATTATTCGATATGAAGCACCGACGCCAATCTAAATGTAAATCAGTTTCTGGATTAATTCGAAGAAATTATGCCTTGAACATGAACGTAATTAATACAAGAGCACTGTCATATTTACTTATGCACATAAAACAAAAGAGTTCCCAAAACCGAGAACTTTATCCGCTCTATTTATCCCGAATATCTGCAACAAGGTTGGGGGGAGAAAAAAAACACCATAACGCTCCGCTCCCAGTTATTCTCCCACAAAGCCTGCATTACAGAGTAAAGAAAAGACTACGCACTCGATTTACAGATGAACTTCAGGAGGAATTTCAAGGAAGCAAGCTCCCTCCGTCCCAAAGATCCTCCTCACGCTCGTGCCATTTCGATTAGCACGGAGGCTAACTCCACTAGCCTGCTAACACGGAGAGCTGGCTAACTTTGTTCTACTCCTCAATTACAAGGCCAAACAGGGGCAACCAGAAGACAACAAAGAGAGCTATCAGAAAGATCAGAACAAACAAAAGAGTTTCCATGGAGTCTACCTTTGTTTTTGGTTTCGTTAAAGTCCCGATGTGAGGTCGTGGCCTATCGAAACGGGCTTCTCTATGGCCAGTTTCAGATTTTCCAAGCGGTAGGAAGTGATTGTAATTCCAAACGTTTGCTGCTCTATATTTGGGCGTTTCAGCCCCACGCTACGCCAGACGCATCTGCCCTATTTCATGAGTTGGCTTTCTAACGAGTGGCCTGTAACGCGTTTCTCCCGACGAAGCAAAACAAAGAAGAAACCTGAGATGAACAGATTTAAGCAGTCTTTTTAAAAACCCACCAATCTATCTCGCTCCCCTTGTTCACTCCTCTCTTCGCTCGTCGTCCCACCGTGAAGCGTCTGACCCCTCCCCTGTTGAGCAGGAGTTCAGTTCACCGACACCGCTTTGGGCGGGGACACGGCGGACTTTTCAATATGCAAGCGAAAGAAAAAAACACTATATTACACTGCAGAATTGTTCTTTAAATGTAAACGCGCTTGTTAAACGCGTTCATTCGTCGTCGTGTGAATCACCAGACACCGCTGCACTGTAGTTGATAGCCACGAATCAACGACTTTTCGCTGCACCTGTGAACCTGCGATACTTCATCACGGATTGATTGGAAATCTGAGCTGAGAGAATTCCACCGAAATGGAATCGTTTATTTGGAACAAAAAGAACATTCTAGGCTGTAAAGAATGTTGGCTAAGAAAACCTCGCATTACGCTTTTCTCGCATAATTCAGTCATATTTATTAAAACACTCTTTTGTTTATTAATTATATTTTTAATGAATTATTCTATCGAACTTTTATTTATTTGAGTTTTTATCTGTGTTAATTCCCTATTTTGCCTAGTTATCGCTCTCTCTATATATATTTTTTTTATTTCTTCATTTATTTGTTTATTTCAGTATATGAAAATCAAATAAAACTTTTTAGCCTTCCCCATTTAGTGTCCTCAGACTGCAGACTGCATGTGCAATGGGAAAAAAAAGATCAGTTATTATCAATAGTGCTGGCTAACTATTTAGCCTGATTTCAGATTTTGAATTTCATTGTTCTTTTAAGTAGCCATCATCACATTCTTTTTTCAAGATCAACTCTGAGGAATGTGAGCTATGAGGTTGGTTCATTTACAGTTTTGAATTTAGTGGCGATTCTAGTTATTCGGTTTGATGAGAATCTTGGTTGACTTCTTATCACTACACAGAACTGACATTGCCTTCAGAACATATGAATTATTAATGCCTTGGTCCATTTAAGTCCATCTCAGTTTGCACATCATTTGCTCAGAAGAATTCCTGAGGTCACCAGATGGATATGTCACTTGAAGGTTTGGAAGTAGACCCAATAGATTTTATAATTACAGTAATTACAACAAGAACAGTGATATTGGGTGTTTGCTTGCTTTCAAACAGGCTGATGAATTGTCATCTGTAATTTTTTTTGCCCTGTCAGACAGAACAATTAAAGTCAGCAAAATAAATAGTTAATTCCGACAATATCACACAATTAGTAATGAAATAAAGTGATTGTAGACATAGCTCAGTAATTTATAGACTTACTGTTGGTGTCAATATTAGTAATAAAAATCTGAATTAAAAAGTTCAACTGTTATCTATTACTTCCACAACAACCAACTCAATTCCTATATTTATGTTAGCTTGAATCAGACTGACTCATGATCTGTCACTGGTGGGTCAATGAAGTGTCAGTCATATCGTCATCTGAACCTTTCAGTGCGGGATATTATTGTAACACTGAGTTCCCCGCCCAGCAAATCAAGCTCAGCTGATGTTGACCTCAACACAACCAGTCAGGATGAGAGTTTGTGGATCCAAGCGTTCAGTCTGAGTCAGAGTCGCCCTATTATTAGCACGTACAGGAGCACACAATAGCTCCTGATAGGTTTATAGGTCACTCTCTTGACCCTAGGGCACTCAAAAATGTTTAGCAGCTATAGCACAGAGAATTCCACGTTTGTCCACGTGGTGTTGCACACTGGTATCAGGTCACATGGTGTATTGTTAGCTAGCAGGCAGTTCGTTGCCAAAACTAGCCCCAGCAAGTTAGGCAGCAGTTCAAATGCGAATCAGCAGAGGCTTATCAATTTGTTTCATTTTATTTGACCTTATTATGCATCGGAAGGCATTTTAAAATAGATTATGCAGGAAATGTATTGTTTTACAATATTTCTGGATGCTGTGATTTGTCATCAAATAAATGCAATCTTGGTGAGCATAAAATGTTACAAACTTTTGAATGGTAGTGTATGCCCACTTGGCTCTATTGTTTATTCTGTGCCTGCTTAGAACAGTTCCTGATGTTCTCTCTGAATGCCACAATTAAATCTCAGATAAGGTCAGGTTGGAATCCATGACCATTTCAAGGACTGACAAGACAAATAAGCAAATACTGGCAAAACAACCGAGACATTCAAAGACATTCCCTTATACTGGGTTGGAGCTCTCACAGATTCTTTTAACATTAAGTGAAGAATCTTGAGCGAAAATTTGGAACCAGTTGTGCTGTATCATTTCAATATGTGCCATATTTCACATATAATGCAGCTTTTCTTGAAAATGTCCTTGAGATACATCCTCATCAAATAGCAGGCCACCAATGAGGAGCTAGAAACAAATCCACCATTAAGGCACTTTACTTTACATTGCCGCTTCTAATAAAGCTTCCTTCAGTAAAAAGATCCATTTCCTGTTGTCCTCTCACATCAAAATCCACTGACATATTTGTTTAGAACTGGAATGATGGATTTGTTTCTTAAAAACACAAAGCCTTTTACTTCACAAAATTTGCGGATTATTGTGATGTATTTATCAGCTGTTTGGACTCTCATTCTGACGGCACCCATTCACTGCAGAGGATTCACTGGTGAGCAAGTGATGTAATGCTACATTTCTCCAAATCTGTTCAGATGATGAAACAACCTCATCTACATTGTGCATGGCTTGAGGGTGAGTACACTTTCTGCATTTTTTTTTGTTTTTTTTTTTCCATTTTGGGTAAACTATTTCTTTAAAACTGAGACATTAACTGGACAGAAATAGGTAGAGGATTCTGGCAGGTGACAGAAGTAAGATTTTTTTTTTTTATCACAACATGAATACAAACTCTGCTACAAAGGCTGATACACATGTAGTTGCCAAAAGCCAGACAGATCTGATTAAAAGTGTTCCATTTAGCTGACGAGAAGAGAATGCAGGGAGGTTAGGATCAGCTGCAGAATGTTTATATTTGCCAAATGTGGCAGTGTATGAAATAATTGATTAAACTCTGCATGGGGCACAAGATGACTCATGATGTTGAGCAGAGCAAGTGAGTCATGAGAGAGCTGGTTAGGGTTCTTATGGCTCCATCTAGTGTTTACCAGTGGAAACTACAGCGGGCCCTCTCAGCACTTAAAGGAATAGTTTAGAAAAGCCCTCCAAGTATAAATCTGTTTTGGACTGCTTTTGCGTGTAAACAATGCTTAATCTGTGCATGTTTCTCTCCTGATCCAGGCCTGACAACTTTTTTAGTGAATATTATGGATAGAGGAGTTGTATTTTAGCCGGAAGCAATGCTTTTAAATTAAAAACAGATTAATGATGGATTTGTTTATTACAAACACTCAGCTATTCACTTTATTAGATCTTAATTGAAGATGTGGATTATTGTGATGTTTTTATCAGCTGTTTGAACTCTCATTTTGATGGCACTGACAACACAAGTACTCATTATTCAGATCTTCACCTTTTACACATGTAATAAGTGTATTTTTCTTTCCTTTAGCACCTGCATCACACAAAGACAGTACAAGCTCTGATCAAACACACAAAGCCTTAATGTCAATCCACAAGAGGGAGCCAGATGGCCACAAGACTGAATTATCTGTTCAACCAGGCAGGACAGATGTAGGTCAGGAACTGCAAGTCCATTACATGTTTAACCTTACCTGTTTGCTTCCTTGCATTTGCTTGCTCTGCATCTCTTTGAGTCTTTCATCACACGAAACGGTGGCACTTTACACAAAAAGAGTACAAAACATGGCCAATTTCTTCTTTGTCAACAAATGGACAATGAACTTTAAGTAAATGTAAAGAAAAAAAATACATATATACATACATATATACATATATATGTATTGTGTGCTTGACAGTTTTTGCAACAGTGGTTACCAAAATGTTCTTGCAATGGGCATTTTATAAATTAAGTTTATTTTCAAAAGCAGATAACTAAAATAGTCCAATATCATGTTTTTATTGTGTTTTATTGTGTTAGCTGTATTTGTTTTAGTTATTTTTTACCTGATCAAAATAACCCAACTGCAGATTGATTGAGCTTAATTGGAATGCACAATGAAAAAAAAAATCTTATCTGTTTTTGCAAATGAACTCTTCAAATGTAAAATAAATGTAGGCTATATTAAATAAACAAACTATTTTTTACAGACAAAATGTATATTAATGGGTTGCAAATTTAGCTTAAAACAAGATGTCACTCATAATTATATATATATATATATATATATATATATATATATATATATATATATATATGACAAATTGGAAATACTGTAAAACAAAATAACGGAAAAGGATACAATTAGGCTATTTGAATAGCGTATCATTATGTCAAGGGTAGCCTAACATTTCTTCATCTATATATTGTTTCATCCATAGATATGTGTATCTATGGTTTCATCTATCTAAATATATATTTATTTAAATAATTATTTTAAAATAACTGGTGTGTGCTCTAGTCAATAAATCTGTAATAGTAGTAACTAAACGTGTTCTCGTTCACTTTGGCTAATTGCCAGGCTCGTGAACGCGCATACACGTGCACAAGGTTTAATAGTCTACTGTTCACCACGAAACGGGATTTTACAGCGCTTCAGCAATTCCGCCATCCAGTATGACAGAAGACTGTTGTGAGTAGATGTCTATATGCAAATAGAGTCATTTTGTATGAAGAAACAATTTAAATTTAGAATACCTTACTCATGCCCATAGATTTACTGTTGCTCTAAGCTTGGAATGGAAATGTAGTCAAATCTATTTGTTTATGATGGTTTTAATTTAATTAGATTTGACGCTCTTTTAGCATTATATCGGATATCGCCTGTATCTGTAATGTCTTTTACATTATCCATAAAAACGGTGGACGAGGAAAACTGTTGTTCTTGTTAAGAGAGATTAGAGCTCGCAGACATGGTAATCTGGATTAGTCCACTGTCCACTGAGCGCGCGCATGTGTGCCATCAGTGATCAACTTCAGTTTTACCCTCTGTCACGTTTCAAGGAATCTAGACACTGATGCAGCACGTCTTTACTGCTAAATCACAATTATGTAAGGGATACTGAACAGACAGCCGGTCATTATGACAAGAAAAAAAAAACCCTCTTCATCCGGGTTATCCAAGAACAACCCCTCCTGATAACCCTTTCAGAGTTTATTTTGCGATATCTGGATGCACAGTTTTCCTGCTTGCCAAATAAACATATACATAAAATATTGTTTTGAGTTAAAATTACGCATCCCCCCCCCCCATCTAGTACATTAGGCTGTTTATAGCCTAAATAATAACAATAACACATACTGCTACTGCTAATGTTGTTGTTGTATTGTTCTGCCATTCAAATTGCTTTATAAATTCACTTCTTCCTCGTTTTTTGTTTTCTTGTTTTGATTGGGCATTGATTGGGAATTCCCATGCCTCTAGCTATCTATCAATATTTTATTCTCGCCATAAATTTAAATTGTCTTTCCAGCTGTTTTTATTGTTAGCCTACTGTCAGTATGTCCCCGTGATCCCGAGATGATGCTACTGTAGTTTGGAGGCAAGATAAATGTCCAGTTTAGGGGTGATTTTGCAGAAAATAGTTGGTCGTTGCTCAGTGCTGCGTCTGACCAATCAAAAGCAAGTGTGGGGAGGGTATTGATACCCTTGAATAATGTTTTTATTGATTAAATGGAATTGCACCAGTAAAATGTGACTTTGTCTGTCTCTTCTTGCAGTTTTACTTCAGCCACATGCACAGTTTTAGAGGATGAGAATTTTAGGGCCTACAAACTAAAAGGATAGTGGCATACAAAGATGCTGATGAAAGTGATCACACTAACTCAGAAGTAATACATTCCATGCAAACTTCTTAAATGTTCTGTCATGTTGTTTTCAACAGCAGATTTATAGCTCCCTCTCTTGAGAGGAACATGCACAACTTAGTCCAAATACGTGGAAAACGTTATCTCTGCCACCATATAACCGACTTGCATAGTGTCTTTCTGGTCAAACATGAGCAAGCCTTAACACAAACAAGAGCGGTGGATCAGCGTTTAGGATGATGCATTCAAGATTAAAATTAATTTAACAACATATAGTGGCAAGCATATACAGTGCACCTTCCTACACAAGTGGATAGTTCTAAAAGCGTTCCTGCCCCTGACGGTGTGGATGCGTAAAGGATGCTGGGATGCAAGGGATCATCTGGGACGGAGGTGAGATACAAGCTGACTCTGGCTACAGGACTGCTGGAGTGCTTGTGTTTTGCTGGAGTCGTGTTTGGTTGGGCGTCTCTCGTGTTTGTCCTAAAGACAGATGGTTACTTCAGCGATTTGTGCATCAATGCGACAGACGCTAGTGGAGAACTTGGCACAGGTGGGGTCATTTACATCAGTGGCTTTTAATGTGTTTGATGGTTCACTTCATTTTATGCTTTTTCATTTTGGTCTGTGTCTACCTGCTTATCTGTTTTTCTCTTTAGATTGCAGTCTGCAAGATGAGAATTTCTCATTGGTTTTTACCGTGGCCTCCTTCATGAACAACTTTCTCACTCTGCCCAACGGATTCATCTACGACCACTTTGGCACGATGGCAACGCGATTTTTGGCTATGTGAGTTAGTCCCTCGTAGGATGTGAAGCAGAGGTCAGGCAGGAATTAGCAGAACTGCTGTGTCTCTCTGCGGTAGAGTCAAGACGTTTATCTGATTGTGTGTGGGGTGTGCTTTAAGCAGATAGTAGAAATCAACGTGGGTGTTTGACTGGGCTCCAAAAACAGGGCTTTGTGCGTTAAGTAAAAACAGCCCCTAAGTAAAATTTGTTGAGACTGCCAGAATTTTTGCAAATGTAAGCTGTTGTGTAATATTAGGTACCACTTGTTCTACACAAAAATATACATTTATAAAAAGGAAAAGACTGGACCGTCACAAAAATATTTGAACAGTTAGGGTTAGTGTAATTGAATTTGAATGAAATTTTATTCATACCAGTTGTATAATCATTGTTTTGTAGATTTCTTTATACCACCGGCACTCTTATAGTGGCATTGTCCAATAAAGGTAAAGACTGATTTTTCTTATTTTTTATTAATAAACACATCACACACATCATAGGCATATTTTACATGACTTATTTCCCTCTCTTTTCATTGAAACAGCTCTCTCTATCTTGCTTTTTCCTGCTTTGTCCTTCGTTGCTGTGGGAGGTATTTTATTTCTAATGACAAATATGCAGGTATGTTCATGAATGATTATATTTCATACATGCAATGTCAAGGGTATGATCAATTGCTTGCATTACTTGTCCTCATTACAGGTTGGGAACCTTTTTGGCTCTCGTAGATCGACAATTATTACAGTCTATAATGGGGCCTTTGACTCTTCGTCAGTTATCTTTCTTATCATCAAGGTAAGAAGTACACACACTCACATACACACATATAAAAATGCATTTAATAGTCCTATATTCAAGAAAAAAAGAGTTCATCAGCTGTTTATCATATTGCAATCTATGATACCCTGTATAACCATTTCTGAAGGTGCTCTATGAGAGAGGGGTTTCTCTTCGCTCCTCATTTCTCTTCCTCTCAGCCTGTAATCTCATTCATCTCCTCCGGACTCTTTTCCTTATGCCAAAATCACACATTCCCTATCCCGTCCCAGACGACTACAAATATGGGTGAGTGAAATGATAAGCTGAGTATAAGCTGAATAAACAAGGTGTCAGACGTTAATTACTTTATTCAGCAAAGATGCATTATATTGATCCGAAGTGACACTAAAGACTTTTACATTGTTACAAAAGATTTCTATTTTAAATACATGCTGTTCTTTTAAACATTTCATTCATCAAGTAATTAAAAAAGTATCATGGTTTCCACAAAAGCATGGATGAGCAGGACAACTGTTTTCAACATTGATAATAATAATGGGAAAGATTTCATGAGCAGTAAATCAGCATATTAGGTTGATTTCTGAAAGATCATGTGACACTGAAGCCTGGAGTAATGATGCTGAAAATTCAGCTTTGCTTTATTTTAAAATATAATCAAATAGAACATTTCTTTAAATATAATGTTTTTCAATAATATTACCAAATATTATAGTTTTTACAGTAATCAAAAATCATTAAATCAAATGTACAGACCCCAAAACATTTGGACGATATTGTAAAATAAATAATTCAAATATTGTTTATATGGTAGGTTTATATTTTTTTGCAACAAGTAGTCAAATAATTCTATATATTACTGTAAAGTAAGCATAGAGTGTATATATATATATATTCTGTATTTAGTATGTAGTAAATCTGATATAGCCTTAACTACGTATAGTACATAATTCATGCTCTTATCCATATTAATTCAAATGCAAATCGTTATTTACAGGATGAGCTGTGCTAAATCACATAGCTACAACGTTGAACAGTATGAGGCAGAGCGATACCCGAGTTCGGACAGAGGCAGAGGTGTAGCTGATGAGCCACTGGAGACAGCAGACAACTCTGAGAAAGGTGCTGCTTGGCCAGCATTGGTCTCACTTTGGTAGACACTGCATGGTTATGGAAACATTTCTTTTCAATGAATGGTTCAAATAAACTGACTGAAATAAAGTTTTTTTCTTTTTCCTATAGACAGTTTTAGGAGCTGTGTTCTGTCCTGGTTCTTCCTGTGGCACCTCGTATGGCTGTCAGTCATGCAGCTGCGGCATTATTTCTTCATTGGAACTCTGAATCCAATGCTCAACAGACTGGCCAACCAAGACCCAGGCACTGGTAAAGAAATCTTCTCACTTCTATGATGCACTTCAGTGAATTTTGTGAAATCTTTGTTTGTGTGAGGAGTCTCTCAGTTCATAAAATGAACTTGAATTTGAATTACAGGAGGAGGAAGTGACTGAATTCAAGGACATTTAACATTATAACACATTAGACTTGATTTAAAGCACTCTGGGTCATGAAGAGATTTTGCACTATGGCCCATAAACACACACACACATATATATATATATATATATATATATATATTAATATATTAAATATATTTTATATGTATAGATAGATAGATTTCAATTATATAATTAATATATTAAATGTAGAAAAAAATTCCACAACTGATTATTAATATAATATTATATTTCTATATACCATGTGGTGTGTGTATGATCATTTTCACGTGTAATTTTTACAGAGCAAAATAAATTTGAAATGTCAAGAGGAGGAATTTATTGACACATCACACATCAGACTTTGCGGTAAAATAAAACATTCTTAATTGATGTAAATTATTATGTATTAAATATTTATAATGTAATTATGTATTCAAAAATATATTTTAAAATAGAATTAAAATACAAAATAAATGAAAATAAAAGTATGTTAGTGGCATTTCAATCTTATATTTCTGGAAATATTCCATATGCGTAGGATGTGTAGGATCATTTTCACGGGTAATTTTTACTGATAGAAATTTACACTTAAAACATGAATTCCATTCCACTTTAATTCTACTCCCTTAAAAAAAAAAAATCTAGCTACAGTTCTACATCCAATTCTTTACCAGTCAAAATTCAGGAGTGGAATTGAATTTTCAGTTGTCAATGCAATTCTGGTAGGATCATTTTCAAATGCCTTACTGTGACAGCAGCAGAGGTTATAGAGTTTGACTGAGACTTCTTTATCTCTTTTTCGTTCTCAGTGAGTGAGTACACCAATGCGTTTGCTTTCACCCAGCTCTGTGGAGTTCTCTGTGCTCCCTGGAATGGACTGCTAATGGACAGACACAAAAGAAAACCCCTAGATCCAGGTCAGTTGAAAGAGAAATGTGAAGGTCTGTTTTCTGATAACACCCCTGTACCATTTTTCTTTCTCATTCCCACCCTGTATTGTTTGTAGGTGTGTCAGAACGGGAAGCAGACCTGCGCTCGTCCGTTCTGTCTCTCTTCCTCACCTCTCTGCAGTGCCTGTTGTTCTCCATCTGTGCAAGCATACCATTCCTCCCTCTCCAGTGCGGCACATTCATCCTTCAGGTCCTTAACCGCTCGTTTCTGTATGGAGGGAATGCTGCATTCATCAGCATAGCGTAAGTAAATCAGGTGATAGAAGTATCTCGATTGCCACTGGACTGGAATCTTTACTTCCAAGTGAGTGCAATATGAATCTGAATTCCTACAGGTTTCCTGCCCGTCATTTTGGAAAGCTGTATGGTCTAGTGATGTCCCTATCAGCTGTGGTGTCATTGCTGCA
Source organism: Acrossocheilus fasciatus (assembly GCA_036784905.1). Classification (NCBI taxonomy): domain Eukaryota; kingdom Metazoa; phylum Chordata; class Actinopteri; order Cypriniformes; family Cyprinidae; genus Acrossocheilus; species Acrossocheilus fasciatus. Next base: position 28,809,683 of record CM071938.1, read on the forward strand.
GTATCCCTGCTTCGCCCTCAACAAAGCTCTTGGAGGAGATCCTTTCTATGTAAATCTATGATTCCCATACCACTATTTCAACTACAAAGAGCTCATATACATACAGTGGCCCCAAAAGTTTGTGTACACTTGAAATTGCATGAAAGTCATTGAAGTATATCACAAAAAAATCAAACCAAGTCACATTTATTTTAAATGAATATAGCACAAGCACACTTTTCAAGCAAGGGCGTTTTTACAAAAAGAGGTTTTAAGTGATAAAACAATATATTGAGATACAAAAAGTATTGACACTTTCTAGTTCTCAAATGTTAGTAGAACATTAGTTAGTAATGTTGGTAGTAGTCGTCTGAGAAAAGGTCTAGCATTATTTCTTTGCAGATTGAACTTCATTTGATATTTTGTTATCTAATTTAATGAAATTCATACATTTGAAGTGTGTCCATTTGAGGTTTCAATACTTTTGGGGCCACTTTCTGCTAAAAAAAAATCATGGTTTGGTAAATCATAAAAGCCAAAATGATATAAAGTTAGAATTGTGAGATAAAAAGTCAAAACTGACATAAAAAGCTGAAATGATTTTTCAACATAATTATTATCAGAATGCTTGACTTTTTGCTTCAATGACTCTTGTGACTTTTAGCTCACAATCTAATCTTTTATCTCATAATTACGACGTAGTATCTCATAATTTTGACTAATTATGTTATAATTATGGCTTGTTTATTTTTAAGTCAAACATGCTGTGGATATAAAAAGTAATATTTCCAATAAAAAACATTTATAGATATGTGGCAGAAATTTTGTTCCAAACTATACCCGCAACATGATTATATGGTTAAATGCTATATACTAAAACTATATAAATACTAAAAAAGCCTATAAAAGTGAGTTTTTCACATCAAACATAAAAAAACATATCAATTTCCCATAGCATTTGATTAAAAATTCAGTTAGTTTTAATTCCTTGTGTGTAAATTGACCATAATCATTAACTTGTTCTTCACAGCTTTTACTGTAAATAGTAAATTCTACTGTATTTCTGTGTTTCTGTAGGTGAACATCATCTTGACTGTCCTGACTCTACTGGCCTTCATTCATCCTGTCTATGTGTTTCTTCACTGCAGAGAGCTGGCAAAACATCGAGAGAATTCACAGAGTATTTTAGAAGCCTCCATACAGGAAACATCAATGTATTAATTGAAATCTATAGACATACTTGATCAATGCATACGATTAAGCAAATCTATCTAGGCCTTAGCTTTTGTAACTGACAAAGGGAACATTAATAAGCATTGTGAAGCATTGTGAATCTCGTGTATTCAATTTTACCCCCATTATATTTTAGAGATTTAAATACTTGAAAATAAGAGTTAACAGTAAGCAATTAAATTAAGTCCATTTAATTTAATCATTTTTTGAATATTTACAATTTATATGAGTACAGAAATAATCAAAATATCGAAGTTTTTTTTTTATAGTTCACTGTTGGCAAGAACAGATATTATTTGTTTCAACATAATGATTAAGGAGCAAGGGTAGATCACATGGGTGTCAGAAAAATACGGGGTCCCACTTTATATTAGGTGGCCTTAACTACTATGCACTTACATTTAAATAAATAATTTAGTAAAATGCACTTATTGTGTACATACATGTTTTTACATTGTACGTATATTTTTAAAAATACCTATATGTAATTACATCTGTAATTAATTTCTGTAATTACATTTATAATTACTCTGTTGACCCATCCCTTACATCTTAACCCACCCTTAAACCTACCCAGACCACCAAACCTGTCCCTAACCTTACCTGTATCCCCCCTCAATAGCAGCAAAAGTGTTTTCCAATACAATATGAACACAATAAGTACATTGTACTTGTTTTTTGATGTAAGTACATAGTAGTTAAGGCCACCTAATATAAAGTGTGACCAAATACGGATCTTTACACAGGATCTCCAGACTCTTCCAGAGCTGTATGATATCCAGTTTTGCATGTTAACATCCTGTTCCCACAGGGAAGCATTATCAGTCCTAAAAGCATCATACAGGAACTCTAGACCCATTAACCAGTGGTTTACCTTCCAAAACACACATAATACTGATTTATATCTGGCACTGCAGTGTAAGTCCACAATGACCATTTACATCATACAGTTTCCAGTAGTTATTAATTCATGTCCATTCAGGGGTTATAGCATGTTTTATGAATAATGTGGGCTACAGCTGTGCATCCTTACAATTCTGACCATTTGTGGACACATGGAAAATTCCTTAATTAACGACATTTTTAATTTCAGACCAAAATGTTGAAATAAGTGATAAGAAACACACTTTTCCTCTTTGTCCTAAAAACAAACAAATGTGTGAAATAAAAGGTCCCTGTGTGAAGAAAGAGCATGGTTTAAATAATTACATAAAGTAGTTGAAGCAGACGCATAGTATTTCACTCTTCACATTAGGAGTTGGCAAGCCAGTTCTCTCCCTTTTTTCATGAGTCTTCCAAGTTAGCGAGACATCATTCGGACAAACTCTGTAGAGCATAAGGTGAAAAACAAGTTAGTTAGAGATGAACAAATAGCTTCCTTTCCAATTTATGAGCAGAAATATCCAAGTACTATAGTGTATGTATTTGTATGCATGCATGCATGCATGCATGTATTTTTATTAGGTACCCCCCTTTTGCTGTTAAAAATGCCCTAATTCTTCATAGCATAGATTCATTAAAGAGCTGGAAACATTCCTCAGAGATTTTGGTCCATATTGATATGATGCATCACGCAGTTGCTGCAGATTCGTACATCCATGATGTGAATCTCCCATTGCTCCACATCCCATAGGTGCTCTACTGGATTGACATCTGGTGACTGTGGAGGCCATTGGAGTATAGGGGACTCATTGTCATGTTCAAGAAACCAGTTTGAGATGACTGAGTTTTGTGACCTGGCACATTATACTGCTTGAAGTAGCCATCACAAGATGGGCACACCGTGGTCATAAAGGGAAGGACATGGTCAGCAATTATACTGAGGTTGGTTGTGGCAAAAATATGCCAAGAAAATGTTACCCATACCATAACACCAGCACTACCGACTTGAACAGTTGATACAAGGCAAGGTGGATCCATGTTTTTAAGTTGTTTATGCCAAATTCTAACCCTACCATCTGAATGTTTAAGCAGAAATTAAGACTCATCAGACCAGGCAACCTTTTTCCAGTCAGCTATTGTTTGATCACGGTGAGCCTGTGTGAACTGTAGCCTCTGTTTCCTATTCTTAGCTCACAGGAGTGGCACACAGTGTGGTCTTCTGCTGCTGTAGCCCATTTGCTTCAAGGTTCATCATGTCGTGTGATTAGAGATGCTCTTCTGCATACCTCAGTTGTAACGAGAGGTTATGAGTTGCTGTTGCCAGCTTAAACCAGTCCAGCCATTGTCCTCTGACATCAACAAGGCATTTTCACCAGCAGAACTGCCACTGAATGGATATTTTGTCTTTTTCTGACCATTCTTCGTAAGCCCTAGTGATGGTTGACCATGAAAATCCCAGTAGATCAGCGGTTTCTGAAACACTCAGGCAAACCCGTTTGACACCAACAACCATGCCACGGTCAAAGTCACTTAAATCACCATTCTTCCCCATTCTGATGCTCGGTTTGAACTTTAGCAGATCATCTTGACCATGTCAACATATCTAAATGCCCTTAGTTGCTCCTATGTGATTGGCTGATTAGAAAATTGCATTAACAAGCAGTTGAACAGGTGTACCTAATAAACTGGCCGGTGCTTGTATATGAATAAAGGCTACATATGTGGAGCACAAAATATAACTCTAACCCTCAAAGTCAACCTGCCCGTCTCCATTGAGGTCAACATCCCGGAGGATCTCATCAATCTCTCTGTGGTTGAGCTGCTCTCCCATCAGCTTCTTCATGGCTTCCCTTAGTTCAGCCAGACTGATCTGACCATCACCATCGGAATCAAACTGAGACAAAAAGTTCAATTAAAAGGCGTGTGACTTCAGAAAACTTAGGAATACAACACACGTGTCAGTATAGCATGGAACACCAACCTCTCTAAAAGCATCTCTCAGTTCTTTCACTCCGATCATGTCTGCTGTCTCAGCCAGCATCTTTGGGCCCATCAGGTCTACAAAGTCCTCGAAATCCACTCTACCACCACCTAGTGAACAAACATACAATCATATAAGAAGTATCATGAATATACACCAGATATATACACTCCACTAAATCTGTTCTTGAATAGAACTCTGCCAAAGTATGACTGAGATAATGAAGTATAATAACAACAAGGTTGCCACTCACAGATCTGCTGACTGAGTTCAATCAGCTCCATTTCTGTGGGCATGTAGCCCATCGTCCTCATGCACTCGCCCAGATCCTTACAGCTAATGAAGCCGTCCTTGTCTTTGTCAAATTCCCGGAAGGCTTCTTTCAACTCTGAAGGCAGAGAAAGAATGAGAGAGAGAGAGAGCATCTTCCTAAGTTTGTTGACATTAATGTGTAATCTGTCTGTCCAGTAAGAGGATTTTGAAGGATAAAGGTACGGTGATCACTCATATCATTTGTTGGAGGAGTAGTTCATCCAAAACTACTCACACTTATGCAATTGCAAAGCAAAAGCTAATGCTTTAAGTATGATATAAGTGGTCCATATTCTGAAGCTTTGCTATAACACCGTGTCAGGAACAGACTTGAATTAAGATGAAATCACAGCCGTTAATGATATGTTTTGAATATGGTGACATGTGAATAAGAACTATGAAAGATTCTTTGAATTTCTCCTTTTGCGTTCCACAGAAGAAAGAAAAACATACATGAGCGCAAGTAAATTATTTTCATCATTTGGTTGAATTATTATATTAGATGTATCTTATCAAGGGATTTAGAGGAGACTGAAGGTAGATTCATTTCAATTGAGAGAGGTAATGGCAAGAATCCTTGTTGATGGAGGGAGAGAAGTCAATCAGGGAAGGAATCATATTATGTTGGATGGTGGGAGAGTTTAACGCTCTTAATGATATAAAGCATATCAGTGATGTTGGATATCTCTGTACCTTCAATTTCCTCTGGCCGTAGATCTCTGTCCTGCAGTGAGTACAGATTTCAAAGAGACATACAGAGACAAACTATTAGGACAAACACACAGATATGTAGGCGCATACATACAAAACACAGAAAAATGTGCATAATTCAAATAAAAATATGACATTAATTAAATAAATAATTAATAAAATAGTATAATTATAACAAAATATAAATAATAATTCAATTAAATAATTTTTCAAATGGTTTAGTCATCCAATCATTACAAAGGATATGGAAAAATTGGTTAGAAAGTGTGGGAACCCTGTATTATGATCTTTCCTGTAATCTGTTTTGCATTCAGACTGTGCTTGTTGAACTCTCACTCAAGGTACATTGTACCAGCGAGCCTCACGCACACCTGTCGGTGTCGCTGGGGCGACCATCTGCACACCGCTGCACGAACACGCGGGTGGATGGATGAAACGCATGAGGCTCAGATCACCGGTCAGCACAAGTAAAAATTTGGAAAAATTTGGCATCACTTGCTCACCAGTGAATGGGTGCCATCAAAATGAGAGTCCAAACAGTTGATAAAAACATCACAATAATCTACAAGTAACTCCATCCATCAATTAATGTCTTGTGAAAAGCTGTGTGTTTGCGTTTTTTGACTTCAAACGTTTGCTTCTGGCTAAATTATGAGTCCTCTCTCCATAATATTCCTTTCCCCAGTGAAAAAGTAATCTCGTCAGCGAAGAAATACAGTATGCACAGACCAAACATGTTTACAAACCCAACACCTGATGGATTCATTTATTACAAATACCCAGCTTTTCACTTCACAAGACGCTAATCGATGGATGTGAGATGTGTGAATTACTTGAGGATTACAGGGATGTTTTTATCAGCTGTTTGCCTCTCATTCTGACGGCACCCATTCACTGCAGAGGATCCATTGGTGAGCAAGTGATGTGATGATAAATTTCTCCAAATCTGTTCAAATTAAGAAACAAACTCATCTACATCTCGGACAGGATGAGTACACTTCCAACAAATGTTCATTTTTGGGTGAACTATTCCTTTCATGAACTTTTATGGATTTAATGTTTTCCTTAATAATATCGAGGTCCTGAAGCAAAACTGACTGAGAACCACAGTGCTATGATATTATGGATTATACTGTAAGTTATCTAAGGATAGAAAAGCACATACGTGGGATTGTGGGCTGTCAGATATTCATGTTCGTGGAAATGCAGAAACTCAGTCATTAAAACATTATCAACATAACTCCAAGTAAAAAAAAAAGAACAAGCAGAGCAATGAAATCTCAAATGAATCAACATTTATGCATTACATAAGTAAGATGATAACAAATGGTAGAGTGATTTGGATTTTGATCTGATTGACTGAGCCTGTGTTTTGGCAGTGGCCAGTCAGCACATATTCACACAGCTGGGGAGTATTTAGGCTGATTACTAGCATGAATTGGCAAGCATGATGCAAGCAGCAGTAGGATAAGGTCACTATGGTGAACAGATTACAAGGGTCCAGGTTGCCAGGCAACAAATGGAGTCGAATGGAGTTCACATATCCTTTTTTTTTTGTGAAACTCAGGTGTACTCGTCCATACAATATATAGTTTTTATGTAGTCTGTTCAACATGCACCGTGGAGTCTCAATAAGTGCTGCACTACTAAGCAGATATAAATATAATGATATTATTTGGTGAAAAAAGGATTTAGATAAATAAATAAATATGCCACAAACAATTTCAGGGAAATTTTCCATCTGTTTTGTCTTTGCAGCAATTTCTGCAGCTTACAACCTACTTTTCTATCCACCCAAAAAAAATGATTCTGGGATTATCAGACAGAATGTAGACATTGATATGCAACATTAAGCTAGTATGAAACTACACACTTGTACACTTTTTCTCTTTATAGTTTTGATTGAATTCAACAGACTAATATAAGAATCTGATTATACTGCCAATGGTAGGTGAAAAATCTTCGTCCTCTCTTTGAAAAAACATGCACAATGATTGTCTTTTTTTTTTTTTTTTTTCCTGCAGAGACGTAAGAGGTTTTACCAGGATTCTCCCATGAGTAAAAAAAGAACATTATACTAATGGCATATATAAATCACAATTGGCAGCAGAAGGATATTACACTGCCTCAGTCGCGTCGATCAGTACTCTAGAATCTACTGGAACTTAATTTACAATTTTAAAAACTACTAATTTCTTCTTTCACCCCAAACCACTTCACTAGGCAATATTACACTATATAATTTCCAATCTGGTGCACACTTGAGAGCAATTAGGTTGTAGAAATGCATTCGTGGTAGGTTGTGCATTCATGCCTGTTATGAACACTTTAATGTGAATTGTTACTTTAAAGTGCATTTAAATTTAAGCATCCTTACAAATCTGCATGAAGGACTTGGCAACATAAAAAATGACTTGGTATTGACTCACAAAGAACAGTGTGGCACAGCATCCTCCAGTCGCAGGAATGGGAGATGATGGGACATTATGAAAGTAATGGGGGCTCAAGGGAGGATTTGACTGAAGATGGATAAGACAGAAAATGATCATCTGATTCCCTGATGGAAATTCTGACACCGATGCTCTGTGTGTCCACACCACGCATTGCCTAAAAAAGGTGTGTTTGTAAGTGTGTGTGTACATACGAGTTGAGCCTGAGCGAAGCTTTGCCGGAGAAAGATGCAGGCTGGGCCCACGATGTTGTGTAGCATGGTACAGTTCTGAACCAGAGCACATATCGGCTCCTCAAACTGCTGGCCCAGCTCTTCATCATCCTCATCCTCAGCTGCCGCATCACCGCTGCCTCTTAACACGGCGGATGCCAATGGCAGGCCACTGCCTTCCAGGGGCGGGACCCCCTTTGCAAGGAACCATTTCATTATGCACCAGACAAAATTGCAGTCTGACAAGGTCTAATGCTGCTGTATGTGGTGCTGATGTCTATACTATAAATTACAAATATTATTTTATTTAAAAAAATTTCATGGGAACCGAATCAGTTCTCAAAAAAAAAAAAAAAAAAAAACTTAAGTGGAACATGAAAGGAGACGTTTAGCAGAATGTCCGACCCACTCTCTTCCAAATATTAAAAGTGAATGGGAACCAGGGACTGACAAGTTTTAAAAAAGCACCATAAAAGCAGCACAAAATTGCACTATATGTGACCCTGGACCACAAAACCAGTCTTAAGTCGCTGGGGTATATTTGTAGCAATAGCCAAAAATACTTTGTATGGGTCAAAATGATCGAGTTTTATTTTATGCCAAAAATCATTAGGATATTAAGTAAAGATCACATTCCATGAAGATATTTTGTAAATTTATTTCCGTAAATATATAAAAACTGAATTTTTGATTAGTAATATGCATTGCTAAGGACTTCATTTGGACAGCTTTAAAGGCAATTTTCTCAATATTTAGATTTTTTTGCACCCTCAGATTCCAGATTGTCCGATCCTAACAAGCCATGCATCAATGGAAAGCTTATTTATTCAGCCTTCAGATGATGTATTTTCCAAAAATTGACCCTTATGACTGGTTTTGTGGTCCAGGACCACATTTAACAAATCTTCTGAAGCCATATTATTGCTTTGCGTGAGGTAAAGAGTGAAATTTGATTACTTAAAAATCTTAAAAATCCTGCTCAAAAGCCATCGATACCATTCACTTTTATTGTAATAGAGCAGCTTGGACATTCTGCTATAAATATTATGTATAGTCATGTTTGGAATGACATGAATGTGAAAATATTTATAATTTATCATTATATATAGTACTGTTCAAAGGTTTGGGGTCAGTAAGGGTTGTAATTTGTAAATATTTAATAATTAAGTTTTAAGGAATTAATAATTTTCTTCAGCAAGAATGCATTCATTTGACCAAAAACTACAAGTAAATACATTTATAACGTTACAAAAATTATATTTTAAATAAATGTTGTACTTTTGAACTTTTAAAAAATCCTGGAAAAAAAGTATCCCTGTCAACACAAAAATATTAAGCAGTACAACTGTTTATAGTATAGATAATAATAAAAAAACATTCAGCTTATTCAGTATAATGATTTCTGAAGGATCATGTGACAGCTTCAGCTCTGCATCACAGCAATAAGTTATTTTAAACTGTAATAATATTTCCAAATAATAGTGTTTACTGTATTTTTGATCAAATAAATGCAGTCCTCATCAGCATAAGAGACTTCTTGATTAAAAAACCAACATAACCAACCCCAAACTTTTTAAGTGGTGAAATATTCCTTAAACTTTGTACATTACAAATACATTGTATTTCAATAGATTAACTTATCGCACCATAATACTTCTAAGTATGAATAGTTTCAAGTAATTTTCTAAATCAGTCTCACTGATCTACAACTTATAAAATAGTCTTTTTAAAACTGATATCTTACCTTCTTCACGCTGCTTCTTTTAGATGGCTTCGCTCCCATCATTTGTATTTCTCTAATTCTCACTGCTCCAACTCTTTCTTGTCATCTCTGTCCCTCCCCTTCCCTCTTTATCACTCACTCTTGGTTTCTGTCCTCAGATTATTACATAAACTTTGCGACACATGATCCATGTCGTCAGAATATCCCAAGAGGGGGCGGAGTTGCTTAAACAAGAGGTGATGGGTAGTGATGCTAATACCACCAAAAACAGGGGAGCAGTGAGACCTATTCCTTCAGCCAGAAACGCCATTTCCAGGGTTTTCTGAGCACTTTAATCCATCTGTTGTCTGTTTTCTCTCTCTCTGCATGTTTTTTCTTCCCCCTTCTTTCTTTTTCCATGTTCACTCACATCCTCATTTTGCCTTGTGACGGACACTAATCGCACTTGTTCTGCTGCAAGTGACTGGCACGGTACAAAATAGGAAGGGATGGAGGGATGAGGAGAGGAATGGAGAGAGAGCGAGAGAGAGCAAAGGGATGGGAAAGGTCTGCATAATCCGCAACATTCCAGATTACATGGTGAGTGCATCGCAGCTGGCAGTGCTGATAAGGGAATGTAGGATTGTAGAAAGATTGTAGAGAGCAGGTAGACAGCCATCAGATGGTGTTTAGAAGGGTGATGAGCTGCAGTGTCAGGGGTCAGAGGTCAAAAGGGTCAGATGGTTCAGTAGACGATGCCAAATCAGTACTTATTGTAAATGTCAGTGTAGAAAACAGGAAAATAATGTTATATAGCTTATCAGTTGCTAAATGTTATATAGTTACTATAACAATATATGTTACTATATTGTGCTATATTATTAAATATTTTCTATATTACTATATTATCTATTTTTGGTCCAAACAATCAAAGAATAAAGAAATATCTGAATGACAGCTGTCCCCGGACCCATTAACATGGTTATTTTTTTTGCTCTAATAACTCCCAAAATATGATAGTCTGGGCAAAGATCTAATTCTTGGTATTAGAGGGAGAAAAAACCTTTTACAGTGGCTTACAGAATTATTTTACAGTGTTATGATTAACATCAGCAATACTGGTGGACAGTGGCGGACTTTCTGGCATGGTGCGGCCCACCACACCCGGTCCGCAACACACCACTCCACACCATAAACCCACCAGCTCATTATGCACAGAGCAATTTTTAACACTAATAAATAATAACACAATACAGAAATAAAATGCTATCTTTTTAGAAAGTAATTTTTTTAAAGATAAGACAGCAAAGATATTTATACTTATTACAAATTATTTATAATCCTAAAAAAGTTAAAGTATCACAGTTTACACAAAAATATTAAAGAAATATATTTTGCTTTCTTCAGATTTCTTTCTATCTACCGTCAGCAGCTGTATTATGGATAGCCCATATAACCACTAGGGGGAACCAAACAAGCATTTTTGATATTCTGTAATGTTTACAAAGCAGAATTTCATATTTTTCATAAGATGATTCTAAGATGAAAGAATTTTTTTTTTTTTTTTTTTTTAAATTCAATTAAATTAATACATTACCACACACATTTTTTATTTTTTATTTTATTTTAAAGTTTATGCATAAATGCTTAAAATTAGTTTTGTTATATAGGCTATTTTTTTTTGTGCATGTGCAAAACTAAAGCTAAAATTATTTTATTAGCATTTTTAAATGGGTGAGTTGGATAGGAGAGTGAGGGTCAATGTGGAGACGGATGATATGCTCTCAGTAACTAACCAATCACAACAAATTTTCAAATATTCAAATGACACAACGTCGTTTTCTTCCAAAGATGCTGCCAAAAACGAGAAGAAATTGAATTAGCTTCCTTTCTAACAATCATTATCAGAGGTAATATGTCAAGAAAATTAGCTTCTAGTGTACTTAACTGGGTTACTATAAAGCATATTTGTGTTGAACGCCAAGAAAGGCTTTCAAGTGAAATACAGATGACTGATGGATCTCGAGTCAAACAAGGTGAAAGGCTGAACGACGTGCTCATATATAAATTTGCCACAATGAAGCAGTGGAAGATAAAGTTCATCTGGCGAGTAGATGTCAGAAGCGGTTCTCCATTCATTTGTAAATAGCCCACTTTTGGCTTGACTAGTGTTTAACTGGAAAATGGCGACTGGAAATATTAAACGTCTGCACACACAGACCCCAGAAAAAGACCAAATGCTTGTGAATTATGGTCCGACTAATATTTGCATCCAATAACAACAGCAGCATTTTTTAGCATGCCTAATTGACTTCAATCATTAATTTCTTAGTATCAGTTAGTCTGATATTGTCATTCCCTCCATCTCTCTGGAAACAACAACTGTAAACATGCATTTATGTGCATATCTGCATGCATGCATGTAATCCACAATGAAGTCAAAGATCATCAGTGGACTAATCCATACATTCACATTAATAAATCAGCAGGGGTTAATCTTCTCAGCACACATTTCTCAGTCTTAGACATCCATGATTGTACATTTAACAAGCTATCACCCACTTTCTGTATATCCTATGTACTCATGCGCAGGCATATTAGTATTTTCCCATCGTAACACAACCTTACATTAAAACAGCGATAGATAGTTCACCCAGAAATGAAAATCTGTCTTTATTTTACACACCCTCATATTCTTTCCTCTGCAAAACACAAGTGAAGATCTTTTAAACAACTATTTTTGTCGCTCATAATTGTTTTTCATGTAATAAAGAACCAGCCGACGACACTGTACAGAGCAGCTCTTAATTGGGTTACCCGTGGAGACTTGGCCTCTGATTGGTGGATTAAATTATTCTATTGTAAGACAGCCAGACAACTGACCTACAGACGGTGAAATGTAGAGCATCTCGTTTCTGTTGATTCAAACAGCTTCTGTACTTGTTTATGTGTATATGTGTGTGGGCTATAGAGGAGATTTGGGTTGTCTGCTGTATACTGGTGGGCTGTCGATGGATTAAGGCCAAAACACAAGAGAAGAGACAAGCAACAGAGAGACACGGAAGCAGATATGAAAAAGGATGTCAACTGTGATGTATCCTATACAGTCACACAAATATTTTCATTTTTCACACTTTATAATTTGACAGAACCACAGCTTGATTAAATGACACAAAATGGGATGTTTTCCGTGTTTGTCAGCATTTCCATGTGACCAGGAAACCAAAATTTAGGGAACTGGTGGAAAATAAAAATGGATGTGGCAGTTAATATTGATTTGATTATGATATTTTCTTCTTCTGTATTGCAAATATACATGCATTTTTTTAAGCGGATCTACAGTTATACATATGATACAGGATAAAGGTTCTTCATAGACATCAGTGATTCCATGAAGGAACTTTAACATCCATAGATCCTTTTAAGTGCAAAAAAACGTTATTTTATACGGGAAAAAAGGTTCTTTAGATTCCTTCCTTTAGGTTGTTTAGATTTTTATTTTTAAGAAGGTTCTTCTTCTACATGTATGCCCGCCTATATTTTTTATGAAAACTGTTACTGGCAAAATTGTTTGGAGTGGTGGAAATGACACCACAGAGAGAGATGATTGTAATTTGCATAAATTACATTGAATATTTCATTTCACATTTCACACACGTGTTTAGAATATCATACTATTTAATGTGATGAATTTATATGTTACATGTAACTGTGATTTCTCAAAAATGATTTCTACACTAATTTTTTTTTCAGCGTACCTTGAAACTTGAGCTATAGTAAAAACAAATAATGTGATTTTCATTTTCCAAAGAAAAAAGTTTTGAACCATTAGTTTTAATATACACTGAACAAAATTATAAACTAATTGTTTTTGCCCCCATTTTTCATGAGCTGAACTCAAAGATCTAAGACTTTTTCTATGTACACAAAAGGCCTATTTCTCTCAAATATTGTTCACAAATCTGTCTAAATCTGTGTTAGTGAGCACTTCTCCTTTGCCGAGATACTCCATCGACCTCACAGGTGTGATATATCAAGATGCTGATTAGACAGCATGATTATTGCTCAGTTGTGCCTTCGGCTGGCCACAATAAAAGGCACTGTAAAAAGAATTCCGTAGTTTTTACAAAATAATTCTGGCAGCTGTGGTTGCCAGAATAATTTTGTACAAAATACAGAAAAACTGTAAACACATTTACAGAACAAAACTGTAAAATTCACAGTATAAAACTAATTTACAAACAGGGAAATCTGAATGTAAACCACTAAATTAAACAACACACACTGCTATTAAAATCTGTTTTGTACCTTTAACATACTGACAACCACCATAATAATGCAGGTGATAAAAGAGAAAGCCACATGAAGAATCAAAGCTCATCACAAGCAGAAGTATATACTAATATATAGAAGGTGCACAGAGTCATTCATGCAAACACAAAACACCATCATGGTAACACACATGATACTTAAATAATGCCATACAGAAGATGTAACATAAAGCCCAAATGTACATAACTGATAACAAAAACTATTAAAAAACATGATTATTTAAACAAAATAATTTTAAATGTGGAGTGTCACGCAAGGAATTCTGGGAATATCAGTTTAAATTATACATTGATTTGTTATTTTTACTTCTAAAAACTGTGTAATTAACAGCATTTTACTGTAAAATTACATGAAATGTCTGGTTAGATCTTTTACAGTTTTCCCCTGTATATAGTACAGCAACTCACTGTTAACATATTAACAGTTTTTTTCAGTAGCGTTTTTACAAAATTTTACAGTTAAATTACACTTATTTCTTTTACAGTGTAGTGATATGTTATTATTACAATGGCCAAAGCTGCAGTGTTCACAAGAGTGTTCTTGTGAGTGAATCAGTTTTTAGATGTGATCTCGAGTCGTTAATCTCACCCATATAATCCTCCCCTTCTCAATCAATCTCTCTTATTCTTTTTCTTTTATCCCTCACTCTCTTCTCCCATGCCTTTCACTCCTCCTCCTTTCTTCCCTCTCAGTGTTTTTGTTTTTCTTTGATCGAGTGATATGATATCCAAGATTCAGTCTCTGCATTGTTATCTAAGATTCAATCTCTACCCTTTATCAAATTTTATGTTGTTCTTGGCATGTTCAGCAGGAAACTATACAGTATATTGTTATTAGATTCTGACACACTGCAAAGGACCAAATTTAGTGTATTGTTATTACCTTCTTTTAAATTACAATCACTCATTAACTTTTATGTTATTTTTGGGGTCCGACGAGAGATCTCAATAGCTTTTTAAAGGCCAAAAAATAAAATAAATAATAATAATAATAATAATAATAATGTTTTTAAGTTTTGTTAATGATATTAAGTCAGTCCTGTTTTCACTCTCAGAAAAAAAGGTACAAAAGCTGTCACTAGGGCGGTACCTTTTCAAAAGGTACACTTTTGTACCTATTAGGTTCAAATATGTACACTTTAAGTACTAATATGTACCTTTAAGGTACCAAAATGAACCCTTTAGGTACAAACATGTACCTTCTAAAAAGGTACCGCCCCAGTGACAGCTTTTGTACCTTTATTTCTGAGAGTGTAAAGAATTTGAAGGTTGATAGATTTGGTCTAGTGAATTAGTGAAAAGTGAAATAAAGAGATATAATGGAAAGCTGTGCTAGTTTCATATCCTATGCGTTTGGGAAGGCAAGCTTTAAAGAATGAGGTGTGGTGAATAATAGATAATACATAATACTCTTTCACCTTTTACTCCAGAACAGAGCCATAATCCTCTGAAAGCAGAGAGTTTGTCAGAAAATGATTATTATGATTACTGCTGTGTGAAAGGGTTTAAGCATTAATAAACTACAGACTGGAAAGAGTAAATGTGAGAGGAGTGTAGATGAAGGGAACAATTCTATGTTTCTATACAGATTTTTCAGCAATGGACAATGGTGACATTGAAAAGAAAAAAAACCCCGATTTTTAAAGTTATGTAATAACATATTAATTCAGCTTCACAATTTCATGTTTAAAAGTGAAAATTGTTCGTATACCATTTTTTAGTGACAGTCTAATATCTGCATAACTCTCCTTCCTCCTGACCAGTTCTCAATGTGTATTATTATTATTATTATTATTATTATTATTATTATTATTATTATTATTATTATTATTATATACAAATGTCTAAGTACAATGCAGGCATCAGATATCTTTTGACCAACATTTGATCATTCAATATTTGAAATGGGCTTTTCTGAATAACTTTGAGGTCCAAACCAGGAGAACTTCAGTGTCATGCCAACTAATAAGTAACACTGTAGTGAGAGTTTCCATTTAACATCATGTATTTAAGCATCAAACATTAAAGAGAACAACTTAAAAACTGCAAATAATCCAGACATCCAGTCTTTGAGTTAATAGAGCAAAATCCTTCACAAATAGAGACCCTCATTCAAATCCACTTTTGGAGTCCTCACATTATCCATCAGCATAATAACAAGCACTATTTCATGAGCAATCACAGTCCCTCTTTTTTGAATAGTATATGACAAACCCGATCACTGTTTTTACCATCAAGCACTTAATAAAGAGTTTTCAGCAAACCAAAACATTTGTTTAAATCAAGACCATGACTGAAAATACAACAGCTCACAGTTCACCTCAGCGCAACATAGCCCATACCTGACCAAAGACGGATGCCACAATGGGTCTGAGTTTCCTGCGCTCCGTCTCCACTCTGAGGGGCTCTGTGTCAGGGTCAGTGGGTGAGTTCAGGCTGAGGGTTTTGGTTTTGGGCGGCCGTTTGAAGCTGCCGCCACCTGAAGAGGTGCTCCATCTCCTAAGCTTCTCTATCTTCTTCCTGAAGGACCCCTACATTTACAGTATGGAGCAAAAGAGCATTTTATGATCTAATTTAAGTTCCATGTATGAAATGTGGAGACCAGGACTAGTTGTCACATGGGCTATATATCAATAACGATTCGATTTTTTAAAAATTCTGTCCTACAATAAATTACTGTATTATAGACTACCATTTAAATGATTACAAATTATTATATTATACAATACTATAGTTTAGGGTCAGTAAGTTTTTGTTGCTAAATTGCTTTGAATAAATCCTGAAAACAAAGCACAAAAAAATAAATAAATGAGATTAATTTGCAGCACAAATTTTCAGTTGATATTAATAAGAAATGTTTCTTGAACATCAAATCAGCGTATTCGAATAATTTCTCAAGGCTCATGTGATGCTGAAGACTGGAGTAATGACGCTAAAAATTCAACTTTGCATCACAGAAATAAATTATATTTTAAAATATATTCAAATAGAAAATATTGCAATAATATTTGTTGGTTTTACTGTATTTTTGATCAAATTAATGCAGCCTTGATAAGCATAAGAGACTAAAAACATTGTAGGACCCCAAACTTTTGAATGAAATTGAATATTTTTATATAATTTAATTTTTAATTACAATTTCTGTTTGTCAGATTTTTAGCGTTTCTTGAATTGACTTATGTTTAAAAACTGTTTTACAGTTTATATTTTGCTGAAAAACTTAATGGCTGGTCCCACTGTGACAATTTACCCCATATACTGTAGCATGACAACACAAGAACTGCTTCTTTGCAATAATGGTTAAATAGTGTATAAAAACATTTTGATTGTCAAAATTAGAAGGTATGTGCCTGCACAGAAAACCTACCCTAAGAAACATTAACTGGACGAAAAAGTGTGACAACCAGCCCTGGTCTTTCTGATTTACTTCAAGCATTTTCATTAAAATATTATTGTTCATTACACATACAAAGTTTCAATCTTCCAAATTACTATATTTTCAATCATTTGTGCTCCATCTCATAGGTTAAGGCTCAAAGGTCACATACCTTTTTGACAATCTTGTCTTGAGGAACCTCAATGG
Organism: Acrossocheilus fasciatus; assembly: GCA_036784905.1. NCBI lineage: Eukaryota > Metazoa > Chordata > Actinopteri > Cypriniformes > Cyprinidae > Acrossocheilus > Acrossocheilus fasciatus. Next base: position 28,827,059 of record CM071938.1, read on the forward strand.
TTTCCAAGCTGCCTGCTTCCATTGACATCTTTCTCTGTGATGACTGATGAGCATTAATGCTTTTCTATAGCTGTGTATTTCTTTCTCTCACTCTATCTGTTTAGATTCTGTTGCAGAAAATTACATTGAGTGTTTCCATCTCTGGACATCACTCGCCCCTCCTCTCTCTCTCTCTCTCTCTCTCGCTCACATTCTCATCATTCAGTCTCTCTCAATCTGTTCCTCTTTAATACTGTCCCTCCATCGCTCTCTCTCTCTCAATCATTCATATGTAGGTTCTCCGTCTCCTCCCTCTTCGCTGTATAGATGAGTCAAGTAAATATAACAAATATTTTCCCATTTCCAGACAAGACACATATACGTCTGAATTCATGAACAATAATACAATCAAACTGATTTTTTTTTTTTTACTTATTTAGTCAAAAGACAATGATTTCTCCAAACATATAACTCATATTCAGTGTCTTTTTTTTTTTTTTTTTAATCTCAGTCTCACCTTTTTTGTTGTGGCAAATTGATAAAATTCATTTCTCTTCATTCCCACAACAACAACAATTTATTTTCTCTTATCAGACAGATTGATGCACCGGCAGTGTGTGATTAGACTGTAGATAAGGAGAAACGATTCATCTCTCATTCTTTTTCCTGGTTTACATCTGATTTAATCCTTTATCCTGTCTCCTGCTCTCTCACAAAATCCTCTTACATGTTCATGTTCTTGTCTATAATTTTTCATCCTGTATTTCCATCCAACACCATTTATTTATATTGTCACATCTATATAGGTCATTAAGTCAATAACCTTCTCTAAATGTTGCTTACCTTTTGTTTTTATTAATAGTATAATAGTAGTAGTTGTAGTAGTAATAATAATTAATAACATTTTTACAAGATTAGTCAGTTCATGATTAGTCATTTGTGGGAAAATTGCCATTATCGTTTTATTTTATTACTATCTTTATTGCTTATTTTGATGTTCTTTTGCATCTGAGTTTTCGCAACTTCCATATTTTACTTGAAATTTCAACTTTTTGAATATTTAAAAAAAAAAAAAATGTATGTATGCTGGTTAGTCAAATGTTAAAAATCTAATTTTTATTTGTATTTTTTATTTGCAGTTCAGTATTGTCAACAACACAAGCTTCTGGATGCTTCTTCTGAAGTTAGACCTCAATCATAGACCAGATGTTCTGACAAGCACTAGCTTAAATAAGTAGGTGTAAGACTCACATTCCACAGCAGTGCTTTTGTTTATACAGTAGGTGAAGATTTCATGATATACTTAGCACGCAAAGCCCACACAACAGTAATGTTATGTAAGACTAAAAAGGGAGAATAAAGAAAAATCCGATGATCCCTATGATCTGTATGGTACATTTTGTTCTGATCTCGAGAAACTTATGTCACATTCACAGAGATGCTAAAGATGTATTCAATTGATAATCTAATTGCTAAGACCTATTCAAGAAGCTTAATTTAAAAACAAGCATATATTTAAAAGCTATGAGAAGAATAAGTAAATGTGGGTTCTTGCTAAGCATGTGTGTGTCAGTGAACACGTACACTCCAGTGTAAGGCGCTTCTTGATTTGCCTGCTGTCCGTAGCTGGGTTCCTCATTCCCTTTGTCCTAGAGTGCTCAGAGTAGCTGCAAGCTGCTAGTGACGCATACATGGAGTTTTAATACCACTAAGAGCATCTGTTTCATACTGTTACAGCACAGAGCTCACTCTTTTACAGCTTAAAACGTGAACTGTTCCGTCTGTCCATTCCATCCGTTCAACAATTTCTATTTTTTTCCCTCTCACATGATCCCTTGCTAACTACAGCTGCTTATTAAAAACTGGGTCAATGCACATGGAGTATACAGATACTGTGGAAGTTTTGTACAGTGCAAAACTATCTATTAAATAAGCCATATTAAAATAATAATTATTATAGATTTTGTATTTTGACAGTGATGGAAACTGAGGAAGAAATATTTGAGATTCTGCACTATTTCAAGGTCAAGTAAGCAAATTTATAACGTTGATCATGTGAGATTTTTTTTTTTTGTACAGACGGTCAGATGTTCTTGCTTCCATTGAAACATAAGTTGTCAAAATCATCCTGGATAAGGATAACATGATCATTATGTTTTACACAAACTTGTGAAGTTCATGCAACCCGTGTGCTGCAGAGAGTTCACAATAATCAAAATCATACTATTTTTTAACATATGTATGTGTCTGCTTCTTGATTCTGTGGAATGCAATACATGTTATTTATAGAAGAAGATCCAAACTTTTTCATGAAGTGAAAGTGAATGGTAACCACAGCCATCAGGCAAGATTTTAAGTGATTATAAACTTAAAGGGTATAGTTCACACAAAAATGAAAATTCTGACATCAATTACTCACCTGCGTAATGGTGCTCTCGTGTCAAAGACTGACACAGAAGAGAAAAAAATGTTGAAAAAAGTCATTTTCCTTGCACACAAAAAGTATTCTCATTGCCTCATAACATTTCGGTTGAACCATTGATGTTACATGGATTATTTTATAAAACATGTCAGTCTATGCAGGGTCAGAAAGCTCTTGTATTCCATCAAAAATATCTTAATTTGTGTTCTGAAGATGAACGAAAGTCTTACGAGTTTGGAACGACATGAGGGCGAGTAATTCATGACAGAATTTTCATTTTTGGGTGAAAAAATTTCTTTAAAATATAGTCTCCTCTTCATAATCATATGGCTTCATAAGACAAAAAAAATTGAAGAATTATATTCATATGCACATATCACATTTTTTTGTTTACTTCTGACAGTTTGTCAGCCTCTGGTCACCATCCACTTTTACAGAATGGAAGAGTGCAGCAGTAACATTCTTCCAAACATTTCATTTTGTGTTCCACAAAACATGACATACCAAATTCTGAAATTCATGTGTTTTTTTTTTTTACACTTAAATTGTTGATAATGTAATTTGTAATAACAGTTTGTTTAAAATGAGAAAAGATTGGGCAATAGAAACAGAAATAGAAAGTGTTGTATCATATAGATTGTGATTTTGTACATTTTTTAATGTGTAAATATTTCTATTAATATAAAACATAAACTCAACATGTTTTGCAGGCATTTGAAGAACAGAAATGGAAAAACGAGACCCTGAACAAAAGTCGCAGTGAGTATCTTGTGTGGTCACGAGCTGCTGTGAGATGTTACCCCACTCTTCAACCAAGCCGTCTTGCAAGTTCTCAAACACATCTGGGGGAAAACATGGTTATATTTTAACACTTTGACACTGCAAGGACTATGGCATGTTCACACAGGTGATCAGGGATCAAGGCATCTTATTTTTGGTGTTTTGAGAGTCAGTAGAAAGGTCTCTTTTTTACTGTCCTAAGTAACTGTGTCCTCAATGGTCTACTCCACAGTTGCATGTATAATTGCTTACGGTTCATTGAACACACATGAAAAAAACCCTTTCCAATAAAGTCCCTGTTGCTGAGTTATATATGCATGTAGTCAGTAATCTGAACAATGCAAGAAAACAGAAACAGGAATATGGGTCATGTTGACTTGTGTGTGTTTGAGAGGCTTTGGTTTTGAGTTCATTTGTGTTTACCAGTAGCAGGGACATACTCTCTTTAATATTGTCAAAATCACAACAACCTCAGAGGTAATCCAGCATGACTATAGCTTAAATCAAACCCAGTAGAGATGCAGAAAAGATAAAAGCTTATAAGGCCATCCTATGATTGTGACCTCTAGTTGGTAGACCGTAGTCCGCTCAGAAACATTAGTCATCAATTCCAGGATATGATATTCCACATCATAAAGTCACATTTTGTCGTTCCTCTCTCCCTCATTTGTGGGGCAGTTTTTAAAGCCGAAGAGGTTGATGGAGCCATGTACGCCATGCTGGACGCGAGTGATGCTGGTGAGGGTAGGAGACCTGGGTGAAGAGGGGAATAATGAATCTTTCCTCCTCATCCTTTCTGTGACCCACACTATGGGTCCTGCTTCCTCCACCAGCCCCTCGAAAAGAGCCCCCAAACTTTGGCGGATTCGAATGCAGAAGTTTGGACAGCTAAAAGCATAGATAATTGGGTTCAAAACAGAGTTCAGGAAGGCGAACGTTGTCGCGACAGGTAAGTACACCTCCACAAGCTCCACAATCTCTGTCTTGTACTGAGCCGTCACCTCTAGCAAGCAAAAGACGTGGTAGGGCACCCAGCAGAAAATAAAGGTTGCGATCACCGAGACGACCATCTTCATGAAACTTTCCGAGAGTCGAACGCTGTTTTGTCTGCCTGATGAAGACAGGCAGCGGAAGAATTTCAAGGATCTCTGTTTGCCATTGTTCGCACCCTGCCGTCGACTCTCAAGCCTCTTTCTGCGAACTCGCAGTTCAAGAACAATGGAAGTGTAACTGACAGCGATGACAACCAGAGGTATGACAAACGCCAGCAAGACTTTGGACACTGCCGTCACTGCCTGACGCACCTTACAATCTCTGTGCAGTGTGTTTGAGGAGGAATAGAGTGCAAAATTGTGATAGCAGAGTTTGTGCCCATCCTTCTTTTCCACAATGGAACGGAACATGAAATACGGAAGTGTGTTAACCGCCGCCCAAGCCCATCCTAGACCGCAGATCTTCCATGCTGCCGAAACAGTACGATGGTTCTGAGTCCAAACCGGCTTAGTCACCATCAAACAACGGTCCAATGATATCACAGCCAGTAGGAAGGCAGAAACAAACATGTTGAGAAAAAAAATGGAGGCCTGGGCTGCACACAAAGCACCGCCCAACTCCCAGCTGTGGCTCATCAATAGGTAATGAGTGAAAAGCGGCAAGGTTAGTGTGGTTAGGAAGTCCGACAGCGCCAGATTGAGGACCCATACTGCAGCAACTGTCTTGCGACGAAGACAGAAACCCAGCACCCACAGCACCAGTCCGTTTTCCAGGATCCCCAGAGCGGATACCACACCATGGACGCTCACCACTGCCAAGTTCACCCCAGTGTCTTTGTTTAAGGTGTGAGAGCTCATTGTTTGCAGAAGAGGGCAGTGGAGCTCTGAGGGGGATGATAGGCTGAGGGTAGAATTAGGAGGGAATGAGGAAGTCATTGCTGTCACAAAAAAGAGAAAAAATATTAATACATTTTATTACAGCCTTCTGCAATGAAGCACAGATCGGTGAAACCTTTATTATGTGTTTTTAAAAATGTGTGTGTGTGTTTTATCTTGAAGTTGAACATCTGTATCTTCAACCAGGTGTTGTAGTTCTTAAAAAAAGGTGCAAAAGCTGTCCCTGGGATGGTACCTTTTCAAAAGGTATGCCTTTGTACCTAAAGGGTCCATATTATTACCTTAAAGTTACAAAAGTGTACATTTGGAAAAGATACCGCCCCAGTGTCAGCCTTTGTACCTTTTTCCGAGAATGTGGGATCTGCCAATTATTGTTTGAACTTTTTGGAAAATTTGGAAAAACATCCCTAAAGTCTGAATTTATTCTATAAAAAACAGTAAAACAGTAATATACTGTGAAACATTAGTACAGTGGGTATAAAAATCCTGGACATCATGGTTAAAACTGAAAGTTGGTTAAAACTGAAAGTAAAAAATGTCAAATCTTTTTCTCATTTTAATTTAATATTAAAACCGAACAAAATTCATGTAAGAAATAAATAGAAACTTTAAGGGGAAAAAGAGGAAAAATAAAACTTAAAGTGACCTGTTTACATAAAAATTCCCTAAGACATTCACATTCAAACTTTTACTGAAAAGTATGTATTATCCTCTGGTCAACCTTTAGGTGATTCTGATTAACCCTGAATAAAAATGAGCAGGATCTGTAGGATGTCAATTTTCTTAATGTCATATCCTTGGCCTGCAGAGAGCCTAAAATGATGTGTTGGAATCTCATTGTGAGGAGGTACCAATCAGGAGAATTGTACAATAGTGTTTCCAAAACATTAGATATGCCATGCGTAACGGAGGCCAGCTGGTATGAGCTGTGTGGGTAAACCTCACTCTCCTGATCTCAAGAGGTGCACTAGACTGACAATACCTATTAGGCTGCCAAGAACATTAAATGAGCTGCATGCATGTGTGGAAAGTAATGGTCATTTGCTGCATGTGACAACAACATCCTGTATTCTCCGTGTCTGTGGTGTAGAGTGAAGAGACCGAAGCTATTGCTCACCAAAAAAAAAAAAAAAAAAAAAAAAAACCCTTAGCTTGTCCAAATTTAGCTAAAATCATGTGGCAAAACATTTTATGATTTGAATAAACTACACTGAACTTTTGAACCCACGATGAAGATGGTGGATCATGAAACAGGGCTGCTTCTCTTCAGCTGGGACTGGGGCAGCAATCCTGAGAAGTGCCAAATACCAGAACATTTTAACACAAAACCTGCAGGCATCCATTAAAAATATATAGATAAAGAAGAATTTCATCTTTCAGCATGATGATAGCCTTGAACACAAATCTAAGTCTATAAAAGAAGCTTCAGAAGAAGAAAAATAACTTTTGTAATGGCCCAGTCATAGCCCAGACCTAAATCAAGATGTGCTAAACTGATATACTCTAATGGCTACTGACCAGCTAAAAGCAACAGGCGTTTCCTGGGTTGTAATATTAGCATATTAGTATTAGTTGAGGGGTATGCACACTTAAAAAAAATAGACATTTTAACAGAGGTTTGTAGACTTTTTATATCCACTGTGCAATTTAAAATCGCTGTTTTCTGTGCCGCATTCTAATGCTGACAAAACAGAAAATTTCTCAGTGCTTCCAAAAAAAAAGTGGAAGAAAGAATGAGAAAGATGTGTAAAAACAAGCAAACAGGAAGCTGTGGTGATGACTCTCAGATGAGCTTTGAAGTTAAGCAAACTCTTTCGACTTAACTGCATTTACAGTAATACCGTAATGAACCACCTTAGTCTCTTAAGTCTATTAGTCTGACTATGAGGTTTCTGCTCTCGCTATTTTGACTTAGTTTTGTCTGGTATGAAACATCACAGTACTTTCATTCTAGATCTTCAAAACAACATCATCCTGAGGTATGTTAAAAGTCTGTCTCTGTTTAGGCATGTGCATGGATGATCGTACAGCCTAAGTGTTTTGAGTAACAGCATTTGTCTGCATTTTGTTTTATCTTGTTATCTTGTTGTTTTATCTTGTAAAGAGCAGGCAGACCAAGTCTTGCCAAAATGTAGTGAAATCTCAATCATAGTTTATCATCAAGTTCACACATTCTTTAATCAATCTTAAAGTAGTTTACAGTGTCTAAACAAACAAATTGCATTATAAATTTGCTCAGATTTAGATTCATTGGTATCACAGTGTGTTAAACAGGTATGTATCTCACACATACGTAACAATCGGTGTTTTAGAAGAAATGATGACTGCGCGATGACTGCGCGACGTTTGCTTATCCTGCATCATCCATTCATGTCAGAGATGTCAGTTCTAATTCCTTAGGAAAATCTTGGTGTTGATGATATAAACCTACTACAGTTTCATTCAGGAATGGCAATGGATCTCATTTTTCCTTGAAAAAAGTAGCTGACAATGGGGAACGTGAGCATGTCAGTACCTGCCTCACATCTCTCCAACAACAACATTTACTTAGAAATATGGAAAGGGTTGTGGGAAGAGGAAAGACAGTCTTAGAAGAAAAGATAGCAATCGGTTTCATTGGAATTATGGTGTAATAACAGTTGTTTACTCACCTAGGACTTAAGGATGGGTCTTCAAAAGAAACCTCCTGAAATACAGAACAATTCAGTGATTGTATGAATGAATGAATGAATGAATGAATGTGTAAAACCTGGTGTCCATGTTCTCCAGCATGATTTGAGAATGTTACAAATAGCAACTTGTGCTTCAATAAAAACATTTTATTTAGTGCAGAATCTGTAATCCTCATGTTATTGCAAACCTGTATGACTTTATTTATTCATCGGAGCACACAAGATGAATTCTTGTCATATGAGGTCAAACAATAGCTTTGTCTGAGGAACAGACCAAAATTGTTTCTGTAAAATGGGAATTTCAGACATATAGATCTTTTTTTGAAAAGATTTGAAATATATATTTGAAAACAGTAATACTGTAAAATATGATTTTAAAATAACTGTCTTGTATTTTAATATATTTTCAATAAATTGTATTTTAGTTAGTGCTGTCAAACAATTAATCTCATCCAAAATAAATATAAATATTTGTATTTGTATATTACGTATATTTATTATGTAAATATTTACATTTATTTACATGTATATATTTATATTCACATAATTTATATCATATATAAATATATTTAATACATAAACGTAAATTTTGTTCTTAAATATATACATGCATGTGTGTGTATTTATATAGGCCTACCTATACATAATAAATATACACAGTACACACACGTTATGTAAACAATTTTTTTTTTTTTTTTTTGGATGCGATTAATTGTTTAAAGGAACACTCCACTTTTTTTGGAAATGGGCTCATTCTCCAACTCCCACAGAGTTAATAAGTTGAGTTTTACCGTTTTTTGAATCCATTCAGCTGATCTCCGGATCTGGCGATAGTAGATCATTATATATATTATAACTATATTATAACTAGTTACCTAGCTGGAGACTAATTTCAGGCGCTACGTAATATCACTGCGCCTGCTGCGGCCATGTTACGGCAGCAAAGTTCCTTGATTATTACACCGGAATGAGAGTATAGTTCCTAGCCAAATAGGACTAGAAAATCGCATCTTTTAATTTTCCGCCGATCTTAGTACACGATATAACTACAGAAGAGTCAAGTTTTAAATAGGAAAACTATCGAAACTCTTTGATAATTTTTGAACGCGATGCTACTGGTCTAATAGGATTCAATGATCTATGCTAAGCTATGCTAAAAGTGCTATCGCCAGATCCGGAGATCGGCTAAATGGATTCAAAAACGGTAAAACTCTACTTATTAACTCTGTGGGAGTTGGAGAATGAGCCTATTTCCAAAAAAAGTGGAGTGTTCCTTTAACAGCACTAATATATGTGTGTGTGTATATATATATATATATATATATATATATATATATATATATATATATGTCAGTCCTCTGTCGTGCCTTGTGTTTCCCGCCCTCATGTATATCATGAGGGCGTGCAGTCATTTTAAAAAATCATGTGGCGCCATTGTTTCATCACTTTACAGTGTCGCAATGACCGTCTTTTTGTAATAAAGGACTAGTCATAGTTCAATGAGTGGGAAGGTGACATGAAGCGACGCAGGTTAAGCTGCATTGAAAACAGATGAATGCACATACAGCTCCCGATCGGGGTGAAGTTCACGGGATTTTGTACACAGAATGATAAGAGCAAACATTATTTTAATATATATTATTATTTCACACTCAGTATTTTAACTTAAGAGCTGCAAGCCATATATACAGTGCCTGACAAGACAGATTTTCTGATACGCAAAACAAGTACTTTAAAGGAATTCCTTATCTTCCTGCCGTTACTGTGGCAGCCAACAACAGCACAGCAACCCTCCGCACATTTTTAAATGTAGTTATATTGAAAAAGTTTCAACTAAGTCTATCTTTTTTTTTTTTACCCCGTTTTAGCGGATTTATATGGAGACCGGAACACGAGAGCACCCAAACGGAAGTTAGAATCCATCATGGCGCCGCTCATCGGTTATTCAGGAAAAAGGAATATAGAAAATAAGGAGGAGAATAACAACGTGCAGTAAACGGTAAAACTGTTTGCACTACAAACAAGTATGATCATAATTAAGATAATACATTAAAATAATATAAGACACACCAATTTTCAATATCAAGCAGCAAAACGAACTGTTTTGTACAGCTAAAAATTTATTTTTTACCTTATTTGTTCAAGGACTCCCAAACGATTCGCTCAATGATTAATTTTTCCAAACCTCCTTTGCGTGACGCTAATCCGCGGTGATTGATCCAATTGGTCGATTTCATTTAAAGCAGAGTGCAGTGCTGCTTTGTGTACAGCCGTAACCGGGGAAACAGCCATTTTTAACGCTCCAAAAGCCAGCACTATGCTAATGTTTCATGTTGACGTCAACACGGCTTAAGATTCATTTTAAAAATGACTCGTTTCAATGATTCAGAGTCGACTCTTTCTTTTGAGAGACATTAACTTTCTACACGGTGCACTTTCAGATATAAAACTTTGTAGGATGTTTTCATTCACTTGTGTTACAGACTTCATGAAAGGTAATTTTCAAAAATCCATAATAGGAGCACTTTAAGATTCCTTGTTCTTTTTAAAAGGCAGTGACAGTATGTTTTCAGGTTGTTTTTTTCTGCCACTAGTTTCATTAGTCTCTCTACTCACAAAGCAGCACCTGGACAGACTAAAATGAAACATACCTTTTATGAAGTTTGTTTACTGTTCTGCCACAGAGCATCTTCTCCAGTTGATCTTTAGGTGTCCCTCAATTTCTTCCGTCTGTGAACTCTTCTTTGCCTCTGCCTTATTTCTTCTCTCTCTTCTCACTCTTTTTTTTCATTCCTGTCTCATACATCATTTTGTATGTAGTTTTGAAGAGGCGGGGCATATCACAGGTGAAGAACCGTAGAAAGCTGTAAGTGGGATTATTATTATTTTTTTTTCTGTCACATGACAGTTATTCATGTTTTGTTTCACCTATAGATAACAGCTGTTCAGACTGTTTGTATGCCTTTTAAATGTATGAATAGTGCTGAACAATAAATATGAATTATTATATTAGATATTTGATGCCACAGAGCAACCAAATAAATAAATAAATGAGCAGAGACAATGAAAAGTTTGACAAAATACAGACAAAATAATCACCACAGTAGATTTACAGCTTTTTAATGTGTGAAAATCTCATTACTTTGCTGTAACGTGATGGTAGTGTCTTCTTTTTTGTCTCTCATCCTTAGATCATCTAATTTAAATTCACTGAGAAACATGGTCGTATTTGCTGACATATTCAGTGATATGACACATATCACTGAATAAGACAATAATGATCAACTTGTTGAAAACTGAGGTAAAAGGAGCTGAGCAGAGCACGATTCAACAACCACCTGATGTAAAAGACAGGTTGAAATCTGCCACCTTTTGCGAGGGAAATTATTCTTTTGCCAAGCTGATTAATAATTGGACCTAAATTGCACCTAAAGGCTTGTTTTTATTTTCAGTTATTTAAGGAACTTCACGTATGAAATAATAATAAAAAAAAATAAATAAAAAAAAACAAGACAAAAAAAAAAACAACTGGTTCCACTTTAGAATTTAACTAGTAAGGAGTAATTTGTTCCATGGCTAAAACAGTTTTCAATATTTTCCAAAATTACTATTCGTTTATTTATTTTAATAAGGAAAATTTGAATTAGTAAAAATTTGGTAACACTTTAGAATAGGGAACACTTATTCACTATTAACTACGACATTTCCCTCAATATATTTCTAATTTGCTGTTTATTAATAGTTAGTAAGGTAGTTGTTAAGTTTAGGTATTGGGTAGGATTAGGGATGTAGAATAAGGTAATGTAGAATAAGGCATTAATATGTGCTTAATTACTACTAATAAATGGCTAATATTCCAGTAATATGCATGCTAATGTCAGGAATATGGACTGTCTGTGTGCCCATATTGGGTTTTCTTCCTGTTCCTGTTCCTGCTCCTAATGTGTTCATTGATTCCAGGTGTGTCTCGTCAGTTTCCCTCATTTAGTTATGTATTTAAAGTGTTGTCTGCCCCGTGTTTCGTTGTCGGGTCTTGAACGTCAAGTTGTGCTACGTGTGCCTCCAGCCAGCCCTGTGTTACTCTTGGTTTGTTTATTAAAGACTGTTGATTGTGAAGAATTCTCCTGCGTCTCTGCATTCCTTGCTTCTTCGCTCCAACGTGACAGCTAATAAGCTACTAGTTAAGAAACCTTAAAATAAAGTGTTACCAAACATTTAAGAAACATTTAAGAAAATGTTTTCATTTTCATGTTACATTTAAGAAATAGAATAATACAATAATAAACACTGATTAGATGATTTAATTAACACTAATAATATGTTATATAATTAATTTTCCTCATTGCATCCTGGCAAGTCTCAAGATAATATATGCATCTAATTTAACCTGTACAATCAATATTATTGACTGAACAACTGAACTTTCAAGGGCCTCAGCGTTCGAGAACAAGTGTGATCTTATTGCGGAATGTGACTTTTGTTTCCAAAGTTTATAATAAACTGGGATGCGGCTCATACACTCATAAAGCAAATGAAAATAAAGCAATGTAGAATTTTTATATGTATGGTCAAAGGTGGTTTTGACCCAATGAAAACTTATCTGGCATGATACAGATAACTCTCACAGTTTTATTACAGCTCTAGATTTATCAAAACAGTTTTGGATGTTATCTGTTATCTCTAGTGATGTAGGCTATTATAGTTATGATTCATAATTTTGTGTGTGTGTGAGATGTAACACAATATTTTAATGGCAGCCATGTCTTAGTAATGTAATTCCTCCATTGTGGTTAATCATTTGCTGAGGTCTGATTCCATGACAACTTCTGAACACTGTGAGATAAGAAATGATGTACTGTATATATACTTGTCATCAGAGACTAACAAGGATCCGCAATTAAGGGGAGATACAGGAGGAACAGAAGCAGATTGAAAACCGGTATAAGGTAAGAAGGTCTTATATTATATTATATCCACCTATTGTAATGAAAGTAATAGTTTTTTGAGTAATAGTGTATGTTTATACTAAACACTATATATATATATATATATATATATATATATATATATATATATATATATTAGTGCTGGGCAACGATTAATCGCGATTAATCACATCCAAAATAAAAGTTTTTGTGTACATAATATATGTGTGTGTATTGTGTTTATTTACTATGTATATATGAATACACACCCATGCATGTATATATTTAAGAAAAATATGTTATGTTTATATATTAAATATATTTATATATCATATAAATTATATTAATATAAATATATATACATGTAAATACACCTAAATATTTTCAAAATATATACTGTATGTGTGTGTCTTTATATACATAATAAATATACACAGTACACACACATATATTATATAAACAAAAACTTTTATTTTGGATGCGATTAATCGCGATTAATCGTTGCTCAGCACTAATATATATATATATATATATATATATATGCGTGTGTGTGTGTGTGTGTGTGTGTGACCCTGGACCACCAAATCTGTCATAATTTGCACAGGTATATTTGTAGCAGTAGCCGACAATACATTGTATGGGTCAAAATTATTGATTTTTTTAATGCCAAAAATCATTAGGATATTAAGTAAAGATCATGCATGAAGATATTTTGTAAATTTCCTACCATAACTATATCAAAACTTAATTTTTGATTGGTATTTGCATTGCTAAGGACTTAATTTGGACAACTTTAAAGGCGGTTTTCTCAATATTTAGATTTTTTTTTTTGCACCTTCAGATTCCTGATCTTCAAATAGTGTCAAATATTGTCCTATCATAACAAACCACACATCAATGGAAAGTTATTTGTTGTATATATATAACCCTGGACCACAAAACCAGTCATAAGGGTCAATGTTTTTTAAAATTGAGATTTATACCTCACCTGAAAGCTAAATAATGGCTATTGCTACAAATATACCCATGCCACTTATGATTGGTTTTGTGCTTCAGGGTCACATATGTGGATACATTTATTAAAAAAAAAAAAAAAAAATTATATTTAGTTACAATTTTACATATTTCATCCTTTTATAATATTTTGGTAACACTTTAGAATACTGTTTCTTACTTACTGCATAATTAATAAGGAATTATTGAAGAACTAATTATTCATTAACACTTAACTCACTACTGTTAACTACTAAGGAAGATGTGTTAACTAATCAGTATGTAATACAATTTTATGATTGTGTTAAGTAACAATTAGCTAACCAATAATTAACGTATTCTGTCATACATCCTGAAGAACTATTGTAACTATCCTGAAGAACTACTATTAATTATCTACTAGTTAAGGTTCAAGAAAAATAACTATGAAATAACTACTACTGAACAGTTATATGTAAATAGTCACTTAAACAATCAGGCTGTGGCCTACAAATCAAGTACTTGAGTAAAAGTACAGATACCCCAATAAAATATTACTCCAGTAAAATTATAAGTAGGCCTATTCATTTTCAAAATCACTTGAGTAAAAGGACAAGTACAAAATACTACTACAGTAGCAACTTTGTTACAGTCCACTACTACTATTATTAGCCTATAATGTAAATTAAATGTGCATTTTGTTTGCTGCACACCCAAAAGTACTTATTACTATAATTGTACATTAGTTTTTGCCTGTATGGTAAATAATTGCTTTGTGCACATGTTCATGTTTCGGAAAGGAACCCCAACTCCAATGTCTTGCCATAACTATCCAACTTACTACAGATACAGTATACTCTGTAAAATGGTGATTTGTTTGTTTATTTGTTTGTTAACACTGAGATGAAGCTGTTGTGGTCATATTTGTTATTTTTGTTTTTTAGTCTTGGGTAGTTTTTGTCACAACCCCCCCCCCCCCCCCCACTCCCTTTCTCCTCTCCCCATTCTCACTGAGCGTGGGCATTATTTCATCCTCTTCAGAAGAGGGAAGTTGCAGCACCGCTGAATTGGTGCATTTCTTTGGCGAAATACAGGTTTGTGTACATTTTATTTAATCTATAAAATCATTACTGTGCTGTAAACAGTGATGGGAATAACGGCGTTATAAATAAACGGCGTTATTTTTTTCATTAACGAGTAATCAAACGAATTACTGTTTCCCCCGTTACAACGCCGTTACCTTTACTGACAATAAAATGTGGCGTTACTATATTATATTATTAGAATTTAATTTTTCAGTTCATCTGAATGGATGCGCAGTGTTGACGTGCCGTAAACTCTAGTGTGAAGGCGCACGACTTGCTGTCGCTTTCTCTCACATACACGCGCGCGCAAAGAAAGATTCAGAGCAAGAGAGTCTTTCATAACATGCAGAATTGACGCGCTACATGTAAACGATATTCTGTGTTGTATTTTCCTGTCAAAATAACGGAGTTCCTTTGGAATTCTTCAGCTTTTAAGAACTGCCGCTTTCTCTGGTTGTGGGCGGAACTAATGCGCAAACGACAATCTCATTGGCTGGCGCTCACCTATTATTTTGATTTCAGCAAATCAATTCGAGCGAACTCAGACAACGTGATTAATATTCATGAACCCAGCAGCTCATTAATCCTTAGTGCGTTTTATATTGATGACAAATATGCATTCATACTTGGTTATTCTAATTACTAAAGTTCTATCATCACATAATATTAAATTATCATAATATTATATTATAATGCTTGACCGACTGATACTAAGTGTCAGTAGATAAATAGTGTAGATTAATGTACAATGTTTTATAATAATAATTTATTCTTTTTAGTGTCTATTTCATTAATTTAACATATTTAATATTGGGGGCATCCAAAGTTATTTGACATTTGAACAGTTTGTAAAAAGTAACGCAATAGTTACTTTCCCTGGTAATTAGTTACTTTTATAATGATGTAACTCAGTTACTAACTCAGTTACTATTTGTGAGAAGTAACTAGTAACTATAACTAATTACTTTTTTAAAGTAACGTGCCCAACACTGGCTGTAAATCAATTTATGTTATGCAAAACAACAGGCACGCAATGTCAGTTGCACATGCCTATTCCATTTTACATGATGGAAATGCCTGATTGTTTGCATAAAACAATTATATGGAGTCAGTCACAGCATATTGCAGCTATGAGTGAAACGTAGAACGGTGGTCTGCAGTTTCCCTGAGTCAGGCTCCCACACGAGATCCAGCACCACTACCGAGGAGAAAGGAGACCGGTTGATTACACTTGAATTGCTTTAAAATGTTTAACTTTTGACTATAAAATGTTTTTTAAATTAGTTTAAATGTGGGCAGTATACATGTTAAAACAGAATAAAATATGCTGTATTAAGAAATGTTCTCATCTGAAATAAAGATCGCAAACAAGTTGTGTCGCGTATTTTACAATACGGCAGCTGATTTCTTACAAAACACACTCACAAAACAATTCACTACACAGGCAAAACCTCTATAAAATTTATTGCATTTATTAATATTGCATTTTCATACTACTACTGATAACATTTATAAGAAAGGGTCACAACTCAATGTAATTGTGTAATTGTTTCTTAAACCTTAACTAGTAGATAATAGTAGTTCTTCAGGATGTATGACAGAATACATTAGTTATTTGATTAGCTAACTGTTACTTAACACAATCATAAAATTCTGTTACATACTGATTAGTTAACACATCTTCCTTAGTAGATAACAGTAGTGAATTAAGTGTTACTGAACAAGATAGTTCTTCAATAATTCCTTATTAGTTATGCAGTAAGTAAGAAAGAGTATTCTAAAGTGTTACCAATATTTTTACTTATTTCTCCTCAGTTCTCTCCAAAGATTTCAATTTCTTTATTTTTCACTTAATTTGACTGGTTTAGTTAGTTTTGTTTTTACACATGAAAACCTCATTATTTCTACAAGCAATAAAAATATGGCTACAGTACATTATCATAAAAGCAGCTATATGATTGAAAAATGAAATGAAAATGTCTCTTACACAACTATAGTGCTGTTGCACAGGCTTTACTAAAAGTAAATATTTGTTCACTTAATTCAGATGATCATGAAGTCATCAGTGCCCGTCGTGGCCCTGCTCGCTCTAGTGGTGTCCAGGGTGCAGGCATTTATTTCAATTGGGGGTAGCGGAAACACCCATGTGACCATTACTGGCCATGCTGTAATGGCGAAGATCCATGAGGTGTGTGAAGCAGTGGCTGAATCTGAAGGAAGAGATTTCAAACCCACGGTGAGTTTGTGTTCAAGCAGAGGCATAAAACACCCCTACCATGAAAGCTGTGCACTTTTTTGGAAGACATATAGTCATTTTTCAAAATGATGACACATAATTTAATTTCCCTCTTTAACTCAGGGCCCATCAGCAGAAGAGCTGCTGCGTGCGTGTCTGGGCACAGCCACGGGTGAGGTGTCGGGGGCCAAGTTCCGCACGGCACTGAATCAGATCTACAAGCAGAATGGCATTGTGGACCAGGACTTCATGAGCAGCGCACCACACCACTTCAATAATGAGGCCTTCATTGAGGGACGCAACCTTATCATTCAGGGGACTGCGGCCATTAAAGCGAACATCCGCACCGACAACTTTCAGTCTGCCCGAGAAACACTGGGGCGAGTGTGTCACACACTGCAGGTCAGTGAGACGGAGATAATCAGTGACGGTGACTAAGACATAGCACAAGCATATTGCCTCAGATTGCTCAAGAACATGTTTTTACTCATTAACTAGGCTGTTTGTTGACACTTTTACCAACTGAAAATACATTAAGGACTAAAAACATAGAAAATCTAAACCCCTAATAAATATAAGAATACATGTTTTTCTAAAAGGTGTGTCTTTAAACAACAACACAAATCTGTACAATTAATGCCAAAATGAATGTTTGGAAATGTAAACTGATATTTCCTGCTGACATACTACAGAAAAAGATAGAAATAACTGACTTAAAACCATTTTTAGCTGGTGAAAATACTAATGTTCTAATATATATATATGAAGAGTTCAGATGCAAATTCCTCTAACTGCCATTTGAAATTTTCATCTAAAATTAGCATTTTTCTCAGGCCCCTATGTTTATGTTCAGTTAACTTATTTTACTTTAATAGCAGTGTAAACAACCTATTCATTGGCATTAAAGTGAAATTACTGAACCTACACATAGGAGCCTGATAAAAATGCTCTCTCTCTCTCTCTATATATATATACGTAAACATACTTTAAGGATGAAAAAACATATTAATATATAATATATTAATATATAATAAGAAATGTTTTTGCTAGTGGTTGTGACACATTTCCTTAAAAGGTATCTTTAAGCAAAAACAACAACAACAACTTTCATCATTAATATTATAAGCATTCATTTTAATTCTCGTTTTTCCCCAGGATTTTTACAGCCACAGTAACTGGGTTGAATTAGGTAACAAAAGTCCATATGCCAACCTCATCAGACCGGATTTCAGCATTGAGAAGATTGCAGGTACATAAAGCCAGTGGGTGTGATTTATGAGAGAGACTCATACGTGGAAAAAACCCCAGATTACTCCATTTTTTTTTAGTGTTGATGTCCAATGTTCATGTGTAATAGCTCTTAATAATCAATGTTTTTAATGAAAACATGGAGGTAAGTCAACAGATAACAGGTTACACTGTGGAGTACATATCATATTGTGTGAGATTAATCTATGTTGACTGTTCCTAAACAGCAAATAAGTAAATTGAGTGTATGACTGTGTCACGGTGCACACAGCAGGGAGGAACGAGGAACACGGAGACGAGGATAAACTTCAAAATAATAGTCTTTAATAATGACATCAGGACAGGACAGGGCAAGACAAGGCAAGGTTGACACGGACAGGAACACCGGGGAATAACGAGTAGACCAGACGAAATCTAACTAAACAGGCAGGAACTAAATACACATGACAATTACTGATAATTACTAAACACGGCTGGACAAGACTTAACTAATAATCACACTTAACAAGGACAGGAGCAAGACCAAACATGGACACAAGAGGCAGGAACACATGACACACACGACAGAGGACTGACAGACTGATGATTTGAATGTGTATGTGTTAATGTGCAGACATTGCAATGCCAACATGCAGTGACTGTGCCAGTGGTACCTGTCCAAACCAGCTGCTTCCTGCCATTCTGAATGGGAAGTACCTCACTTCAGGATATATGGGCTTGTTCTCCCCTGAAAAACCTCAAGGTGAGGAGACAAGAGACACAGATGAACAAACATACTGTAAAAAATTCAAGTTGAACTCAAAATGTATTAGAAACTACTTAGTAACTTAACTTTACAGTCTTGGTTTTGCAAAACCTAGTAATTATGTAAATAGAGGACCAATAGTTTTAGTGTTCGTTCCTTTTAAATTGTTGTCTAGGTAAGCAACATGGACTTGAGCATGGACTTATTTCAAATAATGTTGTTTTAACTAGGAAATTGGTGGATGTTGTAAAGTTGTGGCACCTTATTTCCTGACACTTGCACATTTTTTTTCTTTCCATTATTACATAATACAGCAAAATCAGTTAGTATTGTGTTCATGGGGTGAGAAGTGGTTTCAATTAAGCAATGTCCAGAAATTAAAAGATAAAAGCAGAACTAAAACATCTAGTAGTTCACAACTTTGCAGTGCAAGTGAAAAAAGCTAATTCAAAATGCCTTTGACGTATAAAAAAATAATGTATCTGATGTATTCCATTTCTTCACTTAAGCAACACTTCAATAAGGATTAGAAGTGGAAGTAGGAGAGAAAACTACTGTTTAAAAGTAGAAAGTGGATTTGGAGAGAAAATATTCATGTTTTAAAACTTCATCAAGTCTTATTTGTCTTTTATGTGTGTGCAAAAGGAAAATGTAGCCATGGTGGGGAAACTGATCTCAGCAGTAGCAAGAATCCTCGAGGTGGGATCAGTAAAGACGAGAGCCATTCCTATAATGCTAATCTACACAACAATGCCGTGAACCTGGCAGCTGAAGCCACAATGGAGCTGCTAGAGGACATCCGTGGAGCTATAGGAAACAATAACTACCTTCGGTATGGAGATATATCTTTAGATAAACCCTCCTAAACCTTTAAGAGATTTTATAACTTGCAAAGCTGGGAGTTGTTCTCTTGACAACCTGTTCTCTACACTACTGTTTTTTTTAAAAGCTATTAATGCATTAGATTGATCAAATGTGACAGTAAAGACATTTATAACGTTGCAAACGTATTTCTATTTCTGATAAATGCTGACCTATTTTTTGAAATATTTTTTCAAGTAAATGCAGCCTTGCTGAGCTAAAGAGACATTAAAAAGTGCCCAATACTTTTGAATGGTAAAGATAAATGTTTTTTTTTCAGTCACATTTTAAATACATTAATCAAAATAATTTTTTTTACCTCTCCATCAGGCTGATGGGTATCGAGCGATCTGCAGTGCTGGCTTTTGTGATTGACACCACAGGCAGTATGGCAGACGACATTGCAGAGGCCAAGAGAGTCGCCTTCAACATCATTGACAGTAAGAAAGGAACTCAAGATGAACCATCTGAATATATTCTGGTGCCGTTTAATGATCCAGGTGAGTGCAAAAAAGATATATAGCACATACAAATATTTGGTAAAAATAATACATTTTAATTACTCTGAACTGTTTTTATTGATACTTTTCAATATTTAATGCAATGTATAATAGGTTTATTTATTACCAACATTTGTTCATTATCTTGTTTTTTTCCCCCCTCAATTTTCCTGCAAAAAAAAAAAACATGCAGTCCTGCCTTAATATTTGACCAAAATTAGGTATCTTAGGAGACATAAGGATAATCAAGCATAATAAAGCCTTTGTGATATGGTGACTTCAAATATTGCCTTTGTAGGTAGCTCACTAGAATTTGAATTAGAGCAATGATGTACATTGTCATTCGTATTATGGCAAAAGTCAGATCAGATATAGTCTAAATTAATATAAATCTAAATTATTTACAGACACAGTTTGTACATGTTTTGTATGAATTTGTAGAATTTGGACCACTAATAAGAACCACAAACCCAGATGTGATGAAGTCGGAGATCTCCAAGATCAAGGCTGATGGAGGAGGAGATACCCCAGAAATGTGCCTGTCAGGACTTCAGGTACTGTGTTTTGTGGCCTTTCGGCCAATCATCTCGATCGTCATATGTGAATACTACCAATATAGTTCCAAGTTAGAACTAAGAAATATTAGATTATTGAACAAGGAGTCAAGGTTTCTCTTTTCTAACCTTCTGTTTCTCTGACAGTTGGCTCTGACAGGAGCTCCTTCCTCCTCACATATATATGTGTTCACGGATGCTCCAGCTAAGGATAAACACCTGGAGAAAACCATTTCCGCCCTCATTCGTAGCACCAAGTCAACGGTAAAACTATCCGTCCTCGTTTCACATGCAGTCCTTGCCATCAAAATTTTCACCAGCCCTCCATCAGTTTCCCACTTTTTCATCTCTCGGCCTTTCTTTTCAGGTATCTTTCTTACTGACAGCATCAAGCAGCAGGAGGAGAAGGGCATTGAGTGCATCGTCACAGTTTCAGGTGTATTATGACATGGCCTTGGCCTCTGGTGGTCAAGCCATTGAGGTCTCCAAGTCAAGCATCTCTCAAGCCACTGACATTATTGTTGACACCTCTACTTCAGCCCTGGTATGATCAGCGTTTTATAGTCATTTTAAACTAGCTTACTGACATTGCAAATACAAAAAACAGCATCTTCAAAGAACTTTCTCCTATGTCTTTCATTTGTGCAAATGTTTGCACACTCTTTCTTCATCTATCAGGTGACAATTCTTCAGTGCTCCAGGGATCCAGGACGTGTAGAGAATTTCCCCTTCCTACTGGATGGGTCTGTGTCCAACACTACCATCTATATCACAGGAACTGGCCTCACGTTCAACCTGCGCAGCCCCACAGGTAAATTCAGAGACACTTGTAACTAAATTAACAGAATTTTTTTTTGATACTGTACATGGTACCAGTTAGAGAAACTCTGAAAACTAAACTAAAGCTAGCAATATCAAAGTGAAAAGCTATTGAAAATAAAATTGTAAAAAAGTAAAGAAAGAAAGAAAAACTAAAATAAACCTAAAACTAAAATAACCCCAACGGGAACTGATTGTATTATATTGTGCTCAGCTTCAGTATAAGGTATCAAAGTAAGTTATACACTTGTAAAAAGTAACGGAATACACTTGCTTCCAGGAGTGACTCAATCTAACACTGTTGTCAATGGACCTCTGGGAACAATTCAGAAAGTGGGAAACCTGCAACGAATCCAACTGAACGCAACAGAGATGGGCCTGTGGCACATTGACATGACGACAACACAGGCCTACACCATAAAAGTGATGGGTGAGCCATCATGTACTTATTTGTTAAATGTACTTTAGTGTGCAAAGCTGAACACTAAAGTTTTTGCCAACCTGTTATGAGAAGAATACAGATAAATGCCAAGTTCTCTCATGAAACTCAGGCTGATGGGTCCTTAATGCAAACTATGATATTCACAGCGTTAAACTACAGCGTTAAACAAAGCTGATTGGTTCATGTTGCATACGCAGCCAATGAGTTTGCTGCTTTACATTTAAATGGCTGGTTAGCATTCGCTTGAGCATTTCAGAGTTGCTCTGAAGCCCTCCACCTTCCCCAGCTCCACCTGTATAGATCTGCTACAGGTTATTAAATACTCTATTAGTGCAGCAGCAGTATGTCTTAAATACACACAGCACCGCATCGACAGCAATGTCAGTAATAATCTAAAACAACCGCAATAACCAACAACAGCAGCACCAAGTCCAAATACATTGCCACTGTCATCTAATGTAGACAGTAAACAAAATGGTTTGCTTTAAACCATGTTTTACAGGTCAGAGTGCGATTACTTTCATCTACGACTTTGTGGAGGAATTCAAAGGACCCCATCCTGGATTTGCTGCCATTGATGGGCGGCCGTCAACAGGTTTAAACTGTTGTCCTGTTTAACTCTTAAACAATTCTTATTAAATGATTTGAAAGTGTACAAATTTTTTCTCTTTATTTAGGCTCACCAGCTAAGCTGCTGCTAACGCTGACTGGAGAGAAAGGTCCAGAGGCTCTAGAGCTGCAGGAGGTTGCTCTCATGGAGGTGTCTGGGGTCAAAGTGTCTAATGGCACCATTGAGAAAATGGGTAATGGAGATTACCTGGTTACTGTGAACGACGTGCCAAAAGGAGAGTTTGTAGTAATGTTGAAGGGAAAAGACAAGACCTTCACCACCCTCTTCCAGAGGCAGACCACCACACAGATGTCTCAGTCTAAAGTCACCATCAAGGTACAAACTACATTCTTAGTGCAGTCTTCTTCTTAAAACTTGAAATTAAAAAATGATTATAATGCTCAGTATTTGTGGACTGTATTATTAAGCTGATTTAAGTGTTGTGTTGTTAGCTTAGCAACATGCTAACATAAAAATCTACTGAAATCACTTGTGGGTCGAGTCTCTTGTAGGAAAATCAGTCGCTTGTAAGTTCCCATGGCCATGATAGGCTTACTTCCTTTAGAAGGCAGTAGGCAGCTCGCTAGTTCTTTAAACAAATCTAATTTGAATTCTAATGCTATTTTCTCTCCATCTTCAGGCAATAGCAGACAGCTCCATGCTGCCAGGACAAGTATTTAAACTCAATTTTACCGTTACATCCAGTGGAACCGGTGGTACCTACACAATTCGTGCAAGGAATGACAAAAACATCCCTATGACACATCCATCAACGTAATTCCTCCACTTAGTTCTCAAATCACTCAGTAATGATAGACATACAAGCTTTAATCAGCTTTTCTTATCAAGTACAAAACTCTGTGCTACAATTCTGTTTCTTTGTCCTCACAGGCTCAGTCTGGTGAGTGGTGGCAGTGCTCAGGGGACAGTGTCTCTCACTCCATCTGGTAATACGGTCTCAGGCACAGATGTTACGCTAACCATCGAGGCAGAAGGGCCTGGAGGAAGTGACTCTAACTATGCTGTCCTTCGCCTTTCTGTTCTCTCCAAGGTAACCCCAGAGGTTTCAGACGGACTGATAAAGCATTCTGCTCTTGTGAAATTTCAGTGGAAAAGAATGTGGGCTTAGATAAGGAAATGGGATGAGGCATATTTATATGTGGAATCTTATTTCAGTCATTTCAGATTCTCTGCTGATTTTGCACTATTGGCATCCCAGGGACAGTTTAGATTTCTAAATTATTTCTATGGCAGCCAATTGTTTCTTCACACAAAACAAATTGTGTACGACTTATGCTTAATATATACTACCATTCAAAAGTTTGGAGTCGGTATGATCTTTATTGTAGAAATGAATTATTTCATTTAGCAAGGATGCCTTATATTGATCAGATGTAGTAGCAGTTACTTTGTTACTAAGGATTTCTATTTTCAGAAATACTATTCTTTGCTAAATTTCTGTTCATCAAAGAATCCTGAAACAAAATGCATCATGGTTTTCACCAAAAAATTAAGCAGCTCAACTGTTTTCAACATTGCTAATAATAATTATAAATGTTGCTTGAGCAGCAAATCAGCATATTAGAATGATTTCTGAAGGATCATGTGACACTGAAGACTAATGATGCTGAAAATTCAGCTTTGCCATCACAGGAATAAATTACAATTAAAACATATTTAAATAAAAAGAGTTACTTTAAACTATAACAACAATGTTATTGTTTTTACTGTCATTATAATGATATATATACATACACCACATAATTCAACACTAAGCTGTTGTTTCAACCCTTTACTATTTCATCCAGGTTACTGACTTCACACCTCCAAAATGTGAAATTGTGGATGTACAGGGTATTTGCTACTCCTCCTCTTGCAGCTCATCAAACTGGGAACTGTCTGTCAACATCACTGATGGTAATGGCACAGGCATCGAGAGCATTTCCATCCAGCAAGGCAGTGGAAACTTCACCCAGAAGAAAGTGGAAGACGGTGTGATTGTGGTCATGGGTCTGTATGAGGCCTCATGCTGTTCAACTTCTGTGACTTTGTCTGCAGTTGACAAGGAAGGGAATGTGGGCAGGTGCAGTTACACCATGAAGTCCAGCGCAGGCTCGCGCCTTATCAGCATGTCCCTCCCTCTATGGGCATCTCTGCTTTTATACAGTTTCCTACATGACGCCTTCCCTCTGTAGTGAAATGGAGTTCATCCAGCCAAATACACAGTCATCCCATCCTTCTCTTTCTCATCCCATTCTTTTATGGCAATATAAATGTAAAGCAAAATTGCAAAGCATTTCATCCCAAACATTCCTTTACTGGTATTTCCAGCTACAGAGGACTACCACTGAAGAGCTATGCTGCTTATACAGACCTTTCAAACCTCAAAGATAGATTGTGAAGTCATGTGACAGGCAGAAATACAACTCAGGAATCACCTAAGTTATTTTTATTAACATGAATTTAATTAAATTCAAAAGGATTGTCATTTTTGTCACATACTAGTGTAGATATGATCAGTACAAATGAATGTTGCAAAAATAAATCTAATCTACAATATTACATTTTCTGCCCACATATAGAAAATGTTTATTTTAGTATGTTTTGTGTAACCATATAAGGTCACATATATTTTGAATATCATTAACAAATAATTGTTAAATAATTTTACAAATATTACAATTATTTCTAAACATGCATTCAAACAAACTATAAATATACACTAAAGGACAATGACAGTTATACTACATAAAGGATTGTTATGTGCCATAAACATAAGGTCAGTGTTTTGTGCTGACATTGAATGATGTGGTTCACGTTGAAACATGAACATGTAATCTAGACTATTTCAACCACCTATCCAAATGTTAACAACTTAACATAAACTAGAATTTGTACTCAAACATGTCGGCTACTCCGTTCAACATGTGCTTGTATGTTTGCCTAAAATGAAAATATATTGTTTACAATTCTTCACAGTGTATTTCTGCTCCTGTTTTTTTTTTTTTTTATCTCTATTGCAATTCTAAGTTATTTCAATCTTGAGGTTTATAATTGGTGTTAGACAATCTGCGGTATCATACACCGCCACCCAGTGGTTGATATTTCTTTCTTGTCTGCATCATACTAGTACATTCATATGAACACATAGAATATGACTAATACTATTTCAAGATAAACTGTGGAGCAAACAAACTCAGTTCACGTAGGTATCATTTTACAAAATGACACCTAAGGTGTTTTATTGATATTTATAGTAAGATGGACTAATATAAATATATAAAATAAATGAGCAGTATACAAGTTTCACACTGACAAAAGAATAGAACAACCGTCACATTTTATTACTTCACATTTCAAAAGCTTCATTAAAGCACTTTAATAAAAGTAAACAATTTTATTTGCTTTGCTTGGTATGAGAAAAAGCAATGCACCAAATTAATGCAGTAAAGCAGTTAACTTATTTTTACTTTCTCTTTAAGAAATGGCATCTTCATAAATTAATTTACAGTCGGACCTAATACTGTTTTATTTTCTGTAACAGAATATTTATCAGTAGATGAACTGAATGCTTAATATTGAACAATCCAATTGATTTTCTTCATGTAACGTGTTGTGTGTTGACATGTTTCTTGAGATGGGCCGACTGAGTAAAGCGTTTCCCACATTCCTTGCACTCAAACGGTCTTTCTCCTGTGTGGATGAGCTTATGTCTTTTAAAATTGCCTAGATCCACAAATCCCTTTTCACAGTGGGGGCAGATGTAGCGTTTCTCTCCTCTATGCCCCTGCATATGCATATTCAAAGCAACTCTATGTTTAAACTTCTTCCCACATAGAGTGCACGCAAACGGCTTCTCTCCGGTGTGCATTCGCATATGGGTAGCCCGGTCTGCCTTGGCCAAAAACCTCTTTCCACAAACTTTACAAGGAAACGGCCTTTCTCCAGAGTGAATAAGCTGATGTTTAGTAAGGGTAAAGTGGTATACAAAACTCTTCCCACACTCCTCACACTGATACCGCTTTTCCTCTGCATGGACCTTCATATGCCGGTTAAGACCTCGGACACTAGGAAATGCTTTTCCACACTGGGAACAGGTATAAGGTCTTTCACCAGTATGAAGTCTCATGTGGTTCTCCAAGGCTGATGCATTGCTGAGGATCCTTCCACACTGGGGACACTCTGTACTTCTCTGCAGTGTTTTGCCCGAAGGTTTTGGTAATAGTTGATTTCCGTTACTTGAGCCAGAATGTGGCGTTTCACTAATCAAGTCGTTCTGCACCTGATCCACCCTCTTATCCTTTACCATAAGTGTGCCATCCTCACCTGCAGGATGTATTTGTCTAGATTTGGAGCAAATCTTTCTTTGTTTTCGAAGTCTAGACTGGAGTGTGGGTGTGTCATCATCTTCTGAAAGGTCTTTATCATTTCTCTCTCTGCAACATGGTGAAAATGATACATCCGCTTTGAAGTTGTCAACTGGAGATCCAGAGGTATCTAAAGATGGAATGGGTACTCGCCCTAAAACAACGTTAGCGGAAGTGGCAGCTTGTTGCTCCTTCAGTGTTAGCAGAGGTGCAAACTGCCCAGATGGCTGAAAATGGTGCATGGGTGCCTGCTCCGGGGCATCTTGTGGCGTTATCACGATAGGTGAATGCAAATGCAAAGTATCAAGAGATTCAAGCAAACCTGGCGTATTATCGGGTGGAGGAAAAAACTGGTCTGGAGAAGAGGAGAATTGAGCGGATTGTGGTGGATATTGAGATTGCGTGAGTGGAGGTTGAGGTGGGTTTAAGGAGACGGATCCCTGAATTGCGTTAACTGGAATATGTGGAGAAGTAAATGGAACACGCGTTGGCAGATAAGAAGGTGGCGACGCTTGAACTGGATTGTGTGGCAGGACCAAAGGGAACTGGAATGATGAACTTGAATTCACAGAATGTGCTGGCATTATCTGTGGTGATGCAAAAACATGGGATTGAAGAGGAACAAGACTGGATGAGGGAATCCGATCCTGGACTGGTGGAAAGGTATTTGGAGCTGCTGTGACAGGAACGTGTCTTGATGGCATGACAGTGTGAACTTGTGGAGTCATCTCTTGGGCTGGTGTTTTGATGGATTGTGGTGGAAAGAATGGTGGTTGTGTAAGTTGAGAGGAGCATTGGGTTAATGGTTCAGTGGCGTGGTTTAGCAAGGCAATGGTTGAAAGAGTTTTCTCAGTATGTGAAACCAATGCCTGAGCTCGCTGTTTGGAGGAATGAGGCTCTGTTACTAAGACTTGGCTTGGAGGAACAAGAGTTAGGTAGGTGTCTTGACAGATATTTGACCCCTCTTTCTGAGGGACTACTGTTTGGTTTGATGTTTGAGGATTTGGGTTTGGTCGACGATGAACTAATGAAGCTGTAGGCTTGGTTTGAGGTATTGATGGAGCGCCAGACAGCTCAATCATTGGCACAGACGAGTTAACATTGGAAGCAGGAGTCTGGGTCAAATTGGGAAGTACTGAAGAAGTTGATGCCTGTGCTGGTGCACTGGCATTCTGTCTTTTGTTTTGGGAAGACAAGCCTTCTGTGTTTTCCAGTGTTCTTTCAGATGTACCTCGGATGGGTTGTATAGTTTGATTGGGTTTTGGACCACTGGAATCCACTCTATGTCTACAAGAGGAAGTACTCACTGGTGGTGGTGACTTTTCTCTATGGACGTTATTGTGTCTGGTTATTGTCTGCAATGCTGGTGGGATCGCAACTGTGAATAGAGAGGTGAAGATGCAAGAAAGGAACAAAAGGAAGACAAAATGTAAATATAAAAAGTTGCAAAGTTGCAAATTGAGTCCTCAACAGATGGATTAGTTGAGTATCTGAGTGGTGTACATTACAGGTTGGGTAATTTCATCTGGACTTTTATAAAAAAAAAAAAAAAAATAATAAAAAATTTTTTTTTATCCTAACTGTGAAATACAGCTCATATATATACTTATTGTCAATTTCCAAATTTTTATGCATATTTTTTATTTGAAAAGGATTGGCTCTTATATGACAATTATATGTAAATAGAAGATTTTTTTTTTTTAAAAAGTGTAAAAAGTTCAACCTTTAAAAATGGTTATATAATGACCTATATTTTATATAATTCTATCAGTTGCTGCTAAATTAGTAAATGCATACACAAAGCAGTTGAGTCTCCATTGTGGACTTGTGAAAGAACTACATATAAGATATGACATATATAAGAATTGTTCTCATCATTCAATTGAATGTGTGAATGACTCTTGTACCCCTTTCCACGGTGTCCTTATCTGGCACTCTGCGCACCAGTATGGGCTCAGCACCCTCTTGCTTTAGTAGAAAGTATCCTGGTGCACAGCGGTTGCATTCAGTCTCTTGAGGCTGAAGACACAGAACATAAAATAATAATGTATAAAGGGGCTATGGTATTCAAATACTGTCCACTCCATAAAGATCAACTATGCACATAAGATTTAAACTCATTCCTAATTGACCTCACCTCACACAGCATTATGATATTCAGTCGAGCCTCTAAATATAGAAAACCCTTACAGAGAGGAAATATGACCTCAGTCTGTGAACTCTGCTGTTTTTCACCACATAATTGATATGCAAAACAAAAAAGGGTGAGGAAGGGAGGAGGGGAAGTGTACTATCATGTGGCCCGTCATTTCTTACCTCGTTTTTGATGAGGAGCAATGCAAGCTGTCTGTTCCCATCCTCACTGGCACACAGATCTGTGAGTTTATCACTAGTTATGTCTCCCACATTAAGACGTTGTTCTATAAACTCAAGAGGGCTGCATCCCCGGTCAACCAAAGTGGGCTTTTCTGAGACAAAACAAAACAAAACAAAACAAAACTGTAAATAACCCTGTTGAAGAAAAAAAACCCTAACCAGACTAAACATCTTATGTTTTTAAGAAGGCAGCCTATACATAACAAATGACAGATTATGAGATAAAATTGATATAAATATATATATATTAAATATATTTGTAAAACAAAAAAAAGTTCATAGACACCTGAAGAGTCAGAGAAAAAGGCCATTGAAGTGATTTTTATGTATTTACCATCTGGCTTTGTCTAAGCCGTTAAAAGTGGTTCTAATGTTCCAGGAAGTGTTTAATGTACGCCTCAACCCAGGAACTCACTGCTCTAAGAGAAAGACCTACCACACTGCACGCCAATATCACGATGTTTAGAGCCGTTTCCAGTCCTCTGGCTCCCGGCTTCAGAGGATCTCTTTGTGCTCTGGCTGGATGTGTCACCTGTCTTCGTGTTGACTTTCTCTAGCCTCATCTGCACCAATTCCGCTTTCAAGCGCTGCAAAGTGCCATCATAAAGTTTGGTCGCTTCCCTGACAGCAGTCTGTAAAATTGTTTCCATTATGTGCGTGAACTGGGTCTGAAACCCGTCATAATCGTCCGCGCTCGCGTCCGGCATTGTTTTAAGTTAATTTTATGGAGAAGACGTTATGATCTCTTTAGTCAACGAGAATCACAGTGACGCGTCCAGGGGAGGGCGGTATACTTCCGCACTGAATGTTAAAAAGTTTTATTTATAGACTTAGAGACTGCAGTAAAGATAGTTTGCGGTCTGCTTTTAATATGACACTGAAACGCTCTAAAGCTCAAAAACAATGCATAGCCTACATGAAGAGTTCACATGCAAAACCCTCTAACTGCCGTTTTCATTTTCATCTAAAATGAGCATTTTTTATCAGGCTCCTATGTGTAGGTTCAGTAATTTCACTTTAAAATAAAATAACTGAACATAAAATAGGAGCCTGAGAAAAATGCTCATTTTAGATGAATTTCAAACGGCAGTTAGAGGGTTTTGCATCTGATCTCTTCACATGTAGATGTCTAGATAAGGCAGATACACAAAACACACAGTCCTGCATCTTGACAAAATTCTGCTGATTAACCCCCCCCCCCCCCAAACACAAACACAAACACAAACACAAACACAAAATAACTTTTTAGCACATTTCTTTTAACTATGCTATCAATAACTGAGAAGTCAGCTACTTGATATGGTGCCAACATTCATTTATGAAAGTTACATATAACCCCTTTTATGTTATATGGTTTCATAAATAACAAAACTGATTACGTTACTGTAGTTATATTAGGCCTACATTAGAAAAGGGAAATACATGCAAATTGCATCCTTTCCAATAAAAGGCCTATAGAGCAGTGGTTCTCAAGTTTTTTTTTCTTTTCTTCAGGTCTTATATCTCTGCTACTTCTGTTGCAATAAAAAAGTAAACCACTGATCTATATAATATATAATGTTCTCTATTATAGATCAGTGAAGTAAACTCAAAAATATGACGTCAGTTTAATGTTGTACATCTTCATTTGTATTGTGCTTTAAATCTATCTATATATTGTTTTTTTCTTCTTCTTTTTTTCTTTCTCCTTTTCAATCGCACCTTCTGGGGCTGTCATTCTGCCCAACGTCTACTTTTCTATCCCACAGAAAAAAAGAAGAAAAAATAAATAAATCACACAGGTTTGCAACAACATGAAGGTAAGGAAATTATTATTATTATTATTATTATTATTATTTAAATTGTGGAACTATCATAGGGCTGGGCGATATATTTCATGCGATATTCATGCGCATCTCAGTAAAGCCGGTTCCGTGATTAGCGGTAAATCTCCATCACCTGTTTCCAAATGGAGCGGCATTTAATACACGGAGCCGTAGATCACTGACAAGCTACGCATCATCACGTTCATTATCGCAGATGAATCGCCTTCGATAATGAACGCGATATTGAGTAGCTTGTCAGCAGTGTTGGGCACGTTACTTTAAAAAAGTAATTAGTTATAGTTACTAGTTACTTCTCACAAATAGTAACTGAGTTGGTAACTGAGTTACATCATTATAAAAATAACTAATTACCATGGAAAGTAACTATTGCGTTACTTTAAAAAAAAAAAAGTTCAAATGTCAAATAACTTTGGATGCCCCCAATATTAAATATGTTAAATTAATGAAATGAACACTAAAAAGAATAAATTATTATTATAAAACATTGTACATTAATCTACACTATTTATCTACTGACACTTAGTATCAGTCGGTCAAGCATTATAATATAATATTATGGTAATTTTATATTATATGATGATAGAACTTTAGTAATTAGAATAACCAAGTATTAATGCATATTTGTCATCAATATAAAATGCACCAAGGATTAATGAGCTGCTGGTTTCATGAATATTAATCACGTTGTCTGAGTTCGCTCGAATTGATTTGCTGAAATCAAAACAGGGACGATAATAGATGAGCGCCAGCCAATGAGATTGTGGTTTGCACATTAGCTCCGCCCACTACAGGAGAACCCGGCAGTTCTTAAAAGCTGAAGAATTCCAAAAGGAACTGTTATTTTGACAGGAAAATACAACAAAGAATATCGTTTACATGTAGCGCGTCAATTCTGCATGTTATGAAAGACTCTCTTGCTCTGTATCTTTCTTTGCGTGCCTGTATGTGAGAGAAAGCGACAGCAAGTCATGCGCCTTCACACTAGAGTTTACGGTACGTCAAATACAGCTGCACTGCGCATCCATTCAGATGAACTGAAAAAATAAATTCTAATAATATATTATAGTAACACCACATTTTTTTTTGTCAATAACGGTAATGGCGTTGTAACGGGGAAAATAGTAATTCGTTTGATTACTCCTTACTGAAAAAAATAACGAGGTTAGTATTTATAACGCCTTCCCATCACTGCTTGTCAGTGAACTACGGGTCTGTTTATTAACCTTTTCAGTGGTGAGTTTAAAATATTCCAGCGGTCCCCCCAGAGTGAGTTTTTTTTAGGCTACCTTTATTTTAGAGCGTTTCCTGTAATGAGTGGGATGTTATTTAGTCCACTAGGTGGCAGTAATGGAGAATATAAAGCTAAGGGCATTTACAAAGGATGAAGTGTTCATTTGTATA
Organism: Acrossocheilus fasciatus; assembly: GCA_036784905.1. Taxonomy (NCBI): domain Eukaryota; kingdom Metazoa; phylum Chordata; class Actinopteri; order Cypriniformes; family Cyprinidae; genus Acrossocheilus; species Acrossocheilus fasciatus. Next base: position 28,859,768 of record CM071938.1, read on the forward strand.
TGATGGAACTTCCATGTGGAATAAAGACACCAGCACCTGCCATCTTTAGTTCCTCTTGTCATTTATGATTTCCTGAATCTTACATGGTACCAGGAGTGGGGTAAGAAGACCGACATGGATGCAATTAAACCACCTGTTTCACTGAAATTGTGTGGAAATGTTGATGCAAACTGGAGGACTTTCAAACAACAGTTTGAGTTGTATGTTGCAGCTATTGGACAAACGGAAGCTGCGGATGAAAGAAAGATTGCCATGTTACTTACAATTGCTGGAGTTGACGCTGTGGAAGTTTATAACACCTTTATTTTTGAAGATGAGACGGACAAGAAGAAACTGGACAAGGTATTGGAAAAATTTGATGCTCATTGTTTGTCAAAGAAGAATGAGACATATGAACGATATGTATTTAGAACTCGAATACAACACGAAGGAGAGGCTTTTGATTGCTTTCTTACTGACCTCAAGATCAAGGCAAAAACTTGTAATTTTAATGATTTGAGAGATTCCATGATTCGAGATCAGATTGTGTTTGGTATCTGGGATAAGAAAATACGAGAACGATTGCTACGAGAATCTGAACTCCTCTTGGATCGTGCTGTTGAATTGTGCCAGTCCAGTGAATTAGCGAGACAACATGTGATGCAGTTTGATGTTTCTACAGCGACGTCCTCTCAGAATGCTGCCGCAGTAATCGATGCCATTTCTTACAGAGATAAGAAACGAGGTTATGCAAGAAGTAGTAGAGGCAACGACAAGGAAACATTTCTTTGCAAACGTTGTGGGACTAAACATAAGTTTAGACAGTGCCCAGCATTTGGTAAAAGGTGTTCTAAGTGTAATGGCTTGAACCATTTTGTAAAAATGTGCTTTTCAAAAGAATCTCCATTAGAACACCTAGTGCATGTAGTGGAAGATACAGATGACAGTGATACCTTAAGTGATTCCTTTTATGTTCAGATGGTGGATGATACAACTTCTGAGGCAAAAGATGTATCCATGGTGGATTCTGTGCAGTCATCTAAGTGGATTGTTCCTCTTGTGGCTAATGGGACAATCTTACCTTTTAAATTGGACACTGGTGCTAAAGTCAACTTAATTAATATTCAAGATGTGAAAGCACTGAAAGAAAGACCTTTAATTAAAAAACGCACAGTTCCCCTTAAAGCCTATAATGGACAACCGATTGAAACAACAGGAGTTTGTAGATTGACAATACAAGTAAAAGGAAAGACCCAAAATTTAATGTTTGTTGTGGTTCCAAATGGCCATGAATCCCTTTTAGGAGATCGAGCATGTGAAGACCTTCAGTTGGTTAAAAGGGTGTATCAAGTTAATCAAGATGTAGTCGTTCAGACTGGATATGATCTTGTTAATGATCTTGTGAATCAATTCCCAGATGCTTTTGAAGGTCAAGGAACGTTGCCGTTTACTTACAAAATACAACTGAAGGAAGATGCTACCCCTGTTATCCATGCTCCTCGGCGGGTTCCTGTTCCTCTGCGAGAGTCCTTGAAGCAGGAATTGGATCGCATGACCCAATTAGGAGTCATACAGAGGATTGAACAACCAACAGATTGGGTAAATTCCATAACTTGTGTGAAAAAGCCTAATGGTGAATTAAGAGTCTGCTTGGATCCTAAGGATCTTAATGATAACATCAAAAGGGAACATTATCAGATACCCACACGTGAGGAGATTCTTAGTGAGATGTCCGGTGCAAAATTTTTTAGTAAATTGGATGCATCTCATGGTTTCTGGCAGATTCGATTGAATTCTGAGAGTAGCAAATATTGCACTTTTAATACTCCCTTTGGAAGATATTGTTTTCAGCGTCTTCCATTTGGGATTAAGTCAGCTCCTGAAATCTTTCATAGAGCAATGGAAACATTGATTGAAGGTCTTGAAGGTGTTCGTGTATATATTGACGATCTTGTGGTGTGGGGTTCTACCCTTGAACAACATAATCAGCGACTATTAAAACTGATGGAAAGAATTCGAGTCCATGATTTAAAGTTGAACAGGAACAAGTGTCAGTTTGGAGTCACAGAAATAACTTTCTTGGGTGACAAGTTGTCTGCCAAAGGCGTGGAACCGGATCCGGCTAAGGTACAAGCCTTGCTGAATATGTCTCCACCTAGTGATAAGAAAGGGGTTCTACGTGCTTTAGGTATGGTTAATTTTCTCGGAAAATTTCTGCCAAATCTATCAGCCAAAACCACGCACATGAGAGAGTTGTTACAAAAGGACAAAGAGTTTATGTGGTCTTCTTTACATGATCAAGAATGGAAGAAGTTAAAGGAGATCTTGACTACTGAACCTGTCTTGGTTTTTTTTGATCACACTCATCCAATTAAGATCTCTACAGATGCCTCACAGGATGGACTAGGAGCTGTGCTTCTCCAGGCCGTTGGAGAGTCCTGGAGACCTGTTGCCTATGCTTCTCGATCTATGACAGAAACTGAAAAGTGTTATTCTCAGATTGAAAAAGAAACCTTGGGGTTAGTATTTGGTTGTGAGAAATTCCACAGATATGTGTATGGATTACCTACTTTTACAGTAGAGACAGATCATAAACCATTGATCTCGATAATCCACAAGAATTTAAATGACATGTCTCCCAGAATTCAGCGTATGATGATGAAATTACAAAAATATGATCTTAATCTAGTGTATACACCTGGGAAATATATCATTGTGGCTGATGCATTGTCTCGAGCAACGGTAATGTCAGAGAACAGTTGTACCATGGAAGAACTGGAAGGACATGTGAGTACGGTGGTTTCTTCTTTGCCATTTTCGGATGAGATACTGAAACTTATTGTGGAGGAAACTGCTAAAGATGTGGAGTTGCAGAGAGTGATTGTTCTTCTGCAGCAAGGCTGGATCAAAGGCAAGTGCCCGCAGTATTTTCCAATGAGGGCAGAACTTAGTGTGTGTAATGGCATGCTATTGCGAAGAAATCGAATTGTCATTCCAGTGTCCATGCGTCCAGACATGCTTTATCGCATACATGAAGGGCATCTAGGCATTGAAAAATGCAAGCGAAGAGCAAGACAAGCTGTTTATTGGCCTGGAATTAATATGCACATTGAGGAATTAATCAATAAGTGTGAGATCTGTTTGAGTCATCATTATAAACAAGCAAAAGAACCCATGCTGATCGCTGAGGTGCCTACTCAACCATGGCAAAAAGTAGGAACTGATCTTTTCCAGTTGAATGGCAAGGATTTTCTGGTGGTTATTGATTACTTTTCCAACTATCCTGAAGTTGAACAGCTTCGTCATACAACAACAAATGATGTGATTCATCACATGAAGCGGATTTTTTCAAGACATGGAATTCCCCTCATGGTGCACAGTGACAACGGTCCTCAGTATAATAGTCGTGAATTCAGAATGTTTGCAGAGCAGTATGGCTTTAAGCATACAACGTCTAGCCCCCTGTATCCAAAGGCCAATGGAAAAGCAGAAAAGGGGGTGCAAATTGTAAAAAGACTGTTGAAAAAAGCAGCTGCAAGCAATTCAGATGAATGTTTAGCTCTGTTAAGTTACCGTTCTTCCCCACTTGGTTGTGGATTGTCTCCTGCAGAATTACTGATGAATCGTCAACTGCGTGACACTTTGCCAAAATTGTCACTAAAAAAGGAAAGTAATAGTTTGACAGTGAAAGTAATGCAACATCAGAAAAGGAAACAGAAAGAATATTATGACAAGGGAGCTCAGCAACTGAAGCCTCTTTGTGAACAAGATGTGGTCAGAGTGGAGGGGCCAACAGGATGGAGAAAGAAAGCTGCTGTCCTAAAAGAAGTAAATCCCAGATCTTATCTGGTTCAAACAGAAGATGGACAGATACTACGAAGAAATCGGCGGAGTTTGCTCAAGTCTGCAGAAATGTGTAAGCCAAATATAGAACTGTCATCCTTGGATGAGATGCCATCTCCTGAAATGCAGTCTGATGAAAGGCCCTCTATTGCTGTGTCTCCTTCTTCTGAAGTTCAGCTCCCTGAACAGTTCTCTGAACTTGATTCTTCTGTTCCAAAGACTGATAGTCCAATTTTACGGAGATCTAATCGTGTGAGAAAACCACCTGTTAGACTGGACTTGTAAAAAAAAAAAAAAAAAAAAAAAAAAAAAATGTATAGTATGTTGTAAAGGGTGAAATGGATTGTTTTATTGTGGGAGCTATCTGGTGTGAATTGTGGTAAATTATGTTAAATTATTTTTTTTTTATAAGGAAAAGGGATGTAATGAGTGGGATGTTATTTAGTCCACTAGGTGGCAGTAATGGAGAATATAAAGCTAAGGGCATTTACAAAGGATGAAGTGTTCATTTGTATATGATGGAACTTCCATGTGGAATAAAGACACCAGCACCTGCCATCTTTAGTTCCTCTTGTCATTTATGATTTCCTTTCTTACAATGTTTCCATGGCGACGGGTCATGATTGTCACGTGACACACCGCGGCCACAATAACACTGTATTACAGATGGATCGCTTTTATTTCGTTTTTCCTTTTTTATTCAAAATATTCATAAACTTGCTTAACATATAATCAACTATCTGATATTCCGATTCACAAATATGTGGAAATGAGTGTGTTTTATCGTTTAAAAACAGTTCTAAATGATCTTGACCTTGATCTGTAAGATGGGCGCCGCCATGTTTGTTCGCGCTGCAGTTCAGAGAGTCGGGTCAGTCAGATTTACATCACGTAAATTCATCAATTTCTCGCGAAATACATGCAAGTAAGTGGCGGGTGAAATGGGAGAAGAATTGAGTGAACGTTATAGTTACTTACACTATGTGTATTTGATATTCATAAAACACTTCTGAAAATTATATTTGAATGGAGTGTTATTGCTGCTTCCATAAACATCTGAGTGTATTTTACGAACTCTAAATGTATTGTTTTACTAGTACTTATTTGTATTTAAATGTCTAAAGCATAAAATAAACATTATGTGGTTAAAAACCTTATTATATGACAAGTGCAGCGGCATCTCAGCGTCAGACAAAGCGCGAAAACGCAGTTTGAATTTGGCAGTTATGCGACGTCACCGAACGTTCTAAAGCCCATATGTGGGACCGTACCGCTCATGCTGCTCCATTTGAAAACAGGTGATGGAGATTTACCGCTAATCACGGAACCGGCTTTACTGACGAGATGCGCGTGCGATATATTGCCCAGCCCTAAAATAAATGATTTGGAGTAAACTGCTGTGTATACGTAAACGCTATTTTAAATTTTTTGGGGTGAACTGTTCCTTTAAATTTGTCCCTACCTTCCATCCGTATGTTTGCTTCAGGAAGTGCTTCCAGCCAGTCCCGCTGTAGGACGAGTGCATGTTTTTGGATCAGCATTGATTCTCCGCGTATCGTTTATGTTACATTATTTAAATGTGACACTAATAAGAGAACAATAACCGGTAGTTAGCGTCAACTAACAGTAACACAATAACAGTCCTCGCTAGCTTTTGCTAGCAAGTGTAACGTATGGACGAGAGCAGATTTGACTAAACTAAAAGATGGGTCGAAAACACGCATCAACAACATGATGTGACAATTTGGTTTGAAACGTCTAACAAGGAGCTGGAGGCCCTTGTAGCTTGTTTATATAACACAGAAAGTAGCTAGACTTTTCACGGTTGGTTTAAGGCTTTTTAAAAAAAAAAATAATAATTTTTTAATCTGTTTAACGTTACTCGTCAATATGTCCGAAGTCATACACTCGTTTCAGTCACAGCTGTCTGGGGTCATGGAGACCGTTTTTAAAGCTGCCATATTTGAGATCAGCCGTCTCGTGGAGGACAGTTTCGTGAAGGAAGTGTCCCGCAGTCGAGAGCAGGTAGAGGCTCTGAAGAAGAGGCTGCAGTGGAGCGAGACCAGACGGAAAAACCAAGAGACGAGTCTGAGGTGTGCAGAGTGTGACAAAAACCGTGTGTGTACCGAGGAAACACAAGAAATGTCACCACAATCAGGTTTGTGCACAATCACAATTCAACTCCGGCTCAATGTCTTGATTTTCACTATTTGTAATGTTCTACAAAAGGAAATTTAATGATTTTATAATCTATAAGAAGATCATGTTTGATATAATAAACTTAGTGATTTCTTTGTTGGTAATTACTGTACATCAGAACCGGAATTTATTGTGAACCATGCATACTGAAATCTTGCACATTTAACTTAACCTTTTATTAGGTTAAAAAAAAAAAGGGTTTATGGTAGTTTTGATGGATTTCAGGATTCAGTACAATTAATCAAAAATCTGGAAAAAAAATAGCAAACCTTTTAACATTAATATAAATGTATAAATAAAACAATGATTTTTTTTTTTTAATGTGTGTTTAACAACTTTAACAACATTTTGTTCACACCTTTTTTTTTTTTTTTTACATTTGAATTTTTTTTTTAAACAAGTAGAGCAGTTCAGCATGGTGCTAGTAACAATTATGAGATTCCCAGTGAGCTGAACATGCAAAAACTGATAAAAATGTCAGATAAATGCATAATGACAATGCATAAATGTGACCCTGCCTTTGAAAACCCAGCTAAAGTCATTTTTTTTTGGTGATTTTACCATTCTCTGCATACAATCACAATAAAAGAACATTCTGTGAGGATGTAACCTTGATATCTTTAATATTGACTGAGACTGTTGTCTCATAATTAGATTGAGACTTTAGCCTGGATTTCACATATAAATGGATGTAAATACCCTCAGGCTGGTTGAGAAACGAAATGCATAAAAAAACATTTGTATTTTCAGCTGGTTTTAATTGACCCACACAAACATCATAATTGTAGAAGCAGTTTGCATGTACATTCCACAATATATCAACACTTTGCAGGCATGTGCATGACCCTAAATGAGGAAAAAGTCACGAGATGTCCAAAAAAAAAAAAAGATCATGGTTTAACCAATATTTCGGACAACGCAAAAATCCAAACCTGCAACATAACATAAACAAAGGAATTGTTTAAGACCCCCATGTCATTCCAGATATGACTCTTTTTTTTTTTTTTTTTCCTTCCATCCCTTTAAAGACCATTAAAGGACTGTGTAATCAATGCCCTCACAGTTGCATTCACCCTTGACCACATGTAGAAAATGAACGCAGCCTCAAACAGGAGAAGGTTCCAGATGGGAACTGGAGAAGCTGTGAGTTGGAGTCTGACACACTTTTGGGAAAAGAGAGATTAGCAGACCAAACCAGCACCAGTAATACAGCAGAGGTGAGTAGCCTTCTGGATAAACCACTTTTACGAACCTTGTTTGTACTTCAGTGTTTCTCAAAAGCTGTGTCTCTGAAACCTGAAAAGTAATACTGTGAAAATAGTAAGGCATTATTTTCTAAATGCTTGTTTTTCATCTTAATGTGAACAGTTCCAGCATGTTTAACTTTAAACTCAATCTTCCAGTGAAACAAAAGACTTCTTTCTGATGATGTATGACTTCTCTAATCATAAGTCTGCTTAAACTCTGCCCCTTTCTTAAAATCACCTGGATGCTCCATCCAATCAACAACCGATATAGAACCAAGTCTCCATCCTACATGTTTCCTTTTCTGATAATCTGTTTCATCACAATACAGAAGAAAAGATCTGTTGCTACTTCCGTTTCATCGTGACTTTAACATTCTGTGCACGTTCTGTCACATTGTATTCTCTGTAGTCAGCAAGCACAGAGGTCAGGAAACTGGACTGCGTATTAAAAGAGGAGGCCCTTTATGTCACTGCCGCTAATAAAGAGCTTCAGGATGGGTGGACGTTGGATACTGAAGGTGTAACTTTTAAACATCTGATTACTAATTTATCTCTCTCAGATTAGACTGTGTTTGAAGATTTTTTTTTTTTCTCCATGTTTGGTTTTCTAGGAGCTGAGACATCAGATTTCTCAGCTCACAGTTACAGTGAGCAGGAGCTGCAGCAGATTCAGGAAGAGTGGAGCTCTGGACTTGATCAGACTGTTGACAATGAAGCTTACGTAGATATCGCAGACATTCAGGGCCTGACGTATCGGACACGTTATAACGCAGAAGAGCTAGCAAACTACGGTGTGCATGAACTGGACATGGGAGACCTGGACAGTCTCGGAGAAAGAACTGAAGACATGTTGGGTAATTCAGTATCGGTTGCAGTTGGGCCTGATCAAAACAACCAGGACCAAGAAGGTGGGAGACATCACAGCTCTTCCATTAAGAGTAAGAGAGGAAACCGAGGCTCTTTACCTGTGCAAGTAACTGCAGAGACAGAAGACGTGGATCGAGACATGCACTGTTTACTTATTAATGCAGATGGCCACTTGCAAGACATAAATTCCTTCACAGAAGTTTGCAGTGGGGTCGCAGGAGGTGCTGGACATAGAGGACACTCACTGTATGTTGAGGACACAGCTAGTGGTGCAGTTTATAAGGGACATGCATTGAATCACTCTCTGAAACCTAATGTTGGACAAGCAATAGGAGACAGCAGGGCTTCTGCGAAAGCCTTCCCAGTCGCTCAGCGAGTCAGTCCAAGTGCTGCATACACTTGTAACCAGTGCGGTAAGAAGTTCACTCAGGCCTGCAACCTAAAAGTGCACCAGCGTGTCCACCAGCGGGACGGTCTCCACTTGTGCAGCCACTGTGGGAAAGGATACTCCTCCTTCAGTGACCTGCGACGGCACCGATGCAGTCAGACCGGAGACAAGCCCTACACCTGCACGCTGTGTGGGAACAAATTCAGCCGACTGTGGAATCTCAAGCTGCATCAGCGGATTCACACGCAGGAGAAACCACACAAGTGCACTCTGTGCAGTAAGAGCTTTACCCGGGCTGACATCTTGAAAGTCCATCAACGTACCCATACAGGAGAAAGACCGTACTGCTGTGGTGTCTGTGGACTGAGCTTCAAACGACTGGATCATCTCAGGTCACATCAGCGCAAACATACTGCTGACCAGAACAATCCATAAGAAAATAATTCACCACACAACCTTACAGAGTCGTTTCTGCTAGAAGGTCCTAAATCACAAATTGTTGGAGGGCCATAAATCCAGGTGTTTTCCATAAATCATAACATTGTTGCTGTAGAAGCTCCCATTATAGTTATGTCTTCTGTATAATTTAAATTTGGTTTTTCTGAAAGGGATAGTTCATCCAAAAATGAATATTAATTATTTACTTTCCCTTAGGTAGTTTAAGTCCTGTATGACATTCTTCTTGTGGAACATAAAGGAATAATTTTTAATTTAATTTAGTTTTTTCCAAAAATGTGTCTCTTTTATTTGTCTGTATCATCTGTTTGGTTTCCAACATTCTTCAGAATGTCGTCTTTTGTGTTTAGCAGAAGAAATGAAGTAAAACAGGTTAAAGCGTAAATTACTGCAGAATATTCATTTTTGGGTGAACTATGCTTATAAGTTATGCTATGGATAATGTGGCCAACTTTGCATCACTTAAAAGTTTGAAAATTGTTTACTTGTGATGTAGAGTGGTCAGAGATTGTCACTTTCCTGCTCTTTAGAGCTTTATTGTCTGTCACACTCATTTTGAAAAATAGGTTTGTTTCGGTTTATTTTAATAAACCTACCAAATATATATTTGCTCAGATATGCAATGTGTGTCACATCATGCAATATCAGTCCATTTTCAGCTCTCTGCTTCAGCGATACATAGTCAAATGTCATTTAAAAGATTTATGCGGTTGGTGGTTGATTAAATCCTCCAGCTGTTTATTCCAAATGCTTATTGTTGGTTTTCATTATTGTCTTATCAGAACTCATGCAAGGACAACTGAGTTATAGAGAAATGTTAAAAAGACATGGCTTCACATAGACTTCATAGCTGTGTGTTTACAGAAAAATAATTACACTCTTTAGAACGTCAGTCAACCAATTACAATCGAGCATTTAACAGTCCTGTGTTATAAAACTTATAAAACACCTGAGTAATGCTAAAGTAATGAATAAGGGCATCCCATAGTGAATCGGTGCGTTTTTGTAAGAAAAACATCCATAATTAACACGTTATAAACACTTTTAACTTCGGCTAACTGTCATACATAGTCGGATACCGTTATAAAACTTGGAAGAGGCAGGGCAATTTTTAATGTAACTCCGATTGGATTTGTCTGAAAGAAGAAAGTCATACACACCTAGGATGCCTTGGGTGAGTAAAGCATTGGCTAGTTTTCATTTTTGGGTGAGCTAACCCTTTAATACTACAATTTTAGTACCTTTCACAAATACATCACCACTGACTGTGATTAGAACAGTGTCATTTTAATGTCAAAGAGATTCTATTATAGTTTGAATCATATTTTGATTGTTTTTTTTTAAATATATTTTTCGTTTTAGTAATTTTGTTGTTTTTGTCCGTTTTTACGCTATTTTTTATGTCTACTTTTTAACAATATTTTAATTTATTTTAATATATAAAGTTAAACTAAATAATATACGTTTAATTTTTTAGTAGTTAATATTTTAACGTTTAAGTAACAAAATGTTTTTATGATTTTAGTTTAGCTCTTTTTTCACATGCTGTGTTGCTGTCTTCTAAATACTGCAAAATAGTTATTTAAGTGTGAAAGTGATGTCTTTAGACAATGACATTAGTTTATAATATAACGAAGCGGGTAAAAACCGTTTTGTCCGACAAGGCCACCGTACAACCCGTGACGTCACGCACAACAACATCATTGTCCGTCTGCTCAGCTCTTTCTGACACTGATGAGGAATGATGCATTAGTCAAATTCACACATTCACAAAATAAACTAGGTAGTATGCACTACAGTCATCTGGACATTATGCGACAGCTGCTCGCGCCTGAAGGACATCTGTTTCTGCTCGCGCTCCATGCTGTCAGGCAGATGTAATGAGCTCGATGCTAAGTTAACTCTGAGGATTTTATCATCGGGGTTTGATTGACTGGCCGTGAAAGTGTGAAGTGCAACATTTACCGTGAAATTAAGTTCCCAAAATACTAATGCGTGAAATGAGTACTCAATAGAAAATAAAATATTTGAGTAAGAACTCAACATGGGTGGTCATTAATGTCTTGATCATTCAGCAGTCAGTTTATCTGGATAAGAACGAGCTCGAGTAGATCGGACACAGGATGACGGACACGCTGGTCCTCTCCTTCCAGACTCGGCTGTCTGCGGTCATGGAAACTGTCCTCAAGACCACCATGTACGAGATCACCCGGCTAGTGGAGCAGAGCTTCTTGGAGCAGATGGATCGAGGCAAGCGAGAGGCGGAGGTGTTAAAACGGAGGCTGATAGTGTCGGAGGCCAAACTGAGAGAACGGGAGAGGTTTAAGAGGGTGAGGTGTGTGGACTGTGGCCGGACAGCGGTGTCCAGGAGGAGGATACTACACCGAGGCCCCGAGGCACAGAGCAGTGAGTAGAAACGAGAGCAGGACCGTCGCCTGTCAGTGACACATAACAGCGTGCAGTATATTGGTTATAGTTCCATACATCTATACAAAATGGTTATGCCATTTTCAATAATTTCATGAACCAACAAATGTCAAATGGTTTTAAAAAGCACAGAAGTAATTAACCTGTCATCACTTTCAACAAAAGTTTCTGTACGTTCAATGTATTATATTTGTCGTCTTTGTTGTTTTTATAAGAACTTAATGAACTTCACTCAAAGTAATGAGGATCTAAAGCGGTGGTTTACTTTAAGGCCCCCATTTTACTTAATGATTTTATAGAGCTTTAATTTGTTTTAATGTATTAATGATAATTTATGAATGTAAATACTTTTAAGTAATCTTGTGGCCCCCTTGGAAGTTTGCTGAGCCTGATCTAAAGCAGGGTTTTAACAAACCTACAAATGTCAAATGGCTTAAAAATAAATAAAGTTATTTCCTTGTCATAATTTTCTAGAAATTTTTCAAGGTGTTATAGGCCTATTTCCTATATTTATGAGGAAAAATACTGAAACGAAATCATAGAACAGGTTTATTCTAGCCACGTTTTTGTGTTAATTGTATTTTCAATATATTAGAATAATTTAAGTTATTCAGACCTCTGTTTGAGTGTCAGCGTCATTGACTGATGTTTCACATGACATTATCATGAAATTATTATATTCAGTAAAATAAGTTATTTATTGGACACTGAATGCTATTCTTCTTCTTCAAAGGTTTGGACCATCCACTTGTTGTAAAGCAGGAAAGTGCCCCTGACAATAGCTGGAGGTGCAGTCCCAAGGGAAGCGCAAATCAGGAGAAGCCTTCAGCAGCTCCAGAAACTACACAAAATGTGTGTTTTACTGGTAATATCCAGTGACCCAGAAGACGAAAAGCATTTGGACATTTTTTGCGTGCCAAAGGGCATCAGTGAACTTGAGGGGAACTGATCTCAAACAAAATTACAGTTAATTTTGTTAAACCATTTCTTTGCTCATGCTATTTTATTTGATGTCATCTAATGCAATAAAATCCAGACATTTTAAGCTTGGCTTCGATGTCCAAATACTTAAGCAATATACTGGGCCATTGTAGTTTCATGTTAGTATCATTTTAGCTTTAGTAAGTATGAAGTTTCTAATTCACATCTGTTTTGTGCATGACAGCCTGATCAAGTGTGTGAACCTAAACCTGGAGGAGAAGTGAAAGAGGAAGCAACAGAGGCTAGAGACCCACAAGCTCATCTAGTAATCCATCCTCATATACACAAACAAAAAGATCTTCCGGGCAGTGTTGAAGAGAACAATGGACTCCGCAATACAGATTCTGACCACAAACCAGGTGGCAGATCTTGCGCTGAAAGACCTGTGGATGAGGATGAGGTCAGACACAGAAATCTCCCAAAATGGTTCGACCCTAAAACAGACCCTTTAGCCCGGTCATCTGTTTCACAGCCAGAACCAGTCAGGACCTCAGTGTCTTCAGAGCCTCCGGGTTTGAGACCGCAAGTGGGCAGCATAGACTCAGGGCCTGTTAAACAGGAAGTTGTAGTGATGCTTCCACCAGACTGGGAAGATATGGAAAGGATCAGGCCTCCGGTGGTTTCTGCTCATAACAGTGCTAAGAAAACACAGTTAGATCTTCAGCCTGGAGATCCTCTCACCACTAGGCCTCAAATACAAGAGCGAGTTTCCTATCCTGCGTCTCCCGTCAAGGTTCAGAACCTTGCACCACAAACCATGCAGCACCTCAGATCACCTGTTAGGAAAAACACAAAAATTGTTCTACATCCCAATTCGGTTGTGACTGATCATGGCACGGTTAATGTAGACCGGGTACAGCCCATCTGCAAAGCCCTGCCAGGTCCAAAACCCTCTCACGTCCGTCAGTATCCTGAAGGAGCCGCTACAGGTGAAAGAAGTTTCAGTACCGTACACCCAGGAAGAAGTCTGCCGCAGATGGTCAGTATGAGGGTTCAAGGGGACACACGGCACCATTCGGCAAAGACAATGCACAACTGCAGCCAGTGTGGAAAAGGCTTCTCTCATCTGTGTCACCTCAGAGCTCACCAGCAGATTCACACAGGTGAGAGGCAGTTCTGCTGTACCATCTGTGGACGGAGTTTCACCAAACTGAGTAACCTGAAAGCACACCGCAGGGTTCACACTGGTGAGAGACCTTACATCTGCACAGACTGTGGGAAAAGGTTTACCCAGAAATGCAACTTGAAGAGACATCAGAGGATTCACTCGGAGTTCACTCACTCTAATGTATGACGAGACGTGGAGGGCTGATAGCGGTAGAATCTGGTACTTTACACATTAACATATTAATTGATGTTTCGTTGACTGGTTAATTTATTTTTAATATCATGCATCGTGTTAAAAGTACTAAACCTCACTCTTCGAACCGTATGCTCTAAAAAATTTTCTTCTGTGGTGATGTGACCGGATCACTCAGGGGAAAATACCAGTTTTGTCAAGATAAAAAAAATGTTTAAAACACTTTTCCATTCTCTTTGGATAATAACAGGCTATTTCTCACAAATAGATGTCCACATTTTACCCTAAAATCAAAAGAAGAGGGAAATATATATATATATATACATACATACACACACACACACACACACATACAGTGTATATATATATATATATATATATATATTAAACACACATACTGTGCATGCATTACAGTTATGTAAATGCAAAACAACAACAACAATAATAATGCTAAATTATAATGGGCCTAAAAATAGACTTTCTGTGTGCAAAATGTAATTTTCCATCCTTTTGATTTTGGGGTGAAATACGATCTGGACAGTTTCTCCCATGCTTTGGAATTTTTCTCTATTTGTTGTTGGGTTTGGTGGTTCCTCCGTTTATCAAAATGGAGTTTTACAAGCTTTGAATACAACACAGTTACTCAAGCATAAACTGTTAAATTAGATCCCTTCTGATTTGTTTGTATGTTCAGATGCGTAGCATTAGCTCTTTGAAATGGTGCATATATAATGGTGCATTACTGTTTTTTCCTTTTCCTTTAAGATATGCAGTAAACTGTTTTAAAAACAAATTTATGTGCATATGCTGATGTGGGCTAAAATAGTTACATGTTCATATTTAGATGTCAGTGGTTAAAGGTTCAAACCTATGCAGGAGGGCCAATGAAAGCACCTGCTAAACTTCAAATGACTATTTTAAAATGTAATGACATTAAATGACATGGTTCCAGTGTGTAAAGAATGAGTAACGGTACAGCTGGAACATTTAAGCTACTTTCTCTTCTGTTTTTCGTTTAATGTCTTTTGTTGATTAAATGCCACAGACTGTGTTTTATTACACACTGAGCAAACTCTTCCAATAATGCATGCAAACAGATTATTGGTTAATCAGGTACACCACAGTAAGCCACATACATTACAGACTCTATGACTGTAATTAAAATGATTTTCTTCTTTTTCTGTGAAAATGAACAAATATAAATTATGAAATTGCATTGAAAATGGACCAAATGGCAGGAAGTTAATGTCTCCGTTTTTATCATATATATCTTGTTTTGTAAAGTTCATGTCAGCAAAATTAAATACTTCTCCATCTGTTTGGTATGTACGTGGGTCATGTGATATTCTCATGTGGTCTTTTTAATAACTGACATGTTCTCCTTTCCTGATACTATGTAATACTGATACAGTAATACCACAGTAATGCTCTGTGGTAACAGCACATGATTAAACAAACTTTAGGCCTGTGTAGAGCATGATGTGGCACTTTTTACTGTGTTTTTGTGACACTTGCTGTTTGAACACACACAATTATAAATGATTAGAAGGCTACATGGTCTTAAAAAATCACACGTGATCTTCACAGTCAAAAATATCTGCCATAGGAAGCTAATGGGAATTAATACAGAGCAGGTTTTTTGTTTTAAAATCTAAAAATCAGCACCTAAGTAGTCCTTGATAATGTCTAAATACATATACATATTCAAATCATAAAACAGGTCTTAAAATACATGGTATAACTTACATTTAAATTAATAATTTGATACAATGTACTTGTTGTGTACATACATGTTTTTACATTGTACTTATCATTTTAAAAATACCTATATGTAGTTACATCTGTTATTAATTTCTGTAATTACATTTATAATTACACTGTTGACCCATCCCTTACACCTTAACCCACCCTTAAACCTACCCATACCACCAAACCTGTCCCTAACCTTACCCGTATCCCACCTCAAAGTGTTTTGCAATACAATATGAACACAATAAGTACATTGTACTCATTTTTTGATGTAAGTACATAGTAGTTAAGGCCACCTGATATAAAGTGTGACCAAATACACTTATTAGCTACTAGGGAATACACAGTCTATTGGGCTACAGCATCTAGTGGCTACACAATGGTATTACATGTGTTTTTCTTTATTTCTTCCACCAGGTGGCATCAATGCTTTGGATTTTAACTTAAACACTGTGTTAAAGGAACACTCCACTTTTTTTGGAAATAGGCTCATTCTCCAACTCCCCCAGAGTTAATAAGTTGAGTTTTACCGTTTTTGAATCCATTCAGCCGATCTCCGGGTCTGGCGATAGCACTTTTAGCATAGCTTAGCATAGATCATTGAATCCGATTAGACCAGTAGCATCGCGTTCAAAAATGACCAAAGAGTTTCGATAGTTTTCCTATTTAAGACTTGACTCTTCTGTAGTTATATCGTGTACTAAGACCGGCGGAAAATGAAAAGTTGCGATTTTCTAGGCTGATATGATAAGGAACTATACTCTCATTCCGGTGTAATAATCAAGGAACTTTGCTGCCGTAACATGGCCGCAGCAGGCGCAGTGATATTACGCAGCACCTGAAAGTAGTCCCCAGCTATATAATAACTAGGTACCTAGCTGGGGACTACTTTCAGGCGCTGCGTAATATCACTGCGCCTGCTGCCTCAGCAAAGTTCCTTGATTATTACGCTGGAATGAGAGTATAGTTCCTAGCAAAATCGGACTAGAAAATCGCGGCTTTTCGTTTTCCGCCGGTCTTAGTACACGATATAACTACAGAAGAGTCAAGTTTTAAATAGGAAAACTATCGAAACTCTTTGGTCATTTTTGAACGCGATGCTACTGGTCTAATCGGATTCAATTATCTATGCTAAGCTATGCTAAAAGTGCTATCGCCAGACCCGGAGATCGGCTGAATGGATTCAAAAACGTTAAAACTCAACTTATTAACTCTG
Source organism: Acrossocheilus fasciatus (assembly GCA_036784905.1). NCBI lineage: Eukaryota > Metazoa > Chordata > Actinopteri > Cypriniformes > Cyprinidae > Acrossocheilus > Acrossocheilus fasciatus. The sequence goes on from CM071938.1 coordinate 28,876,420, forward strand.
GGGGAGTTGGAGAATGAGCCTATTTCCAAAAAAAAGTGGAGTGTTCCTTTAACTTTAATATATAAGTGCCGGTCATATAATATAAAATTAGAATATCATCAAAAAGTTGATTTATTTCACTAATTCCATTCAAAAAGCGAAACTTGTATATTATATTCATTCATTACACACAGACTGATATATTTCAAATGTTTATTTCTTTTAATTTTGATGATTAGAGCTTACAGCTCATGAAAGTCAAAAATCAGTATCTCAAAATATTAGAATATTACTTAAGACCAATACAAAGAAAGGATTTTTAGAAATCTTGGCCAACTGAAAAGTATGAACATGAAAAGTATGAGCATGTACAGCACTCAATACTTAGTTGGGTCTCCTTTTTCCTGAATTACTGCAGAAATGCGGCGTGGCATGGAGTCGATCAGTCTGTGGCACTGCTCAGGTGTTATGAGAGCCCAGGTTGCTCTGATAGTGGCCTTCAGCTCATCTGCATTGTTGGGTCTGGTGTCTCTCATCTTCCTCTTGACAATACCCCATAGATTCTCTATGGGGTTCAGGTCAGGCGAGTTTGCTGGCCAATCAAGCACAGTAACACTATGGTCATTGAACCAGCTTTTGGTACCTTTGGCAGTGTGTGCAGGTGCCAAGTCCTGCTGGAAAATGAAATCAGCATCTCCATAAAGCTTGTCAACAGAAGGAAGCATGAAGTGCTCTAAAATTTCCTGGTAGATGGCTGCGTTGACTGTGGATTTCAGAAAACACAGTGGACCAACACCAGCAGATGACATGGCAGCCCAAACCATCACTGACTGTGGAAACTTCACACTGGACTTCAAGCAACATGGATTCTGTGCCTCTCCAGTCTTCCTCCAGACTCTGGGACCTTGATTTCCAAATGAATTGCGAATTTGGACCACTGAGCAACAGTCCAGTTCTTTTTCTCCACAGCCCAGGTAAGATGCTTCTGACGTTGTCCCTGGTTCAGAAGTGGCTTGGTAGCCCTTTTCCTGAAGACGTCTGAGCGTGGTGACTCTTGATGCACTGACTCCAGCTTCAGTCCACTCCTTGTGAAGCTCTCACAAGTGTTTGAATCGGCTTTGCTTGACTGTATTCTTAAGCTTGCGGTCATCCCTGTTGCTTGTACACCTTTTCCTACCCAAATTCTTCCTTCCAGTCAACTTTGCATTTAATATGCTTTGATACAGCACTCTGTAAACAGCCACACCTTTCAGTAATGACCCTCTGTGACTTACCCTCTTTGTGGAGGGTGTCAATGTTCGTCTTCTGGATCATTGCCAAGTCAGCAGTCTTCCCCATTATTGTGGTTTCAAAGAACAAGAGATACCCAGAATTTATACTGTAGGGATGGTCATTTATTGAAACTCAAATGTAAATATTCTAATATTTTGAGATACTGATTTTTGACTTTCATGAGCTGTAAGCTCTAATCATCAAAATTAAAAGAAATAAACATTTGAAATATATCAGTCTGTGTGTAATGAATGAATATAATATAGAAGTTTCACTTTTTGAATGGAATTAGTGAAATAAATCAACTTTTTGATGATATTCTAATTATGACCAGCACCTGTATATATATATATTTTTTTTTCTAATATTAGTATTATTTTACATAAATAAATGGTGCATATCTTAGAGGTCTGTCTTGTCTAGTCAAGTAATTGCCATTTTTATACAGCACAGATCAGAAAACTAAACGTCGCTCCTTCAGCTCACTATACTACTGTGTGGCATCTTCCAGTCCACTGGAGGGCAGTAACAGGAAACATCAGCATTTTCTGCATCCGCTCAAGATGACACTGTCAACATCAACGATCATAATACTACAATAATACCGTCTTTTTTCACGTTATTCCGCGGGTTTTTTCTGAGGAATTCGCTGTGCCAGGGTCGTTTTCATAAGGTACTTACCGTCTAAACAATGTGGCTTTTGTTATTTGTCAGTGTCCTGTTCATTTTATTTACTTTTTACATAAAAGGCCCGAAGAGAGGGTCACCACCGAGCTTATTTACCGTAGAAAACCAAGTGAAACTATTCATATGCATATATAGACGTATTTCTAATAACATAGCATTGGTAGCGTTGCAGTAATAATCAGATTGGGTGTTGCATCATGCACGTGGTGCACAAACAACAATAACAAAACGCCCACCTGCTGAGAGTCTTGATGAAAATACAGATTTGGAACATGTTGACACGGGTTTTAGTTGCTCGCCAGGATGCCGGTAATATCACAGTTTTCTGACTCTGTCTTTATGTGTTTTTAGGGTGATTATTTTCACCGGAGTCATTCACTGCATCAAGGTGTCCTCGAGGCGGCAGCACGATGTCAGAAGCCCTTTTCCTCACATTCCAGTCTCAGCTCTCCGTTGTCATGGAGACCGTCCTCAAGTCAGCCATGTTTGAGATAACCAGGCTGGTGGAGGACAGCTTCCTCGAGGAAGTGGGTCATCGTAAACAGGAGGTGGAGGTCTTGAAACGAAGGTTGCAGTTGTCAGAGAGTAAACTGCGGGAGAGGGAGAGGGAATGTGAACGGGGGAGGAAGACAAGGTGCCCGGACTGTGGCCGAACAGGAGAGTCCAGCAGCAGAGATGAGAGCCAACCTGTAGAGACAGTCCGGGGTGAGATAAAACTACTGTTATCATTGATAACTTAACTATTAAAATCCATCCATCCATCCTTTCCCGTTATAACGTATCTTCTGTAGGGAGGGCTGGAGCCTATTCCAGCATCTCTGAGTCAGACCATAATGCAGGCTATTAAAAACCATTTTATTTAACTAAAATAAAATAAAAGTATCAGATGTAAAAGGTAAACATGTAACTTAGATAAAAATAGAAATGGCTGAAATAAAATAAGTTGAAATACTAAAACCACTCACACTGAAATAAAAATAAATTTAAGTTAAAGTATTTAAAAAACAAATCCCAATAAAAATGACAAAGCTAATTAAAAGTGTTTTTTTTTATTTTATCATAGTAGGCTATATAAATAACACTGGTTACAGCACATCTAAAACTGGACAATAACAAGACACTAGACTTAAATAAATCTGAAATGCATAGAATTAAATAAACATAATACTATACGTAATATTTTAAATTTGCAAGCATATAAATGTAAATAGTTAACAGTAATAATATTTATTGTTTGCTACAAATTTATTCATATATTCTATCTATCTATCTATCTATCTATCTATCTATCTATCTATCTATCTATCTATCTATCTATCTATCTATCTATCTATCTATCTATCTAAACATGTTCTTTTATAAAATGTTATTATTGTTATTTTTACTAATGCTACTCTTATTATTTTGATTATATTCCTACACTTGGAAGTTCACCAGAACATGTCGTTTAAAATGCCTGAAGAACTTCAAAATGTTAATTGTCAATTTAATAAATATTTGCAAGCTACAACAGTGTGCAGTGCTTTCTCCATTCTCACCAGCAGAAGATAATAGTTGAGTGTTTTTTTAAAAACTTTTATCACTGACCTGCAGAATGACAGTTTCGTCTTGCAAATCAGTACAGTATTCCTTAAATGATTGAAGTCCTCCATTTATAGATTGCAATGCATCTGTGTTCTTACTGTTAAGAACATAAGATATAATATATACATTCTTCATATGTTCAAATACTTATGCTGTTCCTTAATTTTGTTTCCTTTCTTCTGGTGCAGGAGCAGACAGCCTTTGTTTAGGCCTAAGCCTGAGAGATCAGTCTACCAATCAACCTACTCCGACTGAAGAAGTCTGGAGTGCCAGACAACGCCTGGAGTCTACCAAACAAACAACGGCACACACACACTCTAAGGAGAAGAATGATGTCCACAGACAGAATGCAAAAGAGATCGTCACACCTAACTCCAATGCACAAATTCATCAGGATTTTCTGCAGAGGATTCTGAGCAATTCAGTCGTTCACAGTGAGTCCACTAGTGACTTCAAACCCAGAGTGAGCAATTTAGACAAATCCGACAAAAACTTTACTCTTGATAAGGAAATGGACTCAAACCACTCAAGACTGTTACAAAGTCCTTCGGCTCAGGATGCGCACGAGGAACTTCCATCGTCTTCACCAAACAGTAGAGTAAAAACAGAAACGGAGCTGGATCTTCTACCTGTCAAGGATGAGGAAGAGATGGTTCCGGTGTGGGACAGCGTCAACAGAGATGACGGATGCCATGCAGAAATGGCTGATCCGAGTCAGGGAGAGCTCAGAGGACCTTGTGATCAGGAGGAGATACAGGTAGAAAGCTTTCCAGGTCTAAACTCTCTCGACATGCCAGACGCCACCTCATATTTCACACCTTATTCAGTCAGCACACTGGTACATCAAGGTATTAGGGCACAACATAGTCATTTATGCACAACAGAGCTGATGCTCTCTAGCATACCAGAGAGGTCACATTCATTTGTCCAGCCAGAAAATGGACAAAGTTATCCTGGTTCAAAGAGTTCTGTCCTCTATTCTCACATTGATGTTTGTCCAGGCGAGAAAGCAGTCAGCCATGCACAATACCCAAAGCGTTTCTCCCAGGACAAACATGGGACGCCTGAACAAATCCATGCAGAAAGATCCCACCATTGCACCCAATGTGGGAAAAAGTTTGTGAGAGCTTGCGACCTCAAGGCTCATTCGCTGATCCACAAGGGCAAGAAGCCGCTGAGCTGTTTGCAGTGCGATCAGACGTTCGCGTACAACTTCGAGCTCAAGGCTCACCAGCGAAACCACTCAGGGGAGCGACCTCACGTCTGTCCACACTGCGGCAAGGCCTTCGCTCGAATGAGCAACTTCAGGCAGCATCAGAACATCCACACGCGCGAGAAACTCTTCAGCTGCACTCAATGCGGGATGCGATTCAATCGAGCCACCAACCTGCGAGTTCATCTCAGACGACACAGCCACGCGGGGAAGACTTACAATTGCCCTCATTGTGGAAAGAGCTTTCTGAATCCTAGGCAGATGAAGGCTCATTTACTGAAAGCCCATGGAAGAGGAGGGAAATAAACATATCTAATTTATGTTTGGAAATTCAGTTTGAACTGATTCCGAATTGGATCAATTCATGTTTACATATTATAAACGGTCTGCACTGTTAAAACTGTGAAAGAAGATACCACTGTCCCATGGTTGCCACCTTAGAGACAACTAAACAAGATCTGGACAAATTGTTATGCATGGAATCTTTGCATTACGGAAAGATGAGGAAATTTACTTAGGTTTAATACATCTGCATATATAAACTGGAATGACTGATTTTCATCAACAGGAATTATTTTGCTGTTGTATGATCAATGTGTAATAGCTGGTATATATTATGTATTTAAAGTTTTATATATTCCTTCCAACAACAGTAAAGACAGAGTATGTTTGTAGCACATCCTCTTTCCTGAGAATGTCTTTTTAGAATTACTTTACAATTTATATTCTGACTAAAAAGGTACCCTGGCCTTCACTTAAACTGTGATGTGTCCCTGTTGCTTCAACTTTCATGGCATTTTGTTGGAAAAAGTAAATGAACCATCAGATGTAGCAACTACTAGCACCTCTCTTTCTTGTTCCTGACAATCAGTCCCACCTCATCAAGTCAGTAAATTTAGTCCAAAATGCTCCAGATCCATTTCAGACTTCAAGTCTCCTTTTCAGTGTTTTTTTTTTTTTTTTTTGGATTGATGAACACTCTTGTTGGACAATACAAGACCTCCTGCTCAGCCATTTCCACAAGATTTCTGTGATCTCCAGCAGCATTGTGTCTTGATGCCTGCCTCTCCTGGAGTGATTGTAGTCGGACAACTATTATCCCCTACATACAGGTCATTATCTGATGGATTTGTATACTTTTTTCCAACAAAAGCGGTAAATGCTAGCAAGACATTAAACTGGGAATATTTCATTTGATATTTGATACTTTTTATTATTCCTTCTGACTAATGCAAGTCTGCAGATATTTCTGACAAACATTCAGCACTCCATTTGAAATATAATTTTAAATGAATATTGTCTGTGTTTTTGCAGTCTAATCATTGTCTGTTATGATAATAAACAAGCACATTATATGCACGCGTTTGTATACATAACCTGAGAATTAACTGTATTTTAATACAAAGCAGTCAGTCTCACAACCACGAAACATGTTTTTTGAGCAGAATATTACAGAAGCATAGAAATGTTTCTAAATGCATCCAAATTGATATGAAATTAACAATGAAAATTGTGGTTTACTAATTTGTTGTTGTGTTTGTTGTAGATCGGCCAAAGCTTTGCAGAACATGTTTCCATGGAACAAGGAAACTTACATCCGATAAACAAGCAGAGGACATTCAGTGTAAGCAGTTATATAAAGTGAATTTCATTTATAGGCTCTTGGACGATCATCAAGTAACTATTACTTGTTTCTTGTTTTTTCACCAGGTTGTGGCCAGGGAGATCCTGACTCAGTTTCAGGTGTGGCAGAGGGCCTGCTATAGCAGAAACATTGAGTGGGGTCCGATTACAGCGAAGGTTCAGTCCTCTCTATTTGTTCTGTCTGATCTATTTTGATTATCTAAAATGAATGAAGATAAAGTCATGTTTTCAGAGAGTGTATTGTGCTTTACTTTTACACAGATCATTACTGCATTGCCGCAGTTGTATGGACGGGAGGCAGAGGTGATCGTACGATGTACTAAGATGCTACACAACCGCAGGGATTACCTTCGAAGGAGAGCAAAGGTTAGAGTTCACAGGCTCAAAGATTTAATCTCATAATTGCTTGTATTATGATGAATCATACATATGAATTCCTCTTATTTATGACACAATTGTGTGAATGAAGGTAATTCCCTATAGGGCTTATATTGCTTGGATGTAATGGAAGAAAGATAATTTGAATTGACATTATATGTATAACGTAACAATTGGAATAATAGATAAATAGACAAATAGATTATTTTAAACAAATGTAATAGCATAGGCGTTTTGAAAATCTGTCCTACTAGCATAGGATGGTTTTTTTTTAAAGGGATTTTTCACCCAAAAATGAAAATTCTGTCATTAATTACTCACCCTCTTGTTCCAAACCCGTAAGACCTTTGTTCATCTTCGGAACACAAATTAAGATTTGTTTGATGAAATCCAAGAGCTTTCTGACAGATTCAAGAAAATGTTCTGTATATATTGAAAAAAGTTTTTTCCATAACCTTCAAAAAAGTGTAAAATATAAAAAAGGCAAATATAATTTTATGGATTTAGGTTATTAAATACATTATGTGCACAAAAAAATAATATAAACTTCACATTATAAAAAAACAACAAAAGGACAATTCAATCATGTTTCAATTAAATATGGTCAGCATTATTGCATTGCCTGTCTGTTAGAAGAGGATTCTGCTGCAGACTGTAGCACGATGACGTAGTTCATCTCATCCACTACATAATAATTTGGCTGGCATAGGGGATGTTTGCAAATGCATAATAGGGCATTTTGGTGACACACTGGATGTCTTTAATGCACATGCGTAATAATGAGGATTATTTGTCATCATACTCCATGACAAGGATGGACTCAACACCAACAAGTGAAACAGTAAGTGAATGAGCACAATTTGTGTTGTTGTTATATTGTTCATGTGTTTTAATGACACTTGCATTATACATTAGCCCTTTTGGAATTGATTTATTGTTTTCCTAACATCATGCTGGGCCCTCATAACCCCTATATTGCAAATGTAAGAATATTTATAATAGATTTTAAAAGTTGTCAAGGCAAACTTTATACTGAAAATATCAAGCTGAAATCTTGATTATAACATTGTTAGCGAATTTTCTTATTCAAAATGTTGATGTTAAAGATGTTAATCATTGTTTAATTGTAAATATCCTTTTCTAGACGCATATTACTGTCCTTAAAATTGGAGAAAGCCCCTGTATCTCTAAGTGCACTCAGTGTTGTGACAAGTATCACTGCCCATTTTGTGAGACCTGGGTCTACAAGCCAAGAGAGTCAGGGAGCGTTGTTAACCACGTCCAGAATCACCTGAAGTTGGCTGTCCTGCAGGATGGTGTGTATAATGTTTCCAAATTCATTAAAATGTTCTTTCGTCAAGGCATATTAATTCACTCTTGTTTTATTTTTTTTCAGATTACATTATTGTCAAGTGTAACTTAAAATGCAGAGAATATGCCCATTTTCATTGCTGCTACTGTCCTGCCACTGTTCTTCGAAGAGCCCAGTTAAAAACACATCTCGCAAAATGCAAGCAGAAGTTCAATGCTGAAGAGGAATCTGAAGGAACCTATTCATTTGAGGAAAGTCCTTAACATGACTAGTGCATTTTTTTTTTTAGTTTTGATACTGTTAATTCACTAGTTCATATATTTAGTTCCCTGTTAGCTACATGTAACACTCAGAAGTAATTGGTGGATTATGAAACTATGTTGTGGAAATAAACATTAAGTAAGAATGTATCTGTGCTTCTTCTTTTGGATCTGTGAAGTGCTGTTTAAGGACTAAATTATCTGTGTACATTATCTAAAATAATCTGTCATTTTACCACTTCTGAGATGCCACATGATATTAATAGTTCATCTTTTGAAATGGTCTTAACCATGGACTTCTCAACTTCCCAGACCTGCGTAAAACAGACACATGCAACATACGTAATGTGAGCACAGTCTCCTGGAGTTAAAATAACACTACATTAACTTGTGAAAGTACTTATCAACAGTTACTACTCAAAATATTTATGTTGAATAAAAAATTAGCTTAACATATAATTGCAAACAGTACTTGAAAATAGCATCCTCTACAAAAAAATTAAAATCATGTCCTAAAGCTACTTCATCATACTACAGTCTGCAGCGAGAAGAGTTGTGCTCAGAAGAGGGGCGACACCAAAAAACAAAACAAAACAAAAAAGACCGATTTTGGGGTTAGTAAATTTTTTATTAATTTAATTTATATAAATGAATCAGTTTCCACAAAACATAGTTAAGCAGGACAGCAGGAAACTTTTCAACATTTATAATAATAATAAATATTTCGTGTGCACCAAATTATCATATTAGAATGATTTTTGAAGAATATTGTGACACTGAAGCCTGGAGTAATGGCTGCTGAAAATTCAACTTTGCCATCAAAGGAATAAAATACATTCAGTAAAGACAGACTGCTCTGCCTCAGCTTTCTTATTTCATTACTCATTTAAATAGGCAAATGGTGCTTGATTACATTACCACCATGCCAAACATTGTTGGAAAGTCAGCAGGGCTATTAACTCAGGAGTCACTGGATCTTTTAACACCCACCTACTGTGAAACGATGCCTGACTTGTTGTGATCCTTTATTGCATATGTAAATGAAGAAGACAACTGAAAATCTGCTATTGTGAAACTAGTTTTACTTGTTGTCCAGTGACTCCTCAGTGGGCAGAATATGCTGCAACGTTGACCAGCTTTTATACTGATAAATATTTAATTTTAATTATTTTTTTAATTAATTTAACACCAGCCTCACATCTTACTGGAAAACCTATAGACTGCAGACAAAACTGGGTGGTGCTCCTACAATTTAGTGTATTTGTTATTTAATTTACTCAGCTTTTAACAGCTTTTTGTGTTTAGGCCATATCTCAGTTTATTGTGAAGCCTCACAATTTCCAGTTTCAAATGCTGAACTTTAAAGTGATGTGAAACATCTTTTTAAGATGTCCTTTTCTCCTGCAGGAAACTGCTGTGGAGAGAAATCTGTTACCTATGGGCCAGCGATATCTTGTACAACTTCAAAGAGGTGATGTTCAAAATGTAAAGTTGTGAATAAAATATAGTTATATGTGACATTGTCCTCTGCTGTTTTTTGTGTGCAGTTTGTTAAGTTTTCCTTCTTTAAGGAATATAATCCGGCAGACTTTGTAACATTCATGGGAACTCTGGGTGGGTTAAAAGAACAAGGAATGAGGAGAAAGCGAGGTTAAAATCATAGAACCTTAAAGTAGATGGGGTGCATTTTTAAGTTTAAGGTTTGATGTCTGTTTAAAGATCATTCCATGTAAATTACGAGCTTCATTGATAAGTATGTAGAGCATGAAACACTGATGAACAAATACTCGGCAAATGTAAACAAATGCATGAAAATAATTTTATACAAGTTCACCAATTCTCCTGCTCAAAACACATGGGTTTATTTACTGTTTCTATGTTTGTCTACATGAACAAAAAGGTTTGTTACGACGCATGCCAACAATACTACTATAGCTAAAAATGCAGTTTTTCCTCAATAATGTTGTGGAATACGGTCCCGCTGATATTTGTTTCCTGTCGGCCCGTTATGCGGTAACGCTTCACACTCCACACAGAGACTGAGGGATTCAGAGCCCGTGTCTCAAACGGGCAGAACTGATATTTCATCGAAGGTAAGCTTCTCTTTTGTGAGATATTTGTTTACATTTGAATGTGTCGGCTGTGTGTTCTACTAGTGGTTCTCTTTTCCAGAATTTGCACAGGCGCCATCGTTAAACGATTCCCGCTTCAGACTATTGATGAGGTGAGGAGAAGTTGTGGCTTTTCTGGTAACTTAACAGTGCTGGTTATTTATGAAAAGAACGTGACCACTTTATCTTGGTTAGTTTAGAGAAAGCGGGGCATATTAGACCCGAGTTCATTTTTTATGCACTCTTTTTGGGGAGAAATCAGTTTTCGCCCTTAGTCGTGCTTTAGCAGACATGTCCCTTTAAACGAGAGAAATGCCCCCCATCCACGTTTTTTTTCTTCTCTTCACAGGCATCACGGGTCATGTTTTGTTGAAACCTGCATAGACCTTTAGACCATATTTTTTTTTAGACCTTTCTTTCTTTCTTTCTTACACAAATTTGCCGTTTTTAAAATAATTTTAATTTTTTAGATAATTTCAATGTTGGTTTTGTTAATAACTGTCCGCCGTTTAAACCAGGTAAGTTAAACAAAATGGTTGCTGCAAAATCTTAATATACATGTATTTTGTAAACATCTTAGATATTCTGCTTGTACGTGATGACAAATAGATGATCAGTAACCATCCTCAAATCGTTTATTCACTGACATAAGTGCTGGGTTTGTCTATATTTTTAAATAAATGTTCATTCATACATTTTGAAAGAATCAGAAGCACCAAAATATAACCCAGAGTTCAGATGCAAAAACCTCTAAGTGCTGTCTGAAATGTTCTTTTAAGATTTATATTTTTCTCAGGGTTCTTTGTTTATGTTCAGTTATTTCACTTGAGAAATATGGCAAAGAAAATAACCAATTAATTGCCATTAAAGTGAAATTTGTAAACCTACAAAGGAGCCTGATACAAATGCTCATTTTAGAAGAAAATTTCAAAAGGCATTCACACAGACTTTTGATAGGTTTTTAAAAACTGTATTTAATGTTATTAAATATAATTTTCACTTAATGTTAGGTTTTCCTAAAAACTTACTACTAATGATGGATATTTGGAATAATAGCTACCATTTATAACGGTACTCTATTAAAACAAAATGGCATATTATGCAAAACATGAATGATTTGTTTGATGCTTCCAAGAATGTCATAAATTAGACAGCCAGATGATATAAAATACACTAAACTCAGCAGTTCGCAGAAACAATATCTAAAAGAATCTAAAAATATAAGCAGGACGTAGTTTTAATGGATCAAGAACTTTTTCACTTCTACATCTTAATATGTCTCCTCTTTTGAAAGGTAACCTGAAATTGGACGAATTGGATTTTCAACTTAACTCTGTGTAGTTACACAGTAGGAGGGCTGTGGGACACTGGCAGTAAGTCTGCCTTTTCTGTGTAAGAAATCCAACACCAGCGACCCACAATGGAAGTGGAGGATGCCTTATCGGCTAAGTTCAGGGTCCTGATTCAAGGGCTCATGGTGACGACAACCTCAGAGATAGTCAAAATATTTAGCAAAGTGCTGCTGGAGACCAGAATGGAGATCACCCGGAGCTGGAGGGAGATCGATTTGTTGAAGCAGCAGTTGGAGGAATGTGAGCAGGAAAAGACGGAGGCCATCATTAGGGCCCAGAGGAGCGACTTCAAAAGAGAAGATGACGAGGTGGAAGTGTCGCATGTGAATTCTCACCCTGATGCACAGAGCTCAGACATGGTCACACCAAAGGCGGTGGTGAGTGGGCAATGTGTTCTGTGGTCATTGCTGTGCAAAACTGCATAGAATCAGTGTTGTTATTTCTGTGCTCTTTACCACAAAAATACAGAAGTACAACATTTTGTTAAATAATTTCAAATGAATAGCAGTGATTGGACTTGTTTCCAGTTGGTCATCATAGCCAATCTGTCATTTTACTGACATTCTGTTGAAAATGTATTATTTTCTGTAGAATCACTTGTGCTGTTTTGTTAATATTAATCACCATGTTTTGTGTGTTACAGGGGCCTGAAAAAAGAGCAGAGAATGTTTCAGAACCAGAGACGACACAGTCAGGCACACCAGGTACTACTATTTTTAGATAATTTTTCATGATAATAAATAGCAATAGACATAAATCTCAGGAAAATACCACTACAAAATAAAAAATAAAGTTTACTTAAAAAAACGGGAAATATGATAAGCTGTAAAGTTATCTCTAAGTTACTAGAGTTTGTTCTCGCTGACCATATGAATCAATAAAATGATACAGAATTAAAGTGACACCGCTTTATTTTAATGGCATTTTTTAAAGCATTTTGCAGTGACGTTCTCACATAGTCTGAGGAAAAACTTTTTTTTAATTGAAATAAAGCTGAAATAAATATGAAGATTAGTAGAAAATCTTAAACTAAATGAAAATGAAATGTTTAAAAGTTGAAGTACTGAAATTACTAAAACAAATAAAATAAATTAAAGCTAAATAGAAATGTATAAAACAAACTAAAATAATAAAAATGGCAAAAGCACATAAAAATGGTTAAAACTTTTTAAATGAAAACTGAAAATAAAAACTAATTCAAAATATAAAAATGCACTATAATAATATATAAATAATAGGGGTAGGCGCTTGTTTTTATCCCCCCGTATATGGCACGTGTGCGCGGAGGGCTTTATTGCACAGAATTTGCGCTGTGAGACACATGCGCATTGAAATAGATCTGTGCATTAGTGTCAATGCAGCCTGTAAAAGCTGCCACTGTCTGATCTCATCAGTAATAATCAAAGCAATAATGCTGAGGAAAAACCCATAACTGTTGTCTGTAAACTTTCAGATACTTAAAGAACACTTATTTTAAATAAGTAATTTGTTAAAAAGTAGCCTACTTATAAAAATATAAAGTAAATTTTGCACAAAATAAATTTGATGTAAAATTTATATGAAAATGTAGCCATGTGCAGTAAAATTGAAAACTGAGAATGTGACGCATCGTGATATCGAGTTGATAATGATAATCGTAATTGAATTGAATCGTGAAACCAGTGAAGATTCACATCCCTATTTTTAAGATGGCAGTACTAACACACAGATTCCAACTATAGACAAAAAGCATAGAAACTGCAATTTTGGTTAAAATGTAAAGTTGTAAATATGTATTTGCACAGCAGAATTAATTGGGGAAAAAATTTGTTTTTAGATCAAGAATCGTTTTGGAATTGAAACGTGAAGTGCCTGAAGATTCCCACCCCTAATAAATAATACTAATATTTTTCATCATCACTGTTGTGTTGAAGTAAAATACTTTTTTCTGATGTGCTTTCACTGAGTTTTAATAATACTAATTTGCAATTTTTTTTTTTGTGTTGATTCATTAGGCCAAAAGGTTCAGAAAATCTGTGCTACTGCTGAAAACAGCCAGAAGACCAAGTGCCAAGAGCCGAAATGCACCCAACAAATTGTTTGTCCCACCAATGTGCCACGAGTGAGAGGGCGCAAATCATCAAGCAAGACCATGTCACAGACCACATCTAAAATCATTGTGAATGGACCATCTACGAGTGTGGACATATTAACAAAAACCCCAAAATCAGAGGTGATGAAAAAAAGAAAATTAATCAAATCGCCAAAGCACGTTACTGATGTGAGTGTTGCTCGTGGTCTTCGAGACCGACAGCACCTCAGCATGCAGAGGCACTGTCTGTGTTGTTCATCGGACGAGTGTGACCTCCAATCTAGCCCCTCCAGAGCCCTGCACCAGGTCCCTAGTGTGTATATCTGTCGTAAATGCGAGAGGAGGTTTAAAACAGACCTTCTCTTCAAGAGTCACAATTGCCCAATGCCTCAGAATTGCAACAGGTGTGGGCAGATGTTCACTACACTTCAGGGGCTCACTGCACACAGTCAGGAAGTTCAACCTCAGGTCAGCTGCAGTCAGTGTGAGCAAATGTTTGCCACTCAGTGTGCTTTAACCGTGCACAAACGGATCCACACCAACCTTATTGTTCCCAAGGATATTAAGGCTAAGAGGTTCGAGGTTCGTCTCCAAAGAATCTCAGACTCCCAGCTGGAGGCTGCTTTGTCATCAAAAAGCTCTCTCTTGCAAAATAACTCTTCAAAACAAGCTCTTTTGAGCGAATCGCAGAATGTGGCTACAGCAGGTACAAGTCCTGGATCTGCAAGCAAACACAGTGCAGAATCCACTGTGGTGAATGTACCCGAGACCAGCGAGAGACAACTATCACCACAAAGTGTAGTGGAAAGCCTGGACTCAAGGCCTTTAACGCTGTCGGAGTCCAGTGTTGGACAGTCAAGTGTCAGGAAAGTCTATGCTGTCATGTCCAGCGCCTCATGCCAAATTCAGATGAGCGAGGATGCAAATGGATCAGAGGCACCAGCTGGGCATGAAACTGAAAAAGCAACAGATAACGGAAAACATGCCACTTCAAGTGATGAGTCAGGACTCCGTTCTCCTCCAAGAAAACGGAAAATGTCAGGTAATATTACAAAAAAAATTGAAAAATCTTCTTTGGACATAAGTGACTGTATTCAGTATTATTTTTATGTAGATCATTTTGTTATATTTGAAAATTCTGAGTGATTTTTTTTATTTTTTTTCCCCTCTAGATTGTTCTCATGATGCGTACAATGGCGTGTTTCCTGTTGAAAATATTCTGAGATGGAGAAACAATAAGGTAGGAATGAAGTGCATTTATGCATCATCCCATGAGCCTTTGAATCACTTTGAAAATAAAAAAACATCATCATTTCATTTCAAAAGGGAAGAAATGAAGTTCGGGTCAAGTGGATGCCTTGCACATTGTGGTAAGTCTTCCTCATTTGATATCACACTCCAAAGAGAAACACCAGCGTCGTTTAGTTTAACCTAGTTCCTAATTTCATTTCATACATGTGTAATTCAGTGGTTTGTCACATAGTAGTGTTCGACCTATATATCAACCAGGCTGAGTTTTTTCAGTTTGCCATATTTATGTCATATTCACTAGCTATGTTTCCATCCAAAGATGCTAATTTAACTTGTGCGCAAAACTGCAATATCGCGTAAAACATTTGCGAATAAAGCACCGTTTCCATCCAACGAGTCAAAGAGAACAAATTCATCACTTCCTTATAAATTGGCACTAAATATCACTAAGAAAAGTAGAAGCCACTGAATATAATAATTTTCATATATAATAAATGACTTGCGCCTCAGGGCGAGCAGACGAAACACAAGAAATGCGGTCATTGCTTTCAGAGGTGGATGCTGCTGTTTGGGAACGCACTCATGTAAGACTTTGACAGACAGACTTTGCTCAAGCATTTCAGGACGACCAAAAATGACCAAAATAACATTTCAGATGATGTTCAATGAAATCGGTCCACTGGTTAGTCGAGTTATACCGTCCCATCGTGCAAAGTCACACTGCTTTTTTGATACGCATGGTGGAATTTATTCGGTAAATGTGTTTCCATCGTAATTTATGCGCAGTTTTTCTTATCGGATAAAAGGTTTATCCTACTCAGTTGTGTGCACAAGTTTTTTTTAATGCACATTTATAGAACTTATGCGCATCTTGGTGTTTCCATCCGGCATTTTTTTAATGCGCTATTCCAAAATGCCCATAAAAATAGGTGGATGGAAACATAGCTACTGTGTGCTGTATGTGAAAATAGTGATATCTTGTCTTTATTTATTTATTTATTTATTTATTTTTTAAGATTCCCTGTGCACACCAAATTACAAGATTACGGAGTGCTCAGTTGGTTACAGTGTTTATGTCCTTTTTTATATCCTTTTTTAAAACAATTTCTTTATTTGTGAAAAAAGCAATAAAATATAATTTCAGAGTCAAGTAGTTGCCATCTTTCATGAAAAAAATCCCTGAGTTTAATTTCCTTTTTATTTTTTTACTTTTCTCAGTGGGGCAAAGTTTCAGAACACATGGGAACCAGCAGAAAGCTTTCCAGGCTATTTGGATGACAAGAACGAAGAGTCAAAGAAAAACTAAAAGGATCAAAAATGATATGTTGACTATGCTTTTATGAAGTTTTCTGATTACACTATAAGAATGTATGCTTTGCAATGCAGTTAATTTTAATTTTTAATTTTTTTTGCCATGCCATTTTTTCTGTAATATACTTTGGTTGGTTATTTCTGATTTCTTACAGCTACCCTATAGATAAATCCATTCAATTTAAAAGGTGGTATCACTTTTTAATACATAGTTTTAAATGCCTGAGATGGGTTTTTTTCTTATTGTAGCTTGTCTTATTGTGATCTTGTCTTATTGTAAAGTTAGTGTATTGTTTTAGATATTTAGTATTTGAATGTCTGCCTTTGTATTTACCTTTCTGCAATCTTTGGTTAAGGGTTGAGTTACATGTTTACATGTTGTTGGTGAAACTTGTGTTGATGGATTTAGTATGTTTTCATTCAGGAATGATTTATGCTATTAATTGGCTAAACTATTTGTGGGTTAATGACTTGAACTGCAAGTAACTTATATTACTTATATTAATATTATATTACTAAAACACCATTAATGTTCATTGCCTCTTCCTGTTTTAACTTGTATGTTACTATACCAAAGAATACAGTTCAAGGCATATTTTAGGAAATTTGTGGAAGTTTACTAACACAGTTGAAGTAGGCTGGTAAAAAAAAAAAAAAAAAAGAAGGTGGAAAATGTACTGGAAAACCCCACAAACTCAAATAAACAGTTTCAAACTGGCAAGTGTCATGGCACCTTTTCAACCGCATGAAAATCTTGCCAGTGTTGTGGTTATGATCATTGCGTATATTTTCTGAAATGTTTAGGTTTCTTTTAATTGTTCATAACAAATACCATAGTTTGAAGCCATATGGTTTTAAACTAAAGTTACACATAACTTGGTAAATGTGCTAACATAGATTGTGGGAAAAGTAACTGGCTTTGTTCCAAGCCACGTATGAATTTCAGCTGTTTGAATGATTAATGAAGTCTTGTTTTAATTTGGACTTAAAACAATTCGATTTTAACCATAACCACACTTTACAAACAGGATGACATACCATTTTCTATATCTTTCTTGTGGTCTGTGACATGGTCACAAAACACGTATAGTAAACATAAATTAATAAAAAAAAACCTAAGAATCAACAGGAAAAGGGAACTTTTTACCTACTAATCACAAGTTTAGTGACTTTTTTTGTTTTTTCCATTGTGGTTTTGAGATGCTATCTCTGAGTCTCTACAAACCAATGCTGAAATGTTAAAGTGAAAGTCTTCAATCTTTCTTTCTGGCCAATGGAAAGGGGAAATGTTATTTAAAAATGTTTTCCAATGTTGTCCAAAGTGTTTATAAAGATTCTGCACCAATTTTCAAAACAAAGATGCATGTAGTTTGTGGCCTTCACACCTAAAGCTCTTATATGTGTATGAGCAAACCTACTTCCTTTGGCCAAACAACTTCCTGCTGCAAAGAGAGCATTGTCATGACTCTGATCTCAGAACAGACTTTGGTGTCTGAATGGTCACCTTCAATGATGAGAAAATCTGATCCCAGTACAGCAGCCAGCAGTGAACCTTTTGATATAGAGAAGGAAAACAAAGAACAGTCTCATTTCACCTGAATCGCAAGTGAGAACGAAAGACTGCTTTCTGCTTTGCAAAAGTTTCTCAATTCTTCATCTCATTTCATTTTTTTTTATTCCTAAATGGCCTTTATTGGCTAAGCATATTTTAGTGGGGAATTACTTTAACTGTATTTCATAGGCTACCAATAACAGCACAGATGGAAACTTTAAAAACCCACGCAAACTGGGAGTGAGCAGAAAGCGTGGTTTTACTTCCTTTGACTGGAAATCTAGCAGTTATTCAGAAATCAAGCAAACACTGGACTATGACTACACATCCATAATGGTGTTCTGTTTAATCGCTCTAACAGGTAAAGTCATTTTAAAACAAACTTTAAAAGCTAAACTTAGTGCAATCATGGCACCAAATATTTACTTCAATATATCTGTTACAAAAATATATATTTTGTGTAATTCTAAACAACAAGCAGGTTAAAATCCCTTTGTTTGTTTTCTGTTAGCTCTCCTCGTTTCACCCCTGAAGCATTTGGAAGCAATGGAGTTGAAAGAAGTTAAACTTGGAGAGACGGTGGCACTGATGTGCAACCTGTCTTTCTACTCAGAGATCCACTGGCTGAGGATGAGTGAGGGGCAGCCGATGGCGCTGATGGCCACAAGACTGAAACACACTGGAGAACTGTCTGTTGTCTGGAATTATAATGAAACTCATTTTGAGGGCTTTATCGAGAAGCAGATGACTGGACTGAGAATTCTCCACGTCTCCTCCAGCGATCTCGGCACATACTATTGTGCAACATCATATCAAAATCACTTGAATTTTGACAAAGGAGTGCAACTATACAGTAAGTGTGAGCATTTAATTTCTAAAGAAATAAACTCAGAAAGACAGAAATGTCCTCTTACTTTCAACGGCTTTTAATTTCCAGCAAATTTCTTAATGTGTAAATATTTATTTTAACATAAAGAACTCAACAACTGAGACATAAACTCAACTTTCGCAGGCATTTGACACATAGAAATGAAATAATGAATTCCTGAAGAAAGGGGGGTCAGTACACTCTAAAAAAAATTCTGGGTTAAATGCAATCGGTTGTTTTGACCTATAGAGGTTGGGTTACTACCCAGAAGGTTAGGTTAAACATTTAACCCAACCGCTGGGTCAAACCAAACCCAATTGCTGGGTTTGACCATATTTAACCCAGCATTTTTTAGAGTGTGTGAAAAGTAGCGGTGAGTATCTCATCCTCATGAACTGCAGCAGATTTGCCATTTACCACACGGCAAAAAATCAGCCGCACAGAAACACCCTAGCAACCACCCCAAGTAATCTACCAAATGCATAGCAGCACCCATACAGAATATCATTCAGTTTTTCTAATAGACTGCATGACCTTCAAAACCATTCAACTTTGAGCTTTAAAACTGCTTTAAACTGAAAACCTTTGAACCTAAATCTTTTAAGACTTCTTCAAAACTGTGTGGTCAGGCTTTCTCAAGCCAACATCAAAGTTTGTCTTGAATATTTTTATCTAGTTACCCTAACTGTGACCTTAATTTCCTGCCATCTTAAGGACTATTCCACACCGATATAGTTAAAAAGTAATATTGTTTAAACCCTTTCCAATATAGATTTGTAAAGCTTTATTCGGATTGGATTACAAAATTATATTGAAATTCAAATTATTTTTGGATTACAAAATTATATTTAAAATAAAGTATCCTGAAAGTTTTTTTTTTTTTTGAGTTTATTTGTGCATTATTATTAGAAGTGTGATTCTTCTGCTCATCTTTTTTTGTAGTCTTTTCAGCAGACCAGCAAAGTAAATACAAGCCCTTTGATCAAGTACAAGGTAAGCATGAAAAATGCTCTAATACAATAAAAAAAACACAATAAACAATATTTTCATATATAAAATATCAGTTTTTCGTACAATGTAAATAAAAATAGAAAAACAATCTGACTGACTGAACTTTCCTAAAAAAACAGGTCCCGATGGTCTTTCTCTTCATTACAAAGTATTCATAGCAGTGCTGTGTTTTGGCCTTCTGGGAATGTTCGTATCTGTTTTAGTGGTGCATATGAAGACCAGGGAAAAAAACAACACCTCCAGCAATGAAGAATAAAAGAGAATACAGCATACAAATATTTAAAAAGCATGATTGTTGTTGTTCAATAAATATATGAAACTCCAAGTTTGACAGATAATGGGCTGTTTTTGGCCTTTCTTTGGACAGGAGAAAAGGGAACGAGGATGGATACATATGTATACTTTTAAGAAATACAGGATATTTATAAATCTATACAGATCTATAGGCAAGTCTAGCAATTTAATTGTTAATTAAATGATTAAATGTTCATGTATGTTTATTTTTTATTCGTTTGTTTCGTTTTGGAAATAAAACAATATTGTTTGTCCTTCATGAAAAATGTGGTCTAGAAATGATTGTTCTTTATTTTTTCCCACTGTTACTCATTTATTTATTGTTTCATAGTTCCATAAATGCAACTGGCATGCAATAGTTTAAAAAAAAATAATAATAATTATTTGTTTAATATTTTGAAATTAAGAGTATACAATTCACTTTATGGTGGACTAGTCCTCCATATAGTTGAGTGTTTTTGTAGGCTTAACTACTAATCCTAACCAGGGTAAAAGAGACAAAGACATTTAACCCTATCAGAGAGATAGATATATTAGAATAATTAGCTATATAGTGCAACTTCTGCATATCAGTCATGTTACAGTGCTTGAAGTAGGCTTATTTCATATAGGCCCGGTTTCACAGACAGGGCTTAGACTAAACCAGGATTAGGCCATTGTTCAATTAGGAAATTTAAGTAATTTTTATTAACATGCCTTAGAAAAAAACATTACTGGTGAGCATCTTGAGACAAAACAAAAGCACTGATATATTTTAAGATCAGTCAGTGCAAGTTTCTTTCAGTTAAAACAGCTCAGATTTACACCTAGTCTGGGACTAAGTTTAAGCCTTGTCTGTGAAACCGGGGGATGGCCTAATAACAATCCCTGAACAGCACTTATGTGGGCAGTGTGGGAATAAAATACGAAACGCATATTCAGCATTTCAAAATAGCATCAATCCTTTAAATTGCCAGTAGGGAGAAAACCATATAAAAAAAAGTTGGGCAAACTTAAAAGTTTAAGGCAACCAGCTTCAGCAGAATTTTGAGTTTTCTCAACTTCTTGTTTTAAGTTTATACAACAAAAAGTTGAGAAATTTCCTAAAAAGTAAGTTGAGAAAACTCAAAAATCTGCTGAAACTGGTTGCCTTAAACTTTTAATTTGGCTCAACTTTTTTTTTTTTTTCTTTTTTTTTTTTTGTGGCTACTTGAAGATGAATTTAAGCATTAAAGTTTTTATGTTGTATTAGGCAGATAGGCTGTAGAGCTCCGGACGCCACGTGACCCGTTCTGTTTACACCACCATGCTGGCAGGCAAGAACAGCCGGGAGCGAATATGAAATCAATGGCACCAGCATAAGTCTCAAGGCAACAGAGTTCACTGCGCACTTTAATTAAAAAAACATAGACCTGTACATAGCAAAACTTAATAGAGTAAACATAACAGATCCCTATATAACGCCTCCGGGGTGCTTTTAACGTGTAGATTTCCTGACCTGCAGTAGGCCTATCCTAATATGTACAACTACCCAGGGGCGCAATTCAGTTGCCTCAAGAGTTATTCATATTTTTGCATATTTTTATATAAAATAAGAACACTGTAAGTAATATGTACTTTAAAGAATGTCTGCATTTTAGAGATAATTCATGGAAAAGTGGCCATGCTAAGTTGAAGATTTCTGCCAATATTTAACTTGGCAGAAAAGCAAATAGGCTACTATTAAAATGTGGTTCAAACGACGGAGATGCGACCGTGTTCGGGAAACAGTCGCATGTTGTGATCCAATATCTAGCACCTGTGTACTCAAATGCAATACATAAGCTATTGGAGTGTTAGGTTCTCATGGGAAATATAAAATTATAAATATATAACAAGAAATATGAAATGACTGTATACTGGAGACCAGATACAGTTATGAGGTGAAGGAGATTCTTGCAAATGACAAAAGCTATTAAAAGTCTTCTTTCCTTTTTTTTTTTAGTAAAAATTATAAATTAGTTTAGAAATACGTTAGTGTGGTGTAGTGGATCAAGTTGAGTTTGATAGTCTTTTATAAATAATATTAATAATAGTTAATTAATTGATTATACTTATTTTGAATTTGATAATTTCAGTTAACTTTTTTTTTTTTTTCTCACAGATAAGAGAACAAATTCATCACACTCGAGCAAAGAAAAAAAAACATTATATGACGACACTGAACACAAAATATAAACCAAACACAATAGAAATGTGTCGCAATGAGTCAAAACTCACCAAAACCGCTGTTTCTCATTCATATAATTTTCCTTTAGGTCCACAAACGGGTAAATATCATCTTTCTTCTCTTGCAGGGTCTTAAAACCAATTAATTAATTGCTTATTTTAGTCAGTAATCTCTTTAAAAATACTAATATTAATAATATAAAGATAATAATACTAATCTTAATGAAAATAAACTATCATTAAAGACATTATTTACAACACCATTAGGGTCTTCTATAGCACTTTCAGAGGATAAAAAATTAGACAAAGTTTATTTCTTTATGGAACCTTATAAAAATGGTTCTATTTAGCACCAAAAGGGGTTCTGCTATTGCTACAAGCTGAAGAACCCCAGTTTGGTACTGTTTAGAACCATTAGAGGAATCCATTTTATCCAAGTGATGGACTTGATTTGGTTATTTTCAAAGCAATAGCCTACGTGCTACTACTAATATTTATTGAAATCACCGCCTGTTAAATAAAACTTTACTAAATTAAAAATAAATAATTGTAAATAATAAAAAATACAAAAATATGGAAGAATGTAGGTAAGTTAACACATCTCATCATGTTTAGCACCTAGCAACAACAGTCATTTAAAGTGCAGAAATTATGTAAATAAATTATTGTAAACATTAAACATTATTTGATATTTAAAAAAAAAACAAATTCCATCATCAAACATTAGTGATTCACATTTCACAAACTTACATGTAAATGAACTATATAAAACTATACTGCAACAGTTACACAAATGAATTACCGTAGATCAATCAATCCATTTATTTCCATTCAAAGGGATAGAAAACTAATTAATAATATTAGTCTAAAACGATTCCTTATCTTATAGCTGATATCACATATTGATATTAAAAAAATGTGTAGCCTGAATGCACTGTAAGTCGCTTTGGATAAAAGCGTCTGCTAAATGCATAAATGTAAATGTAAATGTAAATGTAAATGTAATAGCTCCGTCTAGTGGACAAGTTTAACATCAAAGCCTTCAGGTTGCAGTTGAAATTGCTGATGATTTAGAGCAGTGTTTATAATACCAAAAATACAATTATAATAGTTCAGGAGGAGAACAGCAAATTCTAAACCAGGAGTTATCAACTGATTAGGATTGGAGCTAAACTCTGCAGGAAAGTGGACCTTGAAGACCAGATGACAACCCCTGGATTAGAATCTATTATAACTGTTCCTTTGGTCAGAAGTTACCATGTTAGTATTCCTTTGTTGTAACAAATTTAATAATAATAATAATAAAATCCTTTCTACCATCACCTTTTTACGGTTTAGACTTTTTGTAACTCTTATTGCCTGTACAGTATGGCTCGCGCGCTCCTGTTTAAGTCACGAAATACGCATCGGGATATCATGACAACAGGCTATTCCTTCATTTCATAATACTCAATTAATTGTTGTAAACCATAGACTGTAAAAAGTTGTAAACTGAGATTGCGTCTTTAGAAGACTCCCTTTTGGAGCCCGCCTCTAGCGGCCAGTCGATGAATTGCAGTTTTAGTCACTTCCGTGTTGATTTCAAGAGAGAGACCGGAATGGTGCTTATAGACTATAAAAAAGGCTCATGACATGCAGTGAACTGTTTTAAAGTTGTATGTGTGTTTAAATGTTGTGTCGATAAAACTTTAAAGAATAGCGCGATTTGGAATTGGAAACTTCCTAAAGCTCAACGGAGAAAGAGCTTGTCACGGGACAGGTGAGCAAAGGCATTTTTTTTAAAAAAGTAAAAGCTATATTTATAGTCAGGGATTGTGTTATTATGTGAAATTTAGTATGCCCGTTCCTGTCAGTCGAGCATACGCTCGCTGCACAACAGCAGAAGTTGTAAATAATACAATGTGACCTTCATCTTGATGCATTGAAGGTCATGGCTTCTCTTTCGTCTGTGGTGTAAACGCATGTTGATATTTGAAGTGGTGTAGCATCTTTGTCTTTCTGTCTCCGTTTTTCAGTTCATCAGTATCGTATATAGATAACAGCTCAAAGTTAGGGTAGGCAATTTCTTCTAGAAACATTTTATTATACTGGTTGAAAGTTGTTGAAATCCTCTGTGTAAGGATTAGAACTATAAAATCATTGCGTCCAAACACTGCATTATGTTGTTTTATTTTTGTAGTTGCGCTGGCTAGATGACTCGAGACTGCCTACCCTACCTTTATACCATTTCATACAAACATCCTAGAAACTTTGTGCAACTTTAAAGTTTTAAATATAATAAAAGCAGTTTATTACAACCACTTACTTACTTACTTATAATAATAATAATAATAATAATAATAATAATATGGTGCACAATTATGCAAATGCATTTGCAAGTGTATTAATTATTTATTAATGAGTTATTATTTATAACAATAAATTCTTAATTATTAAATTAATGTAAATTAATTCCTTGCATTTGCATCGTTTTGCCCCAAATGATCTTCCTCTTTTTGAATGCTGTAGATATAAAACATCAGAAAAATATTGGAAGTGTGGAAGAGACAAAATAGTATTGTTATTACAATCTTTTGTCTACATTTAATATCCTCCTATTCTTGAATCCTCCAGTTCCCGAGGCCACCAGACAGCTATGAAGAGCTTCCTTTATTTTCTCCTAACTTTTGGTAACATATCATTTTTTTTGTGAATTTATATATTATGATGTTTTTTATTAACTTTTCTTCATAAAAAGCACTTTGAGAAATGTAGATATGACAGTACAAGTTAATTATAAAAATTAATCAACTACGCTGAAGGTATTTAAGGGGCCAGTATCTTTTTAAAAACAAGGATCTAAACTAGACCATTTAATTCTTATACATACTAATATGTTAGTATGGTAATTTGTTTTACAATCAGATATGTTCTTCTAAAATCCTTTTTTATTCTCTCTTTCCTGCTAGGACTGTTTCTTGGTGGAATGTCTGTTGAAGTGAACATTAGGGATACTGCGATTTTCCCTTGTAATGAGACATGTAATGGACATCTCTTATGGACATTCAACACTAACAATGAAAAACTGGATGTTTTAAAATGTGTCCAAGAGTCTTGCACAGAAGGAGACAACTTTAAGAACAGAGTGAGCCTCAAGCCTGGAACCCTGTCTCTAACCCTGTATCCTGTTCTGTACAATGATGAAGGCTGGTACTTGGTCAACTGTGATTCAGTGCTTCTCTGTAGATTCCACTTAGAAGCTCTTGGTAAGTTCTTGTTTTTTAGTTAAAAATGACATACAATTGTTTAATGGTAATGTTTATCACCCTACTTGGGGTGCTTACCACTGTTAGATGTGATCTAATGCTTTGTATTGTGTTCTTTCATCGTTTAGTACCCACTACTGTGAGCGCCTCAGTCAGAAGCAACGTCACACTACCCTGCTACGCACGCACAGAGAAACAGATCACTGATGACACTGTGAACATCCTGTGGAAGAAAGATGACCAAACAGTGTTACAAGTTCAAAAAGGAATTACGACATATGGCTCAGGTTTTAAAGGCAGGGCATCAGTTTCACTACCTCATTATAAAGACGGAGATCTTTCCCTTAACATGCTCAGGGTCACCACATCAGATAAGGGATTGTACCGGTGCTATCACAGAGCTACAGAGGAGCATGGTTACCCTGGTGCTGTCACTCTCAATGTTACAGGTTGTTGAATATTATATTTTTTGCATTTTTTTTTTGTCCTGTAGAAGAAAAAAAAAGTTTAACTGAAATTGTGATTTTTTTTTTTTTTTCTTCAGCTGATCAAAAGATCTATGCCAAAAATGTTGGTGATAATCTCACCCTGGACTTGTTCGGCTCTGACCGTGTGAAGGTAACTTTCACCGGTCATGATGCAGCAGAGACCCTGGTTTGCAGTGTGACAGGAAACAACATTACGTGTTCATCTGACTACAGTCACAGAGTATCTGTCATTAAGGGCTTCCTCGTGCTGCATGATGTAACATCCTCTGATACAGGCACATTTACTGTGAGCGACAAGATGGGTGAAGTCATTGGTGTCAACACTGTTACTGTGGAGGGTAAGGGTAAATCAAGCTAATTAATAAATTTTTTTTTAAATCAGTGGCATAATTTTACATTTAGAACTAAGTTACTCTGTCGTCCACAGGTGTGACCCAGAGGTGTTACTTCATAACTGTGTCCGTATTAATTGGTTTCACTGTCATTTGCGTTTGCCTGATCGTTTGGTGTCAGTGTCATGGACAGTCACAAGCACAGCATCGCTTCAGTTATAAAGCAGTGCCGTCTAATGTGGATACAAACCCAGAACCATTGAGAGAGCCTGCATGCATTGGATTGTCGCAACAAGAAACCAACCCAGAGCCTGACATTCGTCCACACACACCTGTAGAGGAGACCATGCCTGAGACTGTGAGGACCACTGAGAAGCAAGACAACACTGAAGAGTATATTACTACTGGAACTGGATTTGTAGAAACAATATAGGAATACTTTAAGAGAACTGAAAAACTGCTCAAGTGTTCTTCTTCTGCTGTCTTATATGCTATGAGAAAGATGGCATTACATTTTTGGGGTATTAACTGCGTTACTGTGCCAGTGAACTAAATGGGAAGGGAGAGGAATTTTATAAATATATTATATACAAGAGAAAGGAGTTATATTTCTACCTCTAGAAGAACTATAGCTGCAGCCTTGTTAACTAACAAGTTGTTTTTCACTAACAAGTGAAATTTAGCCAAAATTTTGTGGAATTAAAGGTAACCTTTCCCTTGTTAATGTAGCGACGTATGAAGCACAGGTTACACAGAACTTAAACAACAAGCTATTTTTCTTGGTCACTGATATGACTGGAGTCTCATCAGGTTACTAATAAGACTGATTCGTTCTAGTTCTTTTTAACAAATTTTTCAAAAGTACTGTTCATAATTTTTTTATTTTTTTTTTATGGGGAAGGTTTACTCATAGTTTAAAACCAAAGAAACCAAGCGAACAGAACAAAAGCACACTAATTTTGGGTTTTTTAAAGTCGATTCCAGTTTGCCACAGAAAGTAAAATGAATGTAAAATATTTTAAATACAAATCACGTAATGGCCTTTTCCCTGATATGTTTACATTGGCTGACAGACATCTTAAGTTATTAGGGTTGAGCCAGACATGGTGGGACTGCACTATAAGAGGGGAACAAGCATCCATGTCACAGCTGGCTATATTTCACCATCCAATTATCTCTGAATGGCTTCACAAAGCCAAGTTAAGTTTTCCTCTTATACACTGCTTAAAAGCTATCAGGGTAGATAAATATTACTTGTTGCTAAAGGATAAACTAGTTGTTCAGTAACATGCTTGTTGCTTTAGGCTTATTGGCATTATCGACATTGAGGTATTATTGCTGTTTGCCCAGAACAGAACTATACTGCCAAATCCAAACTGTATGCTAATTGTTAGGCTTCTTTGACGGTAGTGGTCATGACATATTCTTGCCATAATGATGATGTCAGATGCTTTTTAAAATGCTTTTTATTAAGCATTACTCTGTACTTTTTGTTGTTACACTTTGGTGCATTGCAATTTTTTTAATATACCTCTTCACCTTCTGGAAATATGCTTTGAAGTATGATCTAAGATCTAAGAAGCCCTCCTCTCTTACTGTGATGCTTCTTATTAAGCATTTCTTTGCACTTTTTCTTGATGCACTTTGATATATTGCACTTTTTTTCTGTAGCTCATAAGCTTGTGATACTTTGCCTTTTTAAATTTAATTGATTAAGTTGAATAAAATATTTTAGTATGTATCAATGTATGTTTAAACAGTCCAGTCATCACAGTCCGTTTTTTCAGTTATACTGCTTTTGTGGCATCATGTCTCATAGGGCTGACATTTGTTGACTAACAATGCAAATGATCTAAGATCTAAGAAGCCCACCTATTTTACTGTCATGATTCTTATTAAACATTTCTCTGTGCTCTGTTTTTCGGTACACTTTGATACATTGAATGTTTTTCTATTGCTCATAATGTTGTCCTTTTTAATAAATGATTGTTTTGAATAAAACGTCTTTGAATGTTTGTTTATTTTATTAACTTTTGTGATCAAAAGTCACATTTTATGAATGTGTGGTATATTATATATGTTAGAAATAGTTTGAAACAGTCCAGACAGCACAATCAAGACAACAATGCAGTTTTTCGGTTAAGACATGCTTTTGGCATCATGGCCTATAGGGCTGACTACATGACAATGCAAATGATCTAAGACCTAAGAAATTCAGACCAGGAGATTATAACACAAACCATGTTTTCATATAGGTCATGAGATGTTTTTGTATGTCTGCGCAAGCTACAGTGAACACAATGATGTCATGTGACTTATATTGTGTGTACATCTGTGTATGATTACTCCAGAATCCCTAAAAACTCAAACTACCACAAATTCTGCCAAAAGATGTACTTGTGGTAAACTTGAAAATAATTGCATAACATAATGTAACTAATGCTTCCAAATACCCTGCTGATAAACACCGCTGGATTAGTGTTGAACTCCAATTGGCTGAACTAGATCATTCAGCTCAATAAAAAGCTTTGGAAATCTATACTGTACTGTACATGGCAGAGCATATCACCACTGGAGCCAGAAACAGGTGGGTGCCAGAAACATGTTTGCCACTGAGAAATTAGTTTATGTAACATGATTGTATTAGTATCAATTTCATACTTTGTAATTTAAAATATGCTATTTTTCAGATTGCAAGATGAAGAAATTTGTTATAATCTTTATGGTTCTGACTGTAATTGCTGATGTGAGTACACTGATTTCATATTACTTTATATTCTTTTGGTCACTTGTGATTTATCAGTTCATCCACACATGCTTTGATCACTTTGATCCTTCCTTCTCTTCTAGATCACCTCAGCTAAGGTAAGATAATTCATATCATCAGAATTATGCGTGTTAAGTTTAACATTGGCACGTTAAGCTGTACTTCCTTTTAGAAGCTGCATCTGATCAACGGTCTGAATGGTGGTCTGGTTACTGGTGTAAATGGAGTTAACCCTTTACTGGTGGGTGGTCTGAACCCACCTGTGCTTTCTGGTGGTCCTGCTGTTATTGGACAGCCTCCATTAGCACAGGTAGGAACTGAAGATTTACCAATTAAAAGAGCAATTCGCCCAAAAACGAAAATTTGCTGAATTTTACTTAGACCATCCAAGATGTGAATGAATTTGTTTCTTTATCGGACCTGATTTGGAGAAATTGCTCACCAAAGGATCTTCTGCAGTGAACGGCTGCCGTCAGAATGAGAGTCCAAACAGATGATAAAAACATTACAGTAATCCACACGACTCCAGTACATCTATTAATGCCGTGTAAAGTGA
Organism: Acrossocheilus fasciatus; assembly: GCA_036784905.1. Classification (NCBI taxonomy): domain Eukaryota; kingdom Metazoa; phylum Chordata; class Actinopteri; order Cypriniformes; family Cyprinidae; genus Acrossocheilus; species Acrossocheilus fasciatus. Next base: position 28,906,145 of record CM071938.1, read on the forward strand.
AAAGCTATACTTATTTATAAAAAATAAATCTGGTAAAGCTTTTTTAAACCATCACTTCTGGCCATAATGATCCATAATAATGCCTCCAGTGAAAATATCCATTCCCTGTTGTGGTCTCCCTCACACAGCTGCGGCTTGAAGTTGAAAACATCTTAATGATGGATTTGTTTATTAGCTTTTCACTTCACAAGACATTAATTGATGGACTGGAGCCATGTGGATTACTTGTGGATTATTATGATGTTTTTATCAGCTGTTTTGTCTCTTATTCTGACGGCACCCATTCACTGCAGAGGATCCATTGGTGAGCAAGTGATACATTTCTCCAAATCTGTTCTGATAAAGTGACAAATACATCTACAGTAAATCTTGGAAGGCTTGAGGGTGAGTAAATTTTCATTTTTGGGTGAACTATTCCTTTAAGCACGTTGTATATCCCACTAAAAGATAATGTCCTACACAGACAAATACTAACTCTTTTGTGTCGGACAGATTCTGCCTCCATATGTGCTTCAGCAGCCACCTGTGGCCTCAGTTCCCTTCAGTCCCCCCAACATCGGACCTCAGTTAGCTTACCCTTTCGCTTCACCTAATGGGGTATATTTGTTCATTTTCATTCACATTGTCTGTGTACCAATATACATTTATTTCTGTCTGAATTAATGTAATTTGGGATGCTGTTTTGGACTGTTCTGGTCAACAGGGACTGCCGTATTACATTGGTGGACCCCAGAATCAACCAGCCATAATCCCTCTGCAGCAACAAGTTGCGGTACAAACAACCCTTCTAGTTGCTAGTACTGTAACAAAACGCTATAAATTAAATGTATGGGCTATAAATATGTTCATGAAGCTCATTCCTAATGCTTTTAGGCTGGACAAGACCCTACTGGAAATAATCAAGCTGTCCTGCCAGGCTCACTGACTAGATTTAAGGTACAATTTATAAAGCAGTTACAGGCAAAACCAATTTTTGGCCACTGATCCAAAATCTTCTCTGTAAATACCTTTAACTTTATCCTTTTTAATTGTAGTGTGTTGCCTAAAACTACTAATACCTAACTATGACTGATGTTCTTAGTAATACAAGTACTGTAACTTCATTGTTTAGCAATATTCAGTGTTTATGCAATATTCAAAAGGCAGAATTCCTGCCATCCACCTAACTGTGTTAAATTCTTCTTCTCAGCGCTCCTTCCTCAGAAGGACCACAGCAAGACCTGTCTCAGTTACCCAGGTTTGTAGAAAAAAGTAATGTGTATCTTTCTAAAAACCTGTTGAGTGGTAGCCTGCATTATAATATCATTTATCATTTGCATACTACAGATGCCAGCTCAGGTCAGCCCCGCTGTGTCTGGAAACCCTGTTGGGTAAATCTGAGTGACACATGAGTTTGAATAGCTTACAGTAGGTGTGTTTTATACATGTGTTGATACAGTTAAAAATTGATTTTATGATTAATGTACAATAATTAATACTCTTGCTGAGATGCTGATTTGAGTTTGTTTCTTTTCACAGATACTTTCAAGAGATCTTCTCTTCTCTGCAATAAATTTCATTTTTTATTTAGAATATTACAGAATCATTGTAAATTGTCTAATGCTTTGCTTTACTGACAAATTGTCACCATTTTTAACAAATGTTACATGAAATGTACTGAATACTGAATAAAAGCAATTGAATTAGTTGCAATTGTGAGTATTTTGTCCTTTGATTTCACCTTCTTAATCATATAATGTTATGTTAACATTATCAACATAATGTTATGTTATTAAAACATTTCCATTATGTAATTATTTAACAATTTTATGAAATTTAATAATATTACCATGCAAATAATAATAATCTTCATCCTCATTATCACTGTTAAAAAGAATGATTTCTTTGTAGTGTTTTCTAGTATTGTTACTATTCTTTTGCCAATCCTTGACTGAGCCAATTTCTGATGGGCACTGGTCCAAATAGACTTCTATTTAAAGAAATCTATAACAAATACTATAATTCAGACTAAAAACATGTCAAAACTGTGGTTAGCATCAGGACAGAAAACTCATCAAATTTATATAGACATAGACAATAAATAAACACATGATGCTGAAAATTCAGCTTTGCCATTACAGAAATAACATTTTAAAATATATTAAAATAGAAAACGGTTATTTTAAATTAATTTTAATAATATTTCATTACTGTTTTGCTGTATTTTTGATCAAATAAATGTAACCTTGGTGACCATAACAGACTTTGTTCAGAAAATCTTTTTATGTATGATTCAATATGGGTATTTTAAGGAGAGTGCAAATAGTTTGTGTCAAAGCTGTTGTGCTTATCAAGGCAAGGCAAGGCAAGTTTATTTGTATAGCACATTTCATACACAGTGGTTATTCAAAGTGCTTTACATAAAAGGAAGTAAAATAGTCATTAAAAATAATAATAATAACAAGAAATTAAAAATAATAATAATCACAACAATAAAAACAAAGTGATTTAAAAATTGATTTAAAAAGAATTTAAAATATTTAAGAATAGAAAGTGATTATACATAGTGCAATCAGTTCAGATGTAGCACAGTGCTCATTCAACAAATGCACAGCTAAACAGATGAGTTCTGAGTCTGGATTTAAATGTTACTAATGTTTTAGCACATCTGATCTCATCTGGAAGCTGGTTCCAACTGCGGGCGGCATAATAGCTAAAAGCGGACTCCCCTTGTTTTGTGTGAACCCTTGGTATTTCTAACTGACTCGATTCTAATGATCTGAGTGGTCTGTTAGGTTTATATTCAGTGAGCATATCTGCAATGTATTTAGGTCCTAGGCCATTTAGAGATTTATAAACGAGTAAAAGTACTTTAAAATCAATCATAAATGTAACTGGAAGCCAGTGTAATGACCTGAGGACTGGTGTGATATGCTCAGATTTTCTGGTTCTAGTCAGAATCCTGGCAGCAGCGTTCTGGATGAGCTGCAGCTGTCTAATGGTCTTCTTTGGAAGGAAACCATTACAATAATCCACCCTGCTGGTGATAAAGGCATGAACAAGTCTCGACTGGAAACAAAACATCTAATTCTTGCAATGTTTTTGAGATGACAGTATGCTGATTTAGTTATTGCTTTGACATGACTACTAAAACTAAGGTCTGTCTCCAGAAACACCCCAAGATTTTTGACTTGGTTTTTAGTTGATTGATCCCTAGAGTTGAGGTATGCATTCACCTTGAGAACTTCATCTTTGTTTCCAAATGCAATGACTTCAGTTTTCTCCTTATTTAACTGAAGAATCCAGCAGTTTATTTCATCAATGCATTGGCAGAGGGAGTCAATGGGGCTGTAGTCATTTGGAGATAAGGCTAGGTAAATCTGGGTATCATCACCATAGCTGTGATAGGCAATTTGGTTCTTTCTCATTATTTGACTTAGTGGTAGCATATACAGGCTAAACAAGAGTGGTGCAAGAATTGAGCCTTGTGGGACTCTGCATGTCATGGACGTCCACTTAGACTTATGCTCTCCTATACTCACATAATAACCTCTCCCTTCTAAGTATGACCTGAACCATTTGAGTACCATCCCAGAAAGCCCGACCCAGTTTTCCAGTCTCTCTAGAAGTATGTTATGATCAACAGTGTCAAACGCAGCACTAAGATCTAGTAGTACCAGAACTGATATTTTGCCTGAATCAGAATTGAAGCAAATATCATTTATTATCTTAATAAGCACGGTCTCTGTGCTATGATGTGCTCGGAAACCAGATTGAAAATTGTCCAGGTATCCATTTGAGTTTAAGTAGTTGTTCAGCTGATTAAAAACGACCTTTTCAATAATCTTACCTATGAAAGGAAGATTTGATATTGGTCGATAGTTGTTCAACATGGTGTTATAAAGATTGAGCTTTTTCAGAAGGGGCTTAACAACTGCAGTTTTCAGGGAGTTTGGAAAAGTCCCAGAAAGAAGTGAAGCGTTCACCACTTCTAAGAGATCTGCTTCTAAACAGTTAAGCACACTTTTGAAGAAAGATGTGGGAAGTGTGTCAAGATAGCATGTTGACGATATAAGGTGCTGTACTATTTCTTTTTTCAAAATTGCTTCAAAAACAGACATAGTCACTTCTTTTTGAAATTGCAGTCGAATCTGTGTGACCTCTGCAAAAGTAGATATGCCAATCTCCTTTCTGATATTATTGATCTTCTCAGAAAAGAAGGAAGCAAACTCATTGCATTTACTGTCGGAGAGCATTTCACTGGGAATCTGACTTGGGGGGTTTGTCAGTCTCTCCACAGTAGCAAAAAGAGTGTGAGAGTTGTTTAAGTTACTGTTTATAAGGTTTGAGAAGAAGGTCTGTCTAGCTGTGGCTATTTCCACATTGAAAGCATGAAGGCTGTCTTTATAGACAAGGACAGAATATAACATTTTTTATCATTATAATTATGACGTGTTGAACAAGTGTCGTTAACCTTCTAATGCAAAGATGTCCTGATGAATGAATGAATGAATGAATGAATGAATGAATGAATGAATGAATACTCACTCCCAGGTACAGACAGACAGAATTCCAAAAATTCAAATAAATATACAGCTTTTTGCTGCCTATGAGAAAGACTATAAAATTGGGTTACATAATCAGACATGTTGGGTCTTTAACCAAGCCTACATAGCTGGTGACTATTTGTTAAAAATAGAAAGCATAGTCTGAAGTAAACAGTTTTTTTTTTTGTTGTTTTGTTTTTTTTAGATATTGGCTGATTGTATTATAATGCCATCTACTGGACTCTTAAGGTTCCTGAACAGTTTAAAAATGAGAAAGGTCACTACAGCTGAGGAAACACAAACCATTTGAGTCTGGTTCTTCTGTCTGGGATACTCAGCACTAAACCATGTAATTACTGAGTGGAGATGACCACACTAATTGCCATAATTACTGTTTTGTAGAGAATGATTCAATCTTGTTTTTTTCATTCTCAGTCAGACAATAATTTGTCTCTTTACCTCACAGAGCAAACAGCTCTCCATTCAGCCTGCTTATTAGTTTGTGACAAAGCTCAATCCTGATCTTGGCACTGGTGCATCTGTTCTATTTCTGTTAAGCATTAAATGTTTTTATTGACTTTGTATAATATCATAATGATAGTTCTCATTTCATCAAACTCATATACTGTACATACACATACTCAAACCCAGACAATAAATGAATGAAAACAATTAGCAGCTCATTTGACCATAATGATACATGTCTATATATGATGCGGTATAGACAAATTGAGACACATGACACATCGTATGTGTCACAACCACAACCTGATATCATAAGAGGGCTTGCACCAGTTTAAAAGCAAAGGGGAAAAGACGCTAATAGTTTGCACTTCTGCTCTGCCTTGAATGTACTTGTATTCTCTCTAATATTCTGCATTTACTGACTGTATTATTAGTAGTACATATATAGACAGTAATGGTAAGGAGTCTTTAAAAATATATATCTAAATAATTTATTTATAATGACTGTATCTCATTGATTCTCATTGATTTTTCTTCCACAGATTACCAAGATGAAGTTTCAGGCCATCTTTTCCATGGCTGGTCTTCTCAGCATTTGCACTTGTGCTCCTGTAAGTCTTCATTGATAAATTCATGTTTTCAGTTTGAATCTATAGTAACACAACTGTTTGTGTTTCACAGATCTACCAGCCACAAATTGGAATAATTGCAAGTAACAGTAATGAGGTATGTTTCTTATGAAGTTTTGTCAAAGATTATATATTTAGTTATATAAATTCTACCATTTAAAAGTTTGGTAGTATGGTGGCCGAGAGAGCTCAACGCGCTGCAACTTCAGAAAACACAAAAAATAGAAAAAGCACCAGCAAATCAAGAAAACCTCTTCATCGGTTTGACAGCAGGTGCTGCAAATGCTCACAACGCAAACAAATAAAGAAACACACTGCAAATGCTCACGACACAACCAAATTTTAATTTGCAGCGCAAATTTTTCAAAATGTTTCTTTGTTTGGTTGTGTTGTGAGTATTTGCAGCGCGTGTGTTGTAAAATTTATAATGCTTCTCTATAATATTTTTCAAAGCTACATTTTCAGCAACCATTACTCTGGTCTTCAGTGTCACATGACCTTTCAGAAATCCTTCTAAATCCTTCTAAAATGCTGACTTGCTGTTATTTCGAGATTCATTGATTAATAGAAAGTTCAAAAGAACAGCATTTATTTGAAACAGAAATCTTTTGCATAAATGTCTTCACTGTCAAAAAATATATGGTATGCGCAGGGACGTGCACAGGGGGGTTGCTCAGGTTGCCCGGGCAACTGCCCATATACCCTTCTCGACTCACGTTGCCCTTCCGAGGTGGAAAAAAATAAATAAAAAAATCGTACAATGGATGCAGAATTTCACGTAAGCCTAGATAAAAAAAAATAAAATAAAAAAAAAAACGCAAAGCCTCATTCACTTCCATATTCGGGAAAGTGAAAGTCAGTAGGGGAAGGGCAAACTCTGTTTACGTGGCTGCAGCGCTGCACGCGACCGGCACCTGAGCTGAGCCTGCATGAGCGGCACTAGGAGATTGTCGCGGTTGTCGGGTGAGACGACTTGTCGGAAAGGTATAACAAACGGCCGATCATACGGGGTGGGGGGGTGGGGGGGGGGGGGTGTTGGTAGGCGAGTGCCCTTTTTTTAGGTCAGAGCAACTGCCCCTCAAAATTCCTGTGCACGTCCCTGGGTATGCGTATTTATATGTAGTACAGGTATAACATTTTTGTTTTCTGTTATATATTCAGTTGTTTTCTGTCATGCTCACAACTGTTACTTGTTCCTTCTTTGTAGGTTTTGCGTCTCAATGGACTCACGCTGGCAGGTTTGGGTTTGGGTCCAGCACAGGTAAATCAACTTCCAGTCACTGAAAAAACAAACCAAAAAAAAAAAAAAAAAAAACTAAAATATATATAGATAGATAGCTTGAACATTTAAAGGTAAAATCAGGAATAACATATGACAGAGATATATAATTTCTTAACCTGAAACAAGGAATTAGTTGCTATCTTAATATGGTGTAGCCTACAGTGTGGTGCTTATATTATAAGGGGCTCATTTGAATCCCTGCTTTCTTTCTCCTCAGGGAACTGCATTTTTCCCTCCCTTCCTGATCCAGCAGCAGCCCCCACAGGTGCTGAACTTTAACCCTGCGATGCAGGGACCCTTCCTGCCTCCTCAAATAAACCAGCTGAACCCAGCACAGTTGCCCCCGTTGCAGCAGGAGCAGCCTATACCTGGCATCATTCCCAACAACGGCTTACCAGCTCAGAACCTTCCCCCGGTACACAGACAGACTTCTAAGGGAACATCATGCCCTTGTGGATTTTTATTTATTTTTTGGTCTTTATCCACAAGTTTTTTTCTCACAGATTTTTTCTGGAGAGTAAAAAGTCATATTTTGTTTTTAGGGCTTTCCATTCTTCCTGACTAATCTATATCCAATGAGGAACACTCCTGTAAGACTGACACCGAACCAGAACGCTGGCCCAACTGTTCAAGCCCAGGACACCATGCAACGAATGCAGCCAATGCAGCCAATGCAACCAATACAACCAATCCAGGTATCGTAAAGCCTTTTCTCACAGGTAAAAATGTGATTTTTACAAAGAAAAACATTAAATGAAAAGCGTATTATCTCCATTAAGGAAACAACAAACATGCATTTCTATCTGACATATCTCAAAAATATTACATGTATTTAATATTAAAAATATTTAATACATATTTATTTTAATTAATAGTTTAATAAATATTTAATATTAAATTATTAAATTTAATTACATTAATCACATTAGTCTGATGTAGTTTTAAGGGGCTTGTATTTGAATTTTCTTTGACAGATTTAAAGAAAATATTTCACATTTTTCAGAACAGGGGGAAGCCAGACCCGAAGGTAACGTCTGCTCCTGATTACCGTGGCGATCGGCCCGGCCCTGGAACTGGAGAGGTCTTTTCAGAAGTTATCTTTTGTTAACATGCTGTTAATAACCAAACATGACAAAACATGACTGGGTTGAATAATTACCGTAGAATTTGTAGACAGTTTGTTAACCAATCCTGTCTCTGACAGGGGCATCCTGGGTTCCCATTGTTTGAGCCATAGGCTCAGAAGATTTCATTATTAAAAAGGTATTAAAAGTTTTCTAAATTGTATATTCTGATAGGATATCATACCAATTAATTGATCAGAACATACATTTGTTGTTGGTTTTCCAGATATCCCACCATGGAGACCCCTCACAGAAGACATATCCACATTTTTTTTGGACTTATCCACATGTTACCAAATAAATAAAAGATGCTCTATTTATTTTGTCTAAAGTGATTTTTCTTACTCCTCCTGAAACTTGATTAGTAGTGTAGCAGTGCTCATATGTATTAACACAATACAAGAATACACTTCAGTGACAAAATGATCAAAGTCACAATGTTGATGCTGGAAATTTTATTTAATTTATTTAACTTTATTTAACAGATTCTCAACAGTAATGATTAAAAAAATCTGCAAATTAAGAGTGAAAACCGATAAAAATGCATTAATTAGCAATAAAATAACAACAAAAAATCTATATGACACATTTAAATTCTATTGCTGAATTATATAATAGCTGGATGTACACCTGTGGAACAAAAGAAAAAGAGGTTATTCAAAGCCAAAATAAAGTTTTTAATCAAACTAGGTACAGCAACCTGCCTTACCAGTGTGATTATTGTACATGGTCCTTTTTTAGTGTGTCCCACGATCACTTTCAGACTCCGCCTGGAGAATCAGAGTCAAAAGCAATGTTGAATAAATAAATAAATATAATAAGAAAATGTAAAATGTATACTCAAATACATCAAAACTAGTCACTCTTAACTTGGGAACCAAAATACTGACCTTCATGAATGCAGGGAGCTGCAAAGACAAGCGGGACATTAAAAAAACAACAAAACAAAAACATTGAAGCAAGAAAGAGAATGCAGTTAGATGAAAAATGATTTTAGCTAACTGATATGATATTATATTCCTGATTACTTACAAGCTGTGTAATGCCATATTCAAACGAGATTTTTTGCTGTGGGGAACAAATATACAATAGACTGTTGTGTTGTTTAAAGAACAATATTTAGCGCCCAGATATGCAAGGTCATTCATACTCCAGTCTCCAGATGAAGATGATATGACTTACCGTTGCAGTTGGGTTGTAAATGAGCTTCACATAAGGCTGTTAGATATGGAAAGAGTATTTACAGATTTGTTAAACTGAATTTAAATGTACTTTTAATGTTATCTTTCTTTAATATACTGTGTCTTTTTATTTATGTTATCTTTCTATTTATTTGATATATTTTATTAAGCATGATGCATGTTCATTATAGTGCCCATTACCTGAGGACCGTAGAGGGAGAAACCCTGACCGTACTAAATGTGATAAAAAAATGAATGAATTAATTACACAACTGAGAAATCATATGGAATCTATTTCACAATAATCAAACAACTTTTATAATATAATAATAATAATAAAAAAAAACGACTTTACCCCCAGTTCCTGAGGTCTATTCACTCCACCCTGTAAATAAGTCACATTTTCTCCAATATGAAACATTACTATATCTATAAGAGAGATTTATAGAAACATTATTTATATAAACTTCATTACCTTTTTTGGTGGCTGCATCTGCCCTTTGCCCTGGATGGAAAGAAGGTATTTTCTGTATGTATCATAAAACTTTAACATTCACTTTCTTATTACTTTTTGTCTGTTTAAATTATAACTCTCATTATGTGTTCAATCTTTCAAATTAAACAAAGTATGAAATAAAGACATATTGTAAACTATTGCTATTGCAAATGAATGGCAAAGTATTATCTTTACTTAAACTGTTTCATTCACTTACTTTTGGTAAGAGGAACACATTCTCTCCCTGAAACAAAAGCAAAAATTAATTCTGATTTTATCTTCTGTTTTATTGTATTTTTATATCTTGAAATACAGTATGTTAGATTACATTAATGTCAGTTTCCCTAATATAGTGGCATTACCTCCTTTAGATGTAAAGCGCTAATATTCTGTTAAAGGGAGAACATATTTATTTGTTTATTTATTGTTGCTTTTTGATATATTTACTCATCTCATAATATTAAAGATACTTCTGTTTCTGGGAACAAAACAACAGCACCGTAAGTTTCACGCACCTGCAAAGTGACATTGTCAGCCTACATTGATCCAAGTGAATAAAAATATTAAACAAAGATTACAGACTTCATATGCATTCAGTTCATGACATTTAATGTCTTTAAATCATCGATATCTTACCTTGAAGATTGGAATGAACTGCCTGTTATCCTAGAAAATGTATCAAAGTGAACTCATAAATCTATACACAATCAATAGCAACTCAACATAAAACCCTGTTTATTCCATGAATGAATTTGTGAAAAGTGCATGTTAATATTAGCAGTATGAGCTTACCATCATGTTGGGACTCAAAGGTTTTCCAAAGAGTGGATTCATTTGATTCTCTTTAGCCCCATCTACTGGAGCTTGGGTTGGGCGCGTCGGCATTCTATCCAGCTGAAGGGATTTAACAATAATTATAATTCATTTTCATATTTCAGTAAATATTCAATTCTGCTTGTCCCAGGATGATGGCAATGGCACTTTTTTTCTCTCTCCATATCTTAAAGACTCCAGGCATTAAATGTGCAGTCTAACTTACTTTGTAAGATGGTCTACCAGCTCTCCCATTCCTCTGTGGTTTTCTGGTTCCTCCCCATCTATGCCACTGTTCGCTCCGCTGCGTACAGCAGAAGATAAAACTAATCTTTATTGTACTGCATAATGATTGCAAACTTCGCAAAAAGTATTGAAAATGTTGCTCACCCTGTCTCCTCCATTTTGACCAGGGAACACCGGATGTTGTCCAAATGGAGAGCCATTAGATGGATCTTGTGCGTGTCGCTCAGGTCCATCTGGGTACAACGGGGCCACTGGATCTGGCTGTAGTGAGTGACATTTTGAAGCAAAACTGCCTTAAATCATTTTAGAGTTATGAATAAAGAGGGAAAACATACAAAAACTGGACGTCCAAAATTCTGCTCCCATCTGGGCCTGATTGGAGTTGGCTGAGGTACTCCTCCATCTTCTGGATCTGGGAAATATTGCTCTCCATTCACTGGGCTAACTTGATCCCAGTGGTTTCTGTCATTGGGCTAATAAAAAAGCAGTAATGCATTAAAAATGTCTGACACCCGCCGTGACAATAATAAAATGTAAAACAGTGTGAAACTCTGGGTTCATCGTGATACTAAAATACACCGATAAACTGTCTACTCAAAATATCTCAGAATGCTGCCACTCACTTGAGCCGCCACCACAACACATGAAAATGCCACGAGAAACCACATTGCTTCTATAGAATAAATATGTGCAATTTTCAGCATTATAATTTAAGTTAAATAGTAGCTGATGTGGCACCAGAATCGAAGACTTTGACTCCTCAAAGTTTGTGCCTGTTTCTAGCCGTGTCCCATTGGTTGCGCTTCTCTCTTTATAAAAGCCAGTTGTTGAGCAATTGTCACTGTTGTTGTGGATCATTTGTTTTGAACAAGGACTAATCAATTGTTACTAAAAATACTAATACAAAGCTGAAGTCATTTAAGGTTGGTATGCTGTAGTCCATTCAAGCATTTCATAACATTACAAAATTCTTGCTTCAAAGAGATGTAGGTGTATGGACTTATAATTCTTTCTCTATTGCAATATCAGTCAGATAGATTAAAGAAAGCCACACAGGAGTGTCTTGTGTAGGAGGGATTGTACTGATTGCTAAACTAATTTGTTGCCTTAAGCCCACCTAATGTTTTAGGATTCACCCCGTGCATTTAGCAACAGCAGACAGCAATTTAGGCATCTGCATAACAGAGGGGTGTGATATCTATTGCTGTATTTAAATCCTCTGGCTGTTCAAATTATTATTATATTTCTAGGCATTAGAGCAATAAATATTCTTCCAAAGAATATTCTTTCTGCTGCTTTGGAGAATCGTACTCTTTGACAGAAACATGAAGACGGTAATCTTACTTGCATGTCTTATTGGTCTGGCTTTCCAGGTAGGTTTCAAAAAGCTATACTTTTGCATTTTATACACTTATAGTTGCATGTAAATAATGTGATAACAATGATTTTTTAAATTGCAATTAGGCTGAAGTTCACCAGCGTGTGGCTCGCTCATTGTCCAGCTCGGATTCTGATGAGGTTAGTCAAAAAATGTACCTCAAGGTTAAAATGTAAAATTCAAGATAATGTTTTAATTGCTTGCATATCTGTCATAATGTCTCTTATCAGACTGGAGCTTTTTCCTCTAATCTGCGTCAGCCTTTCCCGATTCTCAACTACGACCAGCTCCTTCAGCTGCTGATGGCTCTTTACTCTAGAACTGTCCCAAATCCAGCCCCTGCCCCGGTGCCAACACCCCCCACTGCCCCAAACCCGGCGTCAACCCTCGCACCTATCACAGCACGCTAAGGCCTGCTCCTTTGTTGAGAAAAATTACAATTTTCTGTTTTCACAAGAGTGTCTAATGATTAGAAGAGTTCTAACAGCCAGTGATATTAGTCTACTGTCTATTTGAAAAATAAAAAATAAATAAAAACATACTAGAAATACAAAAGCAAATCAACACTTTCTGGACAGCCTGGAACATTAGAATAATTACTACACAGGTGAAATTTATATGGGAGATTAAAACTGTCAATTGATTAATTTGTTGTTGTTGTTCTCATAGTATTTCAGCAGTTTGTTACCATTAAAACAATTTTGCTTTTATCAATTTTACTGCCTGTGTGCATGTGTGATTCAGTATTTTGGATGTTAGAAGTTTTATGAATAAAAACATGACTAATACATTTCACATGCCAGACCTCAACAACTTTGGAAATAAAGTTGCTAAGAGGGGATAGGAAAAAGAGGGAGTAGTAAAATAAATGTGTGTTTATGGAGATAATGTAACAAATAAATAATAAGGTAACAAAAAGTCAAATCAAATGAGTTAAAATAATAGTGTTTTTACTAACAAATACAAATCTTGCATGCCAAATGTTAGGTTTGGTTTAAAATATTACAAAGTTAGATAAACAAAAGATGGCATTCTGACACCATTTTGCATTTATTATGATTTACTTGATTGTAATGACTTACCAGAACAACCAGAAAAGTATTGATAACAAAACCTGAAGAGATCTTGTGGCTCATTATAAGCACTGTATTAGCAAAGCTCAAGTTTGAATGTGCTGAAATGAACTTTTGAAGACAACTGCCAATAATTAATGGAAACTTAACACAAAAAAAATCACTATTATTATATTTTCTCTGTATGATTACTACACTCACAACCCCTAAAACCAGCTGTGCTCAAACCATAACTCAATACACAACACTATTTTAAAAATATATAATAAACTTAAGAACAAAAGATATATAACTTAAATAATAAAAATAAAATAATATAATATATATTTCACTATAAATGTGTATCTATTAGAGAAATAATCAGCACAGATATTTATGGTTTTTAAAAACTCATCACAACAGCGTCATCCTTCATGCTAAAAATAGTTTCCCCATATTTCATGTCTCAAGCTTTTTAAATAACATACATTTTTTAAAATAACATAATCATATTATATTTCTCACAATCATGATTTGTCAATTCAATCATTATAAAGATTTTTTCCACTGCTTTTTTGTAGAAATATTCCAATTACTTTTGATATTCTAGATATTTTTGAAGATATGTAGAACGGCAGATGAGGAAGGTTATTATTTATTATCAAAGTATGTCATTTACATCCAGCCCTAAGGTGTGCCTTAATCTTTTGTTTTGTTTATGTGTTGCATAAACTCAGTTTAAGTATGTGCACAATTAATATACCATAAAAAGGCAACCATGTGACTCATTTCCCTATTTCCCAATTGCTGAGTAAAGTCTAACTTGCTAAATACTATGTATCACATTTTTTTTTTTCAAACGTGTCACTGTGTCACTTCTGCTGATTGGCCAGTTGCATGTTAATAATGTATATATAAAGCATATATCACTGCTGTTTTTATGTCACACAGACAAGTCTCAAACATTTGGCATAAAGGTAAGAGGCAAAGGTAGATTAAATGAACAACATTTGCTTTTATATTTGGTCATTTAGACATTTTCTTTTCCCAATGCGACTTACACACTTTTTCTATTAGATCAGAGCTGCTCTTCTTGAGAACCATGAAATCTTTCCTCATTATTGCTTGCATCTTTGGACTCTGCTGCACTGTGCTAGTGAGTATCATTCCCTTTTATTTGCATGTGCATGTGATGTTATACATATTTTTACCACCACATTGTTCTGTAATGTAATTTATAACAATGGGAATGAAGTGATGCTGATGATGAAGATGTAAAATGACAAATTCATTTTCCTTTTTAGGCAGAGGATGAAGAACTTCGAGAGAAGCGCTCATCAAGCCGTTCTTCAGAGGTCAGTTTGAAATCTTAAACTCTGCAAGCTCAGCAAATTCTCTTTCATTTTTGCCATTGCATAAAATCCTTGAATTGATTCATTTCAATTAATAGTTTTTTAGGCTACATTCTGAATCTGTTGTACTTGTTTGTCTTTATTTTGAAAAATCTGTTTTATATACACTCTTTTCAGTAGAAATCTTACATGTTCACCTGATATTTCTACAGAGACAGCCTGGAGGCTTCTTCAACCCGTACCCATTTCAGCGTCCCTATCCCTACCCATACTTCCCACCTTACCAGCCTCAGCCTCTGCCACAGCCTCTGCCTCAGCCTCTGCCTCCGAACAACAATGCTTTCCTCAGCCTCTTGCCATTCATCTTAGCACAGCTGGCATCCAACACCCCTGCACCGGCACCGGCCCCCGCTCCTGCACCTGCCCCTGCCCCGGCCCCTGCACCAGCCCCAGCACCGGCCCCAGCTCCAGCTCCTGCTCCTGGTGGGAGATAAGACACCAGTTAAAACTGAGCATGTGTCTGATTGATTTGATACTTTTGCTCTTGGTATATTAAAACAAATAAAGTTTGCATCACTGAATCATACATTTGTGTTTGTCTTATTCTTTTAAATGTATAGGGAAAATGTACAGTGTATCAGATATTTTAGTGTTTTTATTAAGATATAGCAGCCAAAAAATGTAAAATTATACAACATAATAGACCTTTAATCTGTTTTGAGCAGTGTTCCAAGTACCAGGACTTATTTGAGTCTCTGACAGATTCTCAGTATGTGGTGTGTATTTTTCAGGGACTCTTTCTGCAGTTACACAAGCCAGTAGATGGCAACAAGTTGTTGACTTTTGTTCAGGAATGAAACAAGTTATAATTGAATCATTGAATCATTCACAAATCAGATTCGGTCAAAAGCACTGAATCATTCAAGAACAAAACAACACTGCTGCATGGTCCTCTGTGGCTTTGTTTAGAGCTAATTTCATTGATGGAGCAAAAACAGACCATGTGACTGCAGACTGCAGTACTGTGTCTAAAATGTATAAGAAAATGTAAGTTCTTAATTTCCTCATTATTGAACTTTTAGCCTATATAAGGAATGCCTGTCGCTCCAGTAACTTCTCAGAAACGGTTGTTTAGAAACATTTTTGAATTGTATTGAAGGCTACTGTTGTTTAAAAGCAATGATGTTGCCTATATATTTGAAAATGTTAAAGAGTAGCTATCACTCTCGCCAGAGAGAAGTTAACATGGCTCAGCTTAGGTTGTTTTTGAGAAGGCAGAATGTTTCTTTTTTTTAATCATTAAAATGTATGTAGTTTTTCTGAATTAAAAAGCACATACTTATGCAGAGGTGCACGCAAATTTTGGGACAATTACTGATGATACATGGGGCAACATTTTGAGCAATTTTGCTGGGCAACTTTTTTTTGAGCAATGTTGCTTTGGCACTTTCACACTGAGAATGGGTAATACATTTCTATCTGGATAATTTAGCTCGACTGTGGGCCCTGTGCCTCACCTGGTTGCCCGTTGATGGCATTGACGGCCGTTGACATTGCCCAAAGTTACTCAGCAACATTGCTCAAAAAGTTGCACCGTGTATCATCAGCCTTAGCCCTACTATCACATCATAAAATTGCTTCTTGAAATCCACAGACTGTTTTTTTCCCTTTTTTTTCTTTTGCTTAAACCAGGGTGTCAATCATCTTGTGAACATCATCATATACAAACTCCTCACAACACTTCATGTATTCTACTCAACAATTCCTCCAATGATACTGGAGAGAGAAGTGGCATGTCTACCTGCTAGTCTTTCATGGAGAATTAACAGTTAATGGCCAAACATATCTGATTTCCAGTTGTGCTGTTTGGATCTTTTCAAAAGTTTATAATGCTATTCCAGGTGAAATATACCATATAACTTATTTGAACAAATAGATGTATTCATGTTTGTAGTTATGAAATGAAATATCACAAATCCTCCTCCACAGCAAAAGGGACCTAATAAACACTCATAAAGACACTTGTTTCGTTCATGAGTAAATTAGCATTTTTTTTATTATTCATATAGGACAGTAGAGAGACGACAGGAATTTACAGTGAGGAGAGAGGGGAGCGGGATCAGCAAAGGACCTCAAGATGGGAACTCAGTTGCATTATATGTCGACGCACTAACCACGAGGCTATTGGCGCCGACTAAATTAGCGTTTTTGAGCAAATCGGTTGAATGAATGATTCAGTGACTGTGCTGCTTGTCTCCATCTCCTGATGTATTGATGTAACATAATTTTTGATACTTTTGTTTGCTCTCATGTACGAGTTGTAACAAGCACACTTTATGTGCACTCCCCTTTTAATCAGAAAGCATAAGACAAACACAAATGTATGATTCAGTGATGCAAAGTTTATTTGTTTTAATATATCAAGAGCAAGAGTATCAAGTCAATCAGACACATGCTCAGTTTTAACTGGTGTCTTATCTCCCACCAGGAGCTGGAGCTGGGGCCGGTGCAGGGGCTGGTGCAGGAGCCGGGGCAGGTGCGGGGGCCGGTGCTGGAGCAGGGGTGGTGGATGCCAGCTGTGCTAAGATGAATGGCAAGAGGTTGAGGAGGGCGTTGGTGTTTGGAGGCTGAGGCTGGTAAGGGGGAAAGTACGGGTAGGGATAGGGACGCTGAAATGGGTACGGTCTGTAGCCTCCAGGTCTGTATCTCTGTAGTAATCAGTAGAAGAACAAAGTAAATTCCATTAAAAAAGAGTCCACTTAAAAGGGATTTTCAAAATGAAAGCATGCATATATCAGCGTAATTACAGTGCATTCCATACATAAATGCTTTTGCATTGCTCAGGATAATTTTTGCATTTAAGATTTTAAGAGAAATTGATTAAATTATTTTATGCAATGGCAAAAATGTTGGATTTCAAACTGACCTCAGAGGAATGGCTTGATGAGCGCTTCTCTCGAAATTCTTCATTCTCTGCCTGAAAAGAAACCATTTTTTATAGAATAAGTTACAAAACAGTGAACATTTACAATTTGTGGTGGTTGTAACAGTAGAATATCACTTGCGCATCAACAAAAAGAGAATGATACTCACTAGCACGGCACAGCAGAGTCCAAAGACACAGGCAACAATGAGGAAAGATTTCATGGTTCTCAAGAAGAGCTGATCTGATCTAAAAGAGAAAGATTCCTCATGTGTAAATCATACTGGATAAACAAAATGCCTGCTAAATGACCAAATATAAATGTAAATGTAATTTTAAATCTTACCTTTATGTCAAATGTATAAGAGACTGTTTCAGGTGTGACATCAATACAACAGTGATATATGCTTTATATATACATTAACAACATGCAACTAGCCAATCAGAAGAAACACAGTGACATATTTGAAAAATTTAACATTCAGTATGTAGCAAGTTGAACTTTACTCAACAATTAGGAAATCGGGAAATGAGTCACCTGGTTGTCTCTCTTATGGTATAGTAATTGTAAAGATACTTAAATTGAATTTATGCAACTCACAAACAAAACAAAAGCATAAAGCACACTGTCTATAGAGGGTCAGAAAGCTCTTGGATTTCATCAAAAATATCTTAATTTGTGTTCCAAAGATGAACGAAGGCCTTACAGGTTTAGAACGACATGAGGTTGAGTAATTAATGACAGGATTTTCATTTTTGGGTGAACTATCTCTTTAAAGTTGTAGTGTGAGCAAAAAAACTGTCCATAAGTAATAAGTATGTATTTTGCCAATGCAACTATCCAAATGAACATTTGACATAATTTTCCATTTAATTATTTAGTAAGTTTGGTTAATTTCTTACAGTATGGCAGCCTGGTGTTAAGCGCCCCTGTATTGGAGCTCTGTATCAGGGCACCTACTAAAATTAAGTTCACCACCCACTCTTTCACTTCTCTTGTCTTTGAGATATATCAGCTACCATTTTTTACATAGCTACTGCATATCAGTATTTTTTACTTTGTCTCTAGATACGCAGACATGGCTTGTCTTGCAGTAAATCCACGATTATCAGAGATTAGCTAATCCTCTGTAGCAATGTGTCCAGGAAGTTTTTAAGATGTCATAATTGCTCAAACTGACAGTGAGCTTTTGGGGATTTGGGGGATTTTAAGGATAATTACATGACTAAATATTGTCCTTATAGATTAAGGATTGTACAATAAGTAATAAAGTAAATGCGTGTGCTAGAACTCTTTGAGTCCATTCGAGTGCTTTTTGCTGGGCTGGGATAAATCTCAGTGTATTCACATTTCCTTCAGGACATCAGGAAGACTCATTGTGTTGCAGGGCTGTAAGTATGGATAAATATACGCTTCACTATTTTTGTTACTTCGAGTTAACTTTATTTTCATTGACTTCATTGACTTGACACCTCAAGTATAGGGAAGACTGAGGCAAGGTGTCACACTTTTTACTCCAGTGAATGTTTCTGAGTGTTGGTTAAGTTTTGAAAATATGTACAAACATCATCTAAATTAAACAACAAGAAGCTACCGAACATTTTCAATGACAACAGGATGTCACTTAAAATGAGGCACAATGGATTTCACCATTTAAACAGCTTATTATAGGCTTTTTGGCAAAACTGAAACAGGAAAACAATTATAAAACTTTTTAAGGAAACAGTTTTTTATCATTTAAAATAAAATTTTAACTGAAATAAAATAAAATGTAGCCAACTTAAACTTATTTTATTTCAGCTGAGCTGAAACTGATTAAAACATAGTTTAAAAACAAAGAAACTACATAGACTTAGCTTTATCTAAAATTAAGATGAAAATATAAAATAAAAATAATTCAAAGTATTAAGAAAATCTAGAATAGTATCTCAATGATCCTGAAATAACCCAGGAGATAACCAGCAAATTATACACATTTTTAACATTTAAAACAATGTTTCTCACAGCCTTTATAATAAATGTGACATTTTGCCCCAGCCTGACATGAAATGTGAAAAATACTCTTGTTTGCATTATTCACTCAATGTACTTTAAACTATTGTGGTTTTAAAGTATGATTCACACTACAGATATTACAAGAATATCATTTTGGAATTTAAGTTTGGAGTCTGCATTTTTTAATGTTGCCCTCAAGCCTTTTTTTTCTACTCATGAGGGACTCCATGTGGCTAACTATAGTATTTGCATGTAAAACAAGTTGCAGTCTTTAAATCTTGTGTTTATCTGTCTTATGAGTGTGCACTTAAAATGCTTGGTCTGTTAAATATCCGTATATCAGTATTACTGAATTGCTATTAATAATGAGCTTACTGTGATTTTATATGACTTGTTTTTTTTTCTCTCTAAATAAGGTTAAAAAACGTGCCACTCCAAAATGAACAGTCTCATTTTACTGACCATGCTGTGGCTCATTCCCTCTGGAGCTGTAAGTTAATATTGTTTTTGAAAGATGCTTCTACTCTCATAGTAGTTTCTGTCACGTCTTATAATACTGATGTGATGTAACTGAGCAGTCCAGCTCATTTAAGCCTCAAACAACATTGTACGATACTTTATTAAATGACAATGATTATGATATCATGTCATTTTGTATTCCTCACAGCTCTGTCACCCCTATAAACCCTGGAGCTCCTCTGGCAGTGATGAGGTAAACTCATTGCTCCCAATTAAAACGAAAGTTAATTGAGCAAAAATCCCAATAATGTTTCACTGTTTATAATACCTTTGCTTTAGAGGATCTATGGGCCCAATATTCCTGGAGGTCACTACTACTACGTGAGGCCTGGACCTCTGTACCCCTTTCTATCATCCCTCCTGCCTCGACCATTCCCTGCCCCGGCCCCGGCCCCGGCTCCGGCTCCTTCCCCCGCTCTGACTCCGGCCCCAGCACCCACAGCCACACCCAGACCCCCAGTCATCAGCAGCACTGTCCGAGGAGATGGTTGACCGTTGAGCAGGAGTCATTTTGTAGCTGAACGATGACCAAATGTTTTACCTTTGAGATTTTAAGTAATGCTTTCAATAAACATATGAATTGAACATATTTAACATGCTATGCTGTTGTTATTTAGAAAACCACTTTTCCTTTTTTTAACATTTATTTAGTTGGTAAACCCTTCATTAGAGAAATACATTTTCTATACACTGCTACTGATTTTTTCTGCAACTGAATCATTCAACCAATTATTTACTTTTTGGAAGAATATCCAACAACTAGCTGCCCTAGCTATGTGACCAAATGCCAATATAAAACATGCATAGACACACAAAATTAAGTGAAAATGATTTCTGAATGAATCTTCAGTCATTTCAAATGATACCTTTGTAGTGTTGTTTAGTGTAATGGTCAATGCATGCAACTCTGAGGCTCTATGCACTAGGTGTGGTGCAAGTGTCAACAGACCAAGAGGTGGGTGTGTAATTTTGAGATTTTGAGATTGTTTTGGGTGGGACAGTATGCCTCCTGAGTCACTACACACTTATTAAACACAGTCTGTCTTTGGAGGAAATGTCTTCAGATGAATCTTAGCAGTGATAGCATCACAGATACGTACAGTCTATATGCACTGTCTTAATTTTTTCAAATGATGGAGTCTTGTTGTTTGCATATCCAGTCATGTTTGAGGAATTTCTGGTTGTTCGTTAAAAAGGTTGTCTGTGTCTGCATTCCTATTTGGTCTGAACCCAGCTTAATGATAACAGTTATCTCACCACAATGTGAAATTAGTATAGTTCTAACTGTGGGAATGACAGAATTATACTGTCATTAACTGAGCCAAAGTGCCTTTTCAGAAGCTAACTGTGGTTTTGCTTTAATCAACACTGGAAAGGTGAAATCAGTGAGATGCGACCTCAGATGAGACAAAGGATTCTGGTGTGGGTGAACACAACATTGTGATTCATTGAAACGAACCAGATTTCTTCATTCTCTGATATCTACATGCTATCATGTTTCTATGGTGAAACGTACACACTGTGAGAATAAATGAGCTTATGACATTCACTTACAGACTACCACAAAACACACAGAGTTTTTTATGATCATATTAATCTTTTATTCATTGATTTTAGTAGTATAATACTCAACCAATATTTCAAATTAACTCGTCTGGATACGTTGAATGTTTCAAAATGGGTTAATTTGATGATTCATTCAGACACTAAGTGTTCTCTGGATTGTACAATTAAATTATGGTCTGAGGTTTTATATTGTCTGAGGTCAGAGCCTATTTCCCATGTTTTCTCAAGAGCTGATTGGTCGCTTGAGGAAAGGACACTGTTTAAGTACACCCTTCTCCACTTACAATTTTCTGTTGAAATTCAAAGGATTTTAAAGTGAGTGTTTGGCTTTTTTTCTCTCATGCAATATTAGCTATTCATTTCATATTTTTCCATTTTTGCATGTATTTATTATGTGTGTATCTTTAGGTATGACACAAATGAGGCTTCTAGCGTTGCTCGCATGTTTTCTAGCTGGAACATCTGCAGTTCCGGTGAGTAGTTAGAAATATTTCAGGGTTACGTTACAGAAATCATACTTCATTCTTGCTAATGTTTATGACTTCTCTGTGTGAATGCACTACTGCGTTAATAATCCAAGGTGCAGAAAATAGTGATATTTCACAATTTATAACACTAAATGCATCATTTGAAAGTCACCTTTCACTGATTATGTAAGATACTATTCGTTTTCAATCAACCTTTTCATAGATCTCCCCAAATGCTGATTTGATGGAATCGGTCCCATCAGCGCAGGGAACCCCAGTGATACAGTCCTCGCTGCCTGGATCTGAGGTGTTGGTACAAGCCCAACATGTGCCTCAGCAGTTTCAGCCTGAACCTCCCAGAATGCTCTCTGGTCCTCAGCCACATCTGCACACTCTGACCAATCCATGGGCATCTCAAATCAACCCCAATACTGGTCTCAGTCAGCTTCCAGTTCACTTGCAGTACTTACCCTATCCTCATTCCCAGCAACCGCAGGTAAGAAACTTTTGTGAATTCACTTGGTTTAATCTCACATATACATATGTATATAGAATATAATATAATTTCAAATGTTTTTTTTGCATAAATGAAACACTGTATTGTATTTTTTACTGTATTTTTCAGTTTTTCTATTATCCAGTTCTTGGAGCACAATCAAGGAACCCACCAGTAAGAGTGTTTCCATAATTCATTCAGTGCACAATATCAGAAATATGTGTGGTTTTGTTTGTAGTCGGCAGGAATAACGCCACAGGAAGAGCTGACAGACCGTCTGGGTTCAGCAGGTTTATTTTGATTTGAGGTCCAAACCCAAACTTAATTAACTTTAGCTATGTAACCCTCAAGCAAGCCTTTGTGTTTAAAACTGTTTGGTAAATTATCAGAAATATTTCGCTGGAGGAAATCTTCTTGTCTGTCTTCTGTGTCAGATCTGAAGTGTTTTGATTTATTGAGGAAACCCTCTGCACTCGATGTGTCCAAACAAAGAGAGTTTACGTAATACATTGGCTCATGCATCAGTAAAATGTGTGCACACTAATAAAATCTCTGTCAGCAATTTGTCAGCTCAGCATATTTACCATTTATCAGTCCCAAGAGGAGTCATTCAGTTCATTCAGTCTTTTCATTGAATATCATCTGGCCCAAGATTCACTTCTTTTTGTGTCTTTTAGAGTTTTTGCACACTTGTCAGTCTTCTAAGTCGTGTACATTATTTCTTGCATGCCACTTTCTATCATCAGTTCTCCTATGGAGTGCCTGCTTACCAGCATGCACCATCTCAACAATATCTGGCTAATGCAGTTCCAGCTTCACAGCCATTAATGACACAACACAAGCCTCTAAACCAGCCTCAGCAACAGCAGGTATCAACACAAACTTAATCTCAAGCAGCTCTAGCTTTTTGAAAAAAAAATAGTCTAATATATCATGTTTTTCCACAGGTTCATCAGTTTCTTTACATGGTTCCACAGATTGAACATCGAATGGTAAATGAATAAATTTACATAGCTTTCAAATTGAATATTTATTCATCATGTATGTTTTATTTGGGTGTAATTCCTTATGTTCATGCATTTTAAAGGCTGGAGCATATGGTGGATTGAGCTCTGAGGAACTTCAGGTAAAATTAGATGGCAAGGATGTTTAAAAGTCTTAAAACACTAGTTAAGATGCTTCTTTAACAATATTCTGGTTATATTATATTATTATATTTTATAGTATTTGTTTAGTATTTGCTTATTTAATTAGTGACCTAAAAAATAAGACTTTGATATATTTCTTCTTATAACTTCTGACTGTATCTTTATTTTTTTAATGTATTCATTGGAATTAATAAACC